>CM033407.1:24925372-26249115 GCA_019426215.1 Buddleja alternifolia
ACGGATGATAACTTAATTTCAAGGAATAAAGCAGCAGCCATATACACTCAAAAATTGAATGTGGAGGAGGATTTTTGGAGACAGAAGGCAGCTTGTAATTGGATGAAAGATGGCGAACGTAATATAAAATTTTATCATGCGTGGGTTAAATGGAAAAGAAGTAAAGGGGGCGTACATATGATTTAAGAAAACGGACGAGAATTGGCGGAGCATGAAGAAATCCGTGCATCAGGCGTGGCTTATTTTGAAAATGTCTTCTGTGGTGAGAATACAAATCTGGTTATTAGAGGATAACGCGTTGGAATCTTTACTGACTATCAAATAGCGTTATAAAGCATTCAAAAAGTAGAAAAAGGATATTTGGAGCCCTTTAAACAATTTCATGAAGCAATAGCAGTGGCAAGAAGACTTTTAGGCCCAAATTTTTTCATACAGCCCAATGCAGAAAATGCAAAGTCTAAAATACTTTCAAAGGTAAAACAGCCTATGAACCCAGATGTAGAACAACTTGAAGAAGACCTTGAAACCATAACCAATCAGTTTACCAACCTTGAATTTTTTTATCAAGACCTATTAGTCCAGCATCGAAATTTATCAGCCCATTTAACAAACCCTAGGCAGATAGATGTCCCCAAAGAAATCAAGGACAAATGCTACCCAATTCTTATCGATTTGAACCTTTCATTATCCCTGTCAAACAGTTCTAGCCTTACCGGAAGAAATTCAGACTATAATTTGGAAGAAAGCAGAAGATAATTTTTATGCAAGATTGCTAAAAGTAGCTCAAATCCTCATCACCCAGCAAATAGAAGGAATAAAACCCTTAACACATTTATTGGAATGGAAAGGAGAACCTATTCGCCAGCAAGGAACACTAAAATTTTATATAGTTAAATATTTTTCATGGCCTAATGTTCACATAGACATTTCACTCTTCAGAGAAGGATGGATAGATGATTAGTTTATCTATATACGACAACTATTGAGCTTCGGTTTTGTATCAAAAATATTTATATTAAATCCAGACCAAGTAACACATTTAGTTAGGCAAATTTCAGACACGATCAAGTTTTCGTTCAGCCAAGGAGCATTCAATCTTCGTTTAGACATAGCATTATTACCTTCAATTCGGAACACTACAGGAGTAGAAATGGGTCATTCCTTTATAACTGTAAATGAAAATTATGAAAGTTGGGAACCAGCTAAATCAGAAATGTTCAGAATATGCCACGTAGTATCAAATCCCTTAGCAGACCAAGAAGAACTCAAACTAGCTCTGGAACTAAGAAGAAAGATACAACGACAATATATGATACCAAATATGGATTTATCACCAGACCACCAGCTCATTTTTCAAGCACCTCATCAGAGTATTTTTATTCCAGCAAAGGTCATATGCAGTTACAAGATTACCACACTGGGAAAGAAAGCAACACCTAGCTTGGAATATCAACCCAAATATAATCCAGATCTAGAAGGATCTAGCCAAGATACTTACTAAAAGGCAAAGCTTTAGCCAAATGAGAAATGCAAGAATTCAACTTCAAGACAAAGCCATAACTACACTAGCAAGGACAATAATTTGCAGCAGTATTAAAGGCAGAGAGATTTCAACTTATGCCATAATGGAGCAACAGTAAAAGAGCAATAATTCAGCAACCAGACAAAAGGCTACAGCAACATTCAGACAACCAACTTCAATAATGCAAGTTTCTTGTACATTTTCATTGTTTGTTTTTGCCACCTGTGACATTTCTTTAATAGGACACTGTTTGTTCATATCCACAATATTTGCAGGCTTGTATAGCTTTACCTGCAACTTGTTTTGGATGTCAAATTTTTCTTTCATTTTGATGTATTGAATTTCAAATCCGGAGCCTATATAAGGACTCTTCCACTCATTGTAAAAACTCACCCCCTAACATTCCCCAACCCACACTTCTTGGTTGCTAGAGAGTCTCTCCATCTTTATTGTAATAAAATATCTTCTTTGTGTGCAAATATTACTTGTAAATTTTTATATGCTTTATAATGCATAGTGAGTAAAGTACCCCTAGGGACGGGATTCCCTATTATTTAAAAAATGTTATAAGTTTTCTCATGGTAAAAAAACATAAAAACATTAAAAAATCAAAAATTCAAAAACATTAAAAATGCTCAAAAACCAAATAAAAATTTAAAATATGATGATGAACTGTCATAATCTTCTACCCTTTCATCATCTCAAAAATATATTTCCGCTGTACAAATTCTTATTTTCAATAATCTCTGATACTGCTCTGGGAAGATTTTGTTTACCTTCTCGGTGTATATCGGTCAGGAGATAGAATGTGCGAGATAATTCCTCCCCCTAACGTTCAAGAAATCTGGTATCGGAGCAGTGTTCCTGAGTTTAAATTATTAAATAAGTTAAGACTATATTTTAAAATTCAAAAGGGTAAGACAGGTACTTTACTCCAGATCCAACGTAAGTCTTCGTTGATGAAGCAACCGGATTTACGAAGCAACCCTCTTATATGAGAATTTTAGAATCGAACGCTTGACTCGTTAAATGATAAAAATTTAGTGACACTGTTCTTATTTTATATAATGTTGCTTTTGTAAAGTTTTATTTTAAAAGGACCAAAGTTAAATGTCTCCAAAAGTTATTGGACTCATGTGCAATTAAAGGAAAGTAGTTGAAAAAGGAAGGTGCTATTACCTTAATAGAAGTAGTAAAAAGGGTCTATTTGGCTAAATGTCCCCCTAGAATAGTTGTATTTCATGAGATAGTGATTGGTTCATCTAGTATGCACCCAAAATCATGCATAAATCCACATAAAATGATACGGAAATTATAAGTGTTTACCTCTCGAACAAAGAAGCATATATTGGTAGAAAAATAGATCAAATTTTCTTGAAAATTCTGTTTTTTTTCAAACTTCCATGTTATCTCCAACGTCTAAGACAAATTCTACCTCACGCCTCAAATCAAGTTTCTCACATACGGCGTCAATATGATGTGGGCGAATTATGCATACACAAATTATCTTTTTCTTTTTTCTTTTTCATTAGATCTTTCTGAGAGGATCGTAGTTTCGATTGGTGCCAAGGTTTCAGACACATACGTCTTTAGATCTCCGAGTTTCCTAAATATGCAAAAGAACAAAGCATTAGAGGGCGCGCTAAGGGTTTCCCGGACGTTGGCCCTCCAACGCTCAAGTCAGAAATCTCCCGTACAAAAATGATAGATCTCGTAGTCCCCCTTTAAAATACTATTGGATTCATATTTATACAATCCATAGTAGGGCACAAGTAAACCTAAATTTCTTAGGCCTGAATCATAGCTCAGTCCCTATCAAATATTATGATATTTATGCCACCGGTCCAAAGGTTCAACTCGATCCAATAAAATATATATTACCTACATCAATTATTATCAAACTTTAAAATATGTGTTTGAATTTTATTTAATAGTTAAACGAATTGATGTTAAACGACATATAATATAAGTGAATACGGATGAAACTCGAGTAACTTGATTTTTGCACATATATTACCATTTTTATCTAATCCAATCCGCATTAGTGACAAAATTTGAAGTGACTATGTTAAAAATGTCACTAGATATACATAATAAGTGACAATAATTTTTGTTTTGTTACAAAAAAAATCTTATGACAAGAGTTTTTTTTAAAGTTGTCACTATTGACAATTAGTGACACATATATAGTAACAATTTAGTGACGATACAAACAGAATGACAACTATCATTATTGTCATTAAATTGTCACTGAAGGGTGTCACTAATTGTCAATAATGATAACAACTTTATTACCACTAAAAATTAGTAATTAGCGGCAACTTTGACATTGTCACTTGATATTTATTTAGTCACTAATGTCTTATTTTTTTATAGTGATTCAAAACTTATCGAACAAAAAGATGTTCAAATTTAATTTAGGGGTAAAAACAGTAACCTAATCGAACTTTTCGAGTTTTGGCTCTTTTTTATACAAACTTTTGTTTTTTTTTTAACACTTTTTTATCTCAACTTTACGGGTTTTACACTTTTTTATCTATTAGCATATTCCGGCGGAATAAACAAACTTTTTTATCCAAACTTTATTTTGTTGACACTTTTTTATCTCACCCCGCAACATGTGTTGAAATTTCGGCGGAATATACCGCCGGAATATGATAATATATAAAAAAGTGTAAAACCCGTAAAGTTGAGATAAAAAAGTGTAAAAAAAAAGTTCGTACAAAAAAGTGCCAAAACTCGAAAAATTTGGGTAGGTTACTGTTTTTACCCCTTTAATTTATTATGTTAACAAACCAAATTCAATTGAGTTTTTAACAATCCGTCTTGAGCCGAGTCTCGGATAACTTGCTTCCCTTTTTTAATGTACTCTTGAATAGAGTGGTCTCATCTTTGGTATTTTTGAAATATATAATAAAAAAAATACTACTATCCAATAAAAAAAGAGTATACCGACGTCATTAATAGCCACT
This sequence comes from Buddleja alternifolia, assembly GCA_019426215.1. Classification (NCBI taxonomy): domain Eukaryota; kingdom Viridiplantae; phylum Streptophyta; class Magnoliopsida; order Lamiales; family Scrophulariaceae; genus Buddleja; species Buddleja alternifolia. The sequence goes on from CM033407.1 coordinate 24,929,867, forward strand.
AATTTGGGTTTGGGATATTTTGATAGTGTATAATAGTCAATCAAATGACTATTAAATGAGAAAAGGCAAGTTCTCTAGATATGAAGCCATTAATTTTCCACTATTTAGGAACTATGTAAGCTTGAAAATCCACGACGTACTTAACTCTTAAGGTTGAGTACAGTTTATCGACATAAGATGCTGTCTATTCGTACATGTAAACGAGGTTGTGAAAAGTTAAATTATACGTGATGATGTTGATATTTCATCTATGAAATCGTTTGGTATATATTCAATATTGACACTTCTACTTAAATGGTACCCACAAGAGTACCATAGGATTCTCCATTCGTAGAAGGTTGATTAGTAAAAACTAATAGTAAAATCAAAATTAATGAAAATGTAAGTGACGTGGGAAAATTGGTTACGAGAACTTGAGTTTTGATTTAAGTTCGATCAATTATTTAAGTCAATTTTATATGTCACTTATGTAATTTCTTTGGTCAATATATTAAGCTACTCTACAAACAGATCAATTTAGTTATTATTTTCTTCAATTCAAATCGATGCGTGAAAGTGGCATTGCTCGGTACACAACATATGGCGTGATGATTAATAGATCTAGATACTCCACGTGTCATATCGACAAACGAAAGGATAGTGTTTGTATAGTCAACAACCGTGAGTTTACGAAGTTGTAAAGATTCGGTTATGATGTAGGACGATTTTGGCGGATGGATGTGCCTCAGTCTGAGCTGCTTCATATGATACACTAATGTGGTGATAATATGTTAGGACTGCACTTAGATGTTAGTCCAAGCTGCCTACATACCTCTTTGGAAGGTCAAGTCATAACGTAGTTCAAAAGTTTACTTGTCGTGGATATTTTCCTTTTCATAGACTGTTTCTCAGAAGCTTGCTTATGCTTCTTACTTCGAGGTTGTTTGCAACCTAGGTGATATTAGTTCTCATATTGCAACTCACAGACTAATTAGACGTAGTCCTAAAAGATATGGTGTTTATACCAATGTTGGCGATTTAGGGTCTAATTAGACCTAGAAAATATAATGTTTATACCATCATCTTTTTTTTTTTTTGAGGCGTTTATGACCTTGGCGATATGACTTTTCATATCGCAACTGGGGATCTAATTAGACCTAGAAGATATAATGTTTATAACATTATTTTTCCTGAAGTCATTTACGGCATTGGTGATATGATTTCTCATATAGCAACTTAGGGTCTAATGATTTTATAACATCATTTTTTTTAGGTCGTTTACGATCTTGGCGATCTGATTTCTCATATTGCAACTTAGGGTTTAATTAGATCTAAAAGATATGATGTTTATAACATTATTTTTGTTTTTTGAAGTCGGTTATGACCTTGGTGATATGATTTCTGATGTGGCAACATTATTATTTCATGGGCAGAAACTTTTGAACCAAATCAGTTGTACGATGTGATATGGCCTCATATCACACCCAATGACCCCTACCAAACGGGGCCTCGAGTGCTATAAAATTTTACATGGATTAATTACAGTTGACACACGCATACCTGATGTGACAAATGAATAACTAGAAAAATATCTATCTGTGCAAAATACGTCAATACAAACTCCCTGTACAAGGAAAACCGTGTGGAGACAAATATGCTGGTCACCCCGCGGGCGTCGACGTCAAGCGGATGTCGTCTATCCTGTCCCGATATTACTGGTCCAGAATAGAGGATGATGTAAAAGCATGCATCAAAGATATGTCATGCTACCTGCGTTTTTGGTGGGGCAAAACATGTAGGAATGGCAACGGATTGGGTATGGGACGGGTATAGCAAGATTTAGAACCTGTCCAGTTAAGAAATTTCAATACCTGAACCTGCCCCGGACCCAGCGAGTCCGCGTCCTACCCGTTAGACCCGGTCGATTTTTATTTTTTTACTTTTTTCTTAATTTTTTTTTGCGTACAAACGCATTCAAAACAAATAAATAAGTAAATAATATCGACATCGATGATTCAACATAAATACATTCACTACAAGTCATCCGTTACAAGAAAATGAGAAGTGGGTTTTGAGTTTAGACTTTTGATTCTAATTAATTGACTTCTTTTTTTTTATCTAATTAAGGTTGTAAAGTAAGTTGCTATTGAAAATAACACTTTTTTGGATACAATTTATAAATATTAATAAGTTTTAATAAAAATTTGATATATAGAATTAAAAAAAAATTATGTTATTAACCGGGGCGGGTCCGGGTCTAGGCCGGGTATCAGCTGGACTCGTTACCCGCCCCGGATCCGGCTGGGTCTTGAATTTTGATACCCCGGACCTGGACCCGGATTCGACCCCATTTTTTTGAACTCATACCCGCCTCAATTGGGGCTGGTCCGGGTACTCGTTAGACCACGGCCCCATTGCCATCCCTAAAAACATGAGTTGTTTGAAAAGGTCAATTATAGTTTGGCCCACGGTTTTAAATTCATTAGAAATTCTAAATATTCAGCCGGAATTTTATGTTTCTTAGGAATCCGAAAAATATCACTTTCGATTCAATCTTACAAAATATCGCCAAAATTTGGGTTGAACCCGAAATATCTCTAAACTTTCATCGAAACCTGAAATTTTCCAAAATTTAAAAATAATATTCAATTTTTCTTTTTGATAGGAATATTCAATTTTTTATGGGAATATTCAATTATTCATATATGATTTAAATGTTTATGTTTAATTATAACATGTAAAAATTATTTTTAGAATTTGTTTCTTTTTCTTTGGGACCACAATTATCAAATATGAAAAGTTGAGGTGGGACGGAATATAATGATTTTGATCCTAGAAATTCAACATGATTTTGAATAATAATATTTATGATAATAAAAAAGTGTTTGGTTTAGTGAAGTTTTTAAGATATTTTTTCATTACTTTACTTTAAAATCCTACTTATTTTAAATTTCACCATTAATTTTACTTTAGTAATTAACATAGCCCACTATAAATACATTATACACACAATAATATAAATTACGACTTTCTATGCTCTCCCCCCCCCCCCCCCCCCCCCCCCCCAAATCTCTCTCTAAACTCTAACCTTTTTTTATTTTATTTTCCTCTACCGGTGATGGCTTGGTGAAACAATCGTTTACTTCACTATTGTTACCACGACCATTGTCGGCGGGTCGGGTTGGAGCACTCTTCTTCAAGTTGTACATTACATCTTCAAATCTGACGAGATAGATATGGATCTAAAGAAATAGAGACAAATCTGACGAGATGAAGATGGGTGATACATAAGTTTTTATATAGCGTTTTATATATTTTGTTTAGTGTTTCATTTTCTCTCTCGTATGTGAGTTTGCTTTCTCTCTCGAATGAGAGTTTCATCTCTTCTTAAATGGGAGTTGCACAAGAATTTTCTTGTGTTCGTTTGTGAGTTTTTAAGATTTGTTATTTTCAAGAACTTGATAGTTGGTGTTTCAGATGTTCTTTCTACATCATTTGAGTCGATATGAATTGTATTATTCCAAGCATTGCAAACTTTCAATTGAATGATATATAAGACTGTTTTTTCTTCAAAAAAAAAAAAACAATAATACAAATTATAGATATGCAAAGTTTCATTTATACTTTTTAATTATTTCTATAAAATTTCACGATTTCTCTAGAATCAAAATTGAAATTTAGATATTCTCAAAAATTTCGTAAATTTAATACCTCAAATTTACAATGATTCCGATATTTAATACCTTGTTCTGGCCAAGGCCCAACACATAACGAAGAAGTATATATGGTGATATGGGCAGACGACATGCATGTTGGCTTCAATATCGAAGATCAGCAGTTCATCGCAGACTGGCTCCAAAATATGACAACCTGTTCGATACGCAATTTCTTCAAAAGCCTCTTTGAAACAAAATTATCATATTAAACCCCCTACAAACCAAAAAAAGAAAAAGAAAAAGAAGCAATTTAACTCCACATGTGCATATTGGCTCATAATTATTAAGTTTTGCGATTAGACTAATTTGTCGTCATCTAACAATCATTAGATCTGATCTACCAACGTCATTGGTCATCATTAATTACCTATATTTTATTAAATTTAGTTTATTATAACTATAAATTTAGTTTTATATCTATGTAAATATATCATTTATAATTTTAAATTTCCAAACAAAATATATTAATTATATATATATACACACACGAAAAATTGCAACTTTGGTATCTCAAGTTGGCTTGTATGTTTTTTCCGCACTATATTTTGGCCTACTGACAATTTGAACACTTATTTTCAGAAAACGGCAATTTCAGTTTTTGTCCTCTAGTTATACGCTAAATCCTATTTTGGTCCCCCAATTACAACGCTTATCAAATGTAGTCCCTAAACTATCACATTATCATCAAATGTAGTCCCTCCATCTAATTTTTTGTCAAATTGGTAACTGTTGGGATTAATTGAAATGTCAAAAATTATATTTTGCACCCCAGAAGCACAGATTTTAATCATTTCTTGCCCATAAAAGAATAACTAACAAATTTCACCCTTTTAACATAATTTTTCAAAGTTGAAGATAAAATAGCAATTCACCATTAATATGTGATGATTTCTTTCCTTGATTTAGCAGCGGTTATACACAATTTGAAATTCGGATCACATACTAAATATAGTTACCGCAACATTATTTTTTCTCCTTAACACCCCATTTTTCCATTGTTGTTTGGAATACTGTAGTAAAGTTGTATATATGGATGACAAGTGGATTATGATGTAATTTGTAAATAAAATTATGATTAAATGGTAAAATTTATAAATTATTCCTTTTTGGGTAAAAATTGTCAAAAATTGTGCTTTTGTGGTGCAAAATATAATTTTTGACATTTAAATTAACCTCATAGTTACCAATTTCAAAACAAATAGACGGAGGGACCATATTTGATAAAAATGTGATAGTTTAGGGACTACATCTGATGAGCGATGTAACTGAGGGACCAAAATCGGATTCGGCGTATAACTGAGAAACCAAAAATAATTTTTTTCCTTTTTCTTGTACTGTGTTTTGGCCTATATGACTTGAATTTGGGGATTTAACTAAAATACTTTTAATTTTTTTTGTTTAATTTATTTAAATTTTTAAAATTTTTAGTTCAAATACATCTTTTTATCTATATTAATAAAAAATTAATATTTTATTTAAAAAATATAATATTTAGATACATGCAAAAAGTTCCATTGACGAAATTAAAAACTCAGGAAAAAAGGAAAAATAAGAAACAATAAAATAAAATTCAAAAACAAAATCAAGATTATTTTTAAAAGTTCTACAAAAATAGAAAAATATCAAAAATATTAAAAACATGAAAATTGTGTAAAAGATTAGAAAACATTAGGAATTACATCTCAAGCCAATTTTTTAACTTTAAATAAAAAATGATTTAATGGCTGTAAAAATAACTTTTTGACAAAAAATAAGTTAATTAAAAACTCAAAAAATCATTAGAAGAATTAGAAAAAATACAAAACAAATAAAAATTAGAAAATAAAATCAAAGCAATTTTTAAAAATCAGTAAATAAAATTAAAAAATTATAAAAATAAAAACAAATAAAGAAAGCAAAATTAGTTATTAGAAAAAATAGCAAAAATTAAAATATTAAGGAAAAAATAATTCAATTTGAGTTTTATGCACATAATATTATATTTTTTTTCGTTTAAATTTTTTGTATAATCTTAGTATTATATATAGATATATTAATTATAAAAATGTTATTTATAATAAATAAAGGAAATAATAATTTAGACAAAAATATATTTGAATTAAATTCTGAAAAATTTAAATAAATTAAACAAAAAAAATATTGAAAGTATTTGAGTCAAATACCCAAATTAAAGGTCAATTTTTCCTCCATATACAAAAGTCCCCAAATTGAATGTTAGCTTTTTCCCTATTTCAGCAAAATCCCCAAATTCAAGTCAATTTTTTCGACAAATAATATTTTTCAGCAAATTTTAAATTTTCGGTCAAAATATATACTGAAATTGCCAGTTTTTTTAAACTTAGTGTACCCAAATTGTCAATAGATCAAAATATGATACCAAAAAAAATGAACAAGCCAACTTGAGGTACCAAAGTTGCAATTTTACCAACATATCTCTCTCGTCTCTACAAATGAACCAAGCCCACCATCGTTTCCTACCAACCAGGCCTCTCTACCTTAGCCACCACCACCCACCGTTTCACCTCCGACCCACCACACCTGCCGCCTCTCTCTTCCCCTCTGAAATCTACCCTATTGTCCCACCATGATCTTCCTCCGTCCACCGCCCTCGCCCTCTATTACTCCGGCCCTGCCCCGCCTACCACTCCCACCCTTTGTATAACTGCTCCACATCCCTCTACTGCCCATCCCTCCATGTCTGCAAATTTTCCTCGTTTCCCTAGTCGACGTCCCTTAAGCCCCCTACGCCTACGCCCACGATCACCGTCTCCCTCTCGAAAAATCTGTTACACCTCGCCCTCGAAAAATCTACTTGCTTGGTGACGTGGAGTCGTCGCCAGTTTGAGTGTTGAGTTTGGTTGGGGGAGATGGTGGTGTGTTTAGGGGTTGATTTTGGAGGAGAAAAATATATTATGGTTAGGGTTTTAGGGGAAGAAGATAGGTTGCAGGCACGTGCTTGCAGTTCTGCACGTAACACGTGGCTTGCAGTCAAGGTCTTAAATTTCGATTTTGGTATAGATATGGGGATAATAATTTTTGGAAATTTCAAAAAAAAATTGACGTTATTTGAAATTTGGTTTTGATTTTAAAGAAATCATAAAAATTTATAGAAAATTTTAAAATTTACAATCAAACTTTTGGTAATTTTAATTATCATAGTTATGCATCTTTTATATTAATAATATTCTATATATAATATATGTATAATAAATCTTGTTAAATAGTATAATCAAAACCTTTCACAAAAGCTTCAGTAATTTTTTTTTCTGCGCCTGTGAAACTGAATGTGTAATTATATTTAAAAAAAAGAATAGAAAAAATTTATGTATTTTTCTCTTACTTATCTATATCTACCTACTTTGTACTAAAGGTACAAATTTCTAGAACTATTTGCTTACATTGTAAATTGATTACTTTATTTTTATTAATATACAATTAAAGTTAGATAATAATTTATTTCTCCCGTACATATAATATCAATAATATGTCGTCTCTACTGTTCTTAGGAGTTGGGAGAATAGACGTACTATGAAATGAATGCAATAGACTTTCAAACAACTTTGGCGTGTAATTCTCCTAATTTTGGTACGACAATAATTCGTTTCTCAAAGTTTCCATGCTATTTCATTTTCAGGAAATAATTAATGAACATATTTTACATTCGGTGTTCGGGATAAGAGTTCACGTATTTATGATGCGACTATTTTAGAATACTAATCCATACAATAATTTATAATTGAAAAATGATATCAAGAATTATGTTGAAAGTTAGGCCATAAATAATTTGTGGAAATAAATATAATTTGAAAGTAAAATATTAATCAAAGTCCTGACAAGTTTAGTAAAAATCATGTGTGTGGTTGGGGTGAATGTTTGGTAAGTGTGGATCGACTTGAAATAGTATTTTTAAATAATAAATTTTTAAAACGTGTAAAAAAAATATTATTCAAAATTTCGGGAAATTGCTGGTTTCGGCGAAAATTTTGGTAAATTTTAGGTTTCGGGCCAAACTTCGATGGATATTTAACAACAGTGTTATATTATTTTTAATTTTGAAAATTTCAAGTTTCGGCAAAAATTTCGAGAAAATTCAGGTTTCAGTCGAAATTTTAGAAGATAATTTGAAAAAGTGGATCAAAAGTGAGATTTCACTTCAAAATCACTGAAAACCTGAAATATTCGATGGAAATTTTGAGATTTCGAGGAAAATTAAGATCATGCTTGAAGTTCATATAATTTGTGGATTTATTGCCAACTCTGTGATTGTGCATTTATTGGAAGCACAACCCTTGTTGCAATCCTGCCCGAACTAACTGCCCGACACATGGTGCTTATGTGGGCGCAATCTCCTCACTGCCGATTGTCGCTCAGATGATGCTTTGCGCTGTGTATATTAAAATGAAGTTGTGCTTCTACTATTAGCAATAGCTTTTAGCCCAATAATAAGTGATTGGTCCTAATGTCACCCTACAATTTAAACACAAGTGGATATGAGGGCGAGTGCACTAATTGATTGTGACAAATCAAGTTGCACAAGGGACATAAATTAGTTGAAGATTTAAAATTCACTCCATTGGGAGATGGAGATTAAATTAAGCATGAGGCCAAAAATTAGTTGAAGATTTAAAATTCACCCCCATTGGGAAATGGAGATTAAATTAAGCATGAGACCAAAAATTAGTTGAAGATTTAAAATTCACCCCACTGGGAGATGGAGATTAAATTAAGCATGAGACCAAAAATTAGTTGAAGATTTAAATTCCACCCCATTGGGAGATGGAGATAAAATTATCATGAGGCCACTTGGGAAAATTCTATGCTACACTGGAACTAAAGGTCCCAGTCTATTAAATACCATCGGATCAGAGGGTATTGTTGCAAAAAGACACTTTATCCCAATCTAACGGTATATAATTGTGGATCGAGACCTTTGGTCTCGGTCTAGCATAGAATTACCCAGGCCACAAGATTAAGACATCGTGGGCCCCTATAGCTTCCATTCACACTTTCACGCGTCCAAGCTATAGCACAACCTCCTCTATATAAGTGTAATGCAATGTAATGCAAACAGACCCTCCAAACTAAACCTCACTTAGCTTCTCTTCACCCATCTCCTCCCCCCTCTAAATTTCTTCTTAATATCTATCATATATGGAGAAGGCCAAGAAATTGTGTCTGCAGATTTTGAAGGTTACTTCAGTAGCTGTTTTACTTATCATAATTCCACTTCTATCGACATCCCTTAAGTTTAAATATCTCTACATCATTGTCAACATTCTCATCATTGCAGTTTGCGCCGAAGCTGGACTTCTTTCATTTCTACACACAAACCCTAATTCTGATCATGATTATGTTCATCATGCTTCACGAAAAGCTGTGATGATCATTTCAGATACTATTATTGCCCCTCTTAAGGAAAAGGTAATAGCTTCAGGGGACATTATTGCTCCTCTAAAGGAAAAGGTAATAGTTTCCGGGGCCATTATTGCTCCTCTCAAGGAAAAGATAGTAGCTTCCGGGGCCATTATTGCTCCGCTTAAGGAAAAGATAGTAGCTTCCGGGGCCATTATTGCTCCTCTTAAGGAAAAGATAATAGCTTCCGGGGCCATTATTGCTCCGCTTAAGGAAAAGATAGTAGCTTCCGGGGTCATTATTGCTCCTCTTAAGGAAAAGATTATTGCTTCCGGGGCCATTATTAGCCTACCGAAACCTGTTAAGGTTATCGTCGAAAAGTGTGCACCGAAGAAGATTATTGTTGCGGTTAAGGTACTGCCGAAGGTGATCATGAAGAAATCTCCGAGCATATTTTTCATTGAAGAGAAGTTCGACGACGACGTCGAAGATGATAGTGATAGTGATAATGATCAGGGTGGTGGAGAAGAATTGTTTCAGAAATCTGAGTCGTTTATTGAGAGATTTTATGAGCAATTGAAATTGCAGAGACAAAATGAATGGAGCAAACATCAACCTCTCGCTCAGAAAGCCTTTTAATTTATTATGTTAGATGACAATTAGTCGGTATATATTTTGTGTACCTGTACTAATATTACTAATTGAAATTAAAGGTCATCATTTATTATAGTATTTCTAAACTTGTTCCATAAAATAATTCAAACTCTTTTTCATTAGCATCCTTATCATGGATTTTTAAATTTAAGATTGTGCACGAGAAAATATAATTCATGTCAGCTTTATAATTTTTGAAATTCTTCTTATTCTTAAAAAGGCTCGCTGGAAGTGATTTAGTTGAATCAAGAGCTAGGTGTTCGGGCACCTCCTAAATAGATTGAATCTTGATGAGTCGAGAATTTAATTGTTTATTTTGAGAGACGATTGTCTGATCCATAAGCACCAGTGTGAGGTAATTTCATTTTAAGGCAAAGGGTATATTTCTATCCCCTCGATTAATCTTTTTCTATAGTCATTTTAAATTACACATCCTATACACATACGTATACCTTGAAATAACACTCTCAGGCCTCGTTTGGTTCACAAGCCTGGATAAGGCATTATAAAATTGGCTTTGATATCCAATTTAAATTGTAGATGAATATTTCCAAATTATTTTGTTTGGTTCTCAGAAGTTGGATTTGATACATTTGTAAGCTATCATTTAACTTCTTTGGTATGTATTATGACACGGATGTGTTAAATGTAATAATACCAGAGTAACCCTATTAAAACTTTTTCTTGCCACCATTACCCTTTCGCATGTTACAAATTACTAACTAGTCAAAAGTAAGATTTTGTGAAATAGGGTTTCCATGTTCAATTTTTTTTCCCATTTGGTAAAATTACGTCGATGTTGAATGCGACTTGCTCACCTGCATTTCAGTGAAGACCGATGTTATGAGAAATTTCGAATTTAACTGCAGTCTGTTTGAGACATTTATTTTCTTCTTTTTTTTGACTAATTTGTTGGGCTATTGTTATATACCAGAATTGATTATCATTATAAAAGGGAATAAAAGGTGTGAAACAGAGAAAAGGCGCACAAACAAATCAGCAACAACTTATAAGTGAAGGAACGATTTCAAGCAAAGGGCCCATCAACTTTTGAATAAATGGGGGTAAGGAAATGATTGTAATTTGACTGTGACGGCTCAACAATTTTGACTGCAATGGCTGTAAACGGGGTAACGAAATGGCTTTAATTTGATTGCTATTTTTGGGGGTAAAGAAATGACTGTAATGAATTCAAAAAATTGATGAGTAATTATTGAGGGGCAGTAAACTCATTTGGGTAGGTTATCAAGCTGAAGGGGTGATATGGGGCGGGGCCGAGATTATTTTATGGGCCTGACTTTTTGAACCAAACTAGTTGTGGGGTGTGATATGGCTAGGGATGTTTATGGTTTTTCAAAATCGTACCATTCCGGCCATACCTTACCGAGCCATGCCGAAACTACGACTTTTTTCTATAAAAATTTTTTGGTATGAGCCCAAACCGTACCTATTATTTTGGTATGATTTTGGTTTTAGAAATTCTAAATTGGTAAAAAATCGTACCAGACCATATATTATATATGCAAATTATTTATATTATTCATGTTATATATAAATGATTCTACTAAAAAACCTTGTAGCACATATAGGGACAAATACACTAAGAATCAGATTTATTATTCAATTAATGTGACATTTTAAGGATTTTAAAAAATTATAAATTTAGGAATTAGTTAATAGAATTTATCGGTCAACTTTCTTTTTTTAATTCTTATTGAATTTATATTTTTTACTAAATCCTGGTGAATTAGTATTTTTTTTTCTGTTGGTTTCAACTGTAATAATAAGAGTTTGATTCTTATTTGATTTTTATTTTTCATTACCTTTATTTTAACGCTGATAACTTATTTTTTAGTATATTATGTAATATTTCACTAACTCAATTCTTTTCGAAATCCGTCAATATTAAATAATAATATTTACAAAGATATTCATTTGACTTATAACTAATTTTTTTATATACTTTTTATTTGATATTATGTCAAATCTAAAGGTCTCTTATGTGATAAAGTCGTAATTAATGAGTATAGAATAAATTTCACTAGACTTTCGTACATAAAAAGGTGGAAATAATACTACATGAATAAATTTATAAAAATACCTCAAAACCGTGCCATAGCGAATCGAAACCGCATGATACCGGATGCAATGGTACGGGTTTCAAAAAATTCGATTTTGGTTTTAACTATCTAAATACCGTAATTATTGATATGGTATAAATTTAGTGAAAAAAATTGCAAAAATCGAACTGCATGCACCCCTAAATATGGCCTCATATCACACCCAATAACCCCCTACCAAACGGGCCTCAGTGTACTATAAAAATTCTTTGTTTTTTTTATCATCGTGTACTATTAAAATTCAAATGGATAATTACAATTGACACTCATACCTGATGTGACAAATGAGTAACTAGAAAAATATCTCTCTGTGTACAATACCAACTCGATGATAAAAAAAAAAAAAAAAAGTGCACAATACCAACTCTTCACGGTATCTTACCAAAAAAAAAAACAAAAAAAATCTCTTCACGGTACAAGGAAAACCATGCGGAGACAAACATGCCGATCAAGAGGATGTCGGCATTACTGTCACGTTAATATTACTAGTCCAGAATAGAGGATGTTGAGGCAGGCTTACATTCAGATATGTCATGCTACGTACGATTTTGGTGGGGCAACACATGAGTTGTTTGAAGAGGTCAAAGATAGTTTGGCCCATGGTTTTAAATTTCATTTCAAATCCCGAAAAATTTCAATTTCAATCCAATTATGCAAATATATCCGTCGAAATTTCGACCAAAATCCAAAATATCCCAAAACTTTCATCAAAACCTGACATTTTTCCAAATTTCCATCAAAATCTGAAATTTCGCAAAAAGTTAAAGATTAACATGTAAAAATTAATTCTAGAATTTATTATTTTTTCTTTGAAAAATTGATGTGAGACAGAATATAACGATTTTGATCCTAGAAATTCAACATGATTTTGAATAATTATATTTATGAAAATTGTATGTGTTTGATTTAGTGAACTTTTAAAGATATTTTTTCACTTTACTTCCAAATCCTAATTATTTTAAATTTTGCCACAAATTTTACTCTACTAATTAACAAAGCTATCTCTCTCTATATATTTATATATATACATTATACACACAATAATATAAATTAAAGATAAGCAAAGTCTCACTTAAAAATATTTAATTATTTCTATAAATTTTCACGATTTCTCTAGAATCAAAACCAAAATTATGGATATTTTTGAAATTTTCGTAAATTTAATACCGCGAAATTTACAATGACACCTATATTTAACACCTTGGTTTGAACAAGGCCCAACACATAATGAAGAAGTATATATGGTGATATGGGCAGACACCATGCATGTTGGGTTCAATATCGGAGATCAGCAGTTCATCGCAGACTGGCTCCTAAATATGACAACCCGTTCAATACGCAATCCTTCAAAACCCTCTCTGAAATTAAAATTATCATTATAAACCCCCTAGAAAATAAATAAAGAAGCAATTTAACTCCAAATGCGCGTATTGGCGCATTTTGCGCATAGTTATTAAGTTTTTTGCGATTAGATGACTAATTTGCCGACATCTAATAACCGTTAAATCTGATCTACCGACGTCTACAGTCATTATTAATTACGTATATTTTATTAAATTCAATTTCAAATAACTATAGATCTGTAGTCTTATATTAGCTATGTAAATATATCCTATATAATTTTAAATTTCTAACAAAAATATATTAATAATATATATATATATGAGAAGAATTACAACTTTGGTACCTCAAGTCGGCTTGTACGTTTGTTTCGGTACTGTATTTAGGACTACTAGCAATTTGGGTACACTAAGTTTCAAAAAATGGCAATTTTAGTGCAAATGTCACCAGAAAATTCAAAATTGGCTGGAAAATTGACCTGAATTTGGGGTTTTATTTAAAATACTTTCAAATTTTTTGGTTTAATTTATTTAACATTTTGAAAATTTTAGTTCAAATATACTTTTTATCTAAATAATTAAAAAATAATTATTTATTAAGAAAATAAAATAATATAATATTTAGATATATGCGGAAAAAAAATTCCTTCGACGAAATTAAAAACTCAGAAAAAAAGGAAAAAAGTAGAAAAAATCAGAAAGAATAAAATAAAATTAGACAAAAAATCAATTTTTCTTAAAAGTTCTAAAAAAATAAAAAATATGAAAAACATTATAATAGGTTAAGAGATGAAAACATTAGAAATTACATCTCAAGACAATTTTTTAAATTTAAATTTAAATAAATGAATCGCAGTAAAAAAAATTGCATTGGCAAAAATAAATTGATTAAAAACTATAAAAACACAAAATAAATCAAAATAATAGAATAAAATTAAAACAATTTTGAAAAATCAGCAAATAAAATAAAATAAAATTATAAAAATAAAAACAAAGAAATAAAATAAAATTAATTATTTGAAAAAAACAGAACAAAATAGTAAAATCAAAATATCAAGGAAAAAATAATTTAATTTGAATCTTAGGCATATAATATTATAATTTTGTTTAGTTTAAATTATTTTATAATTTTAGTATTATTTAAAGATATATTGATTATACAAATGTTATTTATAATAAATATAAAAAAATAACTTAGATAAATATTTGACTTAAATTTCCAAAAATTTAAATAAATTTGACAAAAAAATTGAAAGTATTTGAGTCAAATACCCAAATTAAAAGTTAATTTTCTCTCTAAATGCAAAAAACCCCAAATTGAATATCAATTTTTCTCTCATTTCACCAAAATCCCAAAATTCAAGTCAGTTTTTTTTTTTTTTGGAACAAAATTCATGTCAATTTTCCAGCCAAATAACATTTTTCAACCAATTTTGAATTTTTCGCCAAAACTTGTACTGAAATTGTCAATTTTGGAAACTTAGTGTACCCAAATTGTTAATAGTGTCACGCCCCGGGCTCATGAGCCCGTTGGACAAGAGAAATCCCATCAAATCCACTGAGCGTAACCTGTAGTTGTGCATTTGAACCACGGCCCAAAATGGATATCCATTGTTACACTTGAATCCTAGGGTTCTCTTTATAAACTATTCAATTTTCTCTTATTCCGTCGATGTGGGATGGGCTGTTACAATCACCCCCCTTCGAGGAGCGACGTCCTCGTCGCGGCGTGACTCAGTCCAGGATCTGTCGTCAGGCGTCGGGATTCTCTAGGCTACCACCGGATTTGCCTCGGACTATTCTTCATAGCGGATCCGAGAACCTCGGGCTACTTCATAGCAGATACCGAAATTTCACGTTGTAGCACCGAACTCCCAATTCCGGCTGACTAGCAGCT
Source organism: Buddleja alternifolia (assembly GCA_019426215.1). Classification (NCBI taxonomy): domain Eukaryota; kingdom Viridiplantae; phylum Streptophyta; class Magnoliopsida; order Lamiales; family Scrophulariaceae; genus Buddleja; species Buddleja alternifolia. The sequence continues at coordinate 24,944,925 of CM033407.1, forward strand.
CTGATACCATTGTCAGGCCCTAGGCTCACGAGCCCGTTGGACAAGAGAAATCCCATCAAATCCACTGAGCGTAACCTGTAGTTGAGCATTTGAACCACGACCCAAAATGGATATCCATTGTTACACTTGAATCCTAGAGTTTTCTTTATAAACTATTCAATTTTCTCTTATTCCGTCGATGTGGGATGGGCTGTTACAAATAGGCCAAAACATGATACCAAAAAAATGGACATGCCAACTTGAAGTACCAAATTTGCAATTTTGCCTATACATCTCTCTGGTCTCTAGGGGTGAGCATTGGTTTTGAAAAACTGCCCGAACCGACCGCACCGCACCATTTTTGTCGATTTTTTAAGCAAACCGTGGTTTAAATTTTATATAAAAACCGCACTGTCCTATGCGGTTTGGTTTCAAAATTAGTGTTAAAAAAATTGAACCACACCGCCACCGCCTACATACATACATATATATATATATAAATATATATATATATTTCTTATTATTCTTTTTTAATTTGAACTTTTAATAGGTTTTACTCGTAATACTATTCATATTTATAGTGATTTAATATTTTTTATTGAATTGATATGGTTATATCTTTTACATGATTAATAATATATTCAATCAACATTCGTGCTTGAGACTTTTAAAGTGATAATATCTTATGATAATTTAGTGTTATATTTTTTTTTATATAATAGACACTTGAAGAGTTTTGACCAAGAAAAGTATTATAGATTATGTTTATGACATTTGTTCTATTTAACTATCACCATTATTTGTAATAGCAATGTAGCATTAGATCACCTATTATTTTATAACATTATAATATACTTTACAATATCCTTTTGCAGATTTTAGTGCACAAATTTTAATAAACAAACAATTACAATATATTGTACCAAAAAAAATTACAACATTTCATTTTTTGTATTACTTGTTTATTTACAAATTTCTCGTCCTACGGTTCATACAAGCTAGATAAAGATATTTTCTTATATATGAGTGTATTTATTTGATATATTTATATATATATATATAGTAAAATATGTACATATTATATTTATACTCAGTGCAAAACAGATATTTAAAGTGATATACTAGTATTTTTTCTTGTTCTAAACGTATAATATATAGTAATCTTATATAATAATATGTAATGACGCTAGTATTTTTTTTAATGATTCATGGGGTTTTATCTTGATAAATATTTCCCGGACAAGTATTTTCTTAGTTATGAATTATCATTATCTTTTTATTAATTAGTTTAACAAAAAATATGACAAGCGTTGTTTGCTTATTTAGTTTTAAAATATAAAAATAACTTGAAAACTGCCAAACCACACCGAACCGCAAAAAATCGCATAGTCGATTTTGATTTACAAAATCGCAATTTCAAATTTTATTTTTTCCAAAATGCACTGGGCAATTCGGTTTGAAATTAATATAAAAAAAAAACCGCAAAATCGAACAGCGATCACCCCTACTCATCTCTACAAATGAACTAAGGCCACCACCGTCCCCTACCAACCAGGCCTCTCTGCCTTAGCCACCACCACCCACACCTGCCACTAGGGGTGGGCGTTCGGTTCGGGTTATTCGGACCCCGAACCGACCCAATTGGGTTCGGCTTATTCGGGGAATTTTCAGGTTTGGGTTTATACCGAACCCGAACTCCACAATTCGGTTCGGGGTCGGTTTTGAGTTTTCATTTTTTTCGGGGAATTTGGGGCCCGATTAACCCGAATTAGAATTAAAAAAAAATTTTAAAAAAAAATTGTCAAGGCTCAAATAAGGGTTTCTCATTTTTGCCTCTCACTCTCACGCCTCTCTCAACTCTGCCTCAACACCTCACTCACCTAGTGACCTCTCTGCCTCACCAATCCACTCACCACCGCAGTCCGCAGCCACCAGTCGCCGACCACCGCCACATACTGTCTCACCGGAGCTGGAGGTTTGTCCTATTTTTTGTTAATCTTTCGATTTTCCCCAATCTGATTTGATGAAGTTGTTGTGAAAATCTTGGTAAACTCTCTAATGGCTATGAATTATGATATTAGTTTGGTCAAGAGAGATGGTTTACAGGGAGGCATAAACAAAGGCATAAACCTCTATTTTTCAGCCCTTTTGCAGGGAGGCATAAACAGAGGCATTTTGCCTCTGTTTTTCAGCCATTTGGGCCTCTAAAAATAGAGGCCCAAATAATTCATTAAAAAGTTTTTGGGCCCCTATTTTTAGAGGCCCAAAATTTTGTTCCAAAAAATTTGAATTTTGAACCCATAAAATTATGTTCGGCCCCCCGAACCCGAATAAACCCCAAACCCGATTAAACCGACTAATTCGGTTCGGTTTTGGGTAGCACAATTTCCAAACCCGAACCCGAATAACCGAACCGAACGCCCACCCCTACCTGCCACCTTCTTCTCCCCCTCTAAAATTTGCCCCATTGTCCTACCACGACCCTTCTCCGCTGCTCAGAGCGTCGCTCATCAAGTCGATCTCTTAGTTGACGAAGTTCGACTCTTGCGAAGAGAAGTCGCTGAGTTGAAAACCTCTCTTGATGATGCCAAGAAAGGGGAAAAAGAAAAAGAAAAGCATCAAGCGTCCAAAGCGACATCAAAGACAGATAATAAAAATTGGCGATCAATGTTTGAAGAACTAGTGAGCATCAAGAAGATGTTAACTAAAAAGAGAAATCCAAGGTATTATCTAGGAAAATATCCGCTTCCAGAATTGGACGTCGATTTCTTGGAAAGTATGGGATTTCAACCTTTTGCCGGTCCGCTAAGACGACCTATCAATTGGAAACCATCAAAAGATCCAAGAAAAGATATCTATCACGATTTAATTCGTGAGCTTGGAAAAAGATGGACCAAGCGCTAGACTTCATAGCATGATTACTATACGACGATTTGAACTTCGTGAGCTAACTCGGACATTATCGCCAAACCGAGAATGGACAGAAAGAGTGGTGAGTTAAGATTACCTCTAATGAGTGAAACTGCAATTAAGCGACTTCATTAGGCATGAATATGAATAAACCATTCGATAGAGTTTAGTTCAACATACGTAACATAAATGATTATGTTACAATTATTAAACCCACCACCCGACCCGAAACAATATTTTCAACCCGATCGGATCGGCTCGGGTTGTTGTTGAGCTTATGCTACTAGAAGTTCTCCAAGGCGAAGAAAGAGCAAAGCGACAGAAAAAGTGAATGAATCCTTCTTTTTATATTTGTATTTCAAACTATGATTCTTGGAAACTTAGAGCATTCGCATATTTATGTTCGTGCGATAATGAAATGTGTGATGTAATTTCAGATGGCCCCATTAAGATCATGAAAGTAGTAACTCGAGCACCCGGAGCTGATGAAGCCACTCCAGATGGATATGTCGAGAAAAACAAGTTAGAATGGACGCCAGATGATAGAAAAAGAGCTAATTTGGATAATGTTGGACGAAGTGCACTCTACTCAGCGTTAGGAGACAATGATGCATTGTTCAACAAGATCAAGCAATGCAAGACTTCCAAAGAAATATGGGATAAGTTGGCTATAGTGTGTGAAGGATCGACACAAATGAAGGAGAATAAGCTCTCCATAGCCATGCAAAGATTCGAGCATTTCAAAATGCAGCCCAATGAGACGCTAGAACAATTGGACGCAAGATTTACTTTGCTCATTACCGAGTTAGTGTCACTAGATAAGGAGTTGACCAACAAGGAAGTGGTCAATAAGATTTTCAGAAGTCTTCCAAGTAAATACTTGATTAAGACTGTTGCTATGAGAGAATCACAGACCTTGGAGACTCTTACTCCAGAACATGTGTTTTCAGAGTTAAAGGCATTTGAATTCGAACTGGGTGAAGTCAGTGACACATCGACTTCAGCGACTGAATCAGGAGCTTTAATCGCTACTACCAAAAGTAAGGGTAAAGCGGTTAGCGAAGTGAAATCAACGGAATCAAATGAAGAAAAGAAAATGGCCTTATTGGTCAAGAAATTCAAGAAATTTCTAAGATATGAAAAGAGAAATCCTATTGGACAAACTTCATTTCAAACCCCTCCTCCTGCTCCAGCGCCTCAGTATCAAGCGCCAGTGTACTTTACATCTCAACCAGTAGCTCCAGTCCCTTACCAAGCGCCTACGACTCCTACTCTAAATCTCTCAGCGCCAGTCGGATCAAAGCGATTATCCACTGAACAGAAAATGAAAACCAATTTGTGTTATAATTGCAGGAAATCAGGGCACTACCAGGTAAATTGCCCTTATCCAAATGTGTCTAAGCCCACAAGGCAAGACTATGCGGATAGAAACCAATTCAGGAGCAACCTTCGCCAACAAGGTTTGCTAGCGGAATCTGAACCATTTCCCGCACCTGAAGAGGATTTGGAATCATCAGATGAAAGCAGTGATGATGAGTCTACAAGCGACTCAGCGTTGATCTGTCTCATGGCAAGAGAAGATGAAGCGTTTGACAAATCGCTACCAGAGGTAACCAATGAATTATCTCATCCTCTTTCTTATGATGAATTACTTGACAAAGTTAATGAATATTATAAAGATTGTCAAGAGGCCGCCAAAATATATCAAAACGATCTCGCTATTATCTCATCACTCACAAGAGATAAAGTAACACTCAAACCAGAGTTGAAAGTTCAACAACAATGCAATGAGAAGAACCAATCACTTGAGAGTGAGATTATTCAATTAAAAAACGATCTTGATATAATAGTCAAGAGAGAAACTGATTTGATCGCTAGACTTGCCAAATCAGAGCAGCTCGTCTCATCATTATCAAAAGCTTCTAGAAAGTTGTATAATGTGACTGAGGTAACTAGACTATATGGTGAAAAGACCGGTTTAGGATACAATAAATTCGGTAAACAACCTAATAAATCTATTGTTACGGCAAACAACAAAGGAAATGGTGTTTTCTTTGTTGAGAAAGGTTCACAAAGTCAAACGCTAAATAAACCTAGCGACAACGGTAAGAGGCCAAATGAGAAAGTCAAAGATGACTCAGGCAAGGGTAAGGCTAAAGCAAATGATTCACAAAAACGGGTTCATCCAAACTCTCAAAAGGCTAAAGGTAAGCCTGAACACTGTAAATCAAGCGCTAAGCGTTCAGCACCAAAAGTGCAACCCAAGCCAGCGCCAAGGAAATACCAGCGTCAATATCCAAGACAGTCAAGATCATATTATCGATACTATGATGATTATGATTATGACTATGATTATGACTACCATTATAATCGAGGATATTATTATATATCCAAAAAGCACACACAACACGATGTGAAACCCAAAAAGGCCAGTATTCCCACAATGAAGACTAAGCAAATATGGGTTCCTAAAGTTCTAGTTCAAACCAAAGTTACTAACAAAGAAGGACCCAAGGCAACATGGGTACCTTAGAAGAATTAGAATTATTCTTTAAATGCAGGTACATAGAGCCAACACCGATACTTCAGTTTGGTACATTGATAGTGGATCGTCAAGACACATGACGAGTTCCAAAGATCTTCTAGTCAAATATCAAGCTACTAACGGTCCTCAAGTTATATTCGGTGATAACACCAAAGGTAAAACCAAAGGTATAAGTATCATGCATAGGGGAAAAATCATGATTAGTGATGTATATTATGTTGAGGGTCTTAAGCATAATTTGTTAAGAATTAGTCAATTTTGTGATAAAGGCTTTGAAGTAAAATTTTCAAGCGACTTCTGCTATGTTAACGACGCTAAGACTAAGTCTACTAAACTAAGAGGAAAAAGAACAAACAATGTGTATTTAGTAGATTGGGATTCTACATTTGATAACAACCCCACATGCTTTGTTGCTAAAAGTCAAAATGAATTGGGTTGGTTATGGCATAGAAAAATGAATCACCTCAATTTTATGGCAATATCTCAATTAATATCGCTAAATCTAGTAGAGGGATTACCTAAGGGTTCCTTTCAGAAAAATCACTTATGTGATGCATGCCAAATGGGTAAACAAGTTAAATCATCTTTTAAAAAGAAACCATGCCTATCTACTTCTAGAGTTCTTGAACTATTGCATCTAGATTTGTTTGGTCCCATTCAAATCATGAGTGTTAGTAGTAAAAAATACTCGCTAGTAATAGTTGATGATTTCTCTCGCTATACTTGGGTAGAATTCCTAGCCACCAAAGATGAAACTAGTGTCAAGCTCACATCGCTAATTCGTCAATTACAAACTTGATTTAAAGGTGACTAGAATTAGAAGCGACAGAGGAACTGAATTTACTAACCAATTTGTTGAGAAGTTTTGTATATACTTTAGAATACTTCATGAGTATTCTGCTCCTAGAACACCTCAACAGAATGGAGTTGCCGAGCGACGGAACAGAACGCTTAAAGAAGCCGCTAGGACGATGTTAGCAGAGTCCAAGCTGCCTCAAAGGTTTTGGGCCGAAGCCATCAATACCGCTTGCTACACTAAGAACCGGTGTATGATCAACAAGCAACATGAGAAGACTCCATATGAGTTGTGGAAGGGACGTAAGCCTAACGTTTCATATTTTCATGTATTTGGCTCAAAATGTTTTATTCATAACAATGGATCCCACAGCCTAAAGACTTTTGATCCTAAAGCGAATGAGGGAATCTTTCTAGGCTATGCCAAGAATGGAAAGAGTTTTCACATACTAAATAAAATCAAATCAAAGGTTGAAGAATCCATTCATGTTGTGTTTGATGATGCTAACCAAGAATCGAGTAAGGTTAATCCTGATTATGTAGGAATTGAAGATCTCAAGCAACAAGCGTCACAAATCAATCTTGGTGATGATAGTGATGAAGAAGATGATGAGATTCGTGTACCTATTCCTAAGGATACTCGTGAGGTTAATTAACAATGGTGATAATGTCAGAATCGCTAATGATCATGAAGAGAATGATCATCAAGAGCAGATTGGAACTGTGAATGATGAAGCGACTGCGCAAGAGACAAATATGGATCAAGCGATTGATAACCAAGAGTTTCTTAACCCGTTCCAACCAGACCGCAAATGGCTTAGAGACCATCCACCAGAGCTAGTAATCGGAGATATGGAAGCACCTGTTAGAACTAGGTCAGCTACAATTAATGAGGCCATGTTCGCAAGTTTTCTATCTCAAATGGAACCAAAGAAAGTGGTTGAAGCGCTCAGTGATTCAAGTTGGGTAGAAGCGATGCAAGAAGAGCTTAACCAATTTGAGAGAAGCAATGTTTGGACGTTAGTACCAAGACCAACTCACCAAGGAGTTATTGGGAATAGATGGGTTTTTAGGAACAAAATGGACGAAGATGGCATTGTTACAAGAAACAAAGCTAGATTAGTCGCTCAGGGTTATTGTCAAGAAGAGGGTATTGATTTTGATGAGACGTATGCCCAGTAGCCCGTCTTGAAGCGATTAGGATGTTCCTAGCGTTTGCCGCATTTAACAAGTTCACGGTGTACCAAATGGACGTGAAGAGTGCATTCTTGAATGGTAAACTTCAAGAAGAAGTCTATGTGGAGCAACCTCCAGGATTCATCAACAACCATGGCAAAAGTATGGTCTACAAATTGGATAAGGCACTTTATGACCTTAAACAAGCACCAAGAGCATAGTATGACACTCTCTCTATCTTCCTTATAGGTAAAGGCTTTTCAAAAGACAGCGTTGACGCAACGTTACTTAAAATTACTCATAATGAAGACTCTCTTAGTCCAAATTTATGTTGATGATATTATATTTGGTTCTACTAATAAGCGATTGTGTGAGAAATTTTCGAAAATGATGCAAGATCAATTTGAAATGAGCATGGTGGGTGAATTAACTTTCTTCTTAGGATTACAAGTTAAACAACTCCCTAATGGAATATTTATAAACCAAGTTAAATATACAAAAGATATGATTAAGAAATTTGGTATGGAAAATGCATCATCTTCAAAAATTCCAATGAGCCAAACGCTTAAGTTAGATAAAGATGAAAGTGGAAAGAAAATTGATATCACCAACTATAGTGGTATCATTGGATCACTTCTTTATCTTACCGCTAGTAGACCTGCTATTATGTTTTCGGTATGCATGTGTGCACGCTTTCAAGCTGATCCTAGAGAATCACACTTAAAATGCTACCAAGAGAATCCTTAAATACCTAAAAGGCACACAGAATGTGGGCTTATGGTATCCAAGGGACTCTCCTTTTGAACTAATTGGTTATTCAGACGCAGATTTCACAGGATGCAAAATAGATAGAAAAAGCACTAGTGGTACATGTCAATTTCTAGGAGATAGACTAGTTTCGTGGCATAGTAAGAAACAACAATCCATAGCGACTTCTACCGCTGAGGCAGAATATGTAGCCGCTGGGAGCTGTTGTGCACAAATCCTTTGGATGAGGCAACAACTTAGAGACTATGAAATCATCCTAGGTCCTACCCCAATCCACTGTGATAACCAAAACACTTTAGCTATGACCCAAAACCCTGTTCTTCATTCTAGAACCAAACACATTGACATTAGATACCATTTCTTGTGCGACCATGTTCAAAAGAAAGATATCTCCATGCACTTCATTGGAACTGACAAACAATTAGCAGATATCTTCACCAAAGCACTCAACGAACAACGCTTTCTCACTTTGAGAAGTGAATTAGGTATGATTGATTTAAACTCTTAAATCATAAAAGCATCATATCTTAATAGGCATACAATTTAGGGGGAATCCACCTTAAGTTTATGTCTAAAGCGTTTTACAAAAATCTGAAACAAGTCATCAATTTTAGGGGGAACTTTAAAATTGTACTTGTCTCAACACATAAAGCGATTGTGATCAAAAATAACTTTTAAATTTTTTTTATGCATTGGTCACTAGCGCTTATCTTTATGCATGACAAAATCAATCTCTAAATGAAAATGTCATTTACTAATTCAAGCGATTGACTTTATCTCAAACTTTACGAAATTAAATTTTGTTCTCAAAAAGACTTAAGCGTTAAAAGGATCCCCACTTTAACGCTTAGTAAATTTCTCTAAAAATCATGCATAGTTTTCATCGCTAAAAGTAACGTGTGGATAAGTCCAAAAGATTAGATTTGATAACTGCCCACACGTGCCTATCAAATCAAACTGACGGTTATGATTCCTATCTAAACCTAGGCGGTTCACTGACTGCATAAATCTGAGTACGTGTCAGTGTACTATCAGGCGCGTGTATTTCACGCTGAAAATTTAAAATTTTTCAAACGTCTTTCAATTAAATGGGTAACTGCGGATCCCAAAAAAAACTCTCTATTCTGTAACAGTTCACCTATTTCACCGTACCTTTTGACATCCGTACTTATGCATAAATGGCTCAGATTCAAACATTTTAACTGTTCATTTTTCAAAATTCAATGATATCACACGTGGCCGTCATCTAAGCAACTGAGGAGTTATTTTTGCCTCTATATATATTCTTCAAAGCTTTTACAGTCAGACTTTATCACTTCCAAACTCTCTCTCTGCTGTAAAATCTTCATCTCTTTCAAGGCAAAAACTTATTTCATTCCTTCAAAGCTTCAAACTTTCAGTAATGGCACCCAAAGCTTCAAAATCTTCCAAATCATCCAAGTCTGCTACCAGAAAAACTTCCCGCGCTGAAAAACCAGTCACGATTAACGCCGGATTTCTTGTTAACTGGGACTACCTGTTTGATAACCAGAACTTCCCTCTACGAACGATTCTTCCACTCGTTCAAGAATCTAGTTTGAGAGAGATGATTACCACTGTTTTTAACTACTTTGAAGAAGAATCTCTCTATTTCTTCAACAATGCTCAAATTTCTGACGACGGAAACTCTATTTCTTGCATCTTCCCTTTTGCTCGTGAGACCTTTGTTCTCATTCCTTCACTGTTATCTTCCCTGTTGAACTTACCCAATGATGGTGGTGAAGTAGAACTTGTTACTCTCGGTGATGCGACTAAAGTCTGGGAGTTGATCAAGAAAGATGAAGTCGAAGCTGCATATGAGCCAAACTTCAAGAAGAAGGACATGAAGGGCGAATATGTCATTCTCGCGGATATTTGCGCCAAGATAATCGAATCCAGAAAATGGACATTCGATAAAGTTACAAATATTCAGTACAAGATGATGGTGGCCATTCTGACCAAATTAAAGATTAATTGGTCTCTCTATGTTTTTAATCGCTTTAAGGCAGCGATAGCCAAGTCAGTTAATCCCAAGCCTTATGGGATTGTGTTAAGTAGAATTTTAAGTGCTTGCGATTTTACAACTTCCGCTGGAAAGAAGATCCCAACGCTCAAGTTCTATGGCAAGAAGATAATTAGCGAGCTGCTCAAACCAAAAACGCATGGTGGTGTAGCGGTTCCCAAGGAGAAGCGTGAGCGACTTCAAGACAAAGGAGTTGTTCGCAGCGATGATGAAGACCAAGCATCTTCCTCTTCATCATCGTCCTCGTCTGAAGAAGAAGTGGTGGTTAAGCGACCAAAAAGAAAAATCGTTCTCAAAGTCGCTGAACCAGCCCAGTCAGCCAGAAAGCAAAAGCCAGAGCTTGCCAAGAAGAAGCAGAAGCCGGAGTCCAAGAAGAAACAAAATACTCCTTCTCCTTATCCTTCTCCTAAATCTCCCTCTCCCTCTCCCCCTCCAACGTTTATCTTCTCTGTTCCCGAAGAAGAGGAAGAAGTAGCAGAAGAAGTACCGCTTGTTCGAAGGCGTACTCCCCTCTCTACTCCAGCCGCGTCTACAAGCGTTTTAGCGAATTCAGCGCTTGGAGAGTCAGTGAGCGTTCCTCCCTCTGACGTTGTTCCCAAAATCAGCTCAGATCCTCAAGCCACCACTCCATCTGAGAGGCTTTCTAATGTTCGGGGTAAGTATTTGCTAAGCAAATTAGTTTTACCCTTTCCTCGTTAGTTTCTAAGTCTCTAACGCTAGGATAAAAACTCTTTCAGCGCAATGTGAAGCGAATATTCAGACTGTTCTCAACACTCTTGAAGAATTACATATTCCCATTCGTGCTGATTCTTTAACTTTTTTTCTCGATTTAGAATAAGAAGAAGAAGTCCCGGAGCCTGAGGAACCTGTCCCTAATATAGAAACAGATCAAGCGACTACGTCAGTCGATGATAATCCTCAGGGTAAGCGTTTCAGTCTTTTCTTTGTAATTTCTACTTAGTAGAAATTTTGCTTGCTTTTCTCAAACGCTTATATGTATCAGCTCAAGATGCACCAGACGCTGATGCACCTCCACCCTCAGAGGTTCCCATTGAAGTAGATGTGGATATGGCAACTATTGTGGATATTGCAAAAGAAGCATCTCAAGTCCTTTCAGACGTTGAAACATCTTCAGCTAGTGAAGCGACTGTCAATGCTGAGAGGTAGATAGAAATGGCCCCCATCCCAACAGAAGCAATTGCTCTTGTTCCTACTCCAATAAGATCTCCTCCTCATGTCATTGATTTCTTTCCTCGTGGATATTCTCCTGATCTTGAATTTTATTATGCCGCTAGAGAACGAGACACTCAGACACTTGCAGAGCTCGAAATCTCTTTTCAAACAACTCTCCATCGGCCTGATCTTTCCAACTCTCAAAAGTTTGAATTCTTTGAGCAGTTTGCCGATTTAGGACTCTACAGCTTGGAGAGACTCCAATCTCGCTTTGAATATATTCGCCGAACAGTGTTTAATAGAGCAGATTTTGATCAAGCACGGTTTAATTTCATCGGTCGCTCAGATGAATCCTTTTATCCTCTTCGAGCCAGCAAGATTGTCTTCAAAAATCCCCACATGGGCGATTGGAACAAAAATCCTGATGAGGAAGATCTAAACAAAATAGGATATTCGGCTCTCCCCAAAGTCGTCAACTCTCTTCAGAATGCCCTCTCTCCTAATCCACTCAAGCTTTGGAAAGGAAAAGGACCAGTAGTTGCTGAGCGTCCAAATCCTGTTAATTCATGGATAGAAGATGAAGCCCCAGAATATCTTGCCAGACTATGGGCTGAGGATTACGATGAAGAAACTACCCGCTTCGAGAAATTCCTTGCCGCTAGAAAAGAACCAAAGAAAGCTGAAAAGCTTGGCAAGCAATGGATGATGGATACAGCCAGATGGGCTGAAGAGTTCGTTCTACATTTCTATACTCTTGAAGAACTCGTGAGATATCCATTTCTCTTTGAATTTGGAATTGAATACAGATGCCGAGGACTTGCGACCTTTTTGCTTCAACAACGTCAGCACATTGCAGGCAATGTCAGCGACTTACCACGCTATAGGCAACCAATAAAAACCTACATTCGCCAGCAACTAGCTTTATTTAGCCAAGGTAGACGCTACATCTTGCATCCTCGTCAAGCGTTTGTTCAGCGCATCTTTCCCGATTTGAACGAAGAAGCCTCCTCCAGCAAACAGCCGCTTCTTCCTGGCCAAAGTCAAATTTTTGTCGATGTTTGAAATGAGCACGCTGAGTTTGCTGAATTCCACAGAGACATGAGAGCAGTGATAGAAAATGCCCAAGCGACGGACATATCTTTTAATCATTACTCAGGATTAAGCAATTTCAGAGAATATAATTTACACCCTGTGCTCTTTAGTCAACAGAACATTCAAGTGGCCAAGATGATTTCACTAATTAGGCCAGTGGACCAAGAAGCAGCTCAAGCGCTGATGCCTTTTATTTTGGACTTTTTCCAATCTTATACTTCAGGAATAAAATTGCCGGAAGGTGTGCAACTTGCACTTTGTACAGAAGAGCGAGAAGACGCTATCTTCTTTATCCCGCAAAGCAGCCTGATCAGTCCAAGGCATGTGAAGAAAGCACTTCGTCCACTCTGGGTCATTGCTATTGAAAATCTTTCTTCCCCAATCCAAATAATTGAAGAAGCAAGTGCTCCTACTGAGGAAATCGCTCCGATTTTTGAGGCCTCTTTGCCAGATCCTTCTAGCGCCCCAGTGGTTGAGCCCCCAGCGATTGCAGATCCAATCATGTATCAAGCGATTGAAGAAATGCACGCTGAAATTGCTCAAAAGCCTGACGAGCCATTTATCAGAGATAAATCCAAAGGCAAGGCTGCAATTTCTAGCTCTTATGGACTCATTCCATCTCCTGAGCGTCCTTCTTCCGATTCGGATTCAGAGAGTGATTCAGACGCTACAGATTTCAGACAGGCAGTACGGAACACACTCACAAACATTGAAGGTTCCTGCTCCAAGATATTTGAGGCTGCTGATAGACAAATCTGCATAATATCTGATACGCGAAGCCGTGACATTGCAAACGCTTCCAATAAAAGCACTATCACAATCATGAACAACATATCACCTCTTATAGCTGAACTCTCATCCGAATTCAATCGTCACTTAGCTCAGAGTGCTTCGGCTGATGCCAAAAGACATACTTCGACCGATGCCGCTGCTCAGAGCGTCGCTCATCAAGTCGCTCTCTTAGTTGACGAAGTTCGACTCTTGCGAAGAGAAGTCGCTGAGTTGAAAACCTCTCTTGATGATGCCAAGAAGGGGGAAAAGGAAAAAGAAAAGCATCAAGCGTCCAAAGCGACATCAAAGACAGATAATAAAAATTGGCGATCAATGTTTGAAGAACTAGTGAGCATCAAGAAGATGTTAACTAAAAAGAGAAAGCCAAGGTATTATCTAGGAAAATATCTGCTTCCAGAATTGGACGTCGATTTCTTGGAAAGTATGGGATTTCAACCTTTTTTCGGTCCGCTAAGACGACTTATCAATTGGAAACCATCAAAAGATCCAAGAAAAGATATCTATCACGATTTAATTCGTGAGCTTGGAATTTCACCAAAAGAATGGACATAAAGGTTGTTAGAACTTAATGAAAGCGCTAGACTTCATAGGCATGATTACGATGAAGTTCAACATACGACAATGATCGACATTGATCGTCTCTTGTTGGACTTAGCGCTAGAAGTTCTCCAAGGCGAAGAAAGAGCAAAGCGACAGAAAAAGTGAATGAATCCTTCTTTTTATATTTGTATTTCTGTTGTCGCTTTTATTATATTACTTTCAGTATAAATCATGTATGCTTATTCTTTCAATATATGAATGATTTATCGCTGAAACAACTTGTTGAGGCTAATCTAACATTAGCTAACTTTACGAACTTTTCAAACGCTAACACTTATACTTTATTTGGGCTTTTCTTTTTAGTAACTCTTGAAAATTATAAAAGAGTTATAAGAGTTAAAAGTCTTGACATCATCAAAAAGGGGGAAATTGTTAGGAAATTTTATGTTAGATGTTTTGATGATAACAAGATAAGATTTTATGTGACACCCCAAATACAATGTAATTTTCTGCTTTGATAGATCTTTGTATAAGCGTTTGAAAGTATGTAATTTTCTTTAGGCTTGTAATTTTTATCTTTATAGATTTTAGACTAAGTATTAGATACAGAATCGCTAATAGAATTCTAAGTGAGTCTATTAGAGAAGAAGTTGAAGATCAGCGTCTGAAGTCAACTGAAGATGAAGATTTGGTCTTAGCGCCTGTCAAATGCTAAAGAACTATTTCAGGATTTATGAATCAAGCGCTCAAATCATTCTAGCGATCCGATGTCAGATTCACCTGAATTAAATCCTCAAGTCATGAATGACTGAAATGCAATCATTCAACGGACATTTATTTCCAACGGGGAATAAATTCAAATGCATTAAATGCCTGATAAGAGCATTAAATGTGATAAGTCACGGTGACTTGTGGACAAACCACCTTTTGACTAGACTGTCAGAACTTCAGAGTTTATAGCTGCTCCCATCCAATCGGTGTCAGCATTTTTTCAGGAATGTCAGAGTTTAGGTAAAATCACGCGCCGCGTGAAAGGCACTCTCCTACATATGCCCAACGGACAGATCCCAAGAATTGCCTATAAATACCTTACCTTTAGCAAACCAAAAAGTGTACACAATATTACAAGAGAAACTTACGTACCTGTACAAGAAAAAGCTTAGAAACTCCATAGCTAAAAATCCTTCAAGCTTTTTTATCTACATTCCAGATAGTCACAAATATCTCAAACCTCTTCCAAAGAAGAAACCTAAATTTCTATTGAGATATTCCAAGTTGTTTGATCTTTCCAAAAACAAACAAAACCTTGTGATAAACCTTCAACCTTTCATTTGAGTGAGAAAGAAGTTGAAAACCCCTTACAGGCAGTATTTTTGAGTGAGAAAAGCTTGTCGAAGATCTGTGAGATCAAGGAGCCCGAGATCTTTTTCATCCTTTACTATCTTGTAGAAGATTCTGTGTGATTCTTCAAAAATCATCCTAGTAAATTCCTCCAAGTGAAAAAGGAGAAGAAGGACGTAGTTGGGATTACATCACCCAGTGAACCTTACAAATTTCTTGTGTTCTTTACTTTACTTATTGTCTTGATTTACATTATTTTATATTCTTTAAAAAAAAAGGACAAGCTAATTGCAAAGCTATTAATTAACCAATTGAACGCTAAAAATCATTTCCGCTGTGCTAACCCTGATTAAGCGATCTAGGCATTACCCTACTTTGGTAAATTGCTAAAATCACTAAGTCTAAGTTATCGTTACTGAAGCGCCTGACCCAAGCGCTCAGCTTTCTAAGCGTTCAAATCTTTAAAAGTGATACGAACTTTTTGAAGTCGAAAAAGAATTCAGGATGTCTATTTAACCCCCCCTTCTAAACCCTTTCGTATGCCATTTGGGACCACCACTTGCCCTTTACTACTCAGGCCCCGCCTACCATGTACCGCCTCCACCCTATGCATTACTGATCCATGTCCCTCCGCAGTCCATCAGCTCCACCCTTGAATATTTGCCCCATTCCCCTAACCGATGCTCCTCAAGCCCCCTACGCCTTCGCCCACGATCACCGCCTCTCTCTCAGGAAATTTGCTGCACCTCCCCCTTGAAAAATCTACTCGCTTGATGACGTGGAGACATCGCGTGTTTGAGGGTTGAGTTTGGATGGGGGAGCCTGTGGTGTGTTTGGGGGCTGATTTTGAAGGGAAAAAGTGTATTATGGTTAGGATTTTAGGGAAGAAGATAGGCCGCGGAGGATGGTGGAAAAAGAAATAAATATAAAATAATTAAAAATATTGTAAAAGAAAAAAATATAATTTAAATATTTTAAATTTAAAGGTATTTTTGTCAATCACATAAAAGTTCGTTGGTAAAAATATTCAGGGAGGAGGCAGTGAGTATAACATAAACTATCACGCATGATTTAATTGATAATTTTCATTTCGCATGGGGGCTTCTGAAGAATTTGTGTGTTGTTGATACATGAAGGATATAAGTTTGGACATTTTCCATAATATATGTGTTGTTGATTTACATTCATGTACTGTGCGGGCACGTGGCTTGCAGTTCTACACGTAATACGTGGCTTGCAGTTCTGCACGTAACATGTGGCTTGTAGTTCATATAATTCGTGGATTTATTGCCAGCAATGTGATTGTGCCCTTATTAGCAGCACAACCCTTTGACTTAAGAGTATTGCAATCGTGCCAGAATTAACTGCCCGATATATGACGCTTATGTGGGCGCAACCACCTCACTGCCGATCGTCGCTCAAATGATGCTTTACGCTACCAAGTGTATAATAAAATAAAATTGTGCTTCTTCTAATAGCTGTAGCTTTTAGCCCCAATAATAAGTGATTGATCCTAACGTCACTTTACGATTTAAACATGAGTGGATATGAGGGTGAGTGCACTAAATGATTGTGACAAATCAAGTTGCACAAGGGCCATAAATTAGTTGAAGATTTATAATTCACCCCATTGGGAATGAAGATAAAATTAAGCATGAGGCCAAAAATTAGGGCAATTCTATGTCAAATCGGGTGCATTGGAGTCGGTGTACTTAGCACCACACATTTGTGGTAGAGTGGGTGATTTTTTGTGGTGGGGTGGGCAAAAACCACCCACCCCATCGCAAATATGTGGTGCTAAGTAGACCGGCTCCAATGTACCCGGTCTGGCATAGTCTCACACCAAAAATGAGGTGAAAATCTAAAATTCACTCTCATTGGGAGATGGAAATAAAATTGTGCATGAGGCCACTTGAGAAAATTCTATGTTACACTGGGACTAATGGTCCCAATCTATTAAATAGCGTCGGATAGGGTGTTATTGCAAAGACCTTTTCGGACCGTATATAATTATGAACCGGGCCTGGTATAGCATAAAATCACCTAGGTCACATGAATAAGACAACGTGGCCCCCTACCTTCCCATTCACACATGTCCAAGCTATAGCACAACCTTCTTTATATAAGTGCAATGCAGTGTAATGCAAATAGACACTCCATATTAAACCTCACCCCCCCCCCCCCCCCCCCACCACGCTCTCTAAATTTCTTCTTAACATCTATTATATATGGAGAAGGCCAAGAAATTGTGTCTGCAGATTTTGAAGGTTACTTCAGTAGCTGTTTTACTCATCATAATTCCTCTTCTATCTACATCCCTTAAGTTTAAATATCTCTACATCATTGTCAACATTCTCATCATTGCAGTTTGCGCCGAAGCTGGCCTTCTTTCGTTTTTACACACAAACCCTAATTCTGATCATGATTATGTTCATCATGTTTCACGAAAAGCTGTGATGATCATTTCAGGTACTATTATTACTCCTCTTAAGGAAAAGGTAATAGCTTCTGGGGCCATTATTGCTCCTCTTAAGGAAAAAATAATAGCTTCCGGGGCCATTATTGCTCCTCTTAAGGAAAAGATAATAGCTTCCGGGGCCATTATTAGCCTACCGGAACCTATTAAGGCTATCGTCGAAAAGTGTGCACCGGAGAAGATTATTGTTGCGGTTAAGGTACTGCAGAAGGTGATCATCAAGAAATCTCCGAGCATATTTTTCACTGAAGAGAAGTTCGACGACGACATCGAAGATGATAGTGAAAGTGATAATGATGAGGGAGGAGGAGAAGAATTGTTTGAGAAATCTGAGTCGTTTATTGAGAAATTTTATGAGCAATTGAAGTTGCAGAGACAAAAGTCATGGAACAAACTTCAACCTATTGCTCAGAAAGCCTTTTAATTTACTATGTTAGATGACAATTTGGGGTATGTATATTGTGTACCTGTACTAATATTACTAATCGAAATCAAAGGTCATCATTTATTATAGTATTTCTAAACTTGTTACTTAAAATAATTGAAACTCTTTTTCCTTAGCATCCTTATCAAGGATTTCTAATTTTAAGATTGTGCACGATAAATGTATATAATTCATGTAAATTATATATTTTTTGAAATTCTTATTCTAAAAAAATCTTGTTGGAAGTGATTTAGTTGAATCAAGGGCTAGGGGATCGGGCACCTCCCAAATAGATTGAATCTTGATGAGTCGAAGTTTTTTGGCTGGTTCGGAGTCAGTCAAATGACGAGAAGAGAAATTTAAAAACGGGATTAATTAATGACCTTCTTTCTTAATCTTGCTTCTCATCCTAAGAGAGCACGGATCTGATCGACCATATGTCAAGTTTACTCTGTCAGCCATAACGCTTAGCTTCCGATTCTTAGAATCCACTTACGGCCCCCTTCTTCATTGATCTGGGCAAAAATTCGGGTGGAAGGGTTGATGTTAGAAGAACTACTCATGTTTACGAAGCTATAGATAAGAGGGTTTGAAAACTTGACGAGCGATTTTACCGATTTTACCGCGGGGGGTGGGGGGGGGGGGGGGGGGGCGCGGACCAATAGGATAGAGAGCAGGAGGACCACATACCAAGAATAAGGATCGACCATAATATATAGGTGAAGTAAAATACTTGATAAAATATCAATTTAAAACATAGGATGTAACACTTCAAACAGAGCATCAAGGCCTTTTAACCAGTAATAAGATCATATTTCAAACAGAGCGTCAAGGCCTTTTAACCAGTAACAAGATCATATTTTTATTTTGAGTTGTATATATATATGCATTATATATAGGGCGAAATACACTTTGTACCTCTTAACTATTCACTTTATTTCATATAGCACCAACATGAGGTAATTTCATTTTAAGGCGAAGAGTCTAATTAACTATCCTCTCGACCAATCTTTTTCTATTGTCATTTTAAAATACACATCCTATATACAAATTCTGCCACAAATATGTATACCTTAAAATAACACTGCCGATGTATTATAAAATTTTACATGATTAATTACGGTAGCGCACACGCCATACCTGATGGTGACAGATGAGTAACTAGAAAAATATCTCTTTGCACAATGGCAACTCTTCACGGTACAAGAAAAATATCTCTTTGCACCCCGACGTTAAGAGGATGTCGGCTATCCTGTAACGTTGATATTACTAGTCTAGAATAGAGGATGATTTTTTTTTTTCTTTTTTGATAATATAGATTATAGATGATGATGTTGAGCTGGCATACATCCAGATATGTCATGCTACCTACTATTTTGGTGGGGCAAAACATGAGTTGTTAGAAAATTCCAACCGAAATTATGTGTTTCTTAGGATTCCTAAATGAAATATCACTTTCGCACCGATTTTACGAGAATTTTAAATAAATAATACAAAAATAAATTCAAATTAAGAAAATAATACACAAAAAATTAAACATCAGGAAATAATACATTCCGCGCTGACGTGGCGCGGAATCAAGCTGATTCCGCGCCACGTCAGCGCGGAATCAATATATTTTTTTTTTTTAAATTTTCGGCCATTCCGCGCTTACGTGGCGCGGAATGGCCGAATTTTTTTTTTTTTAATATTAAATGGCATTCCGCGCCACGTAAGCGCGGAATGCTGCCATTCCGCGCTGATGTGGCGCGGAATGCTGCCATTCCGCGCTGATGTGGCGCGGAATGGCAGGCCTCTTTTTCTCTTTCCAGCTTTTCTCTTTCCCCTTTTTTTCCGACTCATTTTTCTTCATTTTTCGTGTGTTTTCGGGTTTCGACTTGAACATAAAAAATGTAGACTTGAGCATAAACTACTTTTTGAAACAAGAATTGGGTCGTTTCGATGCTCGAGTAAAGAAATATGGCAAGACGAAAAAAAATAATACCAGTTTTTTTAATGAATCATTATTTTTTTTCCGACTCATTTTTCTCCATTTTTCGTGCGTTTTCGGGTTTCGACTTGAACATAAAAAATGTAGACTTGAGCATAAACTACTTTTTGAAACAAAAATTGGGTCGTTTCGATGCTCGAGTAAAGAAATATGGCAAGACGAAAAAAAAAATACCAGTTTTTTTTAATGAATAATGACTTTTTATTTTTTTCCGACTCATTTTTCTCCATTTTTCGTGCGTTTTCAGGTTTCGACTTGAACATAAAAAATGTAGAATTGAGCATAAACTACTTTTTGAAACAAGAATTGGGTCGTTTCGATGCTCGAGTAAAGAAATATGGGTCTTGATAGCAATCCTCGCTCTTCTCCAATCTTGGATTGATTTTCTCAAGACTCTTGCCATATTTCTTTACTCGAGCATCGAAATGACCCAATTTTTGTTTCAAAAAGTAGTTTATGCTCAAGTCTACATTTCTTATGTTCAAGTCGAAACCCGAAAACGCACGAAAAATGGAGAAAAATGAGTCGGAAAAAAATAAAAAGTCATTATTCATTAAAAAACATTGGTATTATTTTTTTTCGTCTTGCCATATTTCTTTACTCGAGCATCGAAATGACCCAATTCTTGTTTCAAAAAGTAGTTTATGCTCAAGTCTACATTTTTTATATTCAAGTCGAAACCCGAAAACGCACGAAAAATGGAGAAAAATGAGTCGGAAAAAAAATAATGATTCATTAAAAAAACTGGTATTATTTTTTTTCGTCTTGCCATATTTCTTTACTCGAGCATCGAAACGACCCAATTCTTGTTTCAAAAAGTAGTTTATGCTCAAGTCTACATTTTTTATGTTCAAGTCGAAACCCGAAAACGCACGAAAAATGAAGAAAAATGAGTCGGAAAAAAATAAAAAGTCATTATTCATTAAAAAAAACTGGTATTTTTTTTTTTCGTCTTGCCATATTTCTTTACTCGAGCATCGAAACGACCCAATTCTTGTTTCAAAAAGTAGTTTATGCTCAAGTCTACATTTTTTATGTTCAAGTCGAAACCCGAAAACGCACGAAAAATGGAGAAAAATGAGTCGGAAAAAAAATAATGATTCATTAAAAAAACTGGTATTATTTTTTTTCGTCTTGCCATATTTCTTTACTCGAGCATCGAAACGACCCAATTATTGTTTCAAAAAGTAGTTTATGCTCAAGTCTACATTTTTTATGTTCAAGTCGAAACCCGAAAACGCACGAAAAATGAAGAAAAATGAGTCGGAAAAAAATAAAAAGTCATTATTCATTAAAAAAAATTGGTATTTTTTTTTTCGTCTTGCCATATTTCTTTACTCGAGCATCGAAACGACCCAATTTTTGTTTCAAAAAGTAGTTTATGCTCAAGTCTACATTTTTTATGTTCAAGTCGAAACCCGAAAACGCACGAAAAATGGAGAAAAATGAGTCGGAAAAAAAATAATGATTCATTAAAAAAACTGGTATTATTTTTTTTTGTCTTGCCATATTTCTTTACTCGAGCATCGAAACGACCCAATTCTTGTTCTAAAAAGTAGTTTATGCTCAAGTCTACATTTTTTATGTTCAAGTCGAAACCCGAAAACGCACGAAAAATGAAGAAAAATGAGTCGGAAAAAAAGGGGAAAGAGAAAAGCTGGAAAGAGAAAAAGAGGTCTGCCATTCCGCGCCACATCAGCGCGGAATGACAGCATTCCGCGCTTACGTGGGGCGGAATGCCATTTAATATTAAAAAAAAAAAAAATTCGGCCATTCCGCGCCACGTAAGCGCGGAATGGCCGAAAATTTAAAAAAAAAAAAAAATTTTATTGATTCCGCGCTGACGTGGCGCGGAATCAGCTTGATTCCGCGCCACGTCAGCGCGGAATGTATTATTTCCTGATGTCCAATTTTTCGTGTATTATTTTCTTAATTTGGATTTATTTTTGTATTATTTATTTAAAATTCTCCCGATTTTACAAAATATCTGTCAAAATTTTGACTCAATCCGAAACTTTCATCGCACCAATTGTGGTCTACAAAATTTAAAGATAATATTAAATTATTTATATTTGATTTAATTTTTTTTTAATTATAACATGTAAAATTAATTTTAGAATTTATTATTCGTTCTTTGGGACCACAACTGTCAAGTATGAAAAGTTAATGTGAGACCAAATATAACGATTGTGATCCTAGAAATTTCATATGATTTTAAATAATTATATTTATGAAAATTGTATGTGTTTGATTTGAATTAATTGCGCCACAAATTTTACTCGACTAATTAACAAAGCTCTCTCTATATATATACATTATACACACAATAATATAAATTAAAGATATGCAAAATTTTAGTTAAAATTTTCAATTATTTTAATAATTTCCACGATTTCTGTAGAATCAAAATCAAAATTATGGAGATTCTCGAAATTTCCGTAAATGTAATACCCCAGAATTTACAACCATACCAATATTTTAATACCTTGGTTTGGCCAAGGCCCAACACATAATGAAGAAATATATATGGTGGTATGGGCATACAAACATGCATGTCGGATTCAATATCGGAGATCAGCAGTTCATAGCAGACTGGCTCCAAAATATGACAACCTGTTCGATACGCAATTCTTCAAAAGGCTCTCTGAAACAAAAATCATCACTATTTAACTCCCTAGAAAAAAAAAAAAGCAAATTTACTCAACACGCGGGTATTTGCGCATTTTTCGAATAGTTATTAAGTTTTTTGCGATTGGAGGACTAATTTGTTGTCATCTAACACTCCTTAGATCTGATCTACCGACGTCAACAATCATTAATATTTACCTATATTTCATTAAATTCAATTTATAATAACTATAGATCTATAGTCTTATATCTATGTAAATATATTCTTTATAATTTTAAATTTCTAAAAAAATATATTAGTTATATATATCAAAAAAATTGCAACTTTGGTGCCTCAAGTTGGCTTGTACGTTGTTTTGGGTATTGTATTTTGGCCTATTGACAATTTGGGTACAATAAGTTTCAAAAAATGACAATTTCAGTACAAATCTCACCAAAAAATTTAAAATCGACTGGAAAATTGTCTTGAATTTGGGGATTTAACTAAAATACTTTCAATTTTTTATTTAATTTATTTCATTTTTGTAAATTTTAGTTCAGATATATTTTTTTATCTAAATTATTAAAAAATATATAATAATTAGATATATGCGGGAAAAATTCCATTGATGAAATTAAAAACTCAGAAAAAGGGAAAAGATTAGAGAAAAATCAGAAAGAATAAAAATAAATTAGAAAACAAAATCAAAAGTTCTTTTAGAAGTTCTAAAAAATCAGAAAATATCACAAACATGAAAAACATTAAAATAGATTAAAAGATTAGAAAACATTAGAAATTACATCTCAAGACAAGTTTTTAAATTTAAATTATAAGTAATTTAATGGTGGTAAAAAAATTCCATTCAATAATAAATTAATTAAAGACTAAAAAAAGTCGTAAGAAAAATCAGAAAAAATACAAAATAAATCAAAATAATAAACCAAAATCAAAACAATTTTAAAAAAATAAACAATTACAATAAAAAATTAGAAAATTAAAAACAAAGAAAGAAAACAAAATTAATTCTTCGAGAAAAAAACAAATTAAATAAGATCAAACTTTTTAGGAAAAAAATAGTTTAATTTGAATTTTATGCATATAATATTATAATTTTTTAGTTTAAATTATTTTATAATTTTAGTATTATATATAGATATATTAATTAAACAAATGTTATTTATAATAAATAAAATAAAAATAACTTAGATAAAAATATTTGAATTATGTTTCTAAATTGAATGTCTATCCCCCATTTCAGCAAAATCCCCAATTCAAGTCAATTTTCCCGCCAAATAACATTTTCCAGCCAATTTTGAATTTTTCACTGAAACTTGTACTGAAATTGCCGGTTTTTGAAACTTAGTGTACCCACGATCACCGCTTCCCTCTCCAAAAATCTGCTGCACCTCCCCCTCAAAAAATCTACTCGTTTGGTGACATGGAGACGTCGTGAGTTTGAGGGTCGAGTTTAGATGGGAGAGCTGGTGGTGTGTTTGGGGGCTGATTTTGGAGGGGTAAAGTGTATTATGGTTAGTGTTTTGGGGAAGAAGATAGGATGCGGAGGATGGTGGAAAAATAAATAAATATAAAATATTAAAAATATAGTAAAAGAAAAAAATATAATGTAAATATTTAGAAATTAAGGGTATTTTTGTCAATCACATAGAAGTTCGAAGGGGAGGCAGTGAGTATAAGATAAACTATCACAGGGCGTTTAATTGATAATTTTCATTTCTCATGGGGGCTTTAAAGAATTTGTGTGTTGTTGATACATGACGGAATATAAGTTTGGACATTTGCCATAATTTCTATGTTGTTGATTTACATTCACGTAACGTGTGCGGGCACGTGGCTTGCAATAATTATGCACGTAAAATGTGGCTTGGATTTATTGCCAACACTGTAATTGTGCATTTATTGACAGTACAACCCTTTGACTCGGGAGTACTGCAATCGTGCCGGAACTCACCTCCCGACACATGGCGCTTATGTGGGCGCAACCACCTCACCGCCGATCGTCGCTCAGATGATGCTTTGCACTGCCAAGTTTATAATAAAATAAAATTGTGTCTCTATTAGCTATAGTTTTTAGCCCAATAATAAGCAATTGATCCTTACGTCACTCTACAACTTAAACACAAGTGAATATGAGGACGAGTGCACTGATTGATTGTGACAAATCAAGTTGCACAAGGGACATAAATTAGTTGAAGATTTAAAATTCACCCCATTGGGAGATGGAGATTAAATTAAGCATAAGGCCAAAAATTAGTTGAAGATTTAAAATTCACCCCAATGGGAGATGGTGATAAAATTATCATGAGGCCACTTGGGAGTTGGGACTAATGGTCCCAGCCTATTAATTACCCTTGAAGATTTAAAATTCACCCCATTGGAGATTAAATTAAGCATAAGGCCAAAAATTAGTTGAAGATTTAAAATTCACCCCATTGAGAGATGGAGATAAAATTATCATGAGGCCACTTGGGACTAATGGTCCCAGCCTATTAATTACGGTTGGATACAGAGGGTATTATTGCAAACGACACTTTATCTCAACCTAACGGTATATAATTGTGGACCGAAACCATTGGTCCAGATCTAGTATAGAATCACCAGGCCACAAGATTAAGACATCGTCGCCCCGTTCCTTCCCATTTGCACATGCCCAAGCTATAGCACAACCTTCTTTATATAAGTGCAATGCAATGTAATGCAAATAGACCCTCCAAACTAAACCTCACTTCTCTTCACCCGACCCCCCAACCTCTCTAAATTTCTTCTTAATATCTATCATATATGGAGAAGGCCAAGAAATTGTGTCTGCAGATTTTGAAGGTTACTTCAGTAGCTGTTTTACTCATCATAATTCCTCTTCTATCTACATCCCTTAAGTTTAAATATCTCTACATCATTGTCAACATTCTCATCATTGCAGTTTGCGCCGAAGCTGGACTTCTTTCATTTCTACACACAAACCCTAATTCTGATCATGATTATGTTCATCATGTTTCACGAAAAGCTGAGATGATCATTTCAGATACTATTATTGCCCCTCTTAAGGAAGAGATTGTAGCTTCCGGGGCCATTATTGCTCCTCTTAAAGAAAAGATAATAGCTTCCCGGGCCATTATTGCTCCTCTTAAAGAAAAGATAATAGCTTCCCGGGCCATTATTGCTCCTCTTAAGGAAAAGGTAATAGCTTCCGGGGCCATTATTAGCCTACCGAAACCTGTTAAGGCTATCGTCGAAAAGTGTGCACCAGAGAAGATTACTGTTGGGGTGAAGGTACTGCAGAAGGTGATCATCAAGAAATCTCCGAGCATATTTTTCATTGAAGAGAAGTTCGACGACGTCGAAGATGATAGCGATAATGATAATGATCAGGGTGGAAGAGAAGAATTGTTTCAGAAATCTGAGTCGTTTATTGAGAAATTTTATGAGCAATTGAAATTGCAGAGACAAAAGTCATGGAACAAACATCAACCTATCTCTCAGAAAGCCTTTTAATTTACTATGTTAGATGACAATTTTGGGTATATATATTGTGTACCTGTACTAATATTACTAATCGAAATGAACGGTCATCATTTATTATAGTATTTCTAAACTTGTTACTTAAAATAATTGAAACTCTTTTTCGTTAGCATCCTTATCATGGATTTTAAATTTAAGATTGTGCACTAGAAAATATAATTCATGTCAACTTTATAATTTTTGAAATTCTTCTTATTTTTAAAAAGGCTTGCTGAAAGTGATTTAGTTGAATCAAGGGCTAGGTGTTCGGGCACCTCCCAAATAGATTGAATCTTGATGAGTCGAAGGTTTTTGGCCAGTTCAGAGTCAGTGAAATGATAAGATAGGAATTTAAAAATGGGGTTAATTAATGACCTTTTTTCATAATCTCGCTCCTCTTTCTATGAAAGAACGGATCTGATCGACCAGATGTCAAGCTTACTCTAATTGGCATAACGCTTAGCTTTCGATTCTTAGAATCCACTTATGCCCCCCTCTTCATTGATCTTGGGAAAAGTTCGGGTGGAAGGGTTGAGGTCTTCAAAATGCCAAAAACACCCATCTCTACTTCCGAAGGCGGCTAGTTCGTAAACATGAGCTATTCTTAAATTTCTTGAGCTAGCATTTATAAATACTTCTTCTCAACACATATTTGGGGCGACAATCTCTATTCTTAAATCTATTGAACTAACATCGTATCCACTTATACTTTGACTATGGACTCGAAGTATATTCCCAGTATACAAATTTGGGCTACTTTGCCTCGTAGACATACGACCCTACAATACGATCCAAATGATACGAACACATTAATAGAACCTAAACTTTTGAACTACGTGTAAACCAATTAAATTTGTAGCCAATAAAATGGTGACACTTGGAAAATATGTATTAGATATCAAGTTAAAATTCTCTATTTATATTTTAGGAATTTAATTAAATTCTAATTCCTAAAATTAAATAGTCAAATAATTGATATTCTATACATATATTGCTAGCCAATCAAAAAATCATGTGCCTAAATAATATATTATGAAAATTCAAATAATATATTATGGCAAATCAAATCTAGGGTTGTTACACCTTTCAAAACATTCCATTCAAGCTAATTCATTGTGCAACATAATCTATAATATATATATATATATATATATATATATATATAGGGTATGGATCAAATACATACCTTGCCATTAGGTAAGACCTAAGACCCAATCTAGGCCTTTGATTCAATTTGATCCAAAGGTGTGAAATTATATCATTTTTTCGGATTATTTAAATATTTTTAATGCTGGGAGGGCAATTTTGTCAATAAAACCCAACAAACTCATGCACATTTAATGCATGATCAAATCAAATCCCCATTAATGCGTAAAAACAGAATTTACCATATATTTCAGCTCGATTAAAATCAATATTCATCACCAGAATCCATTCTTCATCAGTAACATTTAACGCTTCATCATATTCGTCTTTTTCATCGCAATTGATTGGGTAAGATCAATTCATCATCAGCAATCACAGTATTCATCGCAATTGACTGGGTAAGATCAGTTCATCATCAGCGATTAATCAACAATATCAGTTCATCGTCAATTCATTCGTGAGCGTCGTGGATTATTGATTTCGTTTTTTATGGCTGAGATGCATCCATTGTACTTGATAATAACATCCATCAGATTGAATGCAGATTTTTCCAGATTGCTCATCAGCCCCTATGAGTAAATGTATAACAAAGGATTACTTACTGTATAATTATTTTATAGGAACTGTATATTGTTATGTTCAGATATTGTATATTGTTATGAATCTATCCATTATACAGATCATACAATTTGTATATAAATACAACATACAATATTATACAATACCCAATAAGCCAATATACAGTATAAACTAAGTTATTATACAGTGTAATAAACGGTATTATACAGTTCATTAGTAGTAACATATAAATATTGAATTTTTAGAATTATACAGAAAATCATATCAAATGATACATTATTTTATAACACATTATACAGTAAAACATATAAAATACACATTACTTGTGTAAATCAACAATTATACAGTACCCAATAATACAATATACAGTATAAACTAAACCAATATACAGTATAGAAAATGGTATTATACAGTGCGTTAGAAATAACACATAAATATTGAATTGATATCATTATACAACAATTTCTTGTTCTCTGTAAATTAGGGCTCCGGCGTAGTTAATCGGTGATTTTTTGGAAGATCTTTGAGCGAATCAAATGAAAATTTGAGGAAGATTTGAATATATACTGTGATCGCATGAATCGTGGCCTGAGATCGCGGAGATCGTGGGTATTAAATGTGGATAAATATGCAGGGAGTTCGTGGGAGTTATTTTTGGGAGGTGGGTGATGATTTTTTCCAGTTCCGATTTTACCCCTAATTCAGTAACATTCCAATTTTGCCGCCTGTTTCTATTTTATATTTGGACTGTTGGATTTAATTGATCCAATGGTCTATATTGGGTCTTAGATCTTATCTAGGTGATGGTATGTATTAGATCTTGACCCTATATATATATATATATATATATATATATATATATATATAGGGTCAAGATCTAATACATACTCTCTCTTAGATAAGATATAAGACCTAATATACACCATTGGATCAATTAAATTCAATAGTCCACTTTAAGTACTGAAACACGCGGGAAACACACATTAAAACTGACTTAGGGGTAAACTGGTAAAATACACTCCATTATACAATAAAATCAATTCCTAAATTCTCTCCATGATCTTCCCTGAAATCTCTCCCATTTTTAAACCCACGATCAATTACATGTCACCCACGATTTTAATCGCATTAAATTCGTCAATTATATCCAAAATCTAACTCCATATTTCGATCACCCAAGTTTTGAACCCTGTAGTTTCTCTCCCAGTACGATTTTTTGAAGGCACACAATGAGGTCAAAAATCTCTCAAAAACAGCAGGTAACACTTGAAACTACTATTTTCAGTTCATCTTCATGAATTCTGGGTGGTAATTTTATGTATTTTCTTGATTTTGATCTTTTATGTATCAAAACAAATATATTTGGAACACATAACTATGTTTTTGTTGATTTTTTCGTGTAAATAATGAGTCTTTTATTGGTTTCGAATGCATATATGTGTGAAGAATTGCTGCTATTTTTTTAATTAATATGTGTAATGTTACTGTATAATGTGCTTATCAATACTGTATAATGAATTAAATGTTACTGTATAATAGTGTATAATATGCTGTATAATGGGCTATTGTGTTGAAGTTTACTGATATATTTAACATACTATATGTTGTGTTATATTATACTGTATAATAGTGTATAATATGTTGTATAATGGTTTATTGTGCTGAAGTTTACTGATGTATTTTAATATCCTGTATATTGTGTTATATTATATTGTATAACGAGTTATCATATTCTGTATATTGATATAAATTAATGTATAATATATTACATATTTCTGTATATTAATTAACCTACATTGTATAATAAAATTACTTTATTATTTATACAATGCAGC
Source organism: Buddleja alternifolia (assembly GCA_019426215.1). Classification (NCBI taxonomy): domain Eukaryota; kingdom Viridiplantae; phylum Streptophyta; class Magnoliopsida; order Lamiales; family Scrophulariaceae; genus Buddleja; species Buddleja alternifolia. The sequence continues at coordinate 24,974,651 of CM033407.1, forward strand.
AAGCACAAATTACAAAACTCAAAAGATTGAGAGGCCTTTATATGGAAAAGATCCTGACTTACTAGCTGAACGCATTCAGAGACGACGTCATCAGTTGGTCAAAGAAGATGGAAAGGCTCAAGCCCAAAAGAAAAAGTATAGAAAGGGAAAATAAGAGCAACGCTTGATGGATACAAATTATGAATTGATGTTAGTATAATGTAAACAATCGATTGGATATATTAGAACGAAGGATAACACTTCATTTTACAGTTTATTGTTTGACTTCTTTAAATTTCAGTGATAGTTTTTTAATTTATGAGTTCTTGTTACAATGTACCTTTCATTTGGATCATTTGATTCCATACAATTTGTTCACTGCACATAACATGATATTGTACTGCACATTAAGTGTGCCATTTAGTGTTCATACATAAATTATAATGTGAAATTTTGACTCATGTACAGTATATACATAAATATTATACAATAAAGTACACTTCATTATAGAGTGACTACCACTTTATTATACAGTAAAAAAACAAATGAATTATAAAATGAAACATATTCATTGTATAATATACAACTAACAATACATTATACAGTGAATATGATGTAGAGCAAGAAGTCGATGCTCTTTCAGGTATTCAACTGACTGTGTGGATTGCATTTAATTTCACACTGTATAACTTTATTATATGAACTGTATAATGTAATATAATATACTGTATAATGGTTTACAAACTACTGTATCATGACTTATAAGCTACTTTATGATGGTTTAAAATCACTAATTATGCTGTCATTAATATCACACTGTATAACGATGTTGTATAATGGGTTAGATGATATGTATAGGATTTACAAGCCTTAAAAACTAACAAAATGCAATTTTGAAGTCCTAAACGATCTCAGATGGCTAAAATCACGAGACCGCATCGCAAAGCAATGCGTCTTGTTCAACACGTCGTTTCGCTATGACTGTGCAATTTTTGTATCATTCTAACACATTGAATTTTTAACCATTATCATTCTGACATAACTTCTTCTTCTGTCATGGCTGTTCTTGAGGAGAAATCATCATCATCATCATTATCAATAATGGTTGTCATAGCAATTTATTTAGCTTTCTTCTTCGTTTTATTTATACAACGTCTTATGATCCATTATACAGTATGTTATAACATATTATACAGTATATTATAACTTATTATACAATATGTGTTTATAACATATTAAAAATATTCAATTTTAGAAATCTGTTCATCATAATTCCTTTGCTATCATAATCCAATCTGTTAATTCTCAATTCTTCTTCCCACAAACAAATATAGAAACCTGTTCATCCTTTTGCTATTCTTTTATTCTCAAAATCAATCTGAAACTGCAGGGGAATCAAAATCAATGATGGCAGGGGGCATTTGTAGTTGTTATTTGTCTTCCCTGCATTCTTATTAGGAGCTTCCAAATTCAAATCAATTATTTAAGTAACTTCTTCTTCTTCTTCTTCTTCTTCTTCTTCTTCTTCTTCTTCTTCTTCTGCCATGGCTGTTCTTGATAAAAAAAAAATCATCATCATCAGTAATGGCTGTCGTAGAATGGAAGAAAAAAATGCTGAATTCGCGATGACGATGTATTGGCGATTATGATGAATCGATTATATCTTAATGGAATATGAATCTGTGAATTTCTATATCAATTGTGAAATTCTTTCATCTGAAATTGGAAAGATCAATTAAAAAAGGAAGATGATTCTGTTACTGCATAATAAAAGGGATTTGATTTTGATCTGCCTGTTATTTGCATGGGTTTGTTATGACTATTGCCTAAAATGTCCTTTTCATCATTAAATTATATATTATATCCGAAAAAAGGCTTTAATTGTGGACATTGGGATCAAATGGTTTAAATGGTCTAGATTGGGTCTTATATCTTACCTAAGCTATAGAGATGTATTTGATCCATACCCTATATCTATATGTATACTATATAATATAAGTATATGTATAGAAAAGCAGTGGGTTACACGCCACTTGCTTGTATATGTATATATATTAATATTATATATACATATATATGTTTGAATTAGATTGCAAATCAAACCATATTCTATTGCAATTTAAATCATATTTTCAATGGAAGGAAATAAATTGCCAACCAAGTTATTGAGAACCAATCAAATTATGTTAACTCATCAAATAATTATGACATAGTTCTCATCTTACAACTATAATAGGAGTTCAAATTCATTCATTCAACACACCAAAATTTGAACAGGAGAGAGATATCAAGAAATGTATTGAAAGTTCTCTCTACTCAAATTCAATAAAGTTCAAGGCGATTTGGTGGCAATCAAGGCGGTTTAGTGTCAATCAAGGCGGTTGGTGGCATTCAAGGCGATATTCAAGGCGTTCTTGGCGATCATCAAAGAAGTTCAAGGCGACAGTCAAAGCGTTCTTGGAAAAATCCATCAAATAATAATGATTAATTCGAGATTTAGGCACAAATCTCTTCAATTAACGTTCAAATTCAAGTCAAGTTTGGAGAAAATCGAAGAGTCGAATCCACCAACAAAATATTCAAATAATAATGATTAATTTGAGATTTAGGAACAAATCTCTTAAATTAACGTTATTCAAATTCAAGTCAAGTTTGGAGGAAATTGAAGCGTCGAATCCACCAACAAAATATTCAGATAATAACGATTAATTCGAGATTTAAGCACAAATCTCTTAAATTAACGTTATTCAAAGATCAAGTCAAATTTGAAGAAAGATCAAAGTGCTTAAATTCCTTCAAAAAATTCCACACCAAAGATCAAATTGTTTGAAGTGAAGAATCAGAGGATTTATATTAGAGATTGTAACCACTTTCTTTTTATTTCAATTCAATAAAGTTTATTTGTCTAACTATTTTTCTTGTTTGATTAAATTGCAAACATTAAAATTTGTTGTTCATAAATTTTGGCACGCCCAGTGGGACCTCTCTACCTCTCATCTCTTCCTTCACCAGAAATTTGAAGTATCAGTTGACTGCTCAAAGAAACTCGGCATTCCAAATTGCTATTTCAATCTCTTCACGTGCGGCAATCGAAAGCACTGGTGTTGTCACAAGAATCATGAGCAAGAAACTTCAAATATCTCCAGAGATGAGTCCTTTCCTTCAAACCGTGGAGAAAGGTCGACTTCATCGTGGCGATATGCATGAAGGCAGCAAATCTCTACTCTCCTCCCCGCGGTCTACATCAAGCTATTCATTTACATCGAACATAGCGCCGATGATGGTGACAAATGCAACGACTATGGAGGAACAACTTGACAAAAGTCATCGAGGGACTTGCCAAGCACGTCCAAGAGCAAGATTCTCAAATCTCAAAGTTGATGAATAAGATGGATAGTACTGATGTTAGCCACATAACGGGAAAACAACCTGAAGTCCAAGAAGAAGCTGAGACGTCCACAAAGCAACAAGCAAGTAGAAAAGAAAAGATTTCGGCTAAGGATTTTCAAATCTCGTCTGAGGGGTTGATTCCTGTTGATCAATTGAAGGAGTTCATCATGGGAACCATCAAGGACAAATTCGATAGGAGCTTCAAGTCATCTCTAACACTACTACAGAAATGACCTATGATAGCAGTTTTTTTGGGCCTATGACAGCGGTTTTAACCGCTGTCATAGGTACCGTTGTTATATGGGTGGACCTATTACAGCGGTTTTTAACAGCTGTAATAGATGACCCTATGACAGCGGTTTTCAAGAAATCGTTGTCGAAAAATAAAAAAAAAAAAAAAAATTCAAACCTATGACAGCGGTTTTGGCCAAAACCGTTGGCCAAAACCGGTTTTTTTTTTCTTATTTATTGCCCTATTATGATAATATTCCTGTACAGTAATATGCAATAAACCAACCAACAAATTTCAACTAACAACAAAACATATTCAACATAAACAAACACCACCCCAAACTTCAATATTACCATCTCTTTCCTCCAACAATAAAATGTTATAATCTCCAACAAAATGTACAATCAACTAATTAAATTACTAATGACCTTCCGAAATATAATAAATCAAATCTCAATTTACAAGTCACAATGTACAAAAACTACATTACCTAATTTCTAAGGAGCTGCTAATAAAATGTAACGTGCAACTTCGCAGCGTACTTCATCAATTTGCTCTTGAGTATCTCCGCCTCATGAACGCTATCTGATCCATATACATCATCCTCGAGAAAACTACCATCAGGATTTGAAGTCATCGACCTACAAAAGACAAAAAATACAGAAGTTAGATTCATATAAATTTGGCAGATTCATTTGGCAATAATAATTTTCAAATAGAAGTAATAAATACAGAAGTTAGATTCATATAAATTTGGCAGATTCAGTTGGCAATAATAATTTTAAAATAAAAGTAATAAATACAGAAGTTAGGTTCATATCCATTATTCTAGAACGTAATTATCCTAAACTACAAATTAAGCAAAATTTAATCCTCAATTAAACACAATTAACCCCCAGCTAAACCAAATTAACCTCAATCAACCCCCTATTTCCCTTAAATTTTCCACAAAAATAGGCAAATCTCAAGAATATAAATTTTCTAGCAACTAAGTAATAAATACAGAAGTTAGATTCATATAAATTTGGCAGATTCAGTTGGCAATAATAATTTTAAAATAAAAATAATAAATACAGAAGTTAGGTTCAAATACCTTTCATCGTTTTCTTTTTGTCGTTTGCTTAGCAGCCTTTTGCTTCCCATCGGTACGACCATTTTTTTTAGTACGGCGACGAACTGACGGATTAATCCATATCCCCTCTTGGTGATCTTGTCGCATATACAATTCATCATCACTTATATCCAAGTCATCATCACTATCAATTGATTGTAAATCACCTAATGAGATAGAATTTTCTCAATCATCTTCACTTTCTTCATACTCATCATCAATACAAGTATTTTTGTTTGCCGATAAAACAATGGACCACGTCTTATCAATAGGATCGGTAACAAAAAACACTTGCTTATCTTGTGACGCTAAAATGAAAGGTTCATCTTTGTATCCTACCCTTTCAAGGTCTATTCGAGTGAAGACTATTTCACTATTATCGACACCATGTTTATTGTCAACCCACTTACACTCAAATACAGGCACCCGAAACCAACTATAATCAAGCTCCCATATACGTTCAATCACCCCGTAAAATGATAAATCGGCATAGATAGGATTATTATCTTTCACACTTGAGATATACATTGCTTGAGCTACAAGATTCACACCACTATTCTGCATTGTACTTCGCTCATCTTGGTCTTTTGTATAGAATGTGCGACCATTTATACGATAACCTGAATAACAAAATACTAGTCTGTCTGGACCCATCGACAGGCGTGTCAATTTATCTGAAACTGAAAGCTGTGGATTCTCTTTCTGTTTCACTTCAAAATGTTTTCGGAACCAATCGATGAAACTCTTATTATGCTCTCTTGAAATCCAGCTCTCATTTTTAATTGGATTGAATCTCCTAAGTTAGTTCTTATGCTCTTCAACATGTGGGTCAACCTCATCGGTGTTGTGGAGCACATATAGGTGTGCCTGATCCCTTTGTGTAATATGAACACTAACTAATTGCTTTCCCATTAATCCAACTCCTTCTGTTCCCCCTCCCACAACATGAGACTTTGGAAGCTCTGCAACATTAGAATCTACCAGATACTCTGTGCAAAATGTAATGGATTCATCAACTATGTACCGTTCAACAATGCAACCTTCCGATTGACCACGATTTTTCACGTAGCCTTTCAATACCATCATATAACACTCAGCCGGATACATAGATCTCATAAAAGCCGATCCACATAGTTGAGTCTTTCTAACCAAGTGAATGGGTAGATGAGTCATTATATCAAAAAAAGCAGGTGAAAAATACATTTCAAGCTCACACAAAGTGATGACAATTTGTTTCTAAAGTGTAGGAAATTGCTCAGGATCAAACATCTTGCTCCACATTGCTTTGAAGAAGAAACACAATCTAGTTATCGTGTCTCTCACCTTTTTTGGCAAAATGGCCCGTATAGCAATTGGTAGCAAATGATCCATGAGTACATGACAATCGTGAGTCTTCAAGTGCTTTAGCTTCAAATCCTTCATTGATACAAGACTGCTAATGTTTGAAGAATACCCTTCTGGAACTTTCACTCCATTAAGAAACTCACATAATGCAATTTTTTTTATTCCTGACTAGAGTGTGAGCTGTTGGAGGCAAATACGTTTCCCCTTATTTGTTGGTGCCAATTTTCCTCTTATCTTCATTTCAAACAAGTCTAACCGTGCCTTTACGCCATCTTTTGTCTTTCCGGGCACAGTTAAAAGTGTACCAATTACACTATCAAATATATTTTTCTCAATGTACATTATATCGACAAAATGTCTAACTTGTAAAGACGTCCAATACGGCAACTCAAAGAAAATTGACCTTTTTTTCCACCCAGTTTTTGCAAGGTCACCTGCAGAAGTCTTTCCAAATTTAACCTCCAAGTCTTTTACATTCTCAAACACTTTTTCACCAGTTAAGCACTTAGGAGCTCGGCCTTCTTCTATATTCTCATTGAAAGCTTTCTTCCACCAACGATATCGATGGTTCCGATTTAGCCATCTCCGATGCCCTTGGAATGCATATTTCTGAGAGTGTGTCAATCGATATTGATCTGTACTCTTGACACATATGGGGCATCCAAATTAGCCATGTACACCATATCCCTCGAGGTTTGCTCTTGCCGGAAAATCATTGATTGTTCCAAATAACATGACTCTGAGATTAAAATTCTCTTCTCTGAACCCGTCATATACTTGAACACCGGTGTCCCACAACACCTTCAAATCCTCAATTAAAGGAGCCAAGTAGACATCTATATCATTTCCAGGTTGTTTTGGCCCAAAAATGAGTATAGGCATCATTATATGCTCTCGCTTCATGCATCGCGATGGGGGAAGGTTGTAGATCATCAAAATCACCGGCCATGTACTATGTGAGCTACTTTGCAAGCTATGAGGGTTCATGTCATCTGTAGCCAATACAAGGCACAGGTTTCTTGATTCTTCACCAAATTCAGGGAAATCATCATCAATCTTTTTCCATTGAGGAGAATCTGAGGGCTGTCGAATCTTGTCATCTTCAATCCTTTCTTCAAGCCTTCTATCAGCATGCCATGTCAAGTCCTTGGCTAACTCTTTACTACTGTACATGCGCTTAAATCGTGGTATTATAGGCAAATACCACATGGTTTTGACAGGCGCAGATCCATTCTTCTTGTATCATGATGCGCACATTTTGGATCGGCCTTCAATGATGCATAGTTAATTCTAAATAATACGCAATCATTGAGACAAGCATGTATCCTCTCATATCCCATGCCAATTGAGGTTAACATTCGTTTAGCCTCATAAGTACGATTAGGTAACACATTATCCTCAGGTAGCATGCTTTTTAATAAACCAAGCAAGTCTGTGAAACTCTTATCACTCCACCCATTGTTGGCTTTTAACTTGTATAGGTTAAGAACTGCTTTCAATCTTGTGAATTTACTACCACTATACAGTGGTGTCTTTGAATCACTTGTCAAATTGTTACATTTTAGGACAATTTCGCAAATCCTCCTCAATCACATTTGTCATCTCCTCCAAACGATCAGGCTCATAATCATTCATGTTGAAATCCTGTGATGGATATGATGTACCACCCAAATCATCCAACGGGACACTACTTTCACCGTGTCTTGTCCAACATTTGTAGCTTTTATCAATTCCATTACACACCAAATGATCTTCCAACTCACGTGGACTAATTCTCTTTCCAAAACAACAACGTAAACATGGGCAAGTGATCCTAGTTCGATCTGGTGCATGGTCAACCGCAAACTTTATGAACTCTTTCACCCATTTCTCAAACTGTTCCGACATACAATCTGTTAAAATCCAACTTCGATCCATTTTGATTCTGAATTAATTAAATTAAATAATTTTATTATCAGTTGATAGTTAAATTAATTAAATAATTTTCATTTTAATTTATTTTCCATTATTCTAGAAAAAATTCGGCAGAGTAACAACGCAAAATCTTTTACCAAGTTCTCGACTTAATCTTCACCCGGGTAGGTTGCAACCAACAAAATTCGGATATACACAAATATTTTTCAATAAATAGGCAAATCTCAAGAATATACACAAATATACATACACCCACACATACACAAATATATACATACACCCACACATACACAAATATATACATACACCCACACATACACAAATATATATACATACACCCACATATACACAAATATACATACACCCACACATACACAAATATATATACATACACCCATATATACACAAATACACTCACACATACACAAATATATATACACACACTCATATATACATACACCCACATATACACAAATATACATACACCCACACATACACAAATATATATACATACACCCATGTATACACAAATATACATACACCCACACATACACAAATATATAAACATACACCCACACATACACAAATATATATACATACACTCATATATACACAAATATACATACACACACATACACAAATATATAAACATACACCCACATATACACAAATATATATACACACACCCACATATACATAAATATACACACTCAAATATTTAAATTTGTATATACTCTATGTGTGTGTGTGTGTGTATATATATATATATATATTTATCTAAAAGAAAATACCTAAACTAAATGGACCACGGCAGCGGCGGCGGCGGCGGAGGTGGGCAGCGACGGCGAGTGACGACGGCAGCAACAGCGGCGGCGGCGGCTACTATGTATATATATATATATAAAGAGTTAAATATATATATATAGAATATATACATATATATGCACATATATATATATATATATATATATATATATCTAGAAAGAGAAAGAGAGATACCGGAGCGACGGCGGTGGACGGCGGACGGAGCGACGGCGGTGGACGGCGGACGGAGCGACGGCGGACGGCGGAATGAGCGGCGGACGGCGGCGCGAGAGAGAGACAAGTAGATCGAGAGAGAGAGAGAAGTAGATCGAGAGTGAGAGAGAGAGAGAAACCAAGAGAGCTAGAGAGAGAGGTGTACGGTGGTGGTGGTGGTGGTGAGAGAGTTGAGAGAGAGAGAGAGAGTGTGTGTGAGTGAGTGAGAGAGAGAGAGAGGGGGGGCATGTTTTAGAAAACCCGGCCCCTGTGGCAGCGGTTCGTGGCCGAACAGCTGTCACATGTGTCTTTGTGACAGCGGTTCGGCCAGAACCGCTGTCACATGTGTATTTGTGACAACGGTTCGGCCGAACCGCTGTCACATGTATATTTTGTGACAGCGGTTCTGGCCGACCCGCTGTCGCATTCATTTTTTTTTATTATTTTGTTCTGACATCATATGACAGCGGTTCGGCTTAAACCGCTGTCATAGGTCCGAACCGAGTACCCCCTATTACAGCAGTTTTTCAAAACCGCTGTCATAGGTACGCTGTAATAGGGCTTTTTTGTGGTAGTGTAATCTATGCCAAGCCATACACTCAAAGAATCGACAACCTAAAGATGTCGATGGATTACCAACCTCCAAAATTCCAACAATTTGCAGGGAAAGGCAACCCAAAACAGCACATGGCGCACTTCATTGAGACATGCAATAATGCTGGTATATATGGAGATTATCTTGTTAAGCAATTCGTCTGGTCACTAAAAGGAAATGCCTCTGTCTGGTACATGGTCCTGGAGGCTGGCTCGATAGATAGTTGGGAACAATTGGAGCCTGAGTTCCTCAACCACTTTTACAGCACACGACGAATTATCAGTGTGATTAAGCTTACAAATTCTCGCTAATGGAAAGAAGAGCCAGCCATTGATATATCAATCGTTGGAGGAATTTGAGTCTTAATTGCAAGGATCGATTGTCAGAGACGTCGACCATAGCGATGTGTATTCAAGGAATGCACTGGGGTCTCCATTATTTCGTTCAATGAATTCAACCGTAGACATTCGAAGAGCTAGCTACTCGAGCCCATGATATGGAGCTGAGCATGACTACAAGTGGAATTGGGGGGCCACCCATCCAAGAGCTTAGACAAATGGCCAAAAAATAAGAATTCAGGAAAGGGGGCAAATCATTTTCCAAGGCCCAAGCAAAGAGTCTATGGCAACGAGTACAACACCCATCAAATTAAGAAGCAAAACAAATGACAAGAATGGGAACAAAAAAGATGTGTCGCAACAAAAGGTGCAGAGAAGGATGACTCTTAAAGAGATGCAAGCAAAATAATACCTTTTTCTAGACTCAGATGTCTCGGGGATATTCGATGATTTGGTCAAAGCAAACCTCATTAAGTTGCCTGAAATGAACCGACCTGAAGAAGCTGGGCGAGTTGATGATCCAAAGTACTGCAAATACCATCGCTTAGTCGGATATCCAACTCAAAATTGTTTCATTTTCAAAGACAAAATCATGCAATTAGCCAGCCAAGGAAAAATCTCACTTGAGGAAGATAATGTAGCCGCCAACCTCGTGACGATTACATTTGGAGCATTTGATGACACAGTGGAGGAAAAGTCCAAATTGAGCACCGGAGTAAAGCCCAATCACATTGGAGGTCTCTCGTGTAATGTGACACATGAACAAGAAATTTCTTCAAAGGAAGATAGTCTATCTAGAATGGAATCCTTTGCAGTTATGGATCAATGCCTGTCAGCAATGGCTTTCACCGATGAAGATTTGTTACTTGGCTCCAAGCCCCCACAATATGCCATTATTTTTTATTGGCTATACTCATGAGCAAAAAGTAAATAGAATATTGATTGATGGAGGCTCTGCAGTCAATATTCTAGCCCTACATACTATGAAAGAATTGAGAATTTCCACCGAAGAACTTGCAAGTAGTCGTTTGATGATTCAAGGTTTTAACCAAGGGGGACAAAGAGCCATTGGCATCATAAGGCTTAACATTTTTATGGATGATATGATGTCAACTGTGCTATTTCAATGGAGATGTCCAGTGACATATTTTCGATCCAATGAGTATGCCCAGCCGCCAATTAATACGTGTATCAACAACATATATCCGTTATGACACATCTTTTTGAACTATTTTAAACAGACCCATGACTTCCACATTTTCATTCATTAAATTGACAAAATCATGTCTTTCTTAAGTACTCTTTAAAATACTTTTAAGCATTGTTGTTATCTTTTATCTCAAAAGAGTTCACCCCAAGTGGTTTTTTCTCCATCTCCTGTGCTTTGTAGTCCTGCTATTTCGAGAATTTGATTGTTTATTTTGAGAGACAATTGTCTAATCATAAGCACCAGTGTGAGGTAATTTCATTTTAAGGCAAAGAGTATAATTCTATCCCCTCGATCAATCTTTTTCTATAGTCATTTTAAATTAAACATCCTATCCACATAAATTCTACCACAAGTACGTATATTTTGAAGTAACACTCTCAGGCGTCGTGTTGGTCCCAAGTGGTATACGAAAGGGTCTAGAAGGGGGGGGGGGTTGAATAGACCCTGAAGTCTTTTTTTGACTTCTTAAAAATTCGTATTACTTTGAAGTATTTGAACGCTTGACAAGTTTAAGCGCTAGATGTGGCGCTTGAAAAACGTTAACTTAGACTCGGTGACTTCAACGCTTACCAGAGTAGGGCAGATTTTAATCACTAAATCAGAGTTAGCACAGCGGAAGTATTTTATAGCTTAGCGTTCAGTTAATTATTCGAAAGTAGTCGCTTAGTTGTTTTAAGACTTTATCAGAATGTATGCAGTAGGAATAGTAAAGCAGTAACACAATGAATGCTTAAAGAGGTAAATGACACAAGATATTTGTAAGGTTCACTGGGTGATGTAATCCCAGCTACGTCCTTCTTCTCCTTTTATCAGGGAGGTTTTCCACTATGATGATTATCGAAGAGTCACACAGAGACTTCTACAAGATAGAGGGAGATTGGATATGATCTTGGAACTCCTTGGTCACACAGATTTCAGCTCCACTGAAGATCTTCTATCCCCTTGCTTCTTTCACTCAGAAATGGTGCAAGTTACTCTTGATCTCGGAACTCCTTGGTCACACAGATTTCAGCTCCAATAGAGATCAACTTCAACAAGCTTCTTTTACACAAAAATGTTGCTTGCAAGTCAACCAGCTTTCTCACTCAGATGAAAGGTGTTGATGGTTTTGGTCACGGGTTTGTTTGTTTTTGGAAAGTTCAAACAACTTGGGGACATCTCAATGGTGGTATAGGTTCTTCTTAACAAGAGATTTGAGATATGGGTGACTGTCTCTGGAATATTTGTGAAAAGCTTATATGGATATTTGGCTATGGTTTTTAGTAAGCTTTTCTTTCAACAAGGTAGGTATTTTTGTGTGTCACGCACTCTTTCTTGTATTTTGAAAGAGCTATTTATAAGGTATTGGTGGTTTTTGTCCGTTTGACTCGGTTGGAGTCTCGTTTCCCCAAACATTCCTTGAGTTCAGACATTTCTAACTTTGGGTATATTTAATTGGTTAGGCATGGTCTTGGTTTCATAAATCTAACAGTCTAGGTCAAGGATATGGCTTGCCCATAAGTTATAGTGCTTATATTTTAATAGCACTTATCCGACTTTTAATGCATCTTGTCTTATTTCCGTTGGAAATAATTCGTCCGTTTGATTCATGCATTTTTATAAATCTTTGGATGGTTTTGGGTCTGAATTTTTTTTCAGGTTACGTTCTTTGTAGGTTGTGTTGGTTTAACCTTTTTGGACGCTTGCTGAAGAGAATAGTTATTCTCGTGTATTGGACAGACGCTTGGACTGATCCTGACTTTCTTTTCTTTATTTCAGACGCTTACTCTTCAATCTTGTCTTGATGGTCTCACTGAGAATTCCGTCATTTCACTTGATGTTGAGTATTCGGCCTGAGTTATCCATTCGTAGTTTGAGCACTGGGATAATCCCTAAAGTGTTTGAAGGACACTTCAAGATATCTTTATCCATTGTAGCTTTAGACGCTTGATCTTCACCTTCATCACTTGGTGGACTCACCCAGAATTTTCCTAAGTGTTTTAGTGTCACATACTTAGTCTAAGGAATTCTACAAAGATAAATACTATAAGCCTAAGATAAATAAGCTTTCAGGTACTTATACATAACATTCTATGAAAGCTTTTACACTTTTCGGAGTCTAACAGAAAGTCCTATTTGTCATCATCAAAACATCTAATATGAAATTCCTAACAATTTCCCCCTTTTTGATGATGGCAATACTTATTTGGTTCAAGCGTTAGATACCTGAAGGTTAGCGTAAGTTAGTAAGTTAGTTTGAGCTTTAACGAGATGTTTCAGCTGTAAAATACATTTTATATATATATTTCACAGTACAGGCATTTTACAACTAAAAAGAGAGAGGCACAAGTAAAAGTTAAGATCGTGGCTTGATCTTGTATCTCTTAGTCATTTCAGCACGGATTGCTTCAGTTATCTGATCTTCTAACGTCATCATTGCAGCATGATCTTTACTGATTATGTGCTTGTTTTCTTGAACTTGTCGTGCCTTAAAGGCAATGAAGTGTTTATCCCATTCCTCTGGACTGATGCCTATGTATCGTAGGCAAATTCTGAAGGTTTGGTCGAAGTCAAACATTTTTCTTTCTAAGGCTAATACTGCTGGATCAGTTGGTTCTGGAATTGATGCTCTGAGAAGAGGAATGTCAAACTGTTCAAGCAGTGCTCTTGAAGGCAATGAAAGAGTTGGATAGAGCACTCTGGGAGTTTCTTTCTTATTGGACGCTTCAACCGATGTGGTTACCCAAGAGGGATAGGGATACCTTGGTTCTGCACTCAGTGTGAGAGAAGTATCAATGTGTTGACGCTTGGATGGTGGAGGAGGAACTTGATCTTTAGATGTTAACGATTTCCTCTTTTCTCCCTTCTTTTCCCCCTTATTACCATCATCAGTCTGTATGAAATGCTGAGTAAGAAGACTGACTTGAGCAGCAATCTGAGCGACAGAGGCCTCAAGAGTGGTTAGACGCTGGTCGAAATGTTCTTTCATGACCAGGAGTTGAGCTTGATTAGCGTCTGTGAGAGAGGTCTCGAGAGCCGTGAACCGGTCTTGTAGATCATTGGTTAAAGCCACATGACTTGCCTGAGTAGCTGTAGATAGTTGCTGTATGTGAGTGAGGCATTCAGTCATGGACGGTTGAGCGTGGGGAAGTGCAGGGCGGACTTGAGGCTTAAAACGAGATGTGTGTTTGAGAGATTCAATAGGTACTTGATTAGTAGGATCAAATACTGTTCCTCGAAGCTCTGGAGCAGTGTTGGACTCGGTGGATGCAATAGAGTCGGATTCAGTTGGACTGGGAGAATGAGGCGCTTGAGGTAACTCTAATAAGCGCTCAGGAGCAGGTAACAGTTCAACTGGTGCTGCAGGAAATTCTGATTCTATTCGGCTAAAGTCCGTAAACCGAAAGTCCAAGCTGGCAAACGGTTCATCTGCATATGGATACGTAGCAGTCTGCAGAAGTTCATTCAAATGTAGAGTGGGGAGATAAGTACCTTGAATGAACGTTCTGATAGGACTATCCAGTGCCCTGATATACAGTGGCCCGAGGATATCCAGCACATGAGTGGGAAAGAGTTTGGAGGGCGCTTTGCAGATGGAGAATAAGGCATCTGGGCAATAGTGTTGTGAGAAGCCAATTAGCCGATCTGTTGGGAGAGTCTTCGGTTTCCGAGAGTCGGGAACGCGGAGCCGGTAATACTCTTCCAAGTATGGGTAGATGGCTGAAGCAAGCGCTTGAGATCTTTCTAGCAGCGATAAACCAAAATCATAGTGACTGGAGACTTCTTGTCGAATAGACGGAAGAAGTGGATATCCTCTGAAAGAATTGATCCGAGAGCCATCCCATTGTCGCAGATTGTCTGTGAAGATTTTGTCGAATAGAGAGACTGGAGGCATAATTGCCATCATGAGAGAAAAGTTGTCTTCACAGTGGCTAGGGGTGCAGTTCAGACAGGACATGGGAGAAGAACCGCTGGTGGACGCTTGATCATCAAAGCGTAGAGAAGAGTTGGCCAGTTTGTGCAACGCTTGTCTTAAGCGGTGTTCAGGTTGATGGCGGATCAGAGGCAGCTTCAGAACGGGTCCAAGTCTATGTTGGCGCTGCGTCAGCATGTAGCGTGCAAATTTGGTCCTTTTATCATGAATCCCTATTCCGAACGGATGGGGAGCACTAACCAAGTCTTCAAATTTATATGTGTCACCCATGTAAGCTTCAGCCCATCTTATCTCAGTCATACAATACTCAGTTCCTGCATTAAGTATAGCACGAAACCCTTGGTGATGAATATCACAGATGGATTCAAAACGATACCTGTCGGGTTGGTAGTTAGCGTTCCAGACGCAGTCAAAATATGCATCGGTTTCAAGTTGAATCATCTCGGTCAGGGATGCTGGACGCTCACCGGCATGTACTCCTTTATTCTTCCACAGGAGGAGAGGATTAGCTGAGCGCTTGTTTTCCTCGCTTTTGACCAGTGTTAGAGAGTGAGAATAGCCTTCTCTGTTTAGTAGCTCTTCCGTTGGGTTCAGAAGCTGATCCTGACGCTCATAGACTCTGATGTTGTAGTCGCGGAGAGCGAAGCCAGTGGGTTTGCTTGTCCCACAGTCCAGATAATAAGCTAAGTCAACATCAGCTCTAGGAGTCGTGCCTCCTTGCCGCTGTGCTTGGAGAGTGACGGAAGCCGGGATGTGTGTGGGAGTCTTCCC
Source organism: Buddleja alternifolia (assembly GCA_019426215.1). Taxonomy (NCBI): domain Eukaryota; kingdom Viridiplantae; phylum Streptophyta; class Magnoliopsida; order Lamiales; family Scrophulariaceae; genus Buddleja; species Buddleja alternifolia. The sequence goes on from CM033407.1 coordinate 24,990,465, forward strand.
GAGTTCAAGCGCTGTGTAGTAAGCTTCATCAGCTGGGGTGGAGGCTGTATTAAAGAGAGTGTTGCGTACAGCCAGATCAAACTTTATGAGCTTGGCGATATCATTTTCGGCATTGATAAGACTTTCTTCATTGTAACCTGCAGGTATGAAGTTCTCTGCGGGCGCTGGAGGCAAATAATCGACTGAGTGATCGATAGTCTTTGAGGGATCCAGCTTGAAGAAATGTCGATGGATCACAACGTCGTTAGCATCGCTCTGACCTTCTGAGCGTGCCTCTGTTGTACTAGGTAATGCAAGCAATGGTTGAGCCCTTGGGATTTCAGGTTCATCCGGCTCGAGATTTGTAGATTCGATGGCAGCTTCATGTGCGATGGCCACAATTTGGGTCATATCAACATCCAGATGGACATCAACTGGTGTTTCGAAGGATGATATCGGGACAGCAGCTATGGCTTGATCTCTTTGTGTAGCCTCAGAAGAGATGGCAGCAGTTGGACGCTTACGCCTCTTGAAGATACGCTTCACATTTATACCTTCGGCGGGGAACGCTTGAGTCTGTGGAACTGCAGGTTCTTCAAAGTCAATATTTTTGAGAACCTTTTCCAGATCTTTCCGACTAATGAGGGGTATAGAATCCTCGTCATCTTCATCGCTTTTGATAGGTTGAGCCTTGGGCTTTCGAGGAGCCCGTTTCTTTGTGACAGTGGGACGCTTCACATTATGTTTGGCTTTTGCCTGATCTGGACGCTCAGCCTCCTCATCTGACGCTGCTCGGACAACTTGGCGCTCAGAGAGAGGCTTAGCAGCACCTCCAACTTTGGGTGGATTGAAAAGATTATTGATGATTCTTGGCCCATAGAACTTATGCTTGGCCACGGTGACTCCTGCTGAAGAGGTGCATTCTTCTCGGAAAAGTAGATCACTTAAAACTAGACCATAAGGTCTGTTTGAAGTGCGTAGACTGTCTCTGAATCTGCTGAATATATAGGCGCTCCAGTTGATTTTTATCTTGAGTAGGATGGCAGTCATCATCTGGAACTGGGTTGGGTTGATTTTGTCGAAGGTTCCCACTCTGCATTCTATGTTTTTACTGCAGAAATCAGCCAAGACTCGATACCTGTTCACTATATCTTTCTTCTCAAAGTACGGTTTGTATGGAACATCATCGTAAGCGCTAATCTGAGTCCAGACTTCTTGAATTTTTTCTTCAGTGATAGTGTCTAAAGTGGCTCCAGCATTAGGTAGAGAGAAATTCTGGGCAATAGAGGCCGCAGAGAGAGTGAACGTCTTTGATTCCTTCTTGGAGACAGGAAACAAACAAGTGATGGAAGTCTCATCGTCAGACAGTCGAGCATTTCTCCAGAAAAATTCTAGTTCTTCAGGAAACATATACGAGTATTTCGTGAGAAATTTCTTAAGCCCAGCCTCTGCTACAGAAGCTTTCTTGGGTGCCATTAGTGAGCAGTAGACAGAGATTACGAAGGAAAATTTTTCGTTTTTGAAAAAGAGAGAGACTTGTTTTTGCACGAATGTAATAGAGTATAAGAGTGTTTATGTTCTGCAGAAACTTCAATTTGAATGTTCGGTGTGTTTGAAGTTTGAGATGTTGACACGTGGAGGAATATAAATCTCAGCCATTAAAATATAATTGTGGACGTGAATTTAGATTAAATAGGCACGGTTTCTTTTAGTAAATGCCACATATACTATTTTGAAGTCCGATTAAAAGTTTGAAACAGAGACTGAGAGTGATACGTGTGCCCATGAAAAGCAGATACGTTCTTTATGAAAACTGTTCGGGAATCATAATTTTGAACACTATTCAAATGCCCGCCAAAAATTTGTTAAAGCGTCCGGACCTATTCAGAATGACGCTTGAAACAATTTAGTGTTATGTGGACGCTTGAAAATCTTGAGAGTCTCTTTCAAGTAACATGTTGTGCTTTAGCGGTCATATAGAATTATTCCTTTCAGGGTGTATATGAGGACACAGTTTCCCAGTACTTATCATTAGGTCTTGGTAGTAGTGTTTTACTTTTGGTTTAAAATATTCAGCGCTGGTTGTATTCGTCTAAGATACATGGTAATTGTACTGACGCGTGTACATGTGCTGAACCATCTTTGAAAAACGTGATGAGTACCCATGGGTTTTCTTGAGCGAAGGGTGAGGAATGTCAAGTCAGCATTAATTGCATTGATTGACTAATCCACTTTCTCGTTTTAGCGTAGGGTAATGTACGCTTGCTTTTAAAAGGGTCTTTTTACTAACTGCTTTAACCGGGAATAAAGCTAAGCGTTTAGTTTATTTTGAAAGAAGTGCAGACGCTAAGACAGATTTGTGTAATAAGCGTCAAAAAGGTTTTAAGTGTATGGTGCTAAGTGCGTATGACCGATGCAAGGGAAAACATTTTTGGTCATATTCACTTAGGTATAGTTAGCTCCTTTAAGGTTCCCCCTATGTAGGTTCCCCATAAATTTCATAACATACAGTGAATTCCCCCTAAATTTCATGCCTAACAAAAGTATGATGTTTCGAATGATTAAGCATTTAGATCAATCATACCTAGTTCACTTCTTAAAGTGAGAAAACGTTGTTCGTTAAGCGCTTTGGTGAAGATATCTGCCAGTTGCTTTTCTGTACTAATGAAGTGCATGGAGATATCTTTCTTTTGAACGTGGTCACGTAGAAAGTGATAGCGAATGTCAATGTGTTTGGTTCTAGAGTGAAGAACTGGATTTTGAGTCATTGCTAAGGCGCTTTGATTGTCACAATGGATAGGAGTTGGATCTAGGATTATTCCATAATCTCTAAGTTGTTGCCTCATCCAAAGGATCTGTGCACAACAGCTTCCAGCGGCTACATACTCAGCCTCAGCGGTGGAAGTAGCGATGGACTGTTGCTTCTTACTATGCCATGAAATTAGTCTATCACCTAGAAATTGACATGTTCCACTAGTACTTTTTCTATCTATTTTGCATCCTGCAAAATCTGCATCTGAATAACCAATTAGTTCAAAAGGAGAATCCCTAGGATACCATAAGCCCACATTTTGTGTGCCTTTTAGGTACTTAAGGATTCTTTTAGCAGCAATTAAGTGTGATTCTCTAGGATCAGCTTGAAATCGTGCACACATGCATACTGAGAACATAATATCAGGTCTACTAGCTGTAAGATAAAGAAGTGATCCAATAATACCTCTATAGTTAGTGATATCAATTTTCTTTCCATTATCGTCTCTATCTAGCTTAAGCGTTTGGCTCATTGGAATTTTTGAAAGTGATGCATTTTCCATACCAAATTTCTTGATCATATCTCTAGTATATTTAGTTTGATTTATGAATATGCCATTAGGGAGTTGTTTAACTTGTAATCCTAGGAAGAAAGTTAATTCACCCATCATGCTCATTTCAAATTGATCTTGCATCATTTTCGAAAATTTCTCACATAGACGCTTATTGGTAGATCCAAATATAATATCATCAACATAAATTTGAACTAGGAGAATATCTTCATTATGGGTAATTTTGAATAACGTTGTGTCAACGCTGCCTTTTGAAAAGCCTTTACCTATAAGGAAGATAGAGAGAGTGTCATACCATGCTCGTGGTGCTTGTTTAAGACCATAGAGTGCCTTGTCCAATTTGTAAACCATGCTTTTCCCATGGTTGTTGATGAATCCTGGTGGTTGCTCCACATATACTTCTTCTTGGAGTTTACCATTCAGAAATGCACTCTTTACGTCCATTTGATACACTGTAAATTTGTTAAATGCTGCAAACGCTAGAAACATGCGGATTGCTTCAAGTCGGGCAACTGGAGCGTATGTTTCATCAAAGTCGATGCCCTCTTCTTGACAGTATCCCTGAGCTACGAGTCTGGCTTTGTTTCTAATCACAATCCCATTCTCATCCATTTTGTTTCTATAGACCCATCTAGTTCCAATGACCCCTTGGTGGGTTGGTCTTGGTACTAGCGTCCATACCTCATTTCTTTCAAATTGGTTTAGCTCTTCTTGCATGGCTTCTATCCAACTTGGATCGTTAAGCGCTTCATCCACTTTCTTTGGTTCCATTTGAGATAGGAAGCTTGCAAACATGGCCTCATTTATTGTAGCGGCTCTCGTTCTAACGGGTGCTCCAATATCTCCAATAATTAGTTCTGGTGGATGGTCTCTGAGCCATTTTCTGTCTGGTTGGAACGAGTTAAGGGATTGATCTAACGTTTGATTAAACTGTGTAGGCGCTTGACCAATTCCTTGCGTAGGCGCTTCAGTGTTTGTAGATTGAATTTGCTCTTGATGAACATTCCCTTCATGATCATCAGCGTTTCTTGCAATGTCATCGTTGATGTCTTTACGAGTAGTCTTAGGATTAGGTATAATGATTTCATTATCTTCATCAATATCACTATCATCACACAGATTGATTTGTGACGCTTGTTGAGATAAATCTTCAATTCCTGCATCATTAATATTAACCTTACTCGGTTCTTGGTTAGCATCATCAAACACAACATGAATGGATTCTTCAACCTTCGATTTGATCTTATTTAAGATGCGAAAGCTCTTTCCATTTTTGGCGTAACCTAGAAAGATTCCTTCATCTGCTTTAGGATCAAATGTCTTTAGGCTTTGAGAACCATTGTTATGAATGAAACATTTTGAACCAAATACATGAAAGTATGAAACATTCGGCTTACGTCCCTTCCATAACTCATATGGAGTCTTTTCATGTTGCTTGTTGATCATACACCGGTTCTGAGTGTAGCAAGCAGTGTTAATAGCTTCGGCCCACAACCTTTGAGGCAGCTTAGACTCGGCTAACATAGTCCTAGCGGCTTCTTTAAGCGTTCTGTTCCGTCGTTCAGCAACTCCATTTTGTTGAGGTGTTCTAGGTGCTGAATACTCATGAAGTATTCCAAAGTCTTTACAAAATTTCTCAACAATATGGTTAGTAAATTCAGTTCCTCTATCACTTCTAATTCTTGTTACTTTTAGATCTTTTGAGTTTTGTAGTTGACGAATTAGAGAGGTGAGCTTGGCACTAGTTTCATCTTTAGATGCTAGAAATTCTACCCATGTATAGCGTGAAAAATCATCAACTATTACTAGTGAATACTTTTTACCACTAACGCTCATGATTTGAATAGGACCAAACAAATCTAAATGTAGTAATTCAAGTATTCGAGAGGTCGATAGATGAAGCTTCTTCTTAAAGGATGATTTAACTTGTTTACCCATTTGACAGGCATCACATAAGCGATCTTTATTAAAGGAACCTTTAGGTAATCCCTCTACGAGATTTAGAGATATTAATTGAGAGATTGTTTTGAAATTGAGGTGATTCATTTTTCTGTGCCATAACCAACCTAATTCGTTTTGATTCTTAGCTACGAAACATGTAGGGTTGTTATCTAATGTTGAATCCCAATCTACTAAGTATACATTGTTTGTTCTTCTTCCTTTTAATTTGGTAGATCCTGTCTTAACATCGATTATCTCGCACAAGTCACTAGAAAATTTAATTTCAAAGCCTTTATCACAGAATTGACTTATGCTTAGGAGATTATGTTTAAGACCCTCAACATAGTATACATCATTGATCATGATGTTCCCCCTATGCATGATACCTATACCTTTAGTTTTACCTTTAGAATTATCACCGAATATAACTTGAGGACCATTGGTTGCACGATAGTTGATCAAGAGATCCTTTGATCCAGTCATGTGTCTCGATGATCCACTATCTATGTACCATACTGAAGCGTCGGTGTTGGCTCTAGGTACCTGCATTCAAAAGGGCAGATCTAATTTCCTTTAGGTACCCATTTTGTTTTGGGTCCTTCTTTGTTAGTGACGTGAATTAGATTTTTCGGAACCCATATTTGCCTTGTCTTCACTATGGGAGAAAGATTGGCCTTCTTGGGTTTCGTTTTGAGTTGCATACTTTTTCTAGATGTATAGAAATATCCTTGATTATAGTAATAATCATAATCGTATTCACAATTATCATAGTGTTGATAATATGAACTGGATTGTTTTGGATATAGACGTTTGATTCTGTTTGGTACTGGCTTAGGATGCACTTTTGGTGCGGGACGCTTAACGTTTGATTCACTGGCAGAAAATATCTCCTTAGCTTTTTGAGCGTTTGGATATATTTTCTTTTGTGAGACATTCGCTTTGGTCTTTCCTTTGCCTGAGTCAATGTTGACTTTATCATTAGCTTTTGTACCAGTATTTGTTGATTCATTCAGCGTTTGTCTGATTGAACTTTCTTCAACAAAGATTACACCTTTTCCTTTGTTGATTGTTGTAACATTGGACGCTTTGGCTTTATAACTGAATTTATCAAAACCTAGACCGGTCTTTTCACCAAATGCCCTGGTTACTTTAGTCACATTATCTAGCGTTCTAGACGCTTTTGATAATGAAGAGATAAGCTGCTCTGATTTGGCAAGTTTAGCGACCATTTCAGCTTCTCTTTTGACTATTATATCAAGATCACCTTTTAGCTGAGTAATTTCACTCTCGAGTGATTGGTTTTTCTCAATGCACTGTTGCTGAATTTGCAACTCTGCTTTGAGCGTTAAGTTATCACTTCTGAGTGCTGAAATAATACGATGGTGATTTTGGAATAATTGGGTGGCATCTTGACAATCTGTATAATATTCCTTTACTTTGTCAAGTAATTCATCATAAGAGAGAGGATGATACAGATCAGTGGTTACCTCAGATGGTACGTCGTTAGATGCTTCATTTTCTCTTGCCATGAGACAAATGAATGCTGAGTCCTTTGATGGTTCATCATCGCTGCTTTCATCTGATGATTCCAAGTCCTCTTCAGGCGTATAGAGAGGTTCTGATTCTGCTAGCAAGCCTTGTTGTCTCAGGTTGCTCCTGAATTGGTTTCTATCCGTGTGATCTTGCTTTGTAGGTTTAGACACATTTGGATATGGGCAATTAACTTGGAAATGCCCTGGTCTCCTGCAGTTGTAACAAAGATTGGTCTTCATCTTTTGTTCGTTTGTTAATCTTGTGGATCGTTGGTTTAACGCTGCAGGCGCTGAGAGATCTTGCTGAGAAGGAGTTTGATATTGAATTGGCGCTAGGGAGGAGGACGCAGGATAGTGAGGCGCTTGATATTGTGGTTGTATTTGAGGAAGCGCTTGATATGAACTTTGTCCTGGGTGCTTAGGACTGTTTCCCTTCTTTTCATATTTCAGGAATTTCCTGAATCTATTTAGAAGCGCCAGTTCTTCTTCCTCACTTATATCCGAACCTTTTTCTTTGATAGGTTTTCCTTTGATTGATGCCATTAGCGCTCCAGATTCGATCACTGGATTACTTACTGCATCACTGGCCGAATTCAGCTCAAACTCAAATGCTTTGAGTTCTGAAAAAGCATCTTCTGGAGTTAGGCTGTCCAGATTGTTTGATTCTCTCATTGCAGTTGTTTTCATCAGGAATCTGCTTGGAAGACTTCTAAAGATTTTGACCACTGTTTCTCGATTTTGTAGCTCCATACCCAGAGATGTTAGTTCAGTGACAAGGGCTGTAAACCTCATGTCTAATTGCTCTAGCGTCTCATTAGGTAGCATCTTGAAGCCGTTGAATTTTTCTTTGGCAATTGATAATTTGTTTTCCTTTATTTGTGCTGAGCCACCACAAATAGTAGCCAACTTATCCCAAATTTCTTTAGTTGTATTGCATGATTGACTTTGTTGAATAAGTTGTCATTGTCACCAATGGCTGTGTATAATGCATTCCGACCGACATTGTCTAGATTGGCTCGTCGACGCTCATCGGTGGACCATTCTTGTTTGGGCTTCTCCACATAACCGTCAGGTGTTTCTCCTGTGGCTTCGGGCGCTCTGGTGATAACTTTGTATATTTTGATTGGCCCATCTGAAATGATATCACACATTTCATCATCACATGAACACAAATAAGTAAACGCTTTGACCTTCCAAGAGTCATAATTTGACTCGGTCAACTTGGGAACTTTAGAGAATGCCATGAAGAATTTAAAGTAATTTTAAAGCGACTATAAAAAAAAAAGGATCTGAACAAGCAGTTACGCTTGGAAACGCTTAGGTTTCAACTTCAACCGCTCTGATACCACTTGTTGGTCCCAAGTGGTATACGAAAGGGTCTAGAAGGGGGGGTTGAATAGACCCTGAAGTCTTTTTCGACTTCTTAAAAATTCGTATCACTTTGAAGTATTTGAACGCTTGACAAGTTTAAGCGCTGGATGTGGCGCTTGAGAAACGTTAACTTAGACTCGGTGATTTCAACGCTTACCAAAGTAGGGCAGAGTTTAGTCACTAAATCAGAGTTAGCACAGCGGAAGTATTTTATAGCTTAGCGTTCAGTTAATTAATCGAAAGTAGTCGCTTAGTTGTTTTAAGATTTATCAGAATGTATGCAGTATGAATAGTAAAGCAGTAAAACAATGAATGCTTAAAGAGGTAAATGACACAAGATATTTGTAAGGTTCACTGGGTGATGTAATCCCAGCTACGTCCTTCTTCTCCTTTTATCAGGGAGGTTTTTCACTATGATGATTATCGAAGAGTCACACAGAGACTTCTACAAGATAGAGGGAGATTGGATATGATCTTGGAACTCCTTGGTCACACAGATTTCAGCTCCACTAAAGATCTTCTATCCCCTTGCTTCTTTCACTCAGAAATGGTGCAAGTTACTCTTGATCTCGGAACTCCTTGGTCACACAGATTTCAGCTCCAATAGAGATCAACTTCAACAAGCTTCTTTTACACAAAAATTGCTTGCAAGTCAACCAGCTTTCTCACTCAGATGAAAGGTGTTGATGGTTTTGGTCACGGGTTTGTTTGTTTTTGGAAAGTTCAAACAACTTGGGGATATCTCAATGGTAGTATAGGTTCTTCTTAAAAGAGATTTGAGATATGGGTGACTGTCTCTGGAATATTTGTGAAAAGCTTATATGGATATTTGGCTATGATTTTTAGTAAGCTTTTCTTTCAACAAGGTAGGTATTTTTTTGTGTGTCACTTTCTTTCTTCTTGTTTGTTGAAAGAGCTATTTATAAGGTATTGGTGGTTTTTGTCCGTTTGACTCGGTTGGAGTCTCGTTTCCCCAAACATTCCTTGAGTTCAGACATTTCTAACTTTGGGTATTTAATTGGTTAGGCATGGTCTTGGTTTCATAAATCTGACAGTCTAGGTCAAAGATATGGCTTGCCCATAAGTTATAGTGCTTATATTTTAATAGCACTTATCCGACTTTAATGCATCTTGTCTTATTTCCGTTGGAAATAATTCGTCCGTTTGATTCATGCATTTTTTTAAGTCTTTGGATGGTTTGGGTCTGAATTCTTTTTCAGGTTACGTTCTTTGTAGGTTGTGTTGGTTTAACCTTTTGGACGCTTGCTGAAGAGAATAGTTATTCTCGTGTATTGGACAGACGCTTGACTGATCCTGACTTTCTTTTCTTTATTTCAGACGCTTACTCTTCAATCTTGTCTTGATGGTCTCACTGAGAATTCCGTCATTTCACTTGATGTTGAGTATTCGGCCTGAGTTATCCATTCGTAGTTTGAGCACTGGGATAATCCCTAAAGCGTTTGACGGACGCTTCAAGATATCTTTATCCATTGTAGCTTTAGACGCTTGATCTTCACCTTCATCACTGGTAGACTCACCCAGAATTTTCCTAAGTGTTTTAGTGTCACATACTTAGTCTAAGGAATTCTACAAAGATAAATACTATAAGCCTAAGATAAATAAGCTTTCAGGTACTTATACATAACATTCTATGAAAGCTTTTACACTTTTCGGAGTCTAACAGAAAGTCCTATTTGTCATCATCAAACATCTAATATGAAATTCCTAACAAACCTTATATACACTTTAGCTTCCAATAGTTTGTCAACTTCTTCGTTTCATAGCTGCGTCTTGGATTCTCTCCGGTGCGAACTCCTTTTTCTTTTGTCTGAACCGGCCCTGAGCTAGTATCCACTTGAGTCTATGACATAACCTCATGATCACTCCCTGGCATGTCTGAGGTGCTCCAGAGAAACGTCGGCATTTCTCCTTAAGAATTGAACAAATTTCGCTCTCAGTCTTTGTTATGAATACCCAATCTTCACCATCCTGTCATCATTCCTTCAAGAAGTTGGACATAGAGGAGATTATCTACAGGTTCTCTTGATTTTTCATGTTTACTCTTTGGTTCCAAACTCTCAATGGACAATGTTTGAGATGTTTTTCCTTTGAGAGATGCGACATAACATTGTCTAGCCATGCCTTGGTCTCCTCGGACTCGTCCAATGCCATGCTCAGTTGGGAATTTCATTAGCATATGATATGTTGAGATGATAGCCCTCATTGTATTCAGCCCTGGTCTCCCAAGGATGACATTATATGTGGAGGGTACCTTCACAACCAAAAAGTCTACCATGACTGTGGTTTGCTGAGGTTGCTCTCCCGCAGTGATGGGAAGAGTTATTATTCCCTCAGGCTCCACTGTCTCACTAGTAAAGCCAACAAGTGGAGTTTTTATTGGCCTCAAGCGTTCTAGCCCGATGTTCATCTTATGAAAAGTTTCATAGAATATAATATTGGCCGAGCTTCCACTATCCACAAGAATTCTCCTTACCTCATAGTTGGCTATGGTTAGAGTGATCACCATAGGATCATCGTGAGGAGTAAGCACTCCATCCATATCATCATCTTCGAACGTGATAGATTCTCCCATCCGTGGTCTTTTTCCACAAGGTTCTTTCGTGTGAGGTTGTCTAGCGTATGCTTTTCTAGCTGATTGACTCTCACGTCCAGAAGATCCTCCTACTATGACCGCTATGACCCCAGCTGGTGGTGGATTGTTTCTACCCCGAGGGTTTTGCAGGTCTGGACTCTGCTCCCTAGGGTGCCTCTGCTCAGGTTGAGGATTTTGCCGATCCCTGTCTATAAATCTGGAGAGATGGCCTCTTTTGATTAAGTCCTCAATCTCCTTCTTTAGTAATTCACAGTCTTCAGTCTCGTGACCATGGTCACGATGGTATCGGCAATACCTGTTGCGATTTCTCTTATTAGCTGGAGTCCTCATTTTTCCGGGCCATTTGATAGACTCTTTATCTTGAATGTACATCAAGATTTCATTCTTAGATGCATTCAAAGGAGTGTAGTTATCATACTTCTGTGTGTTTCTCTGGTCCTTAGATGAACTAGTGGACACGGATAGTCTTTCCCAGACCTTTTTTCTTTTTCCTTGATCATTTTGATCTTCGTTCTTCTTTCTTTTCTTGTCTGAGGATTCACGTTCAGCTTCAATTCCAGCCTTGGACATCTCTTCGGCATTGATGTATTTCTCTGCTCGGTTGAATAGTCAGCCAAATCAAGAGGTGACTTTTTTGCTAAGGAGAAAGCAAACCGTGATGATTTCCTTACTCCGTTCATGAGCGCTGCTAAGGCCACAGATTTATCAAGGTCTTGGACTTCCAGGGCCTCTTTGTTGAAGCGTTGGATGAAGTATCTTAAAGATTCATTGTTATTTTGACGAACACCCATGAGGTGGGTCGAAGCCTTCTTATATTGTATACTGCTGGCAAAATGGCTAAGGAATTCTTGAGCCAACTACTTAAAGGATCTAATGGATGCTCCGGGCAATGATGAGAACCACATCCTTGCACTCTTTCTAAGCGTGGCCGAGAAGGCTCGACATTTGATGGCGTCAGTCACTCCATGAAATACCATGAGAGCTTGGAAACTCTCAAGGTGGTCACGGGGGTCTGAGGTTCCATCATAACTCTCTCCAGGTACCTTAAAATTTGTAGGTATATCTTCTTTCATGATCCTATCAATGAATGGAGATTCTCCGATAGAAAAGAGGTTAGCAGAAGGATTCTTGGCTTCCTTCCACATCACCCCAACCTTTTGATCAATCTCCTCTAATTTCTGCCTTAGAATATTCCGAGTTTCCCATTCCTTGCCCTCAGGAAGACCAGGGTCTTTTTTAGATCAGACCTCGGCTTCTTCTTCATTGAAGGCCCTGGAGCCTTAGGCACGACTGAATTCTCCCTCGTGATGGGGTGCATTTCCCAAGGACTCTCCTTTGTCGACTAAGCCTTTTATTAAAGACTTCAATTCACGGAGCTCATCCTCTACCCTTGCAAAGCGTTGAGCGTCGACACCTTGGTTAACATCTTCGTCATTGGCCCTTGACCCTTGTTCATTGTTGGGATCGGTCTCGCGATTTGATATGCGAGTGTTGATACGGCTACCCTCAGCACGTTCATCTCTCCGAGGTTCACCGTTAGCGGTGGCCTCGGTATTTCTTCTTCGCGGACGCATTAGGTCTCAGATCTAGTCGTCGTTCCCACAGACGGCGCCAACTGATAACGTATAAAAATCGAAGGACTATATCTGAGGACTCACAATGCAAAAAATGTGGGATCCGAGGCCGAACGGTCGTCAGAGGTTGGGTCCGAGGATAACCGGCGATTTGTATCAACCTGCAAAACAGAACCCCGGGGTCGTCCCCAGGGGTAGGCCTGCTTAAGTTAGAACTTGAGAGATGGAGGATTTGAAAGTGAAAGATTGGAAAAAAGGAATCTTTTACCTGGAGCCGAGGTCTCCCCTTTTATACCACGTTAGACCTCGAATTTACCCTAGATATGGAAAAGGACTCCTGGGGAGGTTGGGATCCTTAGTTAAGTTTGAATCAAACCAAGAGACCTTGGCCAAATTAAAAGACCTTAGCCTTAGCCCCTTGACTTAATTGTAATTAGTGCACACTTGTCAGATTTTAGTAACGCCACGTGTCACTTGACAAAATTACGAAATTACTCCTCATCACCCTGTAACCCCAAAAAAAAAAAAAAAAAGTTCTACCCACGTCACCAATTTTTAACAATCATTTTGACGTAAAGTAAGGACTAATGACATACATGGGATTAAGAATGTTTTCTTATAATTGAGGGGATATTCGTTACATAAACAATAATTAGAGAGCAAATTGTATTTTACGCTTAATATATTTCCTCTTGTATTATTATACATTTTGCTTTATTTATTGAAAAATCAGGTGAATAATGCCCCGTGAATTGATATTCTCCGATAAAATTAATTCTTTTTTTCTTAAACAATTAAAACCGCACCCATTTTGGATCCTCTATTCCATTTTATTTTTATGTTGTATTTCGTCTATAAATGGATGTTACGTGTATGGAGTTAACATCTAAGTTTATATATAATGTAAAATGATATATTTTTAGCACGTGTGTATGATTCTGAATACGAAATAAAACGGCGAAACGGGATGAAATATTAACTGAATACTGACACACGGCAATATTTTTAAAAACAAAATACATGTAAAATATATGCACGTGTATTGGCTTAAAGAAAATCAAGAAAGAAAAAGAAAATTGAGCTTTTGTGCTGAAAATCTTTATGCAATGACAAACTTTGAACAAGAAAGTAGGCCACCAAAATCTAATAAAGTTTTTGCCCATTATAGAGTCTTTGTCTTACTCTTACTCCTATTGTTTACACTACAAAATAATTTAGCTTTCGAAATACAAAAACCCAAATAGTCCAAATTGTAGAAATTCAAAAAGAAGGAAATTGAGTCCACATATAGATAAGACAAGGCCTAATAAACTCAGAAAATGGTAAAACATGGGTTGGATTGATAAAAGCCCAAGAATCGAAGCTGAAGAAATGGAAAGAGCTAAAAAGCCAATAAACTACATTCAAGAAAGACGCGCTAAAATTAAGAGATTTGAAAGAAGTAGTTGAAAGCAGTTCCCAAGGGAGAGGAACGTGGGTTCCCAAAGGTCAAGATATATGCAGACAGGAAGGAGGAGAAGAAGGGCATCATCAGAATCACAAAACTCTACGTTTTTATTTTCTTAACTCTAGTCTTAGGAGTAGTTCTTAGCCTAGTTTAGGAGTAGCGGTAGTGTAACTTCGTAGTTACATATCAAGAGTCTGGGAGTAGCGGTAGTGTAATTTCGTAGTTACATATCAAGAGTCTGGGATTTGCTGTATCTACGGTTGCTTATAATCCTCACAATCGAAGGCTCTCATGGAGGTATAAATTACCCTTTTTTTTCAGATTTAAGTATTTGATAGGTTAATTTTATCTTGACTTGAGTTTGTTCGATTCATCATTTTAATTTATATTCAAAGTCAATAACCAAGAGTTAATTAAAGACTTGAACCACCATCCAGCGTATCGAACGCAGGGATTGAAAGATAATATCAAATTATAAATTATCACGGGACTTGGAACGACTATTCGGATCCACCTCATTTTGATTTGTTTTATTACGAAACACCTATAAAGTAGGGACAAGAAACAAAACACGGGTTAAAATTAATTTCTCCGTGACAATAAGTATGAAGATATATTATGTTGATTGTTGAGCTTGACTATAATTCTAGAAACGATAAGAAATTTTTCCGGAACTCAATCCCAGTCCCTTGCTTGTATATAGGAACTTACCTCAAATCAAAATCGATCATAATATTTGATAAAGTAATTCTAACCGTAATTAGTTAAATACGGGATGGAAAAAATATAGTACAAGTTTTGTTGAAAGTCACAGTGCAAAAATTGATTAAAAATATGGGAACGAGAAATAAACAAATTTGTATGCTTATGGATAAGGTACCAATAAAAATCATTATTCGAGAGTAGAAATAAGGATTTTTAATACTATCTTGTAAGATATATTACTTGTACTTGCTTTTAAATTATGAAAAGAAAATTTTTGTATGTGTCTAATTGATAGTAATTAATATCTTGATAAATTATTAATGTTTGTGTCTTGTAATTGTGTAATATTCAATTTATAATTTTAATATAACTTCAATTTTCAAATCAAAATAATATTTTCTCTCAAATATAGAGTATCATTCATCAAGTATGATATGACATACGTAAATTATATGCACTAAATAGTTCAATTCAAAAATACAAGTAGTATTTGTCATGCATGGAAGCATACGAGGAACAAAAATATTTTAAAATTATACTTAAGTACATATATAATACGCGTTCTAAAGAGATTCTAATTCAAATAACCCAACAATCAAGTTATAACGTTGTTTATTTCCATTGATTCAGGAAAAAAAATGGCGTTTTCACATTTAAGCTCTTCACTCAATTTAATGTTTAACTTGATATCCGTATTAGATGACGTGGATCTTTGACTATTGTATTTTAATATTATTATTTTTTTAAGAATGATATGTTTGCCTTCATGCATCTGTCCTATGGTTTTTTTTCTTTAGGATGCCTTCATGCAGATGTCTGGTGGCCACAAAACAACGTAAATAAAATAAAGGGATAATTACACTCACACCCCTTTAATGATGGGTAATTACACAAACTTTCTCTCATTAATTAATAATTACAAATACACCCCCTCGGGGGTTTATTTGTAAAGTTTACGGGGTGCAATTATAAAAATTGTTACACAAAGAGGGTGCAATTGTAAAAAAAATTTAATATGAGGGGGTGTGTTTATAATTATCAATTAGTGAGGGGAGGTTTGTGTAATTTTCTCATTATTGAGGGAGTGTGAATGTAATTATCCCTAAAATAAAAGCATGTGAAAAAAAGGATTTATTAAACTAATTCAATATCAACAATCGTCAATACTATGTCGACCGGATGAAGATTTAGCGTACTAGGCTACATGCAAACAGGGACGGATCCAAAAATTTGTTGTTGGGGGGCCGAAGTACCATTAACAAAAAAAAAGTCAATATTTAATTATAAGTATATAGTCAAACTTATTTTTGCTTTAATGGATAAGTGAAATAACAACAACCAATTGAAAAAAAAAAAAAGGAAAACTAACTTACAATTAAAAAGTAAAAAGTGGGGCTTTTAAAAATAAAAATGCAATAAAAAGTGGGGCTGGGAATCGAACCTTAGTTATACATGTAAAAGGTAGATTATATATTCTTGGGGGACCATATCATAAAATTACATATACCCTTTAGAAAATTTTTAAAATCTCCGGCCCCTAAAGTTTTAAAATCTAGGGGGGGCTGGGGGTGTAAATCCGTCCTTGCATGCAAATGAAGAGTTCTAAAGAAATGAAGATAAACATGGGAAAACAAACTCACACGTCTAACAAGTAACAACTATCATAATATCTCATCTACACCATTTTAAAAAAAAAAAAAAATCTCATCGACATAATATCTTATTTTTAGTTATTTATATTTATCACATTCATTCTCAATCTCATCAATATAAACTTCAATAAACGTACAAGAGAAGATAATTGATACATCACACGAAGTTTCTAAATAAGCAATCTGATAATGAGCTTGTACTCGTCTTTCTGCTAAACAAGGTGTATTGCATTAATAATTCAATAGATACTTTTTTATGAATATCGGCTGAGTATTTTATGTTAATTGCTCCTAATTCTTCAATCATATGATAACCAGGGTCATTTTTTGATAAATAATCATAGACTCGATCGAATTTGATCAATCCTTTCTTTTGTAGTTAAGGCGGAGAACTGAACCGCGTCTTTACTACGTCCTCAATGCAATTATAAATTCGGTACTCGACAATTAATATTATTATATCAGACTCATTTGGAACATTTATTAGTATTATGCTTTTATGGATACAAAGACATATTAAGAAAATCTTATCTCAACGATTTTGTTGAGATACAATCATGTCAATGGTAATATTCCTTAAATCTAGTGAAATTATACCAAAACCTATTTTCCAATTAATTGGATTGTATTTGCAATAATTACCATAATTACATTCTATTTTAGCCCACCCCCACCCCCACCCCCCACCCCCTCCACTACCCCTCTCTCGTTTTCCCACTACCACCACTTCTCACCCCAATATTTTCGCTCCAAAATGTATATTCCAAACTTCTATATAAACACATTCTAATCATCACTCTTAAAACATCTCCAAAACCTCTAAACCTCTCCAAAATTCCAACAAATTAAAATGGAATTCACCAAATATTTACTATACGCCATCGTTTTCACCATGTTAACCGCATCCTCCTCCGCCACGGGCACCGTGGGAATCAACTACGGCCGCATCGCGAACAACCTCCCATCGCCACCGCAAGTGGTACAACTCCTAACAGCGCAAGGCATCACCAAAGTCAAGCTCTACGACGCCGACGCTGCCGTCCTCTCCGCCCTCTCGAACTCCAACATCTCCGTCACCGTCGCCCTCCCCAACGACCTCCTCTCCTCCGCAGCCGCCGCCCAATCGTTCACCGACACGTGGATCCAATCCAACATCCTCCCCTACCACCCCCACACACTCTTCGACGCCATCGCCGTCGGCAACGAAGTCTTCTCCGACCCCCAAAACACCACACAATACCTAATCGCCGCCATGAACAACGTCCATTCATCTCTCCTCAAATACGACGTCGCTTCCACCATCAAAGTCACCTCACCCCTAGCCCTATCCGCACTCCAAACCTCCTACCCTTCCTCCTCCGGTTCATTCAAACCAGACCTCATCGAACCGGTCATCAAACCGATGCTCGATTTCCTGAACCGCACCGGTTCGTACCTCATGGTGAACGCCTATCCATTCTTCGCCTACATTGCCAACAGCGATACAATCTCCCTAGACTACGCTCTGCTCCGCAACAACTCAGGCAATCTAGATCCGAACAACGGAATCGTATACAAATCCTTATTCGAAGCTCAAATCGACGCCGTTTTCGCAGCGATGAGCGCCACCGGCCACGGCGGCGTTCCCATCGTCGTATCGGAGACAGGCTGGCCGTCGATCGGCGATTCGAACGAAAACGGCGCGAACACCGAAAACGCGGCGGCGTACAACGGAAACCTAGTCCGGCGCGTCCTCACCGGCGGCGGAACTCCTCTCCGGCCAGATCTGCCTCTCAACGTCTACCTATTCGCCCTATTTAACGAGAATCAAAAGCCTGGACCTACCTCCGAACGTAACTACGGTTTGTTTTACCCTAACGAGGAAAAGGTGTACGATATTCCGCTCACGCCGGCGGCGCTGAACAGCACAGCGGAGATAAACAACGGAAGTAAGAGTCAGGTGGCGGCGCCGCCGCCTGCCTCCGGTCAGACGTGGTGCGTGGCGAATGATAAGGCGGGAGAGGTTAAATTGCAGCAGGCGCTGGATTATGCTTGTGGAGAGGGAGGGGCGGACTGCCGTCCGATTCAGCCGGATGCCACGTGTTATGATCCTGATACGCTTGTGGCGCACGCATCGTATGCGTTCAATAGCTATTATCAGAAAAATGAGCGGGGGAGTGGGAGCTGTTATTTCGGCGGCGCTGCTTACGTGGTCACTCAACCTCCACGTAAGTTTTTTAATTTTTTTTTTTTAATTTTAACTCGATTATGGTATGATCGAAAATTATAACATTTTTTATTTTATAACATATTGCATAATAGATATAATTCACTGTGTTTTGAAATTATACGTAGGTTCGACAGTATCGAGTTTGAATGAGAATTTATGTTGGACATGTTAGTTTAATTATATTGGCGTGTTCATCCCGTAATCATTTTATCATTCTTTAATTCTAAGTTACGTTCACTATTACACTTATATATATATATATATGAATATATATATATATATATATGAATATTCATCTCGTAATCATTTGATCATTCTTTTATCCCAAGTTATGTGCAATTAGGCTTTCTCCAAGAATGAAGATATCTATATAATTTAATCAGTTATAGCCTAATGACTGGATTAGTGAATTATATTTATTAGGTGAAACACTCATTTTTGTAATAATGATCTTTTTATGATCTCATTGCAAGTTATTATTATATTTGATATGTGATTAGTTATTTTCTTTTAACTGTACATCAACCAAGTGATAAACGTAATTTAATTTCTATGTAATTGGCTTTGATTCGGTCAAATAGTTGTTGTGCATGTAGTACCTTTTATCGGGCAAAAGGTATTTCACATTATTTTGTTTTTGAAAATGGGCAGATTAATTCATGTGCTATTAAGAAGATCTGATTACTTTTGTATTTTCAAAAGTACGATAAATAAGACGTTATATCTAAAAATGAAAAGAGTAATCAACCCTTTCGCATAACAACTGCATTATGCACCTATTTTCAAGAACGCAAGGGCATAAAACGGTCTTTAATATGTTAAATGTACATAATAATTTAATGAATCGGCTTTGATTTAGACTAAATAACCTTATATTGTTTTTTGACATGTTATGTTTTAATTTGGCATTTCATATCGTATTTAAATTCATTTACACATTACCTTACTAACTAAAAGTTTCGTTCAATATATTGCATAATTTTTATTTGATTTTTTGTATTTGAATTGGTTGTTTTGATTTTTGCAGAGTTTGGTAGCTGCAAGTATCCTACGGGTTATTGAATAGACAAATTTTAGGATTTCACAGAAGGATTTGGTGGGGCTTGTTCCCATTTTTTATTTTGGATTATGAGACTTATTCATGAAATTTTGCAATTATTTATTTACGTAGTTTATATTGTAGCATCACGCAATTGGATTACATTGGTTGGGTTTACATTTATTCAACATTTATTTTTGTAATTATTGACCTACTTTGAATTTACATTCTTGAGGTTTCATAAAAGTATTCATATTATATGATTGTAGATAGGAATTTGAGGTGTAATACATCGCATCTACCTCGAATTCTTTTTGTCGAATTATGCCTTTGACGGTTAAATTAGTATAATATTATGAATATTGGAACTAAATAAACAAAAATTATTAAAAATTGAATAAGTTAAATTATTGAAAGTTGAGCAAAAGTTGTCATAGGTTTGGATCACGTAAATGATGACGTACTTGGCACACTTCATACTTATATATCTCGGTGTGATCCTACGGTCCATATTCTGAGTTGGATCATTTGGGTTGGGTTAGTTTCAACTTCCGATTGTCTTATAAAAGAACGTACAACTCTCAAAGTGTTTGAATATTGTTATGAAAGAACCTATGGTGCATTCATATTTGAACATAATATAATTGTTCACAAGTAAAATTGCAATTTTACCTAATACCCGTCTTAAGACGTTCTTGCTCTCATCTTATTTTCTATTTTCTCACTCTTTCACTTTCGTTCCGGCCCCACTCTATGCGACTTTCGCATGCAACTATATGACTATTCCAAGTAAAATTGCAATTGTCTGGAAAAAATATTTAAAAAAAAAAAAAACGGAAAGATTGGAGGCCTTCTATCAACTCGTCTTGTCTTTTCAACCCAATGTTAATTATGACTCAGGCCCAACCATATTATTTATATAAGTTCAATAATCCATTTCAGCTTTGTTTGGGTTGGATGGTATTACATGATATTTTAATTTTATTCCATAAGGGATGTTCGAAACGGGAAATTCCATGATACCAAAGTAGGTAATACCCAAGTGTATCTATCAAAAATTGAATATACACGTGATGATGTCATAAAATTAAATAATCACCTCATCATGTATAATCCAGCGGTTGGGCACATACCCACTTGGGTAACATCTCATTTCCCGTTGGAAACATAGGCTATTGGGATTGGCAAGTTTGGGGAGACCCAATCTTAATGTAATTGGTCCTACAAATGTTTTACTACATTTGATGGATTGGATCTTTCAGGACTCATGAGCCATAATAGCGTAACAGAGCTAATCAGTAATGCATACTCACCAGACGTGAAAGAAAAAAAAAGTTGATAAAAAAGTTTTGAATTAAAAATAGTAAAGAAAAAAAATGAGCGAAAAGGAAATAAACAAATAGACACAGAAATAAAGAAGATTGAGAATAATGTCATAAAAATTTGACAAAATAAAACTATGAGACTTATTCATGAAATTTTGCTATTATTTATTTACTTAGTTTATATTGTAGCATCACACAATTGGATTAGATTGGTTGGGTTTACATAATTCAAAATTTATTTGTGTGATTATTGACCTACTTTAAATTCACATTCTTAAGATTTCATAAAAATATTCATATTATATGGTTATAGATATTGAGGTGTAATACATCTCATCTGCCTAGATTTCTTGTCGAATTATTCATCCGACGGTTAAGTTAGTAAAAAAGATTATGAGTATTAGTTAACAAAAAATGTTCCAAATAGAATAACTTACAATTTTAAAATTTGAATAACAGTACTTATAATTTTATGTCACGTTATTTTTTCGATTTTAATCCCAAGTCACATTGCAATTTTATTCAATAAATAGTATAAAGTGCCATCGTATTTGTCTGGAAAATTTGTACCTTAACATGATTATTTCCATGTAAAATCGCAATTGTATGGGGCCCTTCTATCAACTGTACTTTGTTTTGCAACCTAATGTTAATTACCATCCAGGCCCAACTATCATATTTAACATAAAGCCCATTTTGGACAATCACCAATCCACTTCGACTTTGTTTGGTTTGGATGGGGTTGTGTGATTGCATGATATTGTAATTCTATTCCACAAAGAATGTTAGAAACATAACTCAAGACTTGTTGGTCTAGTGGTATCCACCTCCCACTTTATATGAGAGGTCCTGAGTTCGAATCCAGGCCGCCACAAATTGTGGCTCTTCCCTCCTTTATGGAGCTGGATAGAGTCTTTATGACTCAAGATTATAACTATCAACTCGGGTTTGTCGGGCTAGATATGTAGGGTATCCCCTTCCCTCTTGAATTAAAAAAAAAAAAAAAAAGAATGTTAGAAACATAGGAGGAGAAAATGAGTGATACTTGCGGGCTATCGGGATTGGCAAGTCTCGGGAGATTCAATATTGATATAGTATGTCTTGCAAGAACTTTACCACATTTGGCGGGTTGAATCTTTCAGGACTCATGAGCCTTAAGAACAATCTGTGTAATATAACTATAACTACTTTGTTCTCATTTAAACAAAACTAGTCGGCAATGCACACTCATAAATTTTGTGAATTAAAAAGTATAAAGTAAAAATTGAGAGAAAAGAAAACAAACAAAGAGAGAGAAATAGAGAAGAATAAATGAGTTAAAAAACAAAAAGGACAAGATAAATCATCAAATTTTATGGACAATATGTCACGTATATGAGGTGACACTATAATCAACATATTATATGAAGACCCGATTCTTGTAATAGTTTGCCTTTTGTCATTTCTCAGAGCAAAATATAGTTTTTTAAGCACTTTTTCGATTCTAAAATAATACAGAAATTAGCCCCAGTCTCTTGATCAGAATAAAAATGTCGTGGTGTCATTGTTTTTTAATGTAGCATAATGTGCTAAAAAATTTCATGAAGGTTTTTCTTATTCTATATACATAGATTGCTCGAAAATTATTTATTAAATAATTAATTCAGCAACAAACAAATTATTAATAATACGCTCCTATTATTGAACGTTGCCCAAGCTAATTAGCGTATCAAGAAGGACAAAAATGGATGAGACCGAATTTATGTGAGAACTTTTAGGCCCAAAAGGCCAAAAGGCCAAAAGGCCCACAACTACAAATGTTAACATAAAATATTTGATATTAATTATTCAGATTGTTGTTTTTATATATATTTTATTTATTTGTGTCACTAAAAACTCAAAAAGATCGTGTAATAAATCTTGCAAGACAAAAAATTTATGCCTAAAAAATGTACATAGGACAAAAATGTTTCATGAAACTCGGTTTCAAATAAATTATGCAATATATTATTTTACATCAATGAGAAATCAACTATCATTAGAATAGTAATTATTTAATCCTTTCCCATAAATACAACATATAAAATGCAAATGGTTAATCGCATGTGACAAAGCATTTTTTTTTTTTTTTTTGGTTTATACCAAGGGTTTCCCTCAGCCGGACGCCGGAAACTAATCCCTTTGAAGTGTAGAGATCACCAAAATGGGTTTTGCCTCTCCCAACAAAGTGTTTTTCTGTACACATGGCCAAAACTCAAATCCTAGACAACATGCTTAATGAATTCAATTATCTACTAATTGTGGTGGACCTTGTTGGCTGTGACAAACCATTTCAATTAGTCCAAATGTCTCTTGTCTGGTAGCAATAATTAGAAGCCCTGTTTAATTTGGATAGCAGGCTTGACAGTGGTCCTCGGATTTTAAAATAAAATATTGTGAGGATATGCCTTTAATTTTCTTTGGGATAAAAGTTAAGGCTATGTTTGTTTGTGTTTTTATAGCCTAATGTTCATTTTCATTTTTATTTGAAAATAAAAATACAATTTATATTATTTTTAATTACAAATACATTTTTTTTTATTTCCACTTTTATATTCTCAAATTATTATCTTTTACTTTACCAATTCATACTCAATTTTTTTTCTCTCACATCTCCTTCTAAAAATTCATTTATTCATCAATAATTGTGGTGCTATAGTGAAATAAAATACATAATATTAACCTTTATGGGCTTGTGCACATTTTAAAACCCATTTTGAATATC
Source organism: Buddleja alternifolia (assembly GCA_019426215.1). Lineage (NCBI taxonomy): Eukaryota > Viridiplantae > Streptophyta > Magnoliopsida > Lamiales > Scrophulariaceae > Buddleja > Buddleja alternifolia. The sequence continues at coordinate 25,013,919 of CM033407.1, forward strand.
TTTAGTGCTTTTTTTTTTGTCCATTTTTGTCATTTTTACTTACAAGTATATTTAATCAATATAATATTATCTATTATTTTATATATACCATATATGTAATCATTATTTTTAACTAACTCAATCATTTCATACCTCATTAATTCCGAAAACACAACCAAACATGCCGTCATTTTCATACAAAAATAAAAAAACTTATTTTCATATACGTTTTAGAAAATGATGGTTGAAAATGAAATAAAAACACATCCAAATAGAGCCTAAACCTTTTCTGTCTTTGACAAATGCTATTCTTCTTTTATCAAAAAGTCAAAATATAAATCAAATATCATAAATTAATATGTTATTTAGAAACCTTCTTTCGAAAAAGTGTAGATCTTTTACGGCAACGTAATTAACATTTATCAAAAAAAGTTGGCTTGACCGAAAAGGGCTCTAGTGGATTAAGTAAGATGTCTTGTGTTCAAAACTCGTAGATGCAGAAAATTTCATTCAGAGAGGTGCGTCCTCGAGTAATTTATGTTGTCTAAAAATTGGCTTCTTTATGTCGTTAGCTATATATATACACTCACAATAGCTCCCACAATAGACGTATTTCTTTAAGATTAAAACGGATCTAGTGTTGGTTTGTTTTAATGTACTCTAGAATGTATTTTACGTGATTGTCTTATTTTAGGCTTTTAGCCATTTGCTTTCGCATTAAATCAATGATTACCTCCCAGTCTCCCACCTCTCGGCGTACATCATTTTTTCTTGTTAGACGATTTTATTTTGACTTTTGGTGTATAATATAAAACATGAATTCCTACATTAAAATTTTCAAACTACATAATAATTTAATGTACATCTAATTAGATTGAATTAAAGTATATAGTAGGCACTTGTTGAATTGTGGTGAAAAAATGGCTCATTTCCCTTTGATAATGAAAAAGCAATTTGTCCCACATAGGAAGAATTTTGTAAAGGGCCATCCATTTTCCTATAAAAAGGGATCCACCCTTTTGTTGTTTGATATCCCTTAGCCTCTCATCTTTGACTATTCTTCTTTTCTCCTCTATAGTTTTGTATATTTCACTTTTGGTCCTTTCTTTTGTGTAGTGAAATATTTTGGTGGGGTCCGAGGACGTAGGCTAAATTAGCCGAACCTCGTTATATTTGGTATTCTTTATTTTGTGCTATTTTTCAAGTAGTCATTGTTAGTTATAGTTGTAGTGTTATATTGTGCTATTAAATTCGTCTAGTTAATTCTGTCGAGGAGGTTGGGTTTTAAGCGCGACCGTTGTGACGCCTCCAATCTTTCCTAGGAATTAAATCTAGTGTGATTTTCTAGTATAATATTTCCCTCGCTATTTCTATATTTGGTGGAATATGACTCTGAGTTCCACAACAGCACTTACGGGTAAATGCATTCTTTTAAAATATAGGGAGGGGGTGGAATTTGTGACAACCAAAATATTGTAGTAGACATTTATTTTGGATTGGAAGGAGTAGGTTGAAAAACAGACCAAACTTTTTGATATTGGGTTGGAGAATTATTATTAAAAATTCGATCAAACTCGATTTATTAACATAATAAATCAAATTTAAACACTTTTTTTGTTAAATAAATTTTGCAAGCTTGGGTCGAACTAGGTTCGGTTAGTAGATATAATAAAATATATTGAAGTAAAAATTCGAGCACAACTCGAATAAATTTCGTTCGAGCTTAGTTTGATACAATCAAATCAAATACAAATAAAAATTCTGAGCCTTGATAGTAATTCACGCAAAATTGAACAAGCCCTTATCGAATGGAAGCGATTACAAAGGAATGATTAATTTTTTGAGCCAAATATTTCATTTAATTTCAACATAATTAAATGAGTTTATCATAAGGCACAATCCCGGAGGTCAATCTGACCAAGTAGCCAACTACAAATCATGTGGATTTCGTTTATCATAAGTCACAATCTCTATTTTAATTATTGTTCACTTAAATCGGAAATGTCTAAAACAAAAATCATATGTTTAGTTTAGGTGACTTCTTCCTCTCTTCCTCTTTCTTGTTTTTTTTCTTTTACTTATCTTTCAAAGATGCCAAATTAGCTCAATGGAAGTCTCGTTTCTCTATGATTCCCTTTTTATTTTTTTGGTTAGATATAATGAGATTGGCGTACTCTTAGAACCCGATAGATTGGAGACCACTTGGCCTCGTGTTACGATTATAATCCCGAGTTTGTCAGGCTAGTGTCATAATATTAGGAATGATAGTATCAGAGTATGAAAAAAATAATCAAGAAAAGATAAAATTAAGCCTATAAGATGATTCAAGAAATTTAATGTGGTCCGATAAAGTGCCTACATCCAAGAGCCAACATAGAATGCATTTGTATATTTGTATTTCTCTTTGAGCCAATCGATTGAATCAACAATTACAATGTTACAAACTCCTATTTATAAGTGAAAAGTCTTGATACTCAAGTAAATTAAAATATAATCTAATTAGAAAACACAATCATTTTCTTAAACAATTAGGAAAACAATCATAATGGAGTATCAGATAATTGCCAAATCCCAAGTTAAAACCAAGTAGGAAACACAATCCCACGAATGTACTGCCCAAAAATGCGTCTTTGACTGACTGCTACAGACGCCATGGTGTTTGGCCGAAACACCGCAGCATTCGTCCCTTCAACGCCGCGACGTTTACCTTCTATTTGCAACGCCGCCGAACGCCGTGGCATTGACCAGGTCAAAAGCCCCGATTTTTCTTCTTCGGGCTCAATTTTGTCTTATCCCTTGGCTCCTTGACTTCCCCTAGTTTCATAGTATAAATCAGATTTCACAAATCCATTGCATAGAGTTCCCCTTCTCCCCATAATAATAATAAAAAATATATAGATTTCGATTTCTGAAAAAATCAGGTTTTAACTCTAGACCGATACTCAAAAGAAGAGTCGTGGATGTCTCGATGTCAAATGACAAGAATTTGATGATAAATGTTGTAACTATGGAAATTGATGGACGGATATTAGTTTATCAATATTGTTAAATTAGAAAGTGTGTGTTCGAAACTCGAAAGCATTCGGCCGTGTAACGCGAGGGCAATTTATAGAAAACCAATAGTGAATCTTAAATATTACAATAAATCTTGCTTTTCGATAATGAAAAAAATCTAGAGAGGTGACGGATGTAGGAAACATTCATGTGACCATATATTCCTTTAATACAATGAAATATATGTAAGTTAAAATTTCATACAATTACATGATTTCTATAATCGTGAACTTCATAATTTTCACATAATTCGATAATTATAATGAATAAAACACTAACCTTTATCCATAGCTTTTATTGATAATCTCTTATCGTTGATTCATTACAAAATCTCGTGAGGAAGAATGATTTCTCTCCCTTGGCCCCTCTTCAGTGATGGAATGTGTTGTATTATTTGTTTTTTTGTAGGGACAGAGAGAGGACCAATTCCTCTTTAAATAGAACTCTAAGAGTTCAGACGGGATCATCTGTTGCAACAGCCTGTTGCATCCTCTGTTGCACATCTTGGATGAAGGCCACGTGTCCCAAGCTGACGGAAGTTCTAACGGAGTGCAAAGAAAACGTCTGTTGCGCCTTCTATGGAAAGTCCTAATTCGGCTGGAATTAATTCTTGGACTTTCCTAACTGATCGGAAGAGATCGACGAGAATCAAGGGAAATCTGGAAAAAAAAGAAAACAGGGTGGGAAAAAAATCAGAAAAAAGTAAGACGCTACTGCATTCATCTCTCTTTCCCGTTTTTTTGCTCCCTTCTCATCGCTAAACTCCGTCGTCCGAATTTTTTGCTATTGACGCTCAAGCTCTACCCTGCAACGTTCTCCATTGACGCTGAACATGTTTTCCGAGTAACTGGGTTTTTATCTTTTTTACTATCTTTGTACTTATTATATCCACAAGCTGTTTGATGTAATTATTCAATGAAAATTTTGATGTGTTTGTTATTAGGGGTCTGGCCCTAATGATTTTCATTGATTTTTTCATGATTGAGTTACAATTACAGGTAAGTTTTCATCCAAATCTCATTGCTTTCTTTTTACATCTTATGACATTTTTCTGATTTAATGCCTTATATTGCTAGTAAGTTCTTTTTTGCTTCAGCTTTCAATGTTGTAAGCAAAGATATGCATAGTTTAATGCTTGCGCTAATTATCAACCATAACCAATAACATTGAACACAAAACAATAACTAAGCTTTCATCAAACTTTTGCACGTCCTACTACTATTTTACTCCCTGAATTTGGCACACTTACTTAAATAATTGGAAATATATATATATATATATATATATATATATATATGATTCTAATTACTATGATTTTCTTTGAGTTATATGAGAAGAATTGATTATTGATTCTGTTTTCTTATCAATTTTTCTCTTGGTTTTTACTCTGTGTTGCCATCGTAAGATTAGTAATTTTGTTTTCTTGGTGAATGTTTGCTTTTTTTTTTGGTAGAATTACTGTTTTTAGTTCTAAGATGTATGGAAGTGTTTGTAGGGGAAGTAATCCGGGCTGTAATGTTTTACCTCATTACAATCTCTGAAAAACTCAGTATCGGGTTTGATAGAATGTTCAATCGAAAGTCAATTGATTTATCATAAACAGGAGATGTAGCTCAAATGGTAGAGCGCTCGCCTCGCAAGCGAGAGGCACGGGGTTCAATTCCCCGCATCTCCAATCAATTTTTCTATTAAATTGAGACATGTATTTTGTTTTGCTAAGCTAGATTATAGTTGAATGATATTCATTCTGTGATATTGTACTTCAATTTTATTTCCTTTTCTTTTCCATATTTTTCTGATATAATGTCAATAATATACGGTTCATGGGTACTACGAGATAAATATTTGTAAACTAAAGATTGTCTCAGAAGGTATTTGGAAACTTGAAGTGGAGACTTGGTTTTTTCATATTGTGAAAATCTTTTCTTTCAAAGAACAACATAGTGTGCATAAGTCAATGGAAATGGATATGTGAACGATTGACAATGGTGGCTGTTGTGCATTGCAAGGCTAGTGGCGGCTTCGTGGGTAGATAGAAAGACCTTATTTTCGTTGTATTAATTTAGCTTGTAAATTATATTATTGGCATTGTATTAAACAAAGTAGATTTCTTGATATAGATAGGGTATCAAATCAAGTTGTTGCTTGAATAATTTTTTTTTATCTTAAATCAATTTCAGCTGTTTGGGATATAAATGATCCTTGCAATGGGATTAAGGTCATTTAGCTTATCAAATTATGCTATTTTCATTGTATATTTGAAGTGCTGATAAGTTGGACACCTACACTCATAGGAAGCTTCAGATACAGACTAATAAACTAAAGAAAACTCACTATCATATACCTGACAAGATACTTAGTAATGAATTAGAAAATGTTGATGTTTTTGGATGAAATTTAGACTAGACAATATATCTGATTCTTTGAAAATTTAGCACCTGTTACTGTAACAATAACAAAAATTTATCCATTACATAATGTTATATCTAACAAGATTGAAATTCATCAAATTATATAGCTGAAGAAAAGTGTTGAAATCAATCAAGGTCCACACCACTAAAGCCACAAATTCAATCAATAATCAGTAACCAAATTCATTTCACTACTTGAGATAGCTCAATAAAATTCTAAAATCATATTCAAGTTTCTTTTGACAATGTCAGGATCTAAATCTATGGACTTCATGCCATTTCATTCTTTAGGTACATCACCATATCCATTGCTGGCGTTCTCGTGTCAGCCTTGTGGTGCGATATTATTCAATGGAAGCCTCTCAAATCCTTGTGGCTTGATTAGTTGTTGCTACACATGTAAATAAAAATAGTTAAACATGTAATAAAGATCAAATAATAGAAGTTTATTGCAAAGTGTTTTCCACCTGTAGCAACTCTGTTAAGCTCATTTCACTTTGATGGTCTTGCCTTGAATAAGGAGGAGTGATACTATGTTGCTGGTATACAATTGGTTTGAAAATCTGTACAGAAGAATACAAAAAATTAACATAATTATAAATTAAAACTAATTACTAAAAGAAAATCTAACATGAAACTAGCATAACCTGTCCAAACTTGAATGGTTCAACATGTGCCAATGATGACCCTTCAGTAGGATAAACCACGCTTGAATTAGACATAACAACCTGAAATTCGTGTTTTAGTGATACCAAATAAAAGTATGAAAAACATATACAACTTAGACTACAACAAAAATTAAAAAAATTAGATACGACTAAAAATAGTAATAATTATCAATAATTCTATGTTAAAACCTGCGAAAGTTGTGATAAGGAAGGCAATGGAAGAGACTCAATAGGAGCATCCATGCTTAGGCCATTTGTATTGTTATCCGGGTTTCTCATCTGTATATTTAATATTTTACAACACGGAAGAAAATGTCACAAATATTATAGACAGTATAAATATAAAATTCAATATAATGTTATGGAGAAAGAGTTAAACCTGGCTACTATTTATAGTAATGCCATGTTCAATTGCACTATTAGATGGCGACACATTATTATGCTTTTGCTTTTTCTTTTTCTTTTGTGTGCTCTTCTCCAATCCACTCCTTGGCCTTTTTCCAGATTTCGTAGGTTTTTTCTCTTTATTTTTCCACCCTCTTATCACAATATCATTAGAGGCATTTCCAACTCCATTCAATGCATCTTCGGTGTTATATGATACGAGATTCTGTTGCACTACAGATTTGGGCCCAAGTGTTGGTCTCACGAGCGTTCTATTCTCCAAACTTGCATCAACTTCTTCAATCAGCTTAAGGAGACCACCTTTTGCAATTCTAAAAGTCTCCTCAGTTAAAGCAGCTCGTGTCACTAATTGATTATGCAAGCCACATAAATCTTTGTATTGTGCTGCAATTTTTTTCTTCTCATCTTTTTCGTTCATAGGCTCAGAAGGTACACTAGCTCCAAAAGGTTGTGCTTCATCTATAATTTTTTTCTTTGCTTTTTTCGTCCACCTTTTCTTAATATACAACTCAGGAATCTCAACAATATTTCTTGAAGAAAGAACTTTGAGGGCATGTGAACATAAAATTCCCGCAAATTCAAACTTTCTGCAACTACAAGAAACTTTAACTTGTGATAATTCGAACAATACTGTGTGCTGGTAATGCCTTCTAAAAGGGGTGACTTTGTATTCAAAAGTGTCTCCAACCTCATTACACAGTTCTATTCTGGAATCGTATGCCTTGCGTAACTCGTTTTGAAATAACTCAAAGACTTCATGTGTATACACACTTGCTGCATGTTTTAAAATTTCAACTGGAAAAGAAGCTGTTGGAGTACTATGACTTGTTCTTAAATCCGCTTTTAGCTCTTCATAGCGACGCTCATCAACCAATCTATCAAAGTGGTGGAAAAACTGTAATAAGTTATGTTTGTAGCTCACATATCTTTTAAGAACACTGTTCATACTCCACTCCGTTGTGTGGTTGTCATATCTGCACAAAATGATTGCCGTCCATAAACTAATGCCCATTTTTGTTTTATTTTAAACATCCTCTCCAACCACTCGTTAGTTTGAAGCCCATACTTAACCAACATTGCCTGCCATGCATTTATAAAGTCTTCCTCCTCCTCAAAATCATAAACACAGGAACTGAAATCTTTAGAAAAATTTGTAAAGTGTGTAAACACACTGCTCAAATGGATCGCAGCATTCTGATAAATGTGCCAAATGCACAAACGATGACATGTTTCAGGCCATTTCGTCACTAAAGCTTTTGCCATTGCCGCATCTTGATCAGTGAGAATGGTTTGAGGTTTTTTCCCCGACATAGCTCTAGCAAAGGTATCAAACAACCACATAAACGTTGAGGCAGTTTCATCATATAATAATGCTGCACCAAAGACGACAGTTTGCTTGTGATGGTTCACGCCAACAAAAAGCGCAAATGGCCGACCCTCTTTATTTTTCCTATAAGTTGTGTCAAAGCAAACAACATCGCCAAAATAAGCATAATCTGCCATCATTTGAGCATCAACCCAGAGTATATTCGCTATCAAATCATCTTCATCGACTTGAATAGCATAAAAGAAATTTGGATCATCTAATTGCCTTTGCTGTAAGTATTCAAGTACTCCCCCGGTGTCACCTATCTTCATCTCTACAGTTCTCTTTGACCGCAAATAATTCTTGTAATCTTCAAAAATGAAGCCAACATTTGCACGTCCACCCACTTGTCTAGCCATTAAATGAAATCCTGCTTTTGGTGTTATTCCTGACATCTCTATATCATCTGCTTGTGACGCTTGTCCAACAGTTATACGTCTATGTGACCTCAACAAATGAGTTTTAGTTGGACTTACAAGATCATGACCGTTATGATGAGCAATAAAATCAACGACATTATACTTCGCTGTGCGATGACAATGAATCTTCATCATTGCAGCACAACCTGTTCTTGTTTCTGGACGATGTGATTTAACGTTAACATCTCTTTTATCTTTTTCTCTGTGACCCTGACATGCACAACAAAATATTCTATCGACAATGTTACCCATATTGTCTGTATGAACATAGTGCCTTCTTATTCCAAATCCAGCTAGCCTTGCATATTCATTATAAAAATTATAAGCCTCATTTTCACTTTCAAATTCCATCCCAATTTTTGGAATTTTATCTTCCGAAATGGTCGAATGACGTTCATTTATGAGTTTTTCTCCACTACCACTGTTATTTAGTTCTTCTTTTTCCTTTTCTGCCTCGTCAGAGTGAAAATCTAACTTGCGGCAGATAGTATGATCAACACAAGCATCTTTGTCCATTTGTTGCAGAGTCAAATAGAATCTGAAATCAACTAAAGTGATTATAGTGGCAAATATATATATATATATATATATATATATTGAGTCAATCTAGAAGACCTCATATGTAGTTGCTCAAGTGCAGTTCACTATTATCTTTGATTTTTTTCTTTTATGAAATCATATGTTTCGTCTTCTTATATTGTAGAGTCACATTATAAACTTCTGTGTAATGTCAATTCATCTTAACAAAGCATGAGTGTGCTAAAAAATTAATAAAGTCATTGACGAGAGAGCTCAAACAGATTCTATTAGGTGCATTATCAATTATCTGTTATTGTTCTTATTTTTTAACTAATGATGTCTTGTAAGTGGAAATTTTGAACTATAATTGGCATGATGATGATGAGGCCCACTGATGAATATGTTTCTCTACTTTAAATTTTGATCTAACTATGTATATATCACAATTCTTGCTTTCTTACTGCAGTCAAATGCCAATGCCCTCTCTCTCTATATATATACAACCACTTGCAGACTAGCTCTTGGAATTGATCAACACTATATCAAATTTCTAGGAAATCTAATTAAATTACATATAAAAATTTAGTTAGTTATTCAAAATACTATTTCATGCAGCATTGGCAAACAATAACAATATCAAAATATGATTGAGAACTTATATCAAACAGGTGGTGAATATCAAAATTTCTAACATAGAAAAATGAAAGATTGAAGTACAATTACCGAGAAAAATTGCTGATCGTCACTTGGCGCAGATGAGGACGGAGCCGGAATTCGCAGGGGAAGAGATTGCAGTGTGGCGGGGGCTCTGTAGCATCTCTTTTTTCTACCTTTTTTTCTGGTTTTCTTCTTCTTTTTCTTTGGATTTTCCATGTTTAGATTTCCCTTGATTCTCGTCGATCTCTTCCAATCAGTTAGGAAAGTCCAAGAATTAATTCCAGCCGAATTAGGACTTTCCATAGAAGGCGCAGCAAACGTTTTCTTTGCACTCCGTTAGAACTTGCGTCAGCTTGGGACACGTGGCCTTCATCCAAGATGTGCAACAGAGGATGCAACAGGTTGTTGCAACAGATGATCCCGTCTGCTAAGAGTTGCCTTCCATCAAGACACTTATTCACTTAGAGTCATGAGTTTACATTACTAAAAGTCATGTCTTTTCACTAATCATTTAGGATTTAATCACATAATATTAGACAATTAATTATTTTGTCAAATAAACTTTAATATTCACAAAATAATAATATGTAATTTAATATATGAGACATAATATTTCTTACAATATCAAGATAAAATCATATTGTTGTAAAAAAAAAAAATGAACCCGTCAAGAAAAAAGGAAGAAAAGAAATCAACCATGAATAATCTCAAAATCAAATGTTTTTGACCCATATGTAAATGAACCTTAAAGTGACACGTAGACCAAAGCAAAGCCATATTATTGTCATAAATTATTATTTTCCACCTAATTCTTTTCTTTCTTTCTAATAGTTGATTGCCTTGGCAACTTGATAATAATAATTATTAATTATTATTATTAATATTATTATTATGGTATTATTGACGCAAATATTCGACTCCTTTAGATCATCTGTAAATTGTTAAGATGGCAATTGAAAGAATCTCCTAAAGAGCCTCTTTTAGTGGAGGCTCAACAAATAGAGAGAATATGGTGGTCACCTTTTGTTCTTGAGGAGGCACCAAACACTTATCTATCCTTTCAAAATTGGCTTCTGAAATCTCTAAAAGTTATTAAAATTTGTGCTAAAAACAAAGTTGAACATCTTAAAATCAACTTCAGTCTCATCATAAGTAAAATGGGAAGAGTGATACTGTTTTTACTTATTAATTTAGAGTTGTCAGATTTAAATCTAACTTATAGGGAAAATGAAAAAAAAGGACTCAACTCTCGGGCAAAATCTTGTTGGGTTCAGTGGAATCAGATAAAAAAAGATCGAGACGAAAACAGGAAACAGAGCCCAGACGGGTCATGAAAGGGTCAAAGAAGGGATGAGGACATAGCGTGAAGGTAACTTGTGCCGCAACGAGCAGTTTGGCTCGCCGCAGCGCGAATCGACAAGAGTTTGGCGATTTGATGGATTTTTTGGCATGTTTTGAGTCCTCTTTTGATCGAAATTGTTTCCTAGTTGTGATAGAATTTGTTTCCTAGTCTTTTTAGGATTGTTCTCCTAGGATTTTGATTTTCATTATTAAATAGTAAAACTCAACTTGTAAATATTGAATCACCTTGATAAAAGTTAATACGTTTTAGTTGGAGGTGGTTTTTTCCCCTTGATTGGGCTTCCACCAAGAAAATTCATTGTATCTTTATTGTTTTAATTTTCCCTTTTGTGGTCTTAATTTGTCGAGTTTTTCACCATTGATCCGTTGTGTTCCTAACAAGTTTATTATAAACTAGAAGGAATTTACTTTAACGAATAACAATTCAAATTTTAAATCATTTTAGCTCAAATGTTTAGCTTAATAATCTGGTAAGGTCCATTAAAATATAAAGTAAACTTTAATGTCACGAATACATTCGCACAGATGACATGATGATAGTTAAAAGAATATAGAGCATAATGCGACTTAAATCCTTACGTATATATTTGTATATAATTATTTTAATTTGCATATATTTATATGTTATATATATGTAATATTATGTAAGTCGTAGCAAATTTTTAGTGACATGGTAAATAGAAAAAGTAGAATTTTATTGCCTCCCATTAATGAGATTCTTAGACTACAGTGCAAAAGAAATGTCTATTAAAAAATATGTAATTTATAGATGACACGAAAATGAAGAATATGAAGTCTATGTTACGTATATAAATTTTCTATGGACTACATTCCAAAATATAAATCTAATTGCAACTTACCAATGAAGTAATTAATTGATTAGCATTAGACAGCTGTAAAGGTCTTTGTTTGTTTAGGCACCAAATTATGGTGTTTGTTGGATATTCCACTGCCGATTGTTATGAACGGCAGGTATACCAATAGACAACTGCATCCAAACAAGGTCTTAATCAGACCCCTCCTACACAAAGAATACATTTATTCTTTTGTAAATTGGAAAAATTACTAACCCGTAAAATATATTTTTATTTCCAAAAAGACTTATGAAAATATATTTCACTCTAAAGTATCCACATCGTCAAATTTTCATTCCGAAAAATCGAAAAGATACTAAATTATCCCCAATTCTTATAAGTTGTATTAGCATGGATTTTTGAAATAGACTGGTTGAGAACCTTCACGTTTTGAGGCATAAGATGTGTGAGAGCTGTTCGAATCTCCTTCAAGTTGTGTATTGGCATGGATTTTAGCTTTTTAATGCTAAAAATTTTAATATATTTTGTGTAATTTTTTCCAGTTAAACATGTTAATTTTCTTAAAAATATCTCTTTTGATTTTTTAGAAGATACCAAAAAAATTAGAAGCTCGGAATAAATAACAGTTAGTAAAATTTGTCAATTAAAGAATGTTTTGTAAAAGACGTTTATACAAATAAATATAACTGATTAATCCTTAATTTAAAATGATTAGAGTAATTGGATCCAAATATTTATTAATCATGTATTATTGATTTTTCTGAATCAAAAGTTGGTGGTGGACTTTTTAGAATGAAAAATATATATATTTTTTAAATATAAAAAATATTTGGGGTTTCTTCTAGTATTTTTAGTTGTTATTATTCTTTTGTTTTTTAAAGAAAGCTCCATATAATTTTGTCTTAACCAGATATATTCTTCTTTTTTAAAATAATTAATAGACTTATATATTATAATTAGGACAAATTCCTAAAGTGGATACCAGAGACAAACGTGCAATAGAATCAAGGGCACATTATGAACACCCCAATAACATATTTCCTCGTCTCCAAGCAAATTATGAAAATATTTTTAATATAAAATATCTCATTAATTTTTCTTACAAAACAAATATCTAACTGTTAAGATTTGTTGGAGTAAATTATCTCTAGTTTCTTAATAGGAATTAATCAATTTATTGTTTTATAGAAATCTTTTCATTTAAACTTTTTAAGTTGATTAATTTCATAAATAAATTTTGTTTTTTTAGAAATATATTGAATTTAATATGTTAATTATCTTTAAAAATTACTTTTCATAGAAGATCCAAAAAATTTAGAACCAGTAATCATACCAGTTATCTTTGTTTTTTTTAGTGGAATGATTACGTCATTACATTAAATTATCAAATTAACAATCATTAATGAACAATGTCTTATTACAAACTATTAACAGTGAACTACTATGTACATAGATAAACATTCACGCATTAGACGGGATCGCACCAGGGCCTCAATCTACCAATAGTAAACTAATTGCTTAAGTCGCACAGCAATTGACTGTTGAGTTGGTAAATTAATTAACACTACTGTTGGGTTTTGGAAATGAAAGAATTGGAAAATAAACCTTTTGGATCGAAAAATATATCACAAAAAGTTGGATATAAAAGTTAGTTTAGGATATTTGTGGTAATTTTCCGTGAAGTTTACAAATGGTTGCAGTCGTCTCTTCTAAACTGTAAGTAAATTTTAGAGGATATTAGTCAATCCCTTAAATAAATATTTACATTTAAAACATTCGTTATGATTTTTTCAATCCATAATACTTATTCAACAAGATTTTCATTCATAAGAAAATCAAATTTTGAGGGTTAATAAATTTTTAACTGAGTTACTGATACTTTTTTTTTTGAAGAAAAATTGGTCTTATATATCATTCAATCGAAAGTTTACAACGCTTGGAACAATACAATTCATATCGACTCAAACAATGTAGTAAGAACATCTGAAACACTGACTATCAAGTTCTTGAAAATAACAAATCTTAAGAACTCACAACCGAACACAAGAAAATTCTTGTGCAACTCCTATTTAAGGAGAGATAAAACTCTCATTCGAGAGAGAAAACAAACTCTCATACGAAAATATGATGTACAAGTTGAAGAAGGGTGGTCCAACCCAACCAGTCGACGATGGTGGTGGTAACAGTGGTGAAGAAGACAACTGCTTCACCAAGCCATCGCCGTCGGAGGAACATAAAAGAAAAAGAAGGTTAGGGTTTAGAGAGAGATTTGTTAGGTTTCATATTTTACATATTTTCATTATGATTTACCTCACATTTATCTTTATTCTATGCCTTGTTGTTAGTCTTTTTCTTTAGTTTTAGCCTAATTTACGTAGTTTGATTTCTAAGTCGTTTCAATGCTTTTGTAGGCATAAAAGCGATGATTATTTTGATGAGTTAAAGGAGTATTTTTACGTGAATAACGAAAGCTAACCAAGAGGAAGTGGATAAATGCATTAGAAAGGCCAAACGAGAATGTTTCGTTGAAAAAAAATGAAGAGAAAAATTTATGCACAGGCAACTGCACAGCTGTGCAGCTGCGGATTTTTATATTTTTGTGGGCCGATTTTATGACTTGGATGGGCATAATTTATGTATCTAAGACTCCTTTTTAGTAAAAAGAAAGTGGCAAAAACATTTTATAGGCTAGAGTGAGGTGGGAGAATAATTCATTCTAGAAAAAAAGTAGATCTTGGAGAATTGAAGACTTTTAGAGAGAGAAAATAGATCTTAGAGAGTTCTTGGAGAAGACTTCTTGGAGAAAAGCTTCATCTTCTCAAGTTGTATTCTTCCAATCCTCCATTGTTGAACATGAGTAACTTTATGTTTATGAAATTTATTTTTTGTTTTTCTTTAATTATGCATAGCTAAATTATTTTCTAGGGTTTAAGATGTAGTCTTGTGTATTGATTTGGATTATTGATGATTTATGGATGTGATTTCTTGTTTGGTTTATCTATTAATGAGAGTTTAATACTTGTAATTGCTTGATCACCAATTGCATGATTTAAGATGAATTAAGAAGTACCGGGAGGTGAATTAGTTTATCGGTTCAGATTTAATAGACATGTGTAAATTGCTTAATAGGGATATTGGTAATTTTGCATGAGACTAGTTAAACAATATTCATAGAACTTAATGGATTCATCTAAATTAGTTTTTGATCATGGGAGTGACGTTAATTAATTTAGGTGGGTACTCATGAAGATCTCGAGAGAGTATTCATGTATTTAAGGAAATTGGGTCTTTAATTTAAACAAGAATGATAATCCATTGAAAGTCAATAATCCATAGAAATACCTTGATGAAATCTTAATCCCTAGGCCTTTCGTTAATTGATTATTCGTTTTAATCATATTTGTTTTAGTTATTTACAATTAAATTATTTTCTTGTTAAATTTCTGCTTTTAATTAGTTAAAATCTCAAATCTTTGATAATCAATAGTCTAAATAATAGGATAAACTTTATTTGGTACTTGATAACCTTCCCTGTGGAGACGATCTTACTTTCACTATATTATTTGTTCGATTCCGTGTTGTTACGGACGGTTAACAAATTGGCGCCGTTGCCGGGGAAGGCAACAAATAGTCAATATCAATAAAAAGTTAATTCTTATTAGTTTAGACATTTATTTTTATTTTATTTTCGAATTTTTTTTATTATCTGTCTCGCTCTGATCTTAATTTCTGTTTTAGGTTGAATATTGGTAGATGCACAGGCGTTCTTTGAGTGCACCTGCTCTTGAAATCGATCCAGAACCAGAACGAACTTTTCGAAGAAGCAGACGTCAACAAAGAGAGCATCGTAGAATGGCAGAAGACATACAAAGGATTGAACCTGCTGCGCAAAGAACTCTCCGGGATTATGCTACACCAACATATCAGAACTTAACCTCCAGCATAGCGGTACCAACTATTCAAGCCAATACCTTTGAGTTGAAGCCGGCTATTATTCAAATGCTCCAACACACTGCATTTGAGGGAGATATTGAGAGGGAGGATCCTCATTCCCATCTGGGGGATTTTCTGGAAATCTGCAGCACTTTCAAGATGAATGGCGTTACTGAAGATGCCATAAGACTACGTCTCTTTCCATTCTCCCTGTCTAAAAGAGCTAAAGAGTGGTTGAAAAACCAGCCGGCAAATAAGTTCACCACTTGGGTTGATTTGTCGACTGCATTTCTCACCAAGTATTTTTCCTCAGCTAAGACTGCTCAGTTAAGGAATGCAATCACAGGATTTATGCAAACTGACAGTGAAACCCTCTATCAAGCATGGGAAAGGTACAAAGAACTACTCAGAAAGTGCCCACATCATGGTATTCCTAGTTGGATGCTTGTGCAAACCTTCTACAATGGTCTGTCACATAGTATCCGGATGAATATCGATGCAGCTGCAGGAGGGAGTTTTATGGCAAAGAATCCGGATGATGCATTGGCTCTTATGGATGAAATGGCATCCAACAGTTATCAGTGGGCAAGTGATAGTCGGGCTGCAAAGAAAACACCGGGCATACACAATGTAGATAACATTACATTGCTTAATGCTAACATTGAAGCACTTGTCAAGCACATGGAGGGACTCAAGGGAAATGCCAGTGTAGTATCTCAACCTACTTTAGCTTGTGATGTTTGTGGGGTACCTCATATGGCTACTGATTGCCCACTCGTCGAGCAAGCTAACTATTTATCCAATCAAAATAAGCAGCAAGAAAATCCATTTTCAAACACCTACAATTCGGGTTGGCGAAATCACCCTAACTTTTCTTGGGGAGGTCAAGGGAACCAAGGAGCTCAAGCAAATCCTCCTAGACAACAGTTTCCTCCAGGTTTCCAACAACATGGTCCTCAGAATTTTCAACAACCAAATCAGCAGGGACCACCACCTCGAGAACCACAAGCTTGGGAATTAGCCATTGAAAAGCTCGCTAATGGAACAGCAAAACGGTTTGAGAATCTGGAAGCAAAAATTGATCTGGTAGTGGGAGCAACGAAGAATCTGGAATTACAAATTGGACAATTAGCAAGTTCTATGAATTCGAGGTCAAAGGGTACACTGCCTAGCCAAACAGAGGAGAATCCTAGAGGACAGTGTAATGCAGTGACTTTGATAAACGAAAATATAATTGAAGGATTTGAGCCACATGCTGTACACCGAGATGAATTTGTGACGAAAGATAATTCAATCTTTGAACCTTCAGGCAAGGTTGAGCCAGAAAAGGTTATCCCGAAGCCATATGTGAAACCATATGTTCCTCCAATTCCATTTCCCCAAAGGTTGCAACACAAGAGGTTGGACAAGCAGCAAGAGAAATTTCTTCAAACACTTAGACTGTTGAACCGCAACATTCCATATACAGATGCTCGGGATCAGATGCCTGTTTGTGAGAAGTTTCTCAAAGAGCTGTTGAGCAATAGAAAGAAGACGTGGAAACAATCTCCTTGAATGAAGAATGCAGTGGCATAATCCAACGAAACATTCCTCCAAAGCTAAAGGACCCAGGGAGTTTTTCACTTCCTTGCACTATTGAAAAATTCCACTTTGATAAAGCACTTTGTGATTTAAGAGCTAGTGTTAGTCTAATGCCTTATTCAATTTGCAGGAAATTAGGCTTTCAAAAGCTTAAAAGCACAAAGATGTGACTTCAATTGGCGGATGGGAGCATAAAACGCCCAATGGGAATATTAGAAGACGTTTTCGTGAAAGTGGACAAGTTCTACATCCCATGTGACTTCGTGGTGCTTGAGATGGATGAAAATTTGAAAACACCAATCATCCTTGGAAGACCGTTTCTCGCAACTGCGGGAACCGTCATTGATGTGCGTGCTGGCAAGCTAGCGTTGAACATTGGAGAGGAGAAGGTGGAGTTCGACTTAAATAAAGTGATGAAATCTCCGCCTTTTGAAGAAAAATGTTATTCAGTGGATGTGATTGAAGAGGCCATCAAAGAAGAAATTGCTCAAGGTAAAAGAGATCCATTAGAGTCGTATCGCGAAATATCTTCTAGACCTAAGGTAAAAATTAAATCTCTTCCTCCATATCTCAGGTACGCTCTTTTTGGCAATAATGAATTTTTATCTGTTATCGTACATTCTACTCTATGTACACCTGAACTGGACCGATGGTTAAGTGATTTGGAATGGAAGAAAGATGGAATAGGTTGGAATATATCTGATATGAAAAGAATTAATCGTGCTTTGTATTTTTCAGGCGATGATATTCCTCGAGGGAAAGCAATTTCCCTCGCCAAAACTCAACAATAATTTTGTCTAAGTCGAGCTAATGACTTTAAACAAGCGCTTCTTGGGAGGCAACCCAAGAGTTTTCGTTATTTTTGTCATTGTCGTTTTCTTCTTATTTTGTTTTCAATATTTTATGTTTGAAGGTTTTATTTTATTTTATTTCATTTTTAATTTTCGGTGCTCAAATGCTTTATTAATGAAAGGTATTCTTATTGCAGGTCAATAACATGAAAAACGAGGTGCATGAGGCATTATACAATGTAAATCAGATGCACAATTGTGCCAATTTTCGCACCACTGTGCACAATTTTCGCACTTAGAAGAATTTTTAGGTGCACAGTTGTGCAATTTTTCAGCACAATTGTTCAAAATTTTCGCACAAGATCAAACTCGCCGTGCACAACTGTGCAATTTTCGTGCACAATTGTGCACAATTTTCGCACTTTTGCACTGTACATTTTTCGAAAAAAAAAAATCAAAATTTGAAAAAGTGGGTCAACATCCCAAATTTCAGCCAAACCCATCTCTCTCTCTTTCTCGTTTCTCACACCAACACACAAGCACCACCCCTCTTCTCCAAACAAATTTCTCTCTCATTTCCTCAACCCACCAATTTCAGCCAAAATCTCTTTCAACCAATCTCTCTCTCTCGTTTCTCTTCTCCAGCCGACCAGTCGCCGGAGCCCAACTCCTCCCGCCGTCTCACCACCTTCAACCGCCGCTCGCCGTCCAGCTGCATCACCACCGCGTAGCCGCTGCACAACTCCACCAACCACACTTCGATCGGAACTCCTCGCCGCCGTCAAGCTCACAATCAACCTCCGCCGCCGTCATCTTTCCACTCCGTCCGTGATGTGGCTGCTGCTTTTGGGTGAAAATTTGGTTATGCAAAGTAAAACTCCTTTCGGCATCCAGTGGTTGAAGTTTGCTCACTATATCACAACGGGCTCAAAAAGAGACCGGGTTTTCCACCGACTACGCACTACACCCGATCACTAAGGCAACTACCAACTCCCGGGCCATCGCTCACATTCATAGGGGAGTATTTCTTTCACTATTCTTTTAATTACATTTTGCTTACGTTCTTGAATATCGGTTTCACTTGCTTACATTGAGGACAATGTGATATTTTAAGTGTGGGGTGGTTTGCATGACGTGAATTGTGATTGCGTATATTGAATTGCTCAAGTGTGGGGTAATGTGGTTAAGTGGTGAAAGAATTAGGCATACGTCAATTTTTGCTGAGTTGTTGCTGAAAATTGGTTGACTTGTTCATAATATTTGTGTTCCCATATTTGAGCGCTTGACTATATAAACATATGAATTTGATTTCTGTACATGGATACTCTTTTTATTAAGTTTGATCCTTAAGTCTGAAATTTGTAAAATTTTTATGCATCTTTACACACTACACACGAGTTTTAGTAAAGGGAATTGATCGGGGAGATAAAAGCAATTACATATTTCATTGATATTGGAGGAAAGTTTATGAGAAAAAGAAAAAAAATCGAGAAAATAGAAAAAGAAAAAAATAAGGAAAGAAAAGGTTGATTCAGTGGCTATTGAATGTTAGAATCACCCAGTTTCGTTTCTAGCCTTTGTCACTCGAGTGATTAAGTCCGTTGGGGTGTCTTGACACCTAGTGCCTTAAAACCAACTGGTTTGAGAGTCATTGGCCCAAAACTCGTTACCAGGGTGACATAGAAAGCTTGACTAGCGAAACATTGCACGGGTTGATCGATTGTGAATGAAGGAGAAAGAATAAAGATGAAATATGATAGATGTTGTGTTTTTGCTTGAAATATCCGAAATGTTCCCTTGCTAGAATTCATAAATCAAGCACGAATGAATGTATATGAAAATGAACTTGTTTGGGATTAGTGTGATGACTTGAGAGTAAAGATGTTCATATGTGGAAAAATAATGATTCTACGTGTTTATTGGTTTATGTGTAATGATTGTGGGGAGTCATAAATGTTGTGACTAGTTGCTGATTTGATGAACGACGAGGCAGATAGACGAAGGTCATGAATTTTGTGGGTATATTCTCTGCAAACCCTCACAAGACAAAACTCGTCCACTAGGGGTAACCTAGGGGTTTAACGGCTTGTTGCACGTGCTAAGTGCAATCGTGTTCCCTACGAAAGTGGTGTTATCTTTATTTTTGTTTTTGTTTTGTTTGGATTTACTCGAGGACGAGTAAAGGTTAAGTGTGGGGTATTTGTTAGGTTTCATATTTTACATATTTTCATTATGATTTACCTCACATTTATCTTTATTTTATGTCTTGTTGTTAGTCTTTTTCTTTAGTTTTAGCCTCATTTACGTATTTTGATTTCTAAGTCGTTTCAATGCTTTTGTAGGCATAAAAGCGATGATTGTTTTGATGAGTTAAAGGAGTATTTTTACGTGAATAACGAAAGCTAACCAAGAGGAAGTGGAGAAATGCATTAGAAAGGCCAAACGAGAATGTTTCGTTGAAGAAAAATGAAGAGAAAAATTTCTGCACAGGCAACTGCACAACTGTGCAGATATTCTGCACAGCTGTGCAGCTTCGAATTTTTATATTTTTGTGGGCCGATTTTATGACTTGGATGGGCATAATTTATGTATCTAAAACTCCTTTTTAGTAAAAAGAAAGTGGCAAAAACATTTTATAGGCTAGAGTGAGGTGGGAGAATAATTCATTCTAGAAAAAAAGTAGATCTTGGAGAATTGAAGACTTTTAGAGAGAGAAAATAGATCTTAGAGAGTTCTTGGAGAAGACTTCTTGGAGAAAAGCTTCATCTTCTCAAGTTGTATTCTTCCAATCCTCCATTGTTGAACATGAGTAACTTTATGTTTATGAAATTTATTTCTTGTTTTTCTTTAATTATGCATAGCTAAATTATTTTCTAGGGTTTAAGATGTAGTCTTGTGTATTGATTTGAATTATTGATGATTTATGAATGTGATTTCTTGTTTGGTTTATCTATTAATGAGAGTTTAATGCTTGTAATTGCTTGATCACCAATTGCATGATTTAAGATGAATTAAGAAGTACCGGGAGGTGAATTAGTTTATCGGTTTAGATTTAATAGACATGTGTAAATTGCTTAATAGGGATATTGGTAATTTTGCATGAGACTAGTTAAACAATATTCATAGAACTTAATGGATTCATCTAAATTAGTTTTTGATCATGGGAGTGACGTTAATTAATTTAGGTGGGTACTCATGAAAATCTCGGGAGAGTATTCATGTATTTAAGGAAATTGGGTCTTTAATTTAAACAAGAATGATAATCCATTGAAAGTCGATAATCCATAAAAATACCTTGATGAAATCTTAATCCCTAGGCCTTTCGTTAATTGATTATTCGTTTTAATCATATCTGTTTTAGTTATTTACAATTAAATCATTTTCTTGTTAAATTTCTGCTTTTAATTAGTTAAAATCTCAAATCTTTGATAATCAATAGTCTAAATAATAGGATAAACTTTATTTGGTACTTGATAACCTTCCCTGTGGAGACGATCTTACTTTCACTATATTATTTGTTCGATTCCGTGTTGTTACGAACGGTTAACAAGAGAGATCTGTGCTTAAAATATGTAAATTAAAATTGTAACCTGTTTCAATTAAAAAAATAAATTGAAAGTTTTCAATTATTGTATCTTTTAAAAATAATAAAAGTATGTTTGTTTAATCACTGTGTTAAACTCAAAACAAGTATAAAGTATTTAATACGTACTAAAATTAAAAAGGTAAAACTCTTATTATAAAATTTTCAACTTGAAAAAAATAACTATTAATATGTAAATGTCTCAATTGAATAATTTTTAACCTAATAAACCTGGGTGGTCTATACAACAATTGCAAGAGAATCTATTACAAGTGAGCATCATCAGCAAATTCTTTCATAAACTATCAACTATTACAAACTAACTACCAAATAAGTAGAGAGAACACCCACATACATCAGTTAGAGTCGAACCTACAAACTCTTGGTATAAGAGTTCTGGATCATGATTGGTGAAAACCATCAAAGTATGTTATCATTATAGAGTTGAAAAATACAGTCCCAATTGAACGGACGTCTATTTCTTATTTCTCTTTTTTCATAGATAAAGTAAGAAAAATATTTCTTAGAGAGAAGAAATCCAATAGTAAAAGCGGGTTTGGATGAGTTTTCTTTTAATAGAGAAAAGTGTAATAATTTAGTGTCATATGATATGTTTTTTTTTTGTGAGAAAAATTATTTTTTTTCATGAGAAAAGGGTATGGATGGAGTTTTATTTTATAAGAAAATATAGACAAATTTAAGTTAAACTCATCGATTAATGCATCTAAAAATATACAAAGTGGATCTTATTTTGCAACTTACGTCATTTCAAATCAAAATATGCAATTATTTTGATCCACATGCCAATATATTGGCGGATAAAGACCTTTTAACTGTTGGGTAAACTGTTTAATTAAGAATAGTAAAAAAATTAATTTTCCTGAGGAAAAACTGAGAGAAATGCCAATTAAATCCATTTTTCAAAAAAAATTGAGATTTTCTGGAGGATGTTGATTATAGAATTTCTTAGAATATTTTTTAAGAGACGCCAAATAAATACATTTTTGATGGAAAAATTCTGTGAAATATCGAAAAATAAGAATTAGGATGCCATCTTATACTTTTTTTGTTCCCTATAATTCAATACCTTATTTAGTTCTTATTTTAAATAATATTTGTTAGATTGCACTTTTATTGCTTATCATATGATATTATTAATTACCCAATAAATGGTAAGAGTTCAAAAGAAAGAAAAAATCATGTAATTGTGGACAACATTCCTCTTCTTTCATCCTATGTTGTTTTTATGTTTTCTTTTAATCTCTCAAACAAATGTAGCTAAAAATTATAAGCACTTGTAGATTAATAACCTAGTAAAGTTTGAGTCCAATATTCTGATCAATTAAATAGTAAATATATTCTTTAATGAATTAAAAGATAGATACTTTGTGTAATGCCCTAAATATTTTCATTCATTAACATTTTCTAGTGACAGTCAAAAATCTAGTAGATAATTATTTCATAATGCTATATAATTTTATTTTATTATTTTTTTAAAGAAATATATAATTAATGTTTTTCCTTAGGAAGAACGATAATATGAGTTACTGTAATTAACTAAGATTTGTGGTTCTTTTAAATTACTTCAACCAATTCAATTAATTTATAAAAGAAAAGTAAATTGAAAAAATATATATAAAATATGAAAGTGGAAAAAATAGATGCGTGAAAAAATAAATAGTATAGTATAACCATGACAAATTTAATATAGCTCCTTGATACAAAATTCATTCCTCCATCCCTAATGAATACAACTAACGACCCATTGAAGGTGCAAAACAAAATAAATCGAAAAACGACAGATGGATTAGATGGTTACAATAAATGTATTAAACAAATTGTCAGAGAAATTTAAAGATCTATAAAGCGTATGACTTGAATATGTCAATCTTTTTCCATAGAGGAAAAATAACACAATCTTATCAAAGAAAGTCAAAAAGACTATTGGTATGGGCTAGGGTGTGGGTGAGTCACTAGACATTTATTCAAAAAAATAAAATAGAAAATAATTGTACTAACAATTAATACCCAATGAAAGGCCCGTTGGTTTAGTGGTATCCATCTTCTACTTTATGTAAAAGGTCCTGGGTTCGAATCCAAACTGCCACAAGTTGTGACTTTCTTCTCCTTTATGGAGCTAGATAGAGTATTTATAGCTCAAGATTATAACTATCAATCCATATGGCTCAAGATTATAGCCATCAACCCGAATTTATCGTTCTAAATATTTAAGGTATCCCCTTCGTCTTTAATTAAAAAAGAAACAATTAATACCCAATCGCTTAACTGCTAATTCAGTTAGAAATGTGGGTAAAATGGAATACATATGCAAACTCACAAAGTAAAAAAGGCAAAAAAAAATTAGATACATTAGGGTTTAGGGTTTAGATAAATTTGCATATTTCTCGTGTTTTATGCAAGTTTTATGAACACTAGTCGTTGAAGGCACACTCTATGTGTGTACAAAGACATAAAAATTGATAAATAGTTTTTTTAGCAAAATTTCGTTAAGTTTAAATAAAAGATGAGATAAGAGAATAAAAATAGAAGAAAAATAAGGTAGAAAGTAAATTTAATGAAATTAACAAAATAAAAATAAAAATATAGAGATAAAGATAGAGGGGATAATAAAGAGATAAAGATGAAGGTAAAGAAAAAAAACATGTACACGGAGATGAGAGAGAATGTGTGAGAAAAAATAAGCGAAAAAAAATAAAAGAAAAAAGAAAAAATTAATTAGGACACTTTTCAAAATTTAAGAATGAGAATAATTTCACCAAATGTTGACACACCAATGTAGTTATTCTCAGGATCTCATGCTTTATATGATAGTATAGAAATATTGATAATATTAGATGAAACCAAAAAAAAAGAAGATAGTATAGATAGATAATAGTATAGATTAAGGTATATAAAAGAGATTTAACGTTCTGATGAAGAGTAACTCGTGATATTTCCATTAATATGTTACAACATGATTTTAAAAAGTGATGTTATATACCATCGATTATTGATAGGGGTTTAAACGAGCCGAGTCGAGAAGAATAAGATGTTGTTCAAGCTTGTTTGAAATATAACCGAACTTCAAAGTTTGTATTTGAGCTTATTTGATTATTAATCGAGCCGAGCTCAAACGAGCTTTAATCTAACCGAACACGAGTCGAGCTCGAGTAGTTTGATTTTTTTGTACATGTTTTTATTATTTTTTACTAATCGAGTCGAGTTTCAAAATTTATCAAACACAAAAAGTTGTTCAACCTTGATTTGATAAGTTAACGAACTGAGCTCAAATGAACTTTTAGTGAACGAGCACGAGTCGAGTATCAAATGGTTTGGTTCGTCTTTCACCCCTAATTATTGATTACCGTTTTTTCACTTCTTTTGATTTTGGTAAGAATTGAATGCAATAAAATGCATTTGATTTGATTTCTGTAATTCATATTTATCATAACAAATAGATATTTTATCATGTCAAAAATCGATAAAAAAGCGATGAAAATTGAAAAATAAACCGTGTTACTTAACATTTTTCTTTTAGAATATTGTGTTATTTAGGGCGATTGTTATGTACTGCATATAATGCGTCCTATTCTAGTGTACATTTACATTACAACCCCAAATTATATGCAATCATACGTGCGAATCTTGCAAAATATAATGAAAACACTAGTAAATATATTTTGCAAGTCAAATTCAAGAATCAATTCCAATTTTGATAACAATCATCATGCACCTCGTCACAACTCAAGTGGATTTGATTTTTTATTTATTTTTGGTTACAGGATTTGATATGTTAAGTCTTTTGATTCCTAATCCTCCATGATTATGTTGTTTATATTTAGTATAGTAAATGGTTTAATTACTAACATGGTAAAATTTGAAACAATACTTTTTGATTAATGCAAATTGTGACACGAAATATAACAAACATGGAGAAATATAAAGTTACGTTCCAAATGCAAAGGCGATCTAATCTTAATATTCGAGTAACCTTATTTTCCAATGGAATTTCATATTACCTTTTCAAATAATGGTTAAAGTCCTTTCTACATATAAATTTCTAGACATAAAACTTGGTAACCAACACAAGTTAACTCAATTAGTAAAAAATGCCAACTTCCCCTCAAAAAGTTATGTGCTCGATTTTCTCTACCGACGTAAGGGTTGTAGGTGGCCAGAGCCTACCTTGCCTAAACTTTTATTTATCAAAAAAAAAAAAAAAACTTGGTTCATTTGTCACTTAATTATCGAGTTGAGTTGAAATGTAGAGTTGGGACGTATTTGAATGTGCCACTAACGTATGCTTGATAATGTCGAGCTAAGTTTTACATGTATAATAATCTAACTATATGTTCCATGCGCACGTACATGTAGGGGGGAGTCAAAATTTTAGTTTAAGAGGCAAAAATTTATATTTCGAGATTTTGAAGTGCGAAATTTCATATATGACAAATTTGTAGGATAAAATTTTATTTTCAAAGTTGAGGGGGACGAGTGCCACCACTAACCCCGTACTTCACCATTGCGAACATGATAAGATCAACAACTCGAAGAAGTACGTAAATCTACAATCTAAACACACAAAAACTCAAGTAAATTTGGATAAATTTTCAGCTCAAACATGGTTTAACCAAATTCAAGTGTAATTCACTTGTATTGTAACTACTAATTAATCACATGATAAGTATAATACTTCCACTTTTAGAATTACTTTCGGGTTAGACTTTATTTCCTTAAACTTGATATATATTGCAACTTGTAACCCATTTTTCACATAGAGCATATTACAATTACAAATGTAAGACAAAAATTAATGAATGGGATATTATGAACTTAATGAAAAAAATTTGAATTTTGTCAGAGTTCATGTTGGTGCAATATTTACTAGTAAGAACCAAATACAATCATCCACCGCTCCACCTTTGCTGCCTTTTCACGTAAATAATGAAGCACGGAAAAGGACATTACCAGACAGCTTTCTGACCTAAAATACCACCACCATTAATGACCCCCCAATCCCCCCAAAAGAAAAAGAAAAAGAAAAAGGACAAATAGGTAAATACTCAAGAATCCAAGGGCTGTCATGTCTTTTCACACGAAAGGGGTGTGAATGAAAAAGAATCCACCAATGGGGTGGTAACCTAGGTCAGTTGTGTTTTAGAAAATGAATTTTGAGTTTTTATTAGAAAATGTGTATTATAAAAATTCGTGTGAATTTTCTTTTTTGTTTGGATGTGTTTTTGATAAATGATTGGAAGTTATGTAAATGTGATATAAAATTGATTGAATTAATTATATATATAATGATGATAGGGAAAAAAATTAGAATAATATTTTGTTTATAATAAAGTAAGAAAAAGAATGAGTTGGATAATTAAGTTATGTAATTAATGAAGAGAGACAATGAAATGATTGAAATGATGAGTAGTTATATAGGAGAATATGTGGTAGGATTTGAAATTGAGGCATTTTCTGTAAAATTTGGCTTCATATGAGCATTTTCATTTTTTGATAATCTAAAAAATGAAAATATGCCCCAGGAATCACAACCATACAGAACCCTAGTAGTAGGATTAACATTTACTCTACACATTCGAAGTTGGGTCTTACTTGGAAGTGTTCCCGGGAGTTGGCGTTCTTAGGATAATTTTGACCATCATACTTGTATGGATACAAGTGTGGTGGAGATCACCCGGAGCCCCCCAAGTATCACCCGTCAGAATTGTACCGTAGTCGAATACTTTTAAACGCGAACTTGTACGTAGAAGTAAAATTGACCATTTATAATAGTTAATGAGTCTAAAATTTAAACGCAATCTTGCGATCCAGGCAGCGACACACTTAATGAATACAAATTATGACATGATCTAAATATTTCTTGCTTACTTGGCGCCCGCTTGCTTGTTGGGTGCGAGATACGCCTTCTAATCGATTAAGTGTAACCTAAAGTTGGACTACCGAACAATTGTTCAAAAGAGACATCCCGTAATTACACAATCCCCATATCTTTATTTATAAACATTGCCATTTTCTTTCATTCCAACTACGGTTGATGAGAAGCTGCATTTTTCGATATGTAAAACTTCCACGATCACATTCAATTGAACGGTTACACTAAATACATGTTCTCCTTCTTTGTATTTGTTGTACTCTCTACATTAGCGAACATATGCTCGGACAAAATCTAGTTCTCTGTTGCAACGCACTGAAGAATGACACACAGTATCTCATTCATGAGATTTCCTATTGAACAAACTTAACAAATAAGAAATTGTTTGTCACGTATCAGTCAATCGTGTCTTACAATAAAAGCTACAATAAAAAATCTCGTTTGTGCACTTGACGCTCAGATAGGGACGGAACCAAGGGAGCTAGTAGGGGCACCCGTCCCTCTCAATTTTGAAAAATATTTTCTCATGCCCTATAAAATTTTGATTTTCGACATTTCGCTTCCTGAAATTCAAGTTTTGGCTTCGCCCCTATACTTAGATGCACAAGAAATACTTTTATTTTAATTTTATAATAGTGAACTACAAAACTCTAAAAATATCTACCATATACTTCAGTGTATATCTATCTATCAAAAATTAAAAAGAAGGGAAAATTCTATGCTACACCGGTACCATGGTCCCGGTGTGGTATAGACTATTGGATGGGGGTATTTTAGTAAATACAACCCCTATTTGAGGGATTCAATGGTCTATGCTATATCGGGACCATTGGTACCGATGTGGCATAGAACTGCCAAAAAGAAGAGGCAAATCTATCAACCCAAGGAGGGGGTGGGGTGGTGGAGGTTGGTTTGTGGGGGCGCGTGAAAGAGGTAGAGAAATCGATAAAGCAATTCATCCTCCCCACCAAAATTACATACCAAGAAAACATAAAAAAAACCAGAAAAAATACAAAATGAAAAAATAACGCTCGCCTCCCAATCCCCTACCCCCACCCCTCCCTCTCCTTTTCACGCACAACACACAGTAGAGAGAGAAAAATAAAGCACCATTTTTCCATTAGATTATCTCAATCTCTCTCATCAATCTCTCTCTCCTCTCCGTGGCGTTGTTGTTTTGATTCCTCTGTAAATATGCGTTCTTCGTGTAATCGGATTTTCATTTCTATGATTTCTTTATCCTGAAGAATCATTCAGATAAGATTTCGATTTCGATTTCGTTTTCTTTTTGATCTTTTTTGTGATTTTTTTTGGATTTTGGCGATGCGGAGAGGCAGAGCAGCGGCGAGGCAAGCGGCGCCGCCGGTACACGGCGGAGAAGTCAACGGATCTGGCGGATCGAAGGAGATCAGGTTCCGCGGCGTGAGGAAGAGGCCATGGGGGAGGTACGCGGCGGAGATTAGAGATCCTTGGAAGAAGACACGTGTCTGGCTCGGCACGTTCGACTCGGCGGAGGACGCCGCTCGCGCCTACGACGCCGCCGCGGTGTCGCTCCGTGGTCCTAAAGCCAAGACGAACTTTCCGATGCCTTCAAACGGCGACGTTTTCCCCGATTTCGACCCTCGGAACCCTAGTCAAGTGCAAATCAATAACAACCGCAACGATCCGTTCATGGATTCGCGGTTTTATTCGCAGGACCATCAGGTGATTGCGCAGCAGAGGCCGACATCGAGTGGCATGAGCAGCACCGTGGAGTCGTTTAGTGGACCACGGCAGCTGCGGGCGCCGCCGCCGCCGATGGTGAAGCAGGAGAGGAGACATCCGCGGTCGCCGCCGGTGGTTCCGGATGACTGTCACAGCGATTGTGATTCCTCATCATCCGTGGTGGTTGATACCGAGCGTGACATAGCCTCGTCCTCTTGTAAAAAGCCCCTGCTAATTGATCTTAACATGCCGCCGCCGGTGGACGCCGCTGCCGCTGACGTGGACGAGCTAGCTTGCACGGCGCTTCGGCTCTGAGGTGTTTTTCTACTCGGTTATGAATGATGAAACTTATCAATTTGGAACAAATTCACCCATTTGGTCCAATTACTCAATTCTTTTTGGTTATTTTTTTACCTTTTTTTTTTGTTTAATTTGTTGTATTTTGAGGAAAAAAAAGGGGGAAAAAAGATGATAAAAAGAGAGAAGAATGCTCATAGACAGAGGTGGAAGATTGAGGGTGTTATAAAAACTAATAGTCTTTCTTCTATGAGTGAGTGTCTGTTGTTTGAAGAGAATTTACTTGTTTTAAATTTATAAACTTTAATGTTATTGATAATAGAGGATATTATGATGGATATTTAAGTGTGTTTCTTTGGTGTGTTTGACCTTCTGATGTTGTTCCTGGAATGTATATGTAGTACAGAACTAGGTGGAGTGTCAATTGGGGTTCTAATCGTGTTGTTTCAATAGATCATGTAAAAGGGGAACTTTATGTATATTAACGCATCTCTTGTAATGTTATAAATGTTTTATTGCCGACATTCCGCATCTAATGTAGTACAGAACTAGGTGGAGAGTCAATTCTGATCGATTCCTTTACGCGTTTGGGGTTTTAATGGTGTTGTTTCAATATATCATGTAAAAGTGGAACTTTGTCTATATTAACGCATCTCTTGTAATGTTATATATTATTGCCGACATTCTGCATCTAAATGATGGTTAGAGTATGTCTACTTGTCTTGTGTAATTTGAATGTCTTTTGCTACTGATTTTGGGATGATTAATTTGAAATTTTTGCTAGCTCATTTGCATTGTGCACCTGCATTTCTTTTTAGGTGGGCAAAGTTGTTAGATTTTCTGGTATAATCTTGGTACATTTCATGTTTGGGCATCGCTTGACAAAAAAAGGGTTTGATTTTCATCAAGTAAGAGTTCTCGCTTTGTGTTGTGTTTTAATTCTTGCCAAGAAAATTAATTGATTAGATCAGAATTCTTTTTTGTCAGTCTTTCTGCCAATTGTCATTGTCTTTGTGGAAAATCAGTGTATGTAAGTTTGATCTTTTTTATGAATTTCTGTCAATGAACAACAGTGGTTAAGATTTATTTAATGATTCGGTCATTATGTGCCATTACAACCTTATCTTCTTTCTATAGATCAGAGTCTGCCGGTCTCTGTTTCCATAACTATTTTTGCAACTAATTACCTTGGTATGATTCCGTCAATGATTTGGTCATTAATTGGTGTTGCTGGTTTTGTTGTCTGTTGTCTTTATGCTGACAAAAAATGAGTTGAATTTGGAATCTAAGTTTATTTACCGCAATTCACTTGATACTAACGTGTTAAATCTTGCTTTTAAGATAGTTTGTTGAATGGGAAGCCACGTGCCAACAGAGCCGAGCTCGAGTAACTTGATTCTTTTAAACATATTCTGTCATTTTTTTAACTTGTCGAGCCGAGCTGAAGCTGAATAATCTTCTCGAACAGAAAATAAAATTCAAGCTTGTTTTGTATGTGTTAAACAATCTAAGCTCAAACGAGCTTTTAGGGCAAGTTTCTGGTCATGTATTGAGTAGTTTGATTTGTTTTTTTTAGCTCTAACTGCTTGCTCCTTGAAAGCGAACTTTTAAGTTCATTTAGTATGCAATCTGAGGTTTTATTTTCACTTTTATATGTGTGTATTGGGGCTTATCTAGGTTTTTTTTTTAAATTTTTTTTCGGTTACTTTAGCTTTGAGAGGAAAATGTATTTAAATAATTTCCTATAGAATGAGCAAAACACTTGATAAGAATTTATGCCTAGCATTATCGTTTCCTGTCCAAAAAAAAAAACAGAATTTATGCCTAGCCAATGGACTGTGGTATCACTACTCTTTTGCTGTTTCTTTGTTTGCTGCTGGCTGGTTATATTGTTTTTTGCTTCTTCCTCTTTTACAGAAATCTCCCGAGCATTATTGTACGTAACTGTCTTGGCAGTAATATATGAAGCTTGTGCAGGATGTCAATTTACTAAGTCCTTGCTTTTTGAGTAAAGAAGGTTTTCCATTTCTGTTCTTTTTTCTTGCTGTTCTGGAATGTGGTGTATTCAAAAATACGTATTTATTCTGTTTGATCATCTTCTGCATTTGCAAACTTGTGTTAGTTTGGAAATATATGGGTCATTTCTGCACAGCTGCATTGAGGTGATCATGGATCTGGTAATAAATTATCATGCTGTAGGTCCCTCGTATACCAGTGTGGATGTTGTTGAATTTTGACATGTATGTTCTTGCTAGCGTTTGATTAAGATTGTAGCCTCCAAGCCCAGATGCAGAAACCAGTACTCTGAAGTTGGATTCTCGGTATGATATTGTTTATTTCTCCCTCAAAGCTAGGATGTCTGCTTCTTCGTGTTTCTTATCTGGCAGTAGACTTAAGTTGGTTGTCAGATTTATGGTGTGAATCTCATTTTGTTTGGAGACTGTCACAATGATCACAGTGTTTATACATTGTAAGAGGAAAAGAAGCCGAATGAGACTCATAAAGTGATTTGAGTTTGAAAAAAAGCAGCACTTGAATTATATTCCTGCTCATGCTGCTTTCCTTGATACTTCTATCACATGATTGTGCCGTTTATGGACATCTCTTTGTGTCGTTTTTCGTTTTGGCAAGCAGGTATAGTTTCTTGTTATTTCTTGTTAATGGTTTGGGAGTTGATTTCTTATGTGAAGACATAAAGAATTGAAAGTTTTTAACCTGCTGCTTGGGTCGTCTTTAGGAGCTTCTGGACTTGAGAGTTGGAAGATAAACCATATGGTGGGTCAACCATACTTGAATCTTGAATGATTGTGATTATACTTCAACTTGGAGTTTGGGGAGAGCCTAAAAGTCAGTCCTTTATGTCTCTGTGGGCGGGGGCGGGGAGCCCTAAGACTCGCTCCTTATATGCCCGGCATATGTGCCAACGGGTGATTCTATGTCATACTGAGTCAACAGGGTCGGTACACCATATACTATTGGATGCATGGATAAGATGGTGAAAATTACTCAAACACTTGCATTCAATGTTGTTGAATAGACCGGCTCCATTGGACACGGTCTATTGTAGGATTTTCCCGAGCCAAATTGCTACTTATATTTGATATTTATGTTGTGCAAGTTGGAATATAGCTATGGAAGTACATAATTGAGACAGTGGTTGGAAGTTGTCAATATCCGTTTTAATTATCTAATGTCTACCACATCAATATTTGAAAAAAAGAATTATCGTTTCAGATATTAATTAAGTACAACCAGATTCATTCTAAAAACTAATTAATTACGGTCAATTATTCTCTATATGGAGAAGATATGTGTACTCGTTTGCACTGTTTGATTCGGGAATTCGGATTTATTGCGGGGATAATTACATGCACATCCCTATTTATAAGGTAATTACTACGAATCCTCTAGGTTTTATAAATTATCAAGACTTCATTTCGCTAGATTTTGACAATTCGAAAAACAAATTGTAATATTGCTTTTATGGCTGGAGTGTGATGATTGACAGGGACAGTTACGATAATTTCTCAATATGCGTTTTGTAATTATAATCTCATATAGAGGGTGTCAATGTAATTTACCACTTATCGAGAAGACAGGGAAGTGTATAGGGCTACCACGGGCCTCTCTGCCTCTCTCATCAGTCATCTCCTCCCACCGTTGTTCCTCATTTCGTACCACCACCACCACACACCTTATGGCGACCTTCACTCTCGCCTTTGTCTTCTCAAGCTACCATGGTCTGTTCTTCCGTTGCCTTATCTTTTTGCGTCCTTCCCTCAATTACCACTTGCATTCCCCGACCACCCTTGGGTTGTTCTAAGCCTCCCCAAGAGAAGGAGGTAGTGGTGGTCACCATTTTGACTGAATTGTTCTAGGCTTAGAGCTCCGATCCACGCCTCTATTTTTGGATGTTCGAGACTTGAGTACAAATGGTGCGATCATTTTTCTTTAGTTTGATATAGATAATTTTTCTTTAGTTTGATATAGCTCATTTTTGCAAAAACCAAATTAATCTCTAAATAAAATGTATTGTATTTATCGAAATTAAAACATCTCATTAGTGTCATGGTTCTAAATTTTTTTTCTTTTCTTTTCCGTCGAAAGTCAGAAAAGTCTCTATTTTTCAGCTTATGAAAAAGAAATCATGAACTAGTTTCGAAATTACATTGTTTCTTAAAAAACTCTTAATGTATCATGGTTTCCACAAACACTCTATGCTTCCGTAATTTCTATGGAAGCTTATCGAAAAGACTTATTGCTCTATTGCCCAAGATAATAGAGTTCTCAAAGCTCTGAATTTTGGGTAAAAGAAAATTTAAAAAAGAGAAGAAAAGAGTAATCAATCTAATAATCTACCAAATTAAGTCCTAAATAGAATCAAATAAGTCCCGTTCAACCATATTATACGAGAACTTTGTTTATCTACAAATATGTACACAACAAACCAGAAAGAATTAAGAATATTGGAGGTGACAATTTTCTTTATGATCTTGGAGATGATAGTGATTATGATAATATGAATTACTTGAATAAAAGAAAGAATGTGTGAATAAAAATCATGGACCCCTTCACAAATAAATCATGCTCAGAGTAGTCAACTAAACATTTATTTCATGGATGAGCAAAATTTTTTTATCATGCGATTCATGATGACTCGATCAAAATATGAATATCAAACTTATTTTTTTGAGTAATTTGCAAATGTATTTGAAACCATAGTATATATATCATTGATATATATATATATATATATATATATATATATTTTTTTTTTTTTGGTAATGAACACTTTTAAAATTTAATATTTCACAATTTAAATTACTAGAATTTTATCGATTATATGCTATATAAATACTAAATTTGAATTCCACGGTACCACTTTATTTGTTAGTGAAATTTGATCGATTAAATATTAACTTTTTACTAATGAAAAAATGAAGTAACTCTCATTTTCTTCTTTTTTCACTATTTATCTCTTATTTTTAGCATTTTACAAGTTTTTCTGATGATTCCGAAATATTTTCGATATGTTTCTGATATTTAATAATTTGAACCTTATCTTGGACACGAAATTTTAATAGTTGATTAGTCATTAGTGTAGCTCACATCTAGCTTCGTGATTTTCATTTATTGAATTTAACACGAGTCACATCACATTAATAATCGCGAAGCTTTGACTTTACAATTTCTAAAAAGATTTGGAAAATAACTCAAAATGTACCACTTTAATAAAGTTTGATTTTCCACGTGTTCTCCGCGTAGATGCTCTAAAACCTAAGTCAATAGGTGTAACACTAGGCAGTACGTCAACGGCTTTACACACCTATGGGTATCTCTTACAGTTACGGCTGAGCTAATAATAACTTTAATTTAATAAACTCATGTGCAAAAGGAAAGTTTCACCTATTTTTCTTCAATCAATTTCTCACAAACTAATCAACACAAAAATAATCAAGCCTCTTGATCTAGCGAAACAAAATTGTCACTAGAATAGCTTAGAGTCGATGTTGGTATGCTTCCAAGATCGATTCTCGGCATTGTCAAAATAATACTTGGCCAGCGACAGCCACGAATCGCGTGAAAAGCTGGACAGTAAATTAGTAGATCGATACGCGAAAATTCAAGGGGCTGTCCGTAAAAAATCCTCAATATGAGGGGGTGCGTTGATAATGTCCAATAAGTGGGGAGAGATTTTGGTAATTACCCGTGGGTAAACCAAAAAAAAAATAAAATTGGATTTACGGGTAGAGATAAGGATGATGTTCCTTGTTAGAGGTTTATAGACATGGAGTGACATGTAAAATGGTAACAGGTTTACTTACGCAGTGCGATTTTCAAAAGCATAAAATGAATTATAATAACAACATTATTTCTATGAAATGGTATTTAATTGTGTGATTATTTCTAGTTTTTGCTTCAAATTATTTTAATTGCAGAATAATTAGTTGTGGGGCCTTTGTTAATTTTATCTCTAGTCGTATTAACCGAAAGTAAAATCATAATAAGATTATGTTAGGGTTTATATTAAAAAATACTTTACGTCGAAATACGAGTTTCATTTTCATCAAAAATGATACAAATAAACGAGTAAACAATCTATTGAATTATTGATGATGTGAGTGGAAATCATTCATATGGCCAAACCGACAAGGCCAAGATCCTATGGGCTAAACTCCCTACAAGACGATGGAATAAAGCCTAATTAATTACAATACGGTTGACCTAGAGCTGGACGTGGAGTTGGATCAGGGCTTGAAATTGAAGAAAATTAATCTTGAGACAAGATCCAATTAGCGGATAATCAAGAATCAATCTAATGAGATTTGGTCAAACACTTTCCAAATCAGGACGAGACAATCAAGTAAGATTATGGCCCTGATTCTAGACATATCCAGTCAGATCTCCGGATTCTCCAAATCTTCCTATAGATAGCTATGACTACCATAAATAGAGTAGGAAGAAGATCAACTCGATTTTAGCTACCATATTTAGCCAATGCTATCAATTTGTATAAATACATGTCTTGAAAGATGAATAATAGGAATAACAACTTTACCCTCCCATGGCCGTAGGTCACATCGACCGAACCACGTTAAATTCTTATCTTTATTACTCTCTTACACTTTTATACAATATTATCTATTATTATTTATGCTATACATACACATATTATATTCAATTTCTCATATTTAATAAATAAATATCATTGGTATGGATCGGATACACAGGTTGAAAATGGAAATATGATATTGGAAATAATTCCACTCATTTTTCAAATCAAAATACTCAACTTCTTTTTTCTCCCTCAAAAATTGGTAATTAAAATCATTCATAAAATTCGTCACGTTTCGCCACATGAGACTATGTGATTCTTACTTCTCTAAATTAAACTGGTCATACAATTCTGTTTCTTGATAGTCAAATTATTTTCAAATAAACAATAGATTTTTTTATGAAACTTTCAAACTACTATGAGCTACTCAATATTTCTTTATGGAAATAAATTCTAAAAAAAGCTACATTTTGGAGGTGGTACACTATTATATGCTAAGAAGGATCGAGTCACTTGAGTTGGTTGAGATGGTAAGGTACGTATTTCCTACCATATCATCGTGGGTTCAAACCTCTCATGGGATATGAGCCCATCGCATAGGATTTGCCTAGTGCGGCTTAACCCCCTCATGTGATTTGTGGGCTATTGCATGAGAGTGGGGTTTACCCAATACACATTTTCGAGTAGTGGCTGGCTGGCTGCGGGTTACCTTGTAAAAAAACAAAGAAGGATCGAGAAGAGACCAAATGTCTCTCATAAATAACTTTCCATTTAATTACTTTCTGCAAGGAACTAGATTAGTAGCTTCAAATACATATCTAATCTCTTTCTTTTTTCTAACTTTTTGTCCAGCTTTATTGATATCATATGATCCTCCACCGGTAATTGACACTTATAACTTGCTTTAGCGAAGCTAGAATTGACATTTTGTTTTATTATATATTAAAATTCTTAAATATTACACTAAAAACTATCAGATTACAATCCGAAAATTCACAAAAATTCTTCACACATACCCGACATTTGGTGTTACTAAATATTTTTATTATTAGTAAAGGTACGTAAGGACATTGATGTGGTGTGAAAATTGAGTAAGAGTTACAAATCCAATTAAAATATTTTGGGAAAATTACAACACAAATTAGTTCTCAGCCTTTGTGGTAATAGTGATTAGTAGTGATTTTGGAGTGATCATTCAATAATTCTCAAATGATCTAATTTCTCAATGAGAGTGTCTAATAGAATATGAGCCTCATACTTCATTAGCTTCTCAATTGACCCGTAGGGATTACGAGCCATCTCACAGTATAATTCGTTCATAATAAATTATTAATGTAGGTTAATTTAAATTCCTAATTACCACGAGATGTCAAACATATACCCACAAAACAAGAGAAAATAAATATAAGAAACGTATATTTTGTGGAGAGGAGTAAGAATTTAAGCTATTACATTCAGATGTGTCTACCTTAAAAAAAAAAAAAGTAAAGTTCATGTAAATTATATTTAAACTTGAGAGTATAATCTGAATTATAAATTTATAGGGTTGAAACTCGAACCAAGTTATTCGACTTGAGATCGTTCGAACAAAGGTCATTTGAGGTCGGTTCGTTTACGTATTAAACCAAAATTGAACAACTTTTTGTTTGCTCTATAAGTTTGAACCTCGGCTCGAGCTTCTCTCGATTAGTGAAAAATGACTAAATAAGTGCAAAAATGTCAACTACTCGAGCTCAACTTATATTCAGTTCGGTTATAGTTCATTTGAAATCGACTCAATTAACAATTAAATAAAGCTCAAACTAAATTCTAAAGTTTGATAATTATTCAAACAAACTTGAACAACAATTTGTTCGATTGATTCGACTCAGTTACTGTCCTCTAAACTTACAATGATTATTACATATTTTATTTTTATTAATACACTCACTAAAATGCAAGTATTTTCAAATTTTGACGCTCTCACGTTCTCGATGCATGACTTGGCTAGTCACAATGTCATTGGTCCCACTTCCAAACAAATTCAAACCCTCCAAAAATCACCAACACACAAAATTTGCACTATATAAACCTTCATCCCAACCAAGAACACAAAAAATTTCAATCGAGACAAATAAAATCTCCTCCCCAATCCCTCCATTCCAACGATCGTAAAAAGCTTCCGGTGATGACAAATGAAAGAGAATCATTGTTGAATCTCACCAACAAAAGCAGAGCCTTCGCGCGATGCGCGTCGCATGCGCGCGACGAGCTCCACGGATTCAGGACGTGGCTGAAATGGCTGTGCGTCGATCAATCCAACGCCTGGACCGCCTGCCTCTCGTGGTTCGTATTCGTATGGCTCGCGATCGTCGTTCCCGCGCTCTCGCATTTCGTGCTCGCATGCGCAGATTGCGATAGCCTCCATAACAGGCCGTACGACGCGGTGGCGCAGCTATCGCTCAGCGGCGTCGCCGCGCTCTCGTTTATCTGTTTGTCGGATTTCATCAGGAAGTACGGACTACGGAGATTCTTGTTCTTCGATAAGCTATGTAATGAGAGCGAGATCGTTAGGAAGGGGTATACTGAACAATTCAACGTACGTCTCTCCTTCTCCTCTTTTTTTTTTGATTAAATCTTGGTTTCACGGATTATACGTTATGTGGATTGAATTCTATTGCCTAGAAATGATTATCTATCTTGTTGATGTTTTACTGCGAAAAATTGTTGTCATGGTGATCACACATGAATTCAATATTTTTTGTGTATGTATATCATGGTTCGCCGTAACGGTCGCGGTGTTCGTCGCGGAGGCCACCGTTCCAGTTCCATGGCACCGTCGCGGAACGGTCGCGGACGTTCCACAATTTTTTGGCTTAAATTGCTCAAAAATTATAAAAAAAATATCCTAAAAAACTTTATAATTAGTAAATATTGTATGAATGTCTATCTTTATTAATTGGAAGATTTTGAACAACAAAGGCTAATAAAACGGAATGCAATTTAACTTATAACTCTGAAATAGAATTATATAATGGAAAAGAAACTGTAGAATGGATTTTTTGTGGGTTATAATTAAATTCTTGTTTATTTAGAAGAATTTATTTGGTTTTGGCGTGGGAAGGTTCATAGGGATTTTCTATACTTGTAGCAGTGTACAATAAGGATTCAGCATTAACACGTGTCGAGCACCTGCTATATATATATAATCCTTTCCACTTTATCCCTGCCAGTATATAATGAATTATGAAGGTAAAAGGCCTCATTTTCAGCCTTTTGTCCGCCATTTTCAGCCTTTTACCTCCACCTTTGACCGCCATTTTCAGCCTTTGACCGCTACTTTCAGCCTCTGCATCTCTCTGGAACGCCGTTCCGTGGCCGAGAAACGCCGGAACGACCGCTCCAAAGCCGCATCTCGGCCATATCGCCGCTTTTCGGCCGTTCCGGAACGGTCCACATACAAAACCGAAATGCCCGTGAATTTTGGAACGGCGGGGGCCGTTCCCGTTCCGGAACGGCCGTTCCGGCCGCGAAAGCGGCGTTCCGGCGAACCATGATGTATATAGGGCTGTGAACGTGTAAAAATCGAGTCGAGCAAGTAGTTGTTCAAACTTGTTTGATTTATTATCGAATTTTAGAATTTGATTTGAGTTTGGTTTGATTGATAATCGAACCGAACTCAAACAAGCTTTAATTGAATTGAATACGAGTCAAGCTCGAGTAGTTTGATTTCCACAACCCCCCACACATATATTACCATTTTTTAACTATCTAGTTGAGCTCGATTCGAGATAAAAACTTATGGAACACACAAAAGGTTGTTCGAACTTGGTTTAATATGTTAACTAACCAAGCTCAAATGAGCTTTTACCGCTCGAGTCAATTATTGAGTTGTTTGGTTTGTCTTTCGGCCACATTTGTATAATACAATGGCTGCTGATTTCTGAGTTATTTCGTAAGCAATTATAGTGGAATTTCTTAGTTGATTATTGTCATTCAATTGTTCTATATCTGCCTCTTAGCTAAGTAGCTGCTGAGTTTGTATCCAAGTTGCCTAAAGTTCATAACTGGTATGATGCATGTGATCTTTGTGGTGTAAAAGGATACTTATCTGCACTTAAGAATGGAACATCCAGCAAAATTAAGAACGAAAAAATCGCGCTTCTGAATTATTTTTGCCATTTAATTTAGGAAATGAAGCTTGGTGGATAATGAGAAGTCAAATTATTGATGTTTCTTGATCACATAACATCGTAAACCGGATATAAGTCAGTCGTCTTCTCGATGTTTTCATCATATCATCTATACATTTCCCTGTTAGTTGCAGGATTGCCAATTTAGGCAGAATTTCTTTTATTGATTCCTATTTAATGAACAAATCTTTTCTACAGAGATCGTTAAAAATCTTATTCGTCTTCGTGCTGCCCTGTTTTGCTGCTGAGAGTGCGTACAAGATATGGTGGTATAGCTCTGGTGGGACACGAATACCCTTCTTAGGCAACGTAATCGTGAGCAATACAGTTGCCTGCATCTTGGATCTATCCTCATGGTTTTATAGAACAATGGTTTTTTTCCTAGTCTGCGTTCTGTTTCGCCTCATCTGTTGCCTTCAAATTCTCCGCCTTCAAGACTTTGCTCAGGTATTTCAAATCGATTCGGATGTTGAATCAGTTTTGAGAGAGCATCTCAGAATCAGAAGGCATTTACGCATAATAAGCCATAGGTTTCGGTCGTTCATACTGTGCGCTTTGGTATTCATCACTGCTAGTCAATTTGCCTCTCTTCTCATGGCCACAAGGTCCCGTGGAGATGTCAGTATTTACCATACTGGAGAACTAGCGGTACGTGCTCTTAGCCTCTTATTATTCATTCACATGGGTAATTGCACTTACATCCTATGATGCACAGACACTTTGGAAAAACACTATGTGCAGTGTTAGACACGGCTTAGAACGTGTCAGACACGCCAAATGAAGTGTCCAGAAATTAAACCAACAAGAAAAACTTCCAACACGAAAATGACACTGCTGATAGCGTGTTGGACACATTTCAGACACGGCAGGTGTCTTTTTTGCAATTCTTACAAAGTTTAGGGGTTAAAAATAATTTTAAACAAAAATAAGAAATCTCAAAAAATGATATTTTTTTTTTTATAAAATTAGTTTTATCTGCATCAACTGTCTTTCTTATTGAATATTTCTTGTGTTGGTTATATGATTTATCCTTTTAACAACATAACAGCCTACAATTCACATTAGCAAATATTTGATATTATCATTCATCTGTATGTCTTTCTCTATAACACGCATCAATAGTTATATAAATCTAGTATCGGCTACATATATACACACATGTCTGCATTTATGCGTAGATTTATATTTTTATGTATATCATCTATGTTAGACAGTCGTGTTCAAAGACATATTGTGTCCTAAAATTTCTAAAAACTACTCTGTCATGTGTCTGTACCGTGTAATATCCGTGTTGTTGTCGCTGTGTCCACGCATCATAGTTTACGTCCCTCCCTCGGGTTCAAAATGATGATGTCTAGCAAAAGATTGTAGTGGACTTCCTCTTTTGCCCCTGACCCAAATGGTGAAAATTTTGCATTTGATGTACAGGTTTGCTCGGTCAGCCTTCTAGCAGGACTCATGATTATACTAAGAAGCGCAACGAGAATTACGCACAAGGCACAAGGCGTGACGTGCCTTGCAGCTAAGTGGAATGTGTGTGCTACCATCGACTCATTTGATACAGCTGATACAGAGACTAATCCAGTTGCTCGGGTATCTGATGAACAAATTTCCTTTTCTGAAGAATCATCTGATTTGGATGATGTTGGCGATGAAGAAGATGAACTTGACAACACCAAATTCGTTCCTTCGTATGTCTACAGCACAATCTCATTTCAGAAGAGACAAGCACTAGGTAAATTTAAATATCTATATATGCTGTACAAAACATGTTATATGACATACATCTGATCTGATAGTGTTTTACCTGTGGTTTGGTTTGTTACAGTGACGTACTTTGAGAACAATAGAGCTGGAATAACGGTTTACGGATTTATGCTGGATAGAACTTCTCTGCATACTATATTTGGGATAGAGTTGTCATTGGTACTCTGGCTGCTGGGGAAGACGATAGGCATTTCTTGAGTAATGAACGTGAATTGATACGATTCGATTTGTGAAATTCTTTGCATTGGTGGCTGTTGAATTGCTCATTTGTGCAGAGATCACAGGGAAGGCAGTGTTCGGGGTATATATATATCTATAGAGAGAGTGGAGCAAATTCATTCATTCATTTTTTTTGTGTGTGTATCATTCCTTGTGTATGCATCCCTTTTATCTCTGATAAAGAGTGATCAAAGATGTATTGCTAACAGGGATTCCAGGTCTCTGAAATCAAAGAAATCTATCATAGTTAAGAATGTTGGAGTCGATCCCGTGAAGGCATTCCGATAGTAAATTGCAAAAATGGAACATGAGGTAATTTGGAAATCATCAATTTTAATAATAAAAAAAAAAAGGAGAAAATTACATGTGCACCCCCTAACTTTAGCGTAAAATTATTGAAAAGACCTTTTTGAGTTCTACTCATGTTACGATATTCTAACAATTAAACTTCTTGCGTACTAAAAAAAATCTTACAATTTCACCCCTACAAATTTTAGAAACAGACCTTGAGGGATCTCATTGTACTTTACCAAAAATTAGGGATGGTTCTTGTAATTAACACTAAAGTGAGGCAATGTGCATGTAATTCACCAAAAAATAGGAGATTTAACCCCTCTGGAAAGTCATAGAGGGGTCTCGTTGTATTTTACCAAAAATTAGGGATGATTTTTGTAATGTTTGTAACCAAAAAATAGGAGATTTAACCCCTCTGATGACGGAAAGGGGTTTCGTGTATTTTACCACAGTGAGACAATGTTTCATGTAATTAACCAAAAAATAGGAGATTTAACCCCTCTGGAAAGTCATGCACCAGCCGGGAATCGAACCCGGGTCTGTACCGTGGCAGGGTACTATTCTACCACTAGACCACTGGTGCTTTTTGATGTTGATGGATGAATATACAATTTAGTCTTCGAGTAAAATGAGGCTTTATCATCATATTTTTTGGGATGATTCTAATGCTATATCTATTTAAATTTCATCCGAGTTTTCTTGCAGTATTAGTTTTTAAACTAGTTAATAATTTTTTATGTTTACTGCACTCATTTCTTTGTCATCTCCCATTTTAAGGGGCAAAACGAAAGAAGATCACTTGCAAGCATATTCTCAATACTTTTCTATCGATTCATCTTAGATTTTTCCGAGAAGTGATAAGTAACATTACATTCATAACTATATATCATTGTCTTTCAATATAAACATATGATGCAACACCATTAATATGATAAAGTATATATATTTATTTTTTTAGGATAAAAACATTTCCCCCGATCTATGTTACACTGAGCACTTTGCCTCCTATTCTAAAATTTTTCACACTTGACACTTCAACCTTTGATTTTTGTTACAGAATGCTCTTGATCACGTTTCTGGTCAAATATTCGGCAGAAAACGAAATCAAGAAGTGTTCTGCAACAAAGGCTAAGGGTCCAGTGCGAGAATTTTTAAAATATGGATTAAAGTGCAAAACATGAGACAAGTTCAAGGAATCATACTAAAATTCTAGCCACAATATCTACAATAAAAGTACTTTTACGAATATAAATCAAATTACATTTTTTAATTTCAAGTATTATACGTACACCTCAATGTCACAATTTTAATATTAAAACATGACACTTTGATCATACATTGAAATTATGTTTTTTTTTTTCCATATCAATAGTTAAGTTTTGATATGAGGTGCTTCGAACGTCAATCGATCACAATCCTCCATTGATCACAAACGTATGGCGCGGGCAATGACACAATGCTCATAAGAGGCTAGTAGCTAGTGCTAAGCCCGTCATTGACTCGAATTATGATTTATTAGTATTATCATGTTCACCAAGGCTAATTATCGGAAAATTTTATAACAGACCGAATCTAATAGAGTCGGTTTATTAAATAATATTGGATG
This sequence comes from Buddleja alternifolia, assembly GCA_019426215.1. NCBI lineage: Eukaryota > Viridiplantae > Streptophyta > Magnoliopsida > Lamiales > Scrophulariaceae > Buddleja > Buddleja alternifolia. Next base: position 25,057,967 of record CM033407.1, read on the forward strand.
TAAGTAATTTTGGTGTATGTTATTTTTTTATGCCTGCGTCCAACGATAATAAACAGATCGTCTCCAATAAACTCGATCTGTCATAAAATCACCCGCTAATTACATACCATAAAATATTAGCAATATGAATTGTTACGATAACATACGAGCAAGGACAAAACTTGATTAAAAAGAAACAACAATTTTAGCAAAGCTTCCAGATACTTCTAAACCTCACAATGCCAAAAACCCAAACATTGCAAAAGACATTAATACCCCGGAGTCTGTCCACAATTTTCGTCATCAAACACTCTCAAATTGTGCCTTTCCTTATTGTGTGCAGGGGTACTTTAGTCAATCAAACCCAAACATATACAATTTACAGCTCAACTACAACTACTGTATTTCTTCCTCCCCAAGTCCAAAACCCCTCCTTAAACCCTGCCTCCTCCTCCGCCGCTCCTCCGCCGCCACAATCTTCGCCGTCTCCGTATTCCGATATTACCCCTCCGATAAATCCCAAATACCAATAATACCAGCCATGTCCCTGAGCAGAATTACAACTCGGTTTTCAAGGACCGTGTTGACTCAGTGCCGCAACTCGGTGGTCCTCTTCGGCCGCCATGAAAGCAAAAGCTTCCACTCTTTATCCAATCATTTAATTGCCCCGCGGGGGCCCACTAATAAGGTAATTTTGTTTTTTTTTTTAAATTTTCAAATTAGGGTTTTGCTAGGGTTTAGGCCAATTTAGTATGATACTTATTTTTCTCTTTATTTGATCGATCGTGAGAGCAAGATTTTTTTGAGTCTGATTAAGGTAGTGAATTACCTAAAGATTGGTATATGACTTCTTCGATTAAAAGGAGTTTAATTTTCTCTAATTTAATGCTCATGCTCGGATTTTCCTCGAGCACTTGCAAAGTTATTACGGTGAATTTTGAGGTTTAGTTGATTAATTAGGGTTTCACAAAAAGGTGCAAATTTAATTATTTTAAAAAACCATTTTTGGTCTTTTTTGAATCCCAGGGAGATCCGTCAATTCTATGCTAGATCGAGTTCAATGGTTCGAGTGTATATTCGGTATCATTTTCTATCACACAAGTGTGTGTGGGGACTGCGAGAGAGAGAGAATTTAGGACCATTGGACTTGGTCTAACATAGTGATATACCAAAATATTCAAACCTTGTAGACTCGTGTATATGAGCACTGCGAGGTTACGTATTTACATAAAGACCCCTATTATGTTAATATTTACAAACACACTACAAGATCCATCCGCGGGTTTTTACTAATCTGGGTAGGGTCGACCCATGACCCGACACTATGAGGTTAAATCAGACTAGTTCATCAGTTACACGTGTCACTCATCCTGTAGAGACATCACGTCTGTCAAGCTGTCATCCGTACAGAGTGGAAGAGACTCAAGAGTACGATCCTCTTATATAAATTAGGGTAACTTCATATACGAGTCCGCACCATATCATTGGAACTATACTCATTCTTGGAACTATGTTTAGATTTGATCCCATTAGAGGTAAGTAGGTAGCTTGGCTAGCCCCGAGTGCATTCTATAATCGAGATAGAGACACATGTGGTTCGTAAACGAGGTCATCCTGATTGAGTTAGTTCGACCTGTAGAATCGACCTAGATCACAGAGATTTGTCCAGGAAGCTTATGTGCTTGGACTCAGTGTTTGATATTTCTGATTCATTTCTTCAATCTCATGGTATTCTTATTTAAGGGCAATTAAATTCTATTGCACTATTATAGTTTTGAACTTCTGAGTGTTTGTGTTTGAGTGAATTGTATGAACTGCTCCTGCTTCCTGCTGTGTTTCGATTATTTTTCTGGTTTTCGGGTTGTTTTTAATAAAATGGAATTATTTCATGTCCTGAAAGTAGTAGTGTTAAAAAGATGCACTCTTTTTTCATTTTAGGTGGTATCTGGTCAGGTGTCATTGCTAAATCATCCAGCCCTAAATCCACCCGCCTTCCAATGGTATGGATTCTCGTCATCAACATCCCCACATCCCAATGAGAAGAAGACAGCTGAATCTGGGAATGAACAAAATAATACAGGAGACAAAGACAATGAAGCTCAGAAAACAGAAGAATCGGTATCTGATGGAAAAATTGAATCAGGTTTTGTTACTGAGTAACCTGAGCCTAACATGTCCAGGAATGTCAGGAGGAAAAGTAAAGGAAACTAACAAATCACTTTTTTTTTCCTGATTCAGATTCAGATTTGGAGAGTGAGCTTTCAAGAGATGATCTAGTGAAGCTCGTGGCGGAGAAGGAACAAGTTCTGCTAACGAAGCAGGAAGAACTTGAGCAAATGAAGGATAAGGTCCTGAGGGCTTTCGCAGAGATGGAGAATGTGAAGGAGCGTACCAGGCGAGAATCCGATAATACAAAGAAGTTTGCCATTCAGGTTTATGTGTTTTTATAATTATTATTAGGCCAAAAACCTCTGATGGTCCCTCAAATCTTACTTTTGTCTCGTTTAAGTTCCTCAAGTCTAAAATGCTCCTTGTTGATCCATCAATTCTCAAAATCGTCTCACTACAGTCCCTGAGGTCACAATTTTGTTAGGAATGGGGGAATATTCCCTCATTTTGATGGAATAATCCTACATGCAAGGGTAAAATCGAAAAAATAATAATTCATTTTCCGTCAATTCCTAACCATTTATAGATATGTATATATACATAACTATATATATGTATATTAATTTATTTTTGTAATTATGCGCTGCGCCTCAAATAGGAGCGCACTGTGCACCGCGTCATTTGCTATTGACAACTATGTTCCTAACGGAATTGTGACCTCAGGATTCCAGTGAAACCATTTTGAGAATGGAGGGACTAGCGTGGTGCATTTTAGATTTGAGGGACCACGAATGATATTTGACCTTATTAATATTATATAGGGTGTACTCAGCTATGCTGTCAGGAGGTCCCACTTGTTGCTTATTGTTGTTCCTTTGATAAGTTAGGAGTCTCACTCATTATTTTATGATGCAGAATTTCGCAAAGAGCCTTTTGGATGTGGGGGATAATTTGGGTAGGGCTTCTTCTGCTGCAAAAGAGAGTTTCTCGAAAATTGATGCATCTAAAGATCCTGCTGGAGCTGTTCAACAACTTAAAACACTCCTTGAAGGCGTTGAAATGACTGAAAAACAATTAGCAGAGGTAATAGTCTTTGGCTTTTTCCTTTCGTGATTATATTTTGTCTGCTGCCTGGAAAATGTTTCTACCAAGTGACTGAGTAATTTGTTGACATAAGATAATTGTGCGAGCAGGTCACTTTTTGGTATCATACCTGCGGAAAGTTGCCATGGTTTTCTATATACGTGTTTAAGAATGCAATATAGTTGTGTAATTAACTATGTATCCGTAGCGAGATTTGTAGAAGTAGTTTTGATATATCATTCTACATTGTGTTGAAAAATATGAGAACTGGAAAAATATTAGAGTGAAAAAATAACAAGGAAAAAGAACAGAAAGTAATGTATAATAATATTTATTTACATAATAAGTTCTTATAAGAAGTTGATTCATGAGACAACCGGCAAAAGAAATCTACCTATCATATGCAGAAATCTAAAACATATTAGATAAAATTCTAGGCAGTTATGAGCGCCGTCTTCTATAAAAATTGCTCAAATCATCATATTAACTTGAAATTATCTTACTAATCCTCATCGTACAAAAGTGTTACTTCGGTTATTTGTCAGCATATAATGGCAAGTTCTATACCATTTTGTTATTGACCATAGTTATTAAAGGCGCGCCATGACGCACATGGTTCATGGCGTGGCGCACAACTTACAAATGGCGAGTGCCATGCTCGCCATGACGCGCCATTGTGAACTTTTTGTCTAAAATCGAGTTTTGGTGAAAATTCAGGTTTCTGGTCAATTTAATTCGGTCAACCTAGTCAAGCTGAGTAAAATTGGGGCTAATTTCCAACAGTAAATATAACCCAACCTCAACCCTCACTTTTCTATCTCTCTCGTGCAGCTGCTACATTCTCTCTCTCTCTCTCTCTCTCTCTATATATATATATATATATATATATATTTTTATTTTTTTTTATTTATTATTATTTATTGAAATAAGTATACTGCTGATTATGTGTTGCTGAATTTGTATATTATTTATATTATAATATGCAATAGCATATATGTTGATATTTTTAGGGGTATATATACTTTTGTTTTGTACAAGTATTATCATTATTTCTATATAACTATATATATATGTGTGTGTGTGTGTGCGCGTGTGTATTAATTTATTTTTGTAATTATGCGTCACACTTCAATAAGTCGTGTGCAGTGCTCCATACGCCATGGGACCCTATGCGCCGCGTCGTGCACCATGCGCTATGGGACCCTATGCGCCGTGCCATGCACCATGCTGGACCCTATGCGCCGCGCCGTGCACCATTAACAACTATGTGATTGACAGTCATAATGGCTGATATACATTGTTAACCGATTTATTTCAAATTTTTGTCATTTGCAGGTATTTAAAAAGTTTGGACTAGAGAAATATAGCCCAGTAGACGAAGAATTCGACCCAAACAGGCATAATGCCGTGTTCCAAGTGCCCGATGCTTCAAAGCCGGCTGACCGTGTTGCAATTGTTCTAAAGGTATCTAAGAAGTTATAAATACTAATCTTTTCAACATTTACTTGAGAATGTATTAATAACGCCATAACATGTTGTGAATTCGGCTTGGTTGGCCACTTAAACAATAATTGCAAAGTCTTAATGAAATGTTTATTTGTTCTCTCTCTTAGGCTGGATACATGCTGCACGACCGGGTTATAAGGCCTGCTGAAGTTGGTGTAACGGTGGCAGTAAACAACGAGGAAGCTGAAGAAGAGTCCAAGGCTTGACGGGATATATACCGTTGCAGTTCTCCTTCATGTACAATGTTGAGTCCTTAATTGGAGAAACAAATAGGTTAATTGTACCGTATTTGGATAAGTTTCATGCATATCGGTACAGAGGATAGAACTGTAAGCTATTTTTTTGTTTTGTCTATTTATTGTTCTTTTTATCGGGTTTTTTCTTTTATATCGATTCATCATGCTAGTGAAGATTTAAGGCATGAAGAGGGGGAATTAAAGAAGATGAGTTTGTTGCATTTTTCTTATGTGCCTTTTAGTTGCCTGTATGAATAAAGGGTTCCATGTTTTTTTTTTTTTTTTAAGAAACGATGTAATATATTACTCAGAGGCTAAATCAGCTGATAACAAATTCACAATATCCGGAGGTGGCAAAACGCCAAACTCAAAAGCAGAAAGGGCTCCACGAGCCAAACAATGAGCAACAGAATTAAACGATCGTCTAACAAAGGAAAAACTAACAGAACGGAAAGAAAGCAAAAGAATACGAATATCATTAACCAAAGGACTGAGCTCAGAAAAGTCCTCATTTGACAATTTGAGAATAAGTGGGAGGCAATCACCCTCCAAAATAATACTTCGAAAACCGAAACGAGAAGCTAAACCCAAAGCTTCAATTGCAGCCAAGATCTCCGCTACCTCTGGCTTAGAAACAAACTCGACTTTTCGGCGCATCCAAGCAACACAGCGCCCCTCCTCGTTTCTGCAGATGGCTCCCATACCCGTACCTCCCGGACTTGAGAAACTCGCTCCATCAAAATTAATCTTTACCCAGCCAACCATAAGTGGTTGCCAATTAGAGATCTCTTCGAATTGAGGCATAGGAAGCTCAGGGGCAGTAGCTTCTCTAAAAAAAGCCACAAAGGCGCGGGCAAATTGAATTAAAACGTCAGGGGGCATCGCTTTTTTTTTTTTCCATCAGCTGTTGGTTTCGATTAAACCAAAGATACCAACAAATAATGAGAGCAAGGCTTTGTTCATGATCAAGATCAGAGTGGAGTTGTCGTAACCATTTCTCAACATTATTATCCCATTTTGAAATAACACCCCATGGTAGTGCACTGAGGCTCCAAATAAGTCTTGCATGAGGACATGCAAACAGAATGTGGGCTAGGTCTTCCATTTCACCCTTGCAGAAACAGCAATTAAAATCCACATTTACCCTACGTTTGTGGAGATTAGAACCTGTTGGAAGTGCATTTTGACATGCCTTCCAACCGAACAGTCGAACTTTAGGTGGAACCGATGCCTTCCAAATAAAGTTCCAAGAGGCCCTCGTGACATCCGACGCCGACGCGAACGACATTGAAATAGCTGTGTTTTTTGAGTCACAAGCTACCCGGTAGGCACTTCGAACCAAAAAATAACCTTTTTTTGTAAAATGCCAAATCAATCTGTCATTGTTCCCTCGGCTGCCCAGCGGTATATTTTTAATAAACTCCGCATCCTCGGGCCAAAAAACTCGATCAACCCTGATCCCACCATCCCGTTCTAGGGTTAATAAGAGAGCTAACCCAAGCATTGAGAGGTAAATGTCTAAATGGGGTGATAGTATGGAATTCACTTCGCCTGGGGATCCACGGGTCCTTCCAAATGGATAGAGTTTCGCCCGACCCGACTCCCCACCGACACCCCTTCTTGACCAAACCTTGTGCTTCTATGATACTCTTCCATGTAAAGGAAGCTCCTGCACCGGTAATCCGGTAATTTGAAACAACTCATGGCATAAGTCGGGATGGATTGTATGAAAAGGGTTCCATGTTAATGGCACGATATTTTCAATGATGTTTAATTTGGTGGGGTAGTGAATTAAAAAGGTAAACTATTTTGTATTCGATTCGAGATCGATCTATAAGTTTTTATGAGTTTGGTTTGTTGGACATGCGTAATATTTTCGTCTTTGTTTTGAAGATTGTTTAAAGTTTGGTAGATTTAATTAAATAATAGTAAAATATGTGTAATTGAATTTGGTGTGTCTACTGGACAAACTTTACTTCGAACGCGATAAATTAAAAGTAGGTTAATCTAAAACAAAAATTTCAAAGTTCAATAAAATTAAAACAAATTTGAATGCTACTTTTTTGGCTTGATTAAGATTTGCTGCGCTTCTAATTCTATTGGGAAAATTACTAAAAGTATCCTGAAAATAATTTTTCATATTGAAAAAATTCATGAAAATATTTTTCAGTCTCAAATACTTATTCTACAAAAATTTTATTTCAAAAACCTCAAAAGTGAGGGTTAACAACTCTTTGGACACTATTCTTCATTTATTAAGTTAATAATTGATGAACTACATTTTTTTTTTTTTGGAAATCTCAGGGTAAATTTCCGCCGGTTACCCAGCAGAGCAAACCTGTCCATACGCAATAGCCTGCAAACCATATATGGAGGTAAGTCGGCCTAGGTTACCCATAGGCGACGGACTCGATAAGCGCAGGGGCCCCTAGGGGAGGACGGAGGAGTAAACTCCCCAAAATATTCCCTTTCTCCCAATCCACTACACTTGGGTTTCGAACCCGGGTGGGCTCTCACGACATAATGCCTTGTGACCACTTCGGCCACACCCCCTTGCTTTGATCAATTACTTTTTCTTATTGGAATCGTTTTGTTTTAATTCTTTCAAATTGGTGAACCATAAAATACGAATTTTATTTTGTAATATTAGATTTTTTTAAATATTTGTATATATTTTATTTTGATTTTAATATGGTAATTATTAAATGTTTTAATTTTTTTTAAAAAAAGATTAAAAATCTAAAAATTTAAAATTAAAATCATAAACAGTACCATTTATCAATATAAAATTTTTAATAAATAAATTTCATAGAAAACTACAATTGATTAATTTTTAATCTTAAAGACTAAGGGCAATTAAGTTCATAAATTTGTTAACCTTAAATATTGGGTTTTTTGGAATGAAAAGTTGATGGAGTGAATTTTTTGAATTGACAAATATTATCATGAGTTTTTTAGATGTAAAAGTTTATTTTAGGGTTTTTTTAAGTAATTTTTCCAATTTTATTTCATGTGTTCAAGCCTTGATTTTACGGGTGGTGCAATGCTCACCATAGGTTACTCTATCGACTTCACTTTCGGCCTATTAAAAACTTCTCAAAATGAACTTTAATATTTAAAAAATTCATGATAATATTTCTTAATTCAAAATTTTGTTTCACCAATTTTTCATTTTAAAAAAATAGATATTTATGGTTAATGGGTTATGGATTTAATTATCCTTAATATTTTAGATTAGGAATTTATTTATTTTACTTTTACATAGAAATTGATTTATTTAAGACATACGTTATATTCACGATTTTAAGTTTCATTTTTCTGATGAAAAATAAGAAGAGTATTTATAAATAATTGCCATGTTTAATTCAAAAATAAATTATATTAAAATAATCAATATATTTAATATTAAAAATGAAATCCACATTACAAGATTTATCAATTTATAGGATTCATAATAAATATAGATTTCGATAAAGAAAAATCAATCGATTGATTCTTAATTCAAGAAGCGTTCGGTAATTTCAGATCAAAAAGTTGGTAATCTTAATTTTTGGATTTTCTCAAATAAAAAATTTATAGAAAAATTTATGAGATTGAAAAATATTTTTATAAATTTTTTGAATATAGCCAATTATTTTAGAGGGTTTTAGTAACTTTCCCGATCTGTTATCCTATTTCGTATTTTCTCTCATTATAGGAGGAAATGAGATGCTACCCACTTGATTATGTGTCCAAATTAATTTTAAACCATTAAATTATATATAATGATATAATTATTTCACTTTATAATATCATATTATGTACGAGGGTAGCATGAAATTTCCCGATTATATGATAGTTGTAACGTCCCTCAAGTGGCAAAAACGCAGCGACGTCGTTTATTGTCACCAAAATATCTTATCCTCACTTCATCTGAAACTAATTCATTTTTCAATCTTTCCCACACAGAGAGCTCCACGTATTTTTGGAGAGTCCAACAATGGAGGCTTGCTGTACTACAACTCCCCAAACACTCTTCCAGTTCAAACCCACTTCAATTTCGCATTCACCATCTTCTCTCTCTCTCCTCGACACTCACTTATTCCTTACACCCATCACAAAAATCAACCAATTTCCGATATCTCGATCTTCCCGCCAATTATGTCAATCTCGTAAGACAGTTTTGAACGGCTTTGTAGCGTCAGCAGCCCCTGCTACCGTTGATGACACTGTTGTTGACAAGCTCCCAGCTGATATTCAAGTTACTGAGACCCCTGAACCCAATTCTAGAGTCAGCTCTCTCTCTCTCTCTCTACATATATATATATATATATGTTTGTGTGTAGCTGAATTTTGTTATGCTTCTCGTCCTGTTAATTGAATTATGATTAGCTAGGCGAGATTACATTTTTCGTCAAATGTTATATACCACCGTTTTTATACCACCAATTTTTCACCGCCCCTTGATTCAGAAAGTATGATATATTAAATCTATTAAAATCAATTAATTGTAAGTGATTTCTTACCAAAACTAGGGGAGGTGAAAAATAAGTGGCATATAAAAGATGGTACATAGTATTACTCTTGTTACAATTCTCGCATTTAGTACTAGCCGAGGTTTTGGTCCAAAATTTAACGGTCAATTCCGTTATCTCAACATTTTGACCCTTTTTTGGGAGAGTTTGTGTGTGAGTGACATGTGATGTTAAATAGAAATATTGTGATATTGAATACAATCCGCGCTTGTGAGTGCATTCACGCATGGATTTTTTTTGTTTTTTGTTTAAATGGTCAAAATGTTACTTAACGGAGTTGACCATTAAATTTTGGATAAAATATTCATTTGGGACTAAATGTGAGAATCTTTAAAAGTTACGGGACAGAATGTGAGAATTCCGTGACGGATGAGACCAAAATTGAAAAGGGCCAAACATATGGGACCAAAAATGCAATTTCCCCTTACTATCTAAGTGCATATTTCGTTTATTGGGTTGTGGCCTTTGTGGTTTAGTATCCTTGTTAAACAAATTAAGTTTACTTATTTCTTGGCATATTGATACTAGAGCTCACATTTCCACTTGGAATGGTCAAGACTCAAGAGCCTTGAACTCTTGAATGATGTGATTTTGTAAAGTTTCTGAGGATATACGCACACACATTCGGTTTTAAATTTTAATATCGTGATCGATTATGATCATATGTGCAGGTCAGGTTGAGTGTAGATGTTCCTGCTGTAGTATGCGACGATTGTTACAAAGCAGTCATCAAGGAGTTTACAAAACGAGCTAAGGTACTTATCAGTACTCAGCAATTAACACCTTCTTGACATTCTAATTATCAAGATTTTGACAATGAGTATATATATAAATTATTATACTATTAACCCATTTCAAGATAACAAAGGGCACAAGGATGTCTAATGATCCCACCAAAAATAGAGCATGTGACGTGCAAAATCGTGCAATTGATTGTTATCTTTGTATCTCTACAGGTCCCTGGATTTCGTCCTGGGAAGAATGTTCCAGAGAGTATTCTTATCGGTCATGTTGGGAAAGAAAATGTTAAGAAGGCCACCATTGAATCTATCTTGAAGAGAACACTTCCACATGCCATGTCTTCGGTTCGTCATTATCACTAGTTCCAATGTGTTTATCAAGTTGCACTTTAATATCTTACAATCCTCTGGAGTCGGTAGATTGAATTTGACTTGTTATATCTGTTGATCCTTTTTATATGTGAAAGTGCTTATTTTATTATGTCTGCTGTAGAAGTGAACTATTTTAGATTAATTGCTGTTATATCATTTGATAACACAAAAGGATGTCATCTTTGTGCTGAAATTAGATATCTTCGCGAGTTCTGTTGATGTTATAGAAGAGCTGCCCGTTAGTTGGTTTATAAACTAATTTTTTTGCTTGTCGCTTCATAGGTAAGTGGAAGAGCATTAGAAGATTCGGTCCGCATTTCCACTAGATTCCCGGAAATGGAAAGCACTTATTCTTCCATGAAATCTCTGAGGTTTGTTAAACTTTCATTCTTCCTTCAAACAAACATACATAGAAAACGACTAGCAAGTTTTTGCTTCTCCCTTTTCAGTTGTCGATCAGCTGTTAGAATGTGGCTGAACTTTCATGTCTTTTTCTTGTTATTAGATTTAATGATGTGATGAGGGTTTAAGATTCGGAATTACAGGTGGCAGTTCGTAGAATATGTGGGCTGATGCATTTCATATTTAAGTCATAGTGAATATACGATTACGCATGTTACTATTTATGAAGTTGTGTTTCTTATCATTAATGCGGTGAGTATGTGGTCTAGATATGATGTTATTGTTGATGTTGTACCTGAAGTCAAATGGATTCCTGAAGATGGGTACAAGAATTTAAAGATTGTTGTTGAGATTGACAAGGAAATAGATGCTCAAACTGCAGCTGAACAAGAATTAAGACGTCGCCACAAGGCCCTAGGTGCACTAAAAATTGTAACTGAAAGAGGCCTTGAGGTAAATAAAATCACACTTTGTCACTAATTAAATATTTTTCTCCAATGATTTCCAAAAATTGCAATTCAATAAACTGGCGATTCTTATGGTATTTGTTCGAGTTATTTAGAAGTTTTGAAAAACCTCTGCAGGTAGGGGATGTTGCGATTCTAGATATATCAGCCACTACAATCGAGCAAGATGAATCAGCTGCTCAAAGTATACCATCTGCAGAGAGTAAAGGTTTGTACGAAAGTATTCTTGTGTATTGTTATTTACAGTCGGTCATCCTTAGTTATATGTTCCTGGCAAACCATTAGTACTTCGCATTTTTCCTTTTACTGTTCTTTCTCTCTCCTTTTATACATTTATAGAAGCTTTAATATTTGTAACACTTAAAGTATATAATGTTTGTTTTCAAAGCCTCATTACGGCTTAATTAGCGGATCTTCATTTTTTACCTAATTATTCTCCCACAGGTGGGGATACATTTCTGTTCGCATTTCAATAATGGCCAAATTGCTTCTACTTAGTTTTTTCTTTTCTTTTCAGGGTTTCAGTTTGACACGGAAGATGGTGATAGAGTTCTTCCAGATTTTCTGGACTCGCTTATCGGAATAAAACGTGGTGATACTAAGTCCTTTCCATATGTATTTCCTGATTCATGGAAACAAGAGGATCTACGCGGAGTTCGCGCTCAATTCACAGTTAGTTTCTTCTTTAATTTAAATGAAACCATTTCATGATTGTTCGTTATGCTCGCATGATTGTCGCATGTGTATTACCAATTTTAAATGTTCTCGAGTTTTCCCTCAAACGAAATCAACTGATGAACAAAAAAATTGCTTTACAGCAGCATTACTAATTATTTACCCTGAATTGTTCCTTAAGTTGAATATAGAGATATCTTGGCTTGTACTGCTTGAGTTGAATTATTCAAGAAAATTAATTTTAACACTATGAAGTCTTACAAATGTTCTTTGCTCCATTTTGTACGCCCAACTTGAACTTTTGGATATCTGTGTCGATCGAGAACCTTAATATATGTTATATCTAAAAACATTTCATAGTTTATAGAAGCAAAAATTTAGATGCTAACTACGCCAGTAAATATAATTGATGTCCAATTTTCTTTTAGGTGGAATGCAAAGAACTGTTCTACCGAGATTTACCTGAACTGGATGACTCCATTGCTGATAAGATTCTGTCTGGATGCAAAACTATTGAGGAGGCAAGTTGTTAAACCCGTGTTTTGTTTTTCATATCATAAAGGGTGATGGTAATAGAGTAATCTACCCCGTATCGCCTTTTTTTTGGGTTGCTAAGTGCATCAAAATTATGTAATTGGAGATTTCCTATTGGTAATCTGCAGGTGAAGGAAATATTATTGGAAAAATTTCTTGAGGTAGAGCAAACAGCGAAAGAACAAGCTACAGATAATGCTATTCTGGACCAGCTACAAAAAGTATTCTTTATTTCACGTCTTGTTAAATTTTTAACTGCCTATCGAGCTTTTGATGAAATCGAACCTTTTTCGTCTTTATTTTCTTGTCAAACTTGGAGCTGATTCACTATAGTAGTATAGTGAATAAGGCTCCACTTCCTACCATGAAATACTCGTTTCCAAAACTACTCCTTTAACTTAAAATGATGACGGTTACTTTTAACCGTGCAAGAATGTAATGATGTACACAAATTTCACCTCGTCAACTTATATCTAAAATTTCATATCCCATCAAATTGGAGCCATTTTTTCAAGAATGATTCTAATGTTGTTATCTTGTAATTCTTGTAGATGGTTGAAGTTGATATTCCTCCATCTTTGTTCGAGGAACAAGGAAGGCAGCTTTACGGCGCCCAACTCTTGCAAATTCAGGTTTAGACTTTCGCTAAGAAACCGAATGTAGTTTTTTTTTTTTTTCCATCTCTTGATAACTGCAATTTTATCAGAAATAGAGACTCATTGCATAATTTTCTTTATTAGGCAAATATGAAACTCAACGAACAACAGTTAGCGTCTTTATCAAGTCCTAAGGCAGTGAAGGAGTACCTGGAAAAACAGAAAGAAAATATTTCAAGTATTATAAAGCAGAATCTAGCCGTTGGTGACGTATTCAAACGCGAAAATCTGCAGGTAGAAATAAAAATAAAATATTGCCTCTTTATATGTTTTACCTCTTTCATCTTATTTCTAGGGATAATTACATGCAAGCCCCTCACTTATTGCGTAATTACCATTTTGCAAATTACCAAGAGACCACATGTTAGATCCTGAAAAATGGGATGAAATTGTAAACTACTATTTACCGACAGGGGCTGAAAATGTAATATGTTTTTACCAACGGAGAAGTATAGTTAATTTCTCAAATCTTAGGGTGTTTTTTCGTAATTATCTCACGCACAGGAGGTGTGTGCATAATTTACCCTATTTTCTATGTAAGAGTCATTCTCAGGACCATCCATGTAATGGGATATCCACGTGGCGTTCACCATAGACGAATTATTGTTGATTGTATCCTGACTTTGATCCACTTGACTCCCCAAGAATCATTTATTTACATGAGATGCTTTGCTCCGGTGCAGATTTTGACAGATGAGGTGGTCAAGGAGGTCGAGAATTCGATCGCTGAGTTTAAGCGCCAGAACCAGGACTACGACGAGGAGCGTGTCAAAGGACAGGTGACATTCTATTTAATTAATCAATTCAAGGAATAATTAGTTAATCATTAATCTACTCATTATCAAGTACTCGAAAGATATGTATACTTCACTCCCTTAACATGAGCGAAAAAGCGTTAAACGGGAAAGATTTACTTGTTTAGGTACAAGAGGTGCTTGAGGGAGCCAAAGTGCTGGAATGGCTCAGAGAACGTGCAGATATACAGTATATAACAAAGTAAGAGATGGAACCAAATACCATTGTATCAATGAACCTGCTGCATTTGCCGTCGTCTGATACCTCTGGGATGATCTCTGATCGACCGCAGTCGAGATGATCGGTTCCGATTTTAACTGAGGAGAGCTGTGACGTATAAATTTCGGGAAAAAGTTTGGATTTTGATTCCGAACTTTCGGCCATCAAAAGGAGAAAGGGTAGAAAAGTTATAGAGGGAGCATTTTTTTTGTATCTTTTCAATCTTTCACCTTTTTATTTTGTCACTAAACTAGTATTTTGAGACCTTTTTTTAAAAAAAAAAAAAATTTACTTGACCTGATCTGGGTACATAAATGTTTTTGAATTCCATTGTAATGTTGCTATGAACTGCTCCAAACATTACTCCACCACCTCTAAACAATTAAATTCAATAATTTGCTATAATATTTCATCAAGGATTCTTAAAAGTTATCATGACTCGGAATTTTGAGATAATTTGATATATATATATATATACATACATATATATTATAATATTGAGTTTTGTGACTGCTAACTAAATTTTTGGGGTTATTGGCCCACTATGGTTAAGTTTCAAAGATGAATAATTTTCGAATTATATTATTGAGAAATAAAAGAAAAGAATTCCAATCAAATTAAGTACTCGATGAGTTTCTTCTTCTTTTAAAATTGTCTCAATCTTCTTCTGAAATCTGTATAAAAGCCCACTCGAGCATTCTAAGCTGACCCAAAACTCAAAACCAGATGTTAGAATCATAATGCCTAATTTGTAGTTGGCCCCGAAGACGGGTTTTCTGCGTTTATAGTGAAAGATTAAAATTACTCGGAACTCTATTCGAGATGAATTGTTACAAATCAACTTGAACTCGGATCGTTAAGCCAAACTAAATCAAGACATTTTGTCTTATACGATAAAATCTAAAATTCGATTTGAGCTCGATTCACCTAGTTAAAAAGAAAATGGAAAAGAGGATATACAAAAAAATCAAGCCACTTGGGATGATTCATGTTGCACTGAATAAAATAAAACTCATTTGGGCTCGATTGTTTTTACAATTTGACCAAATTAAATAATTTCAATTCGACTCTTTTAACAATCAAATAAATTTAAACTATTTCAAGCTCCATAAAATTAATCAAATCACACTATTTGTTATGTTGATTTTTAAGTTATGACTTTGTAGGTAGAGTAGCCAAATCATATATATAGGTAGAAGGAGCTACATTGGTTAGTTGATTATTAGTTGATAATTGCATTTAATCAACAAAGCTTTTGAGTTTTGGCAAAATAAGATCATTATTTTTTAAATGATTAATTAGTAAGACCTTATTTAGTGGAATTACCACATAAAAAAGCTTGAAAAAAAAAAAAAAGGAAAATTACTAAAACCCCCTAAAATAAATTTTTATATCTAAACAACCCATGAAAATATTTTTCAAACTCAAAAACACATTCTACTAACTTTTCATTCCAAAAAACCTTAAAGTTATTATTAACAATTTTTTGGAGTAAATTACGCTTCATTTATTAAGTGAAGAATTAATCAACTGGTTCTTTATGTCAAAATTGTGTTATTTTATAATTTACAAATTAATAAATCGTATAATACAGATACAATTTTTTAATATTAATATTTTTATAAAATTTATTTTTTATTTTAGTATGGTAATTATCGAAAAAAATATTTTTTAAGATTTGTCAAAAGATTAAAAAAACTTAAAAAATTAAGATTAAAATCATAATTAGTACGATTATCAAAAAAGTTCTAAATAAATAAACTTCTACACGAAACTACAATTGATTAATTTTTAATTTAGAAAGTTAAGGGCAATTAACTCCATGAATTTCTTAACCCTAAATGTTGAGGTTAGTGAAAAGCTTGTGAAATGGATTTTCTGTATTGAAAATATTTTCATGAATTTTTTTTAAATTTTTGTCTAATTAATCTCTATTTTTGATCTTTTTTCTGAGTTTTAGCATTTTTAAAAAACATTCCTTGCTTTTTCGAATTTCCCTTATTTTTCTGGTTCTTTTTTTAAAATATTTTTTTATTAGTTTTCAAGTTTTTTTTTTATGATATGATCCATATTTTTTAACTAAAAATATAAAAAAAACATTAAATATTATAAAAATTCAAAGATCAGATTTTAGAGAAAACCCTCATATCCTATGGTGTATAGAGCACTTTGCCCCTTGGGTGACGATTTTACCCTTAATGTAGGCACATGCATCGGAAAAATGAGGTATTTTTGTCAATATTCTGTCGGAGGGAGTTAACTGCACCCGATACCAAAGGTTTTGGGTGCACAAGTAGATAGGATAGGGAGCAAAGTGTTACACCACCTATTGGTGAGGGGTACCTGCTATTATCTCATTATAATAATATTATTTTAGTCAAAAAGTGGTTGGTGGCGTGACTTTGTTAGTTTTTAGTTACATTAACTGAAGAACAGTTGTTTGGTGATGGGGATTTTGTTAATTTCATTTCTAATCGTTTTAATAAAAGTCAGAGGAGATGATAAAACAATTTAGGTAATAAAATGGCAGGCTAAAAAATATGAAATAGAAAAAATTGTCAATTTTATTGAAAATTATGTTTAGTTTTTTTAAATAATTGAGTACGCGACTTGGACCCGAGCCGATCAAGGTATTATTATTCAAGTCTTCTGATTTTTTTATTGAGTTTCAAAAATTATTTTGAGCTTAATTTGGTTGTAAAAATGGACTCAAGCTCGAACAAGTTTTAACGGGTAGAACACGAGCTGAATTCAAGTAACATAATATTTTACATACATTCTATTATTTTTTAATTAATCAAGTCGAACTTTAAATGTTATCAACCATAAGACCATGATTAAACTTGTTTATTATGTTCAATAAATCGAACTCAAATAATGATGAATTTCTATTTGAGTGCCGAATAACTTGATTTGTTTTTTTACCCAAATAAGTAAACATCTGACCCAATGAAACTTCAAATCATAAGGAGAAATAAGGCCCCAATTTGATAAGATGCTATTTCTTATTTTTTATTTTCGTTAGAAAAAGTAAGAGTTCTTATATTTTTAGGGAGTAGAAACATGATGGTGAAAGTGTGCTTAGATTAGTTTTTTCGTTTTTTAGAAAAGAAGTCTATTAATTAGGCATGATGTGATATGATTTTTTTTATGAGAAATGGTATGAATGAGTTTTTATTTTATAAGAAAATCTAAACATATTTAATTGAAACTCATCGATTAAAACATCAAAAATATTTAAAGTAGATCTTATTTTGCACCTTTCGCCATTTCGAATCAATATATGTAATTATTTAGTTGCATATATTAATATATTGACTATAATTTGATTTTCTTGGAGAATTGTTTAGAAAAACGCAATTAAATTCATTTTTCAAGGGAATTTTAGAATTTTTTTTAAGGAATATTGACTATAACATTTCTTTGGAACATTTTTTAATAGATGTCAAGTAAATGCATTTTTTATGAATTTTTTGTATGAAAAATTGGAAAATGGATAAAGAGATTCCATCCAATTGGGGCCTAAGTTTTTCAATCTACTTCCTCATTGTCATGAACCGTATATAACCCCAAAGACACGAACAAGAATCCAAGCAAGGTAGGAAAAATTTATACTAATATGTATTGTATGTGGTGTTCATACAAACAAATAGATACATAATATATATTTAAATTACTGTACTCGATCTGATATATATTTTATGTAGTTTCCATTAGGGCTGAATAATGAACCAAACTACTCGATACTCGATTCGAGTTCGATTCGTTAACATATCAACCAAGCTTGAACCTTTTGTGTTTGATAAGTTTTGAAACTCGACTCGAGCTCGGCTTGATTAGTAAAAAATAATAAAAATATATACAAAAAGATGAAACTAACAAACTACTTGATTCGAGTTCGGTTCGTTAACATATCAACCAAGCTTAAACATTTTGTGTTTGACAAATTTTAAAGCTCGACTCAAACTCTGCTCGATTAGTAAAAAGTAATAAAAATATATACAAAAAGATCAAAGTATTCAAGCTTGACTCGTGTTCGGCTCAATTAAAGTTCGTTCAAGTTCGACTCGATTAATAATCAAACAAACTTAAACACAAATTTTGAAGCTCGATTTTATTTCAAACAAGCTTGAACAACATCTCATTTAGCTCGACTCGGCTGATTTACACACCTAGTTTTCATTCACACAAATAGATATATAATTATTTAAATTATTGTACTCGATCTGATATAAAATTATACATAATTATTTAAATTATTGCTATCAATCTGATATAGAATTATCGAGTGGCGCACCAAACGACTTTCCAAGGCAATAATATATTGGTTAGAGACGGCCGACGTACGCACCCGGGCCTACATTTACAACTCCCATATCATTTTGTTGTTCCCCCCTGTGAACATCTTTCTTCTCTGTTTCCACTCTCACACTCCTTTCAATACACACTCACTGCAGCAAAAATTGTATAATTCATAGATCTGACTCCAAAATTCACAGAAATCCGAACAAATTAAGTACGATTCTTTGATCATTCATCGTTACTGCAGTTTTTTCATCTGATCTTTTGTTGAATAAATGAGAATGTGAGTATCTAAGTGTAAGTGTTAATTATGATTGCTTGCTCGGATGATTTCTTGAACTTGATCGAAACGGTGTCGTATGGATGCTTCGATGATGTGGAGGTGGTATTGATCACATTTTGTAGCTACTATATATTTGGTGTTTCTGATTTATGTACAATTTGTGTGTGTGTGTGTGTGTGTGTGTGTGTCAATGTTTAATGTGTACGTACTTGTTTGAGGGTTTGTATTGTTAAATTTCATTTTAGTGGAGATGTTAGTACTTAAAGTTGTGTATTTGCTGCTTAAAAGTTGAAACGACTGACGTGAGTATGAAGTTTAGGTAATGTTGCTTAAATGGCTTGATAATCGATTCAAGTGATAATAGGAGTTCTTTTTTGATGGTTCTTCCTTCGTATATTGATCGAAGGGAATTGAATAAGAGTATCTGGAAATGATTATGCATATTTGTCCGAAACTTGGGTTACATTTATTAGAGCAGGGTGGGGAACATTGTGACATTGTGGCAAATTGTTTTAACTTATCGAAAAGAAAGTAAAAGTATCAAAAGATTTTATTTCGATTCAGTAATTGACCGGATAAAGAGTGGTTCCCGTGATTGCTTAATTGAATGCTCTGTGTGTTGCATTTTCATTGCCAGTGCTGCTGTCTGCGTAAATGAGGATGAGAATGAGTTCTGACTGGAGAGATCCAAAACACACTTTGATCTGCATTATAACTGCCAACGTTGTTTTAGGCACTAGGACTTTCTGTAAAGTGCTTTTGTTTTGTTATATGTGTGTCATGGCTCTGCTCATGATGTGCATAAGACAGATAAATGGACATGTAAGTTACACTGTGACTAAAATTTGATGTTTTTATCAGGTTCGCTTTTAGACATAGTGGAATGGCAGCAGTAGAAGTTGAAAATCCTCGCCTTGGACAAATTACTTGTGGATCTTTACTGCAGCAGTTGCAGGCAAAAAAGAAATCCATTCTTGAAATTCTTATGCTCTCTGTTTTCTATTTCTCAAGTTTATTGCATACTGACAAAACAAAATTCTTTTTTAATGCAGCAAATATGGGATGAAGTTGGTGAAACTGACGAGGAACGTGACAAAATGCTCCTTCAGTTAGAGCAAGAGTGCTTGGATGTATACCGAAGAAAAGTCGACCAGGCTGCAAAATCTAGGGCCCACCTTCTTCAGACATTGGCAGATGCTAGAGTTGAACTCACCTACCTATTATCAGCCCTTGGAGAGAAGACTTATGTCGGAATCGTAAGTGATTATCTTTCAATTATATGAAAACGGACAATCTGAAAGGAACAATTTGCAATCAATAGCATTGGAGTAAAAAAGGCTTGCTTAAGAGTTCTTAGTTAGTGAAATTTTGTACTTTGTTCTGTTTTGGTTTCCTTTGCAGCCTGAGAAGACATCAGGAACAATCAAGGAACAGCTTGAAGCCATAGCTCCTGCTTTGGAAAAACTTTGGAAATTGAAGGATGAAAGGATAAAGGAGTTTTCTGATGTTCAATCTCAAATACAGACGATATGTGCAGAAATTGCTGGAACTAGTGAGCAAGTGGAGCATCTAGCAGTCGATGAGTCGAATCTATCCCTGAAGAAATTAGATGAATTTCATACTCAGCTCAAAGACCTTCAAAAAGATAAAGTGAGTTCTTAAACTTACCATAGATGCTTCCAGCATTTTCATGGTTTGTTTTTCTTTATTTGCAGAGTGAGAGGTTGCACAAAGTTCTTGAATTCGTGAGCACCGTACATGATCTCTGTGCTGTCCTTGGCATGGATTTCTTGACAACTGTCACTGAAGTGCACCCAAGCCTAAATGACTCTCATGGTGTACAAGCTAAAAGCATAAGCAATGACACGCTATCTAGATTGGCTAAGACTGTTTTAACATTAAAGGAAGATAAGAAGAAGAGATTGCAGAAGGTAATGACCAGAGCTCTAATCTGATTCTTTCAATAAAAAATTATGCAGATGAAAGCCACATCATCACAGATTCATGAATAGTAGAAGCTCAACCTTTTTCTCATCATGCTTCACATATTACTTTACAGTTAACAGTATTGGGAACATTTTTCACCGTATAAATGATTCTGACTGAAATTTCTCATTAGGCAATCAACATTAGGATCGTATAGGACTTCTTAATTATAGTTATCTAGATAATGGAATGTCGAGTAAGTTCTGACATCATTCTATTGTATCATAAATTTTCCTAAGCTCATATAAGCCTCACATTTCCGTGACTCGTTCACAGGAGATTCGCCTTTTTCAACTTTGCAGTTGATTTTACCTGTTTATCGGGTAACTACCATCATTGCAAAGTTTCTCTCTAAACGTCGTTACAATTCTCTTTTCTTGCATTTGTATCATTTTCGCTTGCTTTTGCTTCAGTAGTGTTTCTCTATCATGAAGTATTGTACTATAGCATGGATATATCTTATTCAACCTAACTGTTGCCATATGCAGCTTAACTTTATCTTTTGATTCATGTCTCTCTCTACAGCTCCAAGAATTGGCGTCTCAGCTAATTGACCTTTGGAATTTGATGGACACAACCGCAGAAGAGCAGAGCATATTTGACCACGTTACTAGTAACATTTCATCTTCAGTTGATGAAGTTATGATTTCTGGGGCCCTTGCTTTAGACCTCATTAAAGAGGTGATTAGAGTTCTTTATTTTCATAAAAAAATAACATTTGCATTTGAATAATTCAGTGATTTAATCATTTCTGCTTTCTTAAAGGCTGAAGTGGAAGTTGAGAGGCTTGATCAGCTAAAAGCTATCAGAATGAAGGAAATTGCTTTGAAGAGGCAAGTTGAGCTCGAGGAGATATTTGCTCATGCTCATATAGAGATTGATATTGAAGCTGCTCGAGGAAAAATGTCTTCACTTATTGATTCAGGGAGTGTCAAGCCTGCAGAGTTAGTCGCCGACATGGATAATCAGATAGCAAAAGCCAAAGAAGAGGCTGTGAGCCGGAAAGATATATTGGACAAGGTTGAGAAGTGGATGTCCGCTTGTGAAGAAGAAAGCTGGCTTGAAGACTACAACAGGGTAATTACTTTTATAAAATATAATCAGTAATTTGATCACTCATTTTTACGAGCATAAAAGTTACTTCATCTACACCAGCGGTATGGTTTTTGATTACTCTCTGCCCCGTTTACTCATCGATAAATATTTGTATAATTGTTTAGCAATAAATACAAATTTTCATATTATGAACTATAACTTCTGATGTTCGCATATTCTTTCTCATAGTCAATTGTAAGTTCTCTCTGGCACTTGCTTAAATTTTTTAATTAATAGAAATGTTCCATTTGTGAAACAGGATGAAAACAGGTATAATGTTAGCAGAGGTGCGCATTTGATTCTGAAGAGGGCAGAAAAGGCACGAGTATTGATCAATAAAATTCCAGGTATTTGTTATACCACAAGATATCCTATGGTGTACCATAATAAAGATCTTCTCTGTTTGCTCTTTCGTAAGTGTGTTGGATTCCAAATTCATAGACATTGTAAAGAATTTTTTTGACTCAAATGCCATAGATCAATTCTTGACAAGAGTCGGCCAGTAAATTTACTATACGTAACCAGTCGATACATATTAGGAAAAATTTACTAGTATTGCATATGATTATGACTTATGAGTAATCTAGGCATCATAGCATGTGATAATATGGTTTTTGCTTGATTTTGTTGACATAATACTCATACATTTGACTTGCTTTGGTGTTGCAGCTCTTGTTGATAGCTTAATTGCTAAAACCCGTGCTTGGGAGCAGGATCGTGGAATAACATTCACATATGATGGTGTTCCTCTACTTGCCATGCTAGATGAGTATGCAAAGCTCAGACACGACAGAGAAGAAGAGAAGAAGAGGTTAAGGGTAAGTCTATTTTGCTGTAGCTTTCCTAATCGTGCTCCATCACCGCTATTTCTTGAAGTCAAAGCAATTTAGTCATGTCAATAAGAATCCATATAATATATAATGCTGGCTTTTATTTGGGTTTTTCTACCCTGCATTGGGAGCAACGCTTCAATCACATTGCTGACCAGGGGATCATTGGGGGTGAGTGGCTTATCACCGGTCCAAGTCCAAATCTTCTGTAACATAATTGGGTAACATTTTTTGATACATTCACAAATGCGTGAGAAGTGTATATATGAGTGGTTAGGATGCTGAGAGAAAAAAATCGTGAATATGGAGAAGAAACTAAAAATTTTCTCTATATCTTAACCACTCGCGTATGCACTCGTTGCAAATGTGTGTTGTGCGTAACATGAAGTGTTACACATTTGTGTTACCGAAGATTTGGCTGGACCGACAGTATTGCACCCTGTGTACCATAGAATTTTCATGCTTTGTTCCAAACTTCCAATTATGAGTTGCTCGAATTCCATCCAAAATTCTTTACAGGATCAGAAAAAGTTCCATGAACAGTTGAATAAAGAAAAGGAATCCATGGTTGGTTCAACACCAAGCCCAGCCCGACCGCCTAGTACCAAAAAGGTCGTTGGTCCACGAGCCAACGGAGGTGCCAATGGAAACACTAGCAGACGGCTATCTCTTCAAAATGGTTCAAGATCTGCAAATAAAGACGGGAAGAGAGAGATGAGGCCAGCTGCTACATCACACATATCCGCATCCGAGCCTCTTCCAAGTACACCCTAAAAGAGAAAATTTTCATCCGTATATTGTTGTGATATCTTTTATTATTTTTGCTCACTACAGTTGTGATCGAAGGGAGATACTTGTATCTTATAACCCGAGTGGTTTTGGGTAGAGATTGCGGTGGATCATAGACGTTTGTGTTTGTATTGAGGTTAATGAGAAGTTTTTTCAACTCAATGTTCTTCACCAAAATGCAGCTTTCTTCAAATTATCTTGTGATATAGTACTCAGAAGTAAATTTCAGTACTGTGATATAGATCATAGAAATCTAGGCTTGTATGGTATTGTTTTAATTTTCAATTCTCATTTTCAAGTTGAAAAATGTAGAAAAATGAGTTTTCAAACCTTTATTGGTTTTTGTGTTAAAATTGAAAATATGTTTGGATGAGTTGTTTTTGAATTGTTAATTTATAAGTTGAAAATGAAAATATGTTTGGATGGATGTGGTTTTGTGTGAATTTTTATACGAAAAGACGTGATAAAGATGAAAATATGATTGGATAGATATTTTTGAGATATAAAAGTAAAAAATTGTACATGATTTGATATAAAGTAAACTTAATTTGTAGTTGGTAATATAGTTAATTATATTGATATATATTGTGTGTGTATGTATATATATACTTCTACTATATATATGGCACTTCTCAATCGTTTTATTAATCACATATATATCAATAATTTTCATACAAATATTTTTATTCAAATTTATATCAAGAAATGTATAGTAGTTAAAATTATTTAATAATGACCATGGTTATTAATACGTTGGATAACAAAATAACTTTTTTAATCGATTTTTTTTGAGCGGTTTCAAGAGATGGGGAGGGGGGTACCCATGAGTCAAGCTCGAACCGAGCCTAACGAATTGATCGGCTCGATCTCGAACTCAAACCAAGAGTTTCGAGCTTGAGCCAAAGTCGAGCTCCGAAAAAATTAATTTTTTTTTTATTAATGTATATTGTTAAGTATAATCTCGATAAATATTAAATATATCATTATTTATATATATATAATAAACTCAAAATATAATAATATATATTAATAGATAAAATAAATACTGTAATACATATATTAATGAATTTTGGAGTTGGGGTTTGGGGGGGGGGGGGGGGGTTCAGCGAGATTCATGGGATTAGGTGACTTTCTTGTAGGGCAAATTTTGGAGGCTGTGGCAGCAGATCAGTTTTCATTTTTCATGAGCTGGATTCCCAAAAATTTGAAAATTGAAAACCAAAAAAAGGAGAAAAATTACTTAGCCCAATCATGTTTAGGGTTTTTAAAGTGGTTGAGAATTGAGATTTGAAAATAAAAATGAAACCATACAAGTCTAAGCGGCCATTATATGCCTGGTTCCAAGTTGTCAAACCCAAATGTGAGAGGAGATAGGAATTATTTTATTTTATTTTTTGAAAAAAGGAAGAGATTTCAATTGAGATTAACAGTAAGAAATTGGGAGAAATAAACGTGATTGTCATCATATCATTTCGGCAAAGCACGTTACATGACATGGACCCAATAAAGTAGTAGTTTATGTCTTTTATCGTAAAATAATGTTTTATTTCGTATTTTATTTTACATAAATACAATATGTGTTTAATTTTTTTTTTCAAAAATATAAAATTGACATGAATACATATGTAGATGAACTGAAGCACAATACAATAGCACCAAAAAAAAAAAAAAAGACAAAATGGACCAGATTGTTTGAAGAATTGCCCAAGCACTAATAATATCCTATTATGTACGGATGCGAATATGAGAATACAAATACGATACGACACATATACGAATTATGATAAATTTCAAAATTTTAGGATACGATACGATGATAAGTTTATGTATATGCATATATAATTTTTAAAAATAAATTTAATTCAATATATTTATATATATAAATAAAATCTTTTTTTATTTAAATTTCTTTGTTAATTTTTAATCTTTAACAAAAACCAAAAATATTATCTTTTCATATTTGACCCAAAAAGTATTGTATAATATTAAAAATATAATCTATCTGGTATTCAAAGCGTGTCATATAATTGAAATTTTGTATCAAATACGATATTCAAAATTTTTACTTTTGTTTTTATTTTCGGACATTTCAAAGATATCCCCACCATGGTTCAAAGTTTATTTTCTTTTCCACCGAAACGTCCGAAAAGTTTCTATTTTTCAACTTACGGAAAAGAAATCACCATGTAGTTTCGAAATTACATTGTTTCCTAGGAAACTCTTAATGTTTCCAATGTTTCCATGGAAACTCTCAATGTTTCCATGGTTTCCATGTTCGTTTTCGTGGAAACATTGAGAGTTTGGTAATTTTTTTTCAAAAAGATTTGCTTTATCGCAAAAACAACAGAGCTCTCAAATCTCTCAATGTAGGGAAAGAGGTTAAAAAAGAAGAAGAAGAAGAAATGAAGAGTAATAAATTTAACAATCAAACGAATATTTATTTCACCAAGAAATGACTTTTTTATCATGCGACTCAAAATGAAGATTACTGTATTATCAATTAAAGTATTTTTTCATATAATTTGTAGATGAGTTTGAAACCATAGTATCAGCCATATTAACTGTTTATTTTTTTCACGATAACACTTTTAGAATTTTTTATTTCACAATTTAAGTTACTAAAATTTTATCAATTATATGTTCTGTGAATGTTAAACTTCAATCATAAACTGCCACTTTTCATTTTTTTCACGACAACACTTTTAGAATTTTTTATTTCATAATTTAAGTTACTAAAATAATATTGGTTATATGTTATGTGAATGTTAAACTTGAATCAAACGTTATCACATTATTTATTAATGTAATTTGATTGATTATTGATATAGATATATAAACATTACACAACTATTATTTTTTTCTAATAAAAAAAGGAACCAACCCTTCTTTACTTCTTTTTTCACCGTCCTTACCTTATTTCTAACATTTTTCAAGTTTTTCATGATGTTTTCGAAACGTTTCTCATATTTAAGAACTCGAAACTTATCTTCGAAACAAAATTTTAATCCTTGGTCCCCACACGGTATTCAAAAGTTTTCGTAACGGAAATGAATACAACACATATAGTTTTTAAATTATCAGCGCTATCATAGGTATGCTCTCATAAAAGAAAAGAAAAAGAATAAAACAATTAAAAACAACCGACGTCGCATTACCCTATTGGGCAGCAAGAAGTTTCGAATTCCCATTTCTCTCCGAGATTTTGAGCGGCGACGGCGACGGCGATGACGACGGAGAACGAACCGGCGAAGCTGCTACTTCCTTACCTTCAACGAGCAGATGAGTTGCAGAAGCACGAACCGCTCGTAGCCTACTACTGTAAAACTTCAATTTCTTCTTCTATTGTCATTCAATTCGAAGTATTAATCCTTGATTCCGATGATTTCTGTATTAATCTGTTCGAAGATTGTTTGATTCCGTTACTGTAATTTCAATCTCTTCTTCTATTTCTTCAATTCGAAGTATTAATCCTTGATTGCGATGATTTCTGTATTAATCTGTTCAAAGATTGTTTGATTCTATTACTGATATTTTGAATTTAATGAGTATTATATTGAACAGGTCGATTGTACGCGATGGATCGAGGAATGAGGATTCCTCAGAAGGAGCGTACAAAGACTACCAACGCTCTTCTTGTTTCGCTTATGAATCAGCTTGAAAAGGTCCTTTTTTTTTTTCTGAATTCATATTTTTTTTTCCTATTATTGTTCGACTGATTCTGTTAAAGCAAACACAAATTAAAAGCACAAAAAAGATTAGACAACACAACAGTTTATGTGTTCGGCAATTACCTTCGTCAATGGGAGAGAATAAGAGAATTTCATGGTGCAGAGTATAAAGAATGTCAAAAGTTTTAACTGAAACCTAGCTTCTGATATTTCCTCAAAACAGATTGATCTTGGGCCTTTTGTTTAATTCTAGGCCTAGGCCTAGCCCTAGGACTGTAAGACATATCAGAACAGATTCCAGTCCGAGCAATGTGTCTTTCACTTTGCATTTAAGCGATTATTAATCGAACATCTTTTGCACTGCTATGGATAGGATTTGTATTGCAAAGACGATTCGTTCATCAACTATTTTTGAGAGTATTTCCTTGACAATCTTTTGGATCCAATTTTTTTTCTTTCTTTGTATATATATATCATGATAGGCTTCAGAGAAATTATTTAGTAGGCACTGATGTGTTTAAATTCACATATGGTGATTCTTTGATAATTTCTATAATCTTCATATTTGGTGTGTTCACCCCATTTGGCTTGTATATTATGTTGTGGATAAAATGCTAGTAACATGATGATGCCTTTTGTGTCTTATCTGCGGAATATTGTCTTGCAGGATAAGAAGTCATTGCAGTTGGGGCCTGATGATCATCTACATGTGGAGGGGTTTGCCTCAAGTGTCTTTGCTAGGGCAGACAAGCAAGATAGAGCAGGGCGATCCGATTTGTATGTGAACTTCCTGTGCCTCTATAATTAGTCTTAGTTGGTTGATATATTTCTTGTGCTGGCATTGCAATTGAATTTTGTTCTTTCAATTTCCTGCAGACCAAAATAATCGTTTACCTTCATTAGTAGATTAAGAACTGATGGGGTAGTCTGTTAATGTTCGTAGTCCCTTTTTCTTTATGTATGTGTGTCTGCTATTTGGTCTTTTGGATGGGTGGTGTCTACAGTGAGGGTTAAACACATGGGATATAACCAATTGCAGGAGGTACTAATATGTCTAAAAGTAAAATTGTTCTGACGTGTGACATAAGGTAAAATTAGCATTAATTTCAGAAACCAAACAGCAGTGGTTCCGAAACTATTTCTCAGTAAGAATTATTACTGTCTTTGCTTAGAGAACCATCAATATGTATTACTCTCATTGTCCCAGATTAATTACCTGTATTTTCTCTTTTGGGTTGTCCCAAAATAAGGCTCCAGTTTCTAAAATAATTTTTTCTGTCAAAATACCCTTTCACTTAATGTAATGTTATGGCACCATGTCAGTACCAACTATCGATTACAACTTTTTTGGGGCAAAATTGTAATGATACACAATTTTTCTTCTTCTTTTCTAATCTAAAATTTAATGTCGAGTCAAATTGGGCCGTAAGAATTAGATGGTCCGAGTAGAGCTTCTCCTATCTTTTTGTTGCTCTAGAAAACGGTAAAATCAAAGCTTTTCTCTAAAGAAAATATTTGATGATTCTCTTAATTCTATTGATGAAGTTTTTATGTTTTTATTTCACAAAATAATTGCGAAAGCATAAAATTTTTCCACTATGTCTATAATTGGAGGTGATCAAGTCTTTGTCTAACTAAGAAAAATGAAGGTTTCCTCATGGAGTTACCAGTATTTTGTACCTTCTTTTCCCTGGAAAAGCACCTTATTTGAAGTGGGTTGGGGTGGACTACATGGGGAATTAGCTTGTTGCTACCCCATATTTTAAATATGTGAGTCGTTCTGTTTGTCCACAGATGTTTCTACACTCATTTCCACTAATTTGTGCTGTTTGAGCAAGTTTTGAAAGTCTTGGGCGTTAGATTTTGTGCTCGAGTAATCTGAATCATTGTGCTTCTCAAATTCAATGTCATAAATGTATGCTTAAGTAACTGAATCTCATACTATTTCAGCCTATCTTGTCCTAATTGCTATCCTTTGATTACAACAGGAATACTGCAAAAACCTTTTACGCTGCAAGCATTTTCTTTGAAATCCTGAATCAGTTTGCTGATGTTCAGCCGGATGTGAGTTCCACACTGGTTTTTCAAATATCATATAGATTGTTACTGATGTTTTATAGCTTTTCGTAGCTTTAACATAAATCTTTCTTTCACTTCTTATATTCCGTTCTTTTACCTTTTTGTTGCTTCTCTCGCATTGGCAAATTCGTTACAGTAGATCGTTTTCTTATTTCTTTTCCCCCCTATTCGTTTAATTTCCCATATTACAGCTTGAGCAGAAACAGAAATATGCTGCATGGAAAGCAGCAGATATAAGGAAAGCTTTGAAAGAAGGGAAGCAACCTCTACCCGGTCCTCCTGGTGGAGAGAAAGATCTATCAGTTCCATCAAGTACATCCAGTGGTGAATACGTATGATATTTATACCTAAGAATTTCTTTGCTCACTTCTTTCTTAAATACCTAAGAATTTTTTTTATTATTTGCTCAAATGATTTCTATGACATCATTGCTATTTTCGCGCTTTTTCCCCTTATCTGATAGGCGGTGTATTTTCTCCCCTGCACATGGTGTTTCTTTCATGGAAGATAAAAATCATCATAGAAAAAACCAAATTATAAATTATTGTTTAAATCCAAAAATACGATGGCGCATATTTTTCTTAGTTTTGGAATATTACTTTGCAGGATGTTAATCCAAGCAGAAACGATTTCCCCACGGCGCCTGACCCGAGCAGGAGAGATCCCTCTGCAACTCTTCCACCAGATTCAGATTTATCGCCTCAGCCATATGATAAAGTTAATTTGCAGCACTCTGCTAATATCTCACCACAACCTTCAAATATTCCACCTTCACCTTCTTCTAACATCTCACCGCAATATCATTATCCCACCGATGGCCACCCATCTGACAATTTTCATCAACCGCCTCCAACCAACACTAGTTATCCTCAGTCATATCACCATCAACCATACCATCCCGAACCTCCTCAGCAGCATTTTCCCCAAAACTACCCTTCTCAAGATTTACCCTCGTCTTTTCCAAATTTCCAATCTTACCCTAGTTTTAACGAAAGTACCATTCCAACCCTTCCTACAGTTCCTTCTCATTACCCTTCTTATCATCAAGGCTCTGATGCTTCTTACTCGAATCCGCCACCTGTTAACACAGCAACCTATACTCCAACTCGGAGTGGGAATGTTCCAGAAGCTTCCCCAACTACTACACAAAATTACGAATATGACAGCAATTATCAGCCTTCACCGGAGAAAATTGCTGAAGCACATAAAGCTGCCAGGTTTGCAGTTGGTGCTCTGGCTTTCGATGATGTCTCCATTGCAGTTGATCACCTTAAGAAATCACTTGAATTGTTGACAAATCCATCAGCTACCCACTGAATTCGATGTTAAATCTTTACTGAGATGTTTTTACATGATCTGATTTGTAAAGATTGATTGGCTTTGCAAGAGGTTGGTGTTCAATATGTGGAAACTGGGGTTTGATGAAACATGTAACTCGAAAATGTTACCTCTGAGGTTCACATATGTGCAGTCAATGTCATTTCTCCGTGTTTTTGCATGAGGTACTATATGTATTGATCGAGTGAAGAAATATTTATGACGTCACATTTTTTCTATTATTTTTGAAAAAAAGGTGGGTCAATTTTCTTTTACCTAGCATGAATATTGGTTTAAATATATTCAGATGAATTGTATACAATCAATCTGGTTTGAATAAATTCAAATGAATGGTACTTGTTACGTGATACATCCGTTAATTCATGTAGATGTGAACTTAAAACCAATTCAGAATAGGATTTTCGGACAAGCATCTAAACATGAGAATGCCAAGATTACATTTTGTTGCACATGTATGTAAAGTTGAGGTAAAGACAAATAATTATCTCCCCAAGAAAACAAACAAGAGAAAATACAAACACCAAGTGTAGCTTAATTAGAGACTGATTAGACGATATTAACAATGCTAATCAAACAGTATAGAAGACTCGTATCTATTCACAATATTGCTAATAATAGCTAGCGAAAATTACAAACAAACCCACTCACTTATTGTGTAATTACAAACACTTCCCCTTAGTTGAAATTACCGACCCCCCCTCAGGGGTCTATTTATAAGGTTTACAAGGGTAAAATTGTAAAAATTGTTACGCACAAAGGTAAAATTGTAAGAAATTTTTAACATAAGAGGGTGTGTTGGTAATTTCTAACAAGTGATAAGAGGAGTTTTTGTAATTACACAATAAATGAGGGGGTTTGTGTGTAGTTATTCCTAATAGCTAACAATATATATTTTCACAGTTCCATACTAGGACTATCTTCAACTTAGTAGAGTTTAATTTTCACTCATGTTTTAAGAGAGAAAAAATGGGTGGCTATCTGTGTGGTCTCCGGAGCCCGACCCGGCCCGACACAGATAAAATGACATTAGTGACGAAACTCGAAAGCACGAGAACCTTACGTGCCCATGCACAAGAAAAGGAAGAGGAGCTGATGCAGATGCATAACCCTAGTAAGGTGTTAACTTTGAAGGATTGGATTATATTATCCCCAGCTAATCACAACAACAATTATAATCACACAGATATCATCAACGGTGGAGATTTGCCTGTGGCTAAACAATCGTCATCGAGAAAAATTCACCCGTCATTTGATGGAGAGTACTGCAGAGGAGAGCTTTTGCATGGGGAAGATGAAAACGTGAAGGTGGAGAAGCACGCTTTATGCAGAAGTAAAAGCGGGAAACTGAAGAAGAAGGTGAGTTTTAGGTCACCGGAAGTTGCTGACGTGTTTGTTTTGGACTCATCGGTGATATATACATGAGAGGAATGACTCGAGAAATCTATGCTAGACCAAATTGGTTCTTATATCTATCTCTTTTTACATACGGTAAGGAAGACGTATTGTATATTATCCACAAACACTTAGATGAAAGAGATAGACAAATAATACTATTAAAATAAGTGCACTTCCTAGAATATATTTTCTAGTTAATTCTAGAAGTATATGCTCCAGATGTTTTCCCTAGTTAAATCTAGAGAATGTTTGTACTAGTATGTTCCCAGAAAAAACCTAGATAAGAAGAAATATCTAGATATGTATGTAGAAATATCTAGATTATACCTATGTAAAATTATCTAGACTCTCTAGAATGTGGTGAACACACCTATAAATATGAGGTTGTACTATGTGATGTAACAATAGAAATCCATCAATACAATAGCATCTTGCTCCTTCTCTTACAACTTCTAACTATTCCTACTCTTCATATTCCAACTAACCACAAACTATTCTAATCTTCATCTTGTCTAAACTTTTACTATTACTCACATTTCACAATCTTCACGCAACTAATAAATCTTGTCTTCTCGGTTCTCGCATACATACACACACTATTCAATCACACTAAGAAATACACATTTGGACTATTGGATTCGATCTGAAATAAAATTACCCGAATGACGTATCGGGTCGGTGGAAGTCCAATATCTTAAATTAAACATATATATTTCTTCTAAAAAAACCATACTTGTGTTGTGTGTCAAAATTTTAAATGTATGTGGGATCATAATATTAGTAATTTGGATCTTTCTTATATGCGGAAGGATCATGTTGGCTATCAGAGTTTTGAATAGGCTCTAGAGGAAGAATTGTATTTTAAGTCCCATTAGATAGGGTATTGTAAAATTGGTCCCTTTGATTATAAAGTTACTCCGACGTGGCAACATCAACAAATGGACGAAAAAAGGCGTGTGTATTCACACGTCGTTATAGCTGCTGAATTAATAGAAAATAAAGCAAAAAATAAAATAAAATTGAAAAATTGTATCCCGATCTCATCGCTCCTTCTGCAGACATAATCTTATAGTGAAGCTGCAAAAGTGTAAATTATAAAATAAAGTTAAGGACTAAATGTGTGACTAAGGATCAAATAAGTGGAAGAAAAAAGAGATTAAAATTGAAATGGGGGCATCAATTTTAGGACTAAAAGTGTAATTATAGAATATAAAAGACGAAAAGTGTTAGAAATTGAAAGAAAACATTTTAGTGAAAATATTACAGAACATTACAAAATATTTGTGAAGAAAAACCAAAAGAAAGATTACAAGAAACCATTCTGCCCATACAAAGAACTAGATTCTGTTCAAAAAAAAAAAAAAAAAAGAGAACTAGATTAATAAGCCAAATAATAAGTTCTTGAGCCTACAAGAAATAACGAAGGAATTAACTTTGAGAATTAAATGAGAGAAAGAAGCAGTAGAGTTTGCTGCTAAAAACTTGTTGAACGAATTGATTTGGATTTTGGGATTTTTTTTTTTTTTGAAGAGAAACGGTAAAATATATTAGGCTACGCTGGCCACAAAGAAACCCAAAACAACACCGTTTACAAACAAATGATCACCACTTGCTAAACAACAAACAATACAAAAACTAGTTCTAAAAGAAACAGACAACAACTGAAAATCAAAAACGAAAGAACCCACAGAAGACATGTCTTCTGATGGTGAATTAATTTTTTGAAGGAGGGAAAGACAATCACCCTCGAGACCCACATAACTCCAACTTTGCAAATTCAACGTAGTAAGCCCATCTACACACGCCAATGCCCGGGCAACAATCCCCACTCCAACACCTTTCGGGCTAGGAAAAAGGGCTCCATCAAAGAAAATTTTCACTCACCCAATTGCTGGCGGAGACCAATGCATGCAAGTTGTATCAATAATATGTAGTCTTGGAACGACAAAAAACTTGGCACCAACGAAGAAGCACCTTTGGCAAAAACCAAGACCCAAACGCCTCAAACAAACCGAAAAGGAAAAAAAGACACAAACAAATAAAAAACAGAAATTAGAAAGCCGCAAAAAACACCACAATAGAGTCATATCAAGAAGATGTGGTGAGTCCAAAATCCGACTCAAGAGTTGACCAAGCTCTCGGTCAAAACGTGTCCTTTCAGCCTCAATCGAGAGGTGGTTTCCATGGAGGAAGGAGCTCAAATCCGACCATAAAGAACTCAGATCCGGCCATAAAAACGTTGGATCTATCCTTTGGTTCACCCAAAAATTCCATGACAGTGGAGGTCGGCTCGATCTGACCTCGGCTGAAAGTGATGACAAGGGCAGCATTAGACATCGAAGGCATGGTTGCGGCATGGCGGAGAAGAGCCGGTACTGCAAGGATGAGGGGAGATGGCGCGGTGGAGGTGGTGGAGAGATGAGATGGCGCGGTGGAGGAGGCGGTGGAGATGGTGGAGGAGACGGTGGAGGTGGTGAAAAAAACTCTCAAGAAGAGAGAGAGAGAGAGAAAACTCCCAAGAAGAGAGAGAGAAATTCGGACTTGGCTGTGATCTAGTTATATGGTGGAGGAGGCGGTGGAGATGGTGGAGGAGGCGGTGGAGGTGGTGGAAAAAAACTCTCAAAAAGAGAGAGAGAAAACTCCTAAGAAGAGAGAGAGAATGCTACCTTAAGTTGCTTTTTGATTTTGGGACTTATATATCATATATATTGAAAACTGGTCCCTCTAGTATTGGTCAACATAAAGTTGACCCCAAAAAGCTTGGGCCAGTAGATGGGCTAAATAAGAGATCAAGGCCCAACAACTTGCAGCTTGGGCTGAATCACTCGGCCCACCATAGAATATTCTCAACGCCAAATATCCACATCTTATATATATATCTTCAACAAAAAGTGTAAATTTTCACCAAAAAAAAAAAAAAAAAAAGTGTCAACACCCTATAATTACAGCACCAAAAATATAACACCAGGGAGATAAACAAACTTTAAACAAAAAAAAGAAAACCATTTTTCTTCTTTTAATTTTTTTTTATAAACATCATTTTTTTGTTTTTTTTTTATATTTTTTTAATTATTAAATTAAGCTAAAGAAAGAGATGCAACTATATGGAAGAACTGAAGCTGCTCTAGTAGCTCCTCGGCTCGGCTCATGGCTCGGCTGGCCACTCGCGAAAACAGCTCGTCGCTTAGCTCATCACCGATATGTGCATCAACTAGGACGCCGCTGACGCTCCGGCAGCTGACGGCGAGGGCGCGGCCAATCTCCGCCGCGTCGTCGGGGTGGTTCACCACCAGAGGGCTTCCACCTCTGACAATTTGCAGCTTGTTTATGGCGAATGAGCCGTCGGCTTCGACCACCTCCTTGAAGTCCTCTAGGCTTGGCGCGTAAACTGGGATATTAAAGTTGTCTCTTGTTTCACTAGTTATTAGGCCCTGCATGCATAAAGAACTATTAAATTAGGGAAAAATTAAGGACCCCTCATTATTGTTTAATTATTGAAAAATAAACTCGTTTATTTGAAATTATCAACATACCCCCTTGAGGGTTATTAGTAAGTTTTACGGAGGGCAAAAT
Source organism: Buddleja alternifolia (assembly GCA_019426215.1). Classification (NCBI taxonomy): domain Eukaryota; kingdom Viridiplantae; phylum Streptophyta; class Magnoliopsida; order Lamiales; family Scrophulariaceae; genus Buddleja; species Buddleja alternifolia. The sequence continues at coordinate 25,093,592 of CM033407.1, forward strand.
CGTAAGAATTTTTAGATACGTAAGGATGTAATTGTAGGAAATACCTTAATATGAGGGGAACTTTATATAATTTTCAACAAAACGAGGGAATTTTTTATAATTACATAATAAGTGAAAAGGTCCGTACATGTGTTATTTTCCTTAAATTAAATATTTCTTAAATGATCGTTATAGGATGATCTACACTTTACAGGATGTTTATATCAATTTTACGACCTTTCAAAACTTAGACATGGAGTATTGGATGATCACGGTTATTCATGTGTTGAGATTATATTTTGAAATGTTAGCAATAATTAAATTGATGTTACAGTTCATAATTAGTGACAACAATATGCATGAAGTACATGAAGATCATAGTCATTCATACGATGAGATCATATTTTGAAATTTATAGTTGAAAATTATTGTTACTATTCATAATTTGTGACACAGAATTTAGTGATAATTTAATGGCAACAAATATAGTTGTTAATAAACATGATTGTTACTAACTGTCATTAGTGATAATTTAAAAATATTTTGTCACTAAAAATTTTTTTGTGACAAAACAAAAATTAAATGTACTTATACTGACAACTTTAATATTATCACTTTATATTTTATTATTAGTATTAGTTTTTGTTGTAGCGTGGTGTCTTTTGGCATAATTAGCTTTAGAATTGACATATTTGACAATTTTTTTATTATTATTAAAAACTTTAAATATTAACATCTTGGTATATTATGTAATATTATTCTATTACATTACATTGGAAAAATAACTAATGTATTTAAAACAAAATTGTCAATTAATTGACATGTTGAATAGAATCAAATGATACATAATTTTGGGAATAATTATGAAGTAAATTATTTTATGATATGATTGGTCAATTACCTCTTGAACAAGATCATCCCAAGCATCTTGAAAATGTGTCCCAAAAAGAAGTCCGGCTCCACCCTGGTCGGTCGGGTCAAAGCAGGTCCGACCCAAGCAAACCAAGAACATGGACCCTCCATTTTTCAATTCTTTGGATCTTGATCTTAAGAACCCACCCAAATCACTCTGGAATTGGTTCTTGTATGCATTTGCAGTGCTCTCATTTGCACCGTGGATGAATATTCTTCCCTTGTTGTACGCCGTTGATCTCTTGTCCAACACCACATCCGGTACCTGAGAAGGACCCACAAAATATACTTAAATTTAGCCTAGCTAATTATTAATTCATCGCTTTTTAATTATTTAATATATAATTAATTCATATCATGCAGTCTAAGAGTTGTACGTACCAGCAAATATTTATATATATACATGTTATTGATTATTCTTTATTAACATACTAATAAGTTGGCCATGACTTTTGACCTAATCTTGTAGTCAGTGTCCTGCATTGACGTCCATAATTTATTAATAGCAATCTGCGTATATATAATTGTAATAATAACCATAAGTCATGGTTAACTTTGAAATGGAAAAGTCTAATCCAGGTTCAGTTTGGCCGAATCCAAATAAAATATACACAATTCCAAGCATGCAGCTTATGCATGTAGCAATATACATATATATATATATAGGGATAATTACACTCACATCCCCTCAATGAAGGGGTAATTATACAAAAATCTCCTCACTAATTGATAATTACAAAACACACCCTCATGTTAAAGATTTCTTACAATTGCACCCCTTGTGTGTAACAATTCTTACAATTGTACCCCTATAAACGTTATAAATAGACCCCCTGAGGGAGTGTGTTTATAATTATTAATTAGTGAGGGGAGATTTGTGTAATTACCCCATCATTGAGGGGGTGTGAGTGTAATTATCCCTATATATATATATGTATAATATTGGTCCCTAGCCACGTTGTAACTAATTGCAAACCCCAAAAACAAGAAGCATGATGTTAGAATTTAGAAATGTAACACAAAGAGTTATTCTAGGTCTCATTAGTCTTGAGACACCACGAATATTTGAATATTTGATCTGTGTTTAACCTTATATGTGCTAATGTTGAAGTTTTGATTGTAAAATGGTTATTATCTCGTCTTTCATAATATAGCTAGTTATATAAAGTTCATATCAAAATTTATAAGTATTTTATATCACTAACATGATGTATATATCACTTAAAAAGCTTCTCTCAAACCCTATTTTCAGTTCCGTACGTCAAGTTCTTGTCTTTTCTTGACTTTCCCAATTTATTCCTACCTTAGCCACCATCTCTTTTTTCGCCTGCCCCTCTTAATCTGTCTTAACCTTCCTTGGTCTCTTCCTTTGAAGGGATGTGAAAGATATATAATAAGAATGTATTTCAAGACAATAAGAATGTATTTCAAGACACGGTATACTCTTTTAAAGGAAGGGCCAGACATGAATGCGAAAGGGTGCATGCTAAAGCAAAGCTTGAGCAGCTTCGCGATATAAGAATGTGTGTGTATATATATATATATTTACAAGGAGAGTGTATTACACTTATCATATAATTGATAAATTATTTTAAAAAATACATATGAATTTTGCCGAGTAGGGAGCGAATTAGAATTTTCATATTTATATATATATATATAATTCATTACCGAAAAATAAAAGTACCATCTAATTGAAAAGGTCAAACCGATAAGTTGGACGGCTTAAAGTACCTCCGGGGCACAAGTCCAAAAAGTGGATTTGAATACTACAAAAGGCGCATTGTCCAATTGCTTTTGACCTTTTACCAAGACATTAGGAACTTAATTCCTGACTTGCTTTTCTTAGAATCACATAATCATCATTTCGCTTTTATTTTTTAACTTTTTACTAATTTTATTATCCCTTTTAATGAACTCCGACCCTAAACATGCATTAAGATGAGTGAATAAGTAGACATTTATAAGTATAAAATCATGATGGTAGTCTGAACAAATACAAATAACTTGTCCAGTGTGTGTGAAACAATAACGTAGATCGAATCCTTTATTGTAAATTTGTGTTTTATCTCTCATATATATATATATATATATTTCATTTCTCATAAGCACATAAATGTACAAATTGCTTCTTTAAATATACAGAAAATTAAACATGGGTTTTATACACATATTGGATTTGCTTGGAAGCACTCTTCAAACGGAGTTTTGGATATGGAAGCCCATTAATAAAAATATTAATTGTATAATGAAATTTAAATGAACTTTTTGTATAAGTCACTTCTCTCCAAAATTCCATTTGGAAAAAGTAAATATTAGTGATTTTTGGACCTTTTTTTTTCACCATTGCTATAAGAACTTCTATAAGAAGTCACTTACATGTACTTTTGCCAAGCACTTTACATTTTTAAATCACTTATTTAAAATGATAATTTTGAAAAGTTTATCCTATAAATGGACTTATTGATTGAGAAGTGGATCCAAGCGCATTCATTATGTATATAAATAAGAATATGAGATGAAACATGGATTTGGAATAGAGGACCCTGAATAACTAGACACACGATAGCATATGTATTTAACAAAGAAATTCAAACCTAATTTGGCCGAACATAATAATTCACAAAGCAAGTGAGTCACGTAACAAATTTTACCTTCTTGTGAATTCCAAATGATTTTGGCCAAATTAGAATGGACTAGAATTTGTTTTAATTTATTTGACTTCAACCAAAACGTGAATAGGGTTAAAAAAGATTTAGAGTGCAAAATTCTAGCAACAAAACTGATTTTGAGCATTATTTTATGATAAATGTTATATATCACAATATTCATACCATCGATTTTTTATCCCTCTTGTTTTGGAAAGCATGGATGTACTACATTCATTAAATTCAATTAATTGAAAGTGATTTCTTATCAAAAATTAGAAAATGTGAAAAATCGTTGGTATATAAAAGATGATATATGCACAACATTACTCTTATTTTATTTTCCTAAGCGATCAAATTAGTTGTAATCCTACTTGAAAGTTAAAACTACTCTAAACAAGAAATACATGTAATTCATATACGAGAAAATTGCAAATTTACAAATCTGGTTCCGTATCTTGTACAACTGGCCAAATTGATCCCTTAACTTTCAAAAAGTCGTGATTTAAGGGCATTTTTCAATTGGGAATTCTAATTTCACCCGAAATACCAATAAAATTAGGGGATTTTGCAATTGCCGGCCAAATTTGCACGATTGGAGTATGACAGGGCTTTTTCTTTTACACATAGAACGCCAAATCAAATTTTTTTTAGTTTTAGTGAAAGAAAATATTTAATAAAATAAAACTAAGTCGGTATTATACGAAGAAGGTCATGAATTACTCCACATATGCAAATTTGTCTGGCAATTGCAAAGCCCCCAATTTTAAGTGGTATTTCGAGCTTTAGGCTTCTCAATTAAAAAGTGTCTTTCAATCATAATTTTTTTAGAGTTACAAGACCAAATTTGCAATTTTTCCTTCATATATTTAGGTTAAGATAATAATTAACCTGAGATAGCCAGTGCAATGAAAATGCCGAATAGAAAACATCGACGGACTTTGCTGGAAAGAGCCGCCGGTAAAACGAACCCGGCACGGCGGCAGCAAAGTAAGAGCGGTGGCGGTTGTTGGAAGCCAGGCACTCCTCCATGCTTTCCCCGCCGCCGTACGGCGGCAGGATTTGAAAAAGGGTGTTGAAGTCATTTGAAGGGAGGTCGGAGAAGAAAGCTGAGAACTCCGGCGGTTCGCCGCCCGCCGCAACGTAGCGTTCAGTCATGTGCTTGATGATAATTTCCACCATGTTTATGGTGTTGCTTCCGCACGAGCATCCCAAGTCCGCCACGGAAAAAGGGTTTTCCGGCGAGCTCAGCCGCACGCCGTCGAGGGCTTCTCTCAGAAGGTGGAGCATCGATCGAGCATGCTGCGCCTGCGTATCGGGGGACGAATACGATAAAAAATTATAGGCTAAAAAATTAATTTTGTTGAAGTTGAGGGGGGCAGCTGCTCCTACCAGCCATCCAGGTCCTGGTGTGAATATACATATATATATATATATATATACATATATATATATAAGGAAATTATATACATGCATTTTCTCTTGAAATTCTCAGTATAAAAAGTGGAACTAATTAACAATCTTGAGAATATATAAATTAAAAACAGAAAAAATAATAGGGTAAAAACAAGAAGAAATTAAATAAACCTGAGCTTGAGAGTTATTAACATAGCTTGCTTCTCCTTTGCCTCCTTTCATGCTCAACATCCTTTCAAGTTTCACGTTAGAGACAGCAATATTGTCTGCCATGGGAGCCATATATTATATCTATACGTGTAACTGTATGTATATATTAGTTATATACTATGAAGAGCTTGATTGTGAAAGTGATGAAGAAAAGAGGATGCCTAGAATGATATATAAATAGTGAGAGCCATAGAGTCGATAGGGTATTAATTATGTTAGGATCAAGTGTTAGCTTACCAATGGGCTAAACAGAAAGGTTGTCTGCATCCTCCATAGCAAATACTGTTACCACTTCTATTGAATTGACTTCTATACATAATAATTGTATAAAATTCAAATCAATTATATATTTAAAAAAAAAAATTATTTATCATGCATAAAATTAAAAGCAAATGTAATAATAGATATAACACCACTTTGCAATAGAGGATCTTGCGTGAAAAGTTATAGTTTATAATAGTAGCGCAATTTTATTTTCTTATACACTTAACCTGTAAAACTAGAACTCAAATGTTAGGGTCAAATGCTTAGCTCTAAGGGAAAATTCTAGCTCGCTCCCGACTCGGCTAAGCCCATTTGTATTTTATAAAATAACTTACTAATTATATAGCAAGTGTAATACACTCTTCTTGTAAAATACAATTGGGTCAAACCGGATTTGAATTAGAAGTTTCCACCTCTAAGCTACAAATTATAACTTATAATAGATGCTTAAGTTTATTTTCTTATACACTTGGCTTGTAGGTGACGGTCGATTGTGAAGTGGATGCGCCCTCCGAAGTGTCATGGGTCGGACAGTTAGTCCTTGCAATCAAGTCAAATGATGGTGATGCCAATAAATAAATGCACAATCACATTGCTGGCAAATAGATGCACAATCCCCACCTCCACCCCACCCGCAGAGACTCAAACCTATGACTTCACTCTGACAATAATTATTAGAATAATACGCTTACCACTAAGCTAATAGCTATAACTTATAGTAGATACGCAACTTTATTTCCTTATATACTTGGTAGCTCAAAGCACCATCCTACGGTCAGTTGTGAGGTGGTTGCTCCCCCCCCCCCCCTCCCTCCCTCCCTCCCTCCCTCCCTCCCTCCTAATTAGCGTCATGAGTCGGGCGATTAGTCCTTGCAATTGAGTCAAAGAATGGTGGTGTCAATATATACACAATCACAGTGATCCACACTTACAATGATGACAAATGCACAAATTATATAAGGTAAATGATTCATCACTATTCATACGTATGATTTACTTGGATTTGTCACACTTTGCCATATAATTATTGATTAGAAGTTTAGAACTAATTATTCTTTTTTGAGTTTCAGTCACATGAAAATTAAATTTTTTTTTTTTATGTACGTAGCTAATTAGCTCGCGCTTTCTTATAAATCGAATTTATAGAATTTACACTGGATTAGTGCGGACCGTATGTGCTTATTACATGTTACACCGTGGATATACACAAGGTTCATGTTTCATAGTCAGCAAGAATAAAAAGTGCAAACACTTCATATACATTTATTCGAGAAAATCGTATTTCTGGTCCCCGTATGTTTGGCCATTTTCAATTTTGATCATATTGTTATGGAATTCCCATATTATATCCCGTAATTTTTAAAAGTTCTCACATTTGGTCTCAACAAAATTTTTCTTCCAAAATTTAATAGTCAACTTCGTTAGTCAACATTTTGACCCATTTTTTTGGGAGATTTTGTGTGTAAATGACACGTGATATTGAATAAAAATATCGTGAGATTGAATATAATTCGTATGTGAGTGCGTTCACGCACGAATTCTCCCCCAAAAAATCGATCAAAATTTTGATTAACAGGGTTTACCTTTAAAATTTGGAAGGAAAATTCTATTAAGACCAAATGTGAGAATTTTTCAAAGTTATGAGAGATAACGTGAGAATCTCATAACGAATGTGACCAAAATTGAACATTCTCAAACATATGACACCAAAAAATACAAATTTCCCACATTTATTCACTTGACTTCTCCACATATATAGTAAAATATGCACGAGTCATGACAATAATTTGAAGTACAAGAAGATGGAATAAAGTAGGAAAATTCCCAAAAAAGTTAAAAAAAGGGTGGGTCATGGAATGGGTAGGGGCCTCACATGCAATTCAAGAAATCCAGTCCCAGATTGACGCCGGGTTTCCATGTTTAAACTTTAAATCTCCACGTAATTTGAAATGTCTATGAAGTTAAGTTAAATATAGGTAATTGATGCGGTGTGAAAATGATCTCGGGTCAAGGTGATCAACCCTGTTCAAAATATTTCAAAAAACAAGATAAACTGAAATGGGTTCGACTTACAACTTGGCAAATCAATTTTTTCTCTAACAATCACCTTTTGTGTATTATTTAGAGTGATTAGATGCCCCCTTACAATTTAATTAATTTAGTATTTATAGGAATGTTTATTGGGTCATAAGCCTCAATTTCCTTTAACCTTTAATTTTAACCGGATTAATGGACAAGTCTTGTAATTCGAGCCCATTTATAATAAGCATGTTAATATACTATTATTTAAAATCAAAATACTTGAATTCTCCTTCGCCAAAATTATGGCACATCAATAATAGGCAACCGTACAAATAAATCTGTAAGACATGGCATGGTTTGGAAAGTTTATTTATATTATCTTTATTTTTTTTACCTAATGGATGGTTTTGGAATAAATTATCATAAAATTAACGTATGTTATTCAAAAGTCAAATAAAACGTCCCATATGAGACAAATGAATTTAGTTTTATTATCGGGGCACAAAGAGTACTAATCTAACATACGTCTCGATATATAGTGAGAATTAATTGGACAAGAACAAATTATTAGTCAATCCCGATGGGCACAATCATGTTAAACTTTTCCCTTTATCAACTATTATTTTATTTGAAAGTTTGGATGGGAAAGTTTAATTCAGATTTGATTTGATCAAATTCAGGGAAATTCACTTATGTTATAATTACTTATATGACAACACAATATTTTTTAATTATCTTTAGATTCAATCAGTTCCAATTTGGATTAAAAATTTCAAGTTTGTACATGTAACTAACTAACAATTATATTCATATTTTTACGAGCGCATAATAGTGGGATATATATAATTAAGACAATTTGACTCGACCCCATTTAAATGAAATAAAGTAGATAGGGTGATAAATCAGTTAGAAGCCAAATGAATATAATTATTTTCGAGTTTGTACATGTAACTAACTAACAATTATATTCATATTTTTATGAGCGCATAATTAGTGGAATATATATAATTAAGACAATTTGACTCGACCCCATTTAAATGAAATAAAGTAGATAGGGTGATAATTCAGTTGGAAGCCAAATGATTATAATTATTCTTCTAAACTGTCATCCCAGAAATCAAGGTTTAATTCTTCCACCTAATTCATTACAAAACAATTAGAATTAGAACAATACAACCAACATCTGAATATACCGAATAAATATTAGACTTATTTAAGATTATATAAAAACAGGGGAAAATTGCACTTTACGTCCCATAACTTTGTCCGAATTCAATTTTGGTCTCACTCGTTACAAAATATCACATTGAGTCCCATAACTTACAAAAAATCTCAATGTTGGTCTCATCCGTCAATTTTCGTCAATTTTTAACGGAGAAGGCACATGTCCGTTAGTTAAAGCCAATTTTTTTTAATTCATGCCCCTAACAGAATGAATTAAAAAAAATACAAAAGAATTAAAAAAAGAAAAAAATTGTAAATAACATTTGTGCCCTTCTAGCTTTACCTGACTGGACGGGAAATTGGGTGAAATCGGGATGTGGGCGGTGATGGTTCGAGAAGGGGATGCAGGCGGTGGTGGGTTGCAGAAGACTGCGGCGGTGGTTCGAGAAGGAGATGAGGATGGTGGTGGGTTGCAGAAGACGGCGGCGGGATTCATGAGGCGATGGTTCGCGAAGGCTTTGTGAAGGGGATGCAGGCGGTAGTGATTCACGAAATGTTGTGTTAGGTCTCATATTTTACATATTTTCATCATGATTTACCTCACATTTATCTTTATTTTATGCCTTGTAGTTAGTCTTTTCCTTTATTTTTAGCCCAATTTACGTATTTTGATTTCTAAGTCGTTTCAATGTTTTTGTAGGCATATAAATGATTGTTTTGATGAGTTAAAGGAGTATTTTTACGTGAATAACGAAGGCTAACCAAGAGGAAGTGAAGAAATGCATTTGAAAGGCCAAACGAGAATGTTTCGTTGAAGAAAAATGAAGAGAAAAATTTCTGCACAGGCAACTGCACAACTGTGCAGATATTCTGCACAGCTGTGCAGCTGCGGATTTTTATATTTTTGTGGGCCGATTTTATGACTTGGAAGGGCATAATTTATGTATCTAAGACTCCTTTTTAGTAAAAGAAAGTGGCAAAAACATTTTATAGGCTAGAGTGAGGTGGGAGAATCATTCATTCTTACAAAAAAAGTAGATCTTAAAAACTTTTAGAGAGACAAAATAGATCTTAGAGAGTTCTTGGAGAAAAGCTTCATCTTCTCAAGTTGTATTCTTCCAATCCTCCATTGTTGAACATGAGTAACTTTATGTTTATGCAATTTATTTCTTATTTTTCTTTAATTATGCATAGCTAAATTATTTTCTAGGGTTTAAGATGTAGTCTTGTGTATTGATTTGGATTATTGATGATTTATGGATGTGATTTCTTGTTTGGTTTATCTTTAAATGAGTGTTTAATGCTTGTAATTGCTTGATCACCAATTGCATGATTTAAGATAAATTAAGAAGTACCGGGAGGTGAATTAGTTTATTGGTTCGGATTTAATAGACATGTGTAAATTGCTTAATAGGGATATTGGTAATTTTGCATGAGACTAGTTAAACAATATTCATAGAACTTAATGGATTCATCTAAATTAGTTTTTGATCATGGGAGTGACGTTAATTAATTTAGGTGGGTACTCATGAAGATCTCGGGAGAGTATTCGTGTATTTAAGGAAATTGGGTCTTTAATTTAAACAAGAATGATAATACATTGAAAGTCAATAATCCATAGAAATACCTTGATGAAATCTTAATCCCTAGGTCTTTCGTTAATTGATTGTTCGTTTTAATTATATTTGTGTTAATTATTCATAATTAATTCTGTTTTTATAAATTTCTGCTTTTAATTAGTTAAAATCTCAAATCTTTGATAATCGATAGTCTAAATAATAAGATAAGCTTTATTTGGTACTTGATAACCTTCCCTGTGGAGAGGATCTTACTTTCACTATATTATTTGTTCGATTCCGTGTTGTTACGGACGGTTAACAAATTGGCGCCGTTGCCGGGGAAGGCAACAAATAGTCAATATCAATAAAAAGTTAATTCTTATTAGTTTAGACATTTTTCTTTCTTTATTTCCTTTTGTTTTGGATTTTTTTTTATTTGTTTGAACTTTGATACTTGAGAGTATTGTTTCAGCATGGCAGACGACTTACAAAGGATTGAACCTGCTGCGCAGAGAACTCTCCGGGATTATGCTACACCAACATATCAGAACTTAACCTCCAGCATAGCGGTACCAACTGTTCAAGCTAATACCTTTGAGTTGAAGCCGGCTATTATTCAAATGCTCCAACACACTGCATTTGAGGGAGATATTGAGAGGGAGAATCCTCATTCCCATCTGGGGAATTTTCTGGAAATCTGCAGCACTTTCAAGATGAATGGCGTTACTGAAGATGCCATAAGATTGCGACTCTTCCCATTCTCCCTATCTAAAAGAGCTAAGGAGTGGCTGAAAAACCAGTCGGCAAATAAGTTCACCACTTGGGCTGATTTGTCGACTGCGTTTCTCACCAAGTATTTTCCCCCAGCTAAGACCGCTCAGTTAAGGAATGCAATCATAGGATTCATGCAAACTGATAGTGAAACCCTCTATCAAGCATGGGAAAGGTATAAAGAATTACTCCGAAAGTGCCCACATCACGGTATTCCTAGTTGGATGCTTGTGCAGACCTTCTACAATGGTCTGTCACATAGTATCCGGATGAATATCGATGCAGCTGCAGGAGGGAGTTTTATGGCAAAGAATCCGGATGATGCATTGGCTCTTATGGACGAAATGGCATCCAACAGTTATCAGTGGGCAAGTGATAGTCGGGCTGCAAAGAAAACACCGGGCATACACAATGTAGATAACATTACATTGCTTAATGCTAACATTGAAGCACTTGTCAAGCACATGGAGGGACTCAAGGGAAATGTTAGTGCAGTATCTCAGCCTACTTTAGCTTGTGATGTTTGTGGGGCACCTCATATGGCTACTGATTGCCCACTCATCGAGCAAGCTAACTATTTATCCAATCAGAATAAGCAGGAAGGAAATCCATTTTCAAACACCTACAATTCGGGTTGGCGAAATCACCCTAACTTTTCTTGGGGAGGCCAAGGGAACCAAGGAGTTCAAGCAAATCCTCCTAGACAACAATTTCCTCCAGGTTTCCAACAACATGGTCCTCAGAATTTTCAACAACCACATCAGCAGGGACCACCACCTCGAGAACCACAAGCTTGGGAATTAGCCATTGAAAAGCTCGCTAATGGAACAGCAAAACGGTTTGAGAATCTGGAAGTAAAAATTGATCTGGTAGTGGGAGCAACGAAGAATCTAGAATTACAAATTGGACAATTGGCAAGTTCTATGAATTCGAGGTCAAAGGGTACACTGCCTAGCCAAACAGAGGAGAATCCGAGAGGACAGTGTAATGCAGTAACTCTGATAAACGAAAATATAATTGAAGAATTTGAGCCACATGCTGTACACAGAGATGAATTTGTGATGAAAGATAATTCAATCTTTGAATCTTCAGACAAGGTTGAGCCAGAAAAGGTTATCATGAAGCCATATGTGAAACCATATGTTCCTCCAATTCCATTTCCCCAAAGGTTGCAACACAAGAGGTTGGACAAGCAGCAAGAGAAATTTCTTCGAACACTTAGGCTGTTGAACCACAATATTCCGTATACAGATTCTCGGGCTCAGATACCTGTTTGTGAGAAGTTTCTCAAAGAGCTGTTGAGCAATAGAAAGAAATTAGAAGACGTGGAAACAATCTCCTTGAATGAAGAATGCAGTGCCATAATCCAACGAAACATTCCTTTAAAACTAAAGGATCCAGGGAGTTTTTCAATTCCTTGCACTATTGAAAAATTCCACTTTGATAAAGCACTTTGTGATTTAGGAGCTAGTGTTAGTCTAATGCCTTATTCAATTAGGCTTTCAAAAGCTTAAAAACACAAAGATGTCACTTCAATTGGCGGATGGGAGCATAAAACGCCCTATGGGAATATTAGAAGACGTTTTCGTGAAAGTGGACAAGTTCTACATCCCATGTGACTTCGTGGTGCTTGAGATGGATGAAAATTTGAAAACACCAATCATCCTTGGAAGACCGTTTCTCGCAACTGCGGGACCGTCATTGATGTGCGTGCTGGCAAGCTAGCGTTGAACATTGGAGAGGAGAAGGTGGAGTTCGACTTAAATAAAGTGATGAAATCTCCGTCTTTTGAAGAAAAATGTTATTCAGTGGATGTGATTGAAGAGGCCATCAAAGAAGAAATTGCTCAAGGTAAAAGAGATCCATTAGAGTCGTATCGCGAAATATCTTCTAGACCTAAGGTAAAAATTAAATCTCTTCCTCCATATCTCAGGTACGCTCTTCTTGGCAATAATGAATTTTTATTTGTTATCGTACATTCTACTCTATGTACACCTGAACTGGACCGATGGTTAAGTGATTTGGAATGGAAGAAAGATGGAATAGGTTGGAATATATCTGATATGAAAAGAATTAATCGTGCTTTGTATTTTTCAGGCGATGATATTCCTCGAGGGAAAGCAATTTCCCTCGCCAAAACTCAACAATAATTTTGTCTAAGTCGAGCTAATGACTTTAAACAAGCGCTTCTTGGGAGGCAACCCAAGAGTTTTCGTTATTTTTGTCATTGTCGTTTTCTTCTTATTTTGTTTTCAATATTTTATGTTTGAAGGTTTTATTTTATTTTATTTTATTTCATTTTTATTTTTCGGTGCTCAAATGCTTTATTAATGAAAGGTATTCTTATTGCAGGTCAATAACATGAAAAACGAGGTGCATGAGGCATTATACAATGTAAATCAGATGCACAATTGTGCCAATTTTCGCACCACTGTGCACAATTTTCGCACTTAGAAGAATTTTTAGGTGCACAGTTGTGCAATTTTTCAGCACAGTTGTGCAAAATTTTCGCACTTTTGTACCCTCAAAAAAAAAATACAAAAAAATTGAAAAGTGGGGTCAAAATCCCAAAAATCATTCTACCCACTTAGCCAATTTCAGCTCATTCTTCCAGTGGCTACCACCGATCACTATGCACACTACCAACTCCCAGGCCATCACTCACATTCATAGGGGAGTATTTCTTTTGCTCTTATTTCTAATTCATTCTTGGGGTGGATTGCTTGCTTGTTTTGTGAATTGAGATTAGAGTATATTGAATTGGTTAAATGTGGATTGATTGATTGCATGTTGTGAGGTTGTGATTGCGTATATTGAATTGCTCAAGTGTGGGGTAATGTGGTTAAATTGATGAAAGAATTGGGCATACGTCAATTTTTGCTGAGTTGTTGCTGAAAATTGGTTAATTTGCTCACGATATTTGCGTTCACATATTTGAGCTCTTGACTATATAAACATATGAATCTGATTTCTGTACATGGATACTTTTTTTTATTCAGTTTGATCGTTGAGCCTGAAATTTGTAAAATTTATATGCATCTTTACACACTACACACGAATTCTAGTAAAGGGAATTGATCGGGGAGATAAAAGCGATTACATATTTTTGATACATGGTGATATTTGGAGAAAAGTTGAAGAAGCAAAGAAAAGAAAAAAGAAAAATAGTGCGAAAAAGTTGATTCCGTGGTTAATGAAAGCTAAAATCACCCAGTTTCGTTTCTAGCCTTTGTCACTCGAGTGATTAAGTCCGTTGGGGTGTCTTGACACCTAGTGCCTTAAAACCAACTGGTTTGAGAGTCATTGGCCCAAAACTCGTTACCAGGGTGACATAGAAAGCTTGACTAGCGAAACATTGCACGGGTTGATCGATTGTGAATGAAGGAGAAAGAATAAAGATGAAATATGATAGATGTTGTGTTTTTGCTTGAAATATCCGAAATGTTCCCATGCTAGAATTCATAAATCAAGCACGAATGGATGTATATGAATTCGAACTTGTTTGGGATTAGTGTGATGACTTGAGAGTAAAGATGTTCATATGTGGAAAAGTAATGATTCTACGTGTCTATTGGTTTATGTGTAATGATTGTGGGGAGTCATAAATGTTGTGACTAGTTGCTGATTTGATGAACGATGAGGCAGATTGACGAAGGTCATGAATTTTGTGGGTATATTCTCTGCAAATCCTCACGAGACAAAACTCGTCCACTAGGGGTAACCTAGGGGTTTAACGGCTTGTTGCACGTGCTAAGTGCAATCGTGTGCCCTACGAAAATGGTGTTATCTTTAGTTTTGTTTTTGTTTTTGTTTTGTTTGGATTTACTCGAGGACGAGTAAAAGGTTAAGTGTGGGGTGTTTGTTAGGTCTCATATTTTACATATTTTCATCATGATTTACCTCACATTTATCTTTATTTTATGCCTTGTAGTTAGTCTTTTCCTTTATTTTTAGCCCAATTTACGTATTTTGATTTCTAAGTCGTTTCAATGTTTTTGTAGGCATATAAATGATTGTTTTGATGAGTTAAAGGAGTATTTTTACGTGAATAACGAAGGCTAACCAAGAGGAAGTGAATAAATGCATTTGAAAGGCCAAACGAGAATGTTTCGTTGAAGAAAAATGAAGAGAAAAATTTCTGCACAGGCAACTGCACAGCTGTGCAGCTGCGGATTTTTATATTTTTGTGGGCCGATTTTATGACTTGGATGGGCATAATTTATGTATCTAAGACTCCTTTTTAGTAAAAGAAAGTGGCAAAAACATTTTATAGGCTAGAGTGAGGTGGGAGAATCATTCATTCTTACAAAAAAAGTAGATCTTGAAAACTTTTAGAGAGAGAAAATAGATCTTAGAGAGTTCTTGGAGAAGAGTTCTTGGAGAAAAGCTTCATCTTCTCAAGTTGTATTCTTCCCATCCTCCATTGTTGAACATGAGTAACTTTATGTTTATGCAATTTATTTCTTGTTTTTCTTTAATTATGCATAGCTAAATTATTTTCTAAGGTTTAAGATGTAGTCTTGTGTATTGATTTGGATTATTGATGATTTATGGATGTGATTTCTTGTTTGGTTTATCTATTAATGAGTGTTTAATGCTTGTAATTGCTTGATCACCAATTGCATGATTTAAGATAAATTAAGAAGTATTGGGAGGTGAATTCGTTTATTGGTTCGGATTTAATAGACATGTGTAAATTGCTTAATAGGGATATTGGTAATTTTGCATGAGACTAGTTAAACAATATTCATAGAACTTAATGGATTCATCTAAATTAGTTTTTGATCATGGGAGTGACGTTAATTAATTTAGGTGGGTACTCATGAAGATCTCGGGAGAGTATTCGTGTATTTAAGGAAATTGGGTCTTTAATTTAAACAAGAATGATAATCCATTGAAAGTCAATAATCTATAGAAATACCTTGATGAAATCTTAATCCCTAGGCCTTTCGTTAATTGATTGTTCGTTTAATTATATTTGTGTTAATTATTCATAATTAATTCTGTTTTTATAAATTTCTGCTTTTAATTAGTTAAAATCTCAAATCTTTGATAATCGATAGTCTAAATAATAAGATAAACTTTATTTGGTACTTGATAACCTTCCCTGTGGAGACGATCTTACTTTCACTATATTATTTGTTCGATTCCGTGTTGTTACGGACGGTTAACATGTTGTCTAAGGTGATGCCGGCGGTTGTGGGATGCGGAAGGCGGCGACGATGGTAGGATGTTTGCGCGGCGGTGGTTGGCTGAAGGAAAAAGACGATGAACAACCATTTTCCTTTTCTTTTCTTTTTTTTTAGTTTATTTTTATTTATTTATTTCTATGAAATACAAAATTAATTTCTAATCTATATATTTTTTGTTGATAATTTGTAAATAATTACATAAAAAGGCTTAAATAATATCTGGAATATACTAATTTAAAATTTTAATATAACTCCAATTTCAAATTTAAAAATGAGTTGATAATTTGTAAATAATTACATAAAAAAGCTTAAATAATATCTGGAATATACTAATTAAAATTTTTAATATAACTCCAATTTCAAATTTAAAAATGATTGAAATATTTTTAGATAATACTAAACTTATAATTAAAATATTTTTACTATGTTTTTTAATTTATTTTATTTTCCAGAGATATATATCAAATTTAATATATTAGGATATATTATTTTTATTTACTATATATAAGAATTTATATTTTAATTTATTTTAAATTGAATTATTTTAAACAAGTCAAAGATATTTTTCATTTACATACCTTTTATTTTTTTGTTATTTTATATATATATATATATAATATTATATAATTTTGTGTGTATATATATATGTATTATATTTTACGTTTTTTTTTCAATTATTAAACTAATTACAAGTTGGGGGGCTTTTGCAATTATCCCTTATTTTGGAGCCCAAATCTGGTGCATATCACAGTCAAAGCTTAGACTAACGGCCCATGTGCAAGGCACATGTCATCTACCGTTAAAAATTGACGGAAATCGATGGATGGGATTAACATTGATATTTTTTGTAAGTTATGGGACTTAGTGTGATATTTTTGTAAAGAGAGGGACTAAAATTGAATTTGGGCAAAGTTATGAAACGTAAATTGCAATTTTCCCTAAAAACACATATATATGGTGTGACTGAATTATTTGTTGGATAAAGATGTTTTTTTTTTATTTGTCGGAAAGGTGAAAAAGTCCAGATAGCCAATTCAAACTGATTTTATGCCCAAACGGCTGACCAACGTTTTCTTACTTATCATTTATGTTTGACCCAAGACAACCCTAAACCTATACTCTATTAGAATTATTCATTGCCTATCATAGTTTAAATTGAAAAGGGGTTTAGATAACAATATATTTTGTCTAAAAACGATTTTGGTATGAAAAGGGGAAAATTTTCTTACGTGTATTGGGCGTTTATATATCATTTGACTGTTATAGTATTTCTTAAACAAAAAATTTAGGATTCAAGTCCGTATGCATGCAAAAAACCTCCTTGGAAGAGGACATGCAATTATGCATTATCACCATATCTCGAGGCATTCGTCTTGAACTTCGAACTCAACGACGCCTTGGTAAACCAAAAAATAGTGTCATCAGTCAATGATAATATTCTTTTATCTTCTCTTTCCTCACTTTTTATCTATTCTCTTTAGTATTTTTTACGCGTTATCATTCTTTATTTCTTTCTATTCTGTTTTAGCTTAAATCACATTTAATTTATCCTCTCCCATCTCGTATTTTTTTATATTATTTATGCCTCCTCTCTCATTTATATTTAACTAATTTTAACTTAAAAGTTGTCTTATCAATCTTTATTTTTTTTCCACACACATGACACAACAAATATGCGTTACAAATTAATTGGTTTTAGTCAAGAAATAAAGGAACTCCCGTTAGTTTGTCATATATATTGTATATGTATATACATATATACATATGTGTGTGTGTGTTTGGATATTTTCTACCTTCACTTTAGACATACATCTATGAAGTAATGTACAAGGAGAAACACAAAATGGAGCAGATTTTATTTATTTATTTTTGTTACAATCAGATGGAGCAAATGATTCAATGTTTGTGTCTAAAGAGATTCTTAAATACCAGTATGTAGAAATCATATGTAACACAATTGTATAAATCTTCGGTCATAATCACTTATGTAAGTAATGCAAACTAAATATTGAAATTGGAATGCATGAGAGATAAAAACTACGATGTGAAGAAAAAATAAAAGTTCTCATTTTGTTGTATTGCGCATATATAAATAAAATAGAAGAGATCACACAATTGGTTACTACCTATGATGAACGAACACGGATACAGGACACGGACACGTGAATTTTGAAAAAAATTAGTACACAAATATGGTTAAGACAAGAATGTTCATGCGTAATTTTTCTTTTCTCTCAAAGCTTAACAGGAACACGGCGCGTTGCCAACACTGTACGAAAATATTTTTCGAAGTGTACGTGCACCATAGGTTACTACTAGATTTTGAGTGGTTGTACTTTATAAAAAAAAAAAAGATAAAAATTTGAGTGGTGGTTGATGAATATGAAAACCAATCAAGTCATATTATATCATGATTAACGTCAAAAGAAAGTAGGACCCCATAATAATTTGGTATGGATTAATATGACCAATGCTATGCTTAACTTTCTATTTCCCTTTGGGGCTCACTTTCTTACTTTTTTGCAACAAAGTCAAATATCCAAAACTTGGTCAACAGGATCTTTCAACTGAACAAATCTTCTAAAGTAAGGCATCTTTCTCCTGAAAATTTGTCACTGCAAAATTCTACATTGAGTACTTTTTGGTGACTTTACAAAGGATTGTTATAATGTTATTAATTTGCACACTGTTGGATGCAGGGGTATGATGATAAAAATATCTCATCATCCTTCATCCATCGATGTATAGTGAATCGCGATCATTAGACCTGATTTGCTATAGATTCGTCATGTACTCTTCATTACAATGATAATATAAAGGATTTGTTTGGTTGTAAAGTGTTATTAAATAATCCTTAGAGATGCAAGCTACAACACACTTTGAGAGATGGTAACAAAGGAGCGGACGCTATTGCGAACTTGGTGTTTATAGAAAGAGAAGCACAATTCAGCATGACCTATGTATAATTCAGCATGTACCCTTCGGTTCTCTTGATGGTGGTGACTTTTTAGTCTTGTTTTTTAGGCGTGTATAACTACCAGTTTTAGGATATTGAGAGGGTATTATCTAAGTTCAGAGCATAATGGCTCATGTGTCGCTCTAAGCCCTATTTTACTCGAGGAAAGGTCCTAAGGGGTGCTTGTCACCTGGTGTCTCCAAACCGTCTGGTTAGAGAATCATCGACTAAATCTTGTTACATGGGTATTTTAGTCGGCTCACTGTGGGAAACATTGCACGAGCTACAAGGCTCTTTTCTTGGATTAACGCTTCGATTTATATCTTAATTTCTGGTAGGATCGCCTAAGGTGTTGGTTCTAGTCACCGAGAGCTAGTTGTCAGTGCCAAGGGATTTTCCTTGATCACTTTTATTTGTAATCTTTTTTCTTTAATGCAATTGGTTTTCCCAAAAAAAGAAAGAGAAGCACAATTCAAACTTGGGAAAATTACACAAAGACCCCCTAACTTATTTTGTAATTGTCAAAATCTCCTTTGACTTATTGAAAATTATCAGCACACCTCCTAATCAATGTGCCTATTTGTAAGGTTTATATAAGATAAAATTGTAAGAATTTTTAAATACACTGTGAGTGCTATTGTAAGAAATGCCTTAACATAAATGGTGTGTTGGTAATTTCCAATAGAGGGGGGTTTGGTAATTACACAATAAATGAGGGGATAAGTGTGTAATTTTCCCTTCATACTTCAAGGGGCTGCCATCTATTAATAGAAGGAAAAAGGATGTTGTAGACAAAGCCGAAAACAATTTTATTAGCCCAAAAAAATTGACTAATGTCCTCTAATGAATGGGCTAATTATAGCCTCTCCACTCAATTATGCATAATCATAAACACCTACCCTTCCGTCAAAAAACCAACAAAATTGATGAAAAGACATTTTTGCCCTTAGTTTTAATAGGGAAAAAAATGGAAAAATATAAAAAATCAAAAGACAAAAGTAACCCTCATTTAATATTTTGCTTCAATAAATCATTTTTTGCTTTTATAACCGTATTAATAGTTGTGTTATTTTATTTTATAATTTGAATACTATATTATTCTATTTTTACCCAAAAAAGATGATTATGTTAATTCATAAATTAGTTTCAAATATAAATTTTTTAATATTTCTATCTTTTAGATATTTTATTGTTTTTTATAATTTTAATATTTATTTAAATGTATTTAAATTTTAAATCGCATTTAAACTACTTATTAAGTAAACCACAATTTCAGTAATTTTAAACTTCAATAAGTAATCAAATCAAATAATTTTTTTTTTAGAAATTACAAACTTGTTACATTTTATTACATATACCCATCATATGTGAGGGTAGGATGGTCATTGAAATAGTCAAAAGTCAAAGCAAGGGTAAAATCGGATTTTTGAAAAAAATTTGACGATGATGCCAGCTTTTAAGTTTACATAAGGGAGAAATTGTAAGACGGCAATGGACGGCACGAGAGGTGCTTGTAAGTATGCAAAGTTGAGGGGAGGGGTTGTAATTAGCTCATTCATAAGGGGATGTTAATGTAATTATATCTAATTTGAGGGAAAGTGGACATGCATGAAAAACTGTATTTGAGATATTTTATTTTAGGGATAATTACGAAAATCTCCCTTAATATATATAGTTAAATACATGTAGATTTCCCCTGAATTTGCAACATTGCTATCACCTGTCCTCAATTTAACGAAAGTTGAGAATCCAAAGAAAATTGGTGAAATAACAATTTTGCCCGTGATTAATTTATGTTTACAGAGAGACAAAAAAATATATCCTCAAAAAATTAGAAATTTTATAAGACAAAATTACCCTAATTTATTAGGAAAAATACATTAATTGGAGCCAAAGAGAAATGTAATTGAAGAATGCTGGTTGGCACGGGAGTAGGCGGGGTTGGGTTGGATTGGGAGGGGAGATGAACATAGTTGAGATCAAGGTGTTAAATCTCTATATCGTTGTCGATATCAGGTAATAAATTTAAGGAAATTTCGATGAAAATTTTGAAGATATTCAAAATTTCGGTTTCGATTATAAGAAAACATGGAAATTTACAACGAAACTTTGGGAGACTCTAATTATCACAAGGGAAGATTTTATTTTTGATCTCCCACTTATACACCAAAATCGATTTTGATACACCAAAATCGATTTTGGTCCCCTAAATTTCGACTCATCTAATTGACTCTTAAACTATCTTAATTTCATCGATTTTGGTCCCTCTGTCAACTCCTCTATTCAATTGTTAAGGAAGGGTCAATTTTCTCTCAAGAAAATGACTATTTTGGCGCCAAAACACGAATTTCTGTCATTTTCGATAACTAAGGTGTGCAAAACTGATTTGTCAAATTCTCTAAGGTTCTCTAAGGGTTAATATTAATTTTATGTTCTTTAAAGTTTGCCAAATTGATTTCAGACATAATTTTCTATTTTTTGATGTTTTTTATTTTTTACTTTTTTTTGTCTAAACCACATGTATCCCTAAATCACATTAGGTCAGGGCAATCCTGTTCTCACCGGGTCAGCCTACAAAGGAGTAAAGTGCTCTCAGCAAGCAATGACTCGTCACGGATCAAACACTCGACATTTGCTCTTCTTCAATTTTGAAAGCTTTAATTTCAATTCCATTTTGTTAACTTTTCAAGCAAGCTAGTAATTATTTTTTTTGCCCTATTGCACATCTCGGGGTCCACCATTGAAACACTCCACAATATTTCCTGGTCTGTTAATATCATATAAATTCAAGACACAATTACTTTGTGTGTTTTGTAAAGAGGTTAATTGTACTAAAGGTAAAAAGTTACCCCATAATATCGGCATGCCTTGAACCTTCTGCTCAGGTTATCTCCAACCAGTAATCTGTGGAAACTTAATTCCACATTTTGCAGAATAGAGGCTGTGTTGGTGTTGGCCATGAATTATTGAAGGAAGAACGAGAATTTGTGATTGAAAATGATGAGTAGCTCATTTTTTGTATTTAGGGTACTCTAGTGTTGGAGAAAATAAAAGATTTTTTAGGGGTGAAATGTGATATTAAACCAAAAATGGTTGAAATCCGTGTTTTTGGCACCAAAATTGTTATTTTTGAGGGAAAATTGACCCTCCGTTAACTATTGGACGGCAGAGTTGACAGAGGGACCAAACTCGATAAAATCAAAATACTTTAAAGGTCAATTGGATGAGTCTGGAATATGGGAGACTAAAATCAATTTTGGTGTATAAGTGGGGGACGAAAAATGAAATCTTCTCCTATCATAATTATGCATCTTTTATATTACTAATATTTTGTATATAATATATACATAATGAATCTTGTTAAATAGAATGAAAGAAAACTGCTGCAAAAAATATGAAATAAATATGATTTAGTAGTAAAACAATAATCAAATCCAATAAGAACTTCATTAAATTAATATGTACCACAAATTTTAATAAAAATCATTATTCAAAACCACATCGAACTTTTAGGAGGATCTTTATGAGATTTTAGTATAAATCATTTTTGCGTGTTTCTTTTCTAAGTCAGACCTGGATTTCTATTAATTTATTGTCCAATATCACTTTCAGATTTGTAATTTAAATTTATTGATTAATGGTTAACATAATTGGTCATTTATTATCTTTCCTTTTAATATGAATGACCATTTGATCCTAAGTTTTAACTATAAAATATTTAATAATATAAAACATATATATTATTTTAGATTTCGAAAATTTTTGGGTTTCGGTGAAAATTTTGAGAAATTTCGTGTTTCGATCAAAATTTTGATGGATATTTAACAAATTAATTTAAAGTTATTTTAAATTTCAGGAAAATTCCTGGTTCGACTAGAATCTCGGGAAATTTTGGGTTTCGATCAAAATTTCGGAAGATATTTAGCAAAATTAGATCGAAAGTTCGATTTATTTTCGGGACCCCCAAAAACCCAAAATTTCAACCGAAATTTCGAGTTTTCAGCAAAATTTAAGACAATGGTTGGGATGTTGCAGGCAGGTAAAAGGTGAAGATGATTTTTTCAGGGCAAAATACACTTTTAGCACTAAACTTGAACACTTTTGGTCCCTCATTTGTTAGACTAGACAAAATTGGTCCATAATGTTATAATTTTGAAAACTTTTCGTTCCTACAGTGAAGGAGTCATCAAAAATTGACGAAAAGGGCTGGAATCATCCCTTTCACGACCTACCTCCGTTTTTGGACTTTAACATTTTAAAGTTGCTCCCACACATAAAAATGTCAGCCTCAATTTCATCTAACACAAGTATGAGCTACTCTTCCAACTCCAATCGCATGTTAATCGAACAAAAAATCTATTTAACCCCTAATTTGATTTCTGGTTTTGGGGATTTTCGCATTAGCCCAGGGATTCTTACGGATGTTACCACAAATCAAAAAATTTTCAAATGGTAAGTAAAATAAACAACAAATTTTTGGATTTTTGGTGTATTAGGGTTCGAATGTTGGGGTTTCTCAATCGAAGACTTTTAAGTGTGAATCTGTCTAATTTTTTACCAAACAAAGAAAGATTAAAAGTTTGGTATTTAAGACTTGAAGCAATTTTACATGTTTTGGGCAAAATTTGGAGCAACATGAATTCAATTAGCTAGGCTAGAGTGTACGAATTGAGGAGAAAACACTTGGGGTTTTTTTTTTGCTAAATTGCTTAAATGAATGAGGTTTGACCAATTTCACCCAATCCCGCACATGAGCCTTTCTATCAGTTTTTGAAGGTCCCTTAACAGCAGGAACGGAAAGTGTTTAAAATTGTAACATTAGAGACCAATTTTGTCGAGCCCAACAAATAAGGGACTAAAAGTGTTTTGGGTGACAAGTTTAGGAACCAAAATTGCATTTCTTCAAATTTCTCATTATTTTCTTCTTTTCTTGATATGTATTATGTGTGTGTATATATATATCCATTACATCTATATATACACATACATACCCTTTTTTAAAGAAATAACAATATATCTTTGGATCATTAATCGTTCTTCCTTTTATGTTAATTCGTATTTACCGTATTAAATTGAAGTTTAATTCATCATCTTATTTGATCGAATTTAATGAAATTGGGGTATGATTATAATTCATCGTATTTATCAAATTCTATTGATCGTAATCTAATAGAGAGATATTCGGTTTCAATTTTAAAAAATACATATTTAGCTCAATATCTGTATCAAAATTCAGTTTACCGTATCTGATTAAGTTTAATTAGTTTTAGGATCCTGGTATGATTATGATTTAACATATGTAATTGAAAACCAAATAACAATATATTATTAAGTCTTTTTCATTACTATCAATTAAATACCTTTGTATTTTGGTTAAACTAAATTAATTAAATAAATTAATATTTTAGACATTACAATAATTTTTTGGGATAATAGCAGACACCCCCCTCAGTTATGGGGTGATTTGCACTTTGCCCCTCAACTTATTAAAATGTGCGATTTACCCCCTCACTTATCAAAAATGTGCACTTCACTCCTTCGGGCAGCTCGGGCAGGGGCAAAATGCTACAAAACACATAAGTCAGGGGGCAAAGTGCTACAAAACTCATAAGTCAGGGGTAAAGGGCTACAAAAACACATTTATTTAATTTATATATATATATATATTATATATAAATTTGTATTTTACTTGTTTCTTCGTAAAACTATATATATTACAAATAATTCAACTACTTATTAATAACAAATGCAATATAAAAATATAAATATAAACTAAATATGACAATAAACATCTTTTCAACAACAATGAAAAAGATGACTTTGGCCCTCCTCCGTCGAAGAAGACGGCCACAACAACGGGCTTAGAGTTGAGAATTGAAAGACGCTTTAGAGTTGAAAAAAAAAACACATTAGGTGTGTTTTGTTTGCTGAAAGGGAATTAGAATTAGAATTTTTGAACTTTTTTTATTTACAATCTGAACACCACACTTTTTAATTTTTTAAGAAAATTGTCAATTGTGTACTCACCATGTCGGACACACACCTGATCTGACACGATGTCCGAATTTCTATTTTTATTTTTTAATCATGGACACTGATTAAAAGTGTCCGACACGTGAAGGAGTGTCGTATCTAACACGTGCACGACACAGCCCGAATCTGCCCGAGCTGCTCGAAAGAGTGAAGTGGAAATTTTATGATAAATGAGGGGGGTAAAGTGCACATTTCAATAAGTTAAGGGGCAAAGTGCACATCACCCCATAACTGAGGGGTGGCTGCTATTATCCCTAAATTTTTTTTATTTTATATCATTTTATTACACTTACCCCTGCAAGGATAGGTTCAACTGAAAAAATTGTTAACCACCAAACTAAGTCAACTGAAGGGCAAATTGGAATTTTTGAAAAAAAGAAATGATAGACATCATCATTTTCCGTTGAAAAATGAATTGAACGAATCTTTTTTCAGACAAAGGCGGACGGTAAGGGAGATGATAGTAATTAGGCCATATATTGCAAATTTTGGTCACAAATTTGGCAAGGGAGATGACACGTTAAATGGACCACATCCCTCTAGGCTCTAGCATATGGCCACAATACAAGTATCTTAATTTTGGTCACAAAATTCTAATTTTGTTGCAAAATTGGTTCATTTTTGCTCCGGGCATTAGCTATCGAAAGGGAAAAAAAACACGAGAAATTAATGACCACGTGCATTTACGTGCCTCATGCCGTTTCAAACTAACGGCTTGCAGAAGAAAATGATGATCAGATGAGCTACTAAATTTAAAATCTAGAATAAAAATGAAAATCTTGAAAGTGTGGGGTAAAAAGTGAAATCAACCAATCTTTTAGGACCAAAAATATAATAATGTTAGGAATGGTGTGATCCCATCAAAATGCCAATTTAATAAATTGGATTTTGATCTCAATCAACCAATCAGATACCACTTACAAATCTGTAAGGGGTGTACCAAGATTGGGTGTAGAATCATCAAATACGGAATGAATGGGCATGAGCTACATTTGCCAATTTTGATTTCATATATGAAATTAAAAACCAAGTCAACTTTGTATCCAAAAATAAATAAATTAAATGGATGAAGAAAAATTCCAACTAATCATACAATCTGAGATTCTGTGGCACCAAAATATGTCCAAAAAATTCTATCAATCCACCTATTAATGAAATGATGAAGACTACAAATAGAGATACATACTGTACACAATATGAATTTGAGGCATACCTGCTTCTATGTTAAGAGACCACTACAGCAACAAGCTTCTGTTACAAATAAATGCTGTGAGTTACAGAAGAATCATTTGTAGCTGGATTTGGGAGAGGGGTTATTCAAATATTTAAGCGGTACTTTCATATAGGGACGAACCAATGTAATCAATACTCGATTCGAGATTGTTGGGTAAAAGTTTGTTTGAGTTGGGTAAAAGTTTGTTTGAGCTTGGTTTGTTAACATATCAAACAAGTTTGAACAACTTTTTGTGTGTTTGAAGCTCAGCTCGAACTTCACTCAATTAGTAAAAAAATGTTAAAATATGTGCAAAACGATCAAGCTAACCGAGCTCAACTCATGTTTGGGTTGATTAAAACTCATTTGAGCTCACCTCGATTAACAATCAAACCAAGTTCAAACACAAATTCTAAAACTGAATAATAATTGAAACAAGCTTGAACAACAACTTGTTCGACTCGACTCATTTACAACCCTACTTTTCTACAATTTCGGAAGACATGATGAGAATGAGATGAACACGAAGATGCAGTTTGAGAAATTGTTATACATAATCAGAAGAGATATTGTTTTTCTTCTGAAGAAGTAATGCAGAAGATTAATAGGAACCAAACAATCAATTCCAAATTTACAGATTAGAAAATATTGGCAACTAATAGATGTGCATATGCCATATACCTGATCAAAATATGCAGAAAGGGGTTGCGGTATGTTAATGTTCTGACCATTACATGCCTTTGCCATAGTTAAAAAGAAATATCTCGAAATAGCCCTTTTGGTTCATCGTAAATCCATCTGCCAAACAAAGTATATACAGGAATCATTGATAGATAAAGTTAATAAATTGTGAAAATAGATGATTATATCGAGACATATACTGGGTGTTCATATTCGTGGGGTGCAGAAGCAATATAGACGCACTTGCACAGATAAATTGGAGGCAAATGATCGTTCAGCTGTGTCCCTGAGCGACTTCTATTTTCACGCTCTTCAGCAAACTTTCTTGGAGGAAGAACTTCGCATGGGCTTTCTATTAAACCAGCCATCAATGTTGTACCACAAATAGACTCATATACCTGTAATATTTACAAGAAGTGGATATGAACTCTCATTAACGAAACTGCACTTCTCCTTGAATGTTAAAAACAAAAGGAGATGGCACGAGTGATTATATAGTTTAAAAGTTAATTAATGTTGTGTTGCTCTTTCTGATTTTCCTGTCTACGCTGCTGAGAGATAAAGCCTGATATATATTCAGTTTAAGGACCAATGAAAGCATTTGAAAAAACATAACAAAAATTCAAATTCATGTACCAACAGAAGTGTTGACTTTTTTCAATTGAAAGTGAATACCTATCTCAAACTATTCTTTTAACATTACTTGCAGATTTTCATTTTTATGGTCAGGTTTAAAACTAATAAACCTAATATACAAACAAATCAAAACAAATGAGAAACTTTTCGAGCATACAATGAAGATGAAAAAAATGTACAAGAACTACTCAAATACCCTTTATTGCTTGTAAAGAGATGAAACATGGGAAAGATATCAGCTGCATATGGTTGTATACAGAGCACAAGTCACTGCATTATACAGCATACTTCTGGATTCACCATGACCAACCAAAGATGATTTTACCATATTAAATGAAATGCTATAGATAGAAAGTCGGTTGCTTTTTAAATTTACTTTTCGTCAGCAATCAACATTCTCAGGTTTTGCAGATTTGAATTTATTACTAGTTACTTGGCCTTGTCAAGAGTCATCAAAAATGGCCAAGTTTCCATGAACTTTTTGGAACACAGGGGATTACAATTGATATCCCAATACAAACACTTATTTGAACATATGTCTTGTTTTGAACATCAAAGACAGGCCATGAGAAACTTTCTCATGCTTCATCTCATTTCAGTTTACCCTTTTTCCCCCTGTTATCCTTAAAAGTTAACAATGATTCATCTAAGACCAAAATTTCATAGGTACACGTTATATCATCCAAACATTCAAAAGCATTGAGGTAAGCCAAACATAGGCAATACTCCCTCTCTTTGTCATATGTCTTATGTGCATAAAGATAATCAGGAACCTCATGACAAGCCACATAAACGTAGTCTCTGAGATCAACAATGCTTCAACCTTGTGATGGTGTCCAAGTTCACATAATATTGCACTTGGAAAAAATTCACAAAACTATAAAGAAAGATTCACCTCACAACTTTCCAGACTGCATGGATGGCCAACAGCTTCTGGTAAATCACCAGGAAAATAACAACGATTTACTGTTACCCACTTTGCCAGACTATTGTTATCCTCCCACATTGCCTGCAAAGAAATAATATTCATAAAACAGAGACGCCAGAATACCATAACATACTTAGCAAGCACATTGTTTCTCCTCATAGCCAAACTAATAACAAATAGTTCCAGGAGCAAGTATACAACATTGAGGTCTAATCGAAGCATAGTAAAGCTGTAACAGTCAAGGTAATTTACACTCACAACGTAATGAAATGATGATACAATGACAGCAGGCATTGACAAGTCTGGATAATAAGATATGATTTATGTGAGTTCAATAATCTGCAACCAGGCGATCTACTTCAGAATTCAACATATCAAATCAATAAACATGGGATGCTAGGATCTACACCTTCATGAAGGTGCACCCACAACTAACTACAGCTGAACACAAGTTGATGAAGCAATACTGGCTTTTACCATCGCCCTTATAATTATTCCTAGTGTCTGATAGCAATTGAAGACTAAAAGTCAGTTGGTGGATTAAATTTTTTTCAAATTTAACTTCCCTAGAATAAATTTATCATTGATGTATGTTTCTAGAAGCCCAAAAGAAAATAACTTGTCCAACATTCTAAGTTTGCATAAATTAACTTATAAGACACAAAATCCAGTTTAAAAACACCCCTTAATTTGTCTGAATAAGTGAACTAGCAATCACATTTTTAGATGTCACAGATCCATCTGCACACATTTAACCTAATAGTTTGGTATTTCAAATACCAAGTAATGGAGCCACGCCAAGCTCATTCTCTTCTTTCCTCTACAAAGGCTGGGTAGGATGAAATTCGTAATGGATACCCTAACAAAGGGAACCTAACCGCCACAGAATGTTGATTTCATCAAAACTCGATGAGATATATAGCCCAACTTGGCCATTACAGCCCCACCAACAGACTAGAAAAAAAAAACCTAGTCCTCATTGGATCAAGCATTATAAGTCGGTCATTGTCAGGCTATAATACACTCGCATAAAGTGGAGAGCTTTACCTTCTCAATGAGGGTTGAACTCGTAAGATTCAAGTGGAGTAGAACTTAAAATTTAACCACTACACTATTGCGCTGGTGGTAACTGGTACTGAAAGCTCATTCAATACAGTAAATATCCGCAATTATGGATCATGCATTTTCAATCCGAATTGTAGAATATTGTTTCATGACAGAA
Source organism: Buddleja alternifolia (assembly GCA_019426215.1). NCBI lineage: Eukaryota > Viridiplantae > Streptophyta > Magnoliopsida > Lamiales > Scrophulariaceae > Buddleja > Buddleja alternifolia. The sequence continues at coordinate 25,123,398 of CM033407.1, forward strand.
TCAGAATATTGCAATGAGACTGATTCATTAATCCTCACAGGCATATGCTTACCTGAAGCTTTGAAGGTACAAGTTTGTTACCGTCAGAGCGAATAAGGACATGATTTTTCACTTTATACAAATGTCCGTTAATGCGGCAAGATGCATAATAGCTTTTCTCATCCAGAACTTGAACTGGGTCACCAATCCAGTTGACAGCATGCAAACCATCTTTTTGTAGATTTGAATTATAATTCAAAATCTCATCAATATGAGATTCTCTTGAATCCGTCTCAACAAGATTTTCTAGAGGTTGCTTTCCATCTTGAGCATTGACCATTGCCAGGGACTTGTCAGGCGAACTGCACACCATCTCTAACTTTTCCATGGGATTTGCTTTTAGTTCAACCATTTTCTCATCACACATTTTATCAATCGCTGAATTTGCAGCTGAAGCAAAAGCAGAATTGGAGGTCTTTATCAAATTATCCAGGCATGTCCCAAAAGATACTTTATCATCCATTTGAACCCAACTCGGGATATTATTACTCATGTGCACTCCTTCAGCAACTTCTCTCTTTGATTGAGATACCTGATGGCCATAAGTATTGCCCACAGCTCGAGTAGGAACACTTTGCATTGAAGTGTTCCCATTAACTGTCACCTCCAGTTGGCTGACCTTCTCATTTGAAGCACCATCCTTTTTAATTGAACACACTTTTGATGTATCCATGTTTCTCATGACCCGACCATATTTAGGAGGCAAGGGTTTCCCACTGCTTGATAACAAGCACTTTCCACAATGCCACTCTCCTCTTGGAACGCCTTTTGGATAAGTACTCTGGAGGCATTTTAAGTGATACCCTTTTTCACAAGCATCGCAAATGAGTATACTGTCTATCTCTGTTACAGAGGACATGCACATCTGACAAGTCAAAGCCTTATTCATATACTCCCTAGAAGGTGGAATCCAAGTACGCTGCTCGGCAACGTTTGGTTGCAATAATTTCTGAACAATCTTGCCAATTTCAGCATGGGTATTTCCTCCAGGAGCCTGAACTTTGTTATCTGATGCAATTTTTACTGATGAAACAGATTGGGTTTGCATTGACCAAGTTGGAGTCCTCAAGGATGAGTTGTTAGAGTAATTGGCTGCAAGATGATAGATTGTATGAAGTTCAATACTAATGGAGGAAACATAAAGAAGAATAAGATGGCCGTAACATGGTAATGCAATTCCTACAGAGAAATATCCCTTAATAAAATCCACACGAGATAAATATACTACCTCGTCATACAATTTTCATAATAAAGATATGTCAGAAGTTACAAAAGATAAACTATAATATTGGTATTTGGCAAGCAGACTCAAATGGTATGTAGATCTCGGAGATATCATAAGTTAATTGTCAAAAGTGTACCAAACAAACTTTCAGCACAATATGAGACCTTCATGGCATGATAAAAGGAAGCAGATCCTAGGCCAACACCTACAACTGAAAGCAAGAATTTTTGTTACCTTGAGCTTGTGAAGCTTGTGATGAACTAGTTGATCTTCCATTATCTGGCCTGTCAACTCTTGGCAATGCTGATGAAACAAAATGGCTCGACGGCAATGCATTGGAAATCACTGGTCTTATCTCGCTGGTGGGAAGCTGATATGGCAAAGGTGAAGAATTTGCTGTGGTACCATGGCCTAAAGGTGAAGCAGATTGGAACCTTCCGGAAGACACCGGCATGGAACTTGATTTATTTGATTGAGACAATCGAACAGGGTGCAATTCACTGTGACTTTCAATTGCTGCACCAGAATTCCCTTGCAGACGTTGAGATATATGCGGAGTAGAATATAGCAAAAAATCTTCTGCTTTTTCCATCTACAACAGTGGAAAGAAGAAAGATTATGTGTCAAGAGCCGGATAAAAACATGTGGTGTCTAAATTCAAAAAGCTACAGGTTGAAAATTTATTTAATACCACAGATGACCAATCAATCCAAATTTTCAAAAGAGAATGAATGAGTTGGCAAAAAGCAAGATGTATAGCATAGTATAGATGCAAACACTGAGGTGAGAAATTCCAAACAAGATTTTGCCTGCAAAAACTGACACCATGCATGTCACTTAGTTTGAAAATAGTGCGCATGAACTATGTTTCACTCTCACCTCAAACATGACATACAAACTTCTTAAAAATATCTGACTGCAATTAAAATGCGACGTCTTTTGCATTGACTTTTCTTGTTGTCAAACACTTCTATTCCTTCACCAGGAAGCCCCTTGGTATCAACTGAATGTTGTACACAACATAGAATGACTGACCTAATGCATTTAGAAATAAAGTTACTATCAAACAATTTAACTAATGTTCAGTTGCTCACTTCTGCAATTGTTCTCATCATCGTAATTTGTTTATTTTCAGAGGGATACGAATGTGCAAAATAGCAATTTGTTTTCTTTTTTTAGATTTTTTTTTACTTAATCGCCATCGTAATTCAATACTTCTAAACATTGCCCCCATCCAACGGAAGAGGCTAACAACTAGTAGTCTCCCTAAACAGTCTTTCCCCCTGCAAACCAACCCCTCAAATTGAACTCCACATCAATATCTCATCACACAGCCTCGTGACCGAACAACCAAATATCGACACTCTTAATCGTTATCCATCATACAACAACAAAACTCAAGACTACGCTATAAAATAAAAGAACCAAGCCAAAGAACTAAAAAAACGAAAGAAACAAACCTTTCTTTTGGAGACCAAAAACTTCTCGGCAATAGACACTTTAGGAGGCCTAAACCCTACCCTCTGTTCTCTCAACTTATTAAGCCCCAAATCCTCAATCACACCCCCAAATCCATCCCTGGGGAACACATCCTCCGGCGCGAAACCCTCGCAAACCTTCGTCAAGCTACTCCGCGCCTCCGACATCAAATCCTTCTCCGCCGCAGTCGGCCCCCTGCCTCCCCTCATCTTCCCCATCGCCGCCAACACCAAGACAATCTCCGCCACCTTCTTCACATCCCCAATCAAATCTCCGTTAAATTTACCTCTCTTGATCGGCAAAGCCTCCTCCAATACAAGCCCGTCCTCGGTCGCCGGCCTCGTATGACCTAATCTCGCCGCGGACGATTCAATTTCAATCTCCACCGTCGATTCCATCGGAACGAACGGCGATCCCTGGACCTCCATGGACGGCGTCGTATCGGTGGCGGAATTGATACAGACCTGCACAAAAGGGGGTGATTCGAAGCCATAAGAAGGGGGGAACTGGAGGGAGGGAAAACAGAGAGGGAATGAAAATTTTGGAATGCTTAAAAAACACTTAGATAAAGAAAATTAAACCTCTTTATTTTTGGCGGGTAATTGAGGGTTGAGTTTTGAGTAAAGATTATAATAGTGATATACATATATATATATATATATATATATTCAGCGGGGTGTGGGGTCGGGTGGGGTGAGGTGGGGTGGGGGTGGAAACTTGAGCAGGGTGAAGAGGTAAGATAGAGAATTGTATTAGGTTTTGTGATGGTAGTACTTTTTTTTTTTTTAATTTATTCTATTTATTGTTTTCCATAATAATGTGCAGTTATATAGGGGCCTATTGAGTTTGTTCTCCATCTTTAAAAATTATAATAATCTGATTCTGCAGTTATATAAGTGGAGTATTGAGTTTGTTTTCCATCTCTAATAATTATACGAGTCAATAAGGCACACTCGATACGTGTGCAAAAAAATTAAAAATAATATGAAACTTTTTAAATTTAGTAAAGGGCGAAAGAAAAAAACAGAAAAAGTGAAGGGAATGGAAGTAAAATTAAATAAAAATAGAGAGAGAAAATCTAATTAAGAAATAACGTGTAAAAGTGAGAAAATCAGAGATTATAATTCACACATTTAGTTTTATGGACCTCGTCAAAATACATGAGGTGTAATTATAACTGCTACATGGCGTGAGAACATCCAATTCACATATTAGTTCTCCAAATGTCATACCAAAAATACTGATAAATCAAGTTAGTTACTCTAACTCCTTCTCCTTATATATAGTGATGTGAGTGGAAATTAGCTTTTGGGCCAAGCTGATAAGTCAAAGTCTTGATAGGTTAAAGCCCTACAAGGAGCTAGACCAAGGTTTGCCCCATTATAATTCGATTATGCCTGGAGCTGGACCTACAAAAGGAAATAATAATAAAAAAGACAAGATCCAATCAAGCCCTCATCAAGATCCTAAGAGCTAATCAAGACCAAATCAATCAAGGAATTGCTATAGACAAGCTAATTTTGGCCCGGTTCTAGCTGGATCTAGCTTGATCCAAGTGCTCCAATTCTTCGTGAACAACCGCAGCTACCATGTATAGAAAAGGAATGAAGCTACATTAAATCAAGTTGTCTTATTTAGCTAAAGTCATCTAGCTTGTATAAATACTTATTTTGAAGGTTAAATAAAGATCATATATTCTTACGTAATATTTCTCTTTTGTTTATCTCTCAATTATTCTCAATTTTCTTAACATATTTATATAAATTCATTGGTGTGAATCGAACACACATCATATAGTATTAGATAATTGATGAATCCCGCTCCCGCAGGTCATAACCTTGTGAAAATAAGTGACTTATCAGTAACCAAATAATAGAAATTTAAGTCTATTAATTAATCTTTGACTGAATGGTAATTTACTTTTCTTCTTAAACTTGAGCAAGAATCAACTCATTTCATTGATTAATATTATTTATAGACTTTTTTTTTTCAATTCAAGACGAATGGATATACCCTAAATATTTAGCCTCAAACCCGGGTTGATAGTCATAATCCCAAGCTATAAAGACTCTATCTAGCTTCATAAAGGAGGGAAGAGCCACAACTCGTGGCAGTCTGGATTCGAATCTAAGACCTCTTACATAAAGTGAAAGTGGATACGACTACATCAACAAATATTGGGTTATAGATTTCTTTTATACGAACATATAATCTATTAGTCCTACTATATATATTTCACAAATGAAATTTTCTTTTCATATATGTTACTCCAGATGAAAACATGAAGTAACTAAAACAACACATAAGACATTTACTTTGGTTATATATAGGGAAAATTATACACAAACCCCCCTCACTTATTGTGTAATTACCAAAACTCCTCATCACTTATTAAAAATTACTAGCACACCCCCTCAGAAATTCTATTTTTAAGATTTATAGGAGTAAATTTGTAAAAATTGTTAAGCACACAAGGGGTGTAATTGTAAAAAATTCTTAACATGGGGGTTTGTTGGTGATTTTCAATAAGTGAGGGGGGAGTTTTGGTAACTACATAATAATTAGGGGGTCTGTGTGTAATTTTCCCTATAGTTTTATACATATATAATATATTCTCGTTTGTGATAAACACTTTGAATCATCTTGTATATTTCATTATTTCATCTCGTAAATATCACAAATACACAGCCAAATATATAAATTTCCCTTATATTACATCATTGGTGGTGTTTGTGGTACCTGTCAAGTGAAACATGATAGTATAAAATACGGCAGTAAAGATCCAAAGTAAATTGAAACCTGAAAGGGTGTAATGAGTTTTTCATTTACGCATGAACCATATTTACATGGAGGTCCATTTTTTCAAATGACTATACATCTAACTACCACCATATATATGATACAAATACATTAATGCACTATAGTTCATATTGAACAAATGGTATGCCAAAAGGGGTCATATAGTGTGGAAATCTCCCCATTCCTCGCTCTGCTGGTAAAAGTCTCCATAACTTAACGAGATTGAATTATACGAGAGATGCCAAATCCCGGGATATCACAATCCAGGAACTTGTGCAGAAGATTTGACCGTCTTTAGTAAACAGCACACTAAACGAGATCGAACTGTTTGACAGATGTCACATCACTGCTTATCACAATCCATGAATCTGTGCACAGAATTTGGGCATGTTGAAGCTCATAACCATGGAAAACTGGCAATTGAAATCCTTTGCTAAGTTTTAAATTTACGAATGGCACAATCACTGTCCTCAGTGTGGTGGACAATAACGTCTGCAAAGTACAGCAGGTCGTGTGACCAATTAAGAAGTGAATAATACTTGCAAACACTCACCACATGTAACATATCTTGAACATCAGAGGAAATATGGCAAAAGATTAAGAACCAGATACAATGTCTACCATTCAATGTCGAAGGGTGCTGTGTTCAATTTGCTTATCGAACTTATGTGTGTATTATTCTTCTTTTGCTGCATTTATAGTTTTAAGGGATAATTACAGATGTATACACCTGATATACCAAAATATGGTATTTAGCCCAAGAGTGAAATGTTATAGCATGTGAGGCCCAACACAAACCCAGAAATCGGCCCATAATGGAAGATCCGCGTGTTTTTAAGTGATTCGGGTCGGGTCGTTCACCAGATACGAGTCAAGATCCTGACCGTTCATAGGCACCATGTGGCATCATCGGTGCGACCCATTTATCGTTGTCAGATCCGTACAACACTTGCATCTATAAATACCCCCTCATAACACTTATTGAAGGGGGGCTGGAGAATACTCTCTCCAGTTTTAGCCTCGTATATTCACTAGTACGAGTCTATAGACTGAGAAGTACGTTCCTATATACATATAAATTTGGAAGTTAGAATCGTTCCTCGAGTACGACCCTGACAATTCACATTAATATAGAACTACGTTGACTTGATCCTAATTAGGTACGTAGGTAGCTTAATTATCATTGAGTGCAGTCTATAATCTTCATTAGCATACTCGTGGTAGAGTTCGAATCCTTCCAGACTGATAGATTTGAGTCCCCGGATTTGAGTTAGATCAGTTGGCGCCGTCTGTGGGAAGCTACTTTGAAGTTGCTGAGACTTGTTATTAGGAATGGAGGCTGGCAGTATGAAGACTCGTTCTGCCCCGCAAAAGAAAGGGATCGTCAGACTCGTAATTACGAGCAGCCTAGCAAATGAAAGGGATTGTCAGACTCGTAATTACGAGCAGCCTAGCAAATGAGAGGGATTGTCAGACTCGTAATTACGAGCAGCCCATCAAATGAAAGGGATCGTCAGACTCGTAATTACGAGCAGCCCCGCAAAAGAAAGGGATTGTCAGACTCGTAATTACGAGCAACCCATCAAATGAAAGAGATTGTCAGACTTGTAATTACAAGCAACCTAGCAAAAACACCCAAAGAAAGCAATCGCCGTAAATTCGTATAGAAGATAGAATCAAATGAACGACCTCAGACTAACTCTAGGGTCGTACGTCGTGAACGACCCAAGAAAGATGATCTTAGAAAGATCACATTTTCAACTCTTTAGTCTAATTAGACTCTAACTCTTGAGTCGTACGTCGTGAACGACCCAAGATAGATGATCTTAGAAAGATCACATTTTCAACTCTTTAGTCTAACTCTGGAGTCGTACGTGTGAACGACTCTAGAAGGATGATCTTAGAAAGATCACATTTTCAACTCCTTCGTCTAATTAGACTCTAACCCTGGAGTCGTACGTGTGAACAACTCTAGAAAGATGATCTTAGAAAGATCACATTTTCAACTCGTTCGTCTAATTAGACTCTAACCCTGGAGTCATACGCGTGAACGACTCTAGAAGGATGATCTTAGAAAGATCACATTTTCAACTCTTTAGTCTAATTAGACTTTAAACCTGGAGTCATACGCGTGAACGACTCTAGAAGGACGATCTTAGAAAGATCACATTTTCAACTCCTTCGTCTAATTAGACTCTAACCCTGGAGTCATACGCGTGAACGACTCTAGAAGGATGATCTTAGAAAGATCACATTTTCAACTCTTTAGTCTAATTAGACTCTAAACCTCGAGTCATACGTGTGAACGACTCTAGAAGGACGATCTTAGAAAGACCACATTTTCAACTCCTTCGTCTAATTAGACTCTAAACCTCGAGTCGTACGTGTGAACGACTCTAGAAAGATGATCTTAGAAAGATCACATTTTCAACTCCTTCGTCTAATTAGACTCTAACCCTCAAGTCGTACGTGTGAACGACTCTAGAAAGATGATCTTAGAAAGATCACATTTTCAACTCCTTCGTCTAATTAGACTCTAACCCTGGAGTCGTACGTGTGAACGACTCTAGAAAGATGATCTTAGAAAGATCACATTTTCAACTCCTTCTTCTAATTAGACTCTAAACCTCGAGTCGTACGTGTGAACGACTCTAGAAAGATGATCTTAGAAAGATCACATTTTCAACTCCTTCGTCTAATTAGACTCTAAACCTCGAGTCGTACGTGTGAACGACTCTAGAAAGATGATCTTAGAAAGATCACATTTTCAACTCCTTCGTCTAATTAGACTCTAACCCTGGAGTCGTACGTGTGAACGACTCTAGAAAGATGATCTTAGAAAGATCACATTTTCAACTCCTTCGTCTAATTAGACTCTAACCCTGGAGTCGTACGTGTGAACGACTCTAGAAAGATGATCTTAGAAAGATCACATTTTCAACTCCTTCGTCTAATTAGACTCTAACCCTGGAGTCGTACGTGTGAACGACTCTAGAAAGATGATCTTAGAAAGATCACATTTTCAACTCCTTCGTCTAATTAGACTCTAACCCTGGAGTCGTACGTGTGAACGACTCTAGAAAGATGATCTTAGAAAGATCACATTTTCAACTCCTTCTTCTAATTAGACTCTAAACCTCGAGTCGTACGTGTGAACGACTCTAGAAAGATGATCTTAGAAAGATCACATTTTCAACTCCTTCGTCTAATTAGACTCTAAACCTCGAGTCGTACGTGTGAACGACTCTAGAAAGATGATCTTAGAAAGATCACATTTTCAACTCCTTCGTCTAATTAGACTCTAACCCTTGAGTCGTACGTGTGAACGACTCTAGAAAGATGATCTTAGAAAGATTACATTTTCAACTCCTTCGTCTAATTAGACTCTAACTCTGGAGTCGTACGTGTGAACGACTCTAGAAGGATGATCTTAGAAAGATCACATTTTCAACTCCTTCGTCTAATTAGACTCTAACCCTGGAGTCGTACGTGTGAACGACTCTAGAAAGATGATCTTAGAAAGATCACATTTTCAACTCGTTCGTCTAATTAGACTCTAACCCTGGAGTCATACGCGTGAACGACTCTAGAAGGATGATCTTAGAAAGATCACATTTTCAACTCTTTAGTCTAATTAGACTTTAAACCTGGAGTCATACGCGTGAACGACTCTAGAAGGACGATCTTAGAAAGATCACATTTTCAACTCCTTCGTCTAATTAGACTCTAACCCTGGAGTCATACGCGTGAACGACTCTAGAAGGATGATCTTAGAAAGATCACATTTTCAACTCTTTAGTCTAATTAGACTTTAAACCTGGAGTCATACGCGTGAACGACTCTAGAAGGACGATCTTAGAAAGATCACATTTTCAACTCTTTAGTCTAATTAGACTAACTCTGGAGTCGTACGTCGTGAACGACCCGCGATAGATGATCTTAGAAAGATCACATTTTCAACTCTTTAGTCTAATTAGACTAACTCTGGAGTCGTACGTCGTGAACGACCCGCGATAGATGATCTTAGAAAGATCACATTTTCAACTCTTTAGTCTAATTAGACTAACTCTGGAATCGTACGTCGTGAACGACCCGCGATAGATGATCTTAGAAAGATCACATTTTCAACTCTTTAGTCTAATTAGACTCTAACCCTGGAGTCTAATTCGACTTTAAACTTTGATGTGAAACACAGATCATATTTGTAATATCGCTATTTAGTGAAAAATTCAGATTTACTTTTGACTTTTACTTCCTCAGTAGTAAATTTAAAGTCATAAATGTCTCCTCTTTAATACTGATGAAGTCGGGGACTTAATGATATACCAAAATATGGTATTTAGCCCAAGAGTGAAATGTTATAGCATGTGAGGCCCAACACAAACCCAGAAATCGGCCCATAATGGAAGATCCGCGTGTTTTTAAGTGATTCGGGTCGGGTCGTTCACCAGATACGAGTCAAGATCCTGACCGTTCATAGGCACCATGTGGCATCATCGGTGCGACCCATTTATCGTTGTCAGATCCGTACAACACTTGCATCTATAAATACCCCCGCATAACACTTATTGAAGGGGGGCTGGAGAATACTCTCTCCAGTTTTAGCCTCGTATATTCACTAGTACGAGTCTATAGACTGAGAAGTACGTTCCTATATACATATAAATTTGGAAGTTAGAATCGTTCCTCGAGTACGACCCTGACAATTCACATTAATATAGAACTACGTTGACTTGATCCTAATTAGGTACGTAGGTAGCTTAATTATCATTGAGTGCAGTCTATAATCTTCATTAGCATACTCGTGGTAGGGTTCGAATCCTTCCAGACTGATAGATTTGAGTCCCCGGATTTGAGTTAGATCAACACCTTACTTACTTATTGGTAATTACAACGAGCACCCTGAGGCTTTGCAAATTACTAAGACACCTCTAACCGACAACTCAAAAAACACAAAACTCAGGGTTTGAATTGTATATTATTTTGCTAATAGGAGGTGACATTGTAACATGTTGTTTACTAAATGGGGAAGTTATGATAATTTCTCAAACTTTAGGGTGATTTTCCGTAATTAGGGTCTCACGCAAGGGATGTCTATGTAATTTACCCTAGTTTTGATTGTCCAATAGTTTTTGTTATTTCTCAAGTTATAATCCCGATACGTGTTATAATTGAATTATGAAAACAGCCCTGGTGCTTTCCAGTTCATACAAACACCGATATATACTCAAACTAATCAAAACGAAATTAAAAGATTGAAACAAATACCTGGATTAGATGCATGTGGAGATAACCAATTTTGCTCCAGTTAAGGGACATGGTTATGTCATTTAATTCTACAATACCAGCTAGAGCATTCTCTGAAATTTCAGCAAACGTAGAAGCACTAATCACCTGCAGCATACCAAATTTGTTACTCTGACAATATAGATATAGGAACAAGAGAGCTAGAAGAATTCACAAGTTTCAGCTAATAAAGTTGGCTTTTTACCCCAAATATATATTTATATATATATATATATATATATATATACAAAGTTAATATTCTAATAGAAGGTTATAGTTGTCAATTAAAGTTTTGAAATTTTTATAGACAAATGAAGGGATGTAAATAATCAACCCCCTTTCCTCCTCTTCAACCATGTAAACAATTTTAGTGAATGCCAGCCTTGTTTCCATTTCATCCACTTCTCCATCTTTCAGCAAAACATCAACTAAAATGATACAGGTTCTAGAGTGTCATTACGAGAAAAAATAGTATTAATGACAAAATTATAAGTGACAATGTCAAAGTTCTCACAAATGATAGGAAGTTAGTGACAAAATATCTTATTCTGCAACGAAATGTATTTCACAAGCTTACTAGAATTATGTCTAAGTTGTTAGTAACCCATAGTAACTAAAGTCTTGTGGTTATTTTCTATTGGCATTAAGCTGTCACTAAATGTCAAAAATGGCAACTTTTACACAATTCATTTCGCTAGTTATTAAATCGTAACAATTTATACATGATTTTTGTCACTATTCAACTTGTGAATCTCGCTATTATTGACAAAATAATTCTTTTATTAATCAGGTATGCAAGTAATAAAACATTCAGCTGATAGCCTCATAAACCAACAAAAACAGTAGTTTCACTAAGCTTACCATGGAAATGCATGCAACCGGTGTTACTTCCTCCACATCCAACACATTGATCACCACATCTAATGGAATGGTTGCCTTAATCCGCTGCTTCACAACTTTGATGATTGGTGATGAAGATACAGAAAGATTCAGATTCATGTCATGATTTGGGTACATCTTGTACAACTGGGGAATAATAAACCTCCACCAAGTTGTGTTCAAGAGATATTGATCTGGTACTTTATCAACAATCCAATGCATCATGCTCGCCTGACAGAAAAACCAACTCTTACTTGGCTATAGAATGAGATATTTTTGGGTAAATTACATAGACACCCCCTGCATGAGACCCTAATGACTAAAAAACCCCGAGATTTGAGAAATTACCATACCTTCCCCGTCAGTAAAAGCATATTACAATTTTATTCTCTGTGAGTAAAAAAGCAGATTATGATTTCACCCCTATTTTTTGAGCTGTCCGAATGATCATGGGATCATGGTGATAACCGAATAACTGAGGGAGTGTGCATGTAATTATCCCATAATTCTATAATGCAATCTTAGCAAAGAAAAAGCCAGATAAGGGCTGCAGCCAAACAAATACTTTTTAAGTATATTTTCCCATCTCCTTCTGACTAATTGACCAATGTATGTTTGGATCAGGGATTTCAGTGGGAAAATGAAATGCAGAACGTAAAGGTCCAAAAAATAAAACACATAGTTTGCTGAAATTTGAAGTGACAAATATTTTCTTCAATGTTACGCCGCCTAAAATTCAAAGTTCAAACATAGTGTAAAGAAACTAAGAGCTTACCTTGAAGTAAACTGATGATGCTGACTCAAGAACATCTTCATGTACTGAGACTTCGACCATTTTATCTGTTTCCTTAAAGGAGAATGGAGCTTGTAGTGATCCATGGTAGTGTCTGGAAAGAGCAACTCCATCCTTGGCAGAGAAAATTCCATTGATTTCAAGGTCAAGAGACGATTCACTCAACTTTGGGTCATCGACCAATGTAACATTCAGTGCAGCGATATTAGTTACTGGTATTTCTTTAGGAATATACTGCAATTGAGAGTCAAGCTTTACAATTGCATCTTTTATTTTCTTAGAAACAGCATCTTCAACAGCGGAACTAATTTTACCCTCAAAAGTGTCTACCAACCTGGAAAATAGAAAAGCAAATTGGTTGAATGTATAATTCGTAAAGTACTTTATTTTGACAAATTATTGAATTGAAAGGCTTTATTCTTTTTGTAATGAATAAAATCTTAAACAATTAGTAATATGATATAAGTCGTAAGCTTTTAACCAATAGAAACGAAATGCATTGAATACGTTCGGTCACCCAAACAGATTTAGGTGTTGCAAAAACCACTTAGATAATGGGGGCTGTATTATTAAAGCATGTTGAATAAATAGGCACCGAATGATAATGATGTGTGATGCAGGATAATATCAATATAAACTAGACATTATTCCTAATATGACACCTATCTAAATTAAGCTCAAGGTTGCCTACAAGCTTTTGTTATATGTACGCTTATAGAGGAAATAGCGTCCACATTATAAACAGCAAAAGGTGTTGATATATTACAACCACCAGTAGGAATTCTCGGATGCCCATAGAGCAAAATCCTTAAGAAAAAAAGAGAGAAAGATGTCACTTCTGATTTATTTGGATAAAAAAATTGTTTTCTGACTATTCAGATTTAATAGATAACCTCTATACCAGGTGGAGATACAGACAAATAGATCTTTAAAGTTCTTTAAACAGAAAAAGAACTACATGAGAATAGATACCCTTGATAAAGCCACGACGCTCCTCCATCCAATTTTATAGAGAGATCATTCACGTAACATCCACATTCCAAGAGGGATAGCTTTAAAGATCCTTCTACTGCCTCTAAACTGAGAGTAAGTCCAACTTCCAGTCCTTCAACCTTAGAAGAAGCAAAATTTATGAATTCCTTGGTGGAGACCATTGCATGACTTCACAAGGACGAGACCAAATTCTTGTAACATTTTTATGAAATTGAAACTTCATGTCTAGGCTGCAGGGTTTTTTCAGAACTGTGAAAATCTCAATTCATACTGTACTAAAACATTAATTAGACTAAATAGTCGTCCTTTTCCTTTACCTTTATACCTTTTCCTATTATCAGATGGGATCGTATATGATAAGCAAAATTAGCATGGTTACATGCCTGCCAAGTGTCAACATATTCTCAATTTTGGAAGTTAATGAATTTCCCGGCTATGCTAATTAATCAAAACGGAAAAACTAATACCAGCTATGTATTACGAATTACTTGATAGACTATATATTCTCTCGTCATGGTATTATCAAATAAAATATTCTCATTTAGCTATACGTAATCACATAAGAAACTAATGAGCTCACATAGGAAGTCTCCTTCTCAAATGAGGTTTTGTCTGCAGAAATCCAACATATTTCTTGAATCTCAAATAGCTGGTGGACTATTAACTTCTCAAACTTAATATCTAATTACCACAAAATTTCACTTCTAATTTTCTTCAATTCCTCATTGCAAACATGGGAACTATCAGCCTCTGGTGACTAACAACAGTAGAGAATGCAAAGATTCAGCTCAAGAACCTTTCTTACTAACAGTAGACTATGCAACAATATTTTTTCAGATAAACAGTAATTACAACATTACATCAAGATATCAATCATAACCAATTCAATACAATAATCAATAACAAAGTAATTACAACGAGTAATGAAACAACTATACTGTTAGAGCAAACACGAAATACAAGCATGAAAAAATCAAACGACACAGCAATTTACATGGTTCGACAATCGCCTACGTCCACAAGAAAGGAGGAGAGAATTTCACTATTTAACAAAACAGGTACAGAGTACAAAGAATATCAAAAGTATTAACTAAAACCTAGCCCGGATTTCGCTCCGTAATTATATTGTACCGTCATAACTTTAAGACATATCACAACAGTCAACATATACACACTGATATCAATATGGAGTGAGACAAGTGCTTACACGTTTACTTACAGAGACTATGCTACAAATCTAAAACAACAAATCATCTACACATCAAACAAGTTCTATATCTAATTATCTATAATTCGTGCAGTCAACATACCTGAACAGTAGCATTTCCTTTATCAGAGACTGTAACCGGAAGCAGCCAAGTCTTGTACGTATACTTCCAATTCATACTCAAATTCGCCGTAGCGCCAGAAACATCGATAACTATCCCCGTATCTCCAGTTTGCACCGTAGATGAAGCAACGTCAATTCTTTCGATAACAATATCGGAAAGAACCATTTTAACGCGTCCTATAACTGGAATTTTCACAGATTTCTCGATATTGTGCAGCTCAAGAGGAACTAACGAAGATTCCGCCTTATCTATCAGCAAATCCTTGAGAAAATCAAGACCTCTGTTAGAAATTTCTGCTGTTATATATCCTTGTTCATGAGATTGAACATGTGTATACGAAAAGGCGAAGAGGAAGAGTAATATGTGATGGAGAATCGAGCGCGCCATGAAAAATGATCGAGGCGAAACCTAGATATTTGAATCGAATTGGGTTGGGGGAATATTAGCTAATCATTGAAGGTTTTTGGTGGGATTTGTGAAAGTATATTCTTGGAATTGTTTTGACTATGACAAGGGGTTTGAAAATTGAAAGTAACAATTATCCGGAATAAACTATACAACACTTCGGCTGTGTTTGGTTATCATTTGGGAGGTATTTTGGTGAGAATTATTGTTGGGAAATTAAAAGGGACGTGAATATTTAATGAGATTGTGTTTGGTTTTATTTTGGGAGTTGGTTTGTTGGTTTTTTTTTTTTTTTGTGAGATAGTATTTGATTTTGTTTACATAGAGAACAAAAATTACAGTAGCAGTCAAATCATATAGTTTTTGTTTATTAATAATTAGTTAATGATTAAAAGTTAATATTGTCTGTTAATAATTGAAAGTTAAGAGAGGTGAGAGACAAAAATAGGAGATAATACCTGGATTGTAAACTTTTAAATAAATGATCATTGTGTTTTTTTTACTAAAAAAGTAACATATGTTTTGACCAAATTGAATTTGGAAACATATCAAAACATAGCCTTCATTCTTGGGACTTGTGGACTGAGGTATCGAGATAAAAACATGGATAAAAGTTTCGTTTCTGGCACGTGTTTTTAACTAAAAAATGTTGGGAATATTTCAAAAACGTTCCGGAAACAAATGGAAATTTTGTCAAAATTTTCCTTAGTGGATTTAAGTGTCAACTTATAAATATTGAGTATTCGAGTATCCGACTGACATAAATTGGGGTTGAAAATGCATTTTACCCTTTATTGAATGAATAAATGACCGTTTTTCCCCAAAAAATGAAAAATATGTCATTCTTAATAGTTCCAAGTTTGGTCCGTATTGTTAAACTCACGTGAAATCCTAGTGATCATGTAAGAAATATATAGCTCATATATTATAAATTACATGTTATTATTTTATCAATATTAAAGTTTATTTGATAAAATAATTAATTGTGTAATATTAAATTATATTATTCTATTGGCTAGTGAAAAGACACGACTTTACGTAATATAAAGTCCCGATTCTAAATGAAGAAGTGTCTTGATGGAAGACACCTCTTATAGTTTGAATATAAAGAGCATTGGTCCTCTCTCTACACATCCCTACATGCATAATTAAACATACAAAGAAGAAAAGTTAGGCAGAAAAGTGTATTGGTTTCCATAGCTGAAGAGGGGTCAAGGGAGATAAACATTTATTTCTCATGAGACTTTGCAATGAATCAACAATAAATGACAACCATCGAATGCTACCGATAAAGGTTAGTCTTTGTTTGTAAAATTATGTGAATATCATGAATTTCAAAATTTATGAAAATCATGTAATTGTATAAAATTTAACTTACAGATCATACAATAATTTAAGTCAAAGACCTTCTAAATATCACACCTGAATGCTTGGGACTAAGAAACATGTATTGATGTTGATGATTTACCGAGATGTGCGAGTGATTTTGTCTTTTTTATTTTTTAATGAATCGACTATAAGATACATTTAATGAAAGTAAAATTGCGACAAGTTACTACTAATTAAGAACTATTACAATCAATTACGCTAATAATTATTTTTAAAGTAGAGAGAAGGTCACGCCCTTTTGGTGAGAGTCGAATCCAAGACGTCTTATTTGCCGGTGAATGGTAATTTTTTTGTTTATCAATTTGAAGAGTGATTTGTCTCCTAAACCGAGAACAAGTTCGTTGAGTAAATAATAAAATGTCAACATTTCTATTCCAAAATATACAAGTTTTGTAAAATCATATTGTATACGTTTGAGTGTATATAATCAAATCGACCTAGAAAATCATTTTTAAGCTTATTTAAATTCCCCATTGACTTTAAAACTGAATTTGAATTCACTTTCCTTGTAAAAACAATCAAGTTTCTTTTTTTAACAACAAATAATCGACTATTAATTGAAGGGAATATTACACAAACCCCCTCAACTTTCCCTCATTCCTACGCACCCTCTCATATTAAGAGTTTCTTACAATTACACCCTTGTCCGTTTAATAATTCTTACAATTTTACCCCTGTAAACCTTATAAATAAAGCTCTTTCTAATAAGTGAGGAGAAGTTTTGGTAATCACACAAAAGTGACGGGGTTATGTGTATAATTTTCCCTTAATTTAATTCAACATGTATACTAGACAAAAAATGTCCTAGTTTAATCACAATCAAATGATAATAATATTCAAATTTCGACTATAATTTGGTCTTATAGCGACATATCTGGTTAGCAACACTCCGATTGATGAGACGAATTTCCAGATCACAATTAGTGTATGCGACGACATGAATACTGAAGAGTAACCTAACTTTCCCTGACATCCTAATGTAAGTCTGCAAAGGCAACGTACCGGATACGACGTCGGAGTAGAAATCGGAGTTCGAGAGCAGCCGATCCGCCATTAACGTGAGTTTGAGGTTCATATCGCGAGCGCCGCGAGCGGCGATCGTGCCGGCGGGGATCGGCACCTCTCCGACGTCGTTTCCTCTGTACTTGAGAACAGCCGTGCTGTTGGTGTACGTGAATCCGACGCGGTTAGGGTTCGTGACGGTGACGCTGGTGTTGAGGATGACGTTGAGATGTAATCGGAGATTCGCTGCGTCGCCGGCGAAATCTAGGTCTGCGATTGCGATTGAATTGACGGTGGTGATCGGATGTTTGGCCTTGAAAACTGTGACGCCGAGGATGAGGAGTAGCAAGCACAAGGCTACTGCGACGGCGGTGGTGGAGGCGGCGCAGAGGCATATCGATCTTCTTCCTTTTCGCATTGCGGCGGTCTCGTTAACGAATATTCCTCTGGTTTGATTTGATTTGATGATGGCTAATATATATATATATATATATATATATATATCTATCTATCTCAATGTATGATGAAGAAGCGTTTGTATTTTAAAGTGAGGATTCTTGATTGCAGCTTAATTGGTCTCTTTCCAGGTGATTAAATATAACAAATGTTTTTTATTACTATTATTATTTCATTAAATTCGAACTGAGGGCATAGAAAGAATTTAAATACGTAAATACGCTAGTTTTTGGCAAAGAATAACTGTTTTGAGACAAATGAAAATAGAATTTTATAGATTCTTTGGAGAATGGAAGGAGAGCTTAAACTTAAAAGGGAAAATTACACACAGACCCCCTCACTTAATGTGTAATAACCAAAAATTTCCCTCACTTTTTGAAAATTATTAACACTCCCCTCAAAGAATCTATTTATAAGGTTTACGGGGTAAAATTATAAAAAAAATTAAACACATTAAGTGTAATTGTAAAAAATTCTTAACATGAGAGGCTGTATTGATAATTTTCAATAAATATGAAGAGATTCTCATAATTACATAATAATAAGTGAGTGGTCTGTGTGTAATATTTCCTAAACTTAAATTGGAGGTTGCACTTAGACTTAGTGGCCTAGTTGACAGCAGGCAGCACTAGAAGGGCGTAACCCTGTTCATTTTTTCTTTTTTCAGGGTATTTTTTTTAAAGATTATTTGGTGAAATAATTTATTGGAGGTTGTTTATTGTGTTTGTTTGGATAATTTTTAGTATTTTATTTTGCGAATTTATATTCCTAGACGCACTGCTCCACCTTATAACTCTCAAAATGTCTCAGGGATATGAAATTGTAGGCACAACCACAACAATACATGCACAATGAATTGTACATGATTCTACCAATTGTGTCCCAAACTTGATAATCATCCTCCACAGGGACGATTGTTGTGATATAGCTATACATTTTTTTTTTGCCAAATAGACGAAGGAAGCCCCCCCGCGGTATGGTACGCTATATTTATGAGGAAAAATCTAATAAGGAACTAGGTTCAATTACAATAAATTTGAATAGTATAGAGAATAATTAAGTCATTGAGGGGGGCGAAAATAGATATTTTGAATCCTCCACCCAAGGACGAAACAGTAAAGTTTTGAGAGCGAAATAGATATATTGGTTCTCTTAAAAGCGCAAACCAAGGCTACTGAGGGATCGTAAAGGGCAAAGATTTTGAATTTCATACAATTTACGTATACAACTCGAGATTAGACAGTGAAGGGGTGCAATGCAACCGATCTGTCGAGCCCCCATACTGACTCCATCTCTGCCTCCACCTGGTGAAAGCAGTGGCGGATCAGAGTTGGAGACAGCAACGGTGTGGTGCGTTTGGAATTGCAGCTGGCATCAAGTGGTGGCCGATACTGTGCTTGGCTCGCTGGAGTATCAAAGGAGCAATCCTCATACTTCAACCATAAAACTTGAGAGTTGTCAGGAGTTTAAACGACAATTACAATTGTATTATCAGATTAGGAAGTAACCTCAACGTAATACTTTCTCTAACTCTTAACATATTTCCAAATAGTTTTTACAGTATTATGAGGGAAGCTTGTTTGACAATCAAATCATGTACTTGTACATGAGAAGAAAGCAAATAAAATTCACTTGTTTTCATGGATATAGATACAACGTGTTTCCACTCCTTTTTTTCTTCTTGGTTTACAAACAAATAATTATAGCAATCCAGGACGCAAGCACATGACAAAGCTCCAATGCATCCTTTCTTCCATCACAAATATTTTATCAGCATATATATAACAGCAACTAAAGCGAGAATCCCAATTACCGATGAAAGCATACACATGCAGGAGCAACCACCCTTAGTCCGCTTGTTTAATATGGCAAGCCTCTTCTGCACTCGCTGCTCCATTAGAAACAAAACAAAGATAAAAATTATCACAGTGAGGTAGAGAGAGAGAGTGCGAGAAAGAACACTTTAGAAAAGTGCAAGAAATAGATGTAACACGTAAATACAGGTTCAGAGCTACAACAAATGCCTCGTAATACAAGTTTATGATTTCCGTTACTAGTACATTATATTTGGTATCATTTTAACCAATCTGATTTCTATCCTTCCGAAGCGTACTTGTCGAATTTGAGAAAAATGGAATTTAGAATCTCTATATGAAGACTCCTGCTCTTGCTTTAATGTTACCGTATTTTGTTAAAAATCTGATCTATCATAGTGGACCAGGTATAACATTCTCTCGTTCTTTGAGAAGTAGAACTATTGCCATGCGAAGATTAAACTAACATATGAGGTTAGCCTGACTTCAACGATTATGACGAAAGTCATACACTGTTGCAACACAATTTATTTTGATGCGAAGAAAAGTTAGTAGTTCAACTGTCACCTGTAGTCTGGAGTCTGTAACCTCAACATGTTCGTCCAGATTATCCTGCACAGAAAAAAAGATATAAACTTCACCATCAAAATATCTTCCAATTTGAGGACTATAAGCGACTTGCTTTCATGAGATGACAAGAGTAGTTATGCTAAATATGAAAGGGAAAACAAGAAAACCCACAATTAGTCTAGTATGTAGATCAAGCTCTTCATTCACCGCCAATGCAATGTGTTTGGTGCTTATCACTGTCTCCTCCAAGTTCTCAAGACCCTCATCTTGTTCTGCAGGAACATAGAGGGGTAAAGATGAACAACGGAAAGCTACATGGCAAACTAAGGTAAAAAAGGAAAAGTACATAAAGTTCAAGATCAGAGCTACAGAAACGAGCCTCTCATGATTTGTCTTTGAAGACCAACAACACCATGGTTGTCAAGGCCATTTGCTCTGCTCATGGCATCAGCAGGCTTTATCTCCGGCCCAAGTAAGCTGTCTCTATTTGAAAAGTTCGACATGTTCAATGTAGAAGCCATCTGGTTTACTTTTGATCTCAAATTATTAACCATGTCCCTGCGACGATTCATTTCTTTCTCGGTCCTGCATTCGAGAAGGAGCAGATTCAAAAACACGAGCTAAAAGAATATAGTTTTTTATGCAAAAATTGAAGTGCTAGATCTACATAGTCCAAAACAAATTAGGAAAGGGTGTTTCATGCTGCACTTAAATAACTCGTTAACACAACTCTTTGAATTATTAGCTGTTACAACAAAATTAAGAACCTCAAAAGTACAAAGCCCCACCCATGTTTCCAATCAATGCATCCCAAAATAAAAGTGAAAACAGAAAACTAAAGTGGAATGGATCTTGATTCATAAATATATATCTGGAAATGGAAAATAAATAAACTTCTGGACCATAAAAGGTCACTCCAGGTAAAAGTAATTATATCCAATCAATACCTCATAACACAGTCACGTGTATCACTAAAGCTCTTCAGAAAGCAGCGTTATAACAATTATGTCAGCTGGAAACTCAGTTAGGGGAATTAACAATAGAGATTGAGTGGAAGAGGGGAAGCCAAACATATTTAATCGATGCAAGTGCAACTTTGCAACAGGGACAAAGGAGTATATTACGAAGTTTATTTAATGCTACAATCTAATAACAAGTGTCAGGTTTTTACTGAGAAGCGTTAGATAGCTTACAGAGGTTGCTTTCCAGGAAGCTTTGACAGAAGAGACTGCAGGCTGTCCAGTCTGGTTCCCAGTATGGTAATTTTTCTTCGTATGGCAGAGGAATGCCGTTGTGCTTCTGGCCCAGTTGCTGACAATGAACTTCTGTCAGATATCATGTTATTGATATCGTCAGCAAGTCTGACTGCTTCATTGTATTCCCTCACCCATGAGTCTCCGGAAGCCGCCATTGCTCTGATAGAAAGATAACAGCTTCCACAAGTGAGGTAATTTTACTAAGTGGCATATATAGTAGTCATTAAGAACAATTAACATGAAGTCAATACAATATTCTTCTACTAACTAAATTCATTTCTGAAATGGATCATGTTATCTAACACGCATCTAGCATGACTGTTACGTATTTCCACATAATCACAATTTTGCAGACATATTCCAGATAATCTTGAGCCCATAAGACTTCAAAGATAAAAGTGAATTTATGTGAAATAGAAATAGATGATTTGGCACCACAGAGATGAAATCACCGTCTATAAAACATCAACCGAAAGCTATATTCTTAATCGTACTCAAAAGTCAAAACAACAAATAACCTGTTTAATCATTCACAGTGCTTTAAAAATAGCCTTGATTGAGCTAAGAAAACATGGCAAATAAGCTCCTAATTGCCCTTAGAGGAACCAAACTGTTAGAATAGTGCCCTGCGAGCCAATCCTAGATAGGCTTTCTTTATCTATTTTTGTAATAAACAATTTCGTTTTACATTGTATTAATAAAAGGCATTTCTTCATCTTATGTTTATGTTGTTATAACTGTATGATGAAGTCCCTAAAATTCACACACAGCTATGGGGCTTGATATCTCATTGGATGGATATCATAAAACAAGTCTCTAAGGCTGTGATTTCTAAATACTGTCCAAGTCATAGAATTATCAAGATGGGACATTGATAATTCGGATAGACTTGTGCCTATGATGCACACTCTTAATTAGAGAATGTCTCGTTTTATACACATTAGTGTAGTTGACACAAATGCACATACGCGGGTGCTTGTTGAGAACAAATTCACTGATTACCCTGGCTGAGACTTCCTAAATTGAAATTATTTCTATATATGTCGAATTAGGAGTTTCTTAATCACGATAGTGCGAAATTAATTCTTTTGACTTGAGTCATCACAGTAATCTTATATATTGACTCACTGCACTTTGACTCCTGTGTCAGTTCTTTTACAAAGACACATATGGACTGGTGATTGGGTGTAGTGACTCGTATATGGAGGTTGGTGTTGACAACAAAGGATCCATCACTTGTCTAAATGAACAAGTGAATTTCCTATATAATTCTAAGTGATTTGACTGAGTTAGTCCTTGGCCAAGGCAAGTAAGTAATTAATTAAGAAATTAGTTTCTTGAATTAATTAATCACTAGTCAAACACATTTGAATTATTAAGATTGAATTTAAAAAGGATCTCGACCAATATGATTCCTCGATCCTTAATTCAATTGGAAAATTAGTTGATGGAAGAATCTCACTTGCATGGAATGCGCGATTGGTAAGGTTCACTTTGAATCGCCTACATCTAGGTCTTCAAGATAAGTAGCTAGAAACTTTTCTTTGATTTATGGGTATCTTATATTTAATGGAGATTAAATAATAAAATGGTTAATTAAAAATGTTTAATTAATCGAGACAATTTAATTGTCCAAATTAAATTATAAAGGTTATGAACTCATTACTAGTATGTTGGTGAACCTAAAGGGTCACACACAATACTCGGACAGATCAATTTCTTAATTAAGGAAATTTAATTCAAAGTAGTTGAGTTAATATATTAATTAATTAGATTAATTAATTAAAATTTTTATTTATTCAAGTGTTGAATAAATAAATTAATTAAGTTGATAAGATCAATTTAATTAACCTTAAATCTAGAAAGCATTTAATTTAATTGGAAGTGACTTTTAATTAATCTAGTATGGTGGATTAATTATTAAAAGACTATTTTATTAAGTCTTGGTCGAAAATTTGGTGGGTGAAAATAATTAAAGAGTTTAATTAATTTTCTTCTAAAAGGAAATAAGATTTCTTGGAGAGAAATGAAACTAATTAAAATAGAAGAGTCCTATTTGAGAATTAATTAGTCTTCTATTCCTACATGGAAAATGATTAATGTATAAGAGTTCTTCATGGGAAAAAATTGCAAGAACTTAGTCTTATATATATATGACTAGTATGGAACGAAAATAAGATGATGACTTTTGAAGCCAAAATTTTTGTTCCTCTTGCATAGAAAATCGTTTCTCTCTCTCCTTCATATAGTGTTCTTGAGTTCTTGATTATTCATCAACATCTTGAATTCAAAAATTCTTCCAAAATACTTAGAGAATTAATTTTTGCTTTCACCTTAATCCCATACACTATTCCTTAGAGTTAGAATAAACGTTTATAGATCAATCTAGCTAAAAATTATAAACGAGTGGATATCCGGGGTGTGGATCAACTTTAGAGGAGAAACACTTGGGTCTCTGAAGTGAATCAAGAATCCGATCAAAGGCGTTTTTGGTGGAGAAAATCGAAATCTTCATCAAAGGGAAAAACGAAGGAGTTGATTCAAAGAACGAGGAACAAGCTAGGGAGCTTACGTTAAGGAAGAAGAAACTCTTCGATTTTTGCGAAAAATCGAATAAGGTAAGATCTTCTTTATTTAAGTTTTAAATAACTAGTGTAAAGATGCGCAAGCCTATGATACGTGATAAGCCCGTAGGATTAATAAACTCGCATGTTTAAATCCTAAAAACTAAAATTTTAGGCTCTGTTTGTTTATGTTTTTGAGATGAAATTTTAAAAATTTCTCGGGGAAATGCGTACTACATGGATTCGTGTGAGAATTGATGTGATGTGTGTTATGTTTGTTTATGTTTTTAAATAGTGGTTGAGATTTGTAAAATATGAGTTAAATAATTGAGTTAGTTATTTGTGTAATGATTATGTGAATAAATAAATAATAAAATAAGATAAATAGATATATAAAGTTAATTTAATATTAATATATTTTGAAATTTGAAATTTATTACTAATATATAGTAAAAGTGGAAGATTGAATAGAAAAATAATGATTGGAGGAAATGATGTTGATTGATAAATGTGTGAAATAATTGATATAGTGACTGATAGGTAGTTATATGGGGAATTGAAAAAGTTAAGTAGAATTTAAATGAAAATGGTTTGTGTTATGGATTTTTAGAATTTTGTGATTCAGAATATTGAAAATGGAATTTGAAAACATAAACAAACAAGGCCTTAATTTTCCGCTGTGCTTAGTCGGGCTATATGTATATTTCCCAACACAAACATCATCAAATTTAATGAGCACAAACAACATATAGAAGCAAAATCCAAAATTAAGCAAATAAGCTCATAATTGCTCTTCGAGGAATCAAACATCATCAAACTTCAATGAGCACAAACAGCATTTAGCAGCAAAATCCAAAATTCGAGCAACTTAATGAAAGGT
Source organism: Buddleja alternifolia (assembly GCA_019426215.1). Taxonomy (NCBI): domain Eukaryota; kingdom Viridiplantae; phylum Streptophyta; class Magnoliopsida; order Lamiales; family Scrophulariaceae; genus Buddleja; species Buddleja alternifolia. The sequence goes on from CM033407.1 coordinate 25,148,558, forward strand.
ACAACAGATCTCAAACTGAACAAAATCATGCTATCTACTGCAATAATTCTAAAATAACAATCCACGAACCAAAATTGCACCAGCAACGCAGCTGAAATACGATGTAATCAAACATTTAAGTAATTAAAGATGCACGGCTCCATAATTCTAAAATAACGATCCACGAACCAAGAAATTGCACCATCAAAGCAGCTGAAATACGAGGTAATCAAACATTTAAGTAATTAAAGATGCACGGCTCCATAATTCTAAAATAACGATCCACGAACCAAAAAATTGCACCATCAAAGCAGCTGAAATACGAGGTAATCAAACATTCAAGTTTTAAAGATGCACGGCTCAATAATTCTAAAACAACAATCCACGAACCAAGAAATTGCACCATCAAAGCAGCTGAAATACGATGTAATCGAACATTTAAGTAATTAAAGATGCACGGCTCAATAATTCTAAAAGAACGATCCACGAACCAAAATTGCACCATCAAAGCAGCTGAAAATACGATTTAATCAGATATTTAAGCAATTAACGATGCAAGGCTTCATAAAAAGCTTACGAAAACAACAACTAACTTCATATTCAAGAAGAGTATCACCAAAACTCTCTAAAATTAAGCATAATTGAGGAATTACTGTTTTACCTTCTCGATCGAAATCAGCGCCGATCTGAATTGTGGAACCGTAATAGATAACGATTACAAGGTAAGATGATTGTAGAATTCTTTTGATGGCTTTTTCAACGTGACGCGACAGACGGCGCCACCAGCTGCCTGCAAAATTTGTCCGACCTAATCGTCGTCTTCGCCACCACTCGCTGTCAAACCATAAATCAATAGTTTTATAAATAATAAAAGCTTTATAATCTATTCTTTTGGTATTTGTGGCCCAAACGTGATCGTATTATTTTGAATTATGTTTTTTGGCTTTGACCGCTGGTGATTCAACGCGCGGTGCACGTCGTTTACGGTGTTCTTCCTATTTTATTATATTTTAAATGATAGACGAAATGAATATCGTGACCCAACAAATTCGAAACGACATATAAGACTCAAATGAGTAGATAAAAGTCATAAAGGACCTCCCGTAAAAGTGGAAACTGAACAATATATAAGGGTCTGTTTGGCAAATTTTTGTTTTCGTAGTTCTGCAAAACAGTTTTGTAGAACAGTTTTTGAAGAATAAAATCAAGTGAAAACCTGTTTGGCCCACTATTTTGCAGAATATATGTTCTCTGAGAATGCGTTTGGATGAAACTGTTTTGCAGTGAAGAAAACACAAGAACACGTCTGGATGGACCTGTTTTTAGGTGTAATATATATACTGTTAGTATAATATTTAATAATTTTTTAAATTATATAACTTAATGTTTAGTAAGTAGTACATACATCCTCATGTACATTATATATTAATCAGACAAAACTATGAATATCTCTATTACAACTAAGAAAAATTATTCTATTCCTAAGTACATTCATAGTCAAATTAAGTACATTGTTGGATCAAATTGATGTTTCGAATCACTGTAAAATTCTTGTGCAATTTTCATTCTCCTCTTATTCTAGGATAAGCCCCTTTTATGAAACGAATTTGCACATTGTTTGACGCGGTAGCTTCATACGCTCTAATTGATGCCCTCTTATACACACCAATTGGATCATCAAAAAATTGATTAACACAGTAAATATTTAGTGTACCCAACTCAGTTGCGTGTGACAACACGTACATAATGTAGCTTATCTCGCAATCAGAACCCGAGAAGTTGAAGATCGTGACCTCATTCAATGTCTCCAATCCCATTGCTTGCAACTTCCAATCCTTTACGTAGTTGGATACACTAATGCCCGCGTTTTCCCATGGTGCACCCTACACATGTTAAGTCAATTACAATTTTATTTTAGAAACCCAAACAAAGAACATGTTAAATAAACCATGTAATAACTAATAAGCGACAAACCATAAAACTTAAAATAGTACCACCAAATCAACTTTAAGCTCGTTCAAGTCTGTACATCTATTGATGAGCACCAATGTGACAGCAAGATTGTCAAGCAGCTTCGAACACCTGATCTCTAGGCAGTGCATATTAACAAAAAAGTACCTCGCCATAATGCGATATAGAGACTCCACATGCGCCAACCTCTAAACAAACAATTCAAAAAAAAAAGGAAGTCAAAACAACTTCTTACAAGCATTTGCACTTATTCAAACAATAATAGATAGATATACCCTAACAAAATCAACCGGGACATGTGCTCGTTCGCTGGACAGTAATTCTTTCGTCATTTTTACAACCTCTCGAAGTAGTCGGTATGTCGAGCAAGTTGATCCGATGAAGTGTCGATGACGGTGTACTATCCACTGTAAAGAACGAGGTAACGGCCCCAATACTTGTAAATGCCCCGGACCTTGTTCGTCTTGTTTTAATAAAATAACAAGGACATCTACATTGGGGAAGTGTACTTTTATATTCACATTTCCTTGGGCCCGATTGAATGTCATCTTGAATATTTTTACAGAAGGCAAATATGCCTCAAATTCTATTAGTCCTCTAAAATCACAGTTGAATAACTGTAAATCATTCAACTCGGGACACCATTTTTCAAGGCGGGAAGAAAATGTGTTATCATTCAGCACAATGTGCTTCAATATGAGTCTTTTTAAATTTCGTAAATTATATCTATCTTCCCACCTAACAATGTAGTTTGATAGATATAATTTTAATTGAACAAGAGTTTGTGGCAAAAACAGACCGTTAGGGAGTGAAGTGGACAACCGACCGACTAATTTCAATATACGCACAGAATGATCTATTCCAAACAACACCCACTCTTGCCTTATCCAATGCAATGTCTCGGCCCCCATTGGTAACTCAAAGCTCAAGGTTTCAACCACACTTTCATTATGTTCAAGTATAGTGTGATTAACAAAATGAATAAAATCTAAACCATGATAACCCATTTGTTCAAAACGGTTAATATCGAATAAAAGAGTAGGGATGGAATACCAACAATGCTGAAATATTATGATAAAAGACCCAATCGGGCTGCCTCCACAATGCATGCATCCCTTGATAACCTTCCCATAACATAAAAAATTATATCCTCACAAAGGAAACTAAGTCCATTATTAGAAATTGTACCTCGTTCCATGGTTGTTTATATGAACTGATGACAGTTTATACTCTGTTTCTACTCGTGTAAAACGATCCCCTGTCTCCCCTGTTTATATCTGCCCTTTTTCGTGGAAGATGATCCTCACAAATATCCCCTGTTTATACTCTGAAAATTCTTTGTAGGGTTTGGTGGAGAAAGAGATTGTTCGATTATACCAACTTTAATTATACCAACTTTTTTCTCTTTTTACTCTTAGATTATTGGTAAGGGCATATTTAGCTTATTAGGTAAAAAAATAGTGATAAAAGAGAAAAACAATGCAATGAAACGATATGGAATTTCAAGATCTGCCCAAGATCTTTCATCGAGATAAGGAAACAACTTTAGAGTACAAAAAATTATTATTAAACATAAGCACATTATTAGACATTATTAAAGTAAGAACAGTCACACGACTCTTGACATTATTAAAGTGAGCACAGTCACACGTGGATGAAGAGAAGAAAATAGTTAAAAGTTCAAGGGAAGTAATGAAAACGTTGTTGTTGTGACATGTAGTATAATAAAATCTTTCAACCTCTACCAATATCAGTCCACAAATGTTGAGCTATTTCTTCTCTAACAAGTGTCATTTCTTGAAGTTGTTGTTGTGACATGTAGTATACGAACTCTGAGTTATTTTCATCTACAGTGCTTTCAGCATCTAAGTCGGCAAGGTTATCACGATCCCAGTCATCGAACCAAGGATCATTGCTAGCACACATGCGGATAAAGTTGTGCAAAACGCAACAACCAATCACAATCGAACCTTGTCGGCTCATCATGTAGTTTGGCATCTTTCCTTTTAGAATTGTAAATCTTGCTTTCAATACCCCAAAACATCGTTCAATCACATTCCTCAAGGAGGAATGCCTATAGTTAAACAACTCTATACGTGTACGAGGACCCCGTCTACGACCACGAAAGTCTGTCAAATGATATCTACAACCTCTATATGGAGCTAAGAATCCTGGCATATTTGGATATCCTGAGTCTACCACATAGTATTTTCCTACATTAAAAAATAAATATAATAACATTGTTAATATGTGAACTTGATATTAAAAAGGTAATGAGATCCATTATATATGTCATCGTACTAACCTTGTGGGGGTTTAGGAAAATCTAGTTCAGGTTTAGTTATTACATCTCTAATGACTCTTGAGTCGTTAACACTACATTCCTTATTCGAAACTGCTTGTACTCCTTATTCACCTATAAATAATTTTATAATTATATAGGACACTTAATCAAAAAATCCATATTAAATATTACTATTAAACATTGTAAAATTAATTATTCTACCGCAATTTTTTTTGCCCAGTCTTCCTCGGTGGCATCGACAGTTTTTCTATCGGGATCCCAGCCAAAACCAGTTGAATCAATCAACTCTTTGAACAACTTCCACTTAGCTCTAAATCTATTGAATTTTTGTTTCAACTTGGTCATGGAGAACATTTTTTTGAACCTTTCATGCATTTTCTGTGATATACTAGTCCAAATTCGTTTGTGAAAAGTGGTGGATGAAAGATTACCCTTCCTAACCTCTCTTACCATCAACTCAACCAAATAATCTTCCTCCTTTGAAGACCATAGCAACTTATCATCTCCAAGATCTTCCACATCCTCCATCTAACGCACATTATTACAAATTGAAAACACGTGGTATTTAGCATCAACAATCTAAGAATGTTACACTGATTCATCCAAGAATCACACCAATTGAAATGTTTTTTTTTTCTCACACAAGCACACCAAAATAAGTATATACCTTTGTCTTGGTTACGTTCTGCAAAAGACCTTTGAACTTAATACTTTAAATATACCACAAAATTCTTGTTTTAAAAATAGTGCAGATTTTTTATCTTACTAAAGCAAGTGGCAAAGATTCTTTATTTTTGTTCATAGATAAAAGAATTCATTATACCACAAAATCCTTGTTTTAAAAATAGTGCAGATTTTTTATCTTACTAAAGCAAGTGGAAGAGATTCTTTATTTTGTTGATAGATAAAAGGTTCATTAAAATAACTAAAAGTTCATCACCATGATGTAAAGTTCAAACAAAAGAAGACTAAAGGCAACAATTTTTTTTTAACGTTATCTTATTCGGAAGAACACGAGTTGGATAGATATATCATATATCTATCCATCACATTCGGATAGATCTATGTGATGATATATATATGATATATATATATATATCATATATATATATGTTTAGATCTATGTGATGATATATATATGATATATCTATATGATATATAGATATATCATATTCGGAAGAACACTAGGTGGATAGATATATAGATATATCATCACAAAGATCTAAACTTTCAGCTAAACTTTTAGATCTAAACAACAAGCTTAATTAAAAAAATTCAAAATCCACTTTTGATTTTGCAGAAATTGTTCAACTTACCTGCTCAAGTGTCGTCGGAAAAGATGAAGGCAATAGCTTCTTCCACTGTAAATCGCCTTTCGCGAGAGAGGGGAGAAGAAGATGGGTTTATGATGTTTTGATGAATAGTAGAAATTTCATTCATTTTGTTTTAATTTATCTGATGAATAGTACTAGAATAAGTGCACAACAATCTGCTCTCCGTGTTTTTAAGTGGGAAGAGAAAATTTTGAATAAAAATTGAGATTGATTCGCAAAACACCTCAAAGGTGATTTGTAAAATCGTCACTCCGTGTTCTTGGTTCTCTGAGAAACAGGTACATCAAAACAATGGGCCAAACACGTTTTGGCTTTTTTTGTTTTCGAAAAACGCCAAGTGAAGCCCAAAACAGCGGGCCAAACAGGCCCTAAAACTCCAAGTGAGTAGACAAAAAATCATAACTTCGTAAAAATCTGTCCAGGACCTCCTATAAAAATGAAAATTGATACCACTAATCCAACGGTATCTTCTCTTTTTCTTCAAATTCAACTCCGCTGGTCCTTTTTAGTTATTGTGTTGTACCTTCCGGTATAGGATCAACTCTCTAGTACATGCAATCATGGTCACAAGTCGTAACATGGCACTATGCTTTACATTTTGGGTGCTATGTGAGTTGGATTTGCACAGACTTAACCTAACCCTGGATGGCCACTTGCAATAATAATGTCACCAACTGCGTTTGCATGTAGGGACGGAGATACGATTTGGAATTTGAGGGCCAATACAAAAAAAAAAAGGAGTAAAACTTGATATTGTTAGATTTTTGAGGGGTGAAATTTCAAATATCAAGAGATTATAAGGTAAGAAAAAATCTCAAAGTTGAGTGGGGGCAGGTGCCTCCACAAAGCCCCTCGGCTCCATTGCTAGTTGCACAACTACAAGCGAGAGGAACATTGCATTAGCTTTGATACTTATTAATGTGACCTTCAGAGGGATTAATTGGGGAAATAGCCTCCAAATGGTCCCCTTTTAAACAAATAGACCTCTTATAAAAAAACATTTCTTTTTTTATTATTTTTATTATTTTTTAATTACAAAGTCTAAATTACCCCACTAACGAACCAACAAGCTAGCCTATTTCTTCTGCTTTCTTTCTTCCCCCCACTCACATACAGTGAAACACAACACAGAGAAGAAAAAGAGAAGAAAAGAAAGAGGGAAAAATCCATAAAATCCCAAATCAATCGCTCATACACCTCCTCCGTCGCCCGCCACCTACGCCGGCGACCACCGTGACACCGCCGCACAGCCACGAGCTCACTCGATTCTCCAACCACGAGCTCACTCGCTCATTTACGAAGGTGAAAATTAGATTTTTGATTTTTGAATTATGGGTATGTTCTAAATAACATGCTAAATGATTTTTTGATTATGTTAACTCGTGCATTTCTTGATGTTTGTTGTTCTTTCTTGATTTTTCTTTCAATTGCTGTTTACATCATAGCTAGTATGTGCCTTGTAAATTATGTAGTCTTCGATTAGGCAGTAGATAAATATATTGGTCATTCAAGTTAAACTTTGATGAGGTAGTAGATGAATGTGTTAATCATTCAAGCTAGTGTTAAGAAACAATTTAAACAATGTTCTTATATTTTCATTTCTTTTTTTGGATTTTAGAAAGAGAAAAAAAGGTGTGTACTTAATTATTTTGTACAAAGTTGCCTATGATGAGTGCTAGTTTACCTTTCTTGTGCTAGTACAAAAGAATCAGAGAAATTAGGAGTAAAGATACATAATTAAGATAGGTAATTCAAGAATGAGAGGAAAAATAATGAAATAATTCCTTATTGTTGTTGATAATTAATTGTTTCTGTACAAAAAAATGATCAAGAGGTTCCTCCAGGTGGTGATTTTGGATCATGGTGATTGTTAGCACCTGGTCCTGAGTAATCATATACTTCCATTTCCATTCTTAAAAAAAATTGATGCAGAGAAGGAAGGATGACCTGGAACTCATCATATTTAAAAGTAGGTCTAAATATATGGTAAAACTTGCATCTCTAAAAGATTGTGTGAAGTGATCTCACTCACCTCTAGAATATTTTCATCTCATTTTACTTAACAATTACATTAAACTCTTCTTCTCTTTTCTTTCAGGCATCATGACACAAACTTGATCCAGTCCAGACTCCTCCCCTCGCCCTACCCAGCGACGACGTCTAGATTTTACAGAGAGTGGGTCGGAACCCAAAAGTGAAGGAATAAGTCAGTCTCCGTCCCATATACCCCCGGTAAGTAAAAATTGTCCAACTCCTTGATGACATGGATGATGATATAGACGATATTCAGGGTGGAGATGGCGTTGATGGCGACAACATAGTCGGTGATGTTCCAACTCCTTTGATTGATGAAAACGTTGATTGTGAGGATATTAATGAAGATGGAACCTTTACGTTGAACGAGATTGAGACGGAACAACAACAGGAACGACCAAAGAGGGTCTTGAAGAAATCAAAATATCAGAAGACCCCATACACCGAGCATGCTCCAACAAAATAGAAGTTCGTGGTTCTATATTCTTGTGCTTGTTTTGTTGCTCTTAAACTGTTATAGATAAAACTGTAATTTCTCTATCGTATTTGTGTAAGACTTGAGCACATTTTTATTGTGTAATTTCGACTTTGGAAGATAAAATTGTAGTTTATTGTTTCACTATTTTATAGTTTAATGGAAGTTTCTCAACGTTGACTCTGCTTTCAATCTAGTATTGACTTTGGTTAAGTTTTGTGTCGGGTGGATTGAATTTGGAAGAATGAACTAATATTCTACTTTGTTCAGGCTTTTACTGATGCTTTGAAATGTTGTCTTGCATTTACTTAAATGCTCATGTTCATTTTCAAATCTGTCTCCACCGACCGGGCCGACTGGTGTACCGGTCTGCCCAGTTGGCCCAGACAGAAGTGAAAGATGAACCCTTCTGTCTCGACCAACCGGGCCGACTGGTCTACCGGTCAGCCCAGTCGGCCGAGACAAAACAAGATGAACACTTCTGTCTCGACCGACCGGGCCGACTGGTCCACCGGTCTGTCCAGTCGGTCGAGACAGAAGTGAGATGAACACTTCTTTCTCGACCGATCGGGCCGACTGGTCTACCGATCTGCCCAGTCAGCCGAGACAGAAAAAGATGAACATTTCTGTCTCGATCGACCGGGCTGACCGGTCTACCGGTCTGTCCAGTCGGCCGAGACAGAAAAAGAAAAACACTTTTGTCTCGACCGCCGGAGCCGACTGGTCTATCGGTCTGCCCAGTCGACCAAGACAGAAGTGAAAGATGAACTTCTATCTCGACTGACCGGGCTGACTGGTCTACCAATCTGCGCAGTTGGTCGGGACAGAAGTGTGTTCTTTCACTTCTGTCTCCACCGATCGGGCCGACTGGTGTACCAGTCGGCCGAGACAGAAGTGAAAGATGAACACTTCTGTCTCGATCGACCGGGCCGACTGGCATACCGATTTACCAAATCTGCCGAAAAATGAACACTTTTGACAAATAGATTATTCCAAGACAGAAATGAAAGATGAACACTTTTCAAGTTGCGATTTTTTTAGGGTTTAGGGTTTTGAGTTCATAATAATTAGGGTTTAGGGTCTGACGAGACAGAAGTGAAAGATGAACACTTCTGTCTCGACCGACCGGGCCGACTAGTCTACCAGTCTGCCCAGTCGGCCGAGACAGAAGTGTGTTCTTTCACTTCTGTCTCCACCGACCGGGCCAACTGGTGTACCGGTCTGCCCAGTCTGCCGAGACAAAAGTGAAAGATGAACACTTCTGTCTCGATCAACTGGGCCGACTGGCATACCGGTTTACCCAGTCTACTGAAAAAGATTATTTTGATTAATTAATATTATTTTATGAATGACGTTTATTATGATAAATAACAAATTAAGTTTCTTATAAAGCAACGATATGATTGATGAATTTTCAAGTTGCGGTTTTTTTAGAGTTTAGGGTTTAAGGTTTAGGGTTTAGAGTTCATAATAATTAGGGTTTAGGGTCTGACGAGACAAAAGTGAAAGATGAACACTTCTGTCTCGACCGACTGAGCCGAGTGGCACATCAATTTACCCAGTCGATCGAGAAAGATTATTATGGTTAATTAATATTATTTTATTAATGACTTTTATTATGATAAATAGCAAATTTAGTTTCTTATAAAGCAACAATATGATTGATGAATTTTCAAGATGTAATTTTTTTAGGGTTTGGGGTTTGGGGTTCAGAATAATTTAAAATAACAATAATATTGATGATTATTCACACTCGACTATAGTCCGGCTTATACATTGAAAGAATCAATTGGGTGGTCCAATGTTAGTAGATCGATTATATATTGTTCAAGAAGTCCTTGTATTCTAATTTTATATGTATTCTTCACTATTTGTATTTTATAATAAATCAGTTGTAACCATGTATGTTGGTACGCCTAGTAATTATATAGAGATTAATAATAAATGTATGTATATGTTCCATGACATAACTTAATTATTTATAATTTATAACATTTAAAGATTTTACTCAATTTTGACGATTATCACTAAAAAAATCTTTTATTTGAGTATGATATCATATTAATTTTATATGATTTTGTCCACATATGTAATTACTTTGTTGGTATCATATGTAATTTTATATGAGTATGTATTTTGTTTTTTTTTAAATATATATATAATTAATGAAATAATACTAATTAGGCCAAACAATCTTTCATGATCGATCGTCAAATCATCCACAAATTTGCCTATTCGAAATTTTAAGCATTTGGAAGATTGGTATTTGGATTGACTAGTCAATCAATTTTTCCGTTCGGAATTTTAGTTTATCATCTTTGATCTCTGGACCGACCGACCGGTTAGACTTGTATACCATTCTTCCCCTTAGGAATTTTATTGTATGAGCTTTTGGTCTCTGGACCGGCCGACTGGTCAAAATTGTTCTCCAGTCTACTCGGTCGGAACTCTATTTAATGAACTTTTGGTCCCTGGACCGGCCGACTGATCAGATCGGTATACCATTTTGCTCATTCATTCTAGACTGATTGACCTAATCTTCCCAGTTTTTTCAATTAACCAATTCAATTTTTTTTCTTCTCCATCTCCCAACTTCCCAGTTAGCTCATTCATCTTAATCTCATCCACAATACACAAAAACATTATCAAAAGTCATGAATCATACAGATTGGGTCCCCAAAATGCCTCACATATTTTTGAAAAAATGATCAATATGTAGTTAAACACTAAACAACTCAAAACATTTTTAAAATTATAATAGTACTTATAATTGATGTGCACCAAATACAAGCATAATAAATATACAAAAATCATATCAATATACAAATATTTTTACAAAAATCATTCCTTGACAACCATTCATATGAGTCATCCTTTTTTTCTTCCATTCACCGTCATATCGATAATATAAGGGAATCTCTGGCATTTTCCTATAAAAACAAGAAAAATGAAGTTATTTATATTCAAAAATTAAAAGAAAAATATATAAGATTTTTTTTACAGAATTGGCTAATTGGAAAGATTGGGACAATCGATCGGGCAGACTGGGTAGATTGGTATACCGGTCTGACCGGTCGGTCGGCCGACTAGGCAGATTGGTATACCGGCCGGCCCGGTCTGTCGGCCGACAGGTACTGTTCATCGTCTTCTTCGTGAAAAAACTCGATTTTCAGATTTTGAAAGCCAAAAAAACATAAATCTTATTATTATTTTAAATTACACTATTAAATATGAATATCTAGTCTTTAAACAACAAAGTTTATGTAAAAGTATAAGATTTGAGATAAAATTACCAATTTTGAAGCTTGATTTCTCAAATTTTTGGGGTATCTCTTTTTCAATGTTTCTTCTCCATATCCATTAGAAGAAATCCAATATACATCAATGAAGGATGTTGGTCGAAATTTGATTGTTAATGATCAATGATAATGGAAGAAAATAGAATGGGGTTCTATGAATTGAGTTTTTTTTTTTTTTTTTTTTGGGGGATTTTGGAAGGGATGTGAATTACCAGTTTTTTTTTTTTGGGGAAAAATATTTGTTTTTATAAATATTAATTTAACATTATTTTTATGATAAGGGTATTTTAGGTAATTCATATATTTAATAAGTGTGGAGGGCTATACAACTTAAATGTGTAAAGAAGAGGGCTAGTGTTTAAAATCTTGGCCAACTTAAGGCTATTTGCCTAAAGCTCCCCCTTCAGAGTAGGGGTACGTGTTCAGATTGAGTTATTCGAATTTCGTATCGACCCGATTGAGTTTAGCCTAAACGGATTGCATAAATCAGATTCGAGTTATTCGAACTTGAATACTACTGTTTGATTTAGATTTCAGTTTTATTGTTTCAGTATGTCGGGTAATTCGGGTAACCGATCTACCTGGGAAAAAACCCAGAATATAAGTCAATTTCCAACTAAAAAAAGCAATGATAAAACATTTTATTTTCAGACGCTGAAAACGGAGGTCGAGGTTTATTAAAGAGACGCTGAAAGCAAAGGGGCCAAAATTAAAAAACAAAAAAAGTTTAGACAACTTGAATTCGAACCGAATGGGACCCTGACTCAATTTGTACCCGACCAAGAGGGTATCAGAGTAAATAGGTTCAGATATGGTTTATGCATTTCACTACCCGAACTCGCAAAACCCAAAATCGAAAAACCCAAAACAAAAAGTTTGATCCGAAATCCTCCCACCACTTCTTGAGAGTAACAATCAGAAACTAACTCCTAAAGGGAAAAATCTCAATGTCATATAACTCATATCGGAAATATGGCGTTGGAATTCAAGGTTTACATGGTATTAGATTATTTCACTTTAATAATTTGCTTTTTGAGGTTTGGCACTTCGAATGTCATATTAATTGGTATCATAATCAATTTGTTGCTCCTCCGAGATGTAATTGTATGGCGCTGATGGTAATGTTGGCATTGCAGTATTCGACCTGGTTAAGTTAAGCTAGCATGTAAGCAATGGTTGCGAAGCTTGATATACTATTATGGTTCTAGTTGCAAGGTATGAGACTTGAATCTTACATTGGAATTATTAAATTTCATTATGAAATTTATAAAAATATTGATATCTTTCACTTTAATAACTAGTTTTGAGCTTGGCCACTGCCAAGGCCATCTAATGACTTGGAATCCTTATCAGAATTACGAGTGAGATTACACACACTATTTTTGCTAATCCATGTTCTACAATTGCTTTCTTCCAATCTTCTTTTTAATGGTGTCTACTTCAACACTATAATATTTTGAATTTTATTGTCATCAATGTCTGAATAACTTAAATAGTTTCCCCCTAGTAGTTAATTGTACTTTGCTAATTGATGGCTCATTGGGGATTAATTCTCAATCATTAATACTTTCGATATAATTATGCTGAAATTCGGCTTGTAATTTTTGTGTTTGACTAACTTTGATTAATTATTTAAGTAAGCTTTGCATGTATATCAAATGCAAATTTTCTTTGGTCATTATTAATTTACACTTCCAATTAAATGATTGGATGTATTTAAATACTTAAATATAAAAAAAATTAAATTACTTTTAAAAGTATTGAAACAAATATGGGTCGCAAGTTACCATCACAATTTGGACAAAGAAAACCCTAATTGATGTCACTCACCACCACTAATTGAAGTGACATCAATAAGTGGCTAACACTTGGACTGGAAGTAGCCAAGTGTAAGCCACTTAAATTTAGAAGGAAACAAAAAAAAAGAATTGGAAAAGCGAATTAATTGATGTCATTTAATGATCTAGAACAAGTAACTAAATGAAATGAAAATGAAGAAAATTAAAGATTATTCTAAAATAAACTAACAAGAAAAAAATCAAAGAAATATTATGTTTTTTAAAAATAATTCAAAAAATACCACAAATCCGATTAGGGTTCGAAAAATACCATAGAACGCCTTGGGCAAAGGCGCATTCTGACATTGCGTCTGAAATGTGGGCCAGCAAAGCCTGACTGCGCCTAGTCATACCAAGAATTTTTTTTAAAAAATTATCACTTATTGCGGATGATTTTTCAACATTTTTTGTACATTTTCGAGTTCGATTTCAACACGAAAAATGTAGATTGACTCACAAAGTTTATAATCGTACGACAATTGATCCATTTCGATATCCGGGGTGAGAAAATACAACATGTTAAAAAAGACACACATATACAGATTTTTTGAAAAAAATACTTTTTCTTCATCTTCGGGATAATTTTTTATACATTTTCAGGCTTTGATTTCAACACAAAAAATGTCGATTGACTCACAAAGTTTGTAACGGTGTTAGAATTGATTCATTTCGGTATTCGGGTGAAAAAATACAATATGTTAAAAAAGAGACACATATACGAATTTTTCGAAAAAAAATAGTTTTTTGTCATTTTCAGGATGATTTTTGACACTTTTTGTATATTTTTGGACTTCGATTTCAACACAAAAAATATAGATTGACTCTCAAAGTTTGTAACGGTGAGAGAATTGATTTATTTCGATATCCGGGTGAAAAATACAACATGTTAAAAAAGAACACACATATACGGATTTTTGGAAAAAAATATTTTTTCATCATCTTTGGGATGATTTTTCGACGCTTTCTGTACATTTTCGTGCTTCAACTTCAACATAAAAAATATAGATTAACTCACAAAGTTTGTAACGGTGAGAGAATTGATTCATTTAGATATTCGGGTGAAAAAATACAATATGTTAAAAAAAAGACACATATACTGATTTTTCGAAAAAAAATATTTTTTTCGTCATCTTCGGGATGATTTTTTGACATTTTCTGTATATTTTCGAGCTTCAAATTCAACATAAAAAATGTATATTGACTCACAAAGTTTGTAACTGGGAGAAAATTGATTCATTTTGATATCCAGATGAAAAAATACAACTTGTTAAAATACGATATGTGTCTCTTTTTAATATGTTGTGTTTTTTCACCCAGATATCGAAATGAATCAATTATCTCACTGTTACAAACTTTGTGAGTCAATCTACATTTTTTGTATTGAAATCAAAGCCCGAAAATATACAAAAAATGTCGAAAAATTATCCGAAGATGACGAAAAAATATTTTTTCGTTAAGAATGAATCAATTCTTAACAAGCTGTATTTTTTCACCCGGATATCGAAATAAATCAATTCTCTCATTGTTACAAACTTTGTGAGTCAATCTACATTTTTTGTGTTGAAGTCGAAGCCCGAAAATCTACAAAAAATATTGAAAAATCATCCCAAAAATGAGAAAAATCCGTATATGTGTCTCTTTTTTAACATGTTGTATTTTGTCACCGGATATCAAAATGAATCAATTCCCTCACCGTTACAAACTATGTGAATTAATCTACATTTTTTGTGTTGAAGTCAAAGCCCGAAAATGTACAGAAAACGTCGAAAAATAATCCCGAAGATGACGAAAAAATATTTTTTTTCGAAAAATCCGTATATGTGTGTCTTTTGTAACATGTTGTAATTTCTCACTCGGATATCAAAATGAATTAATTATCATACGGTTACAAATTTTGTGAGTCAGTTTACATTTTTTGTGTTGAAGTCGAAGCCCGAAAATATACAGAAAGCGTCGAAACATCATCCCGAAAATGATGAAAAAATATTTTTTTTTCGAAAAATCCGTATATGTGTGTCTTTTTTTACATGTTGTATTTTTTCACTCGGATATCAAAATGAATCAATTCTCACACCATTACAAACTTTGTGAGTCAATCTACATTTTTTGTGTTGAAGTCGAAGCCCAAAAATGTACAAAAAATGTTGAAAAATCATCCCCAAAAAGTGACATTTTTTTTAAAAAAATTCTTGGTTTGACTGCGCCTTGGCCAAAGGCGCAGTCAGGTTTTGCTAGCCCACATTTTAGGCGCAATGTCAGAATGCGCCTTTGCCCAAGGCGTTTTATGGTATTTTTTGAACCCTAATCGGATTTGTGGTATTTTTGAATTATTTTTAAAAAATATAATATTTCTTTAATTTTTTTCCTAACAAAAGAAACTAATAATACTGATTTCAATTCATTCATCAAAGGTACCTAATGAGTAATGCAAGACTTGTTAAACTAGTGGTATCAGCTCTTATTTTCATGTGGGAGGTTTTAGATTCAATTTAAGGCTGTCATAAGTTGTGACTTTTTTTTTTAATTGGAGTCTTGTATGATCGGTGTAGCCCATGATTAAAAATTATTATCCTGAATTTGTCGCCTAATAAGGATTTTAGCCATAGTTTATATACGCATTACAAGATAACGATAAAATGAAATAAAGTTGAACTAAGGTATAGCTAAATAAAGAAACATAATTAATCTAAATATTCTTCATAAAATTCTCCTAACATAAATATATTAGAATTCCTTAATTTTATCCTATTCCTTTTTGATCCCATCACTTAATATAGCCCATACACATGTATATATATGGGGTGATGCTTGGTGGCTCCCGAGAGTTTAACTCCCTGATCGTATCCACCACACAATGAATTAAAACATATATGGGGTCCATCAATATATATAAATTGGCTCAGGCAGCGCATGCAATCCTTTGAAAGGATCCCACACTAATATAGGTCATTTGCCTTCATAAAAATTAGCTGTCCAAACTCCAAAGGACGAGACCATATATATGGGTGATATAGGTCATTATTATTATTATTATGTTTTAATATATTGTGTGGTTAAAATAACTCGAAAGTTGGACTCCTGAATCCACCAAGTATCACCCATATATATGGTCTCGTCCTTTGGAGTTATTATTATTATTATTATGTTTTAATATATTGTGTGGTTAAAATAACTCGAAAGTTGGTCTCCTGAATCCACCAAATATCACCCATATATATGGTCTCGTCCTTTGGAGTTTGGACAGCTAATTTTTATGAAGGCAAATGACCTATATTAGTGTGGGATCCTTTCAAAGGATTGCATGCGCTGCCTGAGCCAATCTAACCCAATCCAAACCGAGTCTGAATTCGGTTCATGGGCGTACAACAAAAACTATAGACATACAACAATGGCAAATGCATGACATGTCCAACATCATCTAGACATTTTAAACAACCCTCAGGTAGCTTAGCTAGCATAAGTGCTTCTAAGTCCTTCTATTTTTTCCCTTATAAATACCGACCCTTCTAATTTGGTTAAATTGTACCTTGTAAGCATTTTGGATATACTTATGCTCTATACATTAATTATTAGTCACGCTTGACATAAGTAGGGCGATAGTTAGGGGTGTAACAGACTAGAGCTGATCCGACTTGAAACGAGCTCGAGCTTGAACCCAATTTCCACTGTTCAAAGCTCGCGACCCTGCACGTGAGCTTTTGTATTTTTGTATTATTAAATATATAAATAATATATTATTTTTTAAAATATTATAATTTATATTATTAATTATATTAATAAAAGTAACATAAAAATCAAAATATAAGCAAAATTGAGCCCAAACTCGAGCTCGAGCCGAACTGGTTTTTCAGTCAACGAGCTCGAGCTCTCGAAACCAAGCTTGACGAGCTGGAGCCTGGAAAATGTTAGGAATCTGATCAGATGCACAGCGGAAGATGAACATTGATGGATTCCGAAAGCCGGATCACTTTATGGCGTTTAATAATTTTATATATACAGAAACAAGAACACAACGATTTACCGTTATCAAAGTGTGAATCGATTCTTGATCTACCATCTATACAGCAGCAATTCCCAAGACTCCTGCCTAGATATCATGCCGGAATAAGACTTGAAGAAAATTTATCTCCTCTGGCTTAACCATGGCCGACGGCTATAGAGGAAGAGGAGAGTGAGTTTTTCTTTTCTTCTTTCTTTGCTGTCAAGTTTATTATGAGTGATTTAGGTTTTTCCATTAGCTATCATGTATTTATAAGAAATGATGGGATTGAAATTAATTAATTCTTTCACCCCACCTCCTATTATACAAGCCTACTTCATCATCTATTGGGCTAAGTTGATTTTCAACTTAGTCTAATTATTAATTAACTCCAATATATTTTAATCTAATTAAAATATGATATTAATTAATAATCATCTAAATTGAATGATCCACTAATTAATTTAGGATAGGATGAATATAATAAATAAACCTAACTATTTATTATTAATTTATTTTTATGAATCTAATTAATCAAATAAATTAATTTGTTCATCAAATGACAAGTTACCTAATTTATGTTATTTGTGTTAGGTGTGTGCCCTCAATGCCAATGAGGAATTAGATTTAAGCAGGCACTGATTTATATTGTAAGAATTAGATTTAAATAGGGCACTGATTTATATTGTACAAACATATAAAGGCAATGAGTTTTTGTTCATGTAAAGCTATATGACATTAACTGTATTGAACAAATAAGTCCCTAAGATTGAGGTGTGCTCACCACCACCTATTTAATAGTGTGGAGGCACTGGTGGAGTTAAGTGTTCTATCTTATAATATGGTTTGCTAGTAAAGGAATCTTAATTGGGCATTAAAATTCAACCCGTATGACACTTGCTTTGACAAGGAGTGCTGGTCTCACAGTGATTGAATAGTGGGAGTTGGTGTCATAGATATGGTTATTCGAACATGACTCGTAGTAATCCGATCACATGAATTTTTACTCAGTGACTGTCAATTATAGGATTACTGACTATGATAGTATGTGTGAGCCTTTGACCTGAGGATTCGCTATCACGATGTACTTGTAACATTGGATCCATTACTAGATGAGTTAGGCTCAATTCACCCATTGGTGGGGCAGATCTCGAAGTGCGATCCCAATAGGCAAGTAGCAGTTGTGAAGTGATTCCAATAAGGGATTCACTGTCTCGAAAGTAAATGAGCAAATACCCTATGCGATCATAGGTAACTAAAATGAAAATTCTTTGTCCAAAGTAACACAATTGGCTCATATGGGATACGGAAGGCAATTCAGTCATTTCATGTTACTATGGTTCATAGCATAGCATCGCGTTATGTGAGTTTGACATATTCCATGACTCTCACTCGATCGGGGTACATCAGTGAAGGGCTTATACTCATATGGAATTCATAGTCAAGAGGTTCGTAATGACATAGTCATTCGTACTTGGTTGGGCTACGATATAGAGCCACATGGCTGGCTAGGTGTCACCCACATCCCTTGGTATCCTCCCATTGCCGATCAAGACGAACCTAGAGAGTCGCGCTACCAGGAATTAGCCGAAAATCACTTTGTGTACTCGGAAGGGTATTTTGGTAATTTGTCATTAGATGGAGAAATTAATTGTGTGGATGGATTAATTTAATTAGTTGTTTAATTAGATTAAACAATGGAACATTAAATTATCTTGAATATTTAATTTCAATATTTATTTAACTAGGTTAAATGAATTTGGTTAAATTAAATATTAATTGAATCACACAAATATTCAATTAGATTAAATATGAAATGTAATTAAATTAAAATGGACTAAGTTGATTGGGCCAACTTAACCCACTTGGGAATCCACATGGGCCTATGAGGCGTTTAACCTAGGTCCAAGCAGGAGGATTCTATTTAGGGGTAATGATATTTTCCCATCCAAATTATTCGAGTTTTTGCACTTTTGTAAACAAATTTTTTTCTTTTGCACTTTTTTTATCCGAACTTTCTAAGGCTAAAAACTTAAGTAAAATTTGACTGAAAAATGCTAAAAATATAAAATTTTGTAAAAATTCGTGTAGTTCATATAAGAAAGTGTAAAAAATAAACAAGTTTAGATAAAATAATGCAAAAACCGTTTAGTTCGGATAAAAAAGTGCAAAAAAAAAAAAGTTTACTTATAAAAGTGCAAAAACCCGAATAGTTTGGATGGGAAAATGTCATTACCCCTTCTATTTAAATCCTCCAACACTTTAGACTTAGGTTAAGAACTGATCAGTTGCCACCAAAACTACACAGTAAAGTAGAGAGAAAATATTCTCTCCTTCTTCTTCTCTTCTAGCTGCCATTTGGAGATGGCGGAGGAAAATTTCCGGCGAATTTTCGAGCGTAATTATCTAGAGGCCGGAGTCCTGGGGATTGCTGCTGTAGATGGTTGGTTAAGAAACGAAAAGAAGAACAAAGAGGTAAATTGTTCTATCTCGTTCTTCGATTAAAAATCAACGAAAAACCTAAATTGATCCATGGCTCGGGAAGCGAAACAAAATTTTCTTCCACTGCGTTTTCGAGCATCGATTCCCAACTATTTGACAGCGAAAGAATTTCTTTGCTTAATTTCTTGAAAGTGCGACTCTCTAAGTTCGTCTTAATTGGCATTGGGAGGAGACCAATGATGTGAGTGTCACCTAGCTAGTCTCGTAGACTCACATCGAAACCCAATTGAGGTAAAATCTAATAGATCATGTACGAACCTTTAGATCACAGAAACCTTGTGAGTATAAGCCCTTCACTGTAACATCTCGATCGAGTGAGAGTCATGGTTTGTGTCAAACTCACAGGACTCGATGATGTGCTCAATAAATCATAGAAAGATGAAATTACTAAACTACCTTTATATACTATACACAATATAGTTTTCCTACTTTGGCCAAAGACTTATAATTTCATTTACTTACGATCGGATAGGACGTTAATTCGTTTACTACATGTGACAGTGAATCTCATATTGACAATCACCGAACAATTGCCACTTATTATTCTGAACCGCACTTCGAGGTTGATCCCACCAAATGATGAATTAGATCTAACTACTCCAATAACTCGTTCAGTGTCACAAGTCACAATTTTTGTGAATCCTCATGACTAAGGCTCACGCACACTACCGTGACCAGTAATTCAATCATTAACAATCACCGAGTAATTACCATGTGATTGAATTACGGCGAGTCATGTTCGAATATATCAATTCCACTGATATATCTATGGCACAAGCTCCCACCACTCCAAAGTGACCGACTGACACTCTTTGTCAAAGCTTGCGTTATACAAGTCTGGTCATAATGCCCAATTAAGACTTTTCGAATTGTGAACTCTTGTTTAAGTAATCAAGGAACCGACACTTCTAGTGTCGATCTCCGCTAACCATGAGGAATAGAAGCTTCCTCTTGATTACTCGTGACTTATTGATTCAATACATATAGATGTCATTAAGCTTTACATGAACAAATGAACAATGCCTTTCTCTAAGTTTGTACAATATAAATCGGTGACCTATAAGTTCTAACTCCTCGTTGCCATCGAGGGCACATATCTAACAGAAAAATCACTAGGTTCGACTCGAACTCGGCTCATTTATGCCCCTAGTGATAGTATAATTTTTATTTTTTTTTATAATTAGGCAATAGTAAGTAATTATTAAATTAAACAACATCCTCTTGTAATTTAGCCTTTTCTGTTCAACTCATCAAAGCGGTAAAAAAGAAAAAGAAAAAGAAGAAGAAAAAGAAAAGTAATCAAAGCTAAAGCCGATAATACCAGGACAGCTGGGGCTAAACAGACATTTTACAGTGGCAAGCGTTTCAAGCGCACAGAAGATTTTCGTCCAAAAACCTAATAAAGTAATAAACGCGGGGCGAAAAGCAAATTTCCCCAAAATTTAAGCGCGAATCGCGAAAACCCCAGTCCAATCCAGTCCTAGCGACACACAAACAGAAAAAGAAAGCACGCGAAAAAGCAGTAAACCTCACACCACTGCTCCCGTCACTTTCCATGGCGTCGTAAAAATTAATCTCAAATCAGTAAGAAAAAAGCTTTCGCAAGATTATTCTGATGCGCAATCGCAAAATTATTTGTTAATTTCGAACGGATTTGATTCAATTGAAGTTCGAATCTGCGAAGATGTCAGACCTAGACCGGCAGATTGAGCAGCTGAAGAGATGCGAACCGCTTAAGGAATCGGAAGTCAAGGCGCTCTGCCTTAAAGCTATGGAAATTCTGGTGGAAGAGAGTAATGTTCAGCGCGTTGATGCGCCGGTCACTGTAAGTATCGAAGAAAAGTTTTGAATCGATTTTTTTTTTACTGTTTTTGGTTGGATAGTTTATTTTGATTGTGTTTTGGTTAGTGGAAGAGTTAAGTTTGGATATCAGTAGTGATGATGAGTACTGATTTGTTGTTGTTATTGGGAAAAATCTATGATAAACCGAGTCCAATGGTCCTGATGTCTATACCGCTCACATAATAAGTTGTATTGTGTGCAGTTCTCAGATGAGATCGACAAGAATTTCAAATCGGACAATTGGACTCGGTCTGTCATAGAATTGCCATGTTGTTGTTGTGGTTGTTTGACTCATTGATGTTTGATTTTTATGGAGGTTGAGCTGTGGAAACTGGAAAGAGTTTTGTGTTTTGTATTTATTTGTTTTACTGAGAATCTGAACTAGTTTCAATTTTGAATATATGTATGGTTTAGATGCTAAGTGGATTCTCTTCCAACATATTGAGTTATGTAGCTAAAATAAGGGATAATTGATTTACAATATATTGAGCAATGAAAAATGGAAAGAGTACTGGAGCTGATGTTAGTGGCAGTTGATTGGGAAACTGAATTGAATTTCAGCTGATTTTTATTTTTCTGTCACTTATTGGGGACATCTTAGTGCTGTCGTAACCAGTTTTGTCTTTCTACCTAACCAATCTTCTCATTTACGATCAATATATTAATTGAGACTGCATAAACATAATTGGCTTACCAATTTCAACAAAGCGACTTCTTCGTTTATTGAGGTATCCACAATAATGGCCCGAGTCTAGGTTTGAAAATTTTTGGGACATCCAATTTGACATGATTATGACTATCAAATTGGCCATGCATAAAGAATAAAATGGAAAGAACCAAAGGTAATTTTGTAGAACAGATTGAGGTGAAAAATAAAATACAAGCACTCAAAGAATATGATATTTTCGTTACAACTGACAATTAGATTGTATCTGACTGAGAGAACCTCAGACACATTGATGACTGGTCAGTGGAAAACATAATACTTTTTAGCACTTCTATTCATCTTCGAACTCTCTGTTTAAGACACAGATATATGTGGATAAGATTAGTGCACCTGGCATAGATCTCCAGCCACTTGTGTATATGTTACAAACTATTTCTCCTAGCCAGTTTGGTGACCAAAGCAAAGGCTCTTGCTCTAGTGATGCTCAAAACACTACCATATGGATTCCTAACAAGGAGACTGATGAGAGAACCTGCTTGAAGGTGTTCTGAATCTCATCATCAGTATTTGGCCATGAGTCTGGGATTGCAAATATAATTCTTTTGGAGAAACCTAATTACCTCAAAATTTTACCAAACTCAGTGCTTCCTCTTAACCCCATGGTTCGCCGGAACGCCGCGAAAGCGGCCGGAACGGCCGTTCCGGCACGGGAACGGCCCCCGGCTTTCCACAGTTCCAAGACATTTCGTTTTTGTACCTGGAACACGGTGGAACGGCCGAAAAACGGCGAGACGGGCGAGATTAAGTTGAGACTCGGCCGTTCCGGCGATATCCCTGCCATGGAACGGCCGGAACGGAAGAAGGAAACTTCAGTCTGTGTATGCGGCCAGTGTTAGTTGCTAGCAGTTGAGAAAAAAGTTGTAAAATATTGTTCAACCATGTGTCTTGCCTTCCAGACCAATTCAAGGGTGTCAATCTAATTTGTCCACACAATCCCTGTCTCTGCCACATTTGAATTGGAAATGAAGGTAGGTGAAAAGGGGAGGAAAAAGGAGAAAAGGAAAAGGAATAAAATATGAAGAAAGAGACGGCCAAAGTTAAAAGGAAAAAAGGAAAAGGAATAAAATAAGGAAAATTTAAAACTAAAAAGGAAATAAAGGAAAATGATTTAAAAGAATAGTCAATGAAGGTAAATAGCTTAAATTTAGTATTAGATTGAAAACTACTTAAATATAGACTAAGAATATTATGTTGAGATTGTGAGTCTAATTTTGAATCTAATTGTAAATTTACTAATTATAAATTTTTCTAGGATTTTTTTTTATAATTTTTAAGCAATTTAAGCTAAAAAATTGTGGAACGTCCGCGACCGTTCCGCGACATTGCCATGGAGCTGGAACGGTGACCTCCGCGACAACCACCGCGACCGTTACAGCGAACCATGCTTAACCCTACTATAGATTTTTGATTCTAATGAAGGTACAATGACATTGAATTAGTCATAATCAACTCTGAAAGATATTGGTTTAGAGCAAGCTGATTCGCGGATGTATCTGGATTTGATCAAATTGAACAAAGAAAAACTGTGGAGCTTTAACATCACAAAGGAAAGGGTGGAACACTATATTCAAAGCAGCCACTGTATAAAGTGATCTTAATTAATCAGCAATCAATTGGACAGGCATATGAAAATTTCTTCCAGTTACAAGTATATCCTGACAGGTTGAGAAATATCAATTAGTCAATTTATATACTTGCTTGAGTAATTAGTACACCAGCCCTCCCACCTCTCAAAATTATTTCCAAAAGAAAAGGCGAGCAGGAAAGGGAGAATATGGACTTCCTCTTCTCTTGTTCTACACTATCCATCGAAAAGATACATAATGACATTTTGATGCTTTTATTATAAGGATTTGGTTACTACGACTGTTATATTTTCTGTTGTTGAAGGTATTGTCTCATTTCCTACCTTATCTATATTGGCTTGAATATATTGGTCTTAATTCTAATGTGGTACTAACGCCTTTCTATCCACTGGTAAATGTAGATTTGTGGTGACATACATGGGCAGTTCTATGACATGAAAGAGCTCTTTAAAGTAGGAGGTGATTGTCCCAATACGAATTATTTGTTTCTTGGGGATTTTGTTGATAGAGGATTTTACTCAGTTGAGACATTTCTGCTTCTGCTTGCACTAAAGGTAATTGCTTTATTAACTTTTGTGCATGGTAGGTATCCAACATTTTCAATGATAAGCACATTTGGGGTACCTAATTTTCTGTGTTCCCAGATAACATGGCCGCCTTCCTAACTCAACTAACAATCAGTACATTGACAGGTAAGATATCCTGATAGGATAACTCTCATCAGGGGAAACCATGAGAGCCGGCAGATAACTCAGGTTGTGTTTTGTTTATGTGAGGTTTGAGATATAATGTTGTATAAAGTCTTAGTAACGTTCTCTTCTTCCAGGTGTATGGTTTCTATGACGAGTGCGTACGTAAATATGGTTCTGCTAATGTTTGGAGATATTGCACCGAGGTTTTTGATTACTTAAGGTAATGCAAAGCACAAACTTGGTATTATTGTGTTTCATATGTTACGGACTATAAAAAATTTTTAAAAGAAAATTATGAAGGCCTGAGTTGTTGGTTAGCTACTTACCTCAGGTCATGCTATAGCATCGTAAACTTTACTATACTTTCTGTTATGTCCACCTCTTTATAATACCACATTTGAATCCCCTTATTTCCTTGGGATGGCTTATTTTGGTGCACTCGCTAATAATATCCTTTCCTGTTCACTCTCACTTGCAGCCTGTCAGCTCTCATTGAGAACAAGATATTTGGTGTTCATGGTGGTTTGTCTCCTGCAATTTCTACATTAGACCAGGTCCAAGAGATATGCTGAATCAGTAATTTTATTAATTTATTTCGTATTATTTTATTGCTTAACTATATCTTATTTCTTTTAGATTCGGACAATTGATAGAAAGCAAGAAGTTCCTCATGATGGTGGAATGTGTGATCTTCTATGGTCAGATCCAGAAGACACTGTTGAAGGTTGGGGTTTAAGTCCACGTGGTGCGGGATTCTTATTTGGTGGCAGTGTTGTTAGTGCATTTAATCACTCGAATAACATCGACTACATATGTCGTGCCCATCAGTTGGTAATGGAAGGTTATAAATGGATGTTTAACAACCAAATAGTTACGGTCTGGTCAGCTCCAAATTACTGTTACAGGTAAGAATACAAAATGCATTAGTTCTTTTCTATTTTTATTCATCTTTCTGGAATATTTTATGAAATTCAATTATGCTGCAGATGTGGGAATGTAGCTGCAATTCTCGAGCTAAATGAAAACCTTGAAAAGAAATTTCGTGTATTTGAAGCAGCCCCACAGGTATGTGCACATGATTGTTTGTGTCCTTTGCATTCCTTTGCTCTCCAAAGCAATGACAATACATTGTTTATGTCCTTTGCATTCCTTTGCTCGCCAAAGCAAGGGCAATACTGGCACAAATGTTTACATTCTTTTGTTGTTGGGATTCATTTTCAGAAAATGTTCTGTAAACAATCCCTCAGGGAATTTGTTAAAATGAAAATGTGTGTGGATTAATGAGTTGCAACCAACTGAGTTAGCATATTTATTGACATTCATCGGATAAAACACATGTAGTTTACTTGTTTCCAAATGTAGTGGTAAAGAGTGCTTCCTAGATATATGTTGAAAGATTTTTGAAAAATAGGGTGCAGGGTTGGAAAATAAAGTTGTTTCTTTCTCTCTTTTTTGTTATTGAAAACATTCCAAACCCAAGCTCATTGTGGGGAAATGATTCCAAGCATAGCTTTGATTTTCCAGGTCATATGCCTAATCTTACCGTGGTTACTAAAAACTGCACAGAACAATGCTATATACCTCCGTTTATACCACTTCCCCTGAATTTGGCAAGAAATTATTACAATCGTTTGATTTTGATGGATTTAATACATCAATACGCTCTAAATCAAGAGAAGTGGTATACGGTGGTATATAAATGGTGGTATATAGCATTTTCCAACTTACTATCTTTGGGCAGCATGCGCACAAGCATCTTTTTGTTCCTCTCTTTTGTCTTAAAGTTAGGATTTGATCTGATCTTTCCTAAAGATTTATAAATTCTACATTTTTAACAAATGCTGATACATTAACCATAGATCTGGCACAATTACTCGGGACATCTTTGTTTTTTATTGTGATCAACTGATAAATATGTAGCTCATATTTGCTCTTGCAACAGATGTAATACTCTTTATGGTTTATTGCAGGAATCAAGAGGAACACCAACCAGAAAGCCACCTCCAGATTACTTCTTGTAGGAAAAAGGTCGCCACGATTTATTAATTGAATTTGTAGAATGGACAATTTTGTGCATGTTGTAGTTGCTTCTATGTGGTACATGGAGATTGTGGCTTGAGCTCCATGGATTAGTGGTAAGAATCGTTTACGGGAGTGGTAAACATGATGAGGTTGGTATTTGGTGCTTTGTCCCAACCAATCCGAGTGCTTGATTCTTTGTATTCCTATTTTTGTTTCTTGTAGCGAATAGTGTGTTAAATGCCAATGGACACATGTATACGAACAAAATCACAAATTACTCGAGCTCAAAGTGGGGATGCAAGAACTGCCAATTTATACTGTTTCATTGTCGCAGAAAACACTTCCTTTGCCCTGGTACATATTTGTGCTTACTTCTTGTTATGCGATAAGCGTATCCATTGATGCTTAAACGATTGGTTTTTTCTCTCTCCCCAATCGCTCGTATTTATACTTATGGCACATCTGTACATACAATATGAAAGTATAACTCGGTTGTGTTAAGGGCATTTTGACTACCCTACCCGGAAAAACAAAAAGATGTAGAAAAGGATATGTAGGTATATGGTATATTGCTCTCAGTTTTTAAAAAATGAAGGGAATTGCATTTTCCCTTTATCTAAATAAGGATTTAGATTTAACGCTTAGAATGTGGATAGGAAAAGAAATCAAAATAAAAGAAATTTAGACTAAACTAAATTGGATCCCAACTGGTTGAACTAAAAAGAAATTTAGATTTAAAATCACGTTTGTGTTGATCGCCGTCCGGCCCATTCTGCTAAATCAGGGCCCATTTCACTATAACGAAATTAAAGAACATTACACCAAAGCTTAATGATATCAACTTCTTTCATGTCTCAAGCTGTCATTAAGTTGTTAATTTTCTTTCCTTATTTGGTTTTTGTAAGGTGGGCTTGACTAAAAACTATCGGTTCGAGTTTGTCGGGTCAGGGTATCCCCTTCATCTATAATTAAAAAAAAAAGAAGGGAGAGTTACACTTTTGGTCCCTAAACTTTATCACGAAAACAATTTTGATCTCTCATTTATCAGTCTCAATAATTTTAGTTCTAAATGTTCTAATTTTAAAGTCACTGCCGTTAACTTTCCATCAAAAAACTAACGAAATGAGTTCAAATTGGGGAAAAACGGGTGCAACCTCACTTCATTCCATCATTTCAGCACAAATTTTATTTCTCTAAATAAATTCTCTCAAAAATCAACCATTCGATCCATAATCCAACCCAAATTTCCTCAATTTTTTTGGAAACCCTATACATTTAAAAAAAAATCCTAGTTACGAATTTTGCTTTGTAACTTGATAAAAATGGAGGTCGACTATGTGCATTGATGTTTTTCAGCGTCAAAATCGACCAATTTACCCAAATTGGGTTCACGTACGGTCATTTCATTAGTTTTTAAACGGATAGTTAACTACATGGACCAAATTTATTTTAAATTGAAACATTTAAGATTATTTTTGTCGAGTCCAATAAAATAGGAGGTCAAAAACTGTTTTCCTGTTAAAATTGAGGGACTAAAATTGCAATTCTCCCCACCAAAAACGTGCTAAAATCGAAGCTCGTTTTCCCCAATTCAAAACTTTTCTTATACACTATCAAATAAGAAGAAAATTGAATTTTCAGCATGATACATAAACCCTAGATACTCGTATGTATGTATGTATATGTATGTAACGTAAATTGTTCGAGCAAAGTTAAGAAATATAAAGATGAGCATAGTGCCGAAAGAAACAATTGAGGTGATAGCACAGAGCATAGGCATCACAAATTTATCCCCCGATGTATTGCCTGCTCTGGCTGCCGATGTCGAGTACCGCGTTCGCGAAATCATGCAGGTTTTGATAGCTTATTCAGCTTTTTATTTTTTCTTCCAGTGAATCGTTTTGATATATATATATATATGTGTATGTATATATAGATTTCTCTGCTTGGAGCTGTTTTACAACTTTTGTTTTCTGAATTTGGTTACAGGAAGCTATCAAATGTATGCGGCATTCGCGTAGAACTACTTTAACTACAGATGATGTGGATAGTGCGCTCGGCTTAAGGAACGTTGAGGTAATTTTTTTGACTCTTGCTATTTAATTTCTGTTTTTTTTGCATTCTGTGTTAATTTTGACCTTATTTTTTGCTTGTGCAATGTATTAGAGCATTTGCCTCGTGGTGTGTGATTTTTTAAGTTATTTGATTGATGTTTTAGTAGTTATCGTTGTGTTGGATGATTCTTAGTTTTAATCAGGGAGGAAGCAGAATTTAGGGCTCGGGGGCAAATACAAAAAAATAAAAAAGGGTCAAAACTAGATACTTTTGGATTATTTTTTTTTGGTTTTTTTTTTTGGGGTGGGGGGGGGGGGGGGGGGGGGCGCTACCAACCCCTCCTGTGGTTCTGACTCTGGTTTTAATATTCGATTAAATAATGTAGCCTATATATGGATTTGCTTCCGGAGATCCGTTGCGGTTCAAAAGAGCTGCAGGGCACAAGGATTTGTTCTACATTGAGGAAAAGGATGTGGATTTCAAGGAGGTATGTAATTTGGACTTTATATTTTCCAAAATGTCAAAAAGTGGTTATGGCATTAGTAATTACATTTTTGGTTGTTGCATTTTAGGTGATTGAAGCTCCTCTGCCAAAGGCACCATTGGATACCGCGGTGGTTGCTCACTGGTTAGCTATTGAAGGAGTTCAACCTGCCATCCCGGAAAACCCTCCTCCTGAAGCTCTTCAGGGTATTCATGATTACACAATGATTAATAGTGATGGAATAAGATTTTATTTGATCCCATTTCTCGAATAAATTAGGGCTTAATTGGTTGACATATCCATCTCGGAGAATTTTTTTTCACAACAAAAGTGAGAAAAATTGTTTTCAGAGATAAAAAAAATGTGGTGTTAAAAGTGTGTTTGAGTGAGTTCTTTTAGGACAAAAACATGTAATGATTATGGTTGATGTGATATGTTTTTTGTTGTGAAAAATTTGTTAAAATTTGTTTTAGATATAATATTTCATATACGAATTTTAGTCAAATTCATCGATGTAGACATCAAAAAATAGGCAAAATGGATCTTATTTTGCATCTTGTGTTATTTTGCATTAGAATATGTGATTAATTTTTCATTCGGAGTTGCGAAAAGTCGGATAAAACCTTTTTAATCGATGAGAAACTGTCAAATCATGAATAGTTTAAAGCTACTTTTTCTTGGAAATTTTTTCAAAAAGTAGATAGAAGTTTTTTCAAAAAGTAGATAGAAATTTTTTTCAAAGAAAATTTGATAACACACCATCCAACCACATTGTTTGGAGTTTTTTACTGTAAAAATTGATTTTTGGGGTAGAGATAGCCAACCGATTAGGCCCTTACTTCCAATTAAAGAATCTAAAAGAGATGCCTCAGTTTTCTATGCATATAGGTTTCTTAATGTTGTTTGATCCAGGATTAATTTCATAAATGGTGTAATATTTTTTCTGGCAGCCCTTTCAATGCCTTCTGATAACAGAAAGAGTGAATACAAAGAGGATGGGCTACCCGTTGATATTAAATTACCTGTTAAGCATGTACTTTCACGAGAACTTCAGGTACTGCTGACTGCTTTATGTGCTTCCCTTTGTATATGCCTATCAAAGACATATCACAGCTAGTTGTTTTTTGGGTGGTGGTGCAGCTTTACTTCGAGAAAATTACTGAGCTGACTGTGAGTAGATCTGAGTCCCCTCTATTTAAAGCAGCGTTAGCGAGCTTGGCGACTGACTCGGGGCTTCATCCTTTAGTTCCTTACTTTACATTTTTTGTTGCTGATGAGGTAATTATTAGGGATATTCAATCTAGACTATATGGCAATAGTACAAGGCAATGAGCTACTAGCTGTAACGATTGCAGGTCTCTCGGAATTTGAATAATTTCTCCCTCCTTTTTGCTTTGATGCGTCTCATCTGGAGCCTTCTTCAAAATCCACATATACATGTTGAGCCCTATGTAAGTTATTGTTGATCTTTTTTCCTTTCTTAATTTCCATCTTCTAAATGGTTTGTTTCCTTGTTTTCAGACTTTATTGGAACTTTCCTACATGTTTCCTCCTTTCTTCAGTTTAGTGTTTTGTATATTAATGAGTAACACTACAGTCTCAATAAATTCACTCGTGGTACTGTAGTAGTTGTATGGTTGTTAGAACTCTAGACCTTGCGTGTATTCTTCAGTAAAATGCCCTTGAATGCGATATGTGTGTTGATTTGGATTAAGATTGTCCCTGATCATATTTAAAGTCCTGATGGTTTCTGATAACTACGACAATTTCTTTTGTTGATAAAGGGATTTCTATAATCAAGGGCCAATTCCAGTTGACTTCGGTTAAATTTATCGGAACCAGATATTCGCTCTTGATTAAAAAGTAGATAATAGATGAGCCTTATGGGATTGTGGTCTGATTTCTGTTCAATTTTGTATATACATAGCCTTGTTTCAAACTAAACCAATAATCACCCTGATTTTGGTAAACTTACAAATTTTTGCGTCAATTTGCTTAAAAATTACATTTCCAGAGTGTATTGCTGATGCCTGTCTTCTAATTGTTATTTTAGCTGCACCAACTAATGCCTTCGGTGATGACTTGCCTGGTTGCAAAAAGATTAGGAAATAAATTCTCCGATAATCATTGGGATCTCAGAAATTTCACAGCCAATTTGGTTGCGACAATATGCAAGAGGTAAGATTTCTTCTTATATACTTCCTACTACATGATATGTGAATTAGATACACTTAGTTGGCTCACTTTCATTTACCCTGCTCTTCACATGCTCTTGAGGATAGATCTGATCTTAATCTTGTTTAACTTCACTGAACGCTATATTGAATTCTTCACAATTGTACTTTTGCAGATTTGGTCATGTTTACCACAATCTCCAGCCTCGTGTCACCAGGACATTGCTGCATGCTTTCTTGGACCCATCAAAAGCTCTCCCTCAACATTATGGTGCTATTCAAGGATTAGCAGCCCTTGGGTCCAATGTGGTATTTCCTTCTTCCTTCTCCGTGTGTATCACCAGTTATATATTAGATACAATGCATGGGATGAATGCTAGTCAAACTAATGGCCAGGTTCGGTTGCTTGTCCTGCCCAATCTTGAGCCTTATTTACGGCTTCTGGAGCCAGAAATGCAACTAGAGAAGCAAAAAAATGAGATGAAGAGGCATGAAGCCTGGCTTGTATATGGGGCCTTAATGGTAAGTAAGATGTATATTTTGATGTGTCCTCTTGATAAAGATGCCGAAGAAGTGAAATAAATATTCATTTGTTGTGGCACATGGAAATTGGAATGACTCTCGCCGTTCGGTTCAATTTTATACATGTGTTTTCAGATATTTGAGAGATCAACGATGTAAACTACTTGTCACCTATGCGGATGCTAAAGCATTTGCTTCTCTTGCCATCTTAAGATTTTCTTTTTTTTTAAATGCTGACCAAGTGTCTAAAGGGAATCTCCTTTTAATGGTGGTTTTGGACCCTTTCCCTATGTACCCTATTACGGGTTTTGCCGAATAATAAAGTTAGAAATGCAAGAAATGTGGGAGTGCCATTTTTCTTTTTTTGATTCGTGAAATGTGCCTTGGGGTGTTAGTGGCTGGTTAATCTAATGACAGAGTTATATAAATGGCTTGTTGACTGTTCATTTTAGAAAGCTGCAGTTTGTTCTGAGGGTATTGTCTTATTTGAAAACAGCTACTTTTATGCACTTTATTGCATTTGTTTAATTTCTTAAAAATCATTAAGAAATGAAACAGTTTGTTTTAGGTAAGATATGTCTCGTGATTATTATTGGAGATTTCTTTTATCTTGGGAGGATTGGTTTTGGCATCTTTTAAGTCTCGTTGATCCTGAAATAATTTGCGGAATGTACAAGAGTGAAGAATCGAATAAGCATGATTTAAATAATATCAGTATCTGCCAAGGTATTTAGCTTCTGCTGATATCTTTTCATCAGAAGTGGCTTCAGGCATCATGAACAAGCCTTTCCAACCTTGGTTGAATTGTTAGATCAATTTGCGGCCTTAGCACAGCACATATTCATTATTAATTGGTGGCCATAGAATAGCTGTATGTAGTATTGTGTCCTGCCACAAAAGATTTTATCACTAATACCTGTCCTTTTTATTTGATGTTTGCCTCCCTATAACTGGACATTTAATCTAGCCGGTTGTACAATACTTTTCTTAGCGTGCAGCTGGCTTGTGCATGTATGATAGGCTGAAGATGCTACCCTCTCTACCATCTCAACTGCCAAATGCTGTCTGCAAGAGTAAAGAGAAAATGCTTACCACAAGTTCAAGTATGATTCATTTGTTACTTTTCTTGCTATTGCTACCTAGTTTAATTTCCTCATTATGCATTTATTCTATGATATTATTGGCATTGCAATTCGAAGTTGTATAACAATAAGACACCCGCTTACTTATTATTGTGTAATTACCACGAGCTCTCGGAGGTTTTGCAAATTACCAAGATACCCCCTCCTCCCCTGCTCCCTGCCAGATTCTGATAACTCGGAAAACAGGGGGTGAATTATAATCTGCTTTTTACTACATGAGTGGCATTTTTACTGCCATAGGAAAAATTATAATATGCTTTTTACTGACATGGGTGGAATTGTAATATGCTTTTTACTAATAAGGGAAGTTATGGTAATTTCTCAAAAACCTTTGGGTCTTTTTTGTAATTAGGATCTAACTCAGGGGGTGTCTATGTAATTGATCTTATGAATTGAGTTCTTTGAGTTGTTCCTTGTGAAAACCCTATAAACTTAAAAAATGCACGAAAAGTTGCTTTCTGTATAAAGGCTCTTCATAATTCTGCTACTCATTTTATCAAGTTGACAATTCACAATTAATTTTGTACATTTTCCTGCATTTATGAAACTCTGATGCTTTTCATCCATCTTCAACTTGTCAAAGATAAACGTAAAGCCAGCATGGATAACACGATGCACCAGCCACCACTAAAGAAATTAGCGACAGACACTTCTGTGGGTATAGCACAACCAAGCTCACTGCAAGTGGACATGCCAGGAGCAAGCGGTGGATATTCAACTAACATTGGGGTGGATCACTCTAATTTACAACCGTCACGGCCATTGATGAATAACAGTGTGGCAAGTGTCAGAAAAGAGACGGGTAGTAGTCAAGGGTCGAAGACATCTGCTGCCCTTGGTAAGGCATGGAAGGATGATACGGATGCTGGGAATTTGCTACCTTTGTTGTGTGAATACTTTGGCGAAGGCATGTTGTCATTTGTACCTTCGCCTGTGGCATCGTTGTTCTTGTGATACTTTTAGCCTAAGGTGAAGGGTGAATGAATTATATAAAAGCATAATGTATATTTGCACTAATTTTTCTTGTTTGTCTAAATATTTAAATTATCTTTTAGATTCATCTCTTCAATTGTGCTATGTACCTTGATGAATGAAATAATAGGTTTACTAATATGTGACTAACTGACTATCTATTCATTGCTTTCTTAAGTTTAGCTCCCAGATAGTGAAGCCTTGGAAAGTATTATTTATTACCTTGAGGTTTATTTATTATATTCATATATGAGCACATCTATGGAAAATTCTTGTATAAATCGGGTATTGGGCCCTACCTGTGGACCTTGTAGATGTGGTTAATCTACATCATTTGTCTTTTAAGTTAAAAAAACAAAATAAGTGATGTGGATTAATCACAGCTAGGGGTGAGCATTGATTTCGAAAAACCGTCCAAACCGACTGCACCGCACCGAACCTCACCGTTTTTTGTCACATTTCTAAGCAAACCGTGGTTTAAAATTTAAATGAAAACCGCTCTGCGGTTTGGTTTCAAAATTAGTGTTAAAAAAATTAAACCGCACCGCCACCGCCTATATATATATGTATATTATTCTTTTTTAATTTGAACTTTTAATAGGTTTTACTCGTAATAGTATTCATATTTGTAGTTTTATTTAATATTTGTTATTGAATTGATATGGTTATATCCTTTACAATATTAATAATATATTCAATCAACATTTGTGCTTGAAACTTTTAGAGGGACTAGTAAAGAGCATGTGCATTGCACGTGATTCATGAGACTTTACTAAAATAATTGCAAATATTAATATGCAAAATAAATATGAATGAAGACATAGAATCCTTACTAAAAATTATACGTTGAAATGTTTCATATGAATAAGTTTTAGATTATTTTCAAAGGCAATTCGATTGTTCAAGCATGTACTTGAAGAGGATGTACACATCTTTCACTGCTTCGGTAATTTATTAACGTATTGACTACATTTTCGTTTCTCCTCATCATTCAAGTTATGGTAGCAATCATAATTTAAATATTGTAACGAAGAAAATTGAAAATATCGGTGGTAGTTCTTACACATACAATAAAAAAAAAATTG
This sequence comes from Buddleja alternifolia, assembly GCA_019426215.1. Classification (NCBI taxonomy): domain Eukaryota; kingdom Viridiplantae; phylum Streptophyta; class Magnoliopsida; order Lamiales; family Scrophulariaceae; genus Buddleja; species Buddleja alternifolia. Next base: position 25,183,577 of record CM033407.1, read on the forward strand.
AAATGATGAATAACATTACATCTAAATAATAAGGTTTACTGTTAGTGACGGAGCTAGGGGGACTGGTGGTGGCAGCACAACCCCCCAACTTTTGAAAATTATATTTTTTCCTTCTAAATATTAGATCGAATAAGTCTTTTTCTTGTCTTGATGAACGTTGCAAACTTGTTTTTACGTGACTTCATGGATTTATTTTTATTTTTATATCTTCAAGTTACTCACTTCTCTTCATCATCTTTTGAAATTATGTTATGATGTCTCATTCCTTATAGTTCGTTGCCAGCTGCTTTGTCTTGTTTGCATCACTTTCTTCAGAGTTTGTGGTGCGTTTATTTGAAATTCTTTCGATGTAGAAATTTTTTAAAGAGTTCCACTTGCATTCGTCTCCCGACCACTCTTATTTTTTTTATTTTCTCTCTTTAGTTTGTGGTTGTACTCGTTGAATTGAATTAAATAGTAAATTATTGCACACGCTTATAACTTTTCATTTTTTCTACTTTAGTAATTTTTTTATCATCTTATTAATTCAATTTTAAGTGAAAGTTTTGTTTTATCAACTGGATTATCATACAATCGTAGTTTTCATAAATTTTGATTTTTTTCCTATTGTTTAGCTATCCACATGAACCATTAGATGCTTCTGAATTGTGAATAATCTCCTCTATATTATGATTTTAAAATGAGTATAAAAAATAAATAAGTATGATATATGACAAATCTATTCAACATAACCACATTTAAATATTATACCTTAAAAATTCTTTACTTTTGGAACCAAGGTACTGCCAATGAAGTGCAAATCTCTCCCCATCGAATTACCATTGTCAATTCACTAAAGTATTCCTACCTTCAAAAGGTCACCATATTTTGGGACTATGTTATTGAAAAATGGCAAAAATGATCATCATTATTAGAAACATGTATTTCTTAATGTACTTCGCAATTATATACACTTGAGTTCTTTGTGTTAGATGAAGTTTACTTTTCGAGTGGCATGAATACCATAACGGCTTATCTATTTTTCTTGACTACTACTCCAAACAAAGTTTTAGTTTTCATTATTTGCATATATATTAGATTTTGGAATAAATTCTTTGAATTGAACTATTCATAGTTATAAGAATCATTTTAATTAGTATTAAATTCCACCTATCATATACATTGAGCAAAATTATGAAGTATTAATTTTAAGTTTATGCACATCTATTTGGTAATAATGATAAATATTTTTTTAATTGGAGGATAAAATGAATTTATTACTTTAAGGTTATTTTGGTCTTAACAAAAAAGTTAAAAATGTAAATCATGTAAATCATCCCACATGTAAATCATCCCAAATTATTCATACTTTTAGAATAGATATAGATAATATCTTATGATATTTTAGTGTTATATTTTTTTGTTATATAATAGACACTTGAAGATTTTTGATGAAAAAAAGTATTATAGATTATATTTATAACAGTTGTTCTATTTAACTATCACATTATTTGTAATAACAATGTCGCTTTAAATTACCTATTGTTTTATAACTTTATAATATACTTTACAATATCTTTTTGCAGATTTTAGTGCACAAATTTTAATAAACAAACAATTGCAACATGTCATTTTTTGTATTACTTGTTTATATACAAATTTCTCATACTACTTTTCATGCAAGTTAGATGAAGACATTTTTTTGTAGGTGAATGTGTTCTTATTTGATAAAATATATATATATATATATATACATTAGTAAAATATATACATATTATAATTATACTCGGTGTAAAACAGATATTTAAATTGATATACTAGTATTTTTTTTCATGTTCTAAACGTATGATACACTTATATAATAATATGTAATGACATTAGTGTTTTTTTAATGATTCATGAAATTTAATCTTGATAAATATTTTCTAGACAAGTATTTTTTTAATTATCAATTATCATTATCTTTTTATTAATTAGCTTAACAAAAAATATGGCAAACATTGTATGTTTATTTAGTTTTAAAATGTAAAAGATCTTGAAAAACCGCACACCACAGCACAAAACCGCATAGTCGGTTTTGATTTACAAAACAACAATTTAAAATTTTATTTCGTCCAAACCACAATTGGCAATTTGGTTTGAAATTAATCAAAAAAACCGCAAAATCGAATCGCGATCACCCCTAATCACAGCCGCAAGGTGCACAGGTGGGGCCCAAGACCCGGTATATGGAAGTGTTTTCCCACATCCAATGGATCAAAAACTGGAAAATTGTGACATTAATCTCATGGGATAAGTTCCCTTACAATTTGTTGTCCCATTGTTCACAATATGATGTATTTTTAGTCCCAACCATAAAAACAGATAGAAAATGTAAGTTCGATCATGTGTTTTGCATGTAATTTGTACTTCATTTAACTGTGCGTGTATTTTCGCACGCAGAACCATCCATTTTTTTAACAATCAAATTGCAATACAAGACTAATTTTGCAGATTTATAACAATGTGATTTATTTACCCAAAAAAAAAAACCTATGAGATTAAAATCGCTATTATCTTACAAGACTAATACACGATTTTCTTTCCCAAACCATAGATTGAGGAGAATATGTGGAAGTTCCTATTAATTATTGGATTGTAGTGTGCTGCATCCTATAATTTATCAGGTTAAAGATCTTAACAAGTATAATAACCACCTGATTTTCAAATTTTCTTTACCGCAAACCACAACCATTAATCTTCTGAGATTCATAGAGGCTTTTCTTTTATGATCTTTAAAACTAGGGAAAAAGTGGACAACAAAGCAACTTTCATTATCAAACCGTGGCTATGGCTCGTCGAATGAACCCGTCTCACCTCGACCCCGGCACATTGAATGAGCCCGTCACCTCGACCCCAACAAAATACCCAGTAACGTCAACTCATTCAACAGGTTCGTGCTCAATCGATGTGGCCCCCATCCCCTAAATTTTCCTCAAGGAGGAAACCCATAATTTTCTGTTGAAGTTTACCCGGAAAAGGAAAATGACAAATCCTCCAAAAATCAACATCATTGTGACATCAGCCATTTTCTTTCCTGTACAGAGATATATGTGCTCTTATGATTCTGTACCTCTGCATGGAATTCCATTTCAAGTACAACAATTGTGAAAAATACAAGGCCACAAACTGAAAACCACACAGAAAATGCACTTTCATCAAATGACATAACAGATCATTATAGCTACATGAAACTACCATCTCAACCCCTAGTTAATGCACGAAACCAATAAGAGCGAAAAAGGGTAGAAAAAAACGAATAAATAGCAAACCAAACAAGAATACGCTAAAAGAAGAGCCTCCGAGTAGACGTCCGAGAAGTAGTGGCAGGAGAATTTGATGACTTGAGGGTGACTGGAGATTTCATGCTGTCTGTGGCTTTATCTAGCTTTGCTCCCCTTGGGTCAGTCAGAAGTGTTTTCTGAAATGACTGAGTGAAACCAGTTGCGATGATTGTGACATGGATCTCTCCATTGTATCGTTCATCTACAACCGCACCAAATATAATATTGGCCGAAGGATCCGCTAAACTTGTAACAACCTGGAAGCCAATGGCAAGAAAGCGATTTAGGAAAACAGTGTGCATAGATTCCATCAACTTAGTTTTTAGGTAAATTACATATAGATCCCTCATGCGTGAGACCCTAATTACGACAAAACACGCTGAGGTTTGAGAAATTACTATAATACAATTTTAACCACTGTCAGTAAAAGCAGAATACGTGCTTTTACTACTTCAGTCTATGTCAGTAAAAGCATTAAAATTCCACTCCCGGCTTTCGAGTTGTCAAGATCATGGGCTATCTTGGTAATTTGCAAACCTCAACGGACTTGTGGTAGTTACCCAAAAAGTGAGTTGGTGTGCATGTAATTATCCCTAATTCTTTTGGGAGGGCAGGTTATGTTTTCTTTCAATTGTTGTGACGAGCTAAAATAGTATAATAGTATATGTTCTGTTTGCTTCCAGTATTTCTCAGTGAATGTTATAGTTCCCGATACGTGATTTTTTAAGGATTTTTTTACAAAAAATTTAACTTATATCGACATGATTTTCGGAGCCACAAACAAAAGAAGAAAAAGACAGAAAAGGGCGCCAAATATACCTGAGACACCCTATTCACTTCTTGCAGAGTTATATCCTTTCCTCCAGTAATATTGTATACGACTCCAGTAGCGGATTGAATAGAAGAGCCAATTAATGGAGCCAAAGTTGCTTGTTCAGCAGCCTCTTCAGCACGGTTCTTGCTAGAAGAAACACCCACTCCAAGCATAGCAGTACCAGAATCCTTCATGACTGCCTTAACGTCTGCAAAATCCACATTTACCAAACCCGGTATCTGCAAGAATAATAACGCTTGAATTCCCATATGACAGGTCAGAGTTATTAATAAATTCAAGAAATTCAAGCATGATTAGTTGCTTCGGAAAGGTGAGAAAACATGTTATGGGCAAGAAAAAGTTGTTGATGAAGCAGTATATTTTCATATTATCACTTACTGTGATTATATCTGATATCCCTTGGACGCCTTGACGGAGCACATCATCTGCTAGAAGGAAAGCATCTTGAAGTGGAGTCTGTTCATCAGCAATATCCAGGAGACGATCATTTGGTATCACTATAAGTGTATCCACATTTTTCTGGAGCTTTTCAATTGCTTCAAGAGCCTAAAACATCATCAGATGCAGAATATAACAATATTAGATTTGAGAAACGAAAAATTGCAATAAATTTGAAACCACTGCTAGGCTGCAAAACTTCAAGAATGAAGCGAGTTTCTCTAAACATAAATCACTCTTACAGTATGTGATCCGAATATCTAAGGATGTGTTTGGATTGAAGGATCGGAAAGCCATGGATTTCGCTCATCAATCAATCCATCGAGCTTGTTACCATGATTTCAGTTACAATGGATTATAAATCCTTTGGAACTCATTTTGAGTTATTTTTTCAATCATTATGATCCTAATCCATCCTATTATCTAAATCCATTAAACAAACACAAACTAAGATATTTCCTGCGCAATTTGGCGATGCATGAATTGAGTTCTGGTTCAATTTTATGCCAAAAGTTGCATCAGTTAGAAATGTAGCGTCATTATTGCTTGAGTTATGCAGAATCGACACACAATCTCCTCATGCAATCTTTATGCACATATTGTTATTGAACTGTCCAAAGTTTTTAAGTCATGAGAATAATAAGGAAAAAGGGTAAGATGTATTACATCGACAACAAAAATTCAGATTTCTCAGCAAGATGAGTCAGAAGGGTATCTAAATATCGTGAAGCTTGTTCAACGTCTTTCCTTTTCATAATTTACAAATTAACATAAAGGTTGTTCGTCTTTCCTTATCAAAAGTTACAGGCTTCTTAGCACAATAAAGTTGAGAAGTATTACATTCCATGAGCCTACTTCCCATCAATCTAAACATGTGCTCCTTTACAAATTCTCGTCCTTTAATCTATATAATTGTGGGTTTTCCTGAATGAGAACAACATTCTCCCTCATCCAATTCCAGTGGAAGACCATGCACCAAATCTATGAGAAAAACAACCAATTGACTATCCTAATTGTCCTATAAAATGGACATAAAACCTACCTGCAAAGATCTTTTACGTCCTTCAAAGCTGAATGGGTAGGTAACTACACCAACAGTCAAGTACCCTGCTTCCTTTGCAATTTGTGCAACGATAGGGGCAGCACCAGAACCTGTACCCCCACCCATCCCTGCTGTTATAAACACCATATCCGATCCCTTGAGAGAACTTGCAATGGCTTCCTTTGATTCCTCTGCAGCCTGTTCCCCCAAAAGTGGATTGCCTCCAGTACCTGCATTCCAGCAAGTCTTATATCATAAATCGAGCTTGACAAGCTAGATAGATAATTATACATCATTTACGGAGCAAATCCATATAATTATTTACTTCCTATTTGTAAAATGTAAATTCTTTTTGCAAGTTGAAGTTTCAGATTTAAAGCAATGCAAAGAATAAGAGAGATGCTAACCAAGTCCGCGGGTCAAAAGCTCTCCAATCTGAATAGGGTACTCGGCAGCAGATTGTAACAGTGCCTGAGCATCTGTATTTATGGCATAGAAGTCCACCCCCTGTCATTAAACACAGGATACATAAATGGTCTCCAGAAACTCAGATGAGATATATATATATATATATATATATATATATATATATATAGAGAGAGAGAGAGAGAGAGAGAAGCGTATTATCGCATGTCAGAATAAAGTGAGGAAGATTATTAGCGGCTGATTCGGTATGAAGGAAGAATGTAATGATCAATATAAATTGACTAGAAAATGAATTTTTTGGAGAGCCATTAAATGAAAATGAATTCATATGTCATAAAAAGGAACTAAGAAACTTTCTAAAGCACATTGAACTCGAAGAAAAAACCCTGAAAACATGTTGAATGCAAAAATTATTAAAAATTGAACCATAGGACTGAATGTTTTATGACTAATGAGCACGCCCCCACTCTTTATGTCCAACCATGATTCAAGTTTGAGCAAGAAGCAGATTCTACAAAGAAATACCAGCTATGCCAAACCGGAAAACGCAAACTGCATTTTCGACAAGGCAACATCTTCATATAGTTCCCGAAAGAATTTCAGTCACATTCATTTTATCTCATATGGGTTCGCATTTACCGCTAAAATAACTCGAACTTAGCATCTTCTCCAACCACCAATGTTCTTAAACGAGCAAAACCTTTCACTAAGACTTGTTGAATTCGAAGCACACTTACTTTACCTCCCTTGCGTATTACAGTGAGCATTATTACAACTAACTGATAAAGTTACACTTATACCAATGCCCAACAAATATAACTAACAAAAATCATCTCGAAATCGAAAATGCCATAACAAAAGTAAACAAAAAACTAATCACATCACAAAAACAATGGACTAAAATTGGAGACAAAACCTGCAAACCGCTGCCAATCATGCGATTAACGGCATTGTTACCGCCGCCTCCGACGCCGACAACCTTAATCTTGGCGGAGTCCATAGGTATAAACGAGCTGTAAACCCCATTACAGCGTCGTTTGGAATTGCAAAAACTTTTCTGGCGAGAGCTAGAGAATGATACATTACACCGCGCATTTTGGGATAGCAATGGGGAAAACCCAATAGAAATGGAGGACGGTGAAGAGTGAGACGACGCTAATTCTGAAACTGCATTTGATAATCCGAGCGTCGTCGCCATGAATGTAAATTGGTTGTCAGAAAATGAGAGGTTTGTATGTATTTGTTTGGTGAGTTTGAGGGATGGAATTGAAGCAGGGGAAAAAGGGGTTTAGGGTTTTGGAATTATTAGAGGTTTTGTTTTATTTGATTTGATCTGTGTCTCCCTTTCATCACTTCATCTGTGTGTTGTGGCTATGCGCTCTTTTCATGTCGAGAGATTTTGGCCTTGAACAAAGCTTATAATTAAGTGGCAGAAATATCCGTCTCGAAGAATTTTTTTTCATGATAAAAGTAAAAAAAAATATTTTAGAGATAAAAAAATGTCATGTTAAAATTATGTTTGAGTGAGTTTTTTTTAAGAGAAAAACATGTAATACTTATGATTAATGTGATATTTTTTTATTGTAAAAAATTTGTTAGAATTTGTGTTTAGATATAATATTTTATATACGAAATTTAGTCAAATTCATCGATGTAGACATAAAAAGTTAGGCAAAATGAATCTTATTTTGCACTTTATATTATTTTATATTAGAATATGTGATTGATTTTTCATTCGGAGTTGTGAAAAGCCAGATAAAATCCTTTTAATCGATAAGAAACTGTAAAATCATGAATAGTCTAAGCTATTTTTTTTCTTTTTCTTGGAAGAATTTTTAAACAAATTAGCCACTTTTTCCATATTTACAAGATTAAAATATAAAATTTGAACTTATTTTTTTTACTAAAATAAATCTTGATAGAATGCCATACAAATACATTTTTCATAGAATTTTCTTTGAAAAATTAATTTTCATAGAGTGTTCTGCCAATCAATTAGGGCCTTAATGTCCCGGGAATTTTTTGGCAAAATAACTTATAAACTCTTCAAATAAGCTTAAAGCTTTTGAAAAGATAAAATAGTGTCTTTTCAACTTATTTTTAACAACTTTTAAGATTGAGAGTTTATAAACTCTAAAAACAAGGGGTAATTGCGGTTCGGTTTTGCCATTTTTTTTATTGATTTCAAACCAAATTGCCAAGTGCGGTTTGGTGAAAATAAAATTTAATATTGCGGTTTTGTAAATCAAAATCGACTATGCAATTTTGTGCGATTTGACAGTTTTTCAAGTTAATTTTACATTTTAAAACTAAATAAGCAAGCAATATTTGTCATATTGTTTTGTTAAACTAATTGATAAAGAGATAATAATAATTCATAACTAAGAAAATACTTGTGCAAGACATTTATCAATATTAAACTTCGTGAATCATTAAAAAAACACTAGTGTCATTACATATTATTATATAAGAGTATCATACGTTTAGAATAGAAAAGGTATTAGAATATCACTTTAAATATCTACTTAATATTGAGTATAAATATAACATGTACATATTTTATCATATATATAAATATATCAAATAGATACACACTCATATATAAGAAAATGTCTTAATATAGCTCATATAAAAAGAAGGACGAGAAATTTTGTATATAAACAAGTATTATAAAAAATGCAATATTGTAATTATTTGTTTATTGAAATTTGTGAACTAAAATCTGCAAAAGGATATTGTAAAGTATATTATAAGATTATAAAGCAATAGGTAATCTAACGTGACACTGCTATTAATAATAATTGTGATAGTTAAATAGCACAAATGTCATAAATATTATCTATAATATTTTTTTGTCAAAACTCTTCAAGTGTCTATTACATTAAATAAAATGTAACACTAAAATATCATAAATATTATCACTTTAAAAGTCTCAAATACAAATGTTGATTGAACATATTATTAATCATGTAAAAGATATAACCATATCAATTTAATTACAAATATTAAATAAAACTACAAATAGCAATAGTATTCCGAGTAAAACCTATTGAAAATTCAAATTAAAAAATAATAACAAGGTATATATATGTGTGTGTGTGTGTAAGCGGTGGCAGTGCGGTTCATTTTCTTTAACAGTAATTTGAAATCAAACAGCATAGGGCGGTGCGGTTTTCATTTGAATTTTAAACCATGGTTTGTTTAGAAAATTGACAAAAATGGTGCGGTTCGATGCGATGCGGTCGGTTCGGTGCGATTTTTCAAAACCAATGCTCAACCCTACTAAAAACATACCAAAACTAAAATAAAGTGTTGCTTGACCTTTTTGCTGAACTTAAATTGTTGTTTGCTGTTTGATTTTACTGACGATTTCTATTTTTCTCTAAAAAAAAGTTGAAAATAAGCTAAAAAAAGAAGCATATTCATGACAAATTCTATCGGCTACTTCTATTTATTCGGCTTTTTAGTAAATTTTGCAAATAAATTCAATTTTAAATTTTTTCTCAACTTTTACAACTTTTGTTTAAATTCATTAATTCTTTAACAACACAAGTTTACAAATAGGCTTATAAGCATTACAAATTTATAAGCTCTTTAAAATAAGGTTCGTTGAACGTCCTCTTATTCTTGTCTCTTTTTGTGTGTGTATTTTCTTTGTTTCTTGCTTATAATTCATATATTTATTTTGTATGTGTTGCTTTTGTGTGTATGTATTCGTTATTCCATGATTATAATTATATTTATTGTATGATTATCATTTTGATTATACTTTATCGTATATCCTAGTGATTACTATGGAGTCATTGAGCTTTAGTCACAATTTTACTAAGAATTTTAGGCTCTGTATGATAGTGTTTTCAAAAATAAATTTTGATTTTTATTTGGAGAATGTACATCATAGAAATTCGTGTGAAAATATTGATCTTTTCAGTTTGTTTGGACATGTTTTTAGGAATTGGTTGGGAGTAGTGTAGATTTGATATAAAATTGATATTTTAGTAAGATTTGATATGTGAAATGATTGAGTTAGTTATGAGTGTAATGATGATAGTGAAAAAAGATTGGAATAATATTTAATTACAATAATTCAAATGTGTAAAGATTTAATGTGAATTTTTATTATATAAAGTATGATAATGTAAGAAAGAGAATAAGTTGGATGGTGAGATAGTGTAATTAATGAAGAAAGAGAGTATGCGTAATTAATGAAGAAAGAGAGTATGAAATGATTGGAAGGATGAAATGATGTTAATTATACAGGAGAATATGATGAATATTTGAAAATAAGATATTTTTGTAGAATTTGGCTTGGAATGTGCATTTTCATCTTTTGGTGATCCCAAAAAACGAAAATGCAATCAAAAAAACATAAACATACATAGGCTTAAAATTCTAGAAAACTAAATTTGGTTCAATAAGAGCTCAAATGCGGTAAATAGAAATTCTAATATTTCTTCGAAAGCAAAAATAATTTTAAAACTTCAAAAAACAAAGAAGAAAATATGAAAATATAATTAGTATGAACAAAATATTTTCCTGTCCATGGAAAAGCAAAAATAGAGCAAATAAAATAAAAATAAAAAATAAATAGTTATAAAACCAAAAACAAAAATTTCAACTAACACGAATTGGATCATTCAAGATGAAATACCACTTACAATATTGTAGGAAAATTATTGCCATATATTTGCCCACAAGCCATATTAAAATAGATATCAAAATTCTAACGAGAGAATACAATAATAGAAAAACTACATAAAAGAATGAATCGCATAAAGACATGCACAATTCAATAATTGAAGTATGGACATTGAGAAATTATGATGAAATGAACATTATAATTAAACTGGGACACTAATAAACTTCGCAAACTGAACAATAAACATCTGATATTTCTTCAGAAGCCAACATATATATATATATATTATAAACTAAAAAATATCAAAAGAAAATGTAGAACATATTAAAAAATAAGTAAAATAAAATATTGTTCACTATTCTATTCTACAAAGAAATGAGAAAGTATAGTGAAAACAAAAATAAAATCAAAGTCAAATTATATATCATTAGGAAAATTATAAACAAATTGATGCGACCCCCCACAGACTCGATCACGAAACTTTTTGGTTGCAAATGGTTTTTGTGCCTCACAAAGCGAGACCATTATTATATATATATAATAATGGTTATATATATATATATATATATATATACATATATATATAATAATGGGGGAAGGAACGCTGGGCAGTACTAGGGTGGGGGGTTCGGGTTGGGGGGGGGGGGGGGGGGTCAGCGACATTTACGGGATTCATTCCCATTTCCAAGCATTGTCAACTTTCTCGTACCCCTGCGTTAATTTGGGGGCTGTGTGATAGGCACATCGTTCTTCATCAGTCTCAAACCAACACGGATTCCTTGCCATAAAGCTAGGCCTAATCATATATTATGAGTTAGTCTTTCTTGGAGTTCGTGCATGTAGTGCAAACTTCGTTTTGGATATTCATGTTCACATTTACACCTATAAATTCCCTCCACTAGCTTCATACTATAAAATTTATAACGTACTACAAATTCAAGACCTCTCTCTTTCTGCATAAGTTTCTTCTGAATAACCCTAAAATGGGTTGTTTTGTTTGGGGTTTGCAAGTTTTGATAATGCTAAGCCTATGCCTATCATCTTTAAGAGTTGTTTTATCTCATCATTATGGAGCACCTTACATGCATTTCCAGTCAGTGTGTCCTGTCGTTGATGTGTCTCGAGTTCATAGGACGGGGTACCATTTTCAACCCCCCACCAAAAGCTGGATTTACGGTATGTCATATAATTAATACTCCTCGTCCTAGCTAACTATTTAACAAAGTAGTCTCGATACTTCAAGTTCTGATTATAACTGTAACAATTCGTGTAGTGGAACGGATCGTCCCACCATGTATGGTATTGATGGTTTTGGTATTTCGAATCTCGAGATTATTTTGTGGGTTAGGATTGTAACTTGTAAATATGAGTTTGAGTTTGAATTTAAGCCAATCACCATATATTGATGTATAATTCAAAAAAGTTATCAATCATATAATAATTATTGTAAATCACTTCTATCAATCCTAATAAAAGTAAGATTTTGTTATCATTGAGAATGGTGTGTCCAGTTGATGGAGTCAAACTTGGTGTGAAAGCCATACTTAATAATGGAATTTATCTGATGTATTCGAAAAGTGAACTATCATAAATATATTGTTAATTGGTCAACAATTAACTTAAATAAGAATGTTCTTGGCTGTGGTAGTAGGAGTTGGAAAAAATCATTTTCTGCAATTTTCCGGTCGCCGCCGGAGATGAATCTAAATAGACATCTCTTGTAATCTCTAAGCAATAATAATCAATTGGAATCTTCAAAATTGCCCAAAAAATGCTGACAAATCTGAATTTGGAGAATGAATAGTACTTTTGGGGTAAAAGGAACATATTTTTCAATTCAAAAGGCAAGAAATTGAAATTAAATCCCAAATAGAATCTTGATTAGTAAAATGCGGTGGATTTATGATTTTTTTTTAATATATATATTTTTTGGTAATATTATGATTTTTGGTTTCGTGGTTTCGTTTGTTAAAAAATGAAGACAGACAATTTATTGAAAAAAATTAAGAAAATTACAAATCAATATTGAAATAAAGAAACGCGAAATTAGGGGAAAATGTTTACCCTAACTACTATAGAAAAAAGAAGAAAACTAGAGTAACAAACTCTAACTACAAGAATGGAACTAACTTAGCTCTGACTCGGCCAAATTCATGTGTATTTTATAAAATAATTTACCAATTATATGACAAGTGTAATGTTCTCTTCTTGTAAAATACACTTGGGTGTGACCAAACCGTGTCTGGGCTAGAATTTTCCCTAAGCTAAGCAATAATCTCAAGACAAAGAAAATTGTAGAGAGAAAGGTAAGTGTAGAGAGAAAATATCATCCGAGTTATAAGACGATGAATCTAGAATTTCATTTGAATTTTTGGGGCTTTGTTTGGTAACCAAGACTTGCAACTTAGTCCCTGAAGTAACGGTCAACAACAAGTTGACCCCTCTGAGCTGTGAATTAAATGGGCCTCCAAAACCCAACTCGAAAACATTAGCTAAACACGTCTTCTAACAACAAAAGCCCACCAGAAGCTTCGTCCAATATCTTCAACATCGTTCTTCTATAATGTAATATAGAATGAGATAATGAAATCAGTAACTGATCATAATATATGATATTTAGCAGCATTTTATGTACCTTAATTCACTTGAGACATTTTCTTGTTCGATTATTGTGAGGCACGACTAATCATAAATATCATATTATCTATTATATAGATATGAAGTTTTTGACATAGAATAAAGAATTATCCGACTTAATGCTCAAAGTGTTCTATGTCATATTTGTAGTTTTATTTTATATATATATATATATATATATATATATTTTTGTAGTTTGTATTTTTTTATCTTTGATTAATTTTTCTAACTGATGAGTTTAAATGTCCCTTTTTCATGTGCCCCGGTGAATGATTTAATAAACCAACGCTAGATCCAAATGGTGAGTAGTGGTCCTCTTCTTTTTATTTTCTTTATTTATCTTAATTATGCCTACTTCAACCCCTAATACTTACTCTCATGATAGGACCAATGTGCTATAATGGAATATATCACCTGTTCTATCAAGACAATCCAAAAGGAGCTATTTGGGGCAATATAGTTTGGGCACATTCAGTATCAACAGATTTAATTAACTGGAAAAGATTACCAAATGCAATTTACCCATCAAAGCCATTTGATCAATACGGTTGTTGGTCCGGGTCAGCCACAATCCTACCCGGGAACAAGCCCATTATCCTCTATACCGGTATCATCGATAAAAACAAAACTCAAGTCCAAAACTACGCTATACCCGCCAACCTGTCCGACCCGTTTCTCCAAAAATGGATCAAACCCGATAACAACCCATTGGTAGTGGCGGACCACTCTATCAACAAAACCGCTTTTCGTGATCCAACAACAGCCTGGTTAGGGCGAGACGATCATTGGAGGATATCCATAGGGGGCAGGTGGGGTACAATGGGGGTTTCATATTTATACAAGAGTAAGGATTTCATGCACTGGGTCAAGGCCAAAAACCCGTTGCATTCTAGAAACGGGACAGGTAATTGGGAATGCTTGGATTTTTACCCAGTATCCGTTTCCACTAAAAACGGGTTGGATACATCGGTTATGGGGTCAAGTGTTAAGCATGTGTTAAAGGTTAGCCTTGATGTAACTAGATATGAGTATTACACCTTAGGCACATATTCTCTTGAGAAAGATGTGTACATTCCTGATGAAGAGATGGTTGATGGATGGAATGGATTGAGATATGATTATGGCAACTTTTATGCCTCGAAATCGTTCTTCGATCCGAGCAAGAATAGGAGGATATTGTGGGGTTGGGCAAATGAGTCGGATAGTAAGGCTGATTGTGTTAAGAAGGGTTGGGCCGGTATCCAGGTATTATACATTTATTTATACTAAGGGCTAATTACATGCACACTCCCTCACTTATTTGGTAATTATCATTAGTCCCCTCGTGTTTTGAAAATTACCAAAACACCCCTAGTCAGATCTTGATAACTCGATCAAACTTTTATACTGACAAGTGGTGAAATTGTAATATATTTTTACTGATAAGGAACATATGGTGATTTTTCAAACATTAGGGCGTTTTTTGTAACTAGGGTCTGAGGGGGTGCGTATATAACTTACCCTTGTACTAATCAACCACACACAATTATACTTATTAATCTCATATTCGTTTCTTCTTTTTGGAATATTTTCAGTTAATCCCACGCACAATTGTGCTCGATCCCACCGGAAAGCAATTAATACAATGGCCTGTTGTAGAAGTAGAAACTCTAAGAGGAAAGAAGGTCAAATTGAGTAATAAGATGCTTGTGACGGGCAAAAAGATCGAAATTAAAGGAATCACAGCTGCACAGGTACGCTTTTCCCCACACAAATTATGCAATATAAACATATGCATAAGATTTATAAGTAAATTAAATCAAATTAAAAAATTAACATGTCCCTTCGAATTCCTAATTGGCCCTTTTCATGTAAGCAAAAATATCTCTCGGCCCACGAACTAAGAATTCTAAATTCTATCCCTGTATACTTACTTTGATGGCAGGCCGACGTAGATGTGACTTTCTCCTTTAATAGCTTGGACAAAGCTGAGCCGTTTGATCCAAGATGGGACAGATATGATGCACAAAACATTTGCAGCCAAAAGGGATCAATGGTTCAAGGTGGATTAGGCCCGTTCGGGATCTTGACATTGGCGTCACAAAACCTGGAAGAGTACACCCCTGTGTTTTTTAGAGTTTTCAAGGCTCCAAACAAGCATCTAGTTCTTATGTGCTCTGATGCATCAAGGTTCGTACTTGTTTAGATTTTAGCAGCTTAATTTTTTGGTAGGTCCTATATTCAACCTCGAAGAATTATAATATTTTTCGTTTTATTTCACGAACTAAGGTCTAAGAGCAATCAAAATTTATATAATAAGTCAAAAAACCTATCAAATTTTTTTGCAAAAGAAGAAATTTACATTTTTTGCATAAACAATGGGTAACAAATATTAATTATGCTTACAAGAACTTATAAGTAAATTATTATTGAAACAATTATCACACATTGAGTGCATCAGAACAACTATAGTCGTCAACTTTTTTCTTATTTAAATCTCTTTTTTATAGGTCGACCTTAAAGGACGGGACGGGTGCATATAGACCATCATTTGCAGGATTTGTAGACATAGACTTGACAAGAAAGAAGCTCTCTCTTAGGAGTTTGGTATGCATATTTCCTAAATTTGATTAATTTATTTGTTTTTGAAAACACATTGTAATTTTAGTTATTTTTTTGTAGATTGACCATTCGGTTGTGGAGAGTTTCGGAGCTGGAGGAAAGACTTGCATTACATCAAGGGTTTATCCAATTCTAGCAATATATGACAATGCACATTTATATGCATTCAACAATGGCATTGAGACTATTAAAATTGACAGTTTGAAGGCGTGGAGCATGAATAGGCCTGAGCAGATGAACCAATGAGAGACAACTAATATAGAAGATAGAGAAAGAGACCGAGACTAAAAACTTTAAACTATTTCCTCTTTGCTGTTTCTCATATTCCTAATTCAGATAGAAGAATAAATTGCAATCCAAATTCAAATTTGCAAAAATCTTATGATTTACTGTCTACCATCAGTGTTATGTTATCTTGCGTTTAAATTTAGGGTTAATTACACTAAATACCTCTCTTATTGAGTGTAATTACAACATAGCCTGCTTATTTGAGCACCTATCATGAATTCTTCATTGTTAATGTTTGATGTTACAAAATTATGTATTACATCCATTTTAACTTGAGTAATTACATTTGCTCCCCAAGGGTTGTTTTGGGCAAAACAGAAAGTGTACACGATCTTTTTTATGACGCTAACAAATTCCGTTAGAAACTAACGGAACAGGGTGATTATGAGTGGTTTGGAATGTAATTATACTAAATAGATAAGAGGGGCAGTGAGTGTAATTAACCCTTAAATTTATCCTCATTAATTATAAGAAACCATTTTTGAATAGGATAAAAGTCTACATTTTCTTATTCTCTTCGAAGAATCATCCTTCAAATAATAAATAAATGTTTTACAGAAGAGAAGATGGATTATATCACATCAAACTTTTTTCCATCGATAAAATTACATTAAAACTCTGGCACAACGTGATTCTGCGTACTCGTACACCAAAAAGTTATTCACCACTCTCCCAATTCTTCATTCACAATAAATAAGGTACCTTTCGAAGAGAAGTTTACATGATTCTTATCTATTATATTACTCTGATTCGTTCAAAATCGGAACAATTAGCGGGTTCATCTGTGCCAGATACACTATTGCCCACCTACACATGAAGAACAAATGCGTGGTGAGTTTTCAATGGACAATTTAGCATAAAATTCAACTCGGGCATTAAAAAATGTAGACAAGAAGATAGCACAGTTTAGAGCTGCACGAGGAAGATAGTTGACAAAAGGGAAGACATGAAAAAACATTTGAATTCGAGGAGTACAAATTCTCAAAAGAAAGCTACGGTAATGAATCCATTGGAAGAGGAGAAGGAAGATAAAGGGCAATTCACAAGTGGATTTGAGTAGGGACGGAATTCAGAAAATACCAACTTTTAACAATATGCAAAGATAACAAATTTAAGTTGAAACTTAAAAAAACATATGCATTCTACGGGATTCTCAACCATTTTCACGGTACAACATTGTCATTGGTTATATTAAGTCAGAAAACCATCCATATTAAAAGAGAGGAAAAAATACATAAAAATAAAATACAAAAGTAGGGAAAGCAAAGCGAGAATCCTACTAGGAGGACCATGATTTTTGTGTACATGTGCGAGTGTGTTTACCCCTTTTTTTTTTCGGGGGGGGGGGGGGGGGGGGGGGGGTGGTGGATTCTCAAACAAGGGAATATTACTTACATCATCCAACAGCACACTGTTGCAGTAATAATCAATGTGAGGTGTAACCTGGATTGAAAAATAGAATTAGCTGAACGTCAAACAGGAGTTGGACGGATGCCCAGGAAAAATATGACTGACATATAAATGTGTAGGGTATGTGTCTGTCATTAATCTAAATCAACTGTATCATTTGGATTCACATAACAAAGTTACTGAAGTCAAACGGACATGGGGTTAACTCATAGCCGAGTTGGCCTGCCAGACGAGCTCAAAGCCGAGTTGGCAGCATGGAAATTCACGGCAGTTTGAAAATTCACTTCCATCGGTCAATACAATTGTAAGAGTGCTTATGAGCAGCTTACTAAAGAGTTTACGACACACACGAATTCGGATATCAAGGCTTGGAAATGAGTATGGAAAATAAAAGTGGCATATAGAAGGAAATTTTTTCTTTGGCTTGCTTGACATAATAAACTCATCGCTAACCACTCGTTGGTAATGAGGGGTATCGCCTCGAGTGGTATATGCCACGCATGTGGCCAAGTCGAAGAGACCGTTCTTCATGCGCTGCCAACCTATGGCGCGATCTTGTGGCTCCACACCACCATGCGCGATTTTTCTCGTTGGATAATCCAGCCTGGCTCAACTGGAATCTCACGACGTCAGCCCACAGGTATGTATGGAGTAAATACTGGGATATTACGTTTACTGAATGTCTTAATTTTCTGTAGCAGGTTCGAAATGAAATTGCACATGGAAAAGATGGACTCATGGATGATCAAGATAATGAGGTGGTTCGCCGCCGCACGGAGGAAGCCATCCAGCTTCACCACAATGTAATTGACGGAAGTGAAACCATTCGAGTCCGGTGGATACCACCAGAACCAGGAACGTGGAAATTGAATTTGGACGCAGCAGTGCAACGGGGGACCGAACTCCAAGTTGACTTGGCGAGTGTCGGAGGAGTTATCCATGACCATCTGGGTCATTGGTTCTGGGGATTTAGCGGTTGCCTAGGCGTGGCCACCCCCCTAGAGGCCGAGCTGACAGCAATACTTCAAGGTCTTAATTTGGCCTGGGATCTACAGCTGCGAAATGTGATCATTGGATCGGATAGTAGAGAGGCTATCACAAGTATTCGGGATGGCACCGCTTCGCACCATCACTTCGCTCTGATTGAGCAAATAAGTCTGAAATTGTTATTGACATGGCGAGTTACCATTGTGAATATATGGAGAGAAGCCAATCAAGTGGCGAATGGGCTCGCCAAACGAGGGTTTACACATCCTTTCGTTATTTTACAATCCCCGATTCCGGATCTGAAGACTATATTGGAGCAAGACCGGAATGGCCTTACTTGGCTAAGACGATCGACTATTTCCCTGGGTCTGTCGGGCTAGTTCGTTAGGGGTTCCCCCGTTCTCATTTCATTCAAAAAAAAAAAGAGTGCCAACAATGAAAAATATACGTATTAGCAGTAAGATATTCAGAATCTATCACGAGAACCATTAAGTTCTTTTCTACAACTAATTGACGTTTGATAGTTCTAATGCAAGTTCAATCAATAGCAATGGCAAAACTTTTTCACTCCCAAGCACTTAATAAGTACCTAAAGAATAAAGATTAACAACTGACTGATTCAGCTACACAATATACTTAACAATGCAGATATTCAAATAAATATTGTCCATATTTAGGTACAAAAACTATGATTTCCCATAATTAACAAGAACTCTCCAGCAATATTTGGGTCATTATAGATAAGTAAAATCTACTGGAAAACAATACTCGACTCGTAATCGATTTTAGCTCGTTTGAACCATTAAAAATGAGAGTACGCAACCCAAGCTTACACACATTTATGTGTAAAATTGTCAAGTTACTCGAGCTTGGCTCGTGCTCTACTCGATTAAATTGTTCAACTTCAAATCCTTCTAACAATCACCCCAAACTTAAACACAATTCAAACTCAATAACAATCAAACCAAGCTTGAACAAAGCTTTTTCAACTTGACTTTATTCCTTACACCCATAGGTCCTACCCAAACACTTACAGAAGATACATATAACATACTAAGCTTACTGGTCATATATATTGCTTAACTCCAATAACATGATCCTTAGCTCAACACTACAGAAATTACGGCTATCTGATTCTGATCTAATAAATAGTTAACTAACCATTTAAATTTTAAACATTCACCAATCATACTAAAAGAGAAAGCAAGGGAAAACTTCAATGTAAAACATACAGATTAGCCGAGGGTCCTCTGTTGCAGCAGATTCTGGCGCTAAGAGATGCAATAATCCCAATGACGACGAATATTAGTGTAGTTATCAAGAACCCCATCCCCAACTCGATTTCCCGATACGCGATGAATTATACTTGATCTGTGCCAAAGAATTTGAGCCACAAATCAACAAGATAATCATAATTTCAAACATGAAGAGTTAAATTCGATCCAAAATGCAAAGAATATATGGACTGAACGCTCAAAATCTGTCGCAATTCAAATTCAATTGGACCAAAAGATCATAAAGAACCCTAAAAATTTGTAAATAACTAGCAAAACGGACGCATTTATAATAGAACGGACCTAAATACGCTGAAAGTAATGAGATTACCTCAAATTCCGGCGACCGGAAAAGCTTCTGCACGGCGGTTGGAAGGTGCTGGATCCGGAGTCGTTTTGATTAGATTCAATGAGTGGGAAGTATTATTTTATATTTTTAATTTTCACCAAAATACCCTTTCATTTATTAGACATTTTTTGACATAACTTATTTACTCTAGAGAAAATATGTGGCAAAATACGAAAAGTTACGTACTACTTTGTAAATAAATATATATATATATATATTGATGATTTCCAAAAATATTAAATAATATCCAATTAAAAAAAATTGAGACAAAATAATTTATGAATATATTCAATGAACAAGATAATTAATTTATACTATAGTAATGTATACAATGAACAACATTAATATTTTTCAAAATTCTAGGTTAAGTTAATTATTAACGCAATCAATTTATTTATTTATTAACCTTATTTTTTTTCTATCACAATTCTTATACAAGGTTATTTTAGTTTTCAAAATAATAAGAGATGTATATAATCTCTTAATAGTTGTTATTATTATTATTATTAGTAAGTACTTTTTTCGTATTTCGAGAATAAATTAATAAATTATATCAAATAATGTCTAATAAAGGAAGGGTATTTTGGTGAAAAGTGAAGATGTAAAACTAAGAGGAGTGTGATTATCAAAAAAAGAAGTGCGAATGTCAATCCCCTAGTATAGGGATGCAATATATATATATATGTATATGTATATGTATAGGGATAATTGCATTTACCCCCATAAGTTTGGTCATTTTCCAATTTTAGTCCCATTTATTATGGGATTTTTACATTATGAGTTCTTGTGTTCTCTGTAACTTTAAAAAATCTCATATTTGATCTTAATCCAATTTTTCATTCAAAATTTAACAGTCAATTTTGTTAGTCAATATTTTGACCGATTTTTTTTTAGGGAGAGTTCATGCTTGAATGCATTTATGCACAGATTTTATTCGATATCACGATATTTACATTCAATATCATGTGCTATACATGCACAAAATCTTCCTAAAAAAGTGATCAAAATATTAACTAACAAAGTTGACCATCAAATTTTGGGTAGAAAATTGAGTTGGGACCAAAAATGTGAAACTTTTTTAAAAAGTAATGAGACATAATATGAGAATTATGTAACAAATAAGACAAATTTGAAAAAGGTCAAACATATGGGCTTAAGGATTTCAAAAGGTTTAGAAGCTTGTTGAATGTTGGGGCCAATTCTAGTCCAATCTTAATTGCAATTGGTAAATGCTGCTCTAATTAATATGGTCTTGGTCCATTTAGAAGGGATTCTTGGGCCTTAATTCTTTATCTTATGTTTGGATCAAGACAAAAGTATAATTTTAGTCTTGTACTTGAGGCCTGGGGGTGGCGTATTTGGCAATCCGAATTTTCTATTACACATTTGTGTTACACTACATGTTACATGCACATATGCCTGACAAGTGTATACAAGTGCGTTTAAGATGTGGAGAGAGAAAATTATGTAATGTAGAAAAAAAATTGAGATTTCTATCTTCAGATCCTAACCGCCCGTGTATACACATATCATGCATATGTGCGTGTAACAGGAAGTGTAACACGGATGTTGTAACAGAAGATTTGAAGTGCATATTTGGTCTATAAGCATTGGCAATGACAGATTTCAGTATACTACTTCTCACTTTTCCTTTTTCCAATTTAAGGATAAATTTGGCTGAAACTTTTTTTTTCCAATGGAAATAGTCATGTGATCCGCACGCGACGTTTAACGTAGGGATGTTTCAATTTGGAGGAAAAATCATCGGCGAGGATAAAGAATGTCACTTATCATAACTTAAAATACTGAAATTGCAACTTTCAATAAACTCAGAATTTTATTTATGTAAGTTAAAAGAAGTGGCAATTATAAAATAAATCGCTAATAGCAGTTTCTGGCCCTCAAGTGCACAATATGCTATGTTTTATTTTCAAAGTTTTAAAAGTTTTCAAATTGAGATGGTCACGTGCTCAACACATGCCAACTTACTGGCCACTCTATTTTCGTAGAAATTTATAATCAGAACGAGAAAAATTAAAAGTTAGTGTACTTAATTTGTCAGAATTACAACTTTGTTTTTGGATCAAGGATTTCGGTATAGAAATAAAACCATGATCTAGAATGGAGCACAAATTTGCAATATTTAAAATGTGAAAAATTCGTTGGTAATTTCCTCACCAAAAGTATGGAGATGGGACACAATATATAAGAAGAAAATTTGATTTATTTTTTCTGGATTATCCATTTGAGAATAACTCTTTTTCTTCAATTAGTCAAAATAATTTATGAATTTTAGTGAGAAAATCATTTTAAGAAACATTTTCTTCCATTTAAATTTGTAGAGGATGCAAAAATATATATGGATGAGAGCAAGTGGTATTATATATAAAGGTATTATTGATTTATAAAATTTTTTATTCATCGACTTCATTTTCGGACAAAAATGACTGTATTATATGCACTATGCAGCACGATACCAGTAATTAAAGGAGAGATAATGACATGATCAGGACTTCATAGCATGTGGTCATACCATAATTATCCATGTTGAATAAATCAATCTCACTTTCACAAGTTTTTGACTCATGATGTAAAAATTAATTAGTTTGAAGGGGAAACTGCACTTCACCGATCCCTCTGAAATTTACGTTTTCGCACTAAATCTCCTCGAAATCAAGAAAAGAGATTTTGCCCCCCTAAAAAATTTAAATGTGTAGTATTTTGCCTCAAATTCAATAATTATGTGTAATTTTTCCCGGAAGTTCAGTTTTATGCCAATCACTATGAACTTGTAAGGTCATAAATATCAATATCATCTCCTACGCAAACTAACTAGGCTTTAAATTGATGCTAAAAGTGATCAGGTGAGAACCTGGATTCGAAAATTGGCTTCATGCGTTCAAAGTATGAAATTATGAGGCAACAATTAATAATTTTTAGGAAAAAAATATCGTGAAAAAAATTATTTTGATGCGAAGATAAAAAATAACTTTCGTGATGGCAAAAATTACACATGAATATTAATTTTGGGGCGAAATGCTACACATTTAAATTTTTCAAGGGCCATATTCTCTTTTGTTGATTTTGAGAGGATTTAATGCTAAAACGTGAATTTTAGAGGGGGTAAAGTGCATTTTGCCCTAGCTTTAAAGATCCTTGTTGCATCTAAATTAGATTTCTTGTCTTGCGGATTGTTTCTCCTTTTAATAGGCATTTATTTCGTAGGGTTGGTATATATGTCGATGCAACAGCTGGATCAAAATATCATTTCTAGAGGCTCTACTTGTTTTGAACTTTCGATAACATGTTGACAACATATGAGAAAAATTATAAAATAAAAAAGAATTGTGAAAAATTGTAAATAAAAAATAATAATTTACTTGTGAAATTTGACCATTAATTTTTAGTATTCATAATATAATTGTGGTAATATATATATATATATATATATATGTATAGTATGTGTCATGTTTGGTGTCCGTTCGATTTATAGTGTTTGATTTAGTGAGGAGAACAATAACTTATTCCTAGTGTGTCGGTAGGACGTGCGCGGTGATCAAGTTGGTTTATATGTCTAGAAAAATAATATTTCGTGACGACAAGTTCTCTTTATTGGGTAGCTAATACGATATTCTTCCAAGATAACTTTTATTCCGTAGAAAAGAGAGAGAAAAAATAATAATACTAATAACACCCACGTTGACAGGGATCGTTTATTTTTGCTTTTATGATTAGATAAGTTCTTTTAATAAAGTAACAAAAACTTATAGTTGCCAATGCCATGTAGCAATTATCATCAATAAATTTGTGTTGTGGAATTGAGTTAAGGTTTGAGAAGGACAATTAGCAATATATATGCATGTATAATATACATTTGGTGGTGGAGAATAAGCTCAAGTTTGAAAAGTAAGAAATCTTAAGTTGATACGAAAACAAAGAAGAAGAAATTATCAAAAGGATGACGACTTATATATTGTCGATGTACAAGTTGTATAACTTCTTTACCTTAAGAAAAAGGTTTTTTCATATAATTAACAACATGATTTCTCTCATTAGTAATTAACAACATGCAAGTATATATATTTATCAAAAAAAAAAATGCAAGTATATATAATCGAGCCGATGAAGCCTAGTTTCACTGGCGAAATTGAGACTCCAAAATATTAAAAATCTTAAGTTTTACTCCCACTGACAGTGTGTGAGCTCTTTCTTTACTTTCATAGTAATAGTTATTAACAGATTGTAATAGGCGTGTCAACTGGTTGTAATTTGTTATTACTTGATATTGATATTTATGACATGTATCATGTAACCTATTCATTAAAAAATATATATATAATCGAAGATAAGAAAAGTATATAAATGTATATTATATACAGGGGCGGATCTACAGGCAGTGCCCCCACTCAATTTTATTTTTTTTTTAAAAATATATACATTTTTTAAAATTTTAATTTATAAATTGCATTAATGCCCTCACTCAAATTATTAAGTGCCCCCCTCAATTTTGAAAGTATTAAATGCCCCCCCCCCCTCAACTTTAAAAAATTAGTTTTTTACCTTACAAAATTTTTTATATTTGAATTTCGCCCCCCCTCAAGATCGAAAAATATCACGTTTTCTCCCTTTACTTTGAGTTCGCCTCCCTAAAACTCAAAATCGTGGCTATAACAAAAGAGGTATAAGAGTATAAATTATGTCAAAAGTTGTAATTAAACCTAATTCTTTATTATATTTTCCGCCACTGATTATATATATAAAAGCTGAAAACTACAAATAAATGAAGACATATCAAACACTTAATCTTGTCCATTCCCATTATATTAATGAAGACATATTATCATGCATGCATGTTGCTAGGTAGGAGCTGCCATTCTTAAGATTGCAGTGCAAGAAAAACATAAAAATAAAATAAAAAATAGTTTACTTCCTTAAATGAGCTTAATCATATTATTAGTTTAATTTAATTATGAATAAAATCTGGACTTTTACGTTGAAATTGTCAGCATAATTGATCTATATCTCAAACCGGTCGTCTATAAATTGTGACTAAATATCTCACTATTGTATCATCGATCAAATACTTGAGCACATAGTAAAAAATAAAAACCAAAATAATTTAAAATGGCTTCCAAGAGTTTGATTTTTCTTGGCCTTCTCTTTGCTGTAATTCTTGTTATCTCTTCTGATGTAGTTTCAGCTCGTGACGAGCCTAAGATGGCTGCAGAAACTAGTGAGTATAATAGCCTCTTTATTAATTGCTCTTTTATTATAATTAATAGCTCAATTCTTAACACTAATATTCTTTAATTAAAATATTATAGCATTGTTTTGTAATATTTAGAAACTTTTTATGCAAAATTAGTATGTGCTTTTGATTAATTTTATGTGGGTTCATCTTCAAGAAGTTGTGAAGATTAGTTATTTGGCATTTTTGATCATACTAGTCGTGCATATTTCAAGAAATATAATCGGGTGAATTACATGCACACCCTTTACTTTAGTGCTAATTACAAGAAAAAAATTCTAACTTTTGTTATATTACAACGAGACCCCCTAAGAGGTTCTATTTGTAAGGTTTACAAGAAGTGAGTTTGAAGCATTTTTAAATACACAGGGGGTATCATTTTTAAAAAATGCCTTAACATGAGAGTGACTTTCTGTAATTTTGAAAGGTCAAAAGATTTTAGAAATTAGAACTAAAGTGAGAGGGTCTGTAATAAAATCAATTCATATAGAGACGAGACATGTAGAGGGTTTGGCGCAGTACTCGTCAACCTCAACTTTTATATGCCAACTAAATAGAATTATAAATTCCTTTATATATCTTGTCCTAAAAAAATATGTGTCCTCTGAGTCCATTATAATCAAACTTAACATACACTTAACACACTAATATATTTTAGGAAACAAAGTTTGCTATAAGGAAAAAAGAATTATTATTCCACTATACTTGAAAGTCTCAACAATTTTTTTTCTTTATATACGTAGCATCATATAATTAAATTTATCATATTTAATTACTTTTATTTTATTTTATTTTTTGAAGAGGACAATGTGCAAGTGGATGGATGGCATGAAGGGCACGGCCATGACCACGGCCACGGCCACGGCCACTGCCACCACCCTCACTGCCGTGAGAAGGGCAACCTAGAGACTGAAAAACATGACGGAGAAGTTGAAGATGGGCACGGCCACGGACGTGGCCACCACTGCCACCACCCTCATTGTTAGGGTGTTCAAATCCCACTAGTACCGATTATACTGAAAATTTTAGTCCAAATTTGATTTGGGTTCTGTCCTTTTGAGCTCGGACCGGAATTTTTCCCAATTATAATTAGTACTGGTGATCTTTGTAACTCGCATATATATGGTTATGTGTTTTTATTTACTTAAAATAAGGCGTTTGAGGCCAACGTCCTAAGCTCGGGTTTGTCAGAGTAATCAGGTATTTAATTGTGCTGGTTTGTGTAATTGTTGGTTTTTCTAAGTATTTTTACTTTCAATGTAATGTAATTTTGTTTCATGCAAAATATGTTTAAATAAAAGCGTTTCTACTGTTTTTTGATAATATAATAATACCCATAACCATAACATATGCATTATACTTGTAGTTAGAACCTAGATCATATAATTCCCCATACAGGATTAACACTCTAGCGCTCCGAGCTTCGCTCTGTGACGCTCTTAAAATTTTTAATTCCCAAACTAAAATTTACTAACCATACTTAACGAAATGAGAATGATTTTTCACTAATAGTTGATGTTTCATATGCATCCAATAAAAATTGTTTCAGTAGTCAAAATGAGTAAAAGATTTGCCTTCAAAATAAAAAGGCGGAAACAAATATAGATTTTGTAAAAAACCAATACCTATAACTTGTAATGTTGAATTTGAATCTTTGGTGTCCTTTCCGGACAAGAGTTGGGATCTAAAATTAATATTATTTTAATAATCTTAATCTTCTTTGTTTCATCGTATATTATATTTTTTAAGCGTGCTAAGAAAGACAATCACATCGTCTTATTATTAAAATTCAAGTTAACAAATACTTATTTTAATATGAGATAATTTTATCAAAATAACATCTAAAGATAATTTGGCTGAACAATTTATAATAATATGTGAGATATATGACAAGATAAACTTTAAAATATATTTATATTACATATGCTCTAAAGCGCTTTCGCTCCCAAATTTTTTAAAATATTATGGCTTTATGCTCCCGCTCCCATTCTATGTGAGTTAGGTTGGAACAATTTAATTTGTAGCAGTTTTTGATTGTGGTTCTCATATCAACCAATTAAAGCACAACCCTTTCAATTCATAGCACCCTAATTGGCTAAATAGATCCAGGGACAGAGATGGTGGTGGCATCCCAATTTTGAGAAATTCTTTTTTTTCCCTATAATTTTTTGATATTTGGAATTTTACCTCCCTAAATCTAAAAATATCAAATTTTGTCTCCTTTGTTTTGTATTTGCCCTCAAACCAAAATTCTTAGCACCATTTCTGAATAGATCAATTTGCCCCGATATTTTTTCTCAAGATTCTTAGGTGTATTCCAAATGATATTTCATAGGTATTTCATACTACACATGCAACCAAATATATGTTTAAAGAAGTACTTTATACACTAATACACACAAATGGTGAGACGGAGCGAGGGAGGGCTGGTGGGGTCACCCGTCTCCCCTCAACTTTGTGAAAAAAAATGCCCCTAATTTTTTTTGAAATTTGACACCCCCCCCCCCCCCCCCCCCCCCCCCCCGCCCTCTCTCTCTCTCTCTCTCTACACACACACAAAATTTATTATTTCTTTAAGTTCTTCCCCTCTTTATTTGTATTCAGCCCCCGAACCCCAAATTCTGGCTTCGTTCCTGCGCGCGTGCGCACCACACACATGGGTGGGTGGGTGGGTGGGTGGGTGGGGTGGGGTGGGGGGATATAAAACGGGGATTTTGAAATAAAAGATGGTAGACTTTTTTTTTTCTTTTTTGATAGTAAGATGTAGACTGCTCATTACAATCATTTTTTCTTTTCTTGAATTAACCTTATTCCAATTTTTCCCGCCGTAGCGGCTGACTTCATAAAAAGTTGTATATATTTTCTTTTCGTGATGTTCCAGAATGTATTTCCTAAAGTTAACATTTACTTTCACGAAATGTTAGTTTAGTTAATAACTTAATTAAATCACTAACTCCTTTTTCATTATTTCTAAAGGAAATATATTGTAAAACTATTCAATTTTTTTCCTTAACTCCCATCTGAAACTCCTTTACGAATAAAAAGAACCTATGAGTTATGACACTTGGATAGATGGAACAAGTGAGAAATAATTCAATATATTTGTAACTTAATTGCTGAGGCTCTTAATTTTTTATTATTTTTTTTAATTCTAAGCGAAGGGGTATACTCTAACCCGACAAATCTGGGGCGATAGTCTTTTAATCATGGGTCACACAGACGGCAGACCCAATAAGACTCTAAATAAGGAGAGAGAAGTCACAATTTTGACAACTTAGAATTGAACTCAGGTCCTTCTTCCTGAAAATGAAAGCTGATACCATTAGACTAATAAATCTTGGGTTGCTGAGTCTCTTAATTGTTGACAAAAGTAATCCCAATTGAGAGTTTTTGGGCCTTGGAAATATGTCATGGGCGTTGCTAGTTTGGGCTTACACCTCTCTAAAATTTGTCTACAGACGTTTAAGAAATCTAGTCTTATTACAGTGGACAAGGCCCAATTATCCAAATTAAAGCCCACATAGTCAGCCCATATGATTCATTTAGCCTATTACATAATCTCATCTTCAGACAAAGTAAAGCTCAGATTGAGACACGAGAGAATTGAATTTAGCTGTGTTTCTTGGAAGCCCTGCACTAAATTTCTTCCTGAATTGCCTGGAATTGAAAGGGTGACAAAGTCTGTTGGTCATTTTGCTATTGACAATGCTTAATGACAAGGGTTTTTTAAGGAAAATTGTATTTTTGGTACACCAAAGGACTATTTACATCTTTTTCATACAAAAACATGTCATATTGGCAATCTTGGTACACCCCGCGCGAAAAATTTGGCAATTTGAGTATAAATTTCGCTGAAAAATTCAAAATTAGCCGAAAAATATCATTTGGCGGGAAATTGACTTGAATTTGATTTTTGCCCCCCTCCATTTGGCGGGAAAATTAATCTTTAATTTGGAAATTTTTTGCATTTGGTTTAATTTGGGATCAGCTTATTCTTGGTCTAATCTAATTCACATTTTGATTAAAGTAAAAACATAACTAGATCCAATCAAATAAGACAGTTACCTTTTTTTAAGAAAAATCGGTCTCATATATCATTCAATCAAAAGTTTACAACGCTTTGAACAATACAATTCATATCGATTCAAATGATGTAGTAAGAACATCTGAAATACCAATTATCAAGTTTTTTGAAAATAACAAATCTTAAAAACTCACAAACGAATACAAGAAAACTCTTGTGTTCAAGACCACACACTTGTTTAAAAGAGAAAAACTCTCATTCAAGAAAAAAATCGAACTCCCATTAGAGAGAGAAAATTACTAAACACAAATATAAAATATTATCTAAAACTTTGTTTATTGTCCGTCTTCATTTCGTCAAATCCACCT
The DNA here is from genome assembly GCA_019426215.1 of Buddleja alternifolia. NCBI lineage: Eukaryota > Viridiplantae > Streptophyta > Magnoliopsida > Lamiales > Scrophulariaceae > Buddleja > Buddleja alternifolia. Next base: position 25,213,445 of record CM033407.1, read on the forward strand.
CTGTATAGATCCATCCATGTCTCGTCAGATCTGAAGTTGGAATATATAATTTAAAGGAGGATGCTCCAACCCAGCTCGTCGATGATGGTATTGACAATAGTGTTGACAATATCATTGTCTGGTTTACATGAACTGCTGACCAATTCAAGACATCATGTTCATTGGGGAGCCTAGTAAATCCGATGATATCTCACTATGAAAGGTTCAAAGCCAAAAGCTACCTCTTGTGATGTGATAAATTTTCGTCTGAACTCTTGAGATCATGCATTGCATTAATTTCATTCGTGTGGGGGATTGTTGGATATTTGTGTTATGAAAAGTGTGTTGGACACGACTTTTGTATACGAAATTTGAACACCATAAGTATTCGTGATACAAAATATTATTGGATAATATTAATTTACGTTCCGAGTAGATGAGTTTAGCATTTAGAATTTCTCAAATCGGATTAAAAACGAATGAGAAATTAAGTGCTAAAATGGGGTGTTTGAAGTGGGTTATCTCACATAGGATATAGATTATTATTTGGAATGGTTTATAAACCATTGCCTTAAGACAAAGGGTAGGCCCATTGGGTCATAAGATTTTTGTGGGCTTTTTGAGGGGAAAGGACCTAGCCATGGTCCGGTTCACCACACCCGCTGTCCGTTCGCCTGCCTGGGCTTGGGCTTGCAAGATAATTAATTTTTTTGGAGAAAATTAATTTCACAAAAATTGATCCATTATTTATCCAATAGTTGGAAAAATCAGAACCGTTAAATCGAGATTGATCAAACGCTGGCCACGTTTTTGAACGTTGGGTTCTTAACATTCGAACGTTGACACCTTCTACAAGAAAATTTGAAACATTTAAGCGTTTTTTGCTGCTTTAAGTAGCTGAACACGTTTTGAACCAACGTTCAAACGTTGGGATGTCAACATTCGAACGTTGGCTGCAGTTTCATTCTGCTATTGAATTCTCGCATTTAATTCTCGAGATTTTCCAAGCCTATATAAGGGCCCCTCCAGCAGCATTGTTAGACACACCAAAGAATTCAGCTTTCTCTCTTATCTCACTCTCATATATTCTTTCTCAAGAGTTCTAGTTGCCTTAGTTCGGCTGTTCTAAAATTGAAGTGGTTTCGATTTTAGAACGTATATCGTTGTATCTTTGGACGCTTGTTGCATAAATTCGTACCACCTAGGTGCGACAATTTAGCGTTAAGGATAGAGAGTTCTCTCTCGCTTTGATATAAGATTTCTCCGTTATTAGCTGTTTTGATACGTTTGTGAAGTTTTGATCCAACAATTACAATGTAAGAATATCACTAATTATCAATGTTGTTTATAAGTTGTCTCCATAGATAATAGTGATACAAGACTATTGACAACTAGTGGCATAGATAATCAGTGGCGGATCCAGAATCTGAGCCCAGTGGGGGCACGGTACGCTATATTTATGGGGGTAAATATAATAACTGATTAGGTTCAATTACAACTTTTGACATAATTTATACTTTTATACCTCTTTTATTATAGCCAGAATTTTAGATTTTAGGGGGTGAACTCAAAGTAAAGGGAGAAAACATGAAATATAAAAAAATTTGTAAGGTAAAAAAAATAATTTTTCAAAATTAAAGGGGGGCATTTAATACTTTCAAAATTGAGGGGGGCACTTAATAATTTTGAGTGGGGGCATCAATGCAATTAATAAATTAAAATTAAAAATTTTGTATATAAAAAAAAAAAGAGAATTTCAGTGGGGGCACTGCCCCCCTTCCTGTAACCTCCGTCCGCCCCTGTAGATAATAGTGATTCAAGATTATTGACAACTAGTGGCATAATAATCATATAATTAATTAATCATTATCAACATTTATTGGCACATAATAGTGACAACAAAATAATGCTGTAATACTTGGTGACTTAATTTGTGGTGTAATTATACATATGTAATTAATTGATTACAGTGTCGCGTCAGACACAAATTTTGTCACTGTCATTTGTTAAGTTGTGAAAATCATTTTTTGAATACAATTTATTAAGGACAATTTTGATATTGTTACTTATATCTTACCAATAATGGTACTTAATTTTACTTATAGTATGAATGTCTCTCTATTTTTGAGATATTATTAGATTATGCTTAGTTCGTTAGGGTTTCTTTAGATGACTATTCGTCATACTAAAGTAGCACTAACATCGATATATTTAATCATTTCACTAGAAAAAGTAACATTTGCTATGAAGATAAGTGAATGGCAATCAACATATATATATATATATATTTGTGTAGCTAAATTGAGGTTTGAGAAGGACAATTAGTATAATTATATGCAACTAGGAAATAATAATATCTTTAGTTTATGTATAAACTCTTGACTTCGGTGTTGAAAGAGTAGGCATTATTGATACGTATGTTGAGAAAATGGTCTATAAATTGTGATTGACAATCTCAGTTATATGTCATCTAATACTAGACCACTAGGTGAACAATGGCACCCAAGAGTTTGCTTCTTGATGGTCTTCTCTTTGCTATGGTTTTAGTTATATCTTGTGATGTAGTTCTTGCTCGTAACGAACCTGGGCTAGCTAAACTTAGGATGGTTGGACCAAGGGTAGTTGAGCCTGGGGTGGTTGAACCTGGCGTAGCTGAGCCTGGGGTGACTGAGGGTAGTGTAGCTAATCTTGGAGTATATGAGCCCAACGTTGCTGAGCCGGGTGTATCTGAACCCGGAGTAGCGGAGCAGGGGGTGAGTGAACCTGGGGTGGCAGAGCCGGGGGTGGTTGGGTCTGGGGTATCTGAGCTTGGAGTGGCTGAACCTAGCTTGGCGGAGCCTGGGATGGCTGAACCCGGGGTGATGGAGCTTGATGGCTGAACCAGGGATGGCGGAGCTTGGGGTGGCTGAACTCGGGGTGGCTGAGCCTGGGGTCGTTGAACCGGGGCTGGTGAATTTGGGGTTGTTGAGCATGGGGTCACTGAACCGGGGGTGGCGGAGCCTGGGGTCACTGAACCGGGGGTGGCGGAGCCTGGGGTTGATGAACCGAGGGTGGCGGAACCTAGTGTAGCTAAGCCCGAGGTGGTTGAACCTGGTATAGGAGAGCCTGGGATGGTTGAGCCAAGGATAGCTAAGTCTATAGTGGCTGAAGGAAGATTCTTGTATGAACCGGGTCTTGGACCCCGCATGTGAACCTTGTGCTTGTGAATAAAACACCTCACTTGTTTTTTAATTTAAAAATATATATTAAGTGATGTGTATTATTAACATCCATAAGGTGCACAAGTGGAGCCCAAGATCCGGTGTATACAAGTGTTTTTCGTGGTTGAACATAGGGTCCCAAGGCCCGAGGTCGCTGAATTCGGGGTAGCTAAAACTAATGAGCAGCTTATCTTTAACAAATCCTTGTTATTTAGCGAATTATTCCACTATTTTTAACTGCTAAGATTTTGAAAAATTTGTTGGGTTGGGTTCTATTCCCCGGATGGCTCGTGGCAGCGGAATTTAAAATTTAAACATACAACCATCCGAAACAGGAATAATGGTGTGCTCAATTATGCTATAGAGAAAGTTGCGAGAATTTTACTTCTTGATTAAATTCTCGCAGCAACAATCTTGAATCTTTTCAACCCTGTGGTCCAATTCCACACGATTTCTTGGAGGAAATCGCCCGTCATTGTATCTCCGGTTTTAGTGCTCCAAACGTCGCACCTCTAAGATGTATCTACACCTCGTTCAAGTCACCACCTACTTCGTTATTGGTGGTAGCCAACGAAATAGATCTAAGTCTAAAACCTAGGCTTGATTATGTGAAGGAATGAAATATGTGAATCGTTAAGTTCAACACATGAACAAAACGATGTCTTGTTGGAACAAGGGAAGGGGGCGATTTTTGGCTTAAGGATGACAAAGAAAATTCTCTCTTAATTTTCCAGCTGGAGGTTCGAATTTTGCACTCCTAAAAAGCTTGGGGTTTTAGTCTTGCACTCACATATATATAGAATATGAACCCTAGAGTCGTTATTCAACTGCAAGACTTGGAGAAGAAGAAAACCCTTTCCGTCTTCACCTAGGTTTCGAAATTCAGCTGCCAAGGCCCTAAAAATCGGCCATCATCCTTATTTGGAGTCCAAGAATTAATTCTTGACTCCATATTTAATTATGGGCTAAACCCATCAATTAACTATTCTCATATAATTAAAACCCGTTTTATTATATTCACTTATTCCAATTGACTTATTTATTTAACTTGGACCAAGCCCAACTAAATAAAATACTTGGACTCTACTAGGTCCATTAATGTAATTAATTCTACAAGATTAATTAAAATAGTCGAATTAATTGAATCTCCTCAATTAATTCATATTCCATATTAAGAAAGGACTAGACTTTCCTAATTTTCTCAAATTGATTAATCACATTATATAAGCAGTGACTCTCACGAGTTAAGTGTGTGACCCCTTAGGCTCGTCGACTATCTAGTAGTAAGTACATTTTCCCAAAGTGCTAGTGTGCTTTCCTAAAATAGATAGCACTAGATGAAATCATTCTTTTAATTTAATCAATCCTCGAATTAATCACCATATTAATTCTCGGCACTTACAAATCGTGATTACTGTCTAGCAACGGGCCACGAAGACCTAGACAAAGACAAAGATAAAGATACACCTTTCGTGATCTTGATCTTTGTATAAGTAAGATACCTCCATCTAATCTCCCGATTGAATCTAGAGCAGTGGCTAAGGTCGAAACTCTATTAATTCAATAACTATGTTTCCCAAATACGGTGAGATCGACTTTCGACTATCTAAACGAGGAAACCCTACGCCTCTTTAGATATCATACTTCGGCCAAAGATTCCTAAAGTCGATTCACCATGTAAACATAGGAGATTCACTGACAAGACTAATGTCAGAGATAGCTCCCATCTTGATTCTCACGTGCCTTCATACACAATTAGCCCATGTCTGATTTTGCCCATTTGCGATCATCTAAGTAATCATGTAACAAATCAAAACATGTTCAATTGTGTATAAGACATCCAATAGAACCTCAAGTTCTAAGGATTACTCTTATACTACAATACCACTGGAAGTTTCAGATTCGACTGGGATTCCATTTAATGGAACTTCCATGGGTTTGTTCAGTATACCTATTCCCACAATAGGAACCCTCATACATGCATAGGCTTTCACCGTGCCAATATCTATAGAACGAGATACACTCTATCAAAAGTATGCATCATATAAGCAAGTCTTTTGGGTCTCATTGATATCCCTTCATCTCGACGAGCCCATTCACGACTTGGAACATATGTTTAAGGATCACAGCCTTGGAGACATATTTCATCATTGTCATTCCCGATGTGCAATGATGTCCCATTGCTATGTGTGATCTTTCGGGACTGTATTCTAAGTTAAGACCAAGCTATATACACTAATAAAGAATGCCAAAAGATTAACTTTATTTATATGAAAAAGATCGTTTAGCTAGAGTTATTATTACATAGAATGACGCCCAAAATTGGTGCTTCGGGTATAAACTCTAACAAAATATATTTTTTGTTCAAAAATTGTTCTTCTTGTGACATCTGAAAATATATTTCTCCAAATAATTGGTTGTGTTTGTTTTTGTTTTTAAATACATTTTCGCCAAAACTTGGGAAATTCTATGCTGGGCCGAGACCTCAGCCGTTGGATCCCCCACATGGGGGGGAGGGAGTTAATTTGCTAAATGACCCCTCCCCCCCCCCCCCCCCCCCCGCTATTGGGGGGATCCAACGGCTGAGCTGGGCCGAGACCCAACATAGAACAGCCCCCAAAACTTGTTTGCTTTATAATTTTTTGACCAAAAAGGACTTTTTTAATCAAAGAATTTGTCAGCTATTGTCACCCTATTTGTGTCTACTTTAGGGTGCCTATTAATTACATCAACTACAATATATATATATAACCATAATATTACAATCATTTAAAACTTATATTATATTATATTAACTAATTATAAACATAACTTTTCAGAATTTTTTTTGCATGATTTGACTGCTACAGTAACTTTTGACACTTTTGAAAATAAAATCAAAATACATAATTCCCAATAAATTTTTTCACCAAAATTTTCACAAAAAAAAAATCTCAAAATAAAAACAAACACAGCCATTATTTTTCAAAAGTATCATCTTAATTAAAGTAATGATATTCAGCCGGTACAATATTGCACATGTGTAAAAGAATATAAAATTATACCTTTTCAATTGTCAACTAAAATTTCGTGTTTAGTCAACTTAGATCTTTACGTTTCGGTGTCCTCAGGAAGTAATAGTTCGTATGCTTTAGAACCTTAAATCCAAAATTAGCCAATCATTCTAGTTAATTGCTCGCCTAATCATTTTCTTAATAGTAATCCAACCTTTTACAATTTTCTATAATAGAAATCAAGTTTGATTAGACTTAAATTAATCATGTGTCTACTTATTTTACGTTCACACCATCCACTCATATTCCAGAATGAGGAACGAATGCATATCAATCTAATTTAACATACGATTAGGTTCACTAATTGTTGAATAAATAATAAAGAATTATTATATTATTTCTAAAATTCATAATTACTCTATAATATTTTTGTGTCACGTAGCAATGCTATCATAATTTTTTTATTGTTATTGATCTTAGTTGCTTAATTACTTAATTATACTTTTGAAGCGGGCAACGGACAAGTAGATGAAAGGCGCCACCATGTGCATTGTCGCCACTCTATCTGCCGTGAGTAGGGCGGCGGCGGCGGCAACGGCGAGTCTGAGACTAAGGCTACTAAAAACATATGGTTTGTGTGTTTGGGTCTCACATAGGTCTCGTATGTGGTAAGTTACGAGTTATTTGATTCTGGTTTTTATGTAAATTATTGGTGTTCAAGATGTAATATTGCTGTATTTTTGCTTTGTGCAAACTCTTTATTAAATAAAAAAGTGTTTAGTCTATTTGATAAGGTGCTTGGGGCTGAAAAATACATTAAGTTACTTGAAATTAAAATTATATTACAGATCGATGTTAAGAACTTGTTCAGAATTTACTTGATTAATAATTAAATTAAGATCAAACATAACTTTTGTAACTGAATTTAAAAAGAAAATTAACAATATCCTTTTTATCTCGACTTGATTCACTTGCGTCCTTAGTTAGATTTTTGGTTGTGTACAAATATATTCTTAATTATTTTAGATTATTAAGGCTATTAAGTGTGGTGACATATGGATTGTGCCGTTTTGGCTGATTTAGTTTAATAAAGCTTACTGTTTCCTTTCGAAAAAATATATATATATGTATTAAGGGTCGAGAATACACAACCCAACTTGATTTTTTCTTTTGTTTTTTGGGTAAAACAACCCAACTTGATGATGGGTCTGCTACTTCTCCTTCTTTCTGTTTTAATCTGTAAATATGTTTAATTTGTGCTGAAATAAACCATTTAGTCCAAGTGATAAATCGTAATAGCTAAGCCCTTCGCAGCAAGCCTTGTAGAATTGGTAATGTTAAATATTTAGATTTCTCCTTCGTTTTAAATTAAAAAAAAAATCTTAAAACAAAATAAATTGCGTTAAATCTTGGGACTTGGGTCAAGTTTAATTTTAGATTGCATTAAATTATGACTTAAGTTTGATCTTGCTGAACCCACAACTCACGATCCGTGACCCAATACATTTTACTAATTAAAAAGTACTATATGACAAGTATAAAGTAATTCATGAATGTAAAAGACCATAACTCAAATAAACTCGTACTAGAACTTACCCAAAAAAATAGAATGAGAAAAATATGATAAATAATCAACGACTAGAAAATTTCATCATACAAGTTAATTGTGTCTCTAGTGCCATTTCATTGAATCATCAATCAACATAAACGAAGTCTCTCCCCAATAAAACGAACCACAATAGAGTACTCGTCAATAGCCCTCATTTCTATCCCATTTCTAATCACTTGCGGGAAAAACAACCACCCACCGGTAACCGCCACAAACCCCACCGTCAGCGGCCCCGACACAGCCCTATGCAACCACCACCCGCCCTTCACCGCCTTCTTCACCGCCACCTCCGCCGCCACCACTAACCCATGTAAAACAAAGAACCACGTCACCTCCCACGTGGGGTAGGCACGTGACAAGTAATAATAGATCACCTCGTGCATTAAACCGGACACCACGAATGTCGCCAAGATCGCTGGCAACAGGGCCCACCTCTCTCCAATTATACGCGTACAAATACGGCGTACGGGTAAGTATACGGTGGGGCGTAGAATACTTGTAACCATGAGATTCCACCTACGGCCCCAGAAATCTTGAAGCGACGTGGCTAAATACGGCTCATTGAACTGCGGCTCAAGCTCCAACCCCAAAACGGCTCGAACCGGCACGGCTGTGACGGCTAATACTAGCTCCACGCCGAGATACACGTGGCAGCAATACAGAGCTAATACAATATACGGGTGTATGTATTCCCTATACTTGTATAAATATATAATCACGCCCAGAAGGATAAATTTGAGTAGAAAAATGAGTATTTTGGAATGTGGTGGAGATTTGGGAGATGGGGTGTGTTTGGCAATTTTGATGGGGAGGAGAGAGATAGAGATGAAGTGGAGGAGAGAGAGAGGTGGGGTGGTGGAGAGAGGGGGTTGGTTGAAAGAGAAGAGGAGGAGCTTGAAGTTGGCTAGCCAAACAAGGTAGAAGATGGTGGGGGCGGCGAGGTGGACGGAGGAGAGGCGGAGGGGGAGGGTGGTGAGGAGGTAAATGACGGGGAGGAGAGAGAGGAGCCTGGCGGCGCCGCCGGGGAGACGGGCGGAGACTTGGTGGCAGAATATTAGAGATGCGGTGGCTGTTAGCCAGATTTTGGTGAAGGTTTGGATCTCAGGGTCCATATTCAACGATTGTAGATTTTTTTTTGTCTTTTTGTTTATTGAATTTTTTTAATTTCATAAGATATTAAAAGGAACCTAGCACATATGTTTGGCGTAATTAACATTTTGCACCTAAAAGGAACCTAGCACATATGTTTGGTGTAATTGACATTTTGCACCCTTAATTATGTACTATTAGCTTAAGGGGAAATTGCAATTATTGTCCTAAATATTAGGGGTAGCAATTTTGGGACAGTATCTTTTAACTTGCGTTTAAGTTCTTTATATTTCAATTTTGTGGCAATTTCAACTTTCACAGTGGAAATTCGAAATTTCAAAAATTCAAAAAAGAAAATAAAATCCCCAAATTAGATGCAAAATTCCTAATTTTTAGAGTCTTTCAGCTTGGAGGACCTAAATTGCCACTCTGAGGACTGAAATGAATGAAAAGATAAAGGACCTAATTGCAAATTGAGAAAGATAGGCTTTGTTTGTTTCTATTTTGAAGTATGTTTTTGGCCAAATCATGTTTAGGTACACATTTTTGACCAAATAATTGATTGGTGTTTGGCCAAAAGATGAGAAGAGTACTTTTGCGATTTCCCCTCTTGCTTGTGCGCCATCATCTGTACTGATGACTACAATAGCGTGTCAGCTGTCCCTTTTTTCTTACATTTTTTTTCTTATATTACAATCATTTCAAACTTTTTTTTTTGAAGAAAAATCGGTCTTATATATCATTCAATCGAAAGTTTACAACGCCTGAAACAATAAAATTCATATCGACTCAAACGATGTAGTAAAAACATCTGAAGCTATCAAGTTCTTGAAGATAACAAATCTTAAAAACTTACAAACGAATACAAGAAAATTCTTGTGTAACTCCTATTCAAGGAGAGATGAAACTTTCATTCGAGAGAGAAAGCAAACTCTCATACGAGAGAGAAAATAAAATACTAAACAAAATATCTAAAACGTTATATAAAAACTTATGCATCACCCGTCTTCATTTCGTCAGATCTGTCTCTGTCTCTTTAGATCCATAACCGTCTCGTCAGATTTGAAGATGTGATGTACAATTTGAAGAAGGGTGCTCCAATCCAACTCGCCGACGATGGTAGTGGTAATAGTGGTGAAGTAGACGACTGGTTTACCTAGTCATCGCCGGTGGAGAAAAATAGAAAGAAAAAATCAGGGTTTAAAGAGATGGGGGGAGAGAGAGCGTTATATTATATGGATTAATGTATCACAACATCAATCATTTCAAACTTATATCATAATATATATTTCAATCATTAATATAACTAATTGGCAGGTGCCCTATTGTGAGCAAAATGTGTACTAGTCAAGATGGGATTTCATATTACTTTCTCCAATTGTAAGGAACAGTGCATGGCAGGGGCCTATTGTGCTTAATAAGTAATCAATGAGTATTTATTGGATACATGTTATTCGCTCATACTTTAAACTTTGAAGAGTAAAAAAGCATTCTCCAACCTATGTCGCACTGAGCACTTTGCCCCTTACTTCAAAATTTTTTGAAGTCCCCCCCCCCCTCCACTTTTGATTTTTGTTGCAGAACACCCCTCTCGACGTGAATAAACATGTCAAACATATGCGTTTTACCCTACTTTGAAATATGAGATGCAATAGAACGTTGTAAAGATCTTGTCTGTTAGCCCCTTGGTCTTCAATTGACAACAACATTCTTATATGAAATCGAATATGGTCTTTTTCCCCTCTTGTCTTTTTGGTCTGCATACACCTTCCATTATTTTCTAAATTATAGTTGTAAATCATCATTAGGTCGGGACATTGTTTACACTAAAATAATTTGGGTTTTCGAATTACAGAGCCCAAATAGCCCAAACTGTAGAAATTTGAAAAGAAGGAAATTGGGTCCACAGGTAGGTAAGATAAGGCCTAATAAACTCAGAAAATGGCAAAAATGTAGGTTGGGTTGATAAAAACCCAAGAATCGAATCGGAGGAGACGAAAAGAACCGAAAAGACAATAATCTGCATTAAAGAAAGGCGCGCAGTTGAAGACAGTTGAAGGCGGTTCCTGATGAAGAGGAACGTGGGTTCCCCAAAGACGAAATATATGCGGCTAAGAAGGAGAAGAAGAGAGAGGATCATCAGAATCAAAAAACTTCTACAGTTTCATTTCCTTAGAATTAGAAAACTCTGCAATTTACTTTCTTTCAGTAGTTTTAGCAGTCTTAGGCGTAGTTAAGCTTAGTTTAATTCTATATTACGTAGTCAATAGCATAGATTAGTGTGTTAACAGCATTGTACTCGAACGCTCTATTCCTGTATCAAGAAGAATTCACCAGAGAATTCATGGAGGTATATTTCTGTTTAAACTTTTAAGTGTTGATTATTTGCTTGAAATCTAAATATATCTTCTTTAACTGCTGGGTGAATCATATAACGAGATTAATTTAAGTCATAGACCACCGTTAGCATATCGAAGCAGGGGTTATTAGATAATTCTAAGTTGTGAATTATCGAGGGGCTTGGACCGACCACTTGAAGTTCTTCCCTAATCAATATTTGTTTTTATCTTGAAACAAATTTTTGGTAACCACAGTGGGAGTCGGTTTTGATAACTGATCTTCTAAAAAAAAATTGTAAGCAAATTCTTGTTTTCTACATAATGTCAGAAGAATCACTCAGAGATGATTTGGGTGATGATTTCGACGCTCAACCAATTTCGAAACATAAGGTTGGAGCAGATAAAATGTACGAACAGTTTGTTCGGGTCATGAAACAAACATTAGCAGGTGCTCTAGAGGATCAGAGAAGAGAATTTGATGATCAGTATCAAGCATTAGCTCAAGAGTATGCCCGCATATTTACTGCAATTGTGCAAGATATTGCGGTAAATTCTCAAGATGGGTTTGCTCGAGAAGTTACTCGAGCAATTACAGAGTTGGGTGAAATTTTCAATCAAATGTGCGACATTTTTTTGAATATGATAAATACCCAAGCAGCATTAGCACTCGAGCCTTTAATCAGTAGGCATAATATTTTAGTAGAAAAAGTATCTCAGTTAGTGTCGACCGAACCTAGGATTCGAACTAGACACGTGAACCCGAACGAAATTCCTCTAGGATATCCTCGAGATACTCGAGCTCGAAATGTTCAATTCGAGGTTGGCCAAACTTTGAATCCTATACCCCTCGAGGAACAGAATTTTGTAAACCAACAAAATCCTGGGGGGCAACCGGGAATGAACCAAACGAATACTAACCAATCTCCACAGTTTACATCTTTGAACTTCCAAAATACAAACACGAGTCAATTTAACTCACAGCCTGTAAGGTAAATTTTTCCTGTACTGCCGAGTGGTCAAGGATAAGTGCCTATTGGCAATCCTCCGAATATTAACATCGGAAGTTTCGAACCAAATGTTAGTTTTACCCAAGGATTTTATATCGGGGGCAAAACCAGCCTCAAGGGCTACATTATACAGGGACTTCGAATGTCCCTTACAACATAGGAAATCAAAATTTGCCTGGTTTTCAAGCAAATCAAAGTTTCCTTTTTAGTACGAATAGCTTTCAAGTTTCATATACTGAGGGGGCAATACATGCCTAACAATTATTGAGAGGATGTACGAGCCTGGTTTTCGAAAAAACCATAGGTTAATGCCAGGAAAATTGAAGACTCATCTGAAAGAGTTATGGAGAAATTCGTGCAATCCGGAATGGGGCAATTTTAGTGTTTCGAATTATGTTTTTGAATTTGTATTTATGGATAGTTTCAAACATTCGTATGTCATCGACAGTGTTTAAAAAAAAAAATCGGTAATCGAAAAACTTGATTCGAATTTGCATGTTTATTCATCTAATTTAATTGAAAAGATTGATTCGAACTCTGATGTAGATACCGAATAGAAGATAGGAGATATAATCAAGGAATGAATCTTGGAACATGATGAAGATATCAGGCAAGATATCCAAGATCCCTTGTTAGAGGTTAATCTTGGTGCACTTGAAAAACCAAGACTAACTTATATTAGTTTGAAGATACAACTTGCTCGAAAGGAAGGATGGGGTAACTTGCCATTCGAACAAGCCCCCATAATTCGATTCCCTTCCCATTTTTGATGAAATTGGCGCAATCGATTAAACCAGGGGAAAACATCAATGGCCCCAAGCAAATTTATCACTTACTCTACACTGGAACTGGGGGCCATCATCTTCTAAACCGGACCAAGTCCCCAGAAGATCAGGATTTCCGCCAGTACAGTAGAGGGCTTAAATGCAGAAGATTTAAAACATGGTCTAAGAGCAAGGTGGTCGCGTGATTGACCCCGACGGTCAGAAGTCCATGGAGGAACCACATGAGCGAAGTCAAGAGATGCTACCTTCGTATCTCGATAAAGTAATTCGAAATCCTTGATTATTTGACACATATCTTGGGCATCCTCACAATCCTCCTCGCAATCCAAGATATGTGCTCGAGGAACTAAATGGAACAGGTCGTGAAGAGCAAGAATTCGGGGATTTGCCATTAATCGAATCTTAATCGAAGGGGTAACTCGAGAAAATGAAAAAAAGAGTTTCTCAGCGATCTCTGGTTGGTCAAAAGGCGGATCAAAGAAGATAACTGAAAGATGCTCGAAGATGAAGGTTTCGAGAAGGGGAAAAAGTCAAATCAGGCGAGGAAGATGACGGTTTAGAGAAGGGGGAAGAATTCGAGAAGTGTAACTAGAGGGACTGTTCTTCGAGAAAATGAAGGACAAAAAATCAAGAAGTCGATACAAAGGAGAGAGAGAGAAATTGTCTTTAACCAAAAGACGTGTCTTTAATACACATGAACTCAAAATGTTCATGTATATTAGGGGGGCATTTGTTTACACTATAAAATAATTTGGGCTTTCGAATTACATAGCCTAAATAGCCCAAACTGTAAAAATCCAAAAAGAAGAAAATTATGTCCACAGGTAGGTAGGATAAGGCCCAATAAACTCAGAAAATGGCAGAAATATAGGTTGGGTTGATAAAAACCCAAGAATCGAATCGGAGGAGACAAAAAGAACTGAAAAGACAATAATCTACATTCAAGAAAGACGCGCTAAAATAAAAAATCTGAAAGAAGCAGTTGAAGGCGGTTCACAATGAAGAGGAACGTGGGTTCCCCAAAGACGAAATATATGCGGCCAAGAAAGAGAAGAAGAGGGAGGATCATCAAACAATCACAAAAAACTGTGCAAATTTTCTTTCTTTCAGTAGTTTTAGCAGTCTTAGGCGTAGTTAAGCTTAGTTTAATTCTAGATTACGTAGTCAATAGCATAGATTAGTGTATTAATATCATTTTACTCGAACACTCTATTCCTGTATCAAGAAGAATTCACCAGAGAATTCATGGAGGTATATTTTTGTTTAAACATTTAAGTCTTGATTATTTGCTTGAAATCTGAATATATCTTCTTTAACTGCTGCGTGAATCGTATAACAAGATTAATTTAAGTCATAGACCACCGTTAGCATATCAAAGCAGAGGTTATTAGATAATTCTAAGTTGTGAATTATCGAGGGACTTGCACCGACCACTCGAAATCCTTCCCTAATCAATATTTATCTTTATCTTGAAATAGACATCAGACATCATATTAATCATAACAAAAATAGGGAAAACTTTGTAAGACATTCATTTCTCCCACGCTCGTACTCATGTAATACAGATATAACATGATTTTTAATATATGTAGTACAATATATTTTGGATTTTTCATGGTACAAAAGTATCCAATAATTTTACAAGAAAAATTGAGACCTATTGGTTTTACAACTAGAGCAACTTCTAATTTATATACTGATCAGCCTCTACACAAGCTAATTTTTTGGAATACCTAAACTACAAAATTCACCAAATTGTATGTATGTATATATAGTTTTCGCAATTGTTTGATCGTATATATAACTAGAAAAACAACTACCCAAGAGCATAAACTCGCATAATATTGAAGAAAAAAGAAGAAACGTCGAATGTTCACAATGAGTAGTGGTCGTGTTTTGGTTCGAGCTTCCTTCCCATAATTGTACGACTTCAACTAGAGAGATTTTTCAACTTGTTTTTGGCCAATGTTTCTGGATGTCAAATGTATAGTTCATCTCCAGATAACTTTTGTTGTCATCATTAACTAACTGAAAATATAAATGATGAAATTTGGTTGGTGTTAGAATAAAGCAAGAAACGGCACAAGGATTTACGCAGTTCACTTGAATTGGGTTACATCAATGGCAAATGTCTTTTTAACCCTAATCTCGAGGGGATCACCTTATACAAAAAATTCATATTGATTTTGGCATAAGACTTTAAGACATACCTTAACAATCAGAAATTATTGTTGTAACCAAAAATAAAAGTATTACTAACTTGCCTAAGCAAGAATCTCTTCGAAATTTTGGGAGCCAACTGCCCTGATATCATGTGTATGACTCCTGTCTTGGGGTCGTTAGCTGCAATGCCCGTTGGTGCGACCTAGCCATTGACTTGAGAGCTAGGCCCACCACCTAGTTGTTGAGGGAAATGTCTTTTCCCTACTGGTCCTGCTCGTCCTGCAGGGCGAACTCTTCCTGCTCCGCGACCTGGGTTAGTTCTCCCCCTACTCTAAGAGTTTTCTCTTCCTCGTGATGAAGTTTCTCCTGAATAGTTTCCCACACTGTTATATATCATAGGCCCCTTCATTTGGCCTGATCTGATGAGGCGCTCAATCTCCTCTGCAAAAGCTTTGCAGCTGTCTGTATGATGCCCATATTCTTTGTGGAAATAGCAATATGGTCTAACCGGTTAACCCTCTGATATCTGCATCACCGTTTTGCTTTCTACCTCTATTACGCATTGGTGTGGCTCTCTGGGTGCTGGTCTGTATGAGGGTTGATCTTGCAACCTGCCCGGTATAGGTGCCAATGTGTTCTACCTATTTCTATTATCCCGGCATTGTCCGTTCCTGAACTCCTCTTCTTCCCTGTTTTTTCTTTGCTTAGATAGCCTCATCAGCTGGGCATCCTTCATGTTAACTTATTTCTCCGCCTTACTCAACAGATCGTCAAAATTACTTGTTGGTTTCTTAGTAAGTGATTTGAATAGGTCGCCCTCACGTAACCCTTGCGTGAATGCGCTGGATTTTAGCTTGGCTAAGGTAGCAGGGACTTCCAGCGTTGCAACATTGAAGCGTCTTACGTAGGAGCGCAATGTCTCGTACCCTCTTTGCTTGATGTTGAACAACGTTAGCGGAGTCTTTTCATGTCTTTTGCTGCTGGAAAATTGGTGAAGGAATTTGTTTGCTGAAGTCTTGGAAGCATCCGATGGACCTTCCGCTAGTTGGTTGAACCATAGCTGGGCTAACTTGGTTAGCGTGGTCAGGAAGACTCTGTATTTGATTGCGTCCATGTACATGTGCAGTAAGGCATAATTTCTAAAAGTGTACAAATGATTTTTTGAATCAGAAATACCATCATAGGGTGGGATGGAGTGGATCCGAAAATCTCTGGGAAAATCCTCCCTCATGATGACTCAAGTGAAAGGAACTCCGCGATCTTCTTGCTATTTCCCTCCTGCTATTCTTCGCTCTATCTCTTCCATTTTTCTGGTCATTGCTTCAAATCTGTCTTGGCTATCTCTCAACTTGTCCAGCTTGTTTGGCACGTCCAGCAGTTCATAATTGCTAGCCTCATCTTCGAGATCTTTTCTCTTTTCTTTCCAGCCGTCGGGCTTGTATCTGCAGGGGTCTTTTGCTGCGTCAGCTCTCTCCGGTAATTGTTTGTTTCTTTGCGCAACATGAATGTTGCTTTCTGGTATCTTGTCTTGCTGAATTCTGGGTGGTGGGATCCACCCCTCTTGATTGTCGTATTCTATCCATTCAGCACGCCGTGTTTGGAGTCCCTCTTAAGCGAATATTTCATGCGAGGTTCTTCATCTTCCTCTTCTTTAAGCTGAGTTAGAAACTCGACCCTGCTGATTCTCTTACCGTAAACCACTTCAGGAGTGATTCCGATATCATCCGCACTGCATCCTCTGGGTGCTATCGGAGTTCTCCCGGGTACCTGCAACGTTAAATTTCTTTCATACCTTTGGGATCCTTGTGGATCTGAATTCTTTATGGCTTTTTCAATAGCTGCGTCCACAATTGCCTGTAGCTGCTCGGCCGTTAAATGGTAAGAAGGATTTGGTGATAGCTGATCAGCTCTCTGGTCAGCTAGTCCTTCCAGTTGTGGGAAATTCTCTTTCTCCCCTGCTGGATCCTCGGCCACCTTGTCCAACGGTAACTCTTGAATTTCATCAATCAGTCGCCTAGCTAGGATAGCTGGCATTTTCGGTGCATGATTATTCTTGCCTGAACAAAGTAACATCTTTTTCTTTTCTTCGTTCATCATGACCTCTTGCATTTTGGCCATGCTTCTTCCTGCCATCAAGATTTAAGAACAAATACTCACAGAAAACAAATAAAATTGACCTCACACCTTGAAGCTTAATTTCCCACAGACGGCGCCAATTGATGCGTGTCCGATTCACACTAACATTATTTATATTATTTTATGTAGGATAATTGAGTACAATATGTGAGGCAATATATATTTATGTATATGTTGACAGAATAACAATGTAAAAGCATAAAAAGTCTTGTTTTATTCATCTTTAATGGGAGTATTTATACAAATCTTGAAGGCTTAGACTAATCATGGTAGCTGGAACGAAGTTTGCTGCTTTCTTTATCTAATTATGGTTAAATGGCTAATCAGGATGGATGAGAATCAGGAGGCGCGTCTTGCAGAGGATCCAGAGCGGATTGAGCCCAAATTGACTTGATTAAAAGAGGCCCATTATGGTAAGAGCTTGATTCTTGGTCCATGTTTTCCTCTTAATTGATCTTGATTTGTCTTTATCTCTTGGTCAAAATCCTTACATAATCCAGCCCGGATGCAGCAAAGCAGATCGGCCATTTGGGCTTGAGCCCATTTACGTAGAAAAACCAACCTTTTTTTACTAGTAATTGGGCTTTCTTAGCTTGGCCCAATTTAGGTAAATTCCACCCACATCATAAAGCACATTAATTAACTCAAAATCCATTTTCAAGAAATGTATTATAATTAACCAAATGATCAATAAATGAATATTAGATAAAACCTTATCTTTCTCAAGATGGTCTTTGATACTCATTTTTGGTTCTAACTGAATGTTAGCCAAATCTTTTTCATCTTCAGTCGCATAACATGAAGCTTGACTAGGTTGTCTACTTATCGGTCTTCCTTTTGAATCCGACGCCGTTGTGCTACTGTTTCTGTTTGTCTCACGGTCTGGATCGTCCATGTCTTTTTTGTATGTATATTCAAGCAGAAATACACAGCTCAATATTCCCCATAATTAATCTTCTATTATATATATACATACATGAAAAACAACCATGAAATTATATACTATCATTTTTCTTCTGCCCATTATCTTATGAGGGCTAAAATTGTAATTTTATCCCATTGGATAAATGGTCGACCCACTTTTGATCCCAAATTTTACGGGTCCTACACATTTAGTCTAGCAATTTGAAAATTATTGCACATTTGATCCATACTATTAGTTTTTTACACAATTGGGCGTGAATGTAGCGCTTACTAACTTATAAGTTTGAAAATTTTATGCGAAACACAGATTAGGGCCTTCTTGAGGGACATTTTCATATATATGAGTTTGCCGATGGATTACAATATTCTTTATTTCTTAAAATCTTCATATTCCTTTCACATGAGTATTTTACCCGAAATCAGTAAAATTAACGGTCACATGACACTCGTAGTCAATTTTTTCCAAAAACTGATGATGTGGATCAAATGTGCTATAATGTTTAAAGAGAAGGATTAAATGTGCATAGTTCATAATGTTTGGGACCAAGAGTACTCACCCTCTTATTTAATGGGACCAAAAATGCAACTTTGCCTCTTATGAGGTCTCATAATTTCAGTTTTTGTACAATTACAATCATTCATGCCCATGATTCACGTATGATTCATTTTACACGAATAATTTTCAATCCACATACGATGAATCCATATGCATCCGACCTTAGATTGTGATTTTCCCGAGACTCTTGGACCAAGGGTTTCAAAGCATAAACGGGGATCTTGGTTTTCACATCTCTTTTTTGCCGACGATCTAATCCTTATGACTAGAGCGACGGTGAAAAATGCAAAAACCATTAAGGACATCCTTAATTCCTTTAGTGCCAATTCCGGGCTTATAGTTAATAACCACAAGTCTAGGGTTTTCCTTTCAAAAAACAAGTCCAATAGAGTGAGGAGTGCGACTGTTTCAAGCCTTGACATCCGTTGTACGGAGGATTTAGGCAAATATCTCGGAGTTCCCATTCTTCACCAAAAAGCTTCCCCTAGCTTATATCGAGATGTCATTGACCGTGTCCAAAAATGTCTTTACTCGTGGAAAGCAAAACTTCTTAATCTCTCCGGAAGGGCCACTCTTATAAAAGCGGTGACCTCCGCTATGCCGACCCACATCATGCAATCATCTTGGCTCCCGACTTCTACATGTAACCAACTTGATAAACTCAACTGTGCCTTTTTATGGTCTACCGATGGGAATAGTAGGAAAATGCATTTAGTCGGGTAGGATAAAGCAACTAAACCAAAACATCTATGAGGACTTGGTATTCGGGAAGCTCGAAAAGCAAATATTGCCCTCCTTTCAAAGGTGGGTTGGAAGTTACTTAGAAAAGACCAATCTTTGTGGGCAGACCTTTTTTGGAAAAAATATCTCAAAAATGACACACCCCTTAAGCACTCTCCTAGGACTTACGATTCTTACCTTTGGAAAGGGATTATTCGAAGACTCAAAATGGTTAAACGCAAAATTAGATTGCTCTTGGGAAATGGCACCAATATCTCCTTTTGGTTTGAACATTGGCTCGGCGAAAAACCTCTTTGTGAGTTGTTTGATGAGGAAATTGGGGATGAGGATACCCATCTTAATGTATCCGACGTCATCAACTCGAGTTGGGGATGGGATCTTGACCATATCTCAACCCCTCTCCCACCTTGTATTCGCCACATGATTCTCAACACCTTTATTCCCTTTGACCCATATGCCATCGACAAGCAAGTTTGGTGGGGCTCTAACAGAATTTTCTCTTGTAACTCGGCCTATCTTGCGATTGAAAGCGCTAACAATCAGCCCCACCCGAGTGTTTTATCAAAAAAATGGAAATGGATTTGGAAACTTGGTATACCACAAAACTTAGATTTTTCATTTGGTTGTATTATCATAATAGCTTGGTAACAAATACTCTTAGGTTCAAGCGAAATCTTTCTAATTCGGAAATATGCCAAAGATGTAACCTTGCACCCGAAACTCCGGATCATGCACTACGCGACTGCCCCTACTCACAAAAAGTCTGGGAATTCCTCATCACCCCATCCCAGTTTCACTCTTTCACAAATATCCCCCTTGAGCAGTGGATTTATTCCAATCTTCAAAGCCAATACTTCTGTAACATTAGACTGCCAAACACCCCTTTGGCCAACCATTTTCATTGCAACCCTTTGGTCCGTGTGGAAAGCGGGAATAGTTTCATTTTTGTAGCTAAGAACCCATCAATCAGGGAAGTGATTTTTGCGATAAAATTTTTAACCATGGATCTATTCAGGGTCTTTCCGAAGAGTGATCGCACTCTGAAACAAAGTGACAAAATTACGAAGTGGGAAAAACCATTGACGGGATGGTATAAACTAAATACGGATGGCAGTGTTATTGGGTTTGATTGTAATGTGGCAGGCGGCGGCCTCTTACGAGATGACAATGGGTCATGGATTGTTGGATTCAGTTGCAATTTGGGATCACACACAATTACCGAAGTGGAATTACTTGCCCTTTGGGCCGGGTTGTAGATTCCTTGGAGTAGAAAAATTCCACAAGTTGAGGTTGAGACAGACTCCGAGGTGGTACTGAATTTGGTCGCCAAGGTCGACACAAATTTACACCCCCTCGGATTGATTATCCAGGACTGCAGGGTTCTTCTACGAAAGCCATGGAATAGTCGGATCAACCATAGGAAACGTGACGGGAACAAGTGTGTCGATGCTTTGGCAAACTTTGGGCATAAAGTCGATAAGATCATCGTATGGGATCATCCCCCTGTTTTTGTAAAAGACCTCTTAGAGGAAGAATAGTTTGAATATTTGCTCTCTTTGTACCAAAAAAAAAGGCATAACATTGAAACAAAACTTTCAATGGAAAATAAAAAGAATTAAACAGAGAGAATGATTAGTCATACAAGAAAAACTGGGAAATTTGAGACTCTGATCCTAACTACTAACAGATGGGAAATTTTGTCATGCATGTTCCATAAACAGTGTTTTAACAAAAGGTGACAGAGAAAAGTTGTTGAATTTGGTGGTGAAAAATGGAGTAAATGATTATTCATGGTTAAGGGGGAATATTAATTAGAGTCTTAATTTTTGTAGTGATCCGATTAAATTAATTATCTTAAAAGGAAGGGAAATTCTAGTCCGCTCCCTGTTCGGCCAAACCCATGTGTATTTTTTGAAATAACTTATCAATTATATGGCAAGTGTAATACACTCTCCTTGTTAAATACACTTGGGTGCGGCCAAGCCGGGTCTGGGCTAGAATTTTCCTTTAAAGGAATAATAGAGAGAATTTTTTTGAATTCCAACCTCCTCACTTACCGTGTAATTACCTAAAATCTTCTCACTTTTTAGAAATTACTCAAACTCCTTAAGAGATCTATTTGTAAGGTTTACATGGTGTAAAATTATAAGATTTTTGTGCACAGGGTGGTAATTGTTGTAAATTTAATAATGTCTTAACATGATGTAGATTTTATGTAAATTCTGAAAAGGTGAGAAATTTCTGATAATTGCACAATAAATGATTGGGTCTTGCATAATTTTCCCTTTCCTTTTAAGTATGGTATGCATGAAAATATTGGCTAAAATGTGTTTGGTCTCATTTTATTTGGCCAGATAGAACTTAAAATTTTGGCCAAAATTGCTCCTGAAAGCCTACAGGCTAACCTATTACCTATATACAAAGCCATCTTCTCACATGCATTTGACATTTTATATATGGGTCCCATTTGATTTATTGTGCCACATATTTTTTTTTAACTTTGCTAGGAAAATAGATAATTACCTGACAAACATGTAGTTCAATTATTTAGTTTAGTTAAGAAATTTTGTAAGTATTCGATAATGTTCACCTGTGGTTTTTCAATCATGGTATACATATATAAATAAACATTATATGTATACAACTATATATAGACATACATCATTTATGTAGCTATATATATATATATATATATTATTAGATATTATATTTTAAAATAGTTTAAGAGATTAACATACATATATATTTCCTAGATATGCACATTTTTCTATTTACGCAGTAAATATGCACTTATGTATACATATACATGATTATATACATATAAATACTTCGATTAATTATAATATTATATTATATATATATACATATATATTACAGTGTATGTGTATATATAAATATTATAATATGCGTATATATTATGTATGTATTACATATGTAACGAGTATCAAGTTAACATATGTATTATTAATATACTATATACGTGTTACATACATGATACATACAATACTTTGTATATATTATGTTTACATATAATTTATATTTAAATTATAATATATAATATATTTTGTGACTATATATATTGTAATGAGTATACGATAATATATATATATATATTAAAATATATATTTTACATATATAATATTACTTTGATATATTAAATATATATTATATATATGTAATATATACTTATATTATAAAAAATATATAACATATTATAGAAATATATATATATATATATATATATATATATATGTTAGAATGAAATTAATATTATATGTGTTCTAGTACATGTGTGTGTGAGTGTACACCAATTGCAATATATAAATATATACATATAATATATTATAAAAAATATATAACATATTATAGAAATATATATATATATATATTAGAATGAAATTAATATTATATGTGTTCTAGTACGTGTGTGTGTATATATATATACACCAATTGCAATACATAAATATATACATATAATATTATTATTGTATGTATTATAATCATTTAAAACTTATAATATGATATATTTTTAAATCATTAGCCAATTATTAACATTATTTTTTCAAACAAAAGTTTACATGATTTGACTGCTACAGTAATTTTTGTTCCTTGAACACAAAACCAAACACATTTTCACCAAAAAACCACTCAAATATTACTTCAAAATAGCTAGTTCAAACACATTCTCACCAAAATACACAACTCCCAATAAAAAATTTCACCAAAAATTTTACCAAAAATACTCTCCAAAATATAAACAAACACAACCATTGTTTTTGGAAGTTGGAGCGAAAATGTAGGCCAAGAAATGCGGCCTTTTTGACTCTTTCTTGAGAATTTTTAGATTTGCCAATGAAAAGTGTAGAGCTTTTTTAGTTTTGGTATGAGGAAATTGATAGCACATAGTTGTATGATTTGATTGAATTGTAAGTCGAATGAATTACAGTTGTTATATGGTATTGGAATTTTAATTCTTAATGGGAATATTGTTATTTAGGTTTTATTTTTATTAAATTGAGACAATATATGTGGCACAGCTCGTATGACTACTTCGTTATTGACCACTATTAAATATTCATAAATTAAATTAGGTTGACGGCTGATTTTTAGACATATAATCTGAAAAGCTAGCTATTAATGAGATGGCCCCCAAGGATTGCATTGAATTAATATGGCTAGATCACCTCTCCACTTCGTCTTCAGATGGCTATTTGTCCTGTTGACAATTTTGGTGTGAGAAGAGGAAGATCTAGCCAAAAATATTTGTTCCGCCATTCGACCAAGGTCAATCTACTCATCAATTCCATGTTTTTAGGTACACAATAAATATAGATATTTCAAACAAATTGATTGCTCACGTCTTCACGACTTAACTATTGCAATATTTATTTTGTGATCTAACTAATTGAGTATTGTCATAAAATTCGAGCCATAAATTTTGAGTTAGCAACCCATTTTAGTGATCTTCGCGATGTGAAAATGGAGATAGATATAGGAAGTTGCTAATTTATTAAGCCCTATGTTTAGAGTTCTATAGAATGAATTTTGTTTATACATGTAATCACCAAGAAACTAAGGCACATTACTAATAAATTGCCATGATTCATGACTCCATTGTTATAGTTCTTAGAAAAGAGCTAATGGGGTGATCATGAGTGTTTCCACTATAAAATAAATTGGGTTGTCGAATTACAAAGCCCAAATAGCCCAAATCGTAGGCATTCGAAAATAAAGAAATTAGGTCCACAAATAGATAAGATAAGATAAGACCCATTAAATCCAAAAAATGGCAAAAACATGGGCTGAATTGGCAAAAGTCCAAGAATCGAATCTGAAAAAATAAAATGAAGTCCAAATAGCCAATAATCTGCAAAGACGCGCTAATTTGAAAAGGTTTGAAAGAGCAATTGAAGGCGGTTCCAAAAGAAAAGGAACGTGGATTCCTCAAAGATCAAGATATATAGGAGCCGCAGAAGGAAGAAAAAAGGAAGATCATCATCAGAATCACAATTTCTACATTTTCATTCTCTTCGAATTAGCTCTAGTCTTAGGAGTAGTTTATAGCGTAATGTAGGAGTAGCTCATAGCGTAATTTAGGAGTAGCGGTAGTGTAATCTAATCTGTTTTTAAGATGCAAATATATATTTGCTTATAATCCACGATCGAAGACTCTCATGGAGCTATAAATTACCCTTTTTCAGATTTAAATATTTGATAAGTTAATTTTATCTTGACTTAAGTTTTTCGTTCACCAGTCTCATATTCGAACTGAACAACTAAGAATTTAATTGAACCACCAAATAGAGTATCGAACGCAGGGGTTGAGGGGTAATCCTCGATCGAAGGCTCTCATGGAGGTATAAATTATTCTTTTTTCATATTTAACTATTTGATAAATTAATTTTATCTTGACTTGAGTTGTTCGATTCACTATTTTTCATACTCGAAAACAATAATTAAGACTTAATTAAAGACTTGAACCATTAAATAGCTTATCGAACGCAGGAGATTGAGAGATAATTCTAAGTTGTGAATTATCAAGGGTTTGGACCGACCACTCGAAATCTTTCCCTAGTCTAATTTGTTTTCTCGCAAAACAAATTTCTGGCGACCTCTCTATTTTCATTAATTGCGGTCCGAATAACAATTTTAAACAACACATCGAAGTGTTAAAGTCTGAATCACCGTCTAGTGTATCGAGTTTCGAACATGGGGGTTGTTAGATAATTCTAAGTGGAGAATTATCACAGAACTTGAGTTAACTGAATTAACTCTTCCTTATTCAATTTGTTTTTATCCGAAACAATGAGTTTTAAATCATTTTTCAAGCTTGACATATTATTACTTTATAAAGTTACCGAAAATAATCACCTAATTGTGTGTAGAATAAGTAATTAATTATTAAAAACAAAAGCATAAAGAATAGGTAATTATTAAGTCATTCTTTTTTATTTTTTGTCGTTTTATTTGGAGGCTAATGATGATTGACACTTACTAACTTAAGCTTCACTTTTTCAAATAAAACAAAATAATGAGATGATTGAGCAATAAAAGTTAATTGGGGGATTATATACACTAGAAGTTTAAGATCATGCCTCCTTGCACTTTTAATGAAGAAACATATCCACATTAAGACTATTTTTTATAAGAATCGAAGACTTGAGATAAAATAACATAAAATCTAAGTGAAATTTCCATAACCTTCTTATTTTTCTTGCAGAAATGATTTTTGTTAATGCTATTTTGTACCTAATATATACTTGGAGGAAATTCCTATTACCCTACTACTGCATTTTTCATGCCATCTCAATATTGGTAATGTAGAAGTGCCTTGTATTCTCTCATCTTATTAATTTAATAAGTGAGTGACGCATGACCCAACTACTAGTACATAATATTGTGAATTATTAATTTCATATAACAATAAAATACAAAATTAAGAAAAGTCACAAGAAATATTACCTTTGGCATGAATTATATTTAGGTTTTCGTGATAAGTGAGTTCGAGAAGACTCATTATTTAGCATCTGTAAGAATTTTATATGTCCTTCAATTAAATAAAGTGCATGATCTCTACTCTCAAGAAAGGAGTCCATGCATCTAGGGCTTAATTAAAAAGATGTAGAAATGTAAATGAGTCGAGTAAGTTCTTGTTCAATTTTGTTTGAGCTATTATTAAGCTTTTAATTTGTGTTTGAAAATGGTAAATACGAGTTGAATTCGAGTAACTTGATTCTTTGTATATACTTTATTATATTTAACTTTCGAGCTGAACTTCAAAACTTTACAAGACCAAACAAACTTTTAACAATTGATTTCAAATCGAATATCGAGTAACTTAACTCGTCTTCCGCCTCTATTCAAAGGTGATTGATATTGAAATTCAAATATCCTAATAAAGTTATACTCTATGATACACAAACACATCTTAAAATCATCTTGTGAATTGTCTGACACACAACGTGTCTGTGTCCACTAATTGAGAGAAAGGAAAAAATAAACATAAACAATCGTATCTGAGCTAGGTCTATATCCGTGCATAGGTTATCTTTATACACTGCATTCTTCAATACAAGTTTTTTTTTTAATTATGATGACGTGGCAATAGGACAAATAGGTAGTCAAAATAGCAAGATGATTTCAACCTACAAGGACGAAACTGTCCCCCATTCATCATATCCAAAACGTTTCTAAATTTCTCATTGGCTTTCACAAGGCTGAAGTTGTGACCCACCCTCCGGGGAAGGGCTGTTTCGTCATTTCCCACTTATATAAATAACGAAGATAAGACCAGAATAGAGATAGATAGAGAGACGGACAGAAACAATATACGCGCGTAGAGAGAGAAACCGTACGGCACACACAGAGATACATATAGAGAGAGAGAGAGTGGAGTGGCGAATTGATGAGCGAGAGAGGGCCAGCACCGCCGGCGGCGGCGGCGGGAATGGTGGTGACGGAGCAGCAGGTTGCGGAGGCGCTGCAATCTCTCCTCCGCGACACCACCGCATTCACCTCCCTTAACGGCGTCGTTCAGCAGCTCGAATCGAAATTAGGTATCGATTTGAGCCACAAAATCGATTTCATTCGTAGCCAGATCCACCATTTCCTCCTCATCCAGTCTCAGCACCAGAATTTCATGCCCCACCCCCACCAGAAGGACCATTTTACCCTCCAACAAACCCCCAATTTCCACCCCGCTCCCTCCCCTCATTTACCCCCCAATTTTGCCGCGCATCATCACCATACAGAGGATTACGGCTTCCGCCCCCCGCTGCCGCGGCCTCCGCCGCCGCCTATGCCGGCGGTGAATAGACCTAGTGTCGCCGCCGCAAGCGTATCCGCCAAAGAGAGGTGGGTCTTCATTTTCTTCTTTAACAATTAAATTAAGATATTTACGATGACTGCTTTATGCTGAATGCATACAATTCATGAACTTAGGTTTTGTTTTTATATGTATAGCATCAGTTTAGTAAATTATTAACCATGTTAGAATGCGGGTGATTTGAAGATGCAACGGGTCGAATGGAGCCGGTGCATCTAACACAATTAGATGCAGGGACATAATAAGGAAAAATCACCTAAATCACCTGCATCCGATGGTGAATACCGTGCAAAAAGTAGCTGTCTTTGTGGGATTTTTCCTGAAATAGGCTATACTTGAGCAAAAAGCAGTGTCATTTTGTAATTTCATATAAAGAGGGGTTCTTCAGTATGTTAACTGAATTGAAGTGTTGAGGAAGGGATATGGTATTATTATTATTTTCTTTTTTAGGGGTGGGGGAAAGGAGGAGTGGTGTTAAAGAAAACCAGAAGAGTTTGGCAACGGTGTAATCATAGAATGGGAAAGTATTTATAGCTTTACTATTCTTTTTGGCAAGAATAGTGTAATTTATTGCTTAATAACTCATTCTTAATTATGTCTCTTTTATGTTGGATATACCTCCAAAGAAGTTACTTCACGAAATAGATTTGTCCTTTTAAAGCTCTAGG
Source organism: Buddleja alternifolia (assembly GCA_019426215.1). Taxonomy (NCBI): domain Eukaryota; kingdom Viridiplantae; phylum Streptophyta; class Magnoliopsida; order Lamiales; family Scrophulariaceae; genus Buddleja; species Buddleja alternifolia. The sequence goes on from CM033407.1 coordinate 25,241,459, forward strand.
TGTTATTACATGTGTGGTGATGGTAGAAAAGCATTTTTCTTTCGCCAAACAATACCGAAAGCGTCTAGCGCATATTCTGAGTCAGGGTGAGCTGGTGTACAAGAGAAGCACCTTTTTACTATTGACATTGTTCTTCATAGTGTATTCCTATGTTGTTTATTTTCACTTATTTTTGCTAGTTAAAAGTTTAGAAAGTACATTTCATCTACGAATTTGCATTGATGATTTATCTATGGTAATTAACTGTGTCTGGAAGTGCAAGACCTCTTTGACATATAAATGGAAGTATCCCCAGAAACTCTTTGACAGTTGAGACTTAGGACTAATATTTTTCTATAGGACGTCCTCCAATATTATCATATATGAGATTGATTTTTGCCGTAGAGGACTTTGGTTGTTGAAAACTTAGGTTGCACGGGTACGGATACGACACGGATACGATACAATAAGATACGGGTACGGCGATACGATTTTTTCAAAATTTTAGGGTACGACACAGTGAGGATACATATACTAATATATATATATATATATTTATAATGTAAGAAAATCTAGTTCTATTGATTAAAAAAAAAACTAGTTATAAATGTAACTATTTGAATCCTCAGCACGTCGCCCTATCTTTCTTATTTTTGTTTTTCTTGTGATTTTTTCTTCTTCATCCATTGGCTCTCAAAATTACCAATGTTATTTGTCATTTGTCATGTCATATTCCCACTTTCATATTCACCTATTTTTTCATCTTAATATCAAATTGTCATCAACTAATCTACCATCAATAGGCGACTAACCTTTGCATTGTCACATTTACCATAGACCACAAAACTACGAATAGTTTTATTGGGAGCAATGTTGTTTTCGTCAAGTTTTTGTCTTGGACACGTTTCTGATACGTCCCGGACACGGTATCCAGATATTTTTTATTTTTGGATACGCCACGATACGTATCCCACGGGTGTTGTATCCCCCCAAGTATCCGACACTGCATCATGTCATTTTCAGAAGTACCCATGCATCATAGTTGAAAACTGTGAATTATTGGCAATGGTGTCTCTCAATTGTAAGAACTATTTTGAAAACTGTTGAAGAAAGAAAACTATTGGGGTGAGGGGGGTTAAATATAAGGATTGGATCTTTCGATTTCTGGCTTTGCCCCCCTTCTATATGAGTGTATCTTTCAGTTTCTGATTCTCTTACTTTCTGTTTATATGATATTGTGAAAGGACACTTTTCACTGCTTGTGTCCATTCAAGTGGTAGCTATAGATTGTTGATTTCTTTTATCCGATCATTCCAAATATTTTTTAACAGTTCTTATGAGAAACATGCAATTGCAGCTATAGCAAGGATATTAAATTCACAGATCCGTTAAGCCTGCTGATGTCATGTTAGCATAATTACTATAGCTTTTTGGGTTGATATGCTCTATATGCACCACATTTTTGCAGTGCTCCAACAGGCAAAAAAAGAAGAGGTGGGCCGGGAGGCCTAAACAAATTATGTGGTGTTTCCCCTGAACTCCAAACCATTGTGGGCCAGCCAACCTTGCCAAGAACTGAGGTATAAGCCTTTCCTTTTCTTTGCTTCCTTAAAGCTTGGCGAGGAAAAGGAAAAACAAAGTATGAGAATGATCAGAAAGTGATGCACAAAGTACTGTAAAATGAAACACGCAGAATATTTTCCTTTTCTTTTCCCTCACCAAAATCCATGAACCAAACATAGCCTAAGTTTATTCGAGGATACTGTTATATATTCCTCCTAAAAATTGGTTCTCTGCAGATTGTGAAGCAGTTGTGGGCCTACATAAGGAAAAACAACCTTCAAGATCCAAACAATAAAAGGAAGATAATTTGCAACGATGAGCTCCGTTTGGTATTTGAGACGGATTGTACTGACATGTTCAAGATGAATAAATTGCTAGCTAAACATATTATTGCGCTTGAGCCTACAAGTATGCATTCAAGTTTCCAAATTGATTTTGTGTTTGCTGTCTGGCGACTTTGATGCACATGATAAACTTATAATATCATGTTTTGTTCTTGCAGAGCAAACAGCTCAAAATACTAAGAAACTGAAGGTTGATGTTGAATCTGGAAGTAAAACTGAAGAGCCTGTTCCAATTGTGATAATATCCGACGAACTAGCCAGGTTTTTTGGAACTGACGAGAGGGAGATGTCACAAGCGGAAGTTTTAAGGCAGATGTGGGAGTACATAAAGGTTAACCAACTTGAGGTGTGTGACCAAGTGAATGGTTTTCTTTCTTTTTCGGCTTTATCTTGAAATTTGTCAAGCTAGGTTAGTTATTTGCTCTGTTATTGGTAGTTGGAAAGGCATTATAGAATGATGCTCTGTTTCAATTGTTAGTGACAATAAAGTTGAAGTTGGTATACATGTTCTTCTTGAAGTGTAGTTATCCACCTAACTTTCTGTTATATGCTTAGTTGCAAAAGAAAGAAGTTGTTTTCAGTTTTATGCTTCATACCGACTTATTGAATTATATTGCTCTTAGGATCCTTTAAATTCAACGACCATCGTATGTGATCCAAAATTGCAAGAGCTTCTTGGCTGTGAAAGTATTTCTGCGTTGGGAATACCTGAGATGTTGGCACAACGCCATTTATCTAAGAAATCATGACTGCTACACTGACTGGTAAGTAAAAGACATTAATTCTTTTAGCCATGTTTAATTGTTTGTTACTTTTGAGCATAATTATTAAAGGTGCGCCATGGTTCATGGCTTGGCACACAGCTTGCGCCATGGCGATCGCATTCATGGCAACGCCATTGTGAGATTTTTGTCAAAAATCAATTTTTGGTCAAAATTAAGGTTTCTGGTCAATTTAAGTCGGTCAAAGTAAATTAGCGCAAATTGGGGATACTTTCCAACAGTTAATATTACCCAACCTCAACCCCCCCCCCCCCCAAAACTTCTCTCTCTCTCTCTCTCTCTCTCTATATATATATATATATATATTTTTGAATTATGTATATTACTGATTATATGTTGCTGAAATATTTAGGGGTAACTAAATATATATATATATATATATATATATATTTTGTATTACTATTATCATTATTTCTATATAACTATATATGTATATTAATTTGTTTTTGTAATTATGTGCGGCGCTTTGCGCCATGGGACCCTATATGCCGCGCCAACAACTATGCTTTTGAGTATAATGCTTTGTGTTGATCTGCAAAACCACCAAGAGATTGTAATACCAGAGATATATTACCTGCATAGTCCTCTATGTGCTTTAGAAACTCTCCCTTTCTCCGAGCTCTTGATTTCACGTGTTTTAACTCTTCCTTTCTCTTATACTAAAGCGGTCTGTGTTATGTATTGCAGATATATGATGTTAATGCTAATTTATTGTGTTCTGACATCATCGCTCATGCTTCCCATGAAAGGGGGTTCAGTTGGCGTCTTTTTTCAATTGTTCAGGTATATGACTGATGCTAGAGGTTTATTAGGTAGGTAAACTATAAAGAGATTGCTTTGTTGGCTAACTAGCGAGTATTCTTTGTCCCCGACTATGGTTCCGGAGTCCTCATTCTTGCCCGTTGGGACTTGTAATATGCTGACAGTAGGAGAACATGTGTAAGCGAAAGATTGTAAGCTACTAATTCTATTTCTGGTTGTGTAGAATGATATTATTATAACTTTTATGTCAATATAGCTGCAACATAGTGTGTTTATGCATCTTGACGTCTTTTTTTCCATTGATTTCTTTTGTTGTATTTTGATTTACTGAACTATATAGGAGCCTTTCCCCATTTCTATCTTTTTAATTTTTGTCACCAATTCTCGGGGAGTTCTGGGGTGAGCACTTTGCACATCAAATTTTACGTAACACAGACGTATAACATTTTTTATTTTACATGCATCACATGCCATATCAGTTGCGATGCGATGTGGGGAGAGAAAATTGAAAAGTGCAAGTTGAGTGAATGAGATTGCAAATGTATAGGGATGATGTACATCACGAACGGATTTGCAAAACCCGTAATCCACTGCGATTAGCCCCAACACTTGAAACCTGCTTTGAATCTGGCGGGGCCAAAATAACAAAACTCAACCCGAACCTTGTTTAATTAACTCGAACTTGCCCTAAACATGGTGAGACTCGTGCAGGGTCATGTTTCACCTGTCTTTATCTCTTCGCTATAGGTTACATTTACAACGTGCTAGACTACACTCTGCATCCTTTATTTCGGATTAAATCTTCTATTTTAATTTGATGTTTTCATCTCGTACTTATAACATATATGAATGATACGTGTATAAAACATTTTTTATAATACACATGAATGGATAGATGTATATAACATTTAATTCACGTCAGTAGTACATTTAAGAAAATATTTTACAAACATAAGATCAAACATCAATATTTAAATAGAAGATCTGTATTATATGACTCGTTATTCCACTCACATAATTTATTCTCTCAATTTCACGGGCTCAATATGCCCACCTGGAAATATTCTCTCAACTTCACGGGTTTGAACAAAAGTCAATTTATATAATCCAAAAAGCTGTCCAAAACCTTCAAATTATCCTAAATTTGTACCTAATCACCAAATTAGGTTCACATGATCCCACTATTAAATTTTAAAGGGAAAATTACACATAGACCCCTTATTTATTATGTAATTATTAAAAACTCCCTCACATTTTCGAAAATTACATAAAACCCCCCCATGTTAAGGCATTATTATATTTACACCTTATATGTAATTAAAATTCTTACAATTTTACTCGTGTGAACTATAAACAGTCCCCTTGAGAGAGTGTATTGATTATTTCCAAAAAATGAGGCAGTTTTGATAATTATACAATAAGTAAAAGGATATGTGAGTAATTTTCCGAACTTTTAAATATCATTATCCCCACATTCCTCCCCTATAAATAACTAAACATTACAGTATTACACCTTACTAATAATCCACGAATTCCTATCACAATATGGGCAATCCACTTATCACTCTCTTGCTCATATCCACCCTAGCGGCGGTGCTCATTGCCTCCGCCACCGGCGACGCGGCGGCAGCCACCCCTTCCACGGTTTGCAACGTCAAAGTCTCCGAACTGGCCGAGTGCATTCCGGCGATTACCGGGAAGTCGCCACCGTGGCCCACGAAGAGCTGTTGCTCAGTGATGCACAAGGCCAATTTGCATTGCTTTTGTAACTTCAAATCTGAGTTAAAAAAGTATGGTGTGGATCCAAATAACGCCATGAAATTGCCTGGAAAATGTGGTCTGAAGCTCCCACGAGAATGTAATAAGAAGTTCTTACATTAAAATTTGCTTCTGCTTATTCAGTAATTGATCAAATGTATGATGTTTCCAATATCTGTACTTTTTATTTATAAATAAAATTATTGGATCTTTGGTTAATTATTCAGACCAAATATATGCCACGACATTGACACTCCACGTCTTGATAAAGACATTAATTAGACGTTCTTTTCGATTTTAGTAACTAGACAAAAATGCTCCTCAATGAATAAATACTAGCTCTAATAAATTTCAAAAATGAATTTAAATAAATTTCACATCGGCCTTGTAGGAATAACACCGTACAAAATTTAGTTACTCTCTAAATTTCAAAAATGAATTTAAATAAATTTCTTTCGGTCTCTCTTAATTACTTTACGTTTCAGTAAACATATAATCCTATAATCAAGTAAAAAAAGTATAGACAATCGAAAAAATGAGTTGTTGAAGTTTAAAAACATTAACTTTATATTGGCGCAGTAAAACTTCAAATCTAGATATACAATTTAAATATAAAATTTCTATTAGATTGGCAGTTGTACAACAAATATGTGAATAAGGTTAAAATAAGAAAAATAAAGTGTTTATGTACAGTGATGCAAATGTTTATGTGACCAAATATATCTTATGGAAATTACCAAAAAAAGTTATTATGTATATATTGAAGGGCATTCTTGACCATTATTAAAATAAAAGGAAAGCGGAGTGCATTTATCATAATGTGAAGTGTCATTATAATTTTTTAAATTTTAACCTGTGATTAATTTGACTCGAGATCGATCGCTAGAAACATGTTTGAGTTTGGTTCATTCCTTAATAAGATAGACCAAACTTGAATATTTTTTCCATTTGATAAGATTTAAAACTCGACTTCAATTGATATTGAGCTCAACTCAATATAAAATTACTTGAACTTCATTTGAGTTCGAATTTATTTAAGTTGTTATTAGACGTAAATATACCTATATAAATTGAATTTGCCTCAAAATTCAAATATTGGGTCTTTGGCTTACACAATTATATTTTGTGAGACAATTTTTCCAATTAATTCACGTGGGAACACTTTCAAGGTTGTTTTTAGTGTATGGTTTTCACATAATTCGGTAAAGTTGATACTTATAATATTATTTCTAAACCAACTATTTGAGTGTTTCTCAAGGAGTTACTGGTTTCGAATTTCAAATTTTTTTATTTTTTTTAATTCAAGACGAAGGGATACTTTAAATATTTAATCCGATAAACTCGGGTTGATAGTCATATTCTGAGCCATCTATCTAGCTCCATAATTTCATAAAGGAGGATAAAAATACAACTTGTGACAATCTGGATTCGAACTCACCTTTTACATAAAATGAAAGATGAATATCATTAAACCAACAAGTATTGGGTTCCAAAAGAAGCTTTTAAGTATTATAAATTCCACGTGGTTCTTATATCACATAAATAATTGTTGTGATTTTTGGGCCCGCATTTTTAACCAAGCCCAGATCTCGTCGATAGGTGTTGTTGCTTCAAAGCGCCAGCACTAGGAGTTTTGATTTTTAAGAATGTTTGGTACCATTTTGAACTTTTCGGGATACTAAACAAGTGGGTGATACAGGGTTATATTTTTTTTTTGTCTACCACAGTATTCCAGATATTATCGAACTAATTTGTTAGTCGACTCGGGTCGCACGTTGTCTGGTGGGTGAGTCTCCCAACGGGAGTAACTGCGTACACAAAGAATCGAAGTTGAAACTTTATTTAAGCGGAACCAAATTATTTATCACTTGGATCAACCCCGTTGGTGATATAGGGTTATATACCTTTGCATTGTCTTAGTCTCGCTCTTGGAACATGTTGATTGGTATATTATCATCATTCATCATTTACATGGGGAGCCCAAATGGTATCATCACACAACAACATGTGTGAAGATCATAGGAGATTTGGCCACGTCGTGTGTCACCTAGTGAATTGACGTTGATAAGACAATCACATCCCTACTGTCAGCAGTCGCGACTGTACAAATGTAATTCATATGGATCAGCGATTGTGTCCAAATGATTGTGGTCTATTGAGATCCGTGGTCCCAATAACCACTAAAAAAGATATAAATAATTAAATTATTTGCGGCTATTGTTTATTTCTCGTGGATTGAAAGAAATAAGAGATTGTTCACACATGATCATAGAAGTAGTATTAAAGATATCGTTAATAGAGTTTGGAGAACTGTAAATTGGGGGATTGATATTTAGAAACCCAGATATGTCTGAAATATATGTAAATCGTGATTTTTTTTTTTTTTAATTGTAGATGAAAAGGAATACCCTTATCCGACAAACCCAGACAAATAGTTTTTAAACATGAGTCGCACAGATTCAAATAAGGTGAGAAAGTCACATCTTGTAACAGTCTGGAATTGAACTCACGACTTCTCACATGAAAATAGAAGTTGATATCACTAGAATAACAAGTGTTGGATTGTAAACCGTGATTTCTATATATGAAAGGTAGTTGATATTGGCACTCCAAAAATTACTACTGGAGCTCCACTTTTCATTATTTTTAGAAAGAAATTTGTATTGAATAGTGGAGTGCCAATAACACTTTTGGAGTGCCAATATCATTTACCTATATAAAATGTTTATTCTTTTCAATAAAAAAAAAAAAAAAAATTGGCCCAAATGGAACGACATGAAGGAATAGTGCTTATAACAGATTTGGAAAATCTAAGTCCAGCAATTATTGCGCTCGGGCCCAGTTTAAATGACCCATACAATTTGGGTTTATTAACAAAATAACATAAATAATAAAAAAAAGTTTTAAAGTAATATAGTTTTTAAACGTGATGCGGTTCGAATTTTCACACTAAAAAAATTAGAGAACCAAATAAGGTTTTCGATAATTGTTGTAATTAATATATCTAAACTCTTGATTCACACTCAAATAATAAATATAGAAAAACTAAAAATGTATGGAGAAAAAGGAAAAGGAATGAATTCTTTATTGATTATGAATATTCAAGAACATAAACCCTAATTTTGGAGTAATAAAATTTAATAAAAACTTAACTTTCTCTACCGAACTTAAACTTACAAAAAAATGCAATAAAACCTACTTATATAGGCCTAGTGGCCGATTTTGCTAGGGTTGGGGAGTCTTGGATTGGTTCCAACTTGTTTTCGGATATTGGGGGATATAAGAAGTCATATCCCTCTTTTTAGGATTTGGTAGCTTAGGATAAGATTTATCCAAATATCCTTTTATTTGAGCTTTCTCATAAGTATTTCCATGAGTTTTCCTTCGGACTTTCCTCTTAGCATTCTCACGAGCATATCTTTGGGCTTTTCACGAGTTTTTCATTCATAAACATTCTTTATTTATTCATCTCGACACAAGCCCACTCCATGTTAGCCCAGAAGTGAAAATTATGACCCACATCAAAAGGTATTTCCTATTTAACATAAATTTGAAGACACGTCTTAAATGTCATCTTTGTATTTTCTAATATTTTTGTTTAAGAAAAATCGAAGAGGACATGATGATGATCGTCTTCAATCTTCCGAATTTGTATTTTTTTTAAAACTGAAAGTAGAAGACGACTTGGTGCAAATCATCTTCTACTTTCGATATTTTTTAAGGTCAAACATCACTCTTAAAAAAAATGGATTGTAGAAGATGATTTGCACCAAGTTGTCTATCCTTTTTTTTTTTTTTTTTTGATGCAACCAATAATAGTAGATTAAGATGAAAGGTCCGTCACCAAAATGAGCGAAACCGAGACCGGGAGATCGAGAACAGACTCTCGACTCTCCAAAGCAAGACGTGCCAAGTCATCTTTCTATTTTCATTTAAAAATAAATAAATTCTGACATGGAAGATGATAAATAATATTTATGGCCTTACAAGTTTACAATGCTTGGCGTACGATTGACCATTCGGCGAAAATTTCATATAAATAATTATTTTAGGACGAAGTGTTATACCTTTAAATTTTCTAAGGGGCACAGTCTCTTTTCATGACTTTGAGTGGGTTTCGTGCTATAAAGTGAATTTTAGGCTATTAACATCTTTAAAAATTATATTATTTTCAAAACTGTTTTATTAGTTGATATTATTTTTTAAAGAATCCCATACAATTTTCAATTATTGGTTTTTATATCTTTTGGAATTTAAAAATTATGGGAATTCTGTTTTTTGTTTCCTTTTTCTCTTTTGTTTTTATTCAATTAACCTAACCATCGACGTTGACCATAAATTATTTTTTTTTGGAAAGATCAATTTCATTAAGAAAAAAAAGATTACAACAAATGTGCACAAGAAACTTCCTTGCCACAACCGAAAACAACTATAAGCGAAAAAAAAAAAAAACATGATATTCGATCTGACCAGTTCATGCCCTGAGAGTGAGACGTAATAGAGCATCAAATAGTGCCTTGTAATCCGTGCAATGTACAATCTATTAGGCTTTCTATATTACCCTAATGCAAGTTTTCAGTCAATGACTCTTCAACCAGTTGGTTTTAGGGCATTAGGTATTGAGATACCCCTGAGGACATAATCACTTAAGTAATATAGGCCACAGATTAATACGTGGATCATTATACACCAATTAATGATATTATTCCAAACTCAAAGACATGAAAATTGATGATTATAAAAATCTTGGTTTTCTGAAAGTCAATATAATATACATATACATATATATTATATACGCAAAATATTGGAAAATTTCTACAAGACTTGATCAAAGAATGAATACGATGAAGGTAACGTTAGGTTACATCATTGTCGTCACGAAATTAAATTTTAAAAATTCTAAAAATAGAGTCCCTTTCGTGGAGGCCTTGAAATGAACAAATCCTTAGTGCGCTTAGTGCGCTCCATTTATTTTTCGTATTAATATTTCTATTTCATGTGCTTCCATATGGTTATTTGTCCTGTTTAGAAAGAAGTGGCCCTTTGACCGCAAACCAAAATAAAAGGTTGGTATAGGGTATATTCTTAAAAAAATTCACCTTAGACCAAATTCAATGGTCCTATTATTTATATCTCTCATATTGTAAGGTGTATTGTGTGTGATTTCCACACAATTTTGTAAAAAAGATAGATATATAATTCACACTTGAATTATTGGACTCAATTTAACATAAAATTAATCGTATATTCTATGTTATATTCAGTGTTATTTATGTAGTGATTTGATGTATAATAAGTGATAAATTCATACTTCATGAGATTTTATCATTTGATTTAGGTAATTTTGATTACATTAAATTGATTTATTCTCGCATTATGCTTTGATAGTTGTTGTTTATATAGTGTAGTGATAAAATCTATAAAAGATTGATTTGTGGATGACAAGTGAAACAACAGTCCAATCCCCGGTATCAAAGTCAGAAGTGAATCCAAAATTGCACTCTGAAACTGCGGTTTCAGATTCCCCAAACTATGGTTTGCGAATGAAAAATTGGTGAAATCGCGGTATCAAATCTCTCAAACCGCAATTTGTGTGCCTGATGCCCTAAATTTAAGTAACTGACTTTGTATCGAATTTCGTAAATTTCAGACATTTTTAAGAGCAATTTTCTTGTGCGAATATCTCAAAAGTGAAAGGAAGAGAGCAAGAGAACACCAAAAGCAAGTTTCTTAGACACTTTTGAGAACTGTTTTCTTGTGGCTGATGTATATGTATTGATGTTTGTATATCCACTTCTATTTTTATCGCATGAAGGGAAGGAGATAAGGTGTTACATAATGGAGAAGTGGGGGATGCAAATCAACATTCCTAGCTTGTGCGAAAAGGATGTTTTCCATTGTCCCTTGGGCCCTTGGAGAATTAATTAATCTCAAATATTTGTAGTCAATTCTTATCAAAAAAAAAAAAAAAAATTGTAGTCAATTACTTTGCCTTTTAAATTATTCCCAATGGCCAAATTACAAATATTTGAAAATAGGTTTTAATTGATGTGTTTAATTTGACACAGCTTTGATTTTCATTTACAACGGTGCAAATTGAACGGGGATTGAATATACTCTATGTTATACCTCGTTACTAACCGAGTGACTATACGACAAGTGTTCAAATTTTATTTTATATCTACCAATTACAAAATTATGGAATATTTGTCATACATCTATCTACTCAATGTATATTTATCAAGTGTAACAGCTAAAAGTCGATTGAATTTCAAATGCTAAACTTTTTTTTATTGGTGAGATTCAATCTAATAATTGTTGGCTGCGAAATTCTATATATTCACATTCAATCATTTTACTTTAAGGTGGTCAAAAGCAATGATATCTAGACATTAAGTAGAGCAAAACCATGCATTATTATAAAGTATAGACGAAGCTAGTTGAAAATGTGGTTTTATTTATTTGAGATTGTAGTTGGACCTTTGCATTTTCAAGGGCAAAGTAATATAAATTTGAATTTTAAAAAAAATGATAATATTCAATTATTCACATTTTTTCTTCTGCTTGTCTTTATCTCCCTTGCGTGCGTGCATGTTGCAAGAGGCAAGAGAGCAGGGGCGGATCTACAGCCCATTAGGGGGGGCCCACTCAATTTTTTTAAAAAATAAATATATATATATTTTTTAATTTTAATTTATAAATTGCATTAATGCCCCCACTCAAATTATTAAGTGTCTCCTCAATTTTGAAAGTATTAAATGCCCCCCTCAATTTTAAAAAATTATTTTTTTACCTTACAAATTTTTTATATTTGAATTTCGCCCCCCTCAAGATCGAAAAATATCACGCTTTCTCCCTTTACTTTGAGTTCGCCTCCCTAAAACCCAAAATCGTGGCTATAACAAAAGAGGTATAAGAGTATAAATTATGTCAAAAGTTGTAATTGAACCTAATTCCTTATTATATTTTTCCCCATAAATATAGCGTACCGTACCGGGGGGCACCCCCTTAACATATTGTATAGCTATATCACAACAATCTCATCCCCCTCGGTATAATCCACGGTGCCCCCACTGAACAAAATTTCTGAATCCGCCACTACAAGAGAGTCAAATAATGATAATTTAGAACACAAGAAGATAACCACAGAAATTTAGAATCATCTTCACAATTATTATACAATATACACATTCGTTTAGGATTTGATTGTTACATTTGGCATCTCTACTAAATAATAATACTGTGTTCCTAATTTGGATCGATTTCGGAAGATTCCTTCATTTTAGTCAAAAGTTCAGTAATGATGATCGTCGATTTTTAGTTGATTGTGGTATGTAACTTTATATTTTTTGGTAACTAGGAAACTCACAGCCGTTACTCAAAGGTGCGCTCTGGATAAACCCGGTCCTCATGCAATAGTTCACAAACCACATGAGGAGGGTAAGCCGCACTAGGAAAACCCTGTGCGACGGGTTCATGTGCCCAGAGCGGTTTGAACCCAGGTTGCCTTGGTAGAAAATACTCTCCCAAACCAACTCGGTCAACTCTTGGGGACACCCTAAACTTTATATCAAAACAACCACATTATAGTCGTTTTGAAGTCAATCCCAACAATACCCCTTCGAAAAAAGGTTGAAAATAAATCGAATAGCATAATATATAGGAATGCTTAGAATAGAATGGCGCAGCATATATATGGTCGTGTGCTTGGATACATGACCATCTTATATTGCCCACATGGTCATGATCGGCAATAAACACTCCAGGTTGGAAGATATCCCAAGTCTAGTCGAGCACGGTCTTTGAAAGAAATCAGCGGATTCTCGTACTGTTAGACATACTTATCGTTTTGGGAGGGCATTTTGGTTTTTTACGCATAATCCTAAGATTACGCACATAAGTTTTAATTGGAAGATCTTCGATCATTTACAAAAATTAAATTAAAAAAAGATCACTATTTGTTGTAAAAATGAGTTCTTATGAGTTGGATGCTTTTGGAAAGGGTACAACTGTGGATATCATTTATCTATGAAATTCAAATCTGTTCCCAAGTTGATTATACTCAAGTGTAATTTACAATGTGAGTAACCAATCATACAAAAAATATCATTCACTTATTTTATTAAATACACTTGGATTCAACCGATACGAGAACATTTATTCTCACTTTCCCTTTGGCTTCCACGAAATTGAGAAATATCTCCATAAGCATCATTGCTGAAGTCAGTTCCCATAATAAAAAAATCAAATCATGCGCTGGATACATCTTGTATCCACATGTAAAAAGAAATTAATGATAAATAAATAAAAAGAACCTGATTTGAGTTTTATTTTAGAAAAAATCACAAAATTTTATTTGAAATAGTCCAAAATAAAGAATGTCTCCTGATTGCTTCTCGTCTTCTGTAGTAACTATAATTCGAAATGGATATTTCACGATAACGAACGACTATGTAATCTCACTCGTACAAAATTGTTAAGTTAATCGTATTTCTCTTATCTTTTCTTTCTCGCACAAAATGAAAAATGTATGCCCCCACTTGAAAAGTTTCTATTTTGAAAATTTAATAAAAACTTTTGATGAATATCCAAGTTTTACCTTTATAACATAATTTGTACCTCCCTCAAGTATACAAAAATATGCCATTCAAAATATACACATTTTTTTTTTTATTCTTTGTTTCAACATCTAAATTTCTCCATAATTAAGTACATATTTGTTATATTTCTAATCCTAATGATTGTAATTATAAAATTGGCATGAAAAAATTCATATTATATATTTTTAATATGCTGCGCGCTTCTTATGCTAGCTCCTAAAAAAATTACTATTGAGCATGGTCGCAATTTCTTTGACTGAAATACCCACACTCAACGAGCATAGCACAGATGTAATAAATAGTGTTTTTACTATGATTTTACTTTATTTACTATAGTTTTCTCATTAAAAATCATATTTTCTTGTAGTGTGAGATAGGTTAAATTCAACCGGAAAAACGCATAATCAGGCAATAGAAAGCAAATAGTGGTTTTATTACTGAAAATTCAAAATTTGTGATATTGTACAATTTCCAGTTTCCTCTAAAAATATAGATCATGATTTTATTTTATTTTTTGATAATATATAGATCATGAATTGGTGGTTCTAGATCGTTAAGTAGTCATTTCCATAAAACTGTTGTACTACAGTATATAGGGAACACAAAAAAGTAAATTATTTTTTTAAAGTTCGGATACATGAAGTATTATTTAAATCGACAAAGCGCTCCTATCTCATGCATTAATTTTTTTTATTACCTTATTTCTTATTTTAAAAACTTATTTACTTTTCTGCCACAAGTTGAAATTAGACAAATATAAATGTTAATACTTATCAAATAAGCAAATATAAAATAAAATTATATTCATTTTTTAGCTAGTCAAATATTCTCATCTCCTATCTCTGGGTGATATTTAGTGGATTCGGGAGTCCAACTCCCGGACAATATCCACCACATAAATGTTAAAACATAATAAAATATATATATTTTTTGGTGGATCCCCCCACATGTTTTAACACTATTTGTAGTGAAAATTTATCAGGGAGTTGAACTCCCGGATCCACTAAGTATCACCCCCTATCTCCGGCCTCCAAGCCTAAATAGTTATCATTAGCGACCTCTATCTCCTAACTTTTTTTCTTTTTTTTTTCCTGTTTTTCTGCACCAAAATTTATCGTCTATTCGAATTTCATCTTAGTTACCATTCTCGAATATATCTCCGTCACATTGTAGTTCAAATCATCCAAGTAGGTGTATGTCCTATTAATTTGTGAGTCTTAGAATAACACATTGGGCGGTAGACGAGTCAAGTAGAGTGGAACAAATTCTTATTTTAGCTTGTTTGGATTATTATAGACATTCAAAATTTGTGTTTAAACTTGGTTTGATTATTGATGAGCTGAGCTCAAACGAGCTCTAACAGAACCAAACACGAGTCGAGATCAAGTAGCTTGACTTTTTTGCACATATTTTATCATTTTTTACTAACGGAGCGGAGCTCAAATCAAGTTTCAAAACTTATTAAAACAAAAACTTGTTCAAATTTGGTTGATATAGTGTTAGATATTATTATTATTGACTGCCTAGTACTATTATTGCTTTCCTAGTTAGACTAGTATTCTTATTACCTTGTTTATCTTTTACCTTCTTTATAGTTTAGGATTTTCTTGTATTCTGTATCTCTTGTGACTATATATATGTTACTCAGTAATACAAGTTCCCTACATGATATTTTCTATCTAACATGGTATCAGAGCTAAAAGGTTTTTCTTTCAACCCCCACGATTTCTCGTTGCCGCCATCCTCTGCCATCACCGTCCCCGTCCCCGTCCGGCTTCCTATATTTTTTTCTTTTTGTTCTTTTTTCACTACGGTAAATCTTTTATAATTTAATTTGGGTTAACAACTTGCTCTTTATTTTTCCGTGTTTTAGCCGCCGCCCGTTTTTTTCTTTTTCTTTCTCTGGCCGTGTTTTAGCCGCCGCCGCCAATTTCTTTTTTTTTTCTCTGGTCATGTATTACGACATAGCCCATGCCGTAACAGAGGGGATTTAATTTATTTTTTTTAAATCTGGTGTTACGACATAGCGTATGTCGTAACACAATATTATATATATATTTTTTAAGAAATTAATGTGTTACGACATACGATATGTCGTAACACCATATATATATTTTTTTTAAAAAAAGCTGACTGCTCGTGTCAGCGGCAGCGTTGACCGCTGACACGAGCAGTGTTACGACATAAGCTATGTCGTAACACCTTAATTTATTTAAAAATAAATAAATTAAGGTGTTACGACATAGCTTATGTCGTAACACCATTAAAGTTTTTTTTAAAAAAAAAATTCAGCCCAAAAAAATGCTCCTCCTCCGGCAAAAAACGCTTCATGCTCACTTCCTCTCTCTCTCTCTCGCGCGAATTCTACCCCATTTTCCTTCCTTCAAATTTCACTATTTTGAGCCCGGATTTTTGTCTAAATTTAGCCTCCAATTTTCTCCGTCAAATAAGAACGTAAGGGTGTTACGACATACGATATGTCGTAACACCATATATTTTTTTTTAAAAAAGCTGACTGCTCGTGTCAGCGGCAGCGTTGACCGCTGACACGAGCAGTGTTACGACATAAGCTATGTCGTAACACCTTAATTTATTTAAAAATAAATAAATTAAGGTGTTACGACATAGCTTATGTCGTAACACCATTAAAGTTTTTTTTTAAAAAAAAAAATTCAGCCCAAAAAAATGCTCCTCCTCCGGCAAAAAACGCTTCATGCTCACTTCCTCTCTCTCTCTCTCTCGCGCGAATTCTACCCCATTTTCCTTCCTTCAAATTTCACTATTTTGAGCCCGGATTTTTGTCTAAATTTAGCCTCCAATTTTCTCCGTCAAATAAGAACGTAAGGTATTATTTAAATTTTGTTAAATTTAGAGTTTATATATGGGTTTTTTTCTATTGTAATGACATTGTAATTTAGGGTTCAAAATTTGAATTTTTAGTGATAAATTTTTGTATTTTTGCTATAATTATGGAATATGTTGATATAATTATTAAATTAATCGGTTGATTTTTTATCTTTAGGTTTAATTTTGACTTTTTGGTATAATGTCAATTTTTAATGTTATTTTTTATGGTTTTTTGGTATAATTTTTGAATTATTTGGTATAATTGTCGAATTAGTAGATTGATTTCTGATGTTGAGTTTTAGGTATAATGTTAATTTTTAGTGTTATTTTGGCATTATTTGGTATAATTTTTGAATTATTTGTATAATGTTGTATTTGGTTGATATAATTGTTGAAATGTTAGGTATAATTTGTATTTTTAGCGTTTAATTTTGAATTGTTAGGTTTGATTTGTAGTTGGTAGGTTTAATTTTTGAATTGCTTGTATAATGTTGGAATTAGTTGGTATAATTGTTGAATTAGTAGATTGATTTTTTATTTTGAGGCTCAATTTTGAGTTTTAGGTATAATGTCAATTTTTAGTGTTACTTTGGAATTATTTGGTATAATTTTTGAGTTGTTTGTATAATGTTGGAATTGGTTGGTATAATTGTTGAAATGTTCGGTATAATTTGTATTTTTAGTGTTTAATTTTGGATTGTTAGGATTGATTTGTAGTTGGTAGGTTTAATTTGGAATTGTTTGGGACCTATAAGTTCAAATAAATAGGCTTAATTTCGAGTAGTTAGATTTATTTTTGAATAGGTTGGTATATTTTGCAATTGTTTGGTATAATGTTCGTATTAGTTGCTATAATTTTCAAAGTTGGAGTAGTTAGCTTTAATTTTAAATTGGTTGCTATCTTTTTGGAAATGTTTGGTATAATTTTTTGAATTTATAGCTTTGATTTCGAATAGTTTGGTTTAATTTGAAATTGTATGGAAGCGTTTTCTAAACGTTCGAATTGATAGGTTTAATTTGGAGCAGTTAGGTGTAGATTCGATCAGTAGTTCAAATTAGTATGTTTAAATTCGATTTTTTAAATTGAATTGAATTTAATTTTTTGAATTTTAGGTATAGTTTTAGGTATAATGTCAAGTTTGAATTAATAGATACAATTTACTAAATATATAAATGTAATTTATATCGTAGAATGTAAATTAACATTGTTGTGGATATGTAAATGCAGAATGGTTGAGCGTAATGTATATGGACCGGTTGATCCGAGCGTATTGTATGATCAGGACAATCATGTATCTGAGGTAGTTGCTCATTATCCAGACTTCACTCAACGTGTCCGGCGAGCTGACGCTGCATATTTTGAAATTGCCTTTGGACATCCTCTACATCACCGCGTCAAGGTAAAGCTTGATCGAGTACCTTTCAACACATTGTTTAAGCTTTCTCCCATATTCGTTGTCATAATGCCTTCGCGCATCCCTCCATCATATGCCAGTGTCCACTTTTCTCGTGGGATAGCTTTCAGATAATTCAACGCAACTGGATCCTTATTGTCAATAAGTTCCATTGCTTGGTCAAACTTTCGTTGGTTATGTGCCATACCTGCCGCATAACAGAGTTCCTTCATGGCTTTACTTTTGAATTGAGCATTAAAGTTTGAAGTCACATGTCAGAGGCAATATCTATGAGCTCCCAGTGGAGGGGTAAACACGGGCATATATCGAGTAGCATTTAATAAGCCCTTATGACGATCTGAAATAAGGCAAACACCTTCATCAGGCATCAAAAAATGTTTGCAGATCAATTGCAGAAACCATAACCAAGACTTGTTGGACTCATTATCAACAATAGCTAACGCTAGAGGCAAAATGTTCTGATTTCCATCCAGAGTTGACGCGCATAACAACTTCGCCTTGTGGCGTGCGTACACATGAGTCCCGTCAACACATATGATTCGTCGACAATGTCGGAATCCATCTATACATGACTTGAACGCCCAAAACATAAATTTCAACATTTTTGGATTTTGATCGGGATTTTTGTGCCGCCATTCAACAACCGTCCCCGGATTCCACTTCTTCATTGCTCCCAAAAATTTAGGCAACCTTGTAATGGACTCTTCCCACGTCCCGTATATAATCTCATTTGCACGACGCAAACTGTACCAAGCCTTCCCATATGAAATATCAAATTTCCATTTTTTTTGTACTGTTAGTACAATTAGACCGACTTTGTATGACGGATCCTTCCTAACTTCAGGTAGAATTTCATTTGCAATCGTGTTTATGTCCAAGTTAAAGTGGTTTTTAGAACAATCTTCTGCAAAACATGTGTGTGTCCCTTCATACCTTGTAATTTTCCAAAAGTTAGTATTCTTCAACAAAGCTCCCCGCAGTTTAAAAGGGCATCCATTTTTGCATTCTACAGCATACACCCTCGGATTACTAATTATGACCTTAAACTCGCACCGTGCATGCTGCACGTGGTAGTTTTTTACCGCTGCTTGCAAGCTGAGTTTGTTGTCAAAGACTTGACCCTTACAAAGATTATCTTTCACATCATCATAAATTATTCTCCTGCTCAAACCTGAACTTTGTCGATAGAGTGAATCTCCTTCTACTTCTGGGTAGCTGGTGGAATAGAATGGGAGCACTTCATGAAGTCATTCTTCAGCTCTTGTGGGAGGGACATCTTCATTCATCGGTACATTGTTATCATGATCATCTTCATCCTCATCCATTGTTGCATTGTTGCGCCTTTGTTCCAACTCGGCGTCTGTATGATGATGGATCGAATAGTCAGAATCACTACTGTCATCGTCACTTCCATTATCATCATTCCCAACGTCTGCAAAATCACTAAACCCAAAATTGGGTTGCTCAAAGTCATGACGGCTTGGTCTAGACGGACCTGCAATTAAAGATACATATGACGATAGTATGTAAAAATAAGAATAACAAGTCATGAATCAAAGGATACAACAATTATGAAACTTATTAGAAGATTCATAATTACCTGCTTCCACGTCAGGAACTACAAAATTCGTCAAACGACGATTCTCCAAAGGGAAATTTTGTACATTTTGAAAACGACCAAACGAATTACCCGATGTAGAAGCACCTAAAAATGCAAATCACAAAAAGGTTAACTCATTTTACAATTCTGCAAAGAAAAGTACACAAATAATTATTTAAAAATAAACTACATAATGTAAATAAAAGAATAAACTACCTTGATGCAAATCGCGAATTGTAGAACTCCCCAAACCACTTGAAAAAAAATCATAATACTCACGATTTCCCAACACGTGTGATTGCGACTGCGTATTTAAATCGGGTACTGTGGCCTGTGTAAAATACGACATGAATAGGGCTTGTGACTACATATTCAAATCGGGCACTGCGGGCTGTGTAAAGTACGACATGCACTGGGGTGGCGTTAACGACGTGACTTGGGTTAACAACGAGCTATTTTGACTCTGATGTTCGATTGGTTCTTTCTCAATATAAAGCTCGTTCAATTTATCAACATTGTTAGGATCCAAGAAAAGCGCTAAAGTTTCATCATCTTTGATCTCCATTGTGCTCTCCCTCGTCACGTTTCTCTTTTCAAATTCAAACTTTATAATTACTTTTAATGAAAAATGATTCTGATCAGTTCTTGTTCTCGCGTATAACTTCTCCAACAATTTCGCGTATGTGATCGTACGAGATATTCTCATATTAGTGCTTGGACAAGTGCTATATCTTACTGAATTTGACTCTTCAATAATTTGACCATCCGTGTATACCAAAACGTCAACTGTGTTCGCCCTCGACATTTTCTATATAATATCAAAAATCAAACCACAATTAAGCACTAAATTTAAAATTATAGTCAAAAAATAAAATAATACCTACAAATTATACATAAAATTCGAAATTGTATACCTACAAAATTAGAATTTATATATGCAAACTATACTTTTATATTACAAATTAAACCTACAAATTATAACTAATCATTCGAAATTATACATCTGTAAACCTAAACATTTGAAATTTCAATTGCAACTTAAATAATGGAGCCGCAATAATATGCTTGAAGTGCTAATATTCTTTCGCTTCTGTATATTTTACAAATTTTCTTAGGATATCCACACTGTTAAAATATTATTATTTCATTTTTTTTCAAGTTTATGTTTCTTTCAAAGCACAAATTCTTCCTCAATGTAGTGTAAAAAGTTTTTTTTTACTCATTTAATTATTGTATTATTTTAGCATATTTTTACTCAACTCACAAGCGTTTGGTATTTGGCAATTCCATTATATTGTCCCTAATTTGAAAATCCTGACTTCATTTCTTCATCCATATTATACGGACGTGATGAAATCTCAATTTAATTTTCAGTATTTTCTTAATTCTTTACAAGTGTTTATAAATATATATATATATATATATATATATGCATACGCATCAAGTGTGCCTGACCCCTAGTTCTACATAGATGAAGAGTGCCAACTTGCTCTATAATCCCTGCTCCATTCGCTCTTATCTTCTCACTCTCGTGTTCTTAAATCCTTTTCTGGTCACATTATTATATAAGTTTTAGAATTTAAATATCAATAATCAATTTTACTTATATTAACCATTTCTTTATTTTTCGATCACTTGGAATGGACAAAAGAAGAAATACATGAAATTAAAAAAAATTATCATAGAAAGAAAATTTTCAATTATTTTAAAAAAAATTAAGTATACGCATAAGCAATATGTCATAAACTCTAGCTAATATATATTGCAAAACTGTGCGCATTATGCCAAAAATGTGTTTACTGGGTAATTTGCACTATGCCTCCTCAAATTCACAATTATCATTTTTTGACACAATGCATTTGTAAATTCCTAAGTTGACATACTTTTACGGTACGTTATATTTATGAGGGGAAATCTAATATGGAACTAGATTCAATTATAATAAATTTGAATAATATAGAGGATAATTATGTCATTGGGGGGGCGAAAATAGATACTTTGAAAATTTTATGGGTAGTAATGAAAAAAAAATTGAGGGGGCGAAAATTTATGGGTAGTAATTATTAAAAAAATAAATTGAGAGGGGGCGGTGGCACCCACCAGCCCCCCCCCCCCCCCCTCCGTCCCTGGTGATAATGGAATAAAAATATGTAATACATATGGAACGTGAGTAAATTCTAAAGATATTGAAAAAAAGAACTAAATCACTTAAAAAATTTGGTATTCATATTTCTACGCTCTAGGTTTTCTGACCATTGTATTAACATATTGCATGGTATTTGTCTCGATTTTCACATTGTTTGCCCAAGCTTCTATGATTTTTAACCCACATATTTCGCTTTAACTTGATATATTTTTTGATTTTGCCTTTTATTGTTCACAATTTTCTTAAGATACACGCTCAAGGCATGTGAATCAACTTGGAAGGAACTTTAGCCAAAATCGACAATCCAGCCCCTTCAATTAGATCAACTCGTTCTTTTGGCGCGGATACGACTTGAACACAGTTGAATGCGCAAGCCGACCAAACTAATGCTAATTCCACGATACAATCAACAAAATTTACAATGAATTTAATAGCTCATTCTGCTAAAAAGTGCTTATTCAAGGGTGTAAAATGCAAATTAGCCAAATATACCCAAACCATAAAGTCTTTTTCATTTTTATTTTAGTGGGCCACAACCCAACGTAACTATTTTTGCTATCCGCAAAATAAATAACTGGCAGTGTCCTTTTCTCTGCAATTTGCAGTTTACATTAAATCCATATACAAAATTTAAAAAATAATAATAATTAAATTTAAATACCAAATTAGCATTTTCCGGGTCGGAGCCGCACCCTTGGGGGACCCACGCTGAACGTGACCCGTTTTGCGCGTTCAGCTGGGGTCCAGCAGCGGCGTCCAATGGTCGAGCGCCACGTTGGCAGTTGCCAGAAGAGCGCTGACCTATGTTTGTGGTCGCCAGCTAGATGTCGTCCCATAAAAGAGAATCGGCTTAGGCGGCGCGCTGCTGGCTCAAGCCGTTCACTATTTATGGTTTATTATGTCTTAGGGATAAATTTAGAGGATGAATAAATGCACTTCTCTTTTCATATTCACACTCTACTTAGTTTTAATTTTAATTTTTTATTTATTTATTTTATGTATTAAATAATACTTGATTTAATATATTTGATGGACAAATAACTTTTTCATCATTATTTGAAATTCTAGCATTAAAAATGTGAATATCTTTTTTGTTAAAATAATATTAAAGAATTTTTTTAAAATATATAAATTTAAATTTTTTAGCACCTTAAAGACGATAACATTCAAACCGTTTTCATCTCTTTCTTTCTTTTTTTGGAAAGTTCATGAAAAAGGCTCTTTTTGATGACTTTTATTTTATTTTTTCAGAATTTGTTAAAACAACATCGTATTATTTACGATACAAATATAAAATTCATGAAGATGTTAAATCTTTTTTATAAGCTCTATCTAAAACTACTTTTCTCTTTATATATATATATATATTATTTTGATTATTTTGAGATAATTAATTTTCGTAATATATGGAAATTTTGATCCATTTTATTGTGGTTGTTTATTCAATGTAGAAACATAGATGAATACTAAATCTAAGGTGTTTTTCATGTAAATCTTGAGATTGATGATATTTTTAGAAGTTTTCGAGATTCATATCTATATGAGGTGTTTTCCATGTAAATCTTGAGATTGATGATATTTTTAGAAGTTTTCAATAATCAATAGAGATTCATACTATCTCCATTTTTATATTCTTTATTCATTAATTTTCATAATGTGGATTATTTAACTACGGATCAAGCATATATGAATTATGATTGAGTTGATAAGTTAATTTTGTACTATGATTTCAACAAATATAACATTACTAGCAACAAAATCATACTTATTCAAGAATTTATGGTTTTTAAGACTTTTAACCAGCACTTTGCGACTAAATCATACGTATTTATTGTTCAGCCTACGAGAAATTTTAGTCATAGTATTAAATAAAACTTCTATATATACATTATATATGAAAATATTTTTAGTTTAAAAGATACATAATTGTATGAGCTAGAAATAGCTAATTTTCCACTATAATTTTCAAAATAAATTCTCATGAAAATTACAACCAAAGTTCTGTACATCAACAAAAATGCCATCAAATTTTCCTACAAAAATTATATTAAATATCGATATTTAATAACTTATATGTATATTATCTAGATAGTATTTGGGAATCCATCTCAAGTAGTTTATAGAAGTTACATTAATCAAATTCGAAGCACTTTGTCACGCTTCGTTAATAAAATACTTATGAAATCCGTCATATATATATAAAAAAGTTTCAAAAATGTTTTATTATTTTTAAATTATATATTTCAAATTTGAATATCCTATTAAGTGGATAACAGAATGCATTTTATTTAACACTCTACTTATTATTCGAGAAACAAAACCAAATTCTAACATACACAAGAAATTTTAGATCGAACTTAGTTTGGTCAAATTCAAGCGTAAGTAATTTTTTTTATATAATATAATAATATATGCAATTTACTCTTTTTTATAAATTACAATTAAATTTAATGAAAACCGAAATTTCCAACATACTACATATTAGCAAGCAATTGAAAGTACAATCTTTTTACTATTTCAAGACCCTACCAATTTAATAATTATTACACAAAGAAAGAAGACGAGTTCAACCTAAAAACCACGCTAGCTGCCAACCGAAGCCGCTTCAGACAAAAGAAAGGAAAAATATGCCCTAAACGCGTAGAATATACATACAACCGGCTTATTTATCAAAAAAAAACACATACAACCGGCTTCCATTATTACTCGCATTTATTTATTTCTTGATCATCATCAACTTATTTTAATCAAAATCAATTACTAAAATAAAACTCTAAATGAGTTGAATTGAGTCGAACGACTTGCCGTTTAATTTTATTTAAATTATTATTAAGTTTCAGAATTTATTATTATATTTTGTTTGATTGTTGATCGAGTCATGCTCAAATGAATTTCAATCGAGTCGAATGCGCGTCAAACTCGAATACCTTAATTTTTTGTACTTATTTTATCAATTGAGTCGAGTTTTAGATAAAATTTAAACTGATTAAACTTACAAAAAGTTGTTTAAAATTGATCTGATATGTTAACTAATCGAGCTAAAACGAGCTCTTACCGAACCATAAATTGTCTTACCCAACACAGAAATCTCAATAAATAAAACCCCAACCTCAGAAGCCTGGTGTTCAACGTACAAGCTCCATTAAACAAACAAAAAAAATTTCCCCAAAGAAACGAAAATCTCTATCTGTTCTGCTCTAAATCCAACTCACAAAAGTAGAGAGAGAGAGAGAGAAATCTCTCTGAAAATCAATAATTGTTGTTGTTGTTCTCTGCTGCTTCACATTTTCCGATAATAATTGTATCTGAAAAGCAGTATCCCACTACTTCAGTACGCCGTCGGCGGAACGCGCGGCCGGCAATGTCGAAGCTCCGGTCAGTTTTCACCTTATTCTCTCTTCTACTGCTTTTTTCATCGGCGGCGTTAGTTGCTGCTCAAGGATCTCGCCGAGGAAGAAGTCAATGGCAAACGCTTAGCGGTAAAAGATCTCTCTCTCTCTCTCTCTCTCTATATATATATATATATATATCTATATATACATGCGGTGTACTGTGCGGCTGTATGTGTATCTTGATTTTCTGTTTTTCCTTGTTGATGAGGAGAAATGCGAGGAGTGAAGTAGTATTAAAGGATTTAGTTAATTGATTTGTTGATTTAGTTAATTTGATTTGCGTTTTGCAGTTTTTTTGTGAGTTTTACCGGTATCAGAAGTCCTAGACTTAAAAATTGAAATTACCTTTTGATAGTAGGGTTATTATGTTTCTCTGTTGTTGATTTACTTCGTCTTGCTTAACTTGAGAAATTGAGAATCCATTTGAAAAGGTTTTAGTCTTCTTTAAACTTCCTTTTTCGTGGTTGTGTTGTAAGGAGAGAAATTGCAACTCGAAGCAAATGTTGAAATGATCCTCGAATTGTTGTGAGAACAGATTCAGAAAGAGGTCCAACGATCCTATATTCCATTAATAACAATTGTTCAATTCGTTTGTTGATTTGGTACTTCATGTTTTTTCCAGAATTAGTAGCATATGTTTAATTCAAGAACCTCTTGAAAAAGTCCAAGAATTACATGTTTCGGTTTCTTTTTGCAGGAGATGCTCCATTGGTGATAGCAAGAGGTGGATTTTCGGGGATATTTCCTGATTCCAGTGTCTATGCATATTCACTGGCTGTCCAGACTGGTCTACGAACTTTGCTCGCGTGGTGCGATGTTCAACTTACAAGAGACGGAGTTGGCATTTGTATTCCTGATCTCAGACTAGAAAATGCTTCAGATATTGATAACGTTTATGGAAATAGGCGTAACACCTATAATGTCAATGGTGTGCGAACGCAAGGATGGTTTTCCGTGGATTTCACTCTCGATGAGCTAACACCCGTTAATAGTAAGTTTGGTTACTTTTTCGTCTTTTTTTTTATATCCATCAAATTTCTCGCATTTAATAAATAGTGTAGATTCTAATAACTGTGTGAGTTGACATTATACTTTTAATCATTATCTTTCCCTGCTTAAGGCTTGCTCATCCGTGTGTGTTTATTGAAAATGAAATTGCTATATTGCTCGAACAATGTCATAACTTAATGAATTTTCTTTTACCTTCCTATATTAAATCTTTGGAGGATGCAATAAATATATTCGGGCATCTCATGTTTTAAAATAAACTCCTTTCCGTTGGCTTGTGGTTGAATTGACACCGTGAATGGCCCGTCCGACCAGTTAACTGCAATTTACTTACAATTTAATTATGTTATTGAAGAATTTTGTATGTTATGATTATGTGGCAATTAAGTTTGCCTTTTTGACAGTGTTTAAGTTAAAAGAATATGACGTTCGTCTTTTTATACTCTAAACAGTGAAACAGAGGATCTATTCTCGGGCCCCCAATTTTGATGGCACTCCAATGCAAATTCTTACCGTTGAGGACGTAGTCAGCCTAGCAAAACCACCTGGATTATGGTTAAATATTCCGGTAATATATAAAATCCCCCTTGACTTTTTTATAAAAAATTTATCACTCGGTAAGTCCTAACCAGCCTTATTTTCATCCAGCACGATGCATTTTTCAGCCAACACAATCTGAGTATGAGGAGCTACGTTCTTTCTGTGTCTCGACGTGTGATTGTCAATTATGTCTCATCCCCAGAGGTGGGCTTCTTGAGGAGTGTTGTGTCACGACTGGGGACGGGCCCCACAAAGCTTGTGCTCCAGTTTCTGAGACCTGATGACGTGGAGCTTACGACCAACCAAACATACGGCTCGCTCTTGCGTAATCTGACATTAATCAGAAGCTTTGCCAGAGGAATAATTGTCCCAAAATATTATATATGGCCTGTAGACAGCAGCCAATATGTACAGAACTACACCTCTCTTGTGCTCGACGCTCATAGAGCCGGTCTAGAAGTTTTTGCATCTAATTTTGCAAATGATGCATCTATACCGTATGATCACAGCTATGATCCTGTGGCTGAGTATCTCTCTTATATCGACAATGGCGTATTTTCTGTTGATGGTGTGATCTCTGACTTCCCCTTAACTCCATCTGCAACCATAGGTAAGTGATGGTCTTGTATGACTTCCGTCTTCAATTTGCAAGACTACTTATTTTAGGGTGCATGAGACCCTTATTATGAAAAACACCCTGACGTTTGAGAAATTATCATAACTTTCCGTGTCAGTATAAATATATTACAATTTCATCCAATGTCAAAAAGCTATTGCGTTTTCACCCACTGTTTTTGGGGATGTCTAATCTGAAAGGGAGTGTATTCGTGATTTGTAAAATCTCAGGGAGCTTGTGGTAGTTATCCAATAAGTGAGGGGTATCCTTGTAATTTTCCCTTTGTTTTATTTGTTGTATCATGACTCTAAGCATGTTATTTCTCGTCTAATATACTTTCTTCTTGCAGATTGCTTCTCCCACATGGGCCGAAACGAAACTGTGCAAGGTAGCCATTGATGCTCGTCTTTCCCGTCCCATTATTTTTATTTTCTATTTTTTGTTTCATTTGCATTCCATAAACCTCTTCGAGTACAGTATAGAAAACATTTGAGCTGTCTATATTGAATTTGACACTTATCTTTTTGTTTTGTGTTTAATGCAGCAAGTGTTTTGGTTATCTCATCTGAGGGAGCAAGTGGGACCTACCCTGGTTGTACCGATACGGCATATGAAAATGCTGTATCGGACGGTGTAGATATACTCGACTGCCCCGTTCAAATGTCGTATGATGGGGTACCTTTTTGCTTGGGATCTATCAATCTAAGGGATAGAACAGATGTTGCCCAATCAGATTTCAGCGACCTGGCAACAAATAATCCTGACCTTAACATAGACGATGGAATTTTCGCCTATAATCTTACGTGGAGCCAAATTCAAACCTTGAGACGTAAGTGAAACTTGAAACCTATATCAGGAGCTGAAACTTAACCAAAGACAATAACTCTCCTCAATTATGATATGACATTTTTTCTCGTGATTATATGAGTGCAAGAATAATACCTGCAATATATTGCCTTGAACTTGAAGAACAGTTATAAAGATTGGGTGTTATTTGGTTTCATTGCAGCTGCTATTTCCAATCCATACACAAATTTCTCGCTGTTTAGAAATCCAAGAGCCAGAAATAATGGGAGCTTGATGCAGTTATCCGATTTTTTGGCATTTGCAAACAATGCATCTTCAGTTTCTGGAGTCCTAATCAGCATAGAGGTTAGTTTACTTGATGCAAGTTCGACCGGATCTTTAACGTTACCACAATGTCTAATGCAACTTGTGTGTGTGTATGTGCGTGTGAATATCTCTTTTTTGCACTAAACCCTAATCAAGACAAAATTGCAAATTTCAACCTGTATAAATTGCTAATAAACCTTTTTTCAGGGATTGCGGGCAAGTGGCAATTTTAGTCCTATAAATTAGTGGGTTACAACATTTTTGATCCTCACGTGTACAGACATTTGCTATTTTATCTCCAAAGTCAAAAAATTCCCAAATTAAATGAATACTTGACCGGCACATGCCACTCTCTGCACTTGTTTTATTTCCATTCAAATTTGTCCTTAATTTTCCAAAAGTTCAGAATTAGTGTACTTAAACAGCGATTTACAAGACTAATTTTGCCAACCCGTCTTACTAAAAAATTGCAAACTTCCCAAATAATCAAAGACGCAGGACATGATCTTGTAAGCTATTAATATTTTTATCCAATTCCCTTGAGTTTTTTTAAGACCTTGTTTCTTTGTTACGTAGAATAATATTGTTGAAAAATTCTCTTACAAACACAACATGACATTCATTATCTTTCCTTGCAGAATGCTGCATACCTAGCTCAGAGTCAGGGTTTAGGTGTAACTGATGCCGTTTTGGATGCTTTAAGTGCAGCCGGTTATAATAACCATACGACCAAGACAGTTATGATTAAATCTAGTGATAGTGCAGTGCTGACTAGGTTTAGGAGCAGAAGCAACTATACGCTTGTTTACGTAGTCGATGAGGATGTTCGTGACATAACAAACTCAACCATTATGGAGATTAGAAGATTTGCTAGCTCAGTTGTCCTCTCCAAAAGATCTGTCTTTCCTACTGACAGGGCGTTTCTCACTGGTGAAACGAATATAGTCCCAAAGCTCCAGGCCTTTAATCTCACGGTCTATGCACAGCTCTTCAGAAACGAGTTTGTGTCTCAACCGTGGGACTTCTTCTCTGATGCATACGTAGAGATTAACACGCATGTCCAATACATGGGAATTAACGGTATCATAACGGAGTTCCCGGCAACGGCTGCTAAATACAAAAGTAAGTTCACTGCTCTTTACTAGAAAAAGAACTGTCAAGTGACAATGAGAAAGTTAGCGAGATAATTTTTTAGTTGTCATAATATTTTTAGGTTAAATAAACTAACTACCCCTCGTATTTTGTGTATTATAGTCGAAGTCAAGTCCGCTTAATAAAAAAATACCCCCACTTAATATAAAACATTACAATCGCCCCCTTCCGTCAAAAAAGCAACGGAATTTGTTGACATCATCAAAAAATATTATCTAAATTTCCTATTTTGCCCTTGAGGGGGTGAATTTAATTTTTCATATTAAAGAAGATGTAACTGTAACTTTCAATTTAGTCTTAATTAAATGATTTCGTAAAGACTTGTTAACATCTTGATAATGAAGTGCAAATTCGATTTATGCCAATTCGATTATTTCTTCAAAAATGAAAACATCTCCTAAGTTTCGGTTTATTTTAGGAGCAATATGATAATCCAATACAGATAAATCTAAATTAGTAAGTTGCCAAAAAATATGAACACTAAATTAAAAGAGTTGAAAGAAAACAAATATATATATTACATATATATATAAGGTTATAATTAATAAATTTGAAAATTTATTATGAAAAAATATAAAAAAAATTGAAAAGAAAGAAAAAAAAGTAGCGGAAGATTGTCATAGGGGGGTGAATGTAAAGTTTTATTATAAGAGGGGGGTGTCTGTTATATCATATATGATCCAATAAAATAGACTGCAATGTAATTACACAAAATAAGATGGGTGTTAATGTAATGAACCCTTTTTAAACTATTTTTTTATTTCTTTAAAACAAGGGTAAGATTGACATTTTGAACTTTCAGTCACGTTTGACTAATGGCCGTTAGTCAGAGAGGGGTATATTGTAAGGTTTTATTATACGAGGGGTGTTTGTTATGTGCCATAAATAAGTGGACTCGATTGTAATTACACTAAATAAGAGGGGTAGTTAATGTAATCAACACATATTTTTAAGGTAAATTTTATCGACTCTCCTTGTGTGAGAATCGAAGAATAAAACACCCTAGGTTTGATAATTTATCGTGAGTTCTCCTAAAAGCAGGTTACGGTTTCACCTCACCATGATTACAAAAATATTACAATTTCAGCCCTGATTTTGAAGTTGTCAGGTAAATTATATAGACTATCCTTGTGTGAGAATCAAACAATAAAACACACTAGGTTTGAGAAATTATCATGAGTTCTCCTAAAAGCAGATCACAATTTCATCTCACTGTCAGTAAAAGCATATTACAATTTCAGCCCTGATTTTAGAGTTGTCAGGATCTGACATGAGCATCTTGGTAATTTGCTAAATCTCAGTGCTCGTGGTAATTACCTGTTAAGCGAGGGGGAGTGCATGTAACTAGCACTAATTTTTACGAGTTTAATAGCATAAGAAGTCATCTCCATTGTCACTACTAGTTGGCATTATTGACAAACAACTAGTAATACGTTCTCAGAATGATCCAGTGACCATATGTGTGTTTTACAATATAGCATAGAAACAACTTCTGTCACTATTAAAAATATGAAACTCTCGTCGAGATAAAACGAGAATCTCGTCACTTGATGCATATAAATAGTGTCAACTTTAACGTAATATATTTTGTTACTAATGTTACTTTTTTCTTCTACTAACACCGTCTCTCACACTTGCGTCATTTGGTTTGATTTACAGGGAACCGATGTTTAGGGTATAGAGACCTCCCGGTGTACATGACACCTGTCCAGCCTGGCGGCCTTATTCCACTTATGGCGAACAACTATTTACCTCCAGCCGAGGCACCAAACCCAATCCTCACAGAGAACGACGTGGTGGAGCCTCCTCTACCCGCTGTCGTGGATCGGCCCTCGACTGGTACTACCGGTAATGGAACTACAGCACCGGGACCTGCTTCACCAAACGGGCAGCCAACGCTTGTTGCAAGCTCCGTCCTCAGTGGCATTGCTATGGTTCTTGCAGCTGTTGTGCTATCCTGGGGTTGAAAACGTAATGAAATCTTGACGACGATTTTGTATTGTTTATATATCTTTGTGATTGACACAGCTAGTAGACATTTTCATTCTTTCTGGTATATTTTCGATTCGACGGGATAATTGCAGGCGGCCGGGGGCTGGTTATGTATGAGAGCATGGATGTCATTTATTCTTCATGTTGACTGTCTCTCCTTCATGTTGTAAATTTTGTTGCAAGTGTGTACCAAAACATTCTTTTGAAACTCATTGTTATTATTTGTCCTCTTTTCTTCTGGTTCCTGAATAAATTTTTTGTTGTGGTTCCCTGAATTAGGTTTTTATGTTATTAAAATTATGAAAAGAATCATTCTAATTGATGTCGTCAAAATTCATTTATGGGACAAGAAGGTATCTTTGTCCGAGGATTTTTTTCCTTTCTTTTTTTCACTCAAAAGAGAATGGTACTATTCTATTAACCTAACTTGACAAACTCGAGCTTAAAATCGTGCATCTAATTTAAGTAATGCAAACTCGATCTTGTTCTAGAATATCGCCAATGTCCGGAGTAGGGCTTCCAATTCAGCTTCCCCCGATCAATGCTGATAGTAGCCAAGGCATCAGCAATGCCTACGGAGGATTCCTTTTGAACACGGAAATTGCAACTTGCAATGATTTGATCTTGTCAAAATCAATCACGCTATAAGTGAATTACATTGGTTAATCTTCCACAAAAAGATAATAAATTGATAAAATAAATTATATTATAATTGTAGTGCGGATAGTTGAATATTATCTGCTCGAATCTAAGCTAAAGTTTTCGGGAGACCAAAGGTGTTTACTCCAAAATGAACATAGAGAAACGAAAAAAATCAAGCTTGTTATTATCACTAACCACAGGGCACAAAATAGACTAACATGATTATTATCTATGATGCACGGATACTGACACAGCGATACGGACGACATGACAAGGATACGGGGCACGGCATTTTTTAAAAAATTAGGACATGACTCCAACACGAATGTCAAATATATATATATATATATATGGATCAAATACATCCCAATTCATTAGGTAAAATATAAGACCCAATTCACACCATTGATACCATTTGATCCTAAGGTCTAATTTTAACACATTTTTCAGATTTTATAATTTTTTTTAATACTGTCAGGGGCATTTTAGTCATTAAATCATAACAAACACATGCAATTTTACATGCAGTATCAAATCAAATCCCCCTTTTTACGCGCCATAGCCGAATTCATTATTTTCTTTCTATTTTCGGCTCCATCAGCTCACAATTTACGATCATTTACCCAGATCAATTCCCAGCTCAGCTTACAAATCAATTTTGTATATCCAATTTCAGTTCAGTCAGATCAGCTCGTTTCATCCCAATCAATTCTGTGTATCCAATTTCAGTTCGATCAAATCAAAGATCGTTTCATACCAACACATTTTGTTTATCCAAATTCATCGCGCGATCAGTTCTCCATTGATACGAGTATTTTTCCCAGATTAATTCATCATCAAATCAATTAATCATCAAGATCATTTAATCATAATTGTCAATTCATCATCATCTGCAGTTCCGTGGTTTATTATCCATTATAAATAGGTTTTGATTTCATGTTTTATGGCTGAGATGGTTTCAGGTATTGTTAATCATCATTACATCGATTTATGTTATCAACGTAAACAATTGTGAAAGTTACTGATATTTGCAATTTTATGATATACAGCATATTATACATCAACATACAATGCCCATAATTGTGATATACAACATATTATACATTGATATACAGTTGGATTAGCTGCATGTGGATGTAGTGAATTGTATACAGTAGACAGTAGAGTATTCAGCAATATACGGCGACTATAATTGTGATATACAGTGTTATATTTTATTGATTTACCAGCAGCGATTTGAATGCAGTATACATCAAAGTATATTGCATTATACAGTTCATATTACCGGGATATACAGTGCGTGATTATATGCGTTCCAGCAGTAAGTTGAATACATTATACAACATCTTATATGACATTATATAGTATCTTATACATTAATATACAGTACATATAATGATATTATACAGTATCTTATTAATTCATCAGACGTTTATGATAGACTAAATAATCAAACTGTATACAGTACATATAATGATGTTATACATTATCATTGTATTCAGAACTTATATTTACTGTATACAGTTGATTCTGATGACTTATAATGTATATTATTAACAGAATCAGTAGTGTATAGCAATAATAATGTTGAGAATCAAGGTGTCGGATCTTCTTCGTCGTCTAATTCTATATCATCACCGGGCGGTTCAAAATATTGGGAACCAGTATGTGCTACTGAGTTTAAACCTTGCATTGGCAAGGCATTTGAAAGCTTGAAGTTTGCATTTGAGTTTTACAAAAGCTATGCTCGGTTATGTGGTTTTGTTGTACGCAAGTGTTCCCAAAAAACTCATAAGGATGGTACGGTCATATCTAAACATTATGTATGTAGTCGTTCCGGTGTTTACAAAAACTGTGATGATGTTGGTAGGAAGAAGAAGTGTATGATTGGTCGATGTGATTGTAACGCTAAGATTGTAGTGAGGTTTAGTGCTTCAGAGGGATATGTCATAAAGAATTTTTTTGAGCGGCACAATCACGAGTTGGCGACCGACGAGGGGAAATAGTTTCTGAAAGTTAATCGAAATATTGATCCGTCCTAGATTATGTTCTGCTTAAACACATCAAAGGTGAATTGGCGCCGTTAAATCACATTCATTTCTGAAGAAAATTGCAAGTGGTTTTAATAATGTTGGGTCGACTTCTACAGATTTCAAAAACGCAAAAAGAGATGTGAAGCAATACGTCGGTGAGAACGATGGGGAGATGATTGTTAGGAAATTTATGAATATCAAAAAAGCTTGTGAAGGATTTTTTTTTTTATTATGCCACAGATGATGATGGTTGTATGAGTAAGTTGTTTTGGGCTGATCCAATTGCAATAAGAAATTTTGAACTGTTTGGTGATGTTTGCTCGGTCGATGCAACATTTCGATCCAACAAGTAAGCACTTTTTTAATGTATAATACATATCTTTCAATAGGTAATGAATATATGTTGTATAACACCTTGTCAATTACTGTATAATGATTCATTCAGTGACTGTATAATGACTCATTCAGTGACTGTATAATGACTCATTACTTACTGTATAATTCATTTACAGTGTCTGTTTACCTTGATAATAATTGTATAATGATTCATTCATTGACTGTATAATCTCTTTTCAGGTATCAAATGAAGTTTGTTCCTTTTAATGGTTTAGATAACCACAAGAAAATAGTCACCTTTGGTGCTTCTTTAATCGCAAAAGAAGACATTGAGTTGTACATGTGGGTTTTTGAAGCTTTTACACGTGCAATGGGACGGGAACCAATCTATATTGTATTTGATCAATGTCCTGCAATGAAACAGGCTATTCCTAGTGTTTTTAAAAATGCTAGGCATCGTCTGTGTGCGTGGCATATCATGAAGAAGTTCCCAACCAAGGTGCGTGTTTTTAATTTTTTTGAATCCATATTGTGTCACATTTTATATTTATGTGTTATAATAGTATTTAACATATTGTAGTATGATATTGTATTTAGTGTACAATGCATTTTAATAAGTTTTAAATCTATATTGTATAATGTGTTGTAAGAGACTGTATAATGCTAGTTTAGGTAGTGTATATTACTATGTATTATGTTGTATAATATGTTTTTCATTTGATTGTTTTTTTTCCAGATTTCACCACATATAGTTAAATATGCTGAAGTAGTGAGAAAGGTGAATAATTTTGTGTATAATGATGACATCACTCCGCTTGAGTTTGAAGATGGTTGGAATGCTCTTATTTCAAAGTATGGGCTAAGCCATATTGACTGGCTTTCTGAAATTTACGACAACAGACATTCATGGGTATCCGTATATTATCGAGATGTTTCGATGGGTGGGTTATTGAGGACTACTTCGATTTCAGAGTCGGTTAATTCATTCTTTAACCAATTCTACGTAAAGGGTGACACAATCATTGAGTTCTATAGTAGATTTAAAAGTGCTATGGACAGGCAATGGAATACGAATGTAAGATTAAATCACGAGTCTTTGATTTCTAAGCCATCAACCGAAACCCCTATGCCGATAGAGGAGGATGCTTCAGAGGTATATACAAGTGCTGTTCTCTACGATGTACAAGTGGAGATCAAAAAGTCTGCGTATCAAGTGATACTTCAAAGTTTAAATGTTGTTGATGGTGTGAAATTATTTGCCGTATTCGACTCCGACAATGAATCAAAGTTATGTGAGGTATATCCTTTTTTATACTATATGTTATTATTATATATGTTGTATATTATTCTTACAGTTAATGTATGTTACAGTTTTGTTCACTGTATTTATGTTATAGGTGAAACATGTTGTATTGAATAATCAGGTTGCCTGTTCTTGCCGATTATTTTTTAGGCGGGGTATTTTGTGCAGACACATTTTCTTTGCATTCAACCAAAGCCGAATACTCAATTTGCCTGCCGAGTATGTTCTGAATAGATGGAGAAAAAATGCAGAAATTATGGCTTCCGATATAATTAGTAACCAAGTCAGACAATATCGCGCGATGATTGAGAAGACCATAAATGATGTGAGTCAAATTTGGATTGACTTTCAATCATGTTTAAATCTTGCAGGCTTTAACAAAGAAAAACTCAACTACATAAAAAATCAATTGGTGGATATGAAGTCTCATTTGAGTGTCGGCGCGGATGATAAGAATAACAAGAATGATGTTATAGAGACACTAGTGGGACCCCAAATTGAGAACGAGCTCGGGATCAGAAATCCTCAACTGAGCCGAACTAAAGGGTGTTGTAAAAGAATTAAGAGCAATGCAGAAATATCAAAACATGTTCCTAAGAGGAGAAAATGCGCTGCATGTGGAAAAGTTGATGGGCATAATGCGAGAAAGTGTCCCTCAAAAGAAAAATAGAAGTGTTTTCTTTTTTACATTTGTTACTGTACAATGAAGTAGTATTCACTGTATAATATATGATTATACTCTATATAATGAAGTGTTAATCAATGTATAATGAATCAAGTTTTCAATGCATACTGAAACATGAGTGACCGTTCAATGAAGTGTTATTCAGTG
This sequence comes from Buddleja alternifolia, assembly GCA_019426215.1. NCBI lineage: Eukaryota > Viridiplantae > Streptophyta > Magnoliopsida > Lamiales > Scrophulariaceae > Buddleja > Buddleja alternifolia. The sequence continues at coordinate 25,278,214 of CM033407.1, forward strand.
TATGTTAAAAATGCCATAATGTATGTTGTATATTTTTTAGTGTTTTTTTTATTATACAGTTTAATTATATACTTTAATTGAGTATTTTTCATTCTGTACAATGAATATATTTGGGTTGTTAGACTGCATTCAAGTTCACTGTATAATGTAATTGTATTAACTGTATAATTAACTATCAGTTACTGTATAACATGTATATTTATGTGTTGTATATGTTATGAACACTTAATGACAAACTCAATGAACAGAATAATAATAGGATATGTGCAATGAACAAACTGTATATATTTAAAATACTCAACTAAAAGTTATATTGCAACAAAAACTAATAACTAATAAAAAAAACTGTACAATGAATTTAAAAAAACTAGAATATTAACACCCAATCTAACTGTTGTAACCACATCATGTTGCTTATATCTAACCCTTCTTCCCCTTTTTCTTTTGGGCTTGTTCATGTTCCAACTCATTTGATCGTCTGATGATGTCGTCCTTGAGTGTGTTCAAATCACAAGTAAGGATCTTTTCCAGATAAAGTCCCCTCAATCTAGTGAGTTTTGCAACTTGTGATTTATGCATTATATAAATATTAAAGTTAGATAGACAAGAAAATAAAGATTTTCAGAAACTTTCATTCATACAATAAAAAAGTATAAATCATTATGTTTTCTGCACCCAATTCTGGATCCCAATTCTTTAATCATCCACCGAAGTAAGTCTCCATGTGGCGCATTACAAAAACACCACAATCCGAGCTGTTTCTGTGTGTACGCCATGACATTGGAAGCCTTTCAATTTCTACCGTTGACAACGCTCGTCCAACTGTATGGTTCATATCATCCAGGAACTTGATAAACATGTCTCTCTGTTTTGAAACAAACAAACTAAAAAATGTAAGGTACGGTGTATAAATATATTAATATACAGTATATTAATATATCATTATACAGTATATTCTTATTTCAATATACAGTGTATAATTAATGATTATACAGTCCTCTATTATACCATTATACAGTAGGCTAATATATTAATTAACAATATATGATCATATCATTATTCAGTGTTTTAGTATATAATTGTATGGTGCATCAGTGTATAATTTAAAGTTAATCACTTAATTGTGTGATAATGAAGATTTAACAATGATATATTGACATCAAAAATAAATATTAGTGTTTAAAGGATCGCTGCCAAAGTGAATGACACATGTTGGTATTTGTTTTCGAACGACACATCCGTTGCGCTGTTTTCAAGGATCTCAATAGCTGGTTACTTCAAATTAAAGCATATCACGTAGTAGTGTCCAGCGTGAAGAATAGGAAAGACGGCTTATATATCGATGAGATAAAAGTGGTGTTAATGAATTTACATAAAATACGATAATTATAACAAACTAACGGTGTTAGCTTACCAACGTACATCGGTTATATTCACTCTTGGACACGTTCAGACAATTTTTGATGTTTCCCACGAATCTTTGTTGCAGCGCATCAGCATTTTTAGCGCCTTTGTTTGTCGTGAAGAAAACCTGTTATCAAATTTTTAAAAAAAATTAGTTAGCGAGCAGAACATTATATTGTATGTATTAACAAAAATTAAAGAAGTATATTTTACCGTGTCGGACACGTGAAAAAAAAATCTTAGCAGTGATGTTGGTGCTCTTGTTGACTCGCCATTGTTCAACAGGTATGATCAGACTTCAATAACTCCAGATAAAAGCTCATTCTGTTGAGACAATGTCTTTACATCCCAAATATAGCCCATTATATCACCACTTTGGAAAACTATAGTTCTGAAAAACCATTATACAGTTGTAATAAGTTATTGTACAAAAGTTTATTGTTCATTATACAATATGTAATGATGTAATATACAGCAATCAATATTACATTATACAGCGTATATTAAGTTATTATACAATATACATATAGAATTCACAGGAATATAAATAGAACAATTGTATTTTAGAAATGACATGTACTCACATGTTGTCCTCAGTAACTTGATTCACCCAATCCCACAGCCTTTTTTCATTTGTGTTCTGCTTTGAGCTTATCTGCACAACACGTTGAACGTATGGAGAACACATGTCTGGAGCTGGTTTTAACTGTCTCCTTGCTTCACCAATGAACTCTACAACAACCGGTTTAATGGTAACATCTGAAGACGGCTGAGGCAATTGTTCTATGACAATGGAGTCATCATCAGCATATTGTTTAGCGATTGAAACCGCCTCAGCCATTACATTATCATCCGATTCAGTACGTTGTGTTTTACCCGGCGGTGTTTGATGTGTCAACAAGTCAAAACTTGGCATTGAGAGTATCACTGGTTCACGTGTTGCATCCTCTTTTGAGTGTTGTACTTTCGGCGGCGTTTGTTGTGGCAGTAAGTCAGAAGTTGGCCGTGTTTGTATTGGAGTACTCATCGTTGTATCGGGTGCGGGTTCTTCATGTTGGATAGGCTGTTCAGTATTGGATGCACCTTTTTCGAGGGGACGGAGGTTTTTCTTGTTTCTCGGTAGGATCCGCGGTGTCAGGTTCAACAAGTGTTTCGTCTTCCCCCCCACCCGGTTGTCTTCGGTACAATCCTCCAACAGTATCCAACACCATTTGTTTAATTTGTTTCAATCTTGGATTTGATGGGAGTATGGAATCACATGACTGTATATAAGCATTGTACTTGACAAGATTGTCCATGAGGTCAAATGCAGCCCGTTCCAAATTTTGCAACAGCCCCTGTATGAATTTTAAAAATAATTAATGTTCAACATTATTGATTATTGTATGGGTTATTTTATTGTCAATGTATAACATTTTTTAGTAGTTAATGTATGTTATTTATCATGACTGTATTATCAATTATTAGATACGGTATATTGTTAGTGTAAGTTACTGTATAATGGCTGAGTAGTTACAGTAAAGCTCAGAAATGTGATATATTGGTTAATGTATAATTATTAAATACATATTGTATAATACAATATTAGTGAATGTACACTGTTTTTTAAGTGTAAATGTATGCTAATGATTTTCAAAACATTAAACAATGAATTACAAAAAATTATACAGTAGATAATTAACAAATATACAATACATAAAATTCAAGTATACAGCATGTTAATATACAACATATATTTAAAAGTAAGCAATTAATGAAACAATATACAATATGTGTTTTACAGAGATATGCATACCTCTTCAACTGTATTCCATTCTTTGATTGACTCCGCTTGTTGCGATGGAGTTTCTATCGAGGCAGGGGGTTGTTTTAGATCTTCTATTTGATGAACTACATGTTTGTCTTTCTCAGCATTCATCATCCATTGTGACTTTGAGATTACTCCCGTCCCAAAAAATCCTTTTTTAATTTTCACGTTATTCTTTTTCCATAGGGCAACTTCAGTCCAATTAAGCCACGTGGGGATTGATCGTTGGACTGTCAAATGACCCTTGCAGTTTACCCTGTCAGCATACAATATCTGCATTATCAGAAAACAAAAAGAGTTAAAAAAATTAGTATACAGTATATTACACTACATTATACAGTAACATATTAATCAATATACAGTAGAGTATTCCACATTATACAGTATATTTATAACCAATTATACAATAGATCATATACAATAATATTCAGTATACAGTGTGGGAGTATACATCACACTATTAAAATACACTATTAAATTAAAGATTATACATAGCATATTACCAAATTGGTATACTTAATGAACAATACCACATTTGTTTGTACACAAACAAAATTAGAACAGGTAATGTACACTTACAATCAGAAAAAGAAGAGGTCCCATATACATACGAGTTTCTGAATCCGCTTCCCATGAAGCTTTTGTGTCAGCCAAACTGTCCAGAACAAGTCTAGGCCAGTTGTATCTTGGCAACTCATCAAGATCTCCTCTGAAGTTCAGTATCTTCTTGTTGACAAACGGCGTTCCAGGAGACTCTATCAAGCAATTATATAGAATCATAATGAAATTGAGCTTGAATTGGTTCGTTACTTCATTCTCATTCTCCACTTCATTCAATATCATCTGAACCGAAACTTTAAATTGTTTGGACTTCTCAAGCGCAAATTGCGCTGTCCATAGGTCCACCATCTCTTTATTCTTGACTGTTAGGTCTATAGGCCGTTCACCGTGTGGGAAACCTAGAACCTCCTCCACATCTTGTTTGTTAATATCAATCTTGCCTACGGGCAGAGTCAATCTAAAGTTTCCTGGATTTAAAGCCTCGAGAATCTTATAACCGAGCTTGTGAGGTAGCTCCGTTATTTTGAAATCTAAGAACATCCCGAATCCAGATTTTTTAACCCATTCCTGTTGAGGTTTGGTCAGTTTTGATACAGCCTTCCCCAACACCTTCATCGAAACACGTATTTGTGTATACTCAACCATTTCCCCCCTTTTTGATTGATGTTTCTGTACATTAGATGTTTTTCTTCGTTTCGTCTGTGTCTTAGGAGCATGTCGTTTTGCACGTCTCTTCCTAGTCGTGCGTTGGGGTTCTGAGTTTGATTCTTCGTCTGATTCGATGAAGTCATCATCTGAATTACGATCAATTACGTTTAGAGGCTCCGTATCTTATATAGGAACCAGCTGTAACTTACCTTCAGAGGTGCAGCCAGGTGATTCTTCTAAAGAAGATGTAGTAAACATATTGTTAATATTGATTAACACATTATACAGTAACGAATCAGGATATTATACACAAATGTTTATCATATTATACATTAATTAATGTATTATGCAATATATGTTAATGAAAGAAAATTTCACAATATAGTAAAAATAATATGGATATACAGTATGTTATATTCCAACATTCCATGTATACAACATATGTATATACACCATACATTCCTCTATACTATAAACCATTATTCAGTGTCATGCAACTCAGAATTCAATATCATATAATCCAATATACAGTACCACATAATCCATTATACTGTTAAATAGTCCCAAATAGCTAAGTATACCATTATACAATAAGTCATACATAAATATACAAGAAATACAATGTTTATATACCAGTATTCAGAACAATCATTGGCGTCAAACCATTATACAGTGCCATTTATACTAATATACAGTGTATGATAACACATTATACAACATAATATAACATAGTGTACATTATATGAAAATACATCATTCAATTACAATACAATAACCCATTATACAGTATATTATAATACATTATATAATAACATTTAATTCATTATACAGTATATGTAAACTCGTTATTCAGTAACATTTCACTCACTAATTTAAAAATAAACAACATCTTTTTTTACACAGATATGCATTCAAAATCAATAAAAAATACATTATTTGCATACAAATATAAATAAAAACACATTATGTGTTCCTAATATACAACGTATAGATACAACAGCCATCAAAATCAACAAAATACATAATATTGTCACCCATAGGTTCGAACAAAAACTAAAAATTGTATGTATAATCGATACCGGTTCTTCTCGATGGATTTTTCATCCTCATTTTATGCTGAAAAAAAAAGTCGATTTGGGAGAAAAATCTAGGGTTCGTCGCGTGAGAAATCACAATATGGAGTGAGATTTGGAAAGAATTGGCGGATTTTAATACGATTTAAATCGTGGATTACATTTTAATTTTCGTGGGTTTAAAATGGGAGAGATTTCAGGGGAGATCGTGGAGTGATTTTAGGACGTGGTTTGCTGTATAATGATGTGTAGTTTACCAGAATACCCCTCAGACAGCCAGTGATTAAATTGGACTGTTGGATTTAATTAATCCAATGATGTATATAGGGTCTTATATCTTATCTAAGATAGGGTATGTATTGGATCTTGACCCTATATATATGTGTGTATATGTGTGTGTGTGTATGCGTAACATAAATTAGATATTGATTTTAATTTCAATATAATTTGTTAGAAAAATAAACTATGAAAATATTGTCTACTTATTTATTGTTAAATTTGTATTTTCCTTGCTTCTTTGTAAATTTATATATGATTGAAAAAATTCAACTACTTATCAACAATAAGTGAATAACGAATGCAAAACAAAAATATAAACAGTCAAAAATTACAAAGCAATTACAAATATAATCAAAGTATCAAATGCCCAAGAATTAGAATTAGGATTTTTGAAATTTTTCTATTTACAATTTGAACCCCACACTTTTTAATTTCTTGAGAAAATTGTCGACCGTGTCATCACTGTGTTGGACACGCATTTGATAGTGTCCGATACGGTGTCCAAATTGTTTTTTTAACCATGAACACATATTATCCGTGTCCAAGACTTAAGGGAGGAGTATCGTATCCGACACGGGCCCGACACCGTCCGGGGATAATTTTCAGAATGTCTGTGCCTTATAGATTATGATCGTCCCTAATTTTGAATCTTCTCACTCCAATCCCTTTAAATACAACTTCCAATTTTCAACAAATATATTCAAATTTTTTACCTAAACTATATAAAAAAATTGTTATTCATGATCTCTATTTGATCCTTAATCTCTTAACATACACACCGCAATGGAAAATTCTTGTACACACCCGATGTGAGATTCAATTGCATGCACCAAGACACAACGAAAACAAAAAAAAATGTATATTCAATATAAAAATAAGTCAAACATTTTTTATTATTTTTTGCTATGTCATTGAGTCCCAAATCGGCTGCATACAAGAATTTTTCACAATGCAATGGCTTCCCAAGCTTCCACACTACCAGCTCATCCGGTCACCACCACCACTACCACCACTCACCTCCGCCGAGTCGGAACCAAATCCGCCGCCATTGCGCTCCACAGTACACCAAATGTTGTCGTTTGTCTGAAACTCGCGCCTAAAACCAATCAAATTCCCATAACAAGAGCGCGCACCTCAAACGAAATTCATCTATTTAGGTGCTGATTCATTCGACACGGTGGAGATAATGATGGCTCTGGAGGAGAAATTTAGGGTTTCGACCAGAGAAGGCGGAGTGAAGAACATCGCCACCGTTCAGGACGCGGCGGATTTGATCGAGAAAGTGAAGGCGGTGGCGGCTTAGAAAATGTATTATGTTTGTGCCCAAGGGATGATACTTGGAAGTTCTCAGGAGGAGTTGGGCTCCAAATGTATACGTGATGGCAGATCTTCCATACATGTATGAGTGTATGTGTGGTGAAAATTATCCAAGAGCCAATTCCCAAGAATTCATATGCATGACCCGTGTTTAAGCATGCAGCTTTGCTGCATAGGAGCTCAATGTTAGGTCTCATATTTTACATATTTTCATTATGATTTACCTCACATTTATCTTTATTTTATGCCTTGTTGTTAATCTTTTCCTTTATTTTTAGCCTAATTTATGTATTTTGATTTCTAAGTCGTTTCAATGCTTTTGTAGGCATAAAAGCGATGATTTTGATGAGTTGAAGGAGTATTTATTACGAGAATAATGAAGGCTATCCAAGAGGATGTGAAGAAATGCATTAGAAAGGTCAAATGAGAATGTTTCGTTGAAGAAAAATGAAGAGAAAAATTTCTGCACAGGCAACTGCACAACTGTGCAGATATTCTGCACAGCTGTGCAGCTGCGGATTTTTATATGTTTGTGGGCCGATTTTATGACTTGGATGGGCATAATTTATGTATCTAAGACTCCTTTTTAGTTAAAGAAAGTGGCAAAAACATTTTATAGGCTAGAGTGAGGTGGGAGAATAATTCATTCTTGTAAAAAAAGTAGATCTTGAAGACTTTTAGAGAGAGAAAATAGATCTTAGAGAGTTTTTGGAGAAGAGTTCTTGGAGAAAAGCTTCATCTTCTCAAGTTGTATTCTTCCAATCCTCCATTGTTGAACATGAGTAACTTTATGTTTATGCAATTTATTTCTTGTTTTTCTTTAATTATGCATAGCTAAATTATTTTCTAGGGTTTAAGATGTAGTCTTGTGTATTGATTTGGATTATTGATGATTTATGGATGTGATTTCTTTTTTTAGTTTATCTATTAATGAGAGTTTAATGCTTGTAATTGCTTGATCACCAATTGCATGATTTAAGATGAATTATGAAGTACCGGGAGGTGAAATAGTTTATCGGTTCAGATTTAATAGACATGTGTAAATTGCTTAATAGGGATATTGGTAATTTTGCATGAGACTAGTTAAACAATATTCATAGAATTTAATGGATTCATCTAAATTAGTTTTCGATCATGGGAGTGACGTTAATTAATTTAGGTGGGTACTCATGAAGATCTCGGGAGAGTATTCATGTATTTAAGGAAATTGAGTCTTTAATTTAAATAAGAATGATAATCCATTGAAAGTCAATAATCCAAAGAAATACCTTGATGAAATCTTAATCCCTAGGCCTTTCGTTAATTGATTGTTCGTTTCAATTATATTTGTGTTAATTATTTATAATTAATTCTGTTTTTATAAATTTCTGCTTTTAATTAGTTAAAATCTCAAATATTTGATAATCGATAGTCTAAATAATAAGATAAACTTTGTTTGGTACTTGATAACCTTCCCTGTGGAGACGATCTTACTTTCACTATATTATTTGTTCGATTCCGTGTTGTTACGGACGGTTAACAAATTGGCGCCGTTGCCGGGGAAGGCAACAAATAGTCAATATCAATAAAAAGTTAATTCTTATTAGTTTAGACATTTATTTTTATTTTATTTTCAATTTTTTTTATTATCTGTCTCGCTCTGATCTTAATTTCTGTTTTAGGTTGAATATTGGTAGATGCACAGGCGTTCTTTGTGTGCACCTGCTCTTGAACTCGATCCAGAACCAGAACGAACTTTTCGAAGAGGCAGACGTCAACAAAGAGAGCATCGTAGAATGGAAGAAGACATACAAAGGATTGAACCTGCTGCGCAACGAACTCTCCGAGATTATGCTACACCAACATATCAGAACTTAACCTCCAGCATAGCGGTACCAACTGTTCAAGCCAATACCTTTGAGTTGAAGCCGGCTATTATTCAAATGCTACAGCACACTGCATTTGAGGGAGATATTGAGAGGGAGGATCCTCATTCCCATCTGGGGAATTTCTTGGAAATCTGTAGTACTTTCAAGATGAATGGCGTTACTGAAGATGCCATAAGATTGCGACTCTTCCCATTCTCCCTGTCTAAAAGAGCTAAGGAGTGGCTGAAAAATCAGCCGGCAAATAAGTTCACCACTTGGGCTGATTTGTCGACTGCGTTTCTCACCAAATATTTTCCCCCAGCCAAGACTGCTCAGTTAAGGAATGCAATCACAGGATTTATGCAAACTGATAGTGAAACCCTCGATCAAGCATGGGAAAGGTACAAGGAATTACTCAGAAAATGCCCACATCACGGTATTCCTAGTTGGATGCTTGTGCAGACCTTCTACAATGGTCTGTCACATAGTATCCGGATGAATATCGATACAGCTGCAGGAGGGAGTTTTATGGCAAAGAATCCGGATGATGCATTGGCTCTTATGGACGAAATGGCATCCAACAGTTATCAGTGGGCAAGTGATAGTCGGGCTACAAAGAAAACACCAGGCATCCACAATGTAGATAGCATTACATTGCTCAATGCTAACATTGAAGCACTTGTCAAGCACATGGAGGGACTCAAGGGAAATGTTAGTGCAGTATCTCAACCTACTTTAGCTTGTGATATTTGTGGAGCACCTCACATGGCTACTGATTGCCCACTCATTGAGCAAGCTAATTACCTATCCAATCAGAATAAACAGCAAGGAAATCCATTTTCGAACACCTACAATTCGGGTTGGCGAAATCACCCTAACTTTTCTTGGGGAGGTCAAGGGAACCAAGGAGCTCAAGCAAATCCTCCTAAACAACAGTTTCCTCCAGGTTTCCAACAACAGGGTCCTCAGAATTTTCAACAACCAAATCAGCAGGGACCACCACCTCGAGAACCACAAGCTTGGGAATTAGCCATTGAAAAGCTCGCTAATGGAACAGCAAAACGGTTTGAGAATCTGGAAGCAAAAATTGATCTGGTTGTGGGAGCAACGAAGAATCTGGAATTACAAGTTGGACAATTGGCAAGTTCTATGAATTCGAGGTCAAAGGGTACACTGCCTAGCCAAACAGAGGAGAATCCGAGAGGACAGTGTAATGCAGTGACTCTGATAAACGAAAATATAATTGAAGAATTTGAGCCACATGTTGTACACAGAGATGAAATTGTGGCAAAGGATAATTCAATCTTTGAATCTTCAGACAAGGTTGAGCCAGAAAAGGTTATCCCGAAGCCATATGTGCAACCATATGTTCCTCCAATTCCATTTCCCCAAAGGTTGCAACACAAGAGGTTGGACAAGCAGCAAGAGAAATTTCTTCAAACACTTAGACTGTTGAACCGCAACATTTCGTATACAGATGCTCGGGCTCAGATGCCTGTTTGTGAGAAGTTTCTCAAAGAGCTATTGAGCAATAGAAAGAAATTAGAAGACGTGGAAACAATCTCCTTGAATGAAGAATGCAGTGCCATAATCCAACGAAACATTCCTCCAAAGCTAAAGGATCCAGCGCTTTTACATATTTTCATTATGATTTACCTCACATTTATCTTTATTTTATGCCTTGTTGTTAGTCTTTTCCTTTATTTTTAGCCTAATTTATGTATTTTGATTTCTAAGTCGTTTCAATGCTTTTGTAGGCATAAAAGCGATGATTTTGATGAGTTGAAGGAGTATTTATTACGAGAATAATGAAGGCTATCCAAGAGGATGTGAAGAAATGCATTAGAAAGGCCAAACGAGAATGTTTCGTTGAAGAAAAATGAAGAGAAAAATTTCTGCACAGGCAACTGCACAACTGTGCAGATATTCTGCACAGCTGTGCAGCTGCGGATTTTTATATTTTTGTGGGCCGATTTTATGACTTGGATGGGCATAATTTATGTATCTAAGACTCCTTTTTAGTTAAAGAAAGTGGCAAAAACATTTTATAGGCTAGAGTGAGGTGGGAGAATAATTCATTCTTGCAAAAAAAGTAGATCTTGAAGACTTTTAGAGAGGGAAAATAGATCTTAGAGAGTTTTTGGAGAAGAGTTTTTGGAGAAAAGCTTCATCTTCTCAAGTTGTATTCTTCCAATCCTCCATTGTTGAACATGAGTAACTTTATGTTTATGCAATTTATTTCTTGTTTTTCTTTAATTATGCATAGCTAAATTATTTTCTAGGGTTTAAGATGTAGTCTTGTGTATTGATTTGGATTATTGATGATTTATGGATGTGATTTCTTGTTTAGTTTATCTATTAATGAGAGTTTAATGCTTGTAATTGCTTGATCACCAATTGCATGATTTAAGATGAATTATGAAGTACCGGGAGGTGAAATAGTTTATCGGTTCAGATTTAATAGACATGTGTAAATTGCTTAATAGGGATATTGGTAATTTTGCATGAGACTAGTTAAACAATATTCATAGAATTTAATAGATTCATCTAAATTAGTTTTCGATCATGGGAGTGACGTTAATTAATTTAGGTGGGTACTCATGAAGATCTCGGGAGAGTATTCATGTATTTAAGGAAATTGGGTCTTTAATTTAAATAAGAATGATAATCCATTGAAAGTCAATAATCCAAAGAAATATCTTGATGAAATCTTGTAAATAATTGAAGAAGGAGAAGACAAGTTTGGAAGAGTTTTCTGTATATTTTTCATAATCTGCAGCGTACATCCATAACCCTAATACAAGAGGAATAAATATATATATGGCTAAGAGACCTAAACTAGGTATAGGACTAAATAAGGAAATATACAATAAAAATTACGATTACAATTACAATACTCCCCCTCAAGGTGGCGCATGCAAATCATGTATGCCCAACTTGCCGAGTAAAAATGAAAATTGTGGACGTCCAAGTGCTTTGGTGAAAAGATCCGCAGGTTGAACGTGCGTTCGAATATGAGTAGTAACAATGGCGCCTGCCTGGACTTGCTCTCGAACGAAGTGACAATCGATCTCTATGTGTTTCGTACGTTCGTGAAACACAGGATTAGCAGCGATGTGAATAGCAGATTAACTGTCACAGAAAAGTGTCATAGGGCCGGGAAGTCCGACATCCAATGAAGTTAAGAAGGCTCGGACCCAGAGAAGCTCACTTGTTGCTACTGCCATTGCCCTATACTCCGCCTCTGCGGAGGATCGGGAGACCGTGGTTTGCTTCTTAGTTTTCCACGAAATGGGTGATTGACCTAGCATGACAAAATATCCCGTAACAGAACGGCGTGTGATAGGACAACTCGCCCAATCCGAGTCACAAAAAGCACGCAACTGCAAGTTGTTGTCAGCTCTAAGCAAAATACCTTGACCCGGATGACCTTTAAGGTACCGCACTACACGCATGGCTGCATCAAGATGTTCTTTACGAGGAGTTTGAGCAAACTGAGACAAAACATGTACAGCATAAGTAAGGTCGGGCCGTGTGATGGTAAGGTAAATGAGACGACCGACAAGGCGACGATATGATGCATCATCGTCGATTAGTGCACCGTCGGCTAAGGCAAGTTTATGACCTTGCTCCATAGGTGTATCCACAGGTCGACAACCACTCAAGCCAGTCTCTGACAAGATATCCAAGGCATATTTTCGCTGACACAAAAAAATTCCTTTCTCAGATCGAGCGACCTCAATGCCCAAAAAATACTTCAATGCACCTAAGTCTTTGATGCGAAAACAATTATGCAAATAAGTCTTGAATGCCGAACACTCCTTGGAATCATTACCCATCAAGATGATATCATCGACATAGACGAGGAGCCCCATGCACACACGCCCCTGGCGATAAGTAAACAGTGAGTAATCAGCCTTGGATTGAATGAAACCATACTTCTGAAGTGCTGAATTTAACTTGGCAAACCAATTCCGGGAGGCTTGACGTAAACCGTAAATTGATTTTCGCAAGCGACAAACTTTTCCATCATTGCCATGGAATCCAGGTGGTAACCGCATATATACCTCTTCATCTAAATCGCCATGTAAGAAGGCGTTATTGACATCCATTTGGTGCAATTCCCATCCACGAGCAACTGCAACCGACAAAAAAATACGAACCGAGACTAGCTTAGCCACAGGGGCGAAAGTTTCATGGAAGTCGAGACCCTCTATTTGTGTAAACCCCTTTGCTACGAGACGGGCCTTGTACCGTTCGATAGTGCCGTCAGATTTGTATTTCACCTTGAAAATCCACTTGCAATCAATTGGTTTCTTTCCTTGCGGTAAATGTTCCAAGGTCCACGTCTGATTGGTTTCAAGTGCCAAGATTTCTTGTGCCATGGTATCCCGCCACTCAGCACACTTCACCGCCTCGGCATAATTCTTGGGTTCCGAAATGGACCCAATCGCAGCCAAAAAAATCTGATGGCCCTGAGAAAAGTTATTAGACGTTACATAATGAGCTAAGGGATAAGGAGTACCTGAGGAGCCTTTGTGTGGTGACGAAGATCGGAGAGGGGGGGCGTTATTTGATACACAAGCCGGCTGAGATATGGACATTCCTGTCACTGCCGAGTACACAACATAATCGTCCAATTTAGTGGGAGGGCGAGCGGCACGTTTTGGCCGAGAGTCTATGATTGTCTCATCATGAACGCCATCACGTAAGTCCAACTCCTCATCATGCAATGTATGTGTTTTGCTCCCCCTTGAGTCAGATTCATTCAACTCAACTTCATCACCAATCTCTATTACTCCACGGGTAATATTCCCAAACTCCTCATGTTCGTGATTTCCTTGGACAATTCGGTGCTCCAATTTGTCATTAAGCTCACCAAAAGGAAAAATCTCCTCATGGAAAGAGACATCACGAGAATAGAATAGCACATGCTTATCAAGATCATATAATCGCCAAGCCTTTTTACCGTAAGGATAGCCTAAGAAAACACAACGCCGGCTGCGTGAGGCAAATTTATCCCTCGGTTTTGGGCTGTGGTGTGCATAACATAGACATCCAAAGACTTTAATGTGTTCATAAGTCGGTTTAACATCAAACAATAGCTCATATGGAGATTTTCCCTTTAGTTTAACAGTAGGAGTTCGATTAATTAAATAAACGGCAGTGAGAACGCACTCACCCCAAAACCGAATTGGTAAATTGGCTTGGAAACGTAAAGCACGTGCCACTTCCAGAATATTCCTGTGTTTTCGTTCCACTCGCCCATTTTGCTGAGGCGTAGCCACACAACTCGTCTCATGTATAATGCCACGTTTTCTGTAAAATTCTTGCATGACAGCAGAAGTGAATTCTTGTCCATTATCACTACGAATGCACTTAATTAATTTTCCAAATTGGGTTTCCACAAGTTTGTAAAAATCAATTAGGTAACGGCTCGTCTCGCCTTTTTCTTTGAGCAAATAAACCCACACGGAACAACTATGATCATCTACTATGGTAAGGAAATAATGTGCACCATTAATCGAAGCTGTACGATATGGCCCCCACAAATCACAATGTATAAGATCAAAGCAATATTCAGCATTCTTATTACTTAAAGGAAAATTGGAACGAGTCTGTTTGGCTCTAAAACATGCATCACACACATAATTTTCTTGTAATCCTAATCTACCAACATCTGAAATGTACGATAAATGCTGACTTGCTTGATGTCCTAGTCGCCTATGCCAAGTGGTGAAAGAGTCTCCTTTATCAGTCTTTAAAGCAGAACATGTCTTTGTGCCCCTGAAGTAGTAGACCCCCCTCCGAAGTTCACCCACTCCAATCGGCATCCTCGAGGTGTGGTCCTGTATCACACAAAGATCATTAGTAAACAAGATTTGACAACTCAATTCAGCAATTAATTGACGAATGGAAATTAAACTGCATGCTAATTGAGGCACATATAAAACATCCGTCAATGTTATGTGATCATTCAAGATAACTTGTCCCTTTTTTGTTGCATCCGTTTTCATCCCATTCGGCAAGAATACCGGAATTTTGGTAATGGCCTCAATATTAGTCATGCGTAACAAATCACTCGTCATGTGGTTGGATGCACCACTATCCAGTACCCATGCAAATTCATTGAAATTCTTACCAGAGAGCTTATCCGAATTTTCACCATCAAGCAGCGCCAATAATCTCTGAAATTGGTCACTCGAAAGTCCGGGAATTCCTCCAGTGCCTTCGGTTAGACCACTGGCTGCGTGATAGGCTGCTGCTCGGCCTTGATTACATGACGCCGTTGAGTTTCCATGCCCTTGTTTACGTGGCTGATCTCCCCGCTCACGGCCTTTGGGTCCTTTCCACCAGCTAGGATACCCAACGATCTCAAAACACTCAGATATGTCATGGCCACTTCGATCGCAACTGGCACATTTCTTTTCTCCATTCCTCTTTGGTTTTGATTGTCCGAATTGAATCCCAGATTTCGTTTTATTCGCTGTTTGAACAGCGAAAGCAACTGCCTCCACTCGTTCTTCTTGACCCCGAACTATCGACCTATGTCGTTCTTCACGTGTTATAAGTGCATAAGCCTTATTAATGGTAGGAAGAGGGTCCATATTAAGAATTTGAGACCTGATAGTCCCGAAGACTACATCGTCCAGCCCCATTAGAAATTGATGCAATTTTTCTTCGTCACGTTCCCGAATAAACTCTTTAGCCGCCCCACATGTGCACTTAGGGATTGAAGAATAACTACTCAGCTCGTCCCACATCCCTTTCAACTTTGTGTAGTACCCCATGACAGCCATCCCTTGTTGTCGTAGTGAGGCAATCTCTCCCTTCAATTCGTGTACTCGCGGTGCGTTTCCAACCGAAAACCGGTCCTTCAAATCATCCCAAACTGCCTTGGCGGTTTCTTCATAGGCGATGCTCGGCTGAATGGACTTGTCTATTGAATTGAAAATCCATGAAATTAACATCGAATTGCATGCTTCCCAATTCACCGCCTCAGCCGAATTATTGCTCGGTTTCTTCAGCGTTCCGTTGATGAATCCCAGTTTATTTTTCGCCCTCAATGCGTTCACCATAGCCTTTTCCCACATGTCGTAATTTTCTCCATTCAGAACACAACTCGTGATTACTGCTCCAGGGTTATCCGATGGCGACAGATAAAATGGAGACGACATGTCGACTACTCTTTTCTCAGCCATGAATCCGATTCGAAAGATTCGGCTATGAGATAGATGACGTATCCGTACGGACTATGGTATGGCGAGGTTTAGGATCTTCTCCCAACCCGCTCTGGTACCATGTAAATAATTGAAGAAGGAGAAGACAAGTTTGGAAGAGTTTTCTGTATATTTTTCATAATCTGCAGCGTACATCCATAACCCTAATACAAGAGGAATAAATATATATATGGCTAAGAGACCTAAACTAGGTATAGGACTAAATAAGGAAATATACAATAAAAATTACGATTACAATTACAATAAATCTTAATCCCTAGGCCTTTCGTTAATTGATTGTTCGTTTCAATTATATTTGTGTTAATTATTTATAATTAATTCTGTTTTTATAAATTTCTGCTTTTAATTAGTTAAAATCTCAAATCTTTGATAATCGATAGTCTAAATAATAAGATAAACTTTGTTTGGTACTTGATAACCTTCCCTGTGGAGACGATCTTACTTTCACTATATTATTTGTTCGATTTCGTGTTGTTACGGACGGTTAACACTCAACGTGCTTGGATTTCAAATAAGAGTTCGTTTTAGGCAAGACACGCTCGATGTGTGTGGAAAAAATAAAAATTAAGGACAAATGTCACTTATAGTCCCTAAAGTATTTCATTTGTCTCACTTACGTCCCTAAACTAAAATTTGTTACGCTACCGTCCCTAAAGTCATAATTTTGTCTCACTTTAGTCCTTTTAGGTAAAAATAATTCCTTTTTTGGAAAGTTTTTGGAGCTTCTCGGTTGTGCAGACAGCTGTGCGCGTCTTCACGAGAAAATTCATAACTAATTGTAGAAAGCTCGGATTCATAAACCGTTTTCTTACTATGAAACTAGACACATAGGGATATGCACAAATATATCTCACATACTCAGGATATGTCTAGAATAAAGCATATTTGTATTCAAAGTTAGAGAAAAATCTGTCAATTTTCAAAACAGCTGTGCGCGTCTTTACGAGAAAATTCATAACTAATTGTAAAAAGCTCCGATTCATGAACCGTTTTATTCATATGAAACTAGACACATAGGGATATACACACATATATCGCACATACTCAGGAAATGCCTATAACAAATCATATTTGCATTCAAAGTTAGTGAAAAATGACAGATTTTTCACTAATTTTGAATGCAACTCTGATTTTAGGGACGTCTGTCTCTCTCCCCCTCTCTCTCTTTATCTCTCTCTCTCTCGGTCTCCCGTCGCTCGTAGCCCATCGCCGCCGCCCATCCCCCACGCTGCCGCCGCCGCCCGTAGGTAAGAGTAGCTCTCTCTCTCTCTCTCTATATATATATATATATGTGCATATATATATATTTAACTCTCTCTCTTTCTATATACATATAAGCTAGCTGCCGCCGCCGCCTCCGCCTCTGCCATTTAGTTTGTGCAAATTTGGGGTAATTTTTTTAGATAAATATGTATACATATACACACACATATAGAGTATAGAGTTTGAGTTAGATAAATATTTGTGTATGTATATTTTGTGTATGTGTGGATGTATGTATATTTGTGTATATATGGGTGTATATATATATTTATGTATGTGTGGGTGTCTGTATTTGTATATATGTGGATGTGTATATATATATATATTTGTGTATATGTGGTTGTATGTATATATATTTATGTATGTGTGGGTGTATGTATTTGTGTATATGTGGATGTATATATATTTGTGTATGTGTGGGTGTATCTCTAAGTTGTTGCCTCATCCATAACACTTGTGCACAACAACTTCCTGCAGCTACATACTCAGCTTCGGCTGTTGAGGTAGCTATGGATTGTTGTTTCTTACCATGCCATGAAACTAACCTATCACCTAGAAATTGACATGTACCACTAGTACTTTTATGATCTATTTTGCAACCTACAAAATCTGCATCTGAGTAACCAATTAGTTTAAAAGGAGAGTCCCTTGGATACCATAAGCCCACATGTTGCGTGTCTTTTAGGTATTTAAGAATCTTCATGGTAGCAATTAAGTGTGATTCTTTTGGATCAGCTTGAAATCGTGCACACATGCATACCAAAAAACATAATATCAGGTCTACTAGCAGTAAGATAAAGTAATGATCCAATGATACCTCTATAATTAGTGATATCGACCTTTTTCCCACTTTCATCTTTATCTAACTTAAGCGTTTGGCTCATTGGAATTTTTGAAAATGATGCATTTTTCATACCAAATTTCTTAATCATATCAAGTGTATATTTAGCTTGGTTTATAAATATGTCATTAGGGAGTTGTTTAACTTGTAATCCTAAGAAGAAAGTTAATTCACCAATCATGCTCATTTCAAATTGTTCTTGCATCATTTTTGAAAATTTCTCACACAGACGCTTATTAGTAGAACTAAATATAATATCATCAACATAAATTTAGATTAAGAGAGTATCTTCGTCGCTGGTAATTTTAAATAACGTTGTATCAACACTGCCTTTTGAAAAGTCTTTACTAATAAGGAAAATAAAGAGAGTGTCATACCATGCTCGGGGTGTTTGCTTAAGCCCATAAAGTGCTTTGTCCAATTTGTAGACCATACCCTTACCATGGTTGTTGATGAATCCTGGTGGTTGCTCCACATACACTTCTTCTTGGAGTTTACCATTCAAGAAGGCGTTCTTCACGTCCATTTGATATACCATGAACTTGTTGAACGCAGCAAACGCTAGAAACATGCGGATCGCTTCAAGACGGGCGACAGGAGCGTATGTCTCATCAAAGTCAATACCCTCTTCTTGGCAATATCCTTGAGCTACGAGTCTGGCCTTATTTCTTATCACAATGCCATTCTCATCCATTTTGTTTCTATGAACCCATCTATCCCAATAACTCCTTGGTGAGTTAGCCTTGGTACTAGTGTCCAAACCTTATTTCTTTCGAATTGATTTAGCTCTTCTTGCATGGCTTCAATCCAACTTGGATCACTTAGCACTTCATCCAATTTCTTAGGTTCCATTTGAGATAGAAAGCTTGCAAACATGGCCTCATTAAATGTAGCGGCTCTAGTCCTAACAGGCGCTTCAATATCTCCAATAATCTGCTCAGGTGGATGATTCCGCAGCTATAATCTGTCTGGTTGGAACGGGTTAAGAGATTGAACAGGCACTTGACTATCAGACGCTTGACTACCCTCTTGCATAGGCGCTTCAAGTTCATAGTTCCTTGTTTGCTCTTGATGATCACTCTCTTCATGATCATCAGCACATCTTGCAATTTTATCTAGAGAATTCTTACGAGAAATCTTAGGAGGTGGCACTGAGATCTCATCATCGTCGTCAGTATCTTCATCAATGGTAATCTTAGACGCTTGATGACATAGATCTTCAACTCCTACATCATTCACATTAACCTTACTCGGTTCTTGGTTAGCATCATCAAAAACAACATGAATGGATTCCTCAACCTTTGACTTGATCTTATTTAGAATTCGAAAATTCTTTCCATTCTTGGCATAGCCTAGAAAGATTCCCTCATCCACTTTAGGATCAAATGTCTTTAGGCTTTGGGATCCATTATTATGGATAAAACATTTTGAACCAAAGACATGAAAGTATGAAACATTAGGTTTACGTCCATTCCATAGTTTATATGGAGTTTTTCCATGTTGTTTGTTGATCATGCAGCGATTCTGAGTGTAACAGACAGTGTTGATCGCTTCAGCCCAAAAACGAGGAGCAAGCTTGGACTCTGCTAACATTGTCCTAGTAGCTTCCTTGAGCATTCGGTTCCGGCGCTCAGCAACACCATTTTGTTGGGGAGTTTTGGGAGCTGAATACTCATGATGTATTCCATTCTCTACACAAAACTTCTCAACAATATTGTTAGTAAACTCAGTTATGCGATCGCTTCTTATTCTTGCAACCTTAAGATTTTTCAATGTTTGAAGTAGCCGAATAAGCGTTGTTAACTTGTCACATGTCTCATCTTTGGATGAAAGAATTTCCACCCAAGTAAATCGAGAGAAATCATCTACTATCACCAACGTATACTTTTTACCGCTCACACTAATCGTTTGAACAGGTCCAAACAAATCCATGTGAAGTAGTTCAAGTATTCTTGAGGTAGATAGATGAGGTTTTCTCTTGAAAGATGATTTTACTTGCTTACCCATTTGAAAAGCATCACAAAGGCGATCCTTGTGAAAAAGTCCATTTGGTAATCCCTCTACAAGATTTTGACTTATAAGCTGAGAGATTGTTTTAAAGTTGAGGTGATTCATTTTTCTATGCCATAACCAACCCGTTTTAGATTCATTTTTAGCAACAAAACATGTTGGGTTGTTATCAATTGTTGAACCCCAATCTACCAAATATACGTTATTTTTTTTTTACCTTTTAATTTAGTAGACTTAGTCTTAGCGTCATTTATATAGCAACAGTCACTTGAGAACATGACTTCAAAGCCTTTATCACAAAATTGACTTATGCTTAATAAATTGTGCTTCAGACCCTCAACATAATAAACATCACTTATCATGATGTTCCCCCTATGCACAGTACCTATACATTTGGTTTGACCTTTGGAGTTGTCACCAAATACAACCTGAGGATCATTGGCAGCTCGATAGTTGACTAGAAGATCTTTGGAACCCGTCATGTGCCTTGACGAACCACTATCTAAGTACCAAACAGATGTATTGGCTTTAACTCTAGGTACCTGCAATCAAAAGGGAAGTTCTGTTTCTGTTTAGGTACCCATTGTTGCTTGGGTCCTTTCTCATTAGCAGCATTGTTAGTTTGAACTAGAACTTTAGGAACCCATATTTGTTGAGTCTTCATTGTAGGAATACTTGCCTTCTTGGGTTTCACATTGTGTTGTGTGTGTGTTTTGTTCACCTTGTGTTGTGTGTGATTTTTGGGTGTGTAGTAATATCCTCGATTATAGTAGTAATCATAATCCTAGTCATAATCATAATCATCATAGTATCGATAATATGAACTTAACTGTCTTGGATATTGACGCTGGTATTTCCTTAGCGCTGGCTTGGGTTGGACTTTTGGTGCTGGACGCTTGGCTCTTGATTCACAGTGGTCAGACTTATTCTTAGCCTTTTGAGCATTTGGATGAGCCCGTCTTTGTGGATCTTTTGCCTTGGCCCTACCCTTGCTTGAGTCAGTTTTGACTTTCTCATTTGTCCTCGTACCATTGTCACTCGGTTCATTTAGCTTTTGACTCTTTGAACTTTTCTCAACAAAGGTAACACCCTTTACTTTGTTGTTTGCCGTAACGTTAGATTTATTAGGTTGTTTACCGAATTTATCGCATCTTAAACCGGTCTTTTCACCAAATAATCTAATTACTTCAGTCACATTATCCAACTTTCTAAAAGCTTTTGATAATGATGAGATGAGCTGCTCTGATTTAGCAAGTCTAGCGATCAAATCAGCTTCTCTCTTGACTATTATATCAAGATCACTTTTCAATTGAGTAATTTCACTCTCAAGTGATTGGTTCTTCTCAATGCACTGTTGTTGAATTTCCAACTCTGCTTTGAGCGCTACTTTATCACTTTTGAATGATGAAATTTGATATATTTTGGCAGATTCTTAACATTCATTATAATATTCTTTGACTTTGTCAAGTAATCCATCATAAGAGAGAGGAAGAGATAATTCATTGATTACCTCAGGGATGCTTCATCATCTCTGGCCATGAGACATATGAGCGCTGAGTCATCTACTGGCTCATCATCATCACTGCTCTCTTCTGACGATTCTAAATCTTCAGGTGCGGAGGCTGGTTCTGATTCCGCTAGAAAACCTTGTTGGCGAAGGTTGCTCCTGAATTGGTTTCTATCCACGTAATCCTGCCTTGTGGACTTGGATACGTTTGGATAAAGGCAATTTACCTGATAGTGCCCTAGTTTTCTTCAATTATAACAAAGATTAGTTTTCATCATTTGTTCATTTGTTAACCTTGCATTGTGTGGTTTTGAAACCACTGGAGCTGTGAGATTTTGATTAGACGCTTGGTACTGAACAGGTGTTTGGGGTAAAAAAACAGTATACTGAGGCGCTTGAAAATGTTGTTGTACTGGAGAAGGCGCTTGAAAATGTTGTTGTACTGGAGAAGGCGCTTGAAAATGTTGTTGTACTGGAGAAGGCGCTTGATATGAACTTTGTCCTTGGTTATTGAAACCTTTTCCTTTCTTTTCATATCTTAAGAATTTTCTGAACCTATTTAATAAGGCCAACTCCTCTTCCTCATTGATGTCTGAATTTTTCCCTTTATTACCCGATTTACCCTTGATTGATGTTATAAGCGCTCCTGATTCAATCACCGAACTACTCAAAACATCACTGGCTGAATTTAACTCAAACTCAAATGCTTTGAGCTCTAAAAAGGCATCTTCTGGAGTTAGGAGATCCATCATATTTGACTCTATCATAGCAGTTGTCTTCATCAAGAATTTACTTGGTAAGTTTCTAAAGTTCTTTACTACCATTTCCCGATTTTGTGAATCTATTCCCAACGATGTAAGTTCTGTAACCAAAGCTATGAATCTGATATTCAATTGCTCTAAGGTTTCATTGGGCAACATCTTGAATCCATTAAAATTTTCCTTGGCAATGGAAAGCTTGTTTTCTTTAATTTGTGCTGAACCACCACAAATTGTAGCCAATTTATCCCATATTTCTTTAGTGGTTTTGCACGACTTAATTTTGTTGAAAAGGTTGTCATTATCACCAATAGCTGTATATAGAGCGTTACGACCAACATTATCCAAATTTGCTCTTTGACGCTCATCTAGAGACCATTCTTGTTTTGGTTTTTCAACGTAACCATCTGGAGTGTCTTGTGACGCTTCAGGTGCTCTACTGACAACTTTGTATATTTTGATTGGCTCATCTGAAATAATATCACACATGTCATCATCACATGAATATGGATATGTAAATGCTTTGACTTTCTATGTGTCAAAATTTGATTATGTCAGCTTGGGAACTTTAGCAAATGTCATATTTAAAATATAAAGCAACTAGGTTTTGAAAGAGGATCTAAACAAGCAACTATGCTTGGAAATTTTAAAATTTCAACTTTAACAGCTCTGATACCACTTGTTGGTCCCAAGTGGCATACGAAAGGGTCTAGAAAGGGGGGGGGGGTTGAATAGATCCTGAAGTCTTTTTCGACTTCAAAACGTTTCGTATTAAACAAGTATATTTGGACGCTTGAGATAACTGATGTTTGACTGAAGTGTTCACTTTAAAACTTAGGCGCTTGGTGAAGCATCTATTTGAAGACTTGATTTTTAGAAAGTTAACTTAGACTTATTTTATAGTCTTCTCTTTTAAAAGTTTTAGCGTCACCAAAAGTATATTTAGTTGCTTAGAGGTTGATTCAAGTTTACTTAATCAGTTTATGATATGACAAAAAAAAAAGACTGAAAGTAAAATAATGAACATGAAATTTGTAAAGTTCGTTGGGTGGTGTAATCCCAACTACGTCCTTCTTTTCCTTAAACATTTGGAGACAATCCACTAAGATGATTCTCAAAGAGTCACACAGAATCTTCTACAAATTAGGGAGAGATGGATGTTGATGACTTGAGCTTCTTGGTCACACAGATTTCTGCTACAAATCACTTCAATCCCTTGCTTCTTTCACCCAAAAATATTGCAAGTATCCTACTTCGACCTCACACAGATCGCGAGGCTAGGATAGGGGTTTTTCTAAAAGGTTTGTTTGATTTTGATGAAGTTCAAACAACTTGGGAATATCTCGGTAATAGTGTAGGTTTCTCTGAAAAGAATGTTTGAGATATTGGTTGACTGTCTTAGGAATATGAAAAAAAAACACAAAAGGAATGTTTTCTTTGAATCTTCTGGTTTTTCTGAGATTGTAAGAAATGAGACTTCAATGCAACAGCAATTCGACTTGATAATTGTTCTCTGGTTTTTGGCATGTTGTTGAAGTCCTATTTATAGGCATTCTTAGAAAAAGTGTTTGTTTGACACATGCACGAGCGCGTGTCTCTCACTTCCGCGAGGGAACAACTTTTGTCCTTTTTCCTGAAAACCTACTACACAAGAGTTGGTGCTGCAATCTTGAAAAGTTGACAGTCAAATAGGGTGGCTTCTCCGTACGTCTGAAAGTGCTTATCACATTTAATGCTCTTATCAGCATTTAATGCTCTTATCAGCATTTAATGCATTTTGAATTAAATGCTCGTTGGCACTTAATGCACTGAAAATAATTGCATTAAACTCCTTCTGGACTTAGAAATAAATTCAGGTGAAATCAGTCTTTGATAGACCCTCAATTAACCTAAGGTCCCTTCGAAACCTCAAATTGAAACTCTACAATAAATACTAAAGAATCCATTAGATGGATAAGTTTGAACTAAGATGAAAAACATGTGGGAAATATGTTTGAAAAAGGATATTTAATTAAATAGTGATTTAATTAAATAACATTTAATTAAAATAAAGACGAGTGAACAGTACCCGCGTATGCGCCAGCTGTCCCGGTGCCAGCTGGCGCGTGTACGACATGCACCCGCCTGGCACCACATAAAGTTTTTTTGTTTTTTTCTTTTCCACCCCACTTGTTTTCTTTTTCTTATTTAACACCCCACATGGATTTTTTTTTTTAATCCCATTTCATCCTTTTTTTCATCCTATATAAAGGGGTGTCATTTGGAAGTTCAAACACACAATAAAAATCAAAGCCAAATAGTTCTTGAACAATTTTTCAAGAACAGACTAGCGTTTAAGAAAATAAAAGTTCTTTTAAGGAATTTTATTTTAGTAGTATTTTTTGGAGCCCACACTCCCGAGTTTGTTGAGGCATTGCGAAGAAAACTTTGCGGTGAATGAGCTTTTCTTCTACCAGCGAATTTCAATCTTCGGTGTAAGGTTTGTTTTCTTCGTTTTCAATTATTATTGTTTCTATAGTTATTCAATTATTGATTTAATTAAAGTGTTTAATTATGTAGTCTTTTAATTGTTAGCTATAGATAGGCAATAATAATTATTAATTAAAGTGTTTAATTAATTGCTTTAAGCCATAGTATGTATGCTTTAAATTTTTTGATGTCATGCATGTGCGCATAAGAGCTAGTTCTCTATTTTAATTCTGCTGCGTACCAATTTGGGTTCGATTTTGAATCGATTACCCAACAACTATGACTGTTTAGGTGTTAATTAATTTATCTAAAAGTCTTACGTCATGATGCTGCAAGTTAAAATTGATATATATAGCACTAAGCATTGAAATATATATATATACACTGTTAATTTGAGGAGAAATGCTCAAAGTCGAAAAGCAATTCGCAATGCTGCAAGTTATAATTGATATATATAGCACTAAGCATTGAAATATATATATGATATGCCCAACATTGGGCATATAATTTTGTCCATGTGAAAAGGCCCAAAAGCTATTATGAAGCCCAAGCCCAACGGAAAAGCCCATGTTAAGAGCAAGATCCATGTCTTATTTACGGATCGGGCCGGGTACGATCCATAACCCGAACCAACGACCCTAAATATTAACCTTAGGATCATGACATGTGGTATCATCTCTATGAATCATATGCTCTTATAGAATATCTCTACAAATACCCCCAAATGATAACAAAGTGGGGGGACAATCAACTCTCCAACAATCAAATATTTCTCGCTCTAAAAATCCATATGACCCTAGTGGTGTCTTTCGATAGAGCTACGACCTGCAGAGGTACGACCTATAGAGGTACGACTTATGCTACGACCTGTAGAGGTACGACTTATGCTACGACCTGTAGAGGTACGACCTATAGAGCTACAATCTGTAGGGGTACGACTTATGCAATGACCTGTAGAGGTACGACCTTTAGAGCTACGACATGTAGAGGTACGACTAGCTCCGAGCTACTAGCTTCGATCTAGATTCTAGGCAGACCCATTTATAAATTACGAGGTTCATACTAGGACTCTTTACACAAATTGAACTACGTTAGACTTGATCCTTTTAAGAGGTACGTATGCAGCTCTTTACGAGAGTGCAGTCTATAATCTAGTTAACTCCGGATCGGGTCCTACCCGAGCCTCGACTGTTCTGTGTTGTATTGTAGGTCCGACGAAATACGACCCAGATCAGTTGGCGCCGTCTGTGGGAACTTCTGCTTAGTCTCGCTGTACAATTAAACTCTAGCTATGGAGGAGTCAAGCAATCGCCAAAAGAAAGGACTTCAAGGCGATGAAGCACATCGCACATTAAATCCCGATGTGGATCCACCTCCGGGCTATGAAAGGGTGACGAACCCGTCATAACAATGACAAACGAGCAATTCCAGCAAAAAATGCAAGAATATGCTCAAAAAGCTCTACAATAGAATTTGGCTAACACTCCAGCTACGCCGTATACACAAATTAACCCCGACCCTGTTACGCCTCGTAAGCTCTTTCATAAGCCCATTCCATCAGTGGATAAGGCCAAGAAAGTTTGAGACATTGTGGCATTAGGGGAAGATCGAGAAAAACACTCCGAAGAGGAAAATGAAAGCCATACCCCTTCACTTCGTGAGGGAAAAAAAGGAAAAAACACAAAACTTGAAGAGGTGTGTGATCCACCCAATATGCCAAAGAAGGTCTTTCGACCTGTCTCAAATCTAGAAGCTCAAAATGCTATGAGAGAAGAAGCTACAAAGCTCAAAATGCTCATAACCTAAGAGCTACGAAGCTACAAGCTCAAAAGCTAAGAGCTACGAAGATACGAGATAAGAAGCTATGAGCTCAAAATGCTAGAGCTCAAAATCTACAAGTTCAAAAGCCATGAGCTAAGAAGCTCTAAGCTCTAAGCTCAAAAGCTATGAGACTACGAGTGACGAACCCAAAAGCCAAGATCAAAAAAGCTACAAGCTCAAAAGCTATGAGCTACGAGGCTACGAGCCCAAGAGCTCAAAGTCACAAGATAAGAAGCTACCAGCTCAAAAACTAAAAACCACCAACTAAAAGCTACGAGCCCAAGAGCTCAAAAGCCAAAACCTAAAAGCTACGAAGATACGAGGCTACGAGCCCAAGAGCTCAAAGTCACAAGAAACGGAGCTACGAGCTTAAAAAGGCACCAACTAAGAAGCTACAAGATCAAAAAGCTACGAGCGAAGAGCTATGAGCCCAAAAGCCAAGGCAAAAAAAAAGGTGTTGCAACATAACAAATCATATCGCCAAGGTCTAATTAGATGACCTCAATAAAACGATCTAGTAAAGATCATATCTCAGAGGTCTAATTACACCAAGGTCTTAAACGACCTCAATAAAAATGATCTAGTAAAGATCATATCTCATAGGTCTAATTAGACCAAAGTCTTAAACAACCTCAATAAAAGCGATCTAGTAAAGATCATATCTCACAGGTCTAATTAGACCAAGGTCTTAAACGACCTCAATAAAAGCGATCTAGTAAAGATCATATCTCATAGGTCGGATTAGACCAAGGTCTTAAACGACCTCAATAAAAATGATCTAGTAAAGATCTCATCCCATAGGCCTAATTAGACCCTAAATCGTAGAAATCATATCTCATAGGTCTAATTAGAGCCCCAAGTTGCGCTATGAGAATTTATATCGCCAAGGTCTTAAACGACCTCAACAAAAATGATCTAGTAAAGATCATATCTTATAGATCTAATTAGACCAAGGTCTTAAACGACATCAATAAAAATGATATAATAAAGATCATATCTCATAGGTCTAATTAGACCAAGGTCTTAAACCACCTCAATAAAAATGATCTAGTAAAGATCATATCTCACAGGTCTAATTAGACCAAAGTCTTAAACGACCTCAATAAAAACGATCTAGTAAAGATGATATCTCATAGGTCTAATTAGACCAAGGTCTTAAACCACCTCAATAAAAACGATCTAGTAAAGATCATATCTCACAAGTCTAATTAGACCAAGGTCTTAAACGGCCTCAATAAAAGTGATCTAGTAAAGATCATATCTCATAAGTCTAATTAGACCAAGGTCTTAAACGATCTCAATAAAAACGATCTAGTAAAGATCATATCTCATAGGTCTAATTAGACCAAGGTCTTAAACGACATCAATAAAAGCGATCTAGTAAAGATCATATCTCATAGGTCTAATTAGACCAAGGTCTTAAACGACCTCAATAAAAATAACCAAGTAAAGATCACATCTCATAGGTCTAATTAGACCAAGGTCTTAAACGACCCCAATAAAAACGATCTAGTAAAGATCATATCTCATAGGTCTAATTAGACCAAGGTCTTAAACGACCTCAATAAAAACGATCTTATAGAGATCATATCTCATAGGTCTAATTAGACCCTAAATTGCGATATGAGAATTCATATCACCAAGGTCCTAAACGGCCGCAATAATTTCAAGAAAGATAGAAGTGACGTATCGGCATACAAAATAGTTATGCGTTAATGACCTTTCAGATATGCTACCCAGATCAATGTCCCGCATTTGTTAAGAGAATAAAAGGAGCAACATACCAGAAAATAAATTAATATTGCATTAATAGCACAAATAGACCGTTTATGGCGCATAGCATAAGACTTGCGCCTACTTCGTTAGCTCTTACCTCGAATTGCATTACGAAGTTAGAACTTACGAAGTGGGGGACTAGATGATATGCCCAACATTGGGCATATAATTTTATCCATGTGAAAAGGCCCAAAAGCTATTATGAAGCCCAAACCCAACGGAAAAGCCCATGTTAAGAGCAAGATCCATGTCTTATTTACAGGTCGGGCCGGGAACGATCCATAACCCGAACCAACGACCCTAAATATTAACCTTAGGATCATGACATGTGGTATCATCTCTATGAACCATATGCTCCTATAGAATATCTCTATACATACCCCCAAATGACAACAAAGTGGGGGGACAATCAACTCTCCAACAATCAAATATTTCTCTCTCTAAAAATCCATATGACCCTAGTGGTGTCTTTCGATAGAGCTACGACCTGCAGAGGTACGACCTATAGAGGTACGACTTATGCTACGATATGTAGAGGTACAACTTATGCTACGACCTGTAGAGGTACGACTTATAGAGCTACAATCTGTAGGGGTACGACTTATGCTATGACCTGTAGAGGTACGACCTATAGAGCTACGACATGTAGAGGTACGACTAGCTCCGAGCTACTAGCTTCGATCTAGATTCTAGGAAAACTCATTTATAAATTACGAGGTTCATACTAAGACTCTTTACACAAATTGAACTACGTTAGACTTGATCCTTTTAAGAGGTACGTAGGCAGCTCTTTATGAGAGTGCAGTTTATAATCTATTTAACTCCGGATCGGGTCCTACCCGAGCCTTGACTGTTCTGTGTTGTATTGTAGGTCCGACGAAATACGACCCAGATCAATATATATATACACTGTTAATTTGAGGAGAAATGCTGAAAGTCGAAAAGCAATTCCCAATTGCTCAATTTATAATTAATTTATCTAAAGGTCTATGTCATAATACTGGGAGTTACAATTGATATATATAGCATTAAAATGTTATGAGAATGGATATATATATATATATATATATATATATATATAGGGTCAAGATATAATACATACCCTATCTAAGATAAGATATAAGACCCATTATACACCATTGGATCAATTAAATCCAACAGTCCAAAAATAATCCAGAAACATGCGGCAAAATGGGTTCTAATTCGCTCAAGGGGTATAATTGTCAATTTTTTCATTACACAACATCATCCTCCCAAAAATAACGGCATAAAATCTTCCCTGAAATCTCTCCATTTGAAACTGCGAAAATCTCACCTATAATCTCTCGATTTGTTACCAAAATTGACTCAAAGAAGTTATAGAATCCTATTAAACCTATAATTCCATCGATTATCACCACAAAAAAATTCTAAAACTCTAAAAAATTTCTGGAAATCGAGATTGCAAACCCTCTGAAAGTAGTGATTTTTTCAATAGTGATTTGAACACATTATACATCATATTATATTACATTATACAGCGTATTATATTACATTATACAGCGTATTATATTACATTATACAGCGTATTATATTACATTATACAGCGTATTATATTACATTATACAATTCATACAATAGGGATATACAACATGTGATTGTGCGCCTTCCAACAGTCAGTTGAATATATTATACAACATTTTGTATTACATTATATAGTATATTATAACCCATTATACACTATCATATAAGCCATTATACAGTGAATACAATAACTAATTAATCCATTATATAGTAGTTAATAATCAAATATACAGTAAATATAAACAAGGTAAAGTACGAAAATAATGGAAATAAATAAAAAGAAAAATAAAAATCCGACTGAAAACGTAAAAACGCGAAAAAACCTATTAAAACGATGGAATTTGGGCCCGAGAGGGTGGTGCTCAGCATACTTATGATAAGTATCTGAGTTGTTTTTAAAACGACGTTTCCTACAAGATTGAAGTAGAGCTTGGGACCAAATTCCAAAAATAGTTTTTGCTATACCATTCTATAAAGTTGTGTATAAAATTCACAGTGTATAATGGTTTATGTTGTAGTGTATAATAATGAATCTAATCTATAATCTGTTATACCATTCTATATAGTTGTGTATAAAATTCACAGTGTATAATGGTTTGTATTGTAGTGTATAATGGTTTGTATTGTAGTGTATTCCTACCATAGCTTCCACTTTCTTTTTCTTCTATTCTCTGTCTTTATAACTGGATGATAAACCGCGGAACCGAATATGAATCCGAATTGACGATTATGATTAAAAACGATCTTGATGATTAATTGATTTGATGATGAATTAATCTGGGAAAAAGACTCGTATCAATGGATAACTTATCGCGCGATATGATGAGTTAATAATGATACTGTATAATATCGTTATATGTACTGTATATTAATGTATAATACACTGTATAATATCATATAAGATGATGTATAATCTATTCAATTTGCTGCTGGAACTCATAAATCGATGTGATGATGATTAACAATACTTGAAACTATCTCAGCCATAAAACATGAAATCAAAACCTATTTATAACTGGATGATAAACCGCGAAACTGAATATGAAGCCGAATTGACGATTATGATTAAACGATCTTGATGATTAATTGATTTGATGATGAATTAATCTGGGTAAAAAAACTCCTATCAATGGAGACTGGTCGCGCGATGAATTTGGGTATTCGAATGAAACGATCTTTGATCTGATCGAGTAGAAATTGAATACATAGATTTGATTTGTGATTACACGAGCTGGTATGATCTAGCTGAAAATAGAAAGAGAATAATGAATTCGGTTATGGCGCGTAAAAAGGGGGATTTGATTTGATACTGCATATAAAATTGCATGGGTTTGTTATGATTTAATGACTAAAATGCCCCTGACAGCATTAAAAATAATTCAAAAATTCGAAAAATGTGTTAAGATTAGACCTTAGGATCAAATGGTATCAATGGTGAAGATTGGGTCTTATATCTTACCTAATAATTAGTATGTATTTGATCCATATCCTATATATATATATATATATATATATATATATATATATAACTGTTAATTTGAGGAGAAATGCTCGAAGTCGAAAAGCAATTCCCAATTGCACAATTTTTCAAAAATATGAGCTTAAGAAGATATAGTAGAATTTCATTTTCTTCATTAATTTGAAAAAATGCAAATTACCGAAGATGAAAAAGCCTTGAGACTATTGAAGTCAATACTGCGTCAGAGAAGATGTTGATCATTATCAACCACTAGCAGTACCATCATGGAACTACAAAGAGTATATTTTAATGTAAAATAAACTACTATTCTAATCTAAATTCAATTTAATTGCACGTTGTGTCAATGTTATTATTTATTTTTTATAGAAGCAATTACAAAATCATATTATATCAAATACAAGAGAATTTATTATGAGTAAGCATCATTAACAAATACAATCATAAGCTATAAACTATTACAAACTAAACTACCATCTAAATAGAAAGAACACTCACATACATCAGTGGGAGTCGAACCCACAACCTCTTGATTTATGAGGCCTCAACCTTAACCAACTAGGCTAGGCATCATTGGCTTGTGTCAATGTTATTTGAACATATTGTTTAGCTTCTATTCTAACTTTTTTTTCTTTTGAATGAAACGGTTACATCATTAAATCGAATATCGAATCAACAATAATTATCAGCAGTTCCTATTACAAACTAGTAATAATAAGCTACAAATTAGAAATAAATAACTATTATATAAGTAGAAAAATAACTCACACATCTGGTGGGATCGAACCCATGACCTTAAAGTCATGGAGCCTCAGTCTTACTACTAGGCTAAGACATCATGGGCAACTTCTATTCTAACTAAATATTATATTATGGGAGGATTCATGCTAATTCTAAAAAAATAATACAAAATTAAATCGAAATTAAGAAAATAATACACAAAAAAATAGTGCTCAGATAATAGCACATAGATTCCGCGCCACGTCAGCGCGGAATAGAATATGTATTTTTTTTAAAATTAAAAGGCATTCCGCGCTCGGGCAGCGCGGAATGGCAGTCGATCAACTGACCGACTGACATTCTGCGCTGCCCGAGCGCGGAATAGAGCAATTTTTATTTTTTTAAAATAAATTTGGCCCATTCCGCGCTGACTCAGCGCGGAATGGCCAATTTTTTATTTTTTTTTGTTATTTATCTTTTGTTTTTTTTCCTTATTTCCCGCTCATTTTTCTCCTTGTTTCGTGCATTTTTGAGTTTTGACTTGAACATATAAATTGTAGACTTTCATATAGACTTTGTAACCTCACAAGAATGGACTCATTCCGATACCCGAGTGAAGAAATATAACAAGTAAAAAATGACACATTAGAGTAATTTTTTAAAGAAAATAATAACGTTGTCTATGTTTTCGGCTCATTTTTCTCCCTTTGTCGTTCAATTTTGAGTTTTGACTTGAACACATAAATTGTAGATTTTCATATAAACTTTGTAACCACACAAGAATAGACTCATTTCGATACCTTAGTGAAGGAATATGACAAGTAAAAAAAGACACACATATACGGATTTTTCAGAAAAAAATATTTTGTTGTCGTCTTCGGGATGATTTTTCGACATTTTTTGTACATTTTCAGGCTTCGACTTCAACACAAAAAATGTAGATTGACTCACAAAGTTTGTAACGGTATGAGAATTGATT
The DNA here is from genome assembly GCA_019426215.1 of Buddleja alternifolia. Classification (NCBI taxonomy): domain Eukaryota; kingdom Viridiplantae; phylum Streptophyta; class Magnoliopsida; order Lamiales; family Scrophulariaceae; genus Buddleja; species Buddleja alternifolia. The sequence goes on from CM033407.1 coordinate 25,311,575, forward strand.
CATTTCAATATCCGAGTGAAAAAATACAACATGTTAAAACGGAACGGATTTTTCCAAAAAAAATATTTTTCATCATCTTCGGGATGGTTTTTCGACATTTTTTGTACATTTTCAGGCTTCGACTTCAACACTAAAAATATAGATTGACTCACAAAGTTTGTAACGGTATAAAAATTGATTCATTTAGATATCCGGGTGAAAATATACAATAGGTTAAAAAAGACATATATATACGAATTTTTTGGAAAAAAAATAATTTTTCGTCATCTTCGGGATGATTTTTCTACATTTTATGTACATTTTCGGGCTTCAACTTCAACACAAAAAATGTAGATTGACTCACAAAGTTTGTAACAGTGTAAGAATTGATTCATTTCGATATCCGGATGAAAAAATACAAAATGTTTAATAACGTCTTTATTAAATTTAATGTATGTTTAAACCTGAATATCGAAATAAATCAATTCTTGCACCGTTACAAACTTTGTGAGTCAATCTACATTTTTTGTGTTGAAGTTGAAGCCCGAAAATGTACAAAAAATGTAGAAAAATCATCCCGAAGATGTAGAAAAATTATTTTTTTTCCAAAAAATTCGTATATATATGTCTTTTTTAACATATTGTATATTTTCACCCGGATATCGAAATGAATCAATTCTTATACCGTTACAAACTTTGTGAGTCAATCTATATTTTTAGTGTTGAAGTTGAAGCCTGAAAATGTACAAAAAATGTTGAAAAACCATCCCGAAGATGATGAAAAATATTTTTTTCCGAAAAATCCGTTCCATTTTAATATGTTGTATTTTTTGATCCGGATATCGAAATGAATCAATTCTTACACCGTTACAAACTTTGTGAGTCAATCTACATTTTTTGTGTTGAAGTCGAAGCCTGAAAATGTACAAAAAAGGTCCAAAAATCATCCCGAAGATGGCGAAAAAATATGTTTTTCGGAAAAATCCATTCCGTTTTAACATGTTGTATTTTTTCACTCGGATATTTAAATGAATCAATTCTCATACCGTTACAAACTTTGTGAGTCAATCTACATTTTTTGTGTTGAAGTCGAAGCCTGAAAATGTACAAAAAATGTCGAAAAATCATCCCGAAGACGACAACAAAATATTTTTTTCTAAAAACTCCGTATATGTGCGTCTTTTTTTACTTGTCATATTCCTTCACTAAGGTATCGAAATGAGTGTATTCTTGTGTGGTTACAAAGTTTATATGAAAATCTACAATTTATGTGTTCAAGTCAAAACTCAAAATTGAACGACAAAGGGAGAAAAATGAGCCGGAAACATAGACAACGTTATTATTTTCTTTAAAAAATTACTCTAATGTGTCATTTTTTACTTGTTATATTTCTTCACTCGGGTATCGGAATAAGTCCATTCTTGTGTGGTTACAAAATTTATATGAAAGCCTATAATTTATATGTTCAAGTCAAAACTCAAAAATGCACGAAAAAAGGAGAAAAATGAGCGGGAAATAAGGAAAAAAAACAAAAGATAAATAACAAAAAAAAAATATATTGGCCATTCCGCGCTGAGTCAGCGCGGAATGGGCCAAATTTATTTAAAAAAAATAAAAATTGCTCTATTCCGCGCTCGGGCAGCGCGGAATGTCAGTCGGTCAGACCGACTGCCATTCCGCGCTGACGTGGTGCGGAATCTGGCAGATTCCGCGCTGACGTGGCGCGGAATCTGCCAGATTCCGCGCTTACATGGCGCGGAATGTGCTATTATCTGAGCACTATTTCTTTGTGTATTATTTTCTTAATTTCGATTTAATTTTGTATTATTTTTTTAAAATTTTCGAGGATTCATTGATGACTACAAAAGACGGATGGGGCCACTGTGATGTTGAGTAATCGCACAGGTTGGTTAACGAAATTTCTTTTACTTATGTTTTGAATTTGTAATGAGTTAGCTACATTAATCTGCTATGTTGCTTTCCCCTTTTGTTTCTTCTTTTTGATTGAATCATGACCTATATGCAAGATTTAAAGTATTGGCAAAACTACTTTAAGGTGGCATCTTTCAACTTGTTCATTATATTGTACGATTTGAATTCCTCAATTAAGTGTCGTCAGTTGGCCTATTTTCCTTTTATTTTCGATGCCAAAACATGAAGAATATATACAAATTTATCGACGTGATGGAATTTCCCAATGTTTGTGCGTATGATTATTGCTTTTGGTTGAAACACCGTCATTTTATGTTGTCCTTTTTTTTATGTCTACACTATATGAGTGCAAAGTATGGATCTTGCTTGAAGAATTAGTGAGAAATAAAATTTCTGAAGGTAATACACTCATTAGTTTTGAAGTTTTTTTTTTTTTTTTGGTCTGTTTTGTGTGTGTTTCGAATCGGCTTGAGGCTACAAAAAGAGCTAACTTCAAGGATAATATAAACCAAAATATCAACTCGTTTTGAGTCTGGAAGGTACTCTATAATTCATATTTTTAGAGTCATATATTTGAATATAACTGTTAGAGATATGGTTACTGGAAAGATAAATTTATATTGGTGAATTATATAATCTCTTATTAATTAGAGTCCATTCAAGAAGTCGTGAACCAGTCTGAAAAGATTAATAAGGGTGATAGTTAGCTTACATATTACATATCTGGTCATAAAAATAATTGATCTTATAACGAAAACTATTTAGGAAAACATAAATACTATCAAATCAAGTCAACAATTGATCTAACACATAAAAATAATGCCACATAATTATGAATCTTATAAAGTTAATCAAGAATATTAAAATAAGTTTTTCTTCTTATTTAAAAATAGAATGTGAAAATCATTTGACCCATTACTATAAGTAACTTCTTGAAATTTGACCATTCATATTCACAAGAATTGAAATATCATCATTTTTTGTAGTAACTTTCTTGTGTCTACTCGATAAAAAAGTGTAGAGTCCGGATCTTGATTGTGCAATTAGTTAAAAATAAATTCTAATTTTGAGTTGATATACTATTTGGCTTTGAATTGAAAGTTATGTGAGGAGTATGTTGTCATTTTGTCCAATGTATATGTTAGGTTGAGTTTAATACCAAATCAAATTATTCTTTGAATATGAATGATTAAATTGGAAGAGATTATTTATAGTCATTGTTCCAACGATTTTCACATTCTATTTTCAATCATGGCTTTCTGGAAATCCCAGGGTAAATCTTCGCCAGTTTCCCAGCAGAGCAAATCTGCCCATACGCAATAGCCCGCAAACCACGTATGGGGTTTATCCGCCATAGGTTATCCATAAGTGACGTGCTCAATAAATGCAGGGGTCCCCAGGGGAGGATGCATGAGTAATACCCCCCACCCCTTTCTCCTGGGTTTTAGACTCGGGTGGGTTCTCACGGCGAATGTCTTGTAGACCACTGGACCACACCCTTTTGCTTATTTTCAATTATGTCTTTCACTTTAAAATCTTTTGCAGTTTCTGATCTTGTGTACACTTATCAAACGTCTCTACTTTGCAGGCCGACATGTCTTATGTTCTTGCATTAACAAGCTCAGGCGACTTTTCTAATGTTGAAAGCCAAGTTTCAATTAAAAAAAAAAAAAGAGGAAACACTTATATATTCTAATATTTTCGATTAGGGATAAATTCATTTTGGTCCCCCAGTTTACACCTCAATCCCAAATTGGTCCCTGTAGTTTTAATTTGTCTTATTTTAGTCCCTGTAGTTCTTTAATCTATTTCAATTCAATCCTTATGGAAAAATTAATCCTTACTTATCATTTAATCATTTTACAATATTGCAAATTTGGTACCATAGGACAAGGCAAGTTCGCAAATGGTACCACGCTTTTCAGTTTTCTCACTTTTGGTACCAAAAATGTTTTTTTTCCTCAATTTGGGTAACGCCGTCAGTATTTTGACGGATTTTGACACGTGTCCGTTAACTTTGACGCACACAAAATTATATAAAATTTTATATACAAAAATAACCAAAAAAAACCCCTCGGGTATGCTTTCTTTTAACCCATGTCCTGTTCAAGCTTGGGTTTCTTTTTTGTAACCTTGATTCTTGTTCTGAACAAGAGTTTTTCTTTAATTTCACAACTTGGGCATATACGATTATGCCATTGATCTACATGTATCATATTGCATGCTTTTCTCCTTGTATTTTCAGTTACAGGTAATTTGTTCGTCCAGATAAGAGTTCGTTTTTATAGAATAATTTTTTCGCATACTCAGTACTTTTTCCCGTCATAGAATTTTACAAGAATGTTTAAAAATATTTTAAATGGATACTTGACTTTGTCCATCTCAATGAGATAGACCCAAAATCTCCAAGCTTTTTTGATAGAAATTTCGTCTTCACTGATGGAAATTTTATTTTATTTTTGTTATTTTTATATATAAAATATTATATAATTTTGTGTGTCTCAAAATTAATGGACATGTGTCAAAATCCGTCAAAATACTAACAGTGGTACCCAAAGTGAGAAAAAATATTTTTAGTACAAAAAATGAGAAAATTGAAAAGTGTGGTACCATTTGCGAATTTGCCTTATCCTACGGTACCAAATTAGCAATATTGTAAAATGGTTAAATGATAAGTAAGGATTAGTTTTGCCATACGGATTGAATTGAAATAGATTAAAGAACCACAGGGACTAAAATGAGACAAATTAAAACCACAGGGACCAATTTGGGATTGAGGTGAACTCTGGGGGACCAAAATGAATTTATCCCTTTTCGATTAAGTTTGGAAGTTATATGTAATTCTGTACCTTTATTTTTTGTGTTAGATTTATTTGTTGATTTGATTTGATTAAATTTGTTTTAACATAAAAAATCACTGTTATAATATCAGTCATTGTTCAATCACGATGAAAATTAACCTTGCATGTCAACCTTTTTTTTTCCTTTCCTCAATTAGCATTTTGGATTATACTAGACCTTGGTATGTGTTTTAGATCTATTGAATTAGTATTAATTTACTAACCTTGAACAAAAGTGTATTATTAGCATTTGTATTTTAGTTTCGTTCCTTGAACTACTTAGAGTAAAATAATTAGTAGACAATTAAATTAAGTTAAATTATACCAAACCTAATTATTTAATATTAACTTATCTAAACTCAAATCAAAAAATAGAAAACAATCATTTATTTAAATAATGATATACAATTAACGTTATTAATTCTTATGATAGGTTATATATTTTGAAGAACTCTATGTTTTTCAATAGAGGGTTAAAAAATGGCTAATGTCTTAAAAAACAATTCTTACATCTTTCATGGATCTGTCACTTCAACAACCTATCCTATTGATTTCTCCATCTCAAACTCTCAAATAACTTTTCCGTATTTTGTTGATTTAAATTTAAAATATATGAAGAATCCAAACAAACTAAAAAAAGCATCTAGAATTTATAAATAAATTCTTAATGTGAGTTTATGGAAAATTTAGGATGTTAACTTTCACGATTGAAGAGTTTGCTATGAGAGAGAAGAAAAAGAGAAACATGATAAGTTTAATGACAGAATCGTGACATGAAATGGGTCTGATTTACCATAAATCATAACAATCCAAAACCAAAAACCTAGAACATCTGTGGAATTGCTGATATATATAATGTACGAGATGGAAATATTTTGATAATGGTAACGGAGGGTGATGGTTATCGAGTTTTGAGGCCGAGCAACACAAAATTTGCATTTACTTTGCAGAAGAGAGGAGCGAACATGTAGAAGGTTTTAATAAGTTTATAAATAAGGAAGAATCGATTAAATCAATTTAGAAATCTAAAAAAACATTAATTTAATGGAGAGGTTATTGCTTATTAATAAATACTTTCGAATATATATTAAAAGATTTTATTGCAAAGAGTTACTAGTATATTACATTATATATAAGGCCACAAACAACTTTATATTTAATCTTATTACGTATATATATTATTATTATTTTGAAAATTAAGATAACCTTATTATTTAAATCCGAAAAATGACAAAATTAATCTGTACTTTTTACACACTTATTGTACAATAAAATCTAAATACATTTTGTTAAAAAATATTTAAGTTAAGGAGAAATTGCAAAATTAGTCCTGTAATTACATAGGTGTGGCAAAATTGGTCCTGTAACTTTTGACAGTGGCGATTATGGTCCTATATCTTTTAAAGAATGGCAATTTTGATCCTTTATCTAAGAAATTGGAAAAATCTATCTTATTCTAACTTGAATATCGCAAAGTAGTTTTACGAAAATAGCTCAGGCCCAACATGCTTCCGAAATAAAATTACCCATACATGAATCTATACCTTCTTTTGACCGCCTTATCGTCGGATATTCCAAATCCTCGATTTTACAAACATATTCCAACCACATGACCGCAGCTGGTGGTTCACAGGCCCTTGGCTCCTTCAACGATACACATCACAATCCAATTTTGTTTCCTACCTTTGGGTGTAAAAGGTATGAAAAATATAAGTATAATTGGAATTTTGGACAACAACTTAGACAAATACTTTATTTTTATTGATGAAACACAAATTAAAATTACGTAATATTATTCTACTCCGCTATTGGAGAAGAAAATCTTTAGCCTCTCATGAGAGGGATTCTATCTGGGGAAATCCCCATACACTCGTGTAAGAAAAACTATGAAAGAAGAACGGTTACAAATTTTCTTTGAATATTTGCATAAAAGAGCTGGAGAAGTTTTCTGATATCCTCCACGTGCTTCTGAGCTTCCTGCTTATAGCCTTCAATTTCGGATTCCAAATGTGGACTCCAAAGCTTGTTTAATGTTTTGACGTCGTTGCATACGTCAAACTTTATTTATTAATGCACGTGGATCCTTTTGTTTGTCACTTTATCTGCCACGCCTGTCCTTTTACTGCTAGTTTTCTTTCCAGTTGTCCTTTTTAATCAGTCACATGATTGATTCTTCAACTATTGCACCACACTATTCAGACCTTTTTCTTTTACATGATTTTACCCTGGTTTGTGAAAAACCCGGGGGTAAAACTTTTTTTCCCCTTATCCTTGTCGAATTCGGGTTTTCTCTTGGTAACCCGTATTTTTGTACCAAATAAGGATTGTTCTTGAAATTCACAACTTGAACACTCCCGATTGTGCCATTGATCAACATGCATCATGTTGCAGACCTTTTTCCTAGTGGTTTCAGTTGCTGGTAACTTGTTTTCCCAAATTAGCGTCCTCTTTTGTTCAAAGAGCTTTTCTGCGAATTCAGTACTTTTTCCTGTCATGGAATTTAATAGGAATGATCCATTCGCTGATTTTGTAAAGATTTTGAATGGATATTTGACCTTGTCCATTTCTGTAAGACAGACCCACATCCACCATGCTTTTCTGGTGGAAATATCATCTTCGTTGATAGAACTGACCAACGGAGCTTTACCTACCTTAACTCTGTTGTAGGCTGCCATATCTGGTCTATGTAGTTTGATGAATTAGAACACTGGATGAGACCCTTTTTCTGCAATTTCTGGTGCTGCCGAAATAAACTTCAGCTCTAGAATATCACCCTTTTTGAGGTGTGGAAATCCAATCCGGAAGTTTGGATATTTCCAGAAAACCTAGTGACATAGTATGAATTGAAGCTAATGCCCCAAAATCATACCACTCGCAGACTTCTTCGAGTTTTGACCTTTCAAGCATCGAAATCCTCGGATATTTCCCCAATATTTCCACCAAGGACTTATTAGGATTTATTCCTTGTCTTGAGATTAATTTTCCCCAAGAACGTTGATAAACCTGCCAATGTAAATTAATTTGGTAAGTATTAACCTTAGAAGCGCCTGTCTGTGGCCTAAGGTTAATCTCTCTCTCTTTAACCCCAGAGGTGGTGGGTTGACTTGAAGCAATAGGAGTTTGCACTTTCGATTGTTCAATGGTTTCCGTTTTCTCAGAGTCTGAAAATGGACTTGTGCAAGTGGTATTTGAATCCACCGCTCCAGGTAAAGAGTCCAGTTCTCTAAATGCAGGTTTCAAGTCCTGCTCTCGTAATTCTCGAGTCATCTCCGAAGATGATGCCTTTCGAATTGGTTCTTGTAATATAGTCCATAACATAGTCATGGCTTACGTTACTCCCTGATTGTTTCTTGGACTGTGGCCAAATCAACTCGTTGAACTTCTCTGGCTATTTCAGCATTTGCGGAGAGCTTTCCAAATTGCACATTAAGCTCCTCAAGGTTTTCCCTGAGATGTCTATATCTCTTGATGATGGAATTCACTTCAGACGTTTCCATCTCTTGTCAGGAAATCTGCAAGTATGTTCTCATGAGATTTTACAATAATAATGTCAAAACAATAATATTGACATTCAGCTTGCCATTTGATAATACGTGCCTTTTCAATTTTTGATTCAAGTTTATTTTTCAAGAAGGCTTTTACATTTGTATTATCAACTTTTAATGTAAATTCTTTGGCTAATAAAAACAATGACCATTTTTTAAAGTCCTTCCAAACAGCAAAGAATTCTTTCTCATTTATATGCCAAACTCTGGCTTGTTGTTCATTGAACAAACCTCCTGTATATCTACAAGGTTCTGGCAAGTTATTGCAAACTTGTTTCAACTCACGATCTCTTTGAGTGTGAATTTCTTCCCATTTCCATTTTATACTTTCCGTCTCTTTTAAGAGAGGTCGAAAATCTTTCCTGTATCTTGTTAGATCTTTGATGAAAATACCTGCAAAATTAACAACTCCCAAAAAACTTTGAAGCTGTTTTTTATCTCTCAGAACATCAGGGAAATTACGTATTTTTTCCACAATATGTTCCTGGAGTTCAATACTTGTTTCGTCAATAAGAATACCAAGAAATTCAATCTTATTAACTCCAATTATTGCCTTCTTTTCAGAAAACACTAATCCTTCTTTATAACATTCATCAGAAAATATTTCAAGATGTTTAATATTAACACGACAAAATCCTAGCAAGAGAACTAGGTCGCGTAAGTAGTAAAGTGGATTTCTAAGTCCGGGGTTATCGTATCCGCAGGGACAACTATAATCTAAGTACCAAGACTACTATATTACTCAATTCTAAGTTAAATCGGTCGATAGAAAGGTTGATTAACTAATTAATAAATACTAGAAAAGAAACTAAGGCAACGTCACACCAAATAAAGGGAGGAAACAATAGAGAGAAGCGATCAAAGCACATGGTTCAACCAATTATGCATTTCGATTGTGATTTAGGTTCTATTGGATTATTAGATTGATTTAGCTAAGGCGAAATTCCCTAACGTACGTACCACCCAATCTCTTGGCATAGCAACCCTACCCTTGGTAACGATTTCCTATATATCTCTATATGAAAACCCGATTAACGAGGATGCATTTAAGGTCTAGGAATTCCCCACGTGAATGGAAAGCCACCTAAAGAAACCGAGTCTATCTCTAGTCGGTTTAACTATAGGGTATTCAATGTTTATATCTTCCCTAGGTTATTATCTCTCGATCTCTAACCTAGGCATTTTATCAAACACTTGGTGATCAAGCAAATGTAGCATTGAGATCAAATATTGAATACATAGCTAAAACCAAAATTAATCCAATAAACACCAACAAATCAACAATCAAAATAACATAAATGGCCTATCCATGGCCTCAATCAAACAAGTTTAGCTCATATTCATGTCAAAAGTGCAATTATAAATCATACAAGCCATAAGAGGTTTGAACAAATTCAAGAAATAAAAATGTAAAAACTCCCTAATTCTTGTAGAGATGTGGATTCCTTGTTGAATTCTCCATGTTTTGACCTTCAATCTTCTCTCCCAAGCTCTCTCTCTCTCTCTATTTTCGTGTGGCAGCTGCTATCCAAGGTGAGTTAGGGTAAAAAATGGCTAAAAGGGGTATTTATAGACCATCCCGCTGCCTCGAACGCCGCGGCGTTCGCTTGTTGAACACCGCGGTGGTCACCATTCTGCCTCGAACGCCGCGACGTTGGATGGTGAACGCCGCGGCGTTCAATTTCTGCCTCTGACCAGTTTTGGTAAAATTTGCATAACTTTCTCTACCGATGTCGGAATAAGCTGATTCAAGTTGCTATAGAATCCTCAAACAAAGATCTACAACTCTCAAGAAGACACCAAGGCCTAAATCAAACGTTATAGGGGATAAACGTGTCTCACAAGTTACTGAATGAGAAAACTCCGTTGTAAGACGTCTCTTCCGATGACGTTTTCACTTCCTTCCCTACATATCTGATCTTTGTCTTCAACATAAGAAATGTACCTTTGCCTCTTATCTTTCCATTGGTAAACCAAGTGTGTAATTTGGACATGGTTAGAGAAATTGATTCCAAAAACTCCAGCACTGCGCAGACAACATTTTACCTTGTGTTGTATCTTTTTGCATGATTTACCTTCAATCCTTGTTTTTCCTCCAAATGATATGTTATTCTAGAAAATATGAGAAAACAAGGGTCCAAGCATCATATGTCATCAAATTATCATGAAAACAATCAAAACCAAGTCAATAAACGGGGGAAAACTAGTGTAAAAATAACATATATCAAATATGTTCTTTCATATTTTGGATGCAATAAGGATGCCATAAATATAGACAAACATAAACTCGAAATAATCTTTAAACAAATTATCCATCTTTCTCTGGTATATCTGGGGTGCATTCGCCAAACCCATTGGAAGTACGTTCCAGATATATTAACCTTGTGGAGTAGAAAATGCAGTATATTTTCTAAACTCCTTTTCCATCGTAATCTGATAGAAACTAGATTTACAATCAAATTTAGAAAACACTTTTGCACCTTTAATACAATCAATTAGGTGTTCTCTACTGGGGATATAGTAACCATCAAATTCCAGTATCTTATCAATACCTTGAAAGTGGATTACTAATCTAGCTTTTCCCGATTTTATTTCACCGTGGTTCCTTACCAGAAAACCAGGGCTACTATAAGCAGAGACTTCAGGTTCTATCAGTTTAAGATCGATATGCCCTTTTATAATTGTCTGCATATCCTTCTTATCTTTCATATTCATCTGAATTGTCTTGTATCGAACATACTCATACTTGCATTGTTCTTGAATTAGTCGCTTAACATTTTCAAGAAAAAACAAGCTTTCTTCGTCAATGTTAATCCAGGATTTTTTTTCTTGTAAAGTATTCTTAAGAAAGCAAATACTTTCTTAATCTAGTTCTCTAGTTCTAGTTTTTTTCTAGAAGATTAATTTTTTGAAAAACCAGGTGAGAATCTTCACAATATTCTTCATATTGTTGTTGTTTAAATGACAACAAAGCCTCTCCAAATTTTCGTTTATCCTGCATTTTAGGATGGGTTAATTTGGAATCAGTATTAGAATCACCGTTTGCTGTGAAAATTAACAGGCATAATTCAATTAAAAGCTTTTGCTCGCCGCAAAACTTGTATATCATTACCACAATAAGTAGTAAAAATCAACATTTTTTTGTTGTTATCTTGCACATATTTTGCAAAAGTCTGGATGAAATTGTTTCCTAGCAAAATATATGCTCTTGTATCATGATAGGTGGCATTTTTACCTTGAACCAAGGAGTTCCAAATGCTCCCCCAATCATGATGTGTGCTTCTCGAATACCTTTGTTGAGTATGAGGATTTTTTGTGAAAAATCCCTTCCTGCAATAATAGGTAATGATTCCATAGTATTTCTTGAAAAAAACCCGGGTTTTGCTATACAAATCCCTGATCTTGAATCAATATAAGCTACAAAGTATTCTGACTTATATTGTTCATATAACATACCAACAGATATGTATATTGAAAAGGGGCTGGTCATTTGATTATTCTACATGAATGGTATGACCATCCAAGCTAAATTCCATTCATTTTCCTTTTCTTCCCCAAGGTTTATGCTCCTCAAGGAAGCTTAATCCCAAGGTAACAATCTATGGGTCCCGACCTACAACTCCTGAAACAAATACTCCATGTCCTACTATTTCTAGCATACCCTCGTATTTGCTCACAGCAGGTTGCTGCAAATAGTATAGATCATTACAAGGAAAATATTTATTTTTCTCTGTAATATCAAATATAATTTGCACTTCTTTCCATCCTTCAGGGCATCTATTTTTTACATTATTTACTCTAATAGCTTAAGGAGTTAAGTTTTCAAATAATTCTTTACCCTTTAAACTCCTAATCCTTTCTTCCGAAAAGGACATTGTGCTATTAAAATCTGTTCTAGAACTCATTGAGCGGTCTAGAACTGGAGGATCACGAATTAAGATATCAACACACCTATTCTTGGTATTTGAATAGGATCGGGTGCCATTTCCTTAGCAAATTCCTTGAAAATTCTAGGAATTTCAATATACTCTTTCCGAATAAACAAATTAGAATGAAGTGTATTGGAAAGTGCATATGCAATTCTATATGTTATAGAATATGGTCTATTTCCCTCTTTTATAAGATCATTTCTTTTGAAATCTTGATGAAGGGTTAAGAAACGACTGAAATCTTGGTCTGCTAGGTTATATGCAATTTTAGGATGAATATCAAACATAAGTTTGTCTGCATATAAGTTTCCTATCATTGTATCAAGACAACCATCTCTTAAGTTATTAATTCTCTTATCCATTATAGATAAATGTAATGGAGAATTAACACCTTCGTTAAAAGTGGCTTTAATTACTGCTTCAATAGTTTCTATATGGATCCATTTCATAGTAACTACTACTTCCTCTTTGAGTCTACTTAATTCCTCTAGAATTTCTTCTTTTGGAATAAGTTGCATGTCCATCACATTACCAGTTAATTCCATAGGGATTGCAAACTCCCCTGAACTTACCTTATATATGATGTTGTGCCCTCTTTGATTTAATCCTATTTGATTTAGGATTCAACTAATTCCACTAACTCTAAAACCATCGTATGGTCCAAGGTTAGAGTCTTGCCTCATTATTTTTTCCATAGTTTTATCAGATATTGATGACTTTGAAAAGAATCCTGACAGGCTATCTGATGTTTGGATCCTGTCTCCCTCGTTAAAGTTATTCTGTCGGTTGAAGTTCCATCAGAATCACTTTCTATTTCTTTCTCATAGACACTTTCATCTGTGGGTATACTTTCGAATTGGTAAATTGATACCAAATCTCCATAGAAAACTGCATCTAGTATGTTTGCAGTGGCTTCAAATTATTTTAACTCACCACTTTTTTGCGGACAATCTGGTGAAATGTGGCCACGAGCTCCACATGTCCAGCAGTTACAATCATTGAAACTTTCATTTATTCGGGTGTGTGCTTGTCTGAAAGTTCGTCTTGTGGGGGTTTTGCCGTCGGATTTTCGAGATCCTTGGGAAGATACCCTAGTCAGTCCGGATCTCTGACCAGATTTATAAGATCGCTTTTGATTTAGACCACCAAGAGTTTCGTCTGAAAGAAGATCGCCTTTTGTTACTCATGATATCCGAGCATACAAGTTACTTTCTCTTCTTTCTTTGCTCAATTGATTCTCCAATAATGGTTGGAAAATCATTGTTATCACAACAAAGAAGAGTTTTCTTAATTTTTCCTCTTAGTCTTTTCATGTTCTTTTGGACAGCGGCTTGTTGACACCAGTCTTTCAGTTTGTCTTTCAAGAAAGACATTCACCTAGCAACCGTTTCAATTTTCCCTTTCGGAATTTTGTAGGAATGAATTAACATTTCCCTCCAAGGACTGCAAATTTTTGCAAAGAACATGGGTGCAACTATTTTTGCACTAACATCCGCATGGAAGAAATATTTTTGAAACCAATAGATGTATTCATCTATTGCACAAATATTTCTACATTCAATACCTTAGAGTGCTTGGGAGTACTCTCTGGTTTTTTTTGTATTATTTTCACCGAAATATCCATCTCCGATAAAATGTAATTTTATAAACCTTCCGAATCTATCAGCAATTGTACTTTTAGATTCTCCAGCTAAAACTTCTTGCTTAGATGTTTCCAAGGTGTGTTCCTATCCCACCTTTATAGATCCTTCTAAGCTTAACTCCATTTGTCTTATGAAGTTTTCTTTGTCAAGTTCCAATGTAGTGGCAGCTACCCATTCATTGATTAATCTTTCGATGTTTCTGAAATCGATAATATCCAAATTTATGATAGTACCATATGGGTGCAAGGGTTGTGACATAGTCCTTGCCCAGGGTGTATTTTCTGGTACCCTATTTGGATTTCTAGCGTGATTTACTCTAAGAGTTCCTCCCAATACGACCGGGGTTGCGTTTATATGAAAATCTCCTCTTTCTCACATCGGTTCATCCGGTGGGGGATTATTAGACGCGGAACTTTCTCTTGGCATTGTTAAGGCCAGGGGATTTGTTTCATTGGTTTTAACATTAACCAAATCGACAAACGCTAGTTGAGAGAAAGATTCAACTAGCTCTTGAAGATCAGAAGGATCCACTCTTGATATATCCATTTTAATTTATTTTTCTAAGTATAGAAATAAGTAGTGCTTCCTGAGTCTTAGGCTTTGGAATTTCCTTAGCCTTACCCTTCTGGTGTAGAAAAGGTACACGTCCAAGTGCATCACCAAATCGATCTTTTTTGGTTTGGACGTTCCGGTAATACCTTGTTTTCTTTCAGACCTAGGACTAGTGTCTTTAGATCTGTTATAGATCTATTTAGATTTGGAAGAATCTTGAGGATTTCCTCAAGTTTCTGGTTCAAGTTTTCGATTTTCATAGGTAGATGTTCTAGCTTATGTCCGTAATCTTGAACTGTCTTTTGGATTTCTCTCAGATCTTTGGAGAGCTTAGATGTATCCGGTACAATCTCTTTCCAATTCATAATTATAAATGAATTTTAAACAAAAGAGTTACCTTTATTTGCTTTCACTGTCCATTTGCCTTGGATCTCTGCAAGTTGTAAATCACTTACAATGTTTCCTTGAAATTTATCATTCAGAGCTAATTTCCTTTGATAGTATCTTATCTCTGCATGAAGATCCGCTACTGGTTCTTTGTATCTAGTGAATTCTCTTTGGCACTCCAAGGAGTCCCTTTTTACTCTTCGGATAACTTTATCTGTCCGATTAAACCATTGTCTTTCCAGAATCTGGAAATACTCCTTATTTTCTTTATAGATCGAACTATTGTTCGGTTCCATTCTTGTTTGACTCTCCTCTATTAGGGGTAAAATAACTTTATGTAACCAATTTAAATGTTACATCAATAAAACCTAGGCCCTGATACCATTTTTGAGCGCGGATCCTTTTTGCTGATATTCTTATGCTAAAAGGGGCTAATCTTGCCAATTAAGAAGTTAAAGGACTAAAATTGCTGCAACTTAGAAGTTAAAGGACTAAAATTGCTACAACTTAGAAGTTAAAGGACTAAAATTGCCAAAGGTAAAAGTTAAAGGTCTGGAATTGGTACCCCCTAATAGTTAAAGGACCTTTTTAACTGTTTTTCCTTAAGTTAACAATAACCAAAAAAAATTGTAAAAAAATATTCATAATTCTTGATTAATATGATCTATTACACTTGTGCAGATATGTTTCAATATCTTTTTTAAACAAAACAAAATCGTATATCATAACAAACTAAATCTTCTAATTCGTTCCAACTACATCTGAGGTATTATAATTGTCACTAAACTGGAATCTACAAGTTCAATTTTTTTTGGGGGGGAGTATTAAAACTAAAAACAAAAATTATGTCGTCTAAAGCTTTCTGCATAATTAAAAAGATAAAATTGATTTTGCCCCTCTCTACTAAAAAAAAAAAACACATCAAACACCCCCATGTCCAACAAGAACTTTCAAGCACTCCTCTCATAGACCAAAATGCCTTTAATTTAAAACTAATTTACTTTGCACCCATCTATTACATTATATATACTACTTTGAAACTTCTATAATTAAGTTTTAATTCTTGACTCTAAATTTAGTTATAACAGTAATAATTAAAAAATTACTGAATTGATTTATCAACTTAAAAAAATAAAAAATATGATTACAATATTAATATAGAGAAAATACATCTTAAATCTTAAATTACTTCATGTGAATTATATGTCTATTTATTGTATTCTAATTTTTTTTCTTTAGGAAGATTTACTTTTTGTTTTTCTTGAATAACTTAATTGTATTAATAGATATTAAGAAATAATTGTTAATTTGTGTCTTCTCATTTATGTTGCACTTCTATAAAAATAAATAAGTAAAATTTTAAATTATTTATTTAATAAGTATTGAACTATGTATTCATTCCCTAAAATTATTATTTGTACAAATTAAAAGAAAGATACAAAGAGAAACATTTATTACTAATTAGCATAAAAATAGTTGTGCTCATAAATTAGTTTGTATATGTTCCATAATAAAAAGACAATATAAATAAGTTTATCCTTTATGTTAATGAGTAATATAATACTTAAAAGATAAATGATTAATTTATTAAAAAATAATTATTCACAAGATAAGTAATATGAACTATCAATAGTTATTTAAGTTAATTAAAGTGTCAACCGAAGACTGATATATGAAAGAAAATAGTCTATCAATAGTGACCATAAAAATTTATGTCAGACTACTTTAGAGTTGTTTTATCTTATGTATAATATTCAAAATCATATTTTACTGTATATTTTGACGGCTAATTTATTTAATTAAATTTAGCATTAAATCAATTTTAGGATCAAACTATACAGAAGTCTAATAGTAAAGGAGCAAGGTGTTATCGATCATAATAAATGGAAAGTGAAATTATAATTCTAAATAAATCAACGACATTTTTTTACCATCAATCCATCAAGGGGTTGTTGTACATGGGGTGTTTCATGTCTTTCCTACAATGCGGGGGCAAAAGGAATTTTACCCTAATCAATATTCTTTGTTTATTTAACCTTTTATTACTTTCCTCCAAACGTTCTATTTATATAAAATGTTTTTAATGAGCTTCAAATAAAAATTCCATAGTAGCCTGTAGCGAAAATATTATGTTAGAAATGTTTAAGAGCATAAATTTATTACGTCTTGTATAGAAATAAAAGAAGAAAATTTTATCATCAAAAGATTCCTGACTAATAAGTTGAGAGACTGGCTCATAACTCGTATGATCTTATATTTGAACGGTTTTCAAATATTGCATTACACTTTTATCAAATATTGCAAATAAATGTTTAAGAAATTGCATGACAGTATTTTGCGACTTACAAATTATGATGATGTTCACTTTGCAACAAGGATTTGTAAAATTGATTATGCATAAACAATCTTTTGTAATGAATTTCAACTTAGGTAATGTTGATTTGTTTCTATTTAAATAAAATAAGACGATCACTTCAATTATTTAATTATTCGAAAACCTGATCATTTTTACAAACTCCTTGGCTTCTCGAGCTCAATTGATTCCATATGAATCAAAAGGTTACACATTTCAAGTTTTCTTTAATAAATATGATACATGGAACCAATTTTCTTACTCTACTAAAGTTTGCTGTATTTATACATTTTAATTTTTTTAGGTTCATGAATTTATGAACTTGTGATGTATAAGATGCATGAATTAAAAAACATATCGAATTGCAATCATTGTGGTTTTGTATAATTTAAATATGAGCCTCAGAGTTTTCGTTGCGATAATGGAAAAACAAAGTTTGTTCCTATTAAAGTTTATAATGAGTTGTGCGAGCTACTTATATCCCAATCAAAAGAGAATATCGAATTTCGAAAAAAAACTATTTGTGCTTTCAATTCCATATATTATTTTTCATGATTAGGTGTGAAATTAGGTAAAGAGCTTGCATCTGTAAGGCGAGAGAAGATGGTCCAGGTTTTTTTTACTTGTATTTTGTTGATATTGACAATGAGGTTGAGAACAAAATAAAGATGTTACAAGATTCGAGTTTATCCAAACGTACTATGAAGAGGCTCAAAAAAAATTTAGATGCAAATACATATGCAAAATCTTAGGTTATCCTTCAATGGAAGATGTTCAACCTCATATTTTGAAAGACGTGACATTAGATGAATGAGTGTATAATTCCCCATCAGTTGATCGAGTTGCAACTATATGTGGTTGAAGGAAGTAATGTTAACATACCATTCAAATGAGACATTGTGGTCCATGCTCAAGTCATAGACACATAATATAGCATTATTATGGATGTTATAACCCACTGCGGTACCCAATTCTTTTCCCTAAAAACCAGACAGGATGGCATCAAAATATACAAAAACTTGCTTCCACTCCAACTCTTTTTAGTGATAGAGTACAATTAAGTAATACTGAATGCACATGCATGTTGCGAAAATTCATCAACTTTGTTAGTTTGTAGAATGCAATACTCATCCTTCAACTTTGTTCTAAATTTACATTGCTTTAGTTGATGTGGTGGATGATGAAAGAATTTAATTTTTCCATTGCACTTAATAGAAACGTAAAAGTGATGGTATAGAGACATTGAACAATTTGAAATAGAAATATGAAACGAAATCCATGAAGTCAAGTAAAAAGAAGGTTAACATCCATCAAAATCAAACAAGAGAAGGACAAATGAGACTTTCAAATAAATTAAGCCTACTTTATCTATATTTTATGCTATTTGTCATTTCAACTTTATTTATTGAAAATCATTTTAATTGATTTATGTAAGTGTTCTTTGAAAATTTCAATTTTATTCGTTCAAGTATTTAAATTCTAAAAAAATTAATAAATTCGTATGAACCACATGCAACGCACATCTCCTTGTTTAATGCTAGCTAACCCAAATTGGGAAAAAATTGTGGAAATTGATGCTTCTAAAATTGGTTATGGTGGTATTTTAAAACAAATTAATCCCATTACAAAACAAGAAAATTTTATTAGATTTCATTCTGGAAAATGGAATGATAGTCAAAAGAATTATGCTACAATAGCCAAAGAAATTCTTGCCATCATAAAATGTGTATTAAAATTTCAAGATGATTTATATAATCAACATTTTGTGATAAAAACAGACTGTAAAGCAGCTAAGTTTATATTTCAAAAAGATTTTAAACATGATATTTCTAAACAAATGTTTGCTAGATGGCAAGCGCATCTTGCTCCTTTTGATTTTGAAATTATTTATAAAAAAGGAGAAGATAATAATCTTCCAGATTTTCTAACTCGAGAATATTTATCATGAATTTTGCAGGATCAAGATTTTCAAAATATTCCTCTATACAAACAATGCCAAAATTATATATTCACAATTTATATGGTTGTTCAGTATATTATGTTCTTCCCCATCATCGTCGCTACTTAAGAAGAATTGGGGTCCCTGATCCAATCAATGATCCTTATTATTTAAAAATATATGGAGATGCTAATTGCATTAAAAGACTTCAAATTAGAAGATATTATCTTCAGAAAAGTCTTAAATATTGGGAAACTGAAATCAATTCCCCTGAATCCCAAATGCAGAGTTTAACCTATAGAAATTGTGCTCTAAAGCACAAAAATCAGTGCTTACTATGGGAATTACAATATATAAATGGCTTGCTCAATAGACTCTCTGCTTAAACAAAGAATTTTGATATGTCAGGAATGCAAACTCCAGGACGAGGATTCTCCTCTTATAGAGGAAGAGGTAATCGAGGAAGAAGTCAGAATCATATTCTGACACAACATGGAAGAAAGACTATGCATATACATAATATTATAATATTACAATATATAATATACACATATGTATATGTTACGTATATATCTTACGTGTATATACATATAATCTGAGAGGAAAAAAAATGAATGAGACAGAGAGAGGAAAAGAAGAAATGGCAGTAGACGTATTTAGAGAGAGAGAGAGAGAGAGCGCTACCCCCAAAATAGCCGACAACATCTTTTGGGCTATTTGACCAATACCCCTGATGGGTTATTTGGCCAAACATAGACCATTATATTTGGCCGAAAACCAGCCCCAAATAAAAACAAACACAGCCAAAATTATTAGGTTTTCCTTAATAATAATAATTTTCTGTAGAACAGATAATAATAATCATAATGTTGTAAACAAAAAGTTATAGATGATGCAGACGAATTTTGCACCATAGATCTTTAAGATCTTCTCCGTGATTTCTAATGAATTCTCTAGACCTGCAAAAGAATAAAGAGTTAGAAGGTGCGCCGTTGACCCTCCAACGCTCAAGTAAGAAAATATCTCGAAATTCTGACACAAAGCTTTTATGAAGACAAAATTGGTCTTATATATTATTCAATCGAATGTTTACAACGTCTGGAACAATACAATTTATATCGACTCATACGATGTAGTAAAAACATCTGAAACACCAACTATCAAATTTCTCGAAAATAACAAATCTTAAGAATTCACACATGAACATAAGAAAACTCTTGTTTTCAAGACCACACACTTATTCAAGAGACAAAAACTCTCATTCGAGAGAGAAATCGAACTCTCATTCGAGCACTAAACACAAATATAAAATACTATCTAAAACCTTGTTTATTGTCGGTATTCATCTCGTCGGATCCACCTCTATCTCATTAGATCCATTTATGTCTCGTCAGAAATTTGGCATATATAATTTGAAGGAGCGTGCTCCAATCCAATCCGCCGATGATGATATTGACAATAGTGGCGATGGAGGTAACCACCTCACCAAACCATCATCGGCAGAGAAGAAGAGAAAAAAATTAGAATTTGAGAGTTGAAGAAAAAGAGAGCGGCGACTTAATTTTGACACAAAACTCAGGGATGTACTTTCTCATAATTTTATCAAAACATTGAATTTTGGAAATTCTTGGAATTTGAAGTTGCAATTCTGGACGACAACGTGGTATGATAAGTATGGATTATTCAGATGAATTTGAATTTCGTGGGACTACTACACACTAATAACAATTGCGAAAATACTTTTAGAAATGAGTCATAGTGGTTTCAGATTCATTATTCATTCACACAATCACGATGAATGTTGCGATAAAAATTAAATTCGTAACCTACAGATCACACCAACTAAATACATTCACAATCTACTATCAATCAAGAAAATATATACATTAATTAGAAAAAAAATAATTTCACACCACAATTTGTATGTATTGTTTCGAATCATCTTTGTTCTATCAAACAACATCATCAAGAATTGGTGTGGTAAAGAAATTAAGAACGTATCCGTAAAAGTTCTTACGAATCCGAAACTACTCTCAATAGCCGCCTCAACCAAAAATCGAAACCGTCAAAGTTTTGAAATGCTACTACAATGAAGTATAATATGGATCACAAACGTCATACTAAATGGACCCAGTACAAACTTCATTGTGATTGAATTCACAAATCACATCCATCGCTTGAAATGCTTAACCTCAAATACTTTTAAGAGAGTTGAATTCTTTTTACTTGAAATTTATCCATTATGTTATTTGTTTGAAATTTATTATTCTATTTGATTGAGGAATTGATAAAATAGTTTAGGTATTGTGTAGATACACGGAAAAAAAGTGTTATTTGTGCAGTGAGTGTGGGATAAGAAATCGCCAAATCGGAGATTGAACGAGGTTCTGACCCGACTACTCGGCCCCAATTATTGGGTTGGGCTGTCGCTTTTTCTTTTTTGATAATTGGGTTAGGGCTGTCCTTGTTTTGTCCGAACAAAGTCTTATAATATAGCCCAAGAAATAAAAAATTTAGGTCTTATTTGATAATCATATTTTCGTAAACAAAAAAGAGAGATGTTAGTCTTGTTGAACAAATTTAACGAACAATTTGAAAAATGCAAGAAAAGGATGAGAGTGTTTCGAGGCGAGAATTAACTCTATCCTTAACACGAAATTGCCCCGGCTATAGGTCGTACCGGCTTTGACAAAACGTGTCCCAAGATACAACGAAACCTTTCCTGAAGATTGAACCACTTCAATTTCAGAAAAAATCGAACTTTACTAAACTGCTGAAAAACTCAAGAAATGTTTGATGATGATATGATGAACTCAAGAACACTAGAGAGAATGTGTTTGAGTTGGTGTGTATTTCAAAATGTTGGAGGACCCCTTTATATAGGTGAAAAATCTAATAGAATTAAATCAGAAATTTAATTCTGCCATTAACCATTTTGTAACAGCCCAAATAAATCAGATGTTATGGCTGTTATGAAATAGTTTTCTAGAAGGCTGAATTTAAATTTAATTCGAATTAAAAAAAATGTGGCTAGCATTTTATTAATTCAAATTGATTTAATAAAATCAAATTTAGCTTTGTTGGATTTTCTGGAAAACCCAATTAAACTTTTGTCCAAAAAGAATAATAGAAAGGCCCAAGCCCACACCAAACATCTCAAGCCACAAGACCAAGACCAAGCCCAAGGCCCAGGCCCAGGCCCACAGCCCGGCCCGAGTCCGAGCCCGGACCCGGATCCGGGCCCGGCCCGAGCCCGAGCCCCAGTCCGTGGTCCGAGGTCCGAGATCCGAGGTCCGGTCCGGTCCACCGGACCGCCCGAATGAGGAGCTAAGAAATTGGGCCTAGACACAATTGCATAGCTCCTCCCCCTTTCACACAAAGGCCCAAAATGGACGACCCAAGGGCCAAACCCTTGTCTTGAGGTAAGGGATTATAAACCCACTTGAATAATGATTTATATCCTATGTGGGATACACAAGTTCAAACACCTCACTTTAGCACTTAATTTCTCATTCGTTACAAGTCCGAATTGAGAAATTCGAAATGCTAATCTCATCTACTCGGAACGTAGATTAAGATTATCCAATAATATTTTATATCCCGGATACGTACGGTGTTCGAATTTCGTACAAAAAAATGGTGGAACACACACTTTGTAAAACTCTTAAAATCCAATTTTTTCCAACAATCCCCCACACGAATGAAATTAATGCAATGCATGCTCTTGAGATTTCGATTGAAAGTTTATCACATCAGAAGAGGTAGCTTTTGGCTTTGAACCTTTCTTAGTGAAATATCATCGGATTTACTAGGCTACCCAATGAACGTGATGTCTTGAATTGGTCAGCCATTCGTGTAAACCCAGACAACGATATTCACATAATAAACTTTCAGCAGTTTTTCAGTTCTCATGGTTGGGTCCATTTTGGCCGTGGCACCTCCTCTTGGTTTCAGTAGTGTTTACATTTTACTCAATGTTGAGGTGGCCTACATCTCACACTTACATAGGTGACTTCCTAATTAAGAGTATCCTGCCATACTCCATTTCATTTAGACAGTGTAGGAATCATTAAAAGCCCAGCTTAACCTTTGCTAAAACTTGCAAGTTGCACTTCTTTATCATAGAAATGGGTTTAGAGTTTATGTGAATTAAACTCTTAAGTGCCTCACCGAATATTCACAGCTTAGTTGTCCCATTGAACCAAGATCTTGGGATCTCCAGTCAACATGGTTGGGTTACCACTGTGTCCATTCTTTAATTTGTAGTCTTTAAACCCATTCCTCTTGATAGGTATTCTCCTTGATCTCTAGGCAATCCTTTCGTCAAAGGATCTGCAATATTCTCCTTTGATTTCACATAATCAATGGAAATAATTCCGTTAGAGATCAATTGTTTAATGGTATTGTGTCTACGACGAATATGTCTAGACTTACCATTATACATACTATTTTGCGCCCTACCAATTGCCGACTGATAGTCACAATGAATTAAGATAGGGGGCACTGGTTTTTCCCAACAGGGAACATCTTCTAAGAAATTTCGTAGCCACTCAGCTTCTTCACCAGCTTTGTCTAAAGCTATGAATTCTGATTCCATTGTGGATCGGGCTATGCAAGTTTGCTTAGATGATTTCCACGACACCGCTCCACCACCGATGGTAAAAATATACCCACTCGTGGACTTAGAGTCATTTGTGTCTGATATCCAATTAGCATCGATGTATCCTTCTATTACAGCTGGATATCTTGAGTATTGTAATCCAAAGCTCTTTGTGTACTTTAAGTACTTAAGTACTCTAGTTAAGGCCTTCCAGTGGTCTAAACTAGGATTACTTGTGAACCTACTCAACTTGCTCATAGAGTAAGCTAGATCATGGTGGGTACAGTTCATGATATACATTAAACTCCCAATGACCCTAGCATACTCTAACTGTGACATGGGTTCGCCATAGTTTTTACTTAGGTGAACGCTCATGTCTACTGGCGTCTTAACAATCGCACTGTCGCTGGGAAGGAATTTTTCCAGAACTGTCTCAACATAATGAGACTGTGACAGTATGATTCCTTCAGATGTTCTTAAGATTTTAATCCCAAGTATGACATCTGCCAACCCCATATCTTTCATGTCAAAGTTCTTCTTTAACATTCCTTTAGTATTCATGATGATTTCATGATTACTACCCATAATTAGCATGTCATCGACATAGAGACACACTACAACATATGCGTTATGTGTTTGTTTAACATACACGCATTTGTCGCACTCGTTTATCTTGAAACCATTTAATAACATAGTGTTATCAAATTTTTCATGCCACTGCTTTGGCGCTTGTTTAAGTCCATACAAGGACTTTACAAGTTTACACACCTTTTTCTCCTGTCCAGGAGCAACATACCCCTCGGGTTGTTTCATATATATTTCTTCTTTTAATTCTCCGTTCAGAAACGCACTCTTAACATCCATTTGATGTATCTCAAGGTTATGCAGCGCGGCAATAGCGATGAATAATCTAATGGATGTTATTCTCGTTACTGGAGAATAAGTATTAAAGAAATCTAGACCCTCTGTTTGTCGGTATCCTTTGACTACCAGACGGGCCTTATACTTATCAACAGATCCATCGGTCTTATATTTTCGTTTGAGAATCCATTTACAGCCTAAAGGCTTACTTTCCTTTGGAAGATCAACCAACTCCCGGGTATGGTTGTGCATAATAGACTCGATTTCACTTTTGATAGCCTCTTTCCAGAGTTGAGCATCTGGACTGGACATTGCCTCCTTAATCGTCCTTGGTTCACCTTCTAATGTATAAGATACAAAGTCGGGACCAAACGTTTTAGGAACTTTTGCCCTTTTGCTACGTCGAGATTCTTCATCCCCGGGATTAGAACCACTCGTAGACGCTTCATGTGTTCTTTTAAGAGGATTTTCTTCAGTTCTTTCCTTATTTGGAAAGATGTCCTAAAAAAAAGAAGCATTTCTAGATTCCATGATAGTTCCCTCATGAATCTCAGAAATCTCAGATTTATGTACCGAAAATCGATAGGCGCTACTATTAAGTGCATAACCAATGAATATGCAATCAATAATTTTAGGCCCTATCTTAACTTGTTTGGGTTTGGGTACTTCTACCTTAGCCAAACACCCCCACACTTTGAGGTACTTATATGAAGGTTTGTGACCTTTCCAGAGTTCGTACGGAGTCTCACTCCTACTTTTGTGGGGAATTTTATTAAGTATATAATTGGCAGAGAGGATCGCATCCCCCCACAAATTCTGAGGTAATCCAGAATTTATCAACATCGCATTCATCATTTCTTTAAGAGTACGATTTTTTCGTTCAACAACACCATTTGATTGAGGTGAATATGGTGCCGTCGTTTGATGAATAATTCCAGAGTTGGTACAGAATTCATCAAAAGGCGCTCCGTATTCTCCACCTCTATCACTTCGGATAGCTTTTATTCTTTTCCCAAGTTGATTCTCAACTTCAGTTTTGTAATGTGTAACGCTCCAAGCGCTTCATCTTTACTTTTAAGTAAATACACATAACAATACTTTGTGCAATCATCTATGAATGTAATGAAATACTTTTTCCCACCTCTAGTTTTCACAAACTTTAAATCACAGATATCACTGTGAATAAGTTCTAGAGGTGCGGAGTTCCTTTCCACTGAGGGAAACGGTAGTTTGACTAGTTTTGCTTCAACACAAATTTCACATTTGTGTTGCGTTTCAACTTTGAAGGTAGGTAATAAATTTAAATTTATTAGTCTTCACATAGTATTAAAATTCACATGTCCTAGTCTAACATACCATAAATTTAAATACTCAAGCAAGTAAGCAGAAGATGTAATTTTATTATCATCAATTTCGGTTACAACAGCGCGAATAACGTTCATTACATTCATTTTAAAAAGGCTCTGTTCTAGGTAATCTTTTCCTACGTAAATTCCACGTTTGTAAATGAAAACCTATCTGCCTCAAACACTAGCTTGAACCCGTTCTTCACTAGGGCAGATCCTGATACCAGATTCTTGCGAATATCAGGAACATGTAGCACCTTGGTCAGAGTCAGCTCTTTCCCGGAGGTCATCTTCAGCACCACTTTGCCAATTCCTAGAACCGGAGAAGTGGCAGAGTTTCCCATATACAGTTTTCGCCCATCAGAAGGAGAGTAAGATGAGAACGCCTCCTTATCAGAATAGATGTGGCGGGTTGCCCCAGTGTCGATGAACCACTCCCTTGGGTTGTCCACCAGATTTTTCTCGAACACAACAGCGGTGAGATCGAGTTCAGACAAGTCTAGTGGGACCCTATTGTCAGATAGGTCATCGATCATTTCGTTGATGCCCTTGACGTCATCAACAACCAAGTGAACCTGGTTCGGAGCCTGGTTCTGAACCTGCTTGCCTTTGTTCTGGTTCTGACCAGAACATTGCCTTTGAGACTTATTTTTCTTGGGCTCTTTGCAGTCTCTAGCCCAATGATCCGGACGGCCACAGTTGAAACAGCCATTTCCCTGTTTCGTCTTTCCTTTCCCAGTTTACTTTTTCTGGGCATTTCCTTTGGGTTTCCCCTGGAACTTTCTCTTCCGGTTGGAGCCTTCCGGAACTTCGCCAATGTTTGCCATCGCCTGAATTTGAGGCTTCTTGTCAGTGCCCCGATTGTCTTCCTCTATTCTGAGTCGGACAACCAAGTCTTCTAGACTCATTTCCTTCCTCTTGTGTTTCAAGTAATTCTTGAAATCCCTCCACGAGGGCGGTAACTTCTCTATAACTGAAGATACTTGGAAGGATTCACTTAGAGCCATCCCTTCAGCGTGAACTTCATGAATTATTATCTGAAGCTCTTGGACTTGGCTCGTGACGGACTTGGAGTCCACCATTTTGAAGTCTAAGAACTTCGCGACCACGAACTTTTTCAGTCCGGCATCCTCAGTTCTATACTTCTTATCCAGTGCCTCCCAGAGGTCTTTGGCAGACTTCACTTCTTGAAAGACGCTGTAAAGTGAGTCACATAATCCACCGAGTAGGTAATTCCTGCAAAGGAAATCACCTTGGATCCAAGAATCATAAGCCATCCTTAGTTGGCTATCAGTTGACTCAGCCGAGACATAGGGAGCGTCTTCCCTTAAGTACCTTGCTAGGCTCAGAGTCGTAAGGTAGAACAGCATCTTTTGCTGCCACCTCTTAAAGTCAGCCCCGCTGAACTTGAATGGCTTTTCAGCCTGAGCCGGTATCACCGGGTTAGCCATAGGAACAAATGGAGAAATCGGACCAGAGCCAGACCCGGAACCAGGACCTAGTCCTGAACCGGAGTCTAACCCGGCGCCTCCGCCAGAACCGAAGCCAGAACCGGAACCAAACCCAGCACCGGAACCAGGACCCAGCCCTGAACCGGAACCAAAACCTGAACCGGAACCGAAAACTGAATCGGAACCAGGACCCAGCCCTGAACCGGAACTGAAGCCTGAACCGGAAGCAGGGCCCAGTCCTGAACCGGAACCAATGCCGAGACCAAGGCCGAAGTCTAGAGTATCAGCAGCAGCTGCAACATCATCACAGTTTGCCATTTTCAGATTTTTCGAAAAAATTTGAATCAACAGAAAAAAAAATTCGTGTTAAGTTTGTTGAACAAATTTAACGAACAATTTGAAAAATGCAAGAAAAGGATGAGAGTGTTTCGAGGCGAGAATTAACTCTTATCCTTAACACGAAATTGCCCCGGCTATAGGTGGTACCGGCTTTGAAAAAACGTGTCCCAAGATACAACGAAACCTTTTTTGAAGATTGAACCACTTCAATTTCAGAAAAAATCGAACTTTACTAAATTGCTGAAAAACTCAAGAAATGTTTGATGATGATATGATGAACTCAAGAACACTGGAGAGAATGTGTTTGAGTTGGTGTGTATTTCAGAATGCTGGAGGACCCCTTTATATAGGTGAAAAATCTGATAGAATTAAATCAAAAATTTAATTCTGCCATTAACCATTTTGTAACAGCCCAAATAAATCAGATGTTATGGCTGTTATGAAATAGTCTTCTAGAAGGCTGAATTTAAATTTAATTCGAATTAAAAAAAATGTGGCCAGCATTTTATTAATTCAAATTGATTTAATAAAATCAAATTTAGCTTTGTTGGATTTTCTGGAAAGCCCAATTAAACTTTTGTCCAAAAAGAATAATAGAGAGGCCCAAGCCCACACCAAACACCTCAAGCCACAAGACCAAGACCAAGGCTCAGGCCCACGACCCGGCCTGAGCCCGAACCCGGACCCTACCCCGGTCCGAGCCCGAGTCCGTGGTCCGGTCCGGTCCACCGGACCGCCCGAGTGAGGAGCTAAGAAATTGGGCCTAGACACAATTGCATAGCTCCTTCCCCTTTCACACAAAGGCCCAAAGTGGATGACCCAAGGGCCTAACCCTTGTCTTGAGGTAAGGAATTATAAACTCACTTGAATAATGATTTATATCCTATGTGGGATACACAAGTTCAAACACCTCACTTTAGCACTTAATTTCTCATTCGTTACAAGTCCGAATTGAGAAATTCGAAATGTTAATCTCATCTACTCGGAACGTAGATTAAGATTATCCAATAATCCTTTATATCCTGGACAAGCCCACACCAAACACCTCAAGCCACAAGGCCAAGGCCAAGGCCCAGGCGCACGGCCCACGACCCGGCCCGAGCCCGTGGTCTGGTCCGGTCCACCGGACCGCCCGAGTGAGGAGCTAAGAAATTGGGCCTAGACACAATTGCATAGCTCCTCCCCTTTTCACACAAAGGCCCAAAGTGGATGACCCAAGGGCCAAACACTTGTCTTGAGGTAAGGCATTATAAACCCACTTGAATAATGATTTATATCCTATGTGGGATACACAAGTTCAAACACCTCACTTTAGCACTTAATTTCTCATTCGTTACAAGTCCGAATTGAGAAATTCGAAATGCTAATCTCATCTACTCGGAACGTAGATTAAGATTATCCAATAATCCTTTATATCCCGGATACGTACAGTGTTCGAATTTCGTACACAAAAATGGTGGAACACACACTTGGTAAAACTCTTAAAATCCAATTTTTTTGGATTTCCAACAAGTCTTGCATAAAGAATTTGGAATTTAGGAAATTCTTCGAATTTGAAGTTGAGATTCTAGGCAACGCATGGTAATGATGGATTATCCAGAAGAATCCGAATTTGGAGGAACAAACTAGACTATAATAGCACTGTAAAAATACTTAGAAATAAGTAATATGAATGTTTCATATTCAATATTCATTCAGACGATCACAGTGAATTTATTGATAAATTTTTAATTCATAGCTTTCAAATCGCACAAACAAAATACATCAAAATCTTATATCCATCAAGAAAATATATACATTAATTAGAAATAACAACTTCACCCCCACAATTTTGTATAAATTATTTCGAATACTTGACTTAGAGATTCAATACCCTGCAAATCTTCTTCTTTGTCCTATCAAACAACATCATCATGTTGCAAAACAAGGGGAATAAGATTTGTGTGACATAATCATGGTAAAAATATAAAAAAAAAATTGAAAAGACAAAATAACGTATAGTAAAAGTTTTCAAAAATCCGAAGGTACTCTTGATAAATTCCCCTCATGTTAAAGACATTCTTACAATTACACTCCCTATGTATTTAAAAATTCTTTCAAATTTACTCATGTAAACTTTACACATAGAACCCTTGAGGAGGTGTGTTGGTAATTTTCAAAAAATAAAAAGGGTTTGGTAATTACATAATAAGTGAAAGGATCTGTCTGTAATTTTTCCTAAAATTTAACTAATATAATATCATGGTGAAATATTGAGAAAAGAAAAGAGACATGATCTCATTGTGAAGAACAGAAAAGGAATTGAAAATCTTGACAAGCAAGAAAATTGATCTTCAAATACATACCAAGTTTTATATTTTCGACGTACCTATAAAAGTCCAATAATCACCCCCAAAATTGAAACCAGAAATGTATTGGAAAAATCAAATACCATCGAGCGCACTAGCCTTCATATCCAAATTCAAATAGATTTGAAGAAGAGACATTTAGCCAAATAGCCCTCTTTTCAAAATCTTTGAAGGTAATATCACCTCTCACTGTAGCCAATTTTTTTTTTTTTTTTAATTAAATAAGGGGGGGATACCCAAACGAGAATTATCCCGACAAACCCGGGGTATTAGTCGTCTCTCGAGGCCAAGTAGTTTCTAGCCTATCAAGCTCGATGTACATGGTAGTTAATTGATCCGGGACATGAAGTCTCTTTAGCTCTTGATTAAATCCCGTCTTTGCCATACTATCCGCCACTTGGTTGGCTTCTCTCCAAATGTTCGAAATTCTAACTTGCCAATGGTGGTTAAGCCAATCTCGAATTCGAGATATAGTGTCGAAGAAATGGTGTGCCTCCGTAGCTTCGGAAATCGCATGTGTCGCCTCCCAACAATCCGTTTCCATAACAAGATTGTTAGCGTGATTATCCCATGCAACCTCCAACCCCGTCTCTATTGCTATAAGCTCGGCCTCCAAACAGTTGGTAGCCTCTGTACCGCCTTTGAAACCACCTGCCCAGCAGCCAAAGTGGTCCCGTAAGATGCCCCCAATCCCTGCATTGTTAACTCCGGTACGATTACGTGCAACCCAAGCTGCATCGACGTTCATCTTGAGTTCATTTGTCCTCGGCTTCGTCCAACCCACGTTCAGCGTTTCCGTAAAATCCTCCGGGTCGTGAGCATGAGCTGAATTCATCTCTCTAATCCGATTACGGATGACATCTAACGTCAAGGTGGGCAAGCTCCCTTCGTCGCCATGCACCGCATCGTTATGTGCCTTTGAGTTTCCAAATACGTCTCCAATTAATTTCATCTCCCTGGTGGGTGTCTCCTCCCGTAATATGATCATACGCACTTTTGCAAGTGTAAATCCCCTTAGTAGTGTAATTCCACACCAAGGTGTCCTTCTTAAGTCTTAACGCTTCCAGATTTATCAACTCGATATGCTTTCGAACCGGATCCGAGAGAGGAGGAATTTCATCCCACCGCCACCCATATCCCGGGCACCAGTAACTTTCCACCGTCCTTTTCAAGGTGGCGTTGTCCAGCTGGTTGGTAAGAAGATCATTGAGGACCAAGTCACCAACCCACGGGTCCATCCAGAACCTCACGTTAACCCCTGACCCAACTTTCCAATGCGAGTTATTCTGAATTAGAGGGAAGGAAGCTTGAATGCCACGCCAAGTGTGAGAGGTCCGACATCGGGAACGAGCTCTTTGGCGAAGCAGATATTTGTGGCGAAGCACTTGTACCCAAAGCCTCGAATCATCCGTCAAGACCTGCCATGCAAGTTTGCCGAGATAAGCAAGGTTCACCTCCCGCATTTTACGAAGACCTAAGCCCCCATGCTCCTTATTGTGGCATAAAGTATCCCAAGAGATTAAATGAATCCTTCTGTGATCTGAAGAGCCGCCCCACACAAATTGTCTGTTCTCCTTATCAATTTTCTCACAGATGCCGGCTGGGATGAGAGAAGTCTGCATAAGGTAGGAAGGGATAGTGGATGTCACCGCCTTGACTAATGTGACTCTGCCTGCAAAGGCGAGCTGATTTCGCTTCCATCCTTTGAGGCGCCCTCTCACCCGATCAACTAAGAATTGATAATCTTTCTTTAAAATCCTCGAGTGGTGAAGGGGCGCTCCGAGGTACTTGCCAAGATTATGCGTGATGTTAATGTTCGCTCGATTGGCGACTCTTCTAGCTATCATATTCGGGGTGTTGTCCGAGAAGAAGATGCGGGATTTTGATCGATTGACAGCCTGGCCCGACATATCACAGTAGTCTTCCAAAACCCCACTAATAATGTCAACTTGATGAACCGTGGCTTCCTCGAAGAGGATTAGGTCGTCTGCAAACATAAGGTGAGAGAGGCGGGGACCTGATCTCGAAGTAGGAATCGTGTGCCAGAGATTTTCCTTGACGGCTTTGTTGATGAGCGCACCTAATTTCTCAATACAGAAAACGAATAAGTATGGGGAGAGTGGATCTCCTTGCCTTAGCCCTCTTTTTGGATTAAACCAATCAGTTTTCTCCCCATTCCAAAGAAGTGAGAGACGGGCTGATGAGGTACAATCCAAGATAAGACGGGTCCAAGGGGCAGGGAAATCCATCTCTTTAAGCACATTTTCTAAAAATGACCAATCTATTCTGTCATATGCCTTCTCAAAATCAATCTTAGATATAAAGTAGCCTTTGGATCCCCTAGTTAACCTCATACTATGAATAGCTTCTTGGGTAATAATAATGTTATCTGTCGTTTGCCTCCCCTTAATGAAGCTACTCTGTGTTTGAGGTATTAGGGTGTCCATAAGCAGCCTTAGTCTATTAGCCATTGTTTTCGTAACAATTTTGAGAATCACGTTACATAACGAGATAGGTCTGAATTTAGAAAGATGGGTGGCATTTTTATCTTTGGGGATGAGAACAATGTGAGATTCATTTATGTGAGGAGCAATAGTACCTGAATGGATAGCTTTCTGCACTAAGAGAGTAATTTCATCGCCGAGGATGTGCCAACATTTTTGGTAGAAAAGAGGTTGGAGCCCGTCGGGTCCTGGAGACTTGGTAGGATACATATCTCAAAGGGCCTTGCGAACCTCATCTTTAGAGACCGTAGAATGCAGGTAATCTTTGTGAGACGAGCTAAGTCGAGGGAAGTGGGCTGTCGGGCGGTAGACTGACACCCTCTCCCCCTCCCCATACAGATTACGATAGTAGTCCACTGCCATATCTTTCATAGTAGTGGGATCCGTAACCCAGCTCCCGTCATCAGTCTGAAGAGTGCTAATCTTACCGCGGTTTTGTCTAGTCGAGGCTATGGTGTGGAAGAACCTCGTATTCATATCTCCCGCTTTGAGCCAGCGGATGCGGGACTTCTGTTTCCACATCAACTCTTCCTGGCGAAGGATGGTTTGATATTGGAGAGTGAGTCTAATTTCCAATTTCTGGAGCGAACGACTAAAGCAACGCCCCTGGGCCCTCTGAATGCCCCCAATACGCGCCCTCAGCTCTCTTTTTTTCTTAAAGATATTCCCAAAATGTTCGATGTTCCACATTTTCATACTACTCGTGAGTGAGTGGATCTTGTGGTGGATATCAGACTCCCCCGTGCTTATCCACTTCTCCTCTAAAAACTTGAGAAACTCCGAGTCAGTGAACCAGGCAAGCTGCATCCGGAACGGTCTTTGACTGCTATGATCCTCCCGGGACTTATGCGTACATAAAAGGAGTGGGGAGTGGTCTGAGCCAATACGCGGGAGGTGGAGAACTTCTGCCGTGGGGTGGTGCGCTTTCCAACTTGAATTGCACAGAATCCTGTCTAGCCGCTCTTGAAGAGGGGATTGGCCTCCTCTAGCCCAAGTAAAGTTGGAACCGACGAAGTGCATATCAATTAGCTCGCACTGGTTAATGCAATTTAAGAAGCTACGCCCCCGGTTCGGGTCAAAAGGCGCCCCGCCTGATTTCTCGGTAACCTTGGTGATCACGTTCATGTCTCCCGCGATAACCCAAGGCCCGTGGATTTGAGACGAAAGTTGAATGAGGTAGTTCCAAAGATGCTCCCGAGTCTCCGAGTGAGGACTAGCATAAACTGCGGAGAGGATCCAATCGGGCCCCCCATCTGAGTGAATGATAGAAGTTATGCATTGATCATTAGCAGCCACAAGCTCGAGATTAACTCTATTCGAGTCCCAGAGGATCCAAATACCCCCAGAAAAGCCTCGAGTATCCACAAATTCAACTTTATCCAAAGAGCTCCGTTTAATAATTTCCTTAGCATGGTCGCCTTTCACCTTAGTTTCGTAAAGGGCGAGAATAGCAGGATTGTGATTACGAAGGAGGTCGATAAGGGTGTTCATGAAAGTGGGGTTACCGGCTCCCCTACAATTCCTAAAAATGCAATTCATCAACAACATAAAAAGATTCAGAGAGTGATCATGAAACGATAACTAGGATCGTACCTCGGGGAGCTCAATGGCTCCCCTCCTCCTGAGATGCTACGGTACAGACCATGTCATTGGCCTCCTCCGACTCACTGCGAAGTTCCTCCAGAACATCTTCAAAGTTTTCATCATGAATAATTGAGTGAATATTTGGCGCGTCATCTTCGGGACGAAGGTTGCATGTCCCTCGGTCCGGAAGTTCTGGTGGACGAAGACTAGACAAAAATTCATTAATACCTATGTTGTCCATCCCGATACACGGAGGTGCGGGCTCGAGCTGGTCTACATAGTTCGAACCGAAAACAAGATCACCATGTGGGATCATGGTATTTATTTTCGGGCAAATGGAAAGCTTAGGGGAGGGAGGTTTGAAAATAAGTTTATTAGATTTTTGACCTTTTTTCATAGGCTGAGACAATTTCTTCTTCGCATTAGAGCTGTGCTTTTTTGATTTAGTAACCTGTTTACTTGTTCCCCCCATTTCCATTGGATTGGAGCTGATGGAATTGTTAATGATAGGGTAGTTTCGGCCCACTTGAAGGAGAGGTAGGGGGCTTTTATCCACTAACTCCCGATCTTTTGCTGCCACCTCTTAAAGTCAGCCCCGCTGAACTTGAATGGCTTTTCAGCCTGAGCCGGTATCACCGGGTTAGCCATAGGAACAAATGGAGAAATCGGACCAGAGCCAGACCCGGAACCAGGACCTAGTCCTGAACC
Source organism: Buddleja alternifolia (assembly GCA_019426215.1). Lineage (NCBI taxonomy): Eukaryota > Viridiplantae > Streptophyta > Magnoliopsida > Lamiales > Scrophulariaceae > Buddleja > Buddleja alternifolia. Next base: position 25,346,415 of record CM033407.1, read on the forward strand.
GGAGCCTAACCCGGCGCCTCCGCCAGAACCGAAGCCAGAACCGGAACCAAACCCAGCACCGGAACCAGGACCCAGCCCTGAACCGGAACCAAAACCTGAACCGGAACCGAAAACTGAATCGGAACCAGGACCCAGCCCTGAACCGGAACTGAAGCCTGAACCGGAAGCAGGGCCCAGCCCTGAACCGGAACCAATGCCGAGACCAAGGCCGAAGTCTAGAGTATCAGCAGCAGCTGCAACATCATCACAGTTTGCCATTTTCAGATTTTTCGAAAAAATTTGAATCAACAGAAAAAAAAAATTCGTGTTAAGTTTGTTGAACAAATTTAACGAACAATTTGAAAAATGCAAGAAAAGGATGAGAGTGTTTCGAGGCGAGAATTAACTCTTATCCTTAACACGAAATTGCCCCGGCTATAGGTGGTACCGGCTTTGAAAAAACGTGTCCCAAGATACAACGAAACCTTTTTTGAAGATTGAACCACTTCAATTTCAGAAAAAATCGAACTTTACTAAATTGCTGAAAAACTCAAGAAATGTTTGATGATGATATGATGAACTCAAGAACACTGGAGAGAATGTGTTTGAGTTGGTGTGTATTTCAGAATGCTGGAGGACCCCTTTATATAGGTGAAAAATCTGATAGAATTAAATCAAAAATTTAATTCTGCCATTAACCATTTTGTAACAGCCCAAATAAATCAGATGTTATGGCTGTTATGAAATAGTCTTCTAGAAGGCTGAATTTAAATTTAATTCGAATTAAAAAAAATGTGGCCAGCATTTTATTAATTCAAATTGATTTAATAAAATCAAATTTAGCTTTGTTGGATTTTCTGGAAAGCCCAATTAAACTTTTGTCCAAAAAGAATAATAGAGAGGCCCAAGCCCACACCAAACACCTCAAGCCACAAGACCAAGACCAAGGCTCAGGCCCACGACCCGGCCTGAGCCCGAACCCGGACCCTACCCCGGTCCGAGCCCGAGTCCGTGGTCCGGTCCGGTCCACCGGACCGCCCGAGTGAGGAGCTAAGAAATTGGGCCTAGACACAATTGCATAGCTCCTTCCCTTTCACACAAAGGCCCAAAGTGGATGACCCAAGGGCCTAACCCTTGTCTTGAGGTAAGGAATTATAAACTCACTTGAATAATGATTTATATCCTATGTGGGATACACAAGTTCAAACACCTCACTTTAGCACTTAATTTCTCATTCGTTACAAGTCCGAATTGAGAAATTCGAAATGTTAATCTCATCTACTCGGAACGTAGATTAAGATTATCCAATAATCCTTTATATCCTGGACAAGCCCACACCAAACACCTCAAGCCACAAGGCCAAGGCCAAGGCCCAGGCGCACGGCCCACGACCCGGCCCGAGCCCGTGGTCTGGTCCGGTCCACCGGACCGCCCGAGTGAGGAGCTAAGAAATTGGGCCTAGACACAATTGCATAGCTCCTCCCCTTTTCACACAAAGGCCCAAAGTGGATGACCCAAGGGCCAAACACTTGTCTTGAGGTAAGGCATTATAAACCCACTTGAATAATGATTTATATCCTATGTGGGATACACAAGTTCAAACACCTCACTTTAGCACTTAATTTCTCATTCGTTACAAGTCCGAATTGAGAAATTCGAAATGCTAATCTCATCTACTCGGAACGTAGATTAAGATTATCCAATAATCCTTTATATCCCGGATACGTACAGTGTTCGAATTTCGTACACAAAAATGGTGGAACACACACTTGGTAAAACTCTTAAAATCCAATTTTTTTGGATTTCCAACAAGTCTTGCATAAAGAATTTGGAATTTAGGAAATTCTTCGAATTTGAAGTTGAGATTCTAGGCAACGCATGGTAATGATGGATTATCCAGAAGAATCCGAATTTGGAGGAACAAACTAGACTATAATAGCACTGTAAAAATACTTAGAAATAAGTAATATGAATGTTTCATATTCAATATTCATTCAGACGATCACAGTGAATTTATTGATAAATTTTTAATTCATAGCTTTCAAATCGCACAAACAAAATACATCAAAATCTTATATCCATCAAGAAAATATATACATTAATTAGAAATAACAACTTCACCCCCACAATTTTGTATAAATTATTTCGAATACTTGACTTAGAGATTCAATACCCTGCAAATCTTCTTCTTTGTCCTATCAAACAACATCATCATGTTGCAAAACAAGGGGAATAAGATTTGTGTGACATAATCATGGTAAAAATATAAAAAAAAAATTGAAAAGACAAAATAACGTATAGTAAAAGTTTTCAAAAATCCGAAGGTACTCTTGATAAATTCCCCTCATGTTAAAGACATTCTTACAATTACACTCCCTATGTATTTAAAAATTCTTTCAAATTTACTCATGTAAACTTTACACATAGAACCCTTGAGGAGGTGTGTTGGTAATTTTCAAAAAATAAAAAGGGTTTGGTAATTACATAATAAGTGAAAGGATCTGTCTGTAATTTTTCCTAAAATTTAACTAATATAATATCATGGTGAAATATTGAGAAAAGAAAAGAGACATGATCTCATTGTGAAGAACAGAAAAGGAATTGAAAATCTTGACAAGCAAGAAAATTGATCTTCAAATACATACCAAGTTTTATATTTTCGACGTACCTATAAAAGTCCAATAATCACCCCCAAAATTGAAACCAGAAATGTATTGGAAAAATCAAATACCATCGAGCGCACTAGCCTTCATATCCAAATTCAAATAGATTTGAAGAAGAGACATTTAGCCAAATAGCCCTCTTTTCAAAATCTTTGAAGGTAATATCATCTCTCACTGTAGCCAATTTCTTTTAAATTTGAAGAATAGTGCACTCAATTGTGATTGAGTTCGCAATAAAGTGGCCTTGATTTGAAAGTTTATGCTAGAATTATATGAAGATTTATGCCAGAAAATAAGAGCTTTGGAAGATGGCAATCCCTATTTATTAGCTGGAAAACTCGGTTAGGGTGATATAAGGTATTTATAAGATTTGTATGGAATCATGCACGCAAACTAGAGTCCTATATTTCCTCAAAAAAAAAAAAAAAAAACAAACAAACTAGAGTCCTATATTATACAAAATCCAAAAACATAAAATTGTTGGATATATATCCAAAAAAAAGGGGAAATTGCAAGTCAAAGCTCTGTTAATAAAAACTTATATTATACTCGTATAATACACATACGTACGTATAATTAAAAAATACTTCCGTTTTTCATATACATTCTAAAAGTAATGAATAATACTCCTACTTTTGAGTTGAACTGTTTAGTACACGTACTTTACGTATCTCGTATAATACTCGATAAATAATACTCTAATTTTCGCGAAAAAAATATTTTTCTAATTTAAAACTTAAAACTTAATATAAATTTTTATAAATACTAATTGAATTATACAATTAAAAATTCTGAATGTTAATAATTTATTAAAATATTAATTATTTTCAATTAATGACTCATATAAAATATTATTTATATAAATTAAAAGCATGTGCAAGCAATAAATTTTACAAATTTATATAGAACTAACCCATATTTTTATTTTTGAATAATTAATTTATATCCGTATTATACTCGTACGTCTATGAATCCATTTATTTCTCATACATTTTAGCCAAATAAATCACTATAACTTTCAATAAAATTTCATAATATATACGTACGTATTAAATGATGAACTTTTCCCGTCCTGTATTTTACTAACTATGAGTCAAGAGCCGGTCAATAATAATTAAAAAAAGAGCTATAGTACAAAACATCTCAACGCGTGGGTGTATATATATTATATATACATTATATATTTGTCTATATCTATATATATTGGAGATTGGAGTTTGACAGCAATTAAATTTTTTTTTACTCATTTTTATTTTCTTAGAAATTTAAATTATTTTAATGAAAGAAAAAATTTAATTGGTTATTCAAGATATAGAATTTGTTCAATTGAAGGGAAACTGAGATTTACCATCTCATTAGATGTTTGCTTATCAAGCAATACATCTCCTAAAATAAAGGAAAATAGTTTCAAATAGTTTAGATCTATAGAAACCAAATAACTCTTTTTCTACTTTTACATATATATACATATATATATATATATATATTATATTATATACATATATATAAGAGCGAAGGCACACAGCTCTCGGTCAGTTGGTTGCACGATGCATTGGATCGCACCCCTTTAATTTGTTTTTTGTTTTTTTTCTTCTGTACAAAAACGACGTCGTTTTTCTGTTTTTTTCCTTTTGCCCTTTCTTGCCGAACGACGTGGATGCACTCGGATCTAACTTCCAAAGACGGAAAATGTTTATCCAAATTTTTGCTTTTGTTTGCGGTTGATTTCTTATTGTCGACCTCTTTGCATGAGTTTGCTGGTGCTTTCAGCCGGAAAATTTGGAACAAAATTTCGGCTTGTTAAGGTATACTTCGCTGGCATTTTGATTATTTTGACATACAAGTTACGAAATTTGGTTGATTTCTTATTGTTGGCCTCTTTGCTATATCTAAATTTCTTGTGTATGAGTTATCTTTAAACTTGAAAGATTGATTCTGAAAAAAGGGACTTGAGGTTACCTGGTGTCTCAGAAACTCAAAAAGTGACTACGTCCTGGAGTTGTGCTTTTTTTCTTCACCATGTAATGGTCTTTTTTTTAAAAAAAAAATTATTGATAATGGATTGGCTGTCTTTTCCTGTTTTGGCTACAAAAGGGAAAGTATGGCTTCGTATGGTTGTGTTTTCGAAAATGAATTTTGAATTTTTTTTGGAGAATGTGTATTATAGAAATTTGTGTGAAAATATTGACTTTATTTGTTTGTTTGGATGTATTTTTAGAATTTGATTGAAAGTAGAGTAGATGTGATATAAAGTTGATTTTTATTAGGATTTGATATATGAAATGATTGAGTTGGATATAAATGTGATGATGATGAGGGAAAAGATATTAAAATAATATTTTTTTGAATAGTGTTATGAGTTGGTAATAAAATAATATGTATATATACATACACATATACACACACATAATATTATATATATATATATATATTATACAATAGGATGGAAAAAAAATAAAAAATGAGAGACAGGGGGTGCGTTTATCGGTTGGGGAGGGGGGGGCGTGATTGGGTTTAGGGGGTGGGGGTGGGGGTGGGGGTGGGGCAGGGGGTCCGGGGGTTGTGCAGGCCTGCACGGAAGGAATTAGGGATGTTCATCTGTCGGTTTTTCAACCGAACCGAATTTTTGAAAATTCGGACCGAAAACCTATCCGAACAGGTTCGTTTCGGTTCAGTTAAAAAATCGATCGGTTCAGTCAGTTTTTTTTCGGTTCAGTTAAAACCGAAAATGAATTTTTTTTTTGCTACTGTTTTTTGGCTATTATTGTTCACTTTTTTTTGGAATGCATATATTTATAATTATGTTTAGCATGACCAAGTAAAATTAACATAATGAAATAAAAAAGTGAACTGGTTCAGTTCGGTTTTTCGATATAAATAAATAATTAAAATTTAATTATGACTAATTTCAATTCATTTTCCTATAAGTTGTCACTAGAAAACACATTTTCTTATATAGTTTTTGGTCTATATTATACTATATAAAAATAAAAATAAATCATTTTTTTGGTTAATCGAACCGACTGAACCTCAAAATCGAAAACCGAAATGAAAACCGAACGTTGGCAACAAAAAAAAAAACGAAAACAAAACCGAATTTTTCGGTTCGGACCGAAATTTCGGTTTGCGGTCGGTTCAGTCAATTTGTGAACACCCCTAGGAGGAATAGTGGAAGGATAGTGGGAATTATATTTTTTTTCCAAATTATATGTTATTAAATATTATCTAATAATAATAATTGGAATATTTGAAAAATTGAGTAGGGATTTTTATTAGAGAAAATGTCACTAATAGTCCCTAGAGTTTTAAATTTGTATCACTTTGGTCCCTAAAGTATTTTTTGTTACGCTACCATCCCTAATGTTATAATTTAGTCTCACTTTGGTCCTTAAAGTATTTTCTGTCTCACTTTGGTCCCTTTTTCGAATTTTATGCCTCACTTTAGTCCTTTTTTTTATTTTTTAACTTCCCCTCCCCAAAAAGAAAAAACTTTTATTATTTTCAATGCCACATCAAGACAATTCAAATTTAATTGATACTTGATCAAATTACATATAATTAAATTTATCATGTAATTAGTTGAGTTCAACTAAATTTTTTTATTATGTAGTTAGTTGAGTTCAATTTTTTTTTTTAAATCTCTATCTAAAATATATGGAATTTAAATTTTTTAAAAGTATTATATCAATGGCTAATTGTACCGCTTTATAACCGAATTTTGATATAATATATTAAATAATTTTATGATAAATATTTATTACTTAAATCTAATCGATTGCATTTAATTAATGTATTAATTTCTTTTCTAAAAAGCAAAGGATAAGTAGCACCAATAAAATCACAAAAATATCAATACACTAATTGAAATTGATTAGATTTAAGAAATGAATATTTATTGTAAAAAAATATTAAATTTATTTTATCAAAATTTGGTTATAAAACTGTGCAATTACGCATTAATATAACATATTTTTAAATATATATTCCATACATTTTAGATAGAGATTTTTTTTTAATTTTAGTTGAACTCAACTAATTACAAGATAAATTTAATTATATATAACTTGATCAAGTAGCAATTAAATTTCAATTGTCTTGAAGTTGTATTGAAAAAAATCAAAGTGTTTTTGGGGGATAAAAATGTAAAAAATAAAAAAAAGGACAAAAGTGAGACATAAAAATAAAAAAAGGACTAAAGTGAGGCATAAAATTCGAAAAAGAGACCAAAGTGAGACAGAAAATACTTTAAGGACCAAAGTGAGACTAAATTATAACATTAGGGATGGTAGCGTAACAAAAAATACTTTAGGGACCAAAGTGATACAAATTTAAAACTCCAAGGACTATTAGTGACATTTTCTCTTTTTATTATATAAAATATGAAAAAGTAAGAAAGAGAATGAGTTGGATAGTAGGATAGTGTAATTAATGATAAAAGATTGTGAAAAGATTGAAATGATTAGTTGTTATATAGGGGAATGTGTGGTGTATTTAAAATTTGACCATTTCTGTATTTGGCTTGGACTGTGTATTTTCATTTTTTGGTGATCCAAAAAATGATAATATTTTTAAGATTCACAACCATACAAAGCCTATGTGATGTTTCAAATTTCAAAATGGTTGTGTTTTCAGCAATGCTCTGTATGGTTGTGTTTTCGAAAATGGATTTTGAGTTTTTATTGTAGAACGTGTATTATAAAAATTCGTGTGAAAATATTAATTTTTTTTATTTGTTTGGATGTGTTTTTAAGAAGTGTTCGAAAGTTGTGTAGATGTGATATAAAGTTGATTGAATTAGTTATATATATAACGATGATAAGGAAAAAAATTAGAATAATATTTTATCTATATTATTTATTAAATCTATACTATTTATTAAAGTTGAGCACCCTAGAGTAACTACCTTGGGAAGTCAAAAGTGTACTCTCCAAAATGCCCTTCTACTCTTTACATTTGAGTAGATAAACAAGGGTTTAAATGGACAAATCAAACATATCCGCCCTCTAACTGCTGCCAACATGGACTAACTCCACGTTCCTTCACGGTTCTTTCATCTTCAATTTATCATTTGCATAAAACTCTGATTTACAAAGATTTTCATCACCAAGTTTCTCTCATCGGTTCTATGCATCTCTTTACAGAGATTTTTCACCCTCCATATGCACACAGATACAGGAAGAATCAGTTCAACAACATATAAGGGTCGACTAGATTCTTGCCACACTTCCGTCCAGTGGAATAAGTCCATCAGCAGTGAAGAATAGAGGTTAGATCTGTTTTCCACCACACTTCCTATCGACTCGAAAGCCGCTGAACCTGTACTTCTACCGTGTTCTTAGATGAAGATTTGATATGATCACAATAAGTGTTGATTCTTTTGCTTTGTACTTCAGTTTCGGACTTTCCGTGGAGGCGGCTTAAGGTTAGTGATGATAATTTCACTTCCTTTTTCTTCTTTTCAAGTAATAAATATTTCCAAACAAATTCTTATCATATCTCCAAACAAATTCTTATCGGTGGTCTGTGGGTGATCAAATTAATGCTGGGTTCTTTTGCTTTGTACTTCAGTTTCGAACTTTCGGCGGCTTAAGGTTAGTGATGATAATAATTTGACTTCCTTTTCCTTCTTTTCAAGTAATAAATATTTTCAATCAAATTGTTATCAGTGTTCAATATAAAATTCTATGAAACAAGCAACTTCTTATCAGTGTTGAATATAAAATTCTATGAAATGAATATGCAAAGGGTTCATTCTTAATAAACCAGAGTAATATTTGAAGCTTTGGAGAATTTTTTTAGCTTCTGAAAGGCAAATTTTGTGGACTTACACCTTTCGTGCTTCACAACGTAAGTTTTTTTTTTCTCTTTTAGCTTTGCATTATGTTTCGATTTCTTCGTTTATATAAAACGAAACTGAATTACTAAGAAAAAAGACAGACCTTACTCGCACTAATTTTACGTAGAAACATTCATCATGGATTAGTAATGCAATATTTTTTCACTGATTTTTCTCATAATAATATGAATTTAATTTATTTTTATTGTATCATATATATATAAATATATATATATGCTGTGTAAAATCTCAACCATATTCAATGTGAACTATCTTAATAAGATGGTAGATATAGTATTATAAATCTCTACTATCATGATATAGAAAATTATATTTTATATTTCAAATTGTAAACTATAGTATGATGTGAGATTGTAGTGATGTATTATGCCACCTACGTGAAATTTGCCTATCATAGTGACTTCATTAAGATCGTTAAAGGTAGAGATAGTCTTAATAGTGACATGGCATTAAAGTATAATTGTTAAAATGATAGAAGATGAAACAAGATTGGATGGAATATTAAATTACTCGGTTTCAATTTCAGTTATCAATTTCATTTTTTTTTTAAGATATGGAATCCATAGCTAACTCAACTTCTCTACCCAATTGGAATATCGAGAGTGCGAGACGACGAGATACAACAGGCCAACGTCGAACTAGGCAAGCCAGGACACCTGAACAACGAGAATTGCATCTTGCACGACGTCGGGCGAGCTATCAGAGGAGACATGCTGAATTGATTAACACTGCTCCTGTAAATACATCAATTGTGAATGGATCTGGGTTGGGTCGCCACCACGATGGTATGGTGGCGATTCGATTCAGTAGAATATAGTTTCTTCAACTTATAATGTAATTATTCCACAAATTCTAGACCCATGTATTAATGAAATTGAATTATTTATAACATGCAATAGTTTTCATGATAAAATTGTTATAAAAAAGCATATTCAATTATCTTGATTTATCATTTCTATATTATTTTGATTGTTCATACGACAACTCTATTTTAAGTTCATTGAAAACATACAGTAATTTTCATTTTCTTTTCAGGTAACAATTCAAATATAGTAAGTGTACCCAGTCATTTAGGCCCAATAACTCGCAGTAATGTGCCATCAACTTTTGAGCGTGGTAGTACAAGTGTAATTAATGAGACATCAATGAATAATAATCTAGGTATGATTATTCACATTTAAAGTTTGGAGTATCTCAATTATTTAATCATTTCTTCGAATTCTTTAGTCTCATCTCATTATATGACTTTCAAAGGGTTTTGTCTTACACAACACTATTTTATTTTTAAATTTTTTTTACTCCACAAGTGTTTTCAATGTTCACTTCTAATTATTTCATAAGATATATAGACCTTTATATTTGGTGATGCTTATTCGTGTGCATATTCAAAGATATTATTTAGCATAATCCTTTTTTCTCTAATATATTTAACTCATCGTTTTTAGGCAATAATCCGAGTATGGTGAGATAAACTTATCATTTAGGCCCAATAACCGAGAGTAATGTTCCGTCAACTTTTCAATGTGGCAACACTAGCCGAAACCAAGATACACTCATGGATGAGGATTACGGTAAATCTATTTATTATTAAAATTTTCTTCAAATATATTTTACGATGACTTTTACAAACTCTATTATTTACAATTTACTTAAATTTTTTAGCTGAATGTGTAGTTGCTTATTGCATGTGAATTAAGAAAAAATACCAACATTATTGTTTTGAAAAAATACACTAAGATTACAATACGAGTTCAATAATACAGCCTAACCATTAATCTATTATTTTTCAATCTTATATTTTAGCAGTTATAGGGTGACAAATTCTCATGCCATTTAAAATTTTGAAGAACTTTTTGTCTGGGGATGACAAGTTCTCTAGATAATTGAGTGAACATTATATTGATATTATTTTGTTTAGTGTGAAATAAATATCGTCACATATATGATTTTTTTTTTAAGATTTAAACAACATATTATATTATATACTACTAGCGGTCGAAACACATTCCATGCATGTGCGAAGCAAAAGAAAGTGTATATTACTCTTCATTAATAAAATAAAATTATTTAACATTGCTCAAGTGGAAATACATTATAGAAAAATATTCATTTCCCTATCTTAATAAACATTGTTTTCGTTATATGTGAACTATACTCTATAACAAAATTAGTCAAATGAATATATAAGAAACTAAAGAAACGAAGAAAAATAAGGATTACAATGCATTTTTTTTTTACATAGAATTTAACAAAGAAAAATAATGGGAAGTAAGAAACTAAGAGGAAAAGGTTGAATCAATAATTACAACATGGATCAGTGACTACATGAAAAGTGGATCAACTAATAAAGTTATTGTCTAACAGTAAAATACCTTTGCCTGTAAAAAACTTAATTTCATATATTGTATGAAAATATACAAAAGATAGATAAAGTATGTATTATATATCAAAGTGGGGAGACACTTGGTAAAATGAATAAATGCGAAAAGATACCACTGACAAAAGAAGTGTGTGCTTCCATGTACACTCTGTTTCTTTCACTTTTTCTTTTCCATTTCCTTTCCTCTGTTAATTTCTATAATAAATAACTCTTATTTATTAGCTTCAATAATTTCTATCTATAATAAATAAATAAAAAGACGATAATAAATATTAGTAGTGAAAATTGATTGGTAAATTCTCTCTTAATTTTACCATACTAAAAAAAGTTCAAAAATAATTAATAGGTTATGGGTATATTTGGTGCTTTGACTCAAAAGACACTACATAGAAGAGTGTTATACGGAATTAATTACCAAGTAATAATAGTACAAATTACAAATATATATTTCTCTTCCATTAAATGGAATAAACAAAGTTGAAAAATATATTTTTATAAAATCTTATTATGTCTAATGTAATGCAGTCTCACGTCGTGTTACCCACATGGATACTCATGATATTGGCCAACAAAATAGAGCGAGCACCACTGTGAATCGTTCAGCTCGGCCGCGCCGATATCATAACTTGGCTAGAAATTTCCATGAAAGAAATGGATATGTCAGGTTTCAGTTACGTGATCCAAGGAAATGTCAACATTGTGGAGCCACATTGTTTGAAGGTGAAACGTCTCAACTTTGTTGTCGAAATGGACATACATCACTACATCCAATACCGTCACCAGTTGAGTTACGAGAACTCTTCACCACAAACAATGCAGAAGGGCGACATTTCAGACAATATATTCGAGCTTACAATCATGTTTTCTCCTTCACATCTATGGGAGTACATGTAGATGAGAACTTGGCAACTGGTGGACAAGGGATATATACATTTCGTGCTCATGGTTGTGTATATCATCGAATAGGAACTCTTCTTCCAGCCCCAAATAGTAGACCGAGGTATATTCAAGTGTGGATTGTAGACACTGAGCATGAAATAGACAACCGACTATTAGAAAATCAAGAATTGAGAAGGGAATTGTTGAGGACAATACAAAGGATTCTTGATCAATATAATCCATTTGTTCATATGTTTAGGCAACTTGGCCAACGGGAAGATATACCTCATTGTCGACTTCTCATCAAATAACAAGCACCTAATCAGCATCAGTACAGTCTTCCAACAACATCACAAGTTGCAGCCGTTATTGTTGACAATGAAGGCATAGATAACATGAATAATAGGGACATTATTGTTGAAGGTATCAATGGGGGGTTAATGAATATACAAGATGTTGTCGGCTATTATGACCCTTTACAATATCCTTTACTTTTGCCATATGGTATGTATGGTTGGGATATAAATAGCCGAAATACTGATGGAACACGTTTGACGTGTCGAGATTTTTATGCCTACATGCTACAGGTTGGTAAACTACAATAGAAAGTACATATGTCCTAGATACACATTATCTACACTCTTATTATGCGCGTAATTTTTCATCACTTCAAACCCTAACGTGGTATAGCACATGTTAATTTTTTGTGATAGATACGAGAAAATAATCCATCCCTTCTACTTTATGGCGGACGTCTATTGCAACAATATGTGGTAGACAATTATGTAAAAATTGAAAGCCAAAGACTAAGATGGGTACGTCAAAATCAACATAATATCCGGTCTGAACTTTATCAAGGACTTCAAGACTGCTTACATGGTGGTGAAAATAATGCAGGTATTGTACTCTAGAAATTTAAAGTGCTATTGACGTGCATTTTAGATATATTTCTAATTAAATTTCTTTTAGGCAATGTTGGTCACAGAACAGTACTTCCATCATCTTTTGTTGGAAGTCCACGTGATATGTACCAACGCTATCAAGATGCCATGTCTCTGGTGCAAACATATGGAAAACTAGATTTGATGTTGACGATGACGTGCAACCCTAACTGGAAAAACATAAGAAATGAATTACTCCCATTTCAAACACCTCAAGACCGTCCAGATTTGATTACACGAGTGTTCCGAGCAAAGTTTGACGAATTCAAAAAGGACATAGTGGACAGAGGAGTTTTGGGGAAGGTACGTGTTTATTCTTATGTAATTGAATACCAAAAAAGAGGGCTACCGCATGATCATCTTTTGGTTATATTTGAGAATAGAGATAAGTTGCATAACTTCGATGAAGTTGTTCGTGCCGAGATACCTTCAAAAGAAGAAGAACCTGCTTTATATGAAGCAGTCCTTCGACATATGATTCATGGCCCATGTGGCTCTAACAACAATCAATCCCCATGCATGAAAAAAGGCAAATGCAAAAAGAATTTTCCAAAACCATTTGCTCCACACACGTCTCGAGGGAATAACTCATACCCAGTATATAGAAGACGTGAAGGTACACCAGTACCATTGATTGGTAATGATACAGTGATGGTCGATAATGGTTGGGTTGTGCCATATAATCCATGGCTTCTTTTGAAGTATGATTGTCATATTAATGTTGAAGTATGTGGCGGGATCAAAGGTGTAAAGTATATATATAAGTACATTCATAAGGGTCCAGATCGAGTCGCTTTTGAGTTACGTAGTGGGCAAAACCATGATGAAATTCAACAATTTGTGGATGGAAGATGGATTTCCGCACCAGAAGCATTTTGGCGAATTTTTGAGTTCACTATGAGTAGAATGTACTCGTTCGTCATTAGACTACAAGTACATTTGCCAAATCAGCATTCAGTGAATTTTAATGCTCATCAGTCTATAAGTGACATCTTGGATGATGACCATAATTCAAAGACAATGCTCACTGAGTTTTTCAAAATGAATTGTGATCCTTCCTTGACTGGAAAGTACTTATATCGAGAATTTCCAGAACACTTTACATGGAATAAATCACAAAAAGTTTGGGTGGCACGTACAAGTCAAAATAAAGTCATTGGAAGGATATATATAGTATCTCCATCAGAAGGTGAAAGATTTTATGAACGCATTCTTCTAAATCATGTTAGGGGACCTCGATCTTTTCAAGAATTGCTAACTGTAAATGGGGTTACGTATGATACATTTAAAGAGGCTGCTGAAAAAAGAAGATTGCTTCAACAAGATGATTATATAGTCCAATGTTTGCGAGAAGCATGTTCTGTTAGAATGCCATGCTCTTTGAGAAGATTATTTGTTTCAATATTGGTGTTCTGCCAACCCACTGGAGTTCGGCAATTATGGGATGAGTTCTACTCTTATATGGTTGAAGATTATGTAAACTCCAGTTCATCTAATACTTTCACCATTACCAATACGCTGCTACTCGAGCTAAGAAGATTGTTGCATCAATACAAAAGGAAAATCACTGAATTTGATCTGCCAGCAATCAGTGAGACCTTTACCAACAATTCACCACTTCCCAGAATAGTAGAAGATTAGTTGTCTGTTCATATTCCTGAAGGAGACTTGCTAGCTGTCCAAATGCTGAATCCTTATCAAAAAGCTGCATTTGAAACAATCATGACAAGTATTATGCATAACCAACCATCACTTTTTTTCATTGATGGGCCAGGAAGAACTGGAAAGACATTTTTATATAGAGCTCTATTGGCTTATCTGAGGAAGAATGGTCATATTGTTATTGCAGTAGCAACTTCTGGGATAGCTGCAACATTATTACCAGGAGGAAGAACAACACATTCACGTCTAAAAATTCCTCTTAAACCAACTGCAGGCAGCTTCTGTAAAATTAATAAGCAAACTGATCTAGCTGAGTTGATCAGACGTGCAACCGCTGTAGTTTGGGATGAAGCACCAATGACAAATCGCTATGCTTTTGAATCTGTAAACAATTCATTTAAAGATATAATGGAAAACAATTTGCCATTTGGGGGGGAAAATATGATATTTGGTGGAGATTTCAGACAAGTATTACCAGTAGTGAAAGGAGGGTCAATTGGACAACAAATTGCTGCAAGCATTTCAAGATCTACATTTTGGAATGATGTAAAAATTATACATCTTCAGCAAAATATGAGATCTGTAGAAGATGAAGACTTCTCACAGTTTTTGCTTCAAGTTGGTGATGGGTTGCAACGTACTTTTAATGGTGATTTTATACAGTTGCCTCAATCAATGATCATACCATGGGAAGGTGAACAATCACTCTACCAGTTGATTGATTCAGTTTTTCCAAATATGATTGAACATGTTAATGACGCAAACTACATGGTAGGCAGGGCCATTATCACTCCAAAAAATGTAGATGTTGATAAGATTAATGAAAAGCTAATAGATTTATTTCCTGGTGAAGAAAAGGTGTATTCATCCTGGGATTCAGTTGATGATTACCGAAACAATCTTTATCAAGAGGAGTTCTTAAACTCTCTTAGTCCAAGTGGTTTGCCTCCACATAAGCTCACATTGAAAAGAGGTTGTCCTATAATGCTTTTGAGGAATGTTGCTCCCGAACTTGGACTATGTAATGGCACAAGGCTAATATGTCGCAATCTTGGAAGAAACTTTATCGATGCAGAGATAATTACAGGGCCCCATAAAGGTACAAGATATTTTCTGCATCGGATGCCTTTGAAAAGTGAAGAGAACTCTGGCTTGCCATTTGTGCTGACACGTGCACAATTTCCAATAAGATTAAGCTTTGCTCTGACGATAAACAAATCACAAGGTCAAACAATACCAAACGTTGGAATTTTTTTGCGAAATCATGTTTTCAGTCATGGACAACTGTATGTAGCATTGTCAAGAGGGGTGTCACAAAACACAACAAAAGTCTTAGTCAAGAATGGAAAATTAGATCGCCGACAAGGTGTGTATACAAGAAATGTAGTTTACAAAGATGTTTTACTACCGTCCAACTAATGATCAAGCGTCCGTAAGTACTCGCTTTAACAATTACTTTAAATGTAAACTTTTATTTATAAACTTTGTATACATGTATAAATTAAAAATTTGAAGAATCAATAGAAAATATAGACGAAGTTGTTTTGATGTACACACACTTGGTGATTTTCTCACTATCTTATTGCAGGCACTTCTTCGTTCGTAACTAGATTTTATGTTCCGGCTGCTGCCACACGCATCCAAGAATTGGACGAACAGATGGTAGCATGGTATATGTGGAAGGAATCTCAGCTACAAAATCCACCTATAAGGGTATGCAATATAATCCCTCGAAAATTTCATACTTATTGCTTAAATGGAAAGTTTCTAAATTAAAAACTTATGATATTGTTTTTCATAAATAAAATTAAAACTATGCAGCCTTCCAAAATGCAAATATTGAGTCCAGGTTGGAAAACAATTGTGGGGATAAACGGAAAGGATTTAGGAAGATGGATCTTACGAGTACTAAGGAAACAAAGGCAAGCTCATGTTGTTCATTGTAGTATTATTTGAAAGTATTGCTGATAATTTTAACTGTGAAACTTATTTTTACAGGGAAGAAAGCACATCTTCGAAAGAAGAAGAGGACGTCGCAAAGGTATAAAACCTAGACTTATCAATAATTTTCAAAAATCTACATTGTCACAAATATATTACCTTAAACATATTTTTGCTAATATAATTGACAAAAAAACATAACAAAAAGAAGAAATAGAGATGAGAAGACTTTCTTTTAGGTATGATATTTACCTTTATGCATAATTTTGGAAAAATTGTATGTTTTGATAAATATATATTTTTTTAATAGGAAAGAAGATGGAGATGCTAATGATGACGACTTAAAAGTGGTATAAATAATATTTAAAGAAAATAACTCTTATTATTTACAAAATTATATTTATTACTATATAATCTTATTATGATTAAATTCTTATTTTCATTTCAGTACTTCAAAATACGTTATCAAAAGTGGTGTGCGGATGTCAAAGAATACAAGTGTAATTGCAAAGACGCTATGAGGTAATTTTATGTTTCTTTTTAAGATGAAATATGTTATATTCATACAAACCTATAAATGACATTTATATTTTCATCTAATTAATGCAGGTCCGCAACAAAAGTTTGTTGTGCAGATTTGTAGTACCATTCCCAAAGCTCTATTTGTATTGTAAATAATCATCTTTTTTTTGTATATAATGATGTAAATAGCTTCATGTTCTTCGCATTTGGGTATAAATTTGTCCAAATGTGAATTTGTTTCCAACTTTCTTAATCATGCACTATTTCTTTTCTTATATTAAAATATATCGTTTCAGAGAATTTATTTCCTACAAGTATCGCATATACATAAATGCATCGAATATGTCTAAAAAAATTTATGCACACTCATCGAGTGTGCCCCGGACGCTAGTTTATAATAAATTAAGAAAAATAATGAGTTGGATAGTTGAATTATGTAAGTAATGGGGAGAGAATGAAGTGATTCAAATGATGAAATATGAGTAGTTATATAGGGGGATGTGTGGTAGGATTTGAAATTGAGGTATTTTCTATAGAATTTGGTTTGATGCGAGCATTTTTATTTTTCGATGATCCAAAAAATGAAAATGTAACCCAAAAAACACAACCATACAGAGCCTATAAACTTATTGCTTGAACAAAAATATTAAATTGATTGTTAGATTCTAATATAAAGGCAAAGTAGATTGAATCAATTGAAGTTGATATTCAATTTTTATCTTTTTGGTTCATATAATAATTGTCATTCTTTGATTTCACATTTTATTACTTTGTTTAGTTGATGACGCTCTACATTTTAATTACTTGTTTTCTGCTGAATTTATTTTTTATTAATTAACTCTGATTTAGAGTAGTTAAAAGAATTAAAAACCAATAAATAACATGATAATAATTTTGTTTTAATTGCATAGGGTTAATTTTAAAATTCAAGGATAATTTTGTCATATTCAAATATATAAAAATCAAAGTTGGAGTTCTTATAGTAATTTATGAAGTGCAAATATCATTACCCTAAATTTATCTCATCACTTTGATGTGGATAAATTGTCACGTCAATCAGAGATAATTTGACAAGTCACTCATCAGTGGTGCAAAACGTGCGATACATGCTGATTAAACAAACAACTTGAGATTGAGAAATCAAAATGCTACAATGTAAGGTGTAACCTTGTAATCTCCCTCCAGTTCACTTCATTTAGACTTGTCAATAAGAATTAGAAAAGTGGAATTTGAGTATTTTTTTTCAAAAACAAAAACCCTTGAAATATAATTTCATATATATTTTTTAAATTAAATTAAGACCAACAACTTTTGAAATTAAATTAATGCCAAATCAAAATATAATTGTTTAAAATATGATATAATGCTTAAGTCTACATTTTTTTATTATATTAAGATTAAAAAGAAAAAATTGATTCAAGCTACTCGATTCTGGTGGGTTAGCAAAATACTTCTAATTTTTTTTTTTGGTTAATAAACTTCTAATGTCTGGTACTAATAATTAGCTAAAAAACGATAACATATATAGAAAATTCAAAATGTTCTAAGTTTAGTTTGTACACAGCTTGATTAACACAATTTTTAAAGTTCGATAATAATTTAAACAATCGAGCACATACCTCGATTTATTATTTGAATAAACTTATTCGAATGCAATTTGATAATTTCAGCAGGCCTTAGTTATGGGCCTAGGCCTGCATGACCAAGATGCACTTTCAACAAAACTGGAAAAGCATTTAATTACCACCGCCATATCTGGAGAGCTACAAATTCTGAAGAAATTAGGCTTTAATTGGATTGGATGTACACTCTATCTCCAAAAAAATATTTTTCAAATATTTTTTTTCTCAAAAATACGTTTAGTTGGCATATTATGAAAAAAAATTTAAATAAAAATCTCAAAAAATTTCTATGAAAAATTCTTGAAAAAAAAATAAAATATTTTTACTATTTATGATTTGACAATTTATTCACCAATTAAAAAGTTTAGTTTGACTATTGTTCAACACTGAAAAGTTAAATTAATTACATATTTTAATACAAAATAATGTAACGAGCAAAATAAGATCTATTTTACTTATTTTTTTATGACTAAATCGATAAATTTGACTAAAATATATTTATAAAAAATAATATTTAAATATTAATATAAACAAACTTTCACAATAAAAAACATATCACATCAATCATAATCATTACAAATTTTTCTCAAAATAAAAACTCTTCCAACCACATTTCTAAATCAACATTTTTTATTCCTAAAAATCTTTTTTCTCAACCACATTTCTAAGACAACATTTTTTATTCCTAAAAATCTTTTTTCTTATGAATTTTTTTTATCGGAGATGGATATGCCCTTATTATCGAAGCACCCAAACTTTAACAGAGGTACGTTTTTGATGATTAAATTGTCAAATTCTCAGAAAGCAGAAATTTTAATTATTCATCTGTTATTTCACATAGAATTCTCGATTAGCTGACTATTTAGTGCTTGTAATTATGTTTCATCCGCGAATTTTCAGAGGCGTTGGATTATCTGCTTCCAAAAGTTGAATCGTGCAAGGATTTGCTCCGGTATGTTTTAAAATCTGCAAATGTACATATACTTGGTTTTTGCGAGTTTTAATTTTTGATCATTTTGAATGATTGTATTTATGCTGAGCTGAAATTGCGGATTTGAGGTTGTTAATTTTAGAATTTGGATTATGGTGTCTTCATTTCGGCCACAAGATTTGAAATGCATGTAATTGGAATCGGCATTGAACTTACCGATTTTCGCAAATCCTAGTGTACTATAACATAAGAGCGAGAGTAGGATGCTCTCGGTCAGTCGGGTGCACGATTAACTAGATTTTGTTTTTTTCCCCTCTTGCCTGACAAAACGACGCCTATAAACGCCGCCTTACACATTTTTCTTCCTTTCTCACGCCGCCTTACACCTTCTTATTCCTTTCCGAAGAATTTTCGACCGCAATTTTGGATCCTTTCTCAAGAACTTCCTCGCGAGAGAGAAAAAGGGTTTCAGCAACAAAAAAGATTTGGAATTTTCGGCTGCTTCGAATTGGGGTATCAAAAATTCGGGTTTGTTTCTCAGTTTCCTCTATATCTTTGTTGTGGTTTCTAAAATTTGAATTCATGGGTTGAATCTGATTTTGTGTCCTCTGCCTTGAATTAGATTTTGTGTTCTCTGCCATAAATCAGATTTTGGGTTGAAACAAATTTGGAACTATGTGTTTGATTTTGTTAGGGAGCTATTGAAGATACAATTAGTTGTCAAAAAACTCATGTTTGGATTCCTTCAATTTGTGAAATAAATATGTGTTCTAATTTTTGTCTTCTCTGCCATGGAATAATTTAGTTTTGTGTTATAGAGTTCTTCTAAACAGTTCATGACAACTTGCTTAGCAGAATTCTTGTAGTTTAGGAAACTACAAGAAGTAGAAAACCTCAATTGCTTAGCAGAAAGGTTTTACGCAATGAGAAAAAAAATAACTACAGACTGATTTAACTAAGAAATAGATAAGTAAACTGTTAATGATTTATGACTACCTATTGAAGAATTATTTCATCAGGAGAACATCGATTCATGATCACATAAAAGTTATGAAGAATTGGATGTTGAATATCAGAGCACAAAAGACTAAATAAAATTGATAGAAGATGAAGTGCACAAAGTAGAATATCTTATGGAAGAACAAAGTATTGCTGGGAAGGAATTGTTTATTAGAAGCAATTAAACAGCCTTTTATAGGCATACAATGATAACAGACTCAATAACACGTTCTCCTTCTATTTAGCAACAGACTCACTAACTCTATGACTAGACTTGACTAGAAAATAGGAAAAATCAGATTACATAATTCAGAAAATTAGCAACAACTAAACTGCTTAACTGAAAAATAGGAATAACTATGCAACTAACAATAAACTTGGTCAATTGAGTCTTCAAGTGATTCTTTCCAGAAGCTGGAGTTGTAATTTAACACTTCCCCTCAACACCAGCTTGCATTCTTTTGACCATGCCGAGTTGATGACAGCAATTTTCAAACTTGTTTCCACTAAGGCTTTTTGTGAATAAATCTGCTGCTTGGTTCTCTGTTTTAATATGCCTCAGGTTAATCTCTTCTTCTAGAACCTTTTCCCTAATAAAATGATAATGTACCTCCACATGCTTAGTTCTAGCATGAAAAATTGGATTCTCTGCCAAGCGTATTGTTGACTGCTTGTCGCAATACATAGGAATTGCATAATTTGTTGGCTGATGCAAGTCCTTCAGCAATTGCATAAGCCAACTACTCTCTTGAGCTGCACTTGCTGCAGCTCGATACTCCGCTTCGGTTGTTGACAAAGACATAGTTGGTTGTCTTTTGCTGCACCAAGAAATTGCTCCCGTTCCAAGCATAAAAACATATCCAGTAGTCGAACGTCGGGTATCATGATCACCTGCATAATCCGCATCACAATAACCAACTAACTTGCAATCTCCACCTTTCTTGTATAAGACACCATAGTCCAGCGTACCCTTCACATATCTCAAAATTCGTCGTACAGCTTCCAAGTGAGGCTTCTTTGGATTTTGCATGTACCGACTCATCACACTGACTGCATAAGATATGTCGGGTCTGGTTAAAGTTAGGTAGATCAAACTACCCACTGTCTGTACATCGTCGAATTTTCCAAATTTCTCCCTTCATGAGCACACAGTTTCGCATTTGGCTCCATTGGAGTAGAAATTGGCTTGCACTCAACCATTCCAAACTTTCTCAACAATTCCTTGGAGTATTTTTGCTGATGAAGAAGTATTCCTTCTTGAGTGCGATCAACCTCTAGACCAAGAAAGTGCTTGAGTTGTCCAAGTTCTTTCATCTGGAAACGAATCGATAAATTTTTCTTCGTTTGATGGATTTCTTCCTCGCAATCACCTGTTATGATTAAGTCATCCACATAAACTAGCACAATAGCTAGTTTCCCAGTATTAACTTTGACAAATAAACTAGAATCTGAAGGTGTCATAGAATAACCACAATGAATCAAAAATTCAGCAATCTTACCATACGAAGCCCTCGGTGCTTGCTTTAATCCATAAAGGCCTTTCGCAGCTTACACACATATTCAGGATGATCTTGATTCTGAAAACCCATTGGTTGAGTCATGTAGATCTCCCTATCCAGTTCTCCATGCAAAAATGCATTCTTTATGTCCATTTGCCACAAGTTCCAGCTTTTACTAGCTGCAAGTGCCAGTAAAAATCGTACAGTTGTAAGCTTTGCGACTGGACTAAATGTTTCGTCATAGTCTAGTCCATATTGTTGAGAGAATCCTCGAGCTACCAAACGAGCTTTGTGTCTCTCGATCGATCCATCTGTTTGACGCTTTATTCTATAAACCCACTTGCAAGAAATAGGCTTCACATCTCTTGGCTTTGGCACGATTTCCCAAGTTTGATTTCTCTCCAATGCAACAATTTCTTCTTCCATAGCTTTAGTCCACTCCGGATTTTGAAATGCTTCCTCAAATGTGTCGGGTTCTTTTACATATGCTTCTTCTACTATAGCGGCATTGGCATATTTGGGATTGGGTTTTCTAACTCTTGTTGTTCTTCTAAGTGGAGTTGGAACTTCTGTTTCACCATTCTCATTTTCTTGGCTTCTTTGTTGATACACACCAGTTTGCCAAGGACCTTGCATTGCGCCTTCTTCGACATACCCCCTATTATCAGAATCTTCATCTTGACCTGAACTTAGTTGGATTGGAGCAGATTCCAACTTATCTCTAAAAACATCTGAGTCTGGTAATATATCCTTTTCAGAAGACCACCAAGTAGACGCCTCATCAAACACCACATTCCGGGATGTATAACATTTTCCCGTTGTAGGATCACAACATTTCCACCCTTTTCTTTGACTGTCATATCCAACAAAAATACACCTAACAGCCTTTTTATCAATCTTGCTACGTAAATGATTAGGTACAAATACATAACACACACATCCGAAAACACGGAAATAACTAACTTTAGGTTTCATGTTCCATAATTTTTCAAAGGGTGAAAGAAAACATAACCTTTGTTGAGGAAGTCTGTTAATGACAAAAGTTGCCGTCTTCATTGCTTCTACCCAAAATCGTCCCGGGACATTTTTCGCATGAAGCATACTTCGACATATTTCTGTCAGGTGCCTGTTCTTTCTTTCTGCTACGCCGTTTTGCTGCGGAGTGTTGGCACATGTGAACTGATGGCGGATTCGGCATTCTCGAAGAAAATTGTGAAACTCATCAGAGGTATACTCTCCCCTGTTGTCAGTGCGTATGCAACATATTTTCTTACCAATTTCCGATTCCACCATTTCTCTAAACTCTTTGAACTTACAGAAAGTTTCAGATTTTTCTTTCATAAAATAAACCCACACGTACCTGGAAAAGTCATCAATAAAGGTGACCATGTACTTCATCCCACCGATAGAGTGTTGCTTAACAGGTCCAAACACATCGGAGTGAATTAACTCTAACGGTTCTTTCGCCTTAAATTTGGACTCTTCATATGGCAACTGATGCGCTTTTTCATACTGACATCCTGCACATATTGTGTCTGTTCTTAGTTCAAGTTGAGGAAGTCCCTTCGACATTGACTTTTTCATCATCACATCTAGTTTGGAATAGCTAACGTGACTCAACCGCATGTGCCATAAGTCGGCTGTCTCGTTCTTCCTCGTCT
Organism: Buddleja alternifolia; assembly: GCA_019426215.1. Lineage (NCBI taxonomy): Eukaryota > Viridiplantae > Streptophyta > Magnoliopsida > Lamiales > Scrophulariaceae > Buddleja > Buddleja alternifolia. The sequence continues at coordinate 25,369,951 of CM033407.1, forward strand.
TGTCTACATATGCAGTTTCCACTGACATCACATAGACAGACTCTAGTTTTCGTCCCTCCATAACCGGATCTCCTGTAATCTCAAGGTCGCGATATACCTTCACATCTTGTGGACCGAATATAACAAAATGGCCTGAAGATGTAAATTGTGCTACTGATAGAAGATTTTTCTTCATACCTGGTACATGATAAACATTTTGAAGTGATACCTCATTAGCACTATATTGAGAAGAGACCACCGTATTACCGATGTGAGCTATCGGTAACTTTGAGTTGTTGGCTGTCACCACCACTCGACTCCCTTTGTACTCTGACAGATTTTGTAACTTTTCTTTATCACCTGTCATATGATTTGAGCATCCCGAATCGACTATCCAATCTTTCTCATAGTCAATTTGTTCATGCGTGGTTGCTGTGAGAGCTAACTCTTCTTCTGCAACAAAGAGTGCATCAGCATCCCACTCATCTTCGCTTTTGGAGGTTGCAGCATTACTCTCCACATTATCTTCCTTCGACCAACAATCTTTCGCCATATGACCCTTCTTTTTGCAATTGTAGCACTTCCCTTCAAACTTTTTCTTGTTTCGACGATTCTTCGAAGTTCCCTCTAGATTGATGCTTCTTCCACCTTGATGATTTTTCTCTTTGTCCGCATTTTTCTTGGATCCACCTTTAGTGTGCTGCTTGGAATTCCATCTGCCTTTGTTGACGTAAAGTGCTTCCTCTTCTTCCTTCAACGAAACTCCTCCCATTTGCTTGGCTAAGGCTTCTTGACCAGCGAGCAAATTTTCGAACTCAACAAGTGATGGTTCCTTTTGCCATCCCTGTACTGCAGCAACAAAGCTTCTATATTCGGGTCTCAAACCATGGATAATTATTCTCTTCATCCTGGTTTCTCGGATTGGAGCTTCTGGATCCAACTCCGAAAGTTCCCGACATAGTGACTTCACCTTGTGGAAGTACTGAGCAATCGTCATGTCACGTTGTGCTATCGACAATAGTGTGCTCTCTAGAAGTTGCAGCCTCGTGTCATTTTTCTTTGAGAAAAGCGTGGCTAAAGTATCCCAAGCTTCTTTTGGAGTCTCGGCATTCCGGATGTGCTCTAGAACATCTTCTTCAATCGTAGTCTTTAAAGCGAACATAGCTTTGCCTGCTTTTATCTTCCACTTTCGCAATGCACCATTTACATCATCTGCCGGTTGCGAAACTTCACTTCCGTTGACAACAAGTCTTGGCCTTGCATATAAGATGACATGCATGTCGACCAAGAATTGTAGTTCTGATTGTTTAGCTTTTTAATTCCGCCCACGACTTGAAGGTCACCCATCTTGCCAACAAAGGATACTCACCAAGCCAATACCCACAAACCTGGCTCTGATGCCAGATTGTTGAATATCAGAGCACAAAAGACTAAATAAAATTGATAGAAGATGAAGTGCACAAAGTAGAATATCTTATGGAAGAACAAAGTATTGCTGCGAAGGAATTGTTTATTAGAAGCAATTAAACAGCCTTTTATAGGCATACAATGATAACAGACTCAATAACACGTTCTCCTTCTATTTAGCAACAGACTCACTAACTCTATGACTAGACTTGACTAGAAAATAGGAAAAATCAGATTACATAATTCAGAAAATTAGCAACAACTAAACTGCTTAACTGAAAAATAGGAATAACTATGCAACTAACAATAAACTTGGTCAATTGAGTCTTCAAGTGATTCTTTCCAGAAGCTGGAGTTGTAATTTAACATTGGATATTTATCAATGGTGGTTATTGTTTCATTTAATCATTAACATCAAGAAAATTTGAAGGCTGAACACGGAGCAATTTTAAATCAGATTCATCTAACAAAAATGTATGTCCTCTTTCACTAAAAGTTTTGTCGTTTGATTTGGTAGAGCTCTGTCCATTGCTGGTTTCGGTTTGGCGAGAGAAAAGGTTTCTGTAGGAAAAAAGGTTTGGAATTTTCGGGTGCTTCAAATTTGGTATCAAAAATTCGGGTTATTTCTCTGTCTCCTCTATCTCTATTGTGGTTTTGTTTGGGAACTTTAGGACTCTTTTTTACTTGTTGCGGATCTGGGTGTGAGTAAGGGTTTGTGTGAGTTCTTTTTTTTTTTTTTTTTAATTTGCTATACAATTGAACCAATCTAATTAGCATGACATATTTGCATGCATGCCTGTTCGAGAGGTAGAGGAAGCGGAAAATTTGTTAAGATTTTTGGTGACGTGTTAATAGAGCCTCACCTGCTTGTCGGCTTCAACCTTTGTAGGATTCTCAAATTTTGGATTTCTTTTTACTTGTTTTAGATTTTGGTGTCGAGGTAGCCTCGGTTTGTTTTTACCTGTTTCAGATTTTCATGTTCAATTTCAATTTGGTTTCGTCTGTTTACTGTGGGTAAACGTATATGTGAATTCTTACTTGTGATTTTCCTGAGTCGCTTTCGTTTTAGAGGATGAGGTTTAGGTCTTGGTAATAAATTAAAGGGCGGCCCTTCCAAATTTAGTAAATTTGAGCATATCTGAAGACTATATTGATGCTATTTCGAGGAATAGAGTACAAAGATGACAATGTTTACATTCTATGGCCAATAAAGGAACATATTCTTACGTGAAGCCTCGAATCTTCATAATATCGTGGGAATTGCAACTGCCTGAAAAGTGTGTCAGCGATAGAACGGTGTTAAACAAGGAGAACGATTTTGGGTTCCAAAAAAAAAAAAACTCAGAGTTTGCTTCTTCTGATTTTCGAATTTAATCTGCCTTATTTTTTCAGGTTTTGGAAATCTTCGCTTTCTTTTACTTGTTTCAGATTTTGGTATCGAATTTGGACTTTATTTTGCCTGAATAAAGGTGTATGAAAGGCAAACTTTTGTGGTATAAGAAGGGGGAAACTTTTAGGGTCTATGATTAGCTGTTGGGGAGTGGAAACCGAACTTAAGACTCTTGGAAAGTTAGTAAATTTGAGCAAACGTTAGTAAATTTGAGCATATCTAAAGCTTATATTGATATTAGACTTAGTTATTAGGAAAGTAGAAAATTTGAGGAATAGACTATAAAGATCACAATGTTCACATTCTGTTGACGATGAAGGTTCGTATTCTTGCGTAAGTTACTGAACCAGATTGCAGATACTTTCCTTGACAGGTTTGAGTGAAGGGAAAAAAAGGCTTTCATCAGAACCATATTTGGCTGTTCACCTAACAAATAGTACTCTTCTGGAAGAAAATATATACCTAATACATACACACAAAGACCAAATCAAGACTTTATGAAAGTTCACGACCCGTGGGCCTTCTAATCCGCATCTACTTTCAATTACATGTCATGGATGCTACATATAATACATACGCATATATATGTGTATATCATGGAAAAAAGGTTCTAATGGAGAAATAGCCTCAGCCATGAGATTTTTGTTTTGCTTACAACAAAATATCGTTACTTAATTTGCTCTTGGTTTTACTGTATTAAATGGGCACTTCTAATTAAAGCTCTTCCTATGTTTTCAACTTTCCATAAACTATATACCCAAGCAAAGAGGAAGTAAATATACTTCATAACAAACGATCACAATTCTGATGTTTTTAGGGTGGCTCGAATTTTGGCCTCTATTTGATTTCGGGTTTATTGACTCGTTTGGGTTCAGCTGGTTTACCGAAAAATTGACTTACTTTTTTTTTTTCAGTTTTTTTTTTTTTCGGTTTATGTGTTTGGCTACTGTGTAAAACTTTGTAGTTTTACAGAATTTTGAGGTAAACTTATTTCTTTTCGGCGTTGCCTTATTTTTTGTAGTCTTAAATTAATAAAAAGAAGAAGTTAGTTGAAAGATATTGTGGGATTGTTTTAATATACGTCCTCATACAACTTGTTATTTGACTAAATTTTTATGAATTGTGAAATGGATGTGGTCTATGCAGAAGAAAATTTGTTATTTTATTTCTAAATCCATTTTATCCCCGACCCCTTGTCATTTTAATTTGCACTTTGTTGTTATTTCAATAGCTATTTACTTTTTAATATGCAGGATTTCTAAGGTTCGTGATTGGCTGCAGACAACTTTTTGCTTGTGCTTTTTTTAGCTCCGAGGTTTGTTATCTATTTTTATTTATCCATATTCCACTCGATGCTTCGCATTAATCTGACAAAATTACATCTTTCGAATCATGCAGATTATTGTCTAACTCAGTTCTGGTTAGAATTTGACTTTTGCTTTGCACCTATCTCAGGTTTCTTTACCTTGTTTTTCGTGAATTTCTAGAATCTGTTTACAGTTTTTGGTAGCTAATTTAGTTTGTCAAGCTTTGTTATGGATGTAGAGGCTGAACGCCGGGAATTAGCATTGAGGGATTTATTGAATTATAATGGACAATTTTGTGTAACAAAGAGTAGATTTATGGAAACTACACGTGTATGATATTCCTATTTGCCAAGGATTCGTATAGATGAAAATTACTGGTGTAATTATATTCTAGGTAAATTGTACTATATAATCCTCTGTTGCTCAATAATTTTAATCATACTACTTAGTAAAGATAAAAAAATCATAGTATAACCAGCCATTTAGACTGCCATTTAATCGTTGTAGGCATAAAACCATTGTACCGGGGACAATCACCGCGCATCGCGCGGTGCTGACTAACTAGTTCATTCATATCACTCAATCGATTAGCAAAGAGGCAGGAACTTTCTAGAATTGTTTTCTAAAATTCTTACATATTTTAGGGTAATGATATTGGACACTCCATAAATTACTATAAGAACTCCAAATTTAAATTCTGTATTAAAACATGACAATAATACTCATTAAATCTAATTTATTATGAACTTCAAAATTGAGTTACAAGACTATTTTTATGCATCAAAACAAATAAGCTGTTATAGGACCATTCAATAAGCAATTTTTTATATGTCGTAGGTACCTTGCAAAAATCGTGGAGTTTTAGGTCTTAATATTCGCCATGGAAAGTGCTGCCGTGTAATAATCTATGTAAAAGTGTTAGTCGGATACGCGATCTTTCTGTGGAAGATCCTTAATCCCTTCCGCAAAGACTCAAACGGTGGACAAGAAAGACTCCTTCAGTTCTCTGATCTGCAAATTCACTCTTCAAACCCAACAAATTCTTCATCTCGTCGGCTCACAAGCTAACAGAGTAACATATTTGAATCTTTGATTGTCCAATGTCACAAACCCTAACATCATCTCTTTTCCCGCTACCGCTACATCTGCAATTGCTGTTGAATAAGGTGCTCATGACTAAGCTGCGTCCTAAACGATGTCATTTGGTGGATGGTGTACAAGAAATTTACGACGTAGATGTTAGGGTGCCTGGGGAGGTGCAGCCTCAGCTTGAGTTCAAACCGTTTGCTAAGTATCAGTCTGACCCGGGACTTGTATTGGGCAGGCGAACCGCGGTTAATAACATGTATATATGTTATGCGCTAAAGGGGTGTGGGATGATTCGGGTGCACAAAATTTACTCTACTTTTACAGCCCAGCTTATGGGTCTATCTCTGGTTAGTTGGTTTCCTACCTCTTAATTGCCTCCTCTTGAATATTAATAATAATAATAATAATAATAATAATAATAATTTATGATTTTTTAATGATGATTTATTTGTTGAAATTTTGTTGGTTTACCTCTTAATAGCCTCCTCTTGAATTTAATAATTTGTGATTTTACTGATGATTTGTTGAAATTTTGTTGGTTTGTTGGTTTACTACCTCTTAATGGTCTCCTCTTGAATTTAATAATAATTTATGATTTTACTGATGATTTATTTGTTGAAATGTCTTCCAGAGGAGGGTCGTGGACATGGTTTTCTTTGCTGAGGATGTTCACCTCTTGGCTAGGTAGCTGGAATTGTTAGCCTCTTGCTTGCTTGTTACATCTTTGTTCCTCGTTTGTGCTTATTAATATGCTTGTTATATTTGGTTGGATTAATTACATTACAGTGCAAGTGCCGATGGCTGGATTGTTGTACATGACATTGGTGAAGGTCCAGATGAACAAGACAATCCTCAGATTACTGGAAAGGTTGTTGTTGCGGTTCAATTTATTGGAGGGGAAGGGGAATCTGAATATGCACACCCCAGAGTGTGTTGGCATTGCCATAAACGAGTAAGTATTGCCATTCTTTCTTTTACATTTACATTTACCTTTTTCATTTTTTTTTTAACGATGTATTTTGTCTTCTGGACATAAATAATATTGGTAATAACCACAGCAGTAATCTTGTTCTTCTCACAGGAAGTTCTTGTAGTGGGAATTGGTAATAATGTTCTGAAGATTGATATTACAAAAGTTGAAAGAGATTCAGAAGGGAAGCCCCTTAGTTGTTCCTTTGATAAGTTGATCGAGGGGGTTCAACTTGTTGGTAGCCATGACGGACAGGTCACAGACTTGTCCATGTGTCACTCGATGACCACTACCCGGTTGGTTTCTGCTTCAGTGGCTGGCACGGTGAGTTGAAAGTTGTAAGATATTGTAATTTATTGTTTACCTTTCTGCAATCTCAGTTTGGCTTCTTTTTGACTTCTTTTTGTTATCACAGATAAAGATTTGGGAAGATCACAAGTCACTCCCCATTGCAGTCTTCGGCCTTATGATGGCCAGCCTGTTAATTCTGTCACGTTTGTGCCTGCTCCTGATCGGCCCGATCATATCATACTTATCACGGGGGTACATGCATATTAGTTTTTTAATATTTATGTAGTTCTTTCCATATATATTCTTTTGGACTCAACTTTTAAAGGATATTTTCAGGGGCCACTGAATCGGGAAGTGAAAATATGGGTATCAGCAAGTGATGAAGGTTGGTTGCTTCCTAGTGATGCCGAATCATGGAACTGTACTCAGACATTGGAGTTTAAGAGTTCTATGGGTCGATCGGATGAAGCTTTCTTCAATCAAGTAATAGCCTTGTCACAAGCTGGTCTTCTCCTATTGGCCAATGCCAAAAGGAATGCTATATATGCTGTGCACTTGGAATATGGTCCAAACCCAGCAGCAGCCCGCATGGACTATATAGCAGAATTTACTGTCACCACTCCAATCTTAAGTTTTAGTGGGACGAGTTTTAGTGGGCCGAGTTTTAGTGGGACGGGTGAATTATTACCTTGTTGTGAACAAATTGTCGAGGTATATGGTGTCCAGACACAGGCAATTCAGCAATACACTTTGGATTTGTCACAGCGTGTGCGTTCCGTCATGAAAGAGATGCCGAAACAGGTGATGGTCATCCCTGTTGTAATCTGTGTAGTGGATTTTTTTCTATGTGATCTCACCCTAATGTTTCAAATCTTTTTTTGCAGATTTTAACCGCGGCAGAAAGGCGAAAGCAGATGGCCATTCGCACTAACTTCTCTGATGTTGCTTTATTAGATGATTATTTGAGGAATAGTGATAATAATCTTTCACAAGATGATTCCATGGCCCTGAACCATCCGATTGTGTTCAAACACCCCACTCATTTGGTAACTCCTTCTGAGTTACGGATGGCAAATTTTGCATATGAGGTGAGCCATGCAAGCAAGCCCAAAATCGGTGATGGTGATCTAAATATTCAAGATGTGGTAATTAGCAACAATATGAAGAATGTTGAAGTGGAGGTGAAAGTTGTGCGTGAAACGAGATTTAGTCAAAATAAGGAAAAAGGCTTTTGCTCTCAAGTCTCTGATTTAGGGATTGAGATGGCTCGAGGATGTCGCGGCCTATCGCCTGAAACTTATATTGTCGAGGACGCTAGGCAGTTTGATGGGACTGGTGAAAATGAAATAATTGCTGAACCTTCAACCATAGCAGAAATCCATGACTCTGGAAACTATGTTTCTAAGGAATTCATTGGCTTATCAACACCTATGTCAGCTCAACAGCCACCTGCACAAAATGCAAAAGGGAAAAAAAAGAAAGGAAAGGGTGCTCTAGGATCTGGCTCATCTTCACCATCACCCAGTGCTTTTAATTCGACAGATTCTTTCATTGAACCAGGTGTTAGCTCTAGTACTCCCATTGAAAGTGCATTCCCGCAAATTTTTACCATGCAAGAGATGCTGAATCAGGTGATGGTCATCCTTTTTGATTGAGATTATTATGTTTGTAATATGGAAGGTCATTTCATCATTCATCATCTTTGGCCTATGAGATTTGTTATATGTTTTCAGTTGTTTCTTAGTCTAAGAACGATAGTATTTTCTTGAAAATGTTCTTTAGCATTTTTAATTGGTTGTTGCCTTGTCATTATGCCATTAAACATTTTAATTTTGCTTCAAGGTAAGTTAACTATTTATCTGAAAGTTCTACTCAGCTCCTAAGTAGCCCTCATTCTAATCTCTTTCTTATCCAAGATGATGCAGGCATTTCTTCTCAGTAGCCAAATTTTAATCTGTGTACACCGTGTGCATCACATGGAGAAATAGTAATCTATCTATTTGCAAATAAGAGCAAGTTGTCCATTGCATATGGACTTTTTCTCTGTAATCTCACCCTAGTTTTTCAAATCCGTTTTTGCAGCTTGTAACTATGCAAAAAGAAATGCAAATGCAGATGGCTACGATGGCTGATGCTATAAGGGCTCGTTTCAAAGAAGAGAATGCAAAACAGGAGAAGGCAGAACGAGAGCGTACTCAACAGTTAACAAATATGATAAGCAATTGCTTAAACAAATACTTGCCTGCTATTATAGAGAAGACTGTCAAGAGAGAGATGACTGCTGTGTGGCAATCTGTGGCACAAACAACTGCTCCTGCCATCGAGAAAACAATAACCACTTCCATTGTTGAGAGCTTCCAGGTTAACTTTTTACATTTCTATCTTGTTTTCTTGTCTATGTTAATTGCTGGATCTTAACTGATCTATATATGATCAGAAAGGGGTAGGTATGAATTAATTGGAAAATTCAATTCAATGTGGATTTGGGTGTAAAGGAACCGATAAAGTTCATTTTCAATCTTTGATGCTATACATCACCAGCTGGATAGAATGACTTTCAAATTGTCTTTTTGTGTATTCTTGTTGGATGACAGGATTACTAAGTATGGAAAAAAATCTCTTGTTTTGTGAGGTCTTAGCGGTAAAATGTCATGGAAAAGAGTATTTAAGTCAGTTTTTTGCTTTTACTAGATATGGGAGCTGGAAATGCTTGTGCTGTGTTTTAACTTCAACTAGTATTTTGGCACAGGAAGTAAGTACAATTTTCGAGTATCATGTTCTGAAAACTTAAAAGTATGTTTCAAATTTAAGGTTGACAAAGATGCCTATATCATTATCATTGTATCATATTGCATTATTTTAGAAAGAACAAATACTCTTAACGATTTATTCGCTCTCATACTATAATTATGATCTTGTTGTTTAGAACATTTCAACATTTTCAGAATTACACTGCATAAAAATTGACATAATTTGTGGTATCTTTTGGTGGGAAAATCCTAGGGCACAAAATATAATTAAAATAACTTATTAGATTATTGAATTGCTTGGAAACTTAATTGTTACCAATATTTGTTTCTATTAATGAAACAAATTTAGAGTTATTTTGTGGTCTCAGAAGACTATTATTTTTGATATTACTAAGGTGGAAGAAACACAATTTTGCTACCATAAGAAAGAAAAAGAGAAAAGTAATCAATTTTCTTGTCAAATCTGAGTACTTAATAATTAACTTCTTAGCCTCTTTTTAAGTCCAACACATGAAGCTACATATTTAGTTAATATATTAGTGGATAAATATTTTGATAAAATCTATATTGTGTTTGCAATTAACCCAAAACTAAAACTTCCCCATCCAGTTTCGTATACATAGGTGAAAAAATAGTTTAATACATGCCAAAATGTTAACAACTGATGGAGATATGAATTAATAATACGAAAAAAATTAGAAGTAAACAATTGCCACAAAAAATGTAACAAACAAGATTTAATCAACTTTCTTTTTCGCTGTTACAAAAGACTGTAATGTCATAAAAACAAGCTTCACTCCCAGTCATAATATTGCACATTCTCGTACCTGAATGTGCTTTTGTACGAAAAGCACCAAGCAAATATTGTGTTCCATTTTTATACCAACTAAATTGACTTATTCTATATCAGAATTCAATTTGTAGATCATCCCAACGCATATGTTAATTTTGGAGCATCCAAATTAACTCTTAAGCATTTGAAAAGTTTGTTATAAAAAAGAAGATTACCTTGATAGTGGATGGAGAGGATGCCATGGAGCCCAAGGAGATAAAGAATGGATGATATGGTAGAAGAAGAATGATGTTTATATATACTCACTATATAACTCTCAATTGATAAAATAATACTAATCGCCACAATTGAGAATTGGAGAGATTAATGTGGGTGTTAGAAAAATAGGCGTAAAACAAGGAATTTCATTAGCTAATTGTAAGTTACAAACCGGTTAAATACCTTTAAATTCGAAAATTCATTTATAAAGATTCGAGTGAATTAAGTACGCCATTTTAGCTCCGTGTATGCCATGGTCAATTGCTAAATGCTAAAACAATATATTGATATGGGGAGATGGTGAATTTGTACCAACAAAGTGTCCAATAACAATACTATTCATATTTATTTGACATTATTCAAAATTTGAAAATATTAATGATAATTGATAATTATTATGTGAATGAATAGGTGAGATAAACTTATTCCTTGCTTACAATAATTAAGTGGGAGTTACAAAAAGTATGCCTTATTAATAAGATTTACAGACGAATGGTTGTGATTGTTATTTTATATATAGCAGAGTTATATAAGCTTAGAATAATAATTAATTGCATTTTCCAGATATAAATGGTAAGCATCATGTGTCAAATTAGAGCTTAAATAACTTATCTACATCAATTGCCACTTAGGAAAGAGATTGATCCATTAGTTGGTATTCATTTTAAATATTATAATAAGATTCGTTCTAATACACCTCTATTTTGTATCTGCACTTTCATGCGGGATCATAGTGTTGTAATTTGTGAATAATTTTGCGGGGTTTCTTATTTACTTGTTATTGTCTACCGTCCTTCCTTTACCTTACCTTGTCTATCTGGTCTCTATTAATAAAACTTAATTTGTAATTCAGGAAACATTGAAATCAAACTTGGAAGCTTCTATGATCCCGGCATTTGAGATGTCATGTAGGGCCATGTTTGAGCAGGTTGATGTTGCATTTCAGAAAGGAATGGTTGAACATAAACCAGCAGCTCAACAACAATTTGAGGCATCTCTGATGTGACGCAGAACGAGGATGAAGTGGAAATCGACGAACCATTGATGAGTGAACCAAGGGCTTTGTTGCGTGTTTATGTGAGGCTCAGACTGCGGGGTGGCACCAATGGCTAAGGAAGGCGGATCTAAGTCATATTATTATTATTATTATTATTATTATTGTTATTGTTATTATTATTATTAATTATCTTAGTTTATATTATTGTTTCCTTGATGGAGTAGGAGTCTGTTTTGGTAAGTTTTGCTAGCAGAACTATAAGTAGCATTATTAGGGTTTTGGATGTTTTTATCGCTATTGATCATTGAACTTGGAAGCTACGGCTTTTGGGCAAGAATTATTGTTCTTGTTAATTCGTGATTATTATTCTCGTTCATTTGCCATTAGCACTTGCATTAAGTGTATTCCTAGTTTTTCTATGTCTTTTCTTGCTTCTTTGAAAAATATCTGACAGGGTGGCAAATTGTCGGTCTTGAAGGATGGAGTAGTTTCTTGTTTCTCAATCTTTGTTATCTGTAGAAACAGTCTGGCATTACCATCGTATTTTGGCTTTAGCTGATTCGATTGCTTGGAAGAAGCATTAATTACTCCGGGGACCAACCGGCTTTTCTTATGTGGCCATAACAGTGAACTGAATCAATATCTCTTTTTCCGTTTTAGATCAGTGTCATGTTCATCTTCTAGCCAGGCTGCGAACGAAATAGCAATGACAGGAGATTGACCGGTCGGGGTCGAGTGATCAGCACCTCAAGGGTTTAGGGTTCCAAACCTGCTGATAACCGCACAGGAACACAAATTTCTACGAGAGGCGTTGTTTGATACCGCAGGACGTAAACAACAGATCGTCTACCTCTTGGTGCATTCTTTCCTGGACCCTTCGCTTTCATTAAGCTAAGGTGATTACCAGCATCACTAATCGTAGCTTTAATTTTTTGGGAGGCTATAAATGCAGCATCATCAATGACTCAAAACATTAAGCAGTGAGATACTTGATGGTAAAAAAAAATTATTAGCTCTTGCAGCTGCTGGGTCAAATTCCAAAGTAGCAAATCCATTGGTTAGTCAACTGAGTAATGGTCTTTTGGGTACTCTACACGAGAAGGTTTGCTCTATTTCTTCTTGTTTGTTTTGAATTGATTGGAATTGACATTTTAATCTGGAAAAATAAACTTATTCGATTCTACTTGGCCTATTTATTCTTAAATGATTTTTTCTTTTAGCTTGAGGTGCCTCTTGATCCAACAAAAGAGCTATCCAGACTGGTGGCTGAGGGTAAAATTCGAGGAGGTTTTCACTGCTGCCCTGCAAAGGAGTGCTGTTACTATTGTTTCATGGTTATGCTCTCAGGTAGGATCTGGTATGCTTTTACATTTTCTGGGTGTCCTCTACTAGGTACGGCTGGCATTGCCCTCTCAATAATCAGGTCGCTCTTGTAAGTGCCAGAAAAGAAATAGGTGCATAATTAATCGAGGTAATACTGTTATCTATAGTAGCTGTGAATGCATGATTGAAGCGCAATGAACCAAATCATTAGAAATATATATGTATATATATAACTATTTTGCAATTCTGAGTTAATTTTTACCTGGTACAAAGTGATATTCTGATTAGTTTCCTATTCGATATGTTTGGAGTATGTTTTTGACTCACAATATTGCGTGAATGATATCCTTCAATGGTTACCATAGTTCATTTGCTTTTTCTTTTTTATTAATTCTATCAGGTTGATTTACCTGGAATGTTAGCGATGAATTCTCTGCCTTCAAGTCAAGGTGTGCTCCCATCTCTTGTACAGCAGTTGGCTTGTGATATCAGCAGAGATACTTCTCGAAAACTAACATGGATGAGAGAGATTCTATCTGCTATAAATCCAATCAATCCAGTGATTGTGATTCATGTCGCCCTATTTTTGAGCAGGTCTACCAGATTTTGAATCATCACGCCTTTATTCCCACCACTACTGGCCCTGAACTTTCCAACATACGCTTAATCATGCATGTCATACATTCATAGCTAACGACCTCTAAATGATCCCAAGTAGCATGAGTTCCTGTGTGACATTGTTAGGTTTGTACAAAATTCTAGGGATACTCAAGGTTGAGGGGAAAGAAAATATAGAGTTAGTCAAGTCTCTTTGTTTTTCTTCTTTTATCTTTTTTATATCTAAGGGATGAAATATGAGTCAACGTGTAAGTTTGGGTGACTTTGCAGTTTTCTTTGTTAGTGATTTGTTGGGCCATTTATATTGCTATACAATTTTGTATCAGATCAGTTCTCCTTTATTGTTCATAATCTCGAAAGATCGTATCAGGTGGTCAAGCTCCTTTGTACTCTTTACGAGCATATCATCGACGTATACCTCTATGGTTTTTCCATTTCGTTTTTGAACATCATGTTCACAAGCCGTTGGTATGTAGCACTTGAATTCCTAAGGCCGAAAGGCATTACTTTGTAGCAATATACACCTTTTGAGGTTATAAACGAGGTTTTGTCCCGATCTTCCGCCATCATTATCTAGTTGAACCCTTGGTATGCGTCCATCATATTTAGAAGCGCACATCCAGCTGTAGAGTTGACCAATAGATCTATACGAGGTAAAGGATAGTGATATCTGGGGCAAGCTTTGTTCAAATCGGTAAAATCGGTGCACATTCGCCACTTGTCTTGAGCTTTTGGGACCAGTACCACGTTAGCCAACCATTTAGTGGAATGGATCTAGTTGATGTATCCAACATCTAGAAGCTTATTCACTTCGGCATTTATTATAGCGTTGCGATTTGGTCCAAATTTTTTTTTCTTTTGTTTCATTGGTTTTGCATCAGGATTGACATTTAAACGATGTACAATGACTTTGGGACTGATGCCTTTAAAGTCTGATGTTGTCCAAGCAAAATTCTCTTTCTTATCCCTCATGAAGTTTATCATCATGACTTCGAGGTTCGGGTTGTGATCCAATTCGTGTAGTTTTTTTCGGACCACCATGTATAAGTTCGATTACTTTGTGGTGCGATGGCTCAATACGGATTTTCACCATCTTTTGCTTCTTGCTTTGTTCCAGATCGTAGTTCGTAATTTCGATAGTGGAAGCCAACTTCTTCATTCTTTCTGGTTTCTTTTTTATGGGACCTCGTTTCAACGAAGTAGTATAACACTCTCGTGCCATCTCTCGATTGCATCTGACTTGTCCAATCTCTACCTTTGTTTGAAACTTTATTTTCAAATGAGGCGTGGATGCTACAGCTCCGAACAAGTTTAAGCTAGGTCGTCCCAATATAATATTGTACGCAAATGGTGCGTCCACCATGAGAAATTTAATCACCACTGTTTTCCTCATGGGCTCGTCACCTAACGAAGAGGGGAGATCAATTGTTTTCACTAGAGTGATCTCAGAGCCTCCGAAACCAACCAGAGGTGTGGCTACAGGACGAAGTCGTCTTGCATCAAAGTTCATCTTCCGAAGTACATTCAAAAGCATAATATCGGCCTAGTTGCCATTATCAATAAGTACTTTGTGTACCGCAAAGTTCGCGTAATCCATTTTGATTACCCTTGGGTCGTCCTGTGGTCCAAGTACACCCTCGTAATCTTCGTCACCAAAACTTATGGCTTCACATCTCGAACGAATAGTCATAACTTGCAATGCTTGTGTTCTTCGTTCGTACGCTTTTAACTCTCGAGCATACTTCTTTCGAGCATTTTACGAGTCACCATTAGTGGGACCACTAGCTATAGTGAAGATTTCTCCATGAAGGGGTAGGTTGTTGCGTGCGTTGTTCTTCTCTTTAGGATGACGATCTTGACGTTCATCATGTCGCTTGTTGTCCCTATGATCTCGATTGTGATATTCATCTCTCCTCCGATAATTGTCCCTACCACGATCCCTGGAACGACTTCGGTCTCTCCGACCTTGTTGTTTTGGAGATTTAGGCACTTCTTGCCTCTATCCAGCCTTATGATCTATAAGCTGTTGCAAATATCATTGTTTAATCAATTTCTCGATCTCATCTTTCAATTGGAAGCATTCCTCGGTATCATGGCCCGTATCTTTATGGAATCGGCAGTATTTGTTTGGATTTTTCTTTTTGGCTCCTTCCTTCATGGGTCGTGGCCATATCAACATATCTTTGCCTTCTATAGCTAATAATGCCTGACCTCTCGAAGTGTTTAACAGGGTATAGTTATCGAAGCTTGTGTATCGAAGCATGCCATGCTTGTCCAAGCGGTCACTCTTCTACCTTTGAGTCTTCTCTTGAGTTTTGTCCTTCAGCTGCTTTTGGACTCTTCTCTCTTCTCTCTTAAGTTTGTTCATTTCCTCGGCATAAATGTACTTCCGAGCCACCATCATGAGCTCTTTCATGCCGAAGGAACGGTCCCTAATTAATTAATTGGCGAAAGGTCCCATTTTCAAAGCATTTATCATTAGATTGATTTTGATCTCATTGGTTAACCCTTGTACATCAAGAGCCTCATCTTTAGAATGATCTACAAAGGATCGTAGACTCTCATCATCCTTCTGTAGTATACCGAACAAGTGGATATAATCTATGATACTTCCAGTGGGTAGATGTGTAAACCACTCTTGAGCTCGGCCCATAAGGGTCGTTAGAAAAATTCTACTATTTAAAGCATCAAATAAGTTATGCATCGTCATCAGATTTTTGTATGCAATTACATGTGTTTTGGGATCAGTGACCCATCATACTTCGCTAGGTCGAGGTTGCATAAGTTTCCCAAAGACTCCGATAGAATTTCCTCTCAAAAGGGAGCGTTTTTCCTTTGTAGAGCTGATACAGGTCGGAAGACCTTCCTTGGCATGTTGGGTGAATCACACACCGTTTCATGTTCTTTGTTTTTGCCTTTGTTACCCTCATGAAGTGAAGGAGTGTGGTTTTCATTCTCCTTTTTCGGAGTATCTTTTCCAATTTTCCCCATGATACCTCGATGTCTGGAACTTTCTGGGCCTTTTCCGTTGGTGGATTGGGCTTATGAAAGAGCTTACTAGGCGTAACAGGGTCGATGTTAATTTGTATGTGTGGCGTGGCCGGAGCATTAGCCAAGTATTCTTGTAGAGCTCTCTGAGCGCATTCTTGCATTCTTTGCTGGAATAGCTCATGAGTCATTGTTATAACGGGTTCGTCATCCCTAGGTTCGTCAACCAGTTCAAAGCCCGGGGGCGGATCCACCTCGGGATGAGTGTGCGATGTGCTGCATTGCCTTGGAGTCCCTTGTTCTTGTGGTTTTTTTTATTCTTCCATTGCTTGAGTTTGATCGTACAGCGAAACTAAGTAGACGTTCCCACAGACGGCTCGGGTAAGACACGATCCGGAGTTCAATAGATTATAAACTGCACTCACTGGTAGAGTTACCTACGTACCTAACAATAGGATCAAGTCTAACGTAGTTCAAATTAGATAAAGGGTCCTAACATAAACCTCGTAATTTATACGTGGGTCTACTTAGGATCTAGATCGAAGCTCGGAGCTCGGAGCTACAGTAAATCTAATTGTGAATTTAATGAATAGTGATTGTGTACCCCCCATTTGTTGTACATGAGAGTATTTATAGTGGACACCATGTACGGATGTGAAGTCAGCACCTGCATTCATTGGATCATGCCACGTGGATTGATCTGATGTTCTTCATGAATTGGGTCGTGAACTGGGTCGTAGCCCACCCAGATACAAAACGCGAATCTAGCTCCAGTCTTGGGCTTTATCTCGGTTTCGGGTCTTAGTTCCTGATTTTGGGCTTTTATTAGTTCATTAAATTAATATGCCCAAATTTGGGATTATTTATTTTTCAATTGGGATTAGTAAATTTGTTTTCACACTACACTACTGGAAAAATATATGCTAGAAACCCCATCTATTGGGAAAATTGCACTTACGGTCCTGTTAGATAGTGGTCTTACAATTGTGGTCCCATAGGATACAAAGCTACAACTTTAGTCCTACATGACTCAAAAAAACTACACTTTTGGTCCCAACCGTCTATTGTTTAACAGGAAAAAGTCACTTGCTTTACATGCACCGTTAACTTCAAAAAAATACAAAAACACAAATTAAAAAATAAATTTAAATTCTAAATTCTAAATTCTTTAAAGAAAGTTGTTGTCTACTTGATTTCATGCCTAAAATCGTGAATGGGCATTTCAGTCACACTCGGGAAGTTGGGGTTGGGTTGGGGAAGGCCATTTTTGGACTGTTCTCTTCTTGTTTGGAGTCTTCTAGGGTCTGTTTGGCCCATACTTACAAGTTATCGATCCGGGTTTGTCGGGTCAGCCCGAGTTTATCAGGTTAGGGTATCGCCTCCTCTTGAATAATAATAATAATAAAAAAAGAATAAGGGGGCTACTACTGATAAAGAACAATAACCTATAAAGTACGAACACTTCAAAAAATTACAACGTGTTGTGTTTGACATTCCATCAGACATGACACTCCCCGACACCGTGTCCAACATGAAAAATCCATGTCCTTAAATAAAATAAAAAAATAAAATTTTAACACCAAATCGGACTCGCCTAGGGGGCGTGTCTAACACATGAGAGCAGGGTGCGCCTTATGTGAGAGTTCTAGAAGTACGAGTCCAAATTGCTCAATTAAAAAAAAGAATTCATTTTATGTCATGTATTCAATTAAAAATATTTCTTAGATTTAGTTAATAATTTTATTTTTATTTTGCATTTGTTATTGACTTATTAATGATAAGAAATTTAATTCTTTCCCAAAAGCAAAGAAGGAAATAAATAAATAAAATAATCAATCAAATTCCCTTTTTATGATAGGCGTGGACAGCAATGGCCAAGGCACTACATTAAGGCAAACCTAGAATAAAAAGAGGGAACTGAGGGTCGAACCCCTGCCCTCCTGTTAAAAAACTAGCTGGTTTGAGAATTGCGAAGCAACTACAATTGGAAATTGCACAAACCCATATTTTATATATAAGGTTTTGGAGAGGTAGGTGGAGAGGGGGTTGTACACGTATACCCAATAAACAAATTTTGAATTCTTCCCGCCCCAAATACAACCACACCACCACTCGTTGTCCCATCGCCGCCCACCGCCACCTAACTCAAACACTCAGAAGCACCATCCTCCGACCACCACCTGATCGTCTACTGCCACCCACCCTACAATAACGCCACGTCCCCGCCCGTGCCACACCACTGTCTCTACCAACCACCATTGTGACTGCATCATTGCAGTCCACCGGAAGCAAGGTCATCCAGATTCAGGTTAGAAATTATTTCAAGCCTAGACTTAAAGATACTCTATGACAGTTTTTGAAACCTTTTTCAGATATAATAAATTATGTAAACATTGTCTAGACATTTTCACATAACCTGATTCATAAACCAATGTAAACATTTTCACACAGTTTTTAAAGATACTCTATGACAGTTCTAGACACATAACCTGATTCATAAACCAATGTAAACATTTTCACATCATGACCCCAAGTTCGTCTAATCAAATTTTATTCAAAAGTTAGAGAACAGGCGGGATAATTACAGTTTTGGTCCCAAATATTGATACTTAAATCAATTTTGGTCCCTAATCATTCAATTTTTAAGAAAATTCGCCCCTGCCGTCAAATGTCTTGTTAAAATTAATGGAATATTCCGTCAAATGACGGAATATTGAGGAATATTACGTTAATTTTGACGGAAAGTTAATAGCAGAGACGGAATTTGTTAAAAAATAAAAGAGTAGAGACTAATTTTGTCAAGTCCAATAAATGGGGGACCAAAAGTGTTTTGGGTGTCAACATTAGGGATTAAAACTTGTAATTATCCCGAGAACAGGGCCAAAATTTGGACCCAAAAAGAAGGTCCATAATAAGTTTTGACGTCTCACCAGTCACCACAAAATGCCATAGACCTTGCACTCTTGCAGTGCCATACATACCCCTCTGTATCAAACCCCAGTAGGACTGACCGGTATTATAAAAACAGAGTCTTTATCAAATCTTGAAAAGC
Organism: Buddleja alternifolia; assembly: GCA_019426215.1. Classification (NCBI taxonomy): domain Eukaryota; kingdom Viridiplantae; phylum Streptophyta; class Magnoliopsida; order Lamiales; family Scrophulariaceae; genus Buddleja; species Buddleja alternifolia. The sequence continues at coordinate 25,389,163 of CM033407.1, forward strand.
TAAACCAAACAAAATTGCCTTCCCACAACCCCATAAAGCTCTAAATTTTCAACTCAAATACGTATAAATCCATAATCTTTTCAACTTCTTAGTCCCCAATACTTCACATTCCCATATGGCCCTTGTGAGCAAAATCCCATCTTCTTCCACAAACACCAATTCAATCAACAAAAATAAAATAATTTTTCACCAGTTTTTTTACCATTCAGTTGTGCATCAAAATCATAAAAGGCATCACCTTTCACTGAAAAGCATTCAATTGAGAGGTATAGAGAGTGCTGATTTGTTGTTGTATGATAGGTTGGTGTGGTGTCTAATGATAGTGTTGATATATGTGTTTTTTATATGTAGAATTCAAGATTTTTGAAGTGGTGTGATGGGATAAATGTGGTCTGACTGTTGAGTTTTGAAGTGAGTTTTTGATAATTTGATATCTTTTTGAAACCTATTTTCATCGTTCTAAAATGACAAAATCCTGAAATACCACGCCATTCAACATTTCACTTTTTTACTTCACTTTTTCAATCCCCATATACTAAATTTCAAAAATCTAACTCAAAAACATAAACAAACATAGCCTAAATCTTTGTTACAGTTGGTTTTCGTCTTTGCTCTTTTTTTTTTTTAATGTGGTGATGGTACATAATGGAGAAATGTTATAATAAATGATGGATCTTGATGTTAGAGATGTATATTCTAGCTCAGACTGCATAGTTTAGGAATTTTGTAAGTGGGCAGAAACAGTGGCGGATCTAGAAATTCATGTCAGTGGGGGCACAATCAAGGACGAGCGACGAAGGATTTAAGGGGGGTGCCCCCGCGGTACGGTACGCTATATTTATGAGAGGAAATATAATAAGGGATTAGGTTCAATTACAACTTTTGACATACTTAATACTCTCATATCTCTTTCATTATAGGCATAATTTTGGGTTTGGGGGAGGGCGAACTCAAAGAAAATGGAGAAAGCGTGATATTTTTCGATTTTTAGGGGGGCGAAATTCAAAAATATGAAAGGTCCCTCCTCAAAATTACGTGAGAAAAATAAAAAATAAATACAAACAATATTTTTAACACAAAATGATCAACAATAATTAGTAAATTACATTTTACGACTGTAATATTACAATAACAATTACGGTGGTGGTGGTCGGTAGTGGCAAAGAATAGATGAGAGAGAGGAAGAGAGGATGAGACTAGAGTGAGAGAGAGGTGTGAATATTGGGTGGGAGAAAAAGAGATAGATCCAAAAGAGAGGGGGTCCTTTTATAAATTGAGGGGGGGCATTAGTGTAATTTAAAAATTAAAATTAAAAAATATATATATATTTCTAAAAAAAATTTAAAATCCAGTGGGGGCACTGCCCCCCTTTTCTTAAGCATAGATCCGCCCCTGGGCAGAAATCAGAATTACAAGTTTTAATTTATTTATAAAGCTTTAGATTATAAACAAGTGATCACTCTGTCTCTGAGAGGATTATCCCATAGAGTCCCTTGGACTTTAGTAAACATGATTAGTTAAAGAAAGTTGAAAAAAGATGATCAAGAATGTGATATCCTTGATTCAGGTAGAGAAATTTACAAAATACAAGCTCAAACTTTGATAAATGAGAGACTATATTCAAAGAAAGAGATGGTAAGTGATACAAACAAAAATTTTCAGCAAGAAATAAAGATTGAGTCCAAGTGATTGCAAGTCTGATATTACACTGCTAAATATTTGCTTTCTGATATAAGTTGAACAACACAAATAACTTAAGATCCTAACTCATAATTGTAGAACTCTACCATGGCAAGGAAGAAGTTTATTTTTATTCCAAAAAAGTGATGAACTAAATAACATGACTTTAACAGCTAAGTAAGAATTACACAATCCCATCCAAAATTGCTGAAACTTGTTTCATGTCCCCAGTCAGTTGTTCGAAAATGTGCCATTCAAGCTAAATTCTACAAAAAATTATCCTATTCTCAATTTCTACATCACATTCCCCTCTATAATTACTCATCATTTCCATCACTCCGCACTTTCTTTTTTCATTAATTACACTAACCCACTATCCAACTCATTCATCAATCCGGATTACTAATAAATTCTATAAATTCACGCTACAAACCATTTTCAACCAACTGCACATTTTTTTCCAACTTCATTTTCTCATTTTCTTATAACTCTATCTACCAATTAGTGTTTTAAAAGGCGAAGGTGCAGGGCAGGGCGTTCTATGTCTCCCTGATGCGGGGCATAAGCCCTGAGACTCGAGTTGTATGTGTTGGAATTTTCGATTATGATTGTGTGAAACAAGCATTTAATGAGAACTAAATAGAACTTGTTTTGAACACTTATAAGGAAGTTCGTTATCCCACATAAGAAAAGTAAGGAAGTTGAAGTGTACATATAATTAATGTACTTTATTGAATACTTAAATCGGGAACAAAAGGAGTGGAGAGCTAATCTTCACACGCCCGGTGCGATGCACCGCATCGGACCACGAACCGCGTCGCACGCGCCCGCTGCGACCGTGGCCGAGGGAAGGCCATGCCCCGTGTGCTCGCGTGCCGTCAGTTTCAAGTTGAGTGCCAAATTAATTTTGAACCTTAAACCAAAATGGTTAAAGTTTGGGCGCCCATGGCTTTTCAGTTTGAACGAAAAGGTGCAACCTTTGGTTCAACAAAGCCTAGCCGAATCAATGCAATCCAAACACACTTCAGTAAATTGGAAAATACAATTTTCTTCTTTTCTTCTATTCTGTTTCATTCAAGTATATTCATATATTGCTACTTTGAATATAAGTTGCCTGATTGAGCTAGGGAGGCTTATTTGCTGATATCTAGTAGTAAAAGGTGCAAACAAAGTCTTAAAGAAAGAGTGACCATCGACTCCGGTAGAATCTCGGTCTTACTATTTTTTCAATAGTATGCCCTTGAATTTTGAGTTTTTATATTAAAAATATTGAAAATAATGTCAAAAATAGATTTGAATTAGCAAAAAAATACAAAAATGGGAAGAAAAAAAAGGTTAAGTTTAAAGATTAAGATAAAGAGAGTTAAAAAAATAGCATATTCAACAATGCGAGCTAAAAGTTCAAGTTCAACTTTTACAAAAAGCAATAGTAATAAGCAAATAATTGTTTCAAATTATAGCACTATGCAGAACTAAGATTTAAAAAAGTCGTTGATGAGGATTAGTTTATTCAATCACTATCAAAAGTTTAATAATTAAATCATTATCTTTCTCGTTGACTCCCGATTCTAAATCTTCCACTACATTAGCACCATCCATTTGAAAATCCTCCAATCAATTAACATGTTGTCCTCCGAAAGAAAAGATTGTGGACGCTAGCTTGAAAATTAGAATTAAACCAATAAGGGCTCAAAAATCATAGGCTGTGTTTGGTTTTATTTTGGAGGGTGATTTTGGTGAAAATTTTGGTGAAACATTTTATTGGGAGTTGTGTATTTTGGTGAAAATATGTTTGGTTTTATTTTGAAAAATTAGTATTTTAATCATTTTTCGCGAGAATGTGTTTGGATTAGCTATTTTGAAGTAACATTTGAGTGTTATTTTGATGAAAATGTGTTTGGTTTTATTTTCAGAGGTAACAAAAAATATTGTAGCAGTCAAATCATGTCAAGTTTTGTCTGAAAAAGTTATTTTAATGATTAATTGATGATTGAAAAATATATTATAATATAACTTTGAAATTATTATAATATAAATGAATGATTATTTTATATAATTATATAATTTCTAAAATAATTATTTATTCATATAGTATTTTATAAATAAATAAAAAAAGAAAAAAGAGGGGGTTGGGGAACAGTGTCGTCTTCCCCAACCCCCAACACACACAATTACACACACACGAAAACACACACACACACACAACAATACACACATAATTACACACACACGCACACACACGAAAACACACACACACACACACAATAATACACACACGCACACACACGAAAACACACACACACACAGACACACATACACATGAAAACACACACACACAAACACACACACACACACAACAATACACACACGTACACACACAGACACACACACACACGAAAACACACACACACAGAGACACACACACACACACACACAAACTAAAAGGGGGGAGAGAGAGAGAGAGAGAGGAAAAAGAGGGAGGAGAGAGAGAGAGAGAGACCGAAGAGTTGAGGGAGGGGACAAAAAAATTTTGAAATTTTTTGGCCAAAATATTTGGCCAAACATGGGCCCCATATTTGGCCAAAAAAGTTCAAACCAAACAAGTTTTGGGCTGGGTTTTGGTGAAAAATCCAGCCCAAAATAAATCCAAACACAGTCATAGTTTTGGGCTGAAATAACCTAGGTATACTGTCACGTACAGGCATTTTTTCAAACCTTTTCCATACTTAAAATGTTTCAAAAGACATCACTACCATTACAAGGACAAATATTTATAGTAGTGTAGGGAATTATGTAAAACTTGTATAGAAGTTTCATAGATGTTCTATGAATTGTGTAGGATGCGTGTAGAAGCATTTTAGACGTCTCTAGAAAGCTAAGACTATGTTTGGTTATGTTTTCAAGTCATATTTGGTCCAAAATTCCCGCCAAACAATGTTTATTTCACATAATATTTCATCAAAAATACACAACTTTTTTTATCCAAAAAAACATAATCATTATTTTTCATCTTTCTCTCACTTTGTCCCCTATCTCATTCTTTCTCCTCTATTTTCTATACAAAATTTTTCTCTCTCTTCTTAATATCCACTATCTCTCTCTCCTCTCTCTACCCCCCTCTCCTCTTTCTCTCTCTCCTCACTCTTTCTCTTCTCTTTGGCCTTGTCTCTTCTCTCTTTTTTGTAATGTTTTTTTATAATGTTTTGTCATATCTTAGATCGTGTACCATTAAACTTTAAAATAGAAAAAAGTTTGTTTGTTTATAATTCTATCATGAGAAATAGTATTGATAAAACATAGATTAAAATTTGTGAAGTTTTCTAAAATAAAACTTTCAAATTTTGTTTTTCAAATTAGTTATAGTGAAAGTATGTGGATTTATATATATCTATATTTATATACATATATATGTTATTTGTACATATTATTTTAAAGTTTTACTTATTTTTTATGTGTGTGGCTGTATATAATTTATCTCATTGCTAAATTTGTGATTTGATTGTGTGTGTGGATCGAGAAGTGCATGTGTGTTACCTATATTTATGTGTATGTTTTCTTAATGTATATTATGTGGGAAAAAAAAGGTCTTCGGAAGGTCAAAGGCAATTTGACCACGGTCAACTCGGGTTTGACCGAGTCAATCGCGTGATCAACGCGGATTTGATCGAGTGAATAGTGACTTGAAGCAAGGGTTTCTTATTTCGTGATTTTGGGTTGGATTTGGTAATTGACTTGTAGTAGGAGTGATCTAATTATTTAAGAATAGGATTGTATTTTAATAATTTTTAAAGTAAATTACTTATTAATATTTTTTTTATAAAAAAAAGAAAAAAGAAGAGGTTGGGGGGGGGGGGGGGGAGACTGTTCATCGTCTTCCCTAATCCCCCTCACACCCCTTTCCCACGCGCGAGCGCATACACACACGGGGTTTGAGCGCACACACACACACATTGTTACATGCACACACAATTACACACACAGAAACACACACACAGTCACACACGCACACTGTTACACGCACTCTCACACACGCTGATACATATATATATGAATATATATACTTTTCTTTTAATTATATATCAACTATTATTAACACTATTACTTATATATATATATATATGTGTGTGTGTGTATATATATACTTTTCTTTTAATTTTATATAAACTACTATTACACATATATATATGTACACTAATATAAATATATATATGTACACACACTACTATTACTTACATATATACATATATATTTATCTATATAATAATTATTTCAATCTCAATATTATATTATAATTTTCAATTATTGACAGACAAAAACGTACATGATTTGACTGCTACAGTAATTTATGTTCCCTCTGAAAACAAAACCAAACACTATCTCACCAGAAAATCACTCAAAAACCAACTTCCACAACATAACCAAACATTATCCCATCAAAATTGCACGTGTCCCCCATAAAATTTTCACCAATAATTCTCACCAAAATACCATCCCAAAACATAACCAAACATAGCCTAAGATTGTAGAAAGTCCATATAAGTATGTAGAATAGGAATACTCTAGATGATGAATATTTGTTGTTAGGTCAAGTTGGTCACCACAGTCCATTGAGGACGTGGAGTAGTATAAATAGGTAATAGGACTTCATTAGTACCCATCGAAGCGTTTGAGCAGTTAAGTTTTTAGAATATTCTCGAGATGTTCTAAGTATTTTCTTGTTTGTCAGTTTTCCTTTTGCATATGAGCATGAATTAGGAGAGACTAACTTAGCGAGCCACAAAAAAGGCGGGTCTGGAAGCTAATTATCTCGAGATTTTACTAAGAGAATAAATCTGTGATAGTAGGGCGTAAAAATCGGGCCCATTTGCCCAGAGCATACGCCCCACCTCATCAGGCACACGCCCTACAGGAGTTGTGCCTTCCTCCAATGTCACGGGGCGTTTTGACAACGCCCATCCCTGGGGCGAGCCCCAGGAATGCCTTTTTAAACACTGCTACCAATCACAACATCAATTCACAGAATCATCAATCAATAATCATTTAATGCATCATATATACATTTTATAAATTCTAACCGTATTCTCGAAACATAAACGAACATACCGATAGACATTAGATATATAGATATCATTTAACCCATCGTACATACATTTTATAAATTCTAACCATATTTCTAAAAACATAAACGAACACACATAATATCCTAAGGATTGAGATTCACAAATACAAATATATTTTCCTAATATAATTCATCAATTTCAACGGCAAATTAAAGGAACAAGAAGGAAAAGAAGAAAGTCATAATCTCGCCCAAGTTAAAGATGAATGTTTAACTTGTTGGTCTCTAGTTTTTTGCAATAGAGATCACAACATGTTAATAAATCACTTTGAACCAAAAATCGTCGGCCCATTTATATTAATTGCAGAAAGGTTCTTTAACTGAAACTAAGATTGTCATCTTCTTTAAGTTTCAGGTCGAAATTTCTGTAAATGAAAAAATTCCCTCAAATATTTACTTCTATGGAATATGATTAATTCTCGGAGCTAATTAAATTTAAAAAGTATAACTTAAAGATCAAAAACATCATCTAATACTCATTTTGGGACACAAAAGTGCACAGGGAGGAATCACAGCAAGAGGAACTCCAAACTCCCCCAAATCATAAGACAACGGTTCACTCTCAGGTAAATTGTCCTCTAAAGCAAGATCATCATCATGCAAATCACCTCGCTCTTTATCGAAAACTTTATGTTTACCGCTTTCATAAGTTCTCATTCTTTTCTTCGGAAAGGAGTGAACTGAATCAGAATATATCATCTCTGCTATTCTCCAAGTGTGCCAAGGGAAGCGGGTACTTAAATTCATCACTTTCTTCTTGACTATATTCTGATAGATTTTACTTTCCATAAGTGGACGGTGAAATTTGGTTATTCTGGCTGTTTTGTTTAGACCTCTTCAAAGGTGGTTCGTTTCCCTCAACATCATACTCTAACAAGTCATCCACCTTTTCCAACTCAGTGTTTTGTACCTAATACAGAGACTTAAGAATATGAAACACACCTTAAGTTTAGAGGACAAATAAACTGATTGTGTCAAGTTCATAAATACTCCTGATATGAGAAAGATCAATATTTCTAGATTTTGCAGTGCATATAAATTTACATAATGGTAAAGAAATCATAGTGAATGGAACAAGATTGATGGAAAATTGAATGTGAAAGCCAACTCACCTTCCGTTTGTCATCTCTGTCTATAAGTGCGTCAATAAGAACATAATAGTCATTGTCTTCAATGAGAAATTAACCAGCTGTTGTTATACAACTGTAAAAGTCTTTCTAATGCTGGTCTCACAGTTTTCTCCGAATACCCTAACTTCTTCATTGCCTTTCGATTTTTTACACTTGGAGCCGTATTTTTCCTAATATTTTGAAACAGCTTACAACTACAAAATACTAAAAATGATATCGTGATATCAAGGAGGTCCTACAGCACAGAAATTGGAGCAGTGTTATTTTCTTTACTTCTGTCTTTGATGCTTCAAACATTAAAACGTCAAAGGCACACCCAAATAACATCCCAAATAGCCCTCAAAGTTGATATAACATGCAAAGCCTCCCAAGACCCAACTTGCTACAGTTAGATCATATTTATACTTTCAAACAGTACATCTACCTAGCTATTGGAAATCAAGAGCAAACAAACAAGACAAACACACTTAATTGCCAAGTTTTTTCATGATAATTACCACAAGGTGCAAACAGACAAACACACTCAATTATATTGGCGAATGTTTTTTCATGATAATTACCACTAAAATAACTGCTAACTGGTGCAAGGAACTCAAAACTTATGTCTGTAAATCTCTTTTTTCATCAATACAATTTACGAGTACGGAGTACGTAATTAAAGTATTTAATCTCAAGTATGGAACTTTGCAACATTCTCCAACAATACATGTTAAGGTAACTAAAATTGTATGCAGGCCGTAAACATGAGGGTAATTTAATAAAATAAAAGATTTGTGACGACTGCCGATACCTCAGAACAGCAACAAAATTATACAATGCACCAACAAAAATAAAAATAAAAATAAAAAATCAACCGTGCATGAAGACATACTTTAAACTAAACAAATGAAGAAATTTCATCACCAAAAATCCCTACTGTTTAAGAAACCATCAAGTAAAATCAATAATTTCTCACATTAAAGATTATTATATATCTCGTGAGCTATTCCGATTTATCAGACCTTACAGGCACATAAATCCTACACCCAGCATCAAAACTCATGCAAAAAAAGTAAAAATAAAAATCACACTCATTCTACCAAAAAATCCTACTCATTATACATTTAATTTTTCTCTTTATTTCCATTTTGTTTTGTTTTCTTTACTTTAACTGGCCCATACGTACAACATAATTAAACAAGAGAGAATCATTCAAAAAAAGAAGGGAAAAAAAAACACGATAAACCCTATTACTTACTAAACCCTAAATGAGAAACTCAGTCCAAGAAATGTCGACTGCAAAATCCAACAATAAATATATATAGCCTCATTTCTTTTGTATGCATTTCCCAGTGTGCTCGTATCCTACTGTTATAGTGCATTCCCAAATTTTTTTACAATGAGAACACCGATAAGATGTGACGATGGATAAATGTTGAGTTGACGCATGTGATATATATATATTTTTTACCCATCCAGGCCAGCTTTTCGCGCAACGCCGTGAATCGATCCTAGAAGTTCCAACATCGAACCAAGGTTGTCCTAGTGGCAACGTTATTCCACTAGGCCAAGAGGATAATTGATGACTTAGTTTCTTGAATATATATGATGAATATTGATGATTACTAGCTGTGTATCCAATTTCTCGAGAAGGGAAAAATATTGTATCTGTTAGACAGTTATACTTAACTAATTTAATCATTTATGAGAAAATTGCAAAAATTAGTCCCTTAGCTATATATAGGGGTTTTGCAAAATCGGTCTCATATTCTTTGAAATAAAAAATTGGTCCCATATCTTTCAAAAACTTACGAATTGAAGACAATTTTGCCCTTATAATCCTAATTTGGCCCAATTACCAATAATTTGGGGGTTTTCTAATTTCGGACCAATTATGAACTAATGGTCTCATGGGCTTTGCTCAGACTTATTTGACACATTGGATGCCATATACGTACTCTCTTGGAAAGTGGTCATATCTCGAAATTGCACTTGGAAAGCAATAACTAGTGCGAAAAATTAATAACAAAAGTAATATATAAATAAAAAAATGAACAAATACATTAGTTAATATTTTATATTAATTTATTAAACACTTTTAAAAAACAAAAAAGATTGAAAAACGTTACATAAAACAAATTGAACTTTTGTTACTTGATTATTTTACCCTGTTTGATTCCAATTTTGGTCTCTTCTATTATTTAAATATTAATTATGGGTTTGAAATGACTAATTTCGCCTACACTTCTGTACATGAAGAGAAATTACTGAATAGTATATTACCAAACGAAATATCAGTGACTTTAATCCAGATCAAAACACTTGATGTGACATGTCATTGTGATCTTCGAATGCAACTGCATGCACTATTACAAAAATGGTCTATTACAACACATTTATTACAATAGTTTTTCGAAAATCGCTAAACAGAGGAGCCTATTACAACGGTTCTCCCACGAACCGCTGTAATAGGTTCACTTTCGAACCATTGTAATAGGGGTAGCGAAAATTAAAAAAATTAAAAATCGACCTATTATAGCGGTTCGGACACGGATATTTTTTTTTTTTAAAAAAATACCTATTACAGCGGTTCACATAAGAACCGCTGTAATAGGCCGAAATCAAAAATTTTAAATCATCTTCCCGCTTCTCTTTGTACTCCCTATTATAGCGGTTCGCTCAAAATCTGCTGTAATAGGCCGAAACCAAAAATTTAAAATCATCTGTCTTTCTCTTTCTACTCTCTCTCTCTATCTGCACCCCCACTAATAGCACGCCGAGCAACCACCACCAATTTCCTAAAACGCCCGCCGCCTCCACAGGGGTGGGCTTCGGTTAGGGTTGTTGCGGGTTTTTCTCGGTTTTAATCTACCACCCGAAACCGAACCGATATACTCGGGTACCCGACAATTCGGGTTTCTCTTACCCAATCTACGGGTTTCTCATAATTAAACAAAAATAGACTCTAAAATCTATCTCTATGATGATGGTGGCGACCGGAAGTGGGCAATGGCACCGCCGCAATGAAACGCCGTGAGGTGAGGTTGTGAGGGTGACTGGGTGAGGCAGACCTGTGTAAAGTTGTGGGAAATAAAACCACCAGTGGAGTCATGCACCCCTCGTCTGCTCTTGACTATTGATTTCCAAGTTCCACGGGTAATTCACCGAATTACCATTAGCAGTGGTACGGTATAAACCGCCGATTTGTCCGAATTCCACCACCACCGAATTACCCGAACCCGATCGGGTCGGTTCGGGACCCGAATTACCCGAACCGAATGCCCACCCCTAGCCTCCACCACCACTGTATGTGTGGGTGTATGTATATTTGTGTATGTGTGGGTGGGTGTATGTATATTTGTGTATGTGTGGATGGGTGTATATATATATTTGGGTGTATGTATATTTGTGTATGTGTGGGTCATGTATGTATATGTGTGTATGTGTGGGTGTATTATTTGTGTATTTGTGAAAATACGGTTTGTAATTTTATAGTGTCGGAATGACACGAAATTCGCACAGTCATAGTGAAATGGTGTTCTAAACAAGACGCATTAATGCTGTCTTGTGATTTAAGCCATCTGAAATCGTTTAAGGCCTCAAATTTGCGTTTTATTATGAAACTACCCTATTTTCGTTTAAGGTCTTGTTCAGAACACCATTTAGCTATGACCGTGCGAATTTCGTGTCATTCCGCACGGTAAAATTACAAAACATATTTTGTGAAAAAAAGAAAAAAACTACCCTATTACGGTGGTTATTACTATAACCGCTATAATAGGGGTGAATTAAAAAAAAACTGCCCTATTACAGCGGTTATAGCTATAACCGCTGTAATAGACACCCCTATTACAGCGGTTATAATTATAACAACTGTAATAGAACCGTTGTAATAGGTCAAATCTCTATTACAGTGGAGCCTATTACAGCGGTTAAAAACCGCTGTAATAGGTAAAAAAAATCCACTATAATAGACTTTTTTTGTAGTAGTGATGGTCTTAACAATATATTAAAAAGTATGTTAAGTGCTCTCATCCAAACATAACTTTAAATATATGATTAATTGATAAATTATTTTAATAATTAAAAGCTTAAATTAATGTCACGGGATGATGCACAAATAAAAAAGTGATATAAATATGAAAAGAATAGGTTAACTTACCTTTTTAAGTCAAATACCAAGATAAGTCGTGTACTTTATATTGGATTTTTATTAATGTGTATGAATTGTCACTCAAGACTATTTCATAGACATATTAACCAAATACGACTATTGAGTATCTTAGGTGGCAAAATATAGTTAAAAAAGTTATCCGATAATGGACATATATGACACATGGTTAGGTTGTTCTGTGTTGTATTCTAATAAGTATGTTAAGTTGCATAGTTCATTGTCAATTTCTAAACTTGGTCAATTAGTCGCATTGTTTATTAATAAATATAAAAAGTAAATTGCACTAAATACAAAAAAATATATGGAAAAGAACTTTTGGTTTCTTTCTTTTAAAATAGGAAAAATCAATCATTTCATTCAATTCAATGAAAAGTTTACAATATCTAGAACAGTACAATACTGTATCTAATGAGGTAGTTAAAACGATTGATGCACCAAAAATCTCAATTCTTCAAGATAATGAATCTTAAGAACTAACAAATAGCACTGTGCAAGGACCACACTCTTATTCAAAAGAGACAAAACTCTCATTTGAGAGAGAAAATAAAAAACTAAAACTAAAACAAGAAATTTGAAAAGCCATATAAAAAGTAATGTATCTTCGGTCTTCATCTCGTTAGATCCTATTCAGCTCGTCAGATTGAAGACGAGATACAAAACTTGAAAGAGGGTGCTCCAACCCAGCCCACCGATGGTGGTGGTAACAACAGAGTATATGGAGGCGACTACTTCACCAAGCCATCACTGACGGAGAAGAAGAGAAAAAAAAAAGATTATGCTTTCGGAGAGAGATGGAGAGGTCCAGCGTGTTCAGAGTTAAGAACTTTTAGTTTCTTATCCTCTTTTTATGTAAGGTCACGTTTGGATATATAATTTAACATAAAATCACAAATTTTTTAGGGACCATTTTGATACATTTTTAAAGTTTAGGGACTCATATGTGACTAGGGCTGGTCACGGATCGGATAACCGACCGAACCGAACCGAAACCGAACCGAACTATTTCGGTTCGGTTTCGGTTTTTCATTTTCAAGAATCTCGGTTTCGGTTTCGGTTTCGGTTTCGGTTTCGGTTCCGAGCCTCAGTTAACCGGACCGAACCGAAAACCGAAAACCGAATAAATCGGTTTCGGTTCGGTTAACCGAACCGTAAACCGAAATCGTGTAATTTTAAAATAATATATAATTTCTATTTATATAATTTCTATTTATAATTTATATAATGGGGGGCTAATGTGTAAATTCCAAAAATAAGCCCAATTTCATTTCTCTCTCAGTCTTTCTATTGCATATTTGCATTTTCAAAGAGCCAAAGACAAACAATTAATGAATTAAACAATTCATTATCAATTGGGCTAAAAAGTTGGGCTAAAATAAAAAAATTGGCCCAACAATTCATGACAAATCATTTTAACCAAAAAGGTGAGCCCAAAAACAAAAACGTTTGGCTAAAAATTGGGCTAAAATAAATTTGGGCTAACCATCGGTTAACCGAAAATTTAACCGAACCGAACCGAAATGGTTCGGTCAGTTTCGGTTTTGGATTTTTCCGAACCGAAATTTCGGTTCGGTTTCGGTTCGGTTAACCGATTTGCACACCCCTATATGTGACGCTATAATTCAATGGTGTAAATTGTATATTACCCTATATTAAAATGGAAGTTGTTAAAGACATTCCAATTTTTGTTATTGGCGCTCTAACTTTCATTTTATTTTGCCGAAAAGACAAAAACGTCCATCATTGACTAAACGAATTTTTTTAAAGACAACTAATTTTATTCTTATTAAATCTTTTTGTTGTAAACATACTAAAGTTAATTCAGCTGACAATATCTAGAAATTCGATTAGAGATAATATGAAGAATATGTTATTGGCATTTATATTGTGACCTCACAAGTCACAACTAAGAAATAATTCATCATACAATATTCCGATAAATTAATTGAAATAAAATAAAAATTTCTATATTTACTTTATTACCTAACAAATTTGAAATGACTTTATTCATTATTATTCATTTTAATTGAAGACTCTACAAAATACGTTTAAACTCACAAGTATAATATTGCAAACGGTAAAAAAAATGTAAAAATCAACTCAATTTTGAAAAAAAAAAAAAACTAATATCTTAAACTAACTTTAGAATGAAATAATTTGAACAAAAGCCCTAACTTTTATTTCCAAGAGCCAACAATGTTTAAAATACAAATAAAAAATACTGAAGAATTATGAAGAATTAAAATCACTAATTGTATTTGTCACGCCCCCAAATTCAATCCATAAAGGAATAAAATCTGAAAGCGTGAACCTATCAAAACAACAGTTCATCCCAAAAACTCCAAACAACTCAACAACTTATAATGGATTTCCAACCCTAACACCGTCAATCAGATAAAATAACTTACTATCCATGTCGTAATTTGCAATTGTCACGTCTTGGATTGCTAATGTCTGCACTCATGATCCTCGGAGCTATTCAACTACTCAAGTCACCTCTAACTAGGGGTGTTCATAAATCAACCGAACCGACCGAAAATCGAACCGAAAATTTCGGTTCGGTTTTCGATTTTTTTATTTTTTGCAAATTTCTGTTTTCGGTCCGGACCGGTCGGTTAACCGAAAACCGAATTTTTATTTTTTTATTTATTTTTATTTTTTTATATAGTATAATATAGACCAAAAATTATAAAAAAATGTGTTTCCTAACGACAACTTATAGGAAAATGAAGAAAATGAATTAAAATTAGTCATAATTAAATTTTAATTATTTATTTATATCTAATTTATTTATATATTTATACCGAAAAATCGAACCGAACCGGTTCACTTTTTCATTTTATTATGTCAATTTTAGTTGATCGTGCTAAACATAATTATAAATATATAAATGTATGCATTCCAAAGAAAAAGTGAATAACAATTTATTTATTTTTCGGTTTTAACAGAACCGGCCGAAAACCGACCGAACCGGTCGGTTTTTTAACCGAACTGAACCGAACCGACACTGTTCGGTTTTCGGTCCGAAATTTTGGAAAACTGAAATTTCGGTCCGGTTCGGTTAAAAAACCGACCGATGAACAGGCCTACCTCTAACTGGAAGGAAATAGTGAAATATGTAAGCAAAGGCCTAGTAAGCGCCAGTATATGTGTGAAAGGTGCTTAAAATAGTTTTTAGCCCCAAAATTGATAAATTAATAAGGTGAAAACAATAATAGTTTTTGTTTTTCAAAGGATCATCGGAAAGATGAGTTAAAATGATATTTGCATGCATAAAACCATCTAAGCAATAAATGATAAAATTCCAAAACTTTAGTGTATGCATGATAAAGATTTGTTCAAGGATCATTGAAAGCTTGAGTGAAAATGGATTTTCGTTCAGAAGAACAGGTTAAGCAACGAGTGATATGATATTCATATTTTAAAACATGCATTTAAATAACAAGCAGTTCAATGCAAGTAACAGGTACAAGACACGCTTAAGTAGGAGGGGCCATGTTAGCAGTACCATCGCGTCCGATGACTCGCCCATGGCACTTTGGGTCCCGCTGCTTCTTCCTTATCACCCCTGAACACGCGGCTTAAAATCCATCACCTTATACCTCCCCACGAAGGCTCGCGATGCCTGATTGGTCATATCCGGAGTATGCCACACGATCTAGTGCCTCACTCATCCTCAGAACACTCCGTCTTTAGGTGCTGGGATTTGGCCGTGGATAGCGGGAACCGTTTAAAACTGCAAGCTCATGCTTGACCGGCCGAACCCTGCCCTATCCACGCCCGACACTTGGGCCCGATATTTAACCACGTAATATGCAACACGTGTCACTTGAATGTAGTCCCAATGTATGATCACGATACAAGAACCACATGATGGAGTAGTTTCACAAAATCCATAACCGATGTTTATTTTGAAAGCACTTTTGCAAAAATGCATTTGAACAAATATGCAATCACGTATGTCACGAATGATTCAATGAAGCATTTTAGCTCACAATAGAATATTGAATCGAGCAAATAGTTTTTCAGAATTTTATTAAAATGATGTTTTCCATGAAATCATTTTCACAAAACATGCCTGGAAATTTTTTCTCACAATATGTCTTTGAAATATTCATGCAGTTACCATTTGACAACATGAGATGGTTAATTTAAAATGAGTTAATAATTTGATTTTTAAAGCGTTGAAACTCGTTTTCATGTGAAGTATCATAGCACGATGCTAGTACATAGATATATATATACGACGTGATGAAAATTCCTTCGAGTTTTGAAAGACATATAACTATAATTTTGAGAGGCAACTTACCTTGTCCAATCGAATTCCAAAGCTCAAATCCAGAGTTTGAGTGACGCTCAACCTATCTTGTAAGTGTAATTACCTATTCCAAATAACTATTCTCATCAATATGATCATAATATCAACTTGATTGATAATAACTAAATACGATACGATTAATCTCGAATAAGCAAAGGTCTAGGAAAAAATATATTAATCAACACTTATCCATCTACAAATAAACAATAAAATTGATTTGGATCAGTCAAACTTTACTTCTAAGCCATGGACAAGAATACACGAGATAATCCCATTGTGCGCCTCCTTCTACCTTTGTGCGTCCTCACCGTTACCATTCTTCTTCTTCTTCCATTTACCGTGACAACCAGCACAAAATTAACATATATAGGTTCAGAACAATCTCAGCTTTATCACCATGTAAATATTATCTCAAAATCCACTCAAGAAAAGGGTGAATCGGGCCTCCAAAGTTGATCTCCCAAAACTGCCAATTTCAATATATCCTGAAACTTTGTAACAAAATCCACTTTTCTGGACCCATTTCATCATTGATTTTGTCCAATCTTATATCTATAATTATCTACCCTCACAGGGATTTCCAATGGTAGTCTTGTATGTGCAATCGGACATGAGGACAGTCCATTTCTGGTCAAAATAAAGTGGATGACAGTTTCTGAAAATAGAAACAGGGCACTGGCAGTTATCTTGAGGTGTTGTTTCTTGCTTGTCTACAAATTGGATTTCAGCAAACTCGGTATTATAAGTATCTAGACTCAATAAAATTTCTTTTGGTGGTGTCGGATGAGTGATTGGATCATTAGAAGAGTAGTTTTAGGCAAAATCAAAATGTAAACAGTTTTTGGAAATCAAAACAGCACATTGACAAGGACTCTTTGGTGGCCATTTTTGAACTATTCTCGAATTCTTTTTCAGAAAAATTTATCATATAACATATCTACAATGAACAAGGATTCTAAAAATGGTTTTGAATGTACAATCAAAGCAAAGAAAAAGGGCTTTTAGGGCAATTGAATATGAATCACTGATTCTGGAACTGAAAAGAGATTAGTAGCAGTGATGGTTAAATGCAAATTCTATAATGTTTACATAACGATTTCTAAAGAAAATTACCTATAATGATACCTAAACTCATAGAGGTTTCCAAATATGATCTTTTATGTATGATCAAACCACTGAAAGTGGGATTTCTGGGCACAAGAAGGTGAAGCAATGTTTCTGAAATTAAAAACTGCACACTGTGGTGGTGATTTGGTGACTGATTCTGGAAATTTAAGGAACTAATTAAACAATTTAGACTTAATAAAGTTGTTCCTTGTCCTCTTAGGTTTATTTTGAGCTAATGAACCTCAAAAATGAACATCATTGGTTCAAAAATCAAAGATACAAACACTGCCAGAGTAGGATTTTGTTTCGAAAATTGCTTGCAAGATATGTATTTTCTTGTGGTTGAGATTTCTCTTCTTGCTGGTTCTCTTGAACGATTTGAGATCTTAAAAGAGGTGAAAATAGAGAGGAATTATGATGCTTGGTCAAGAAAGATTTAGTTGAAATGATAGGCAAATGAATTAATAGATAGGTGTATATATATATATGGTGTGATGAGAGCTTGGTGGCAATTTTCTATATGGTCTCATAGCCCTTGTCATATTCTAATTTATCTCATAACCCCTATGTATACACATGATATAAAACTTGGTCCTTATGTGAATATTTTTAGTATTAAGAAACCTCGGGTATCACAGTATTATTAATGAGCTTATTACTTGATAATATTCTAAAATTTTCGTGAAGCTTTTCGTATTTACATTATCCAATATTTCATCCAACTCCTCTAAATGATTTTCATTGCTTCGTTTGTCCATAGCTAAACTTTTAAAGTTTTTTTTGTTGCAACTACAATTTTAAATGATTCAATATCAAAAGCAACCAATTGTATTTTGGACAAAGCTTCTCAAGGTTCATTGTTTTTATTTTGGAGTCCATGTGTATTTCTAATGAGGTACAGTTGTATCTTGCACTAATTTAAATTTTTCTAGCATAATTTTGTCTTTTTAAAAATTGAAATGGAATGTGGAGTGCCAATAACAAAAGTTGGAATGTCTTTCACAACTCTCATAACATAGCCGTCCCTTATGTATTGACATCACAAGTTCACAACACCATAGATGGTGGTGACACACTCAATATTGTGTGTTTACTTCTCTTAGGGAATTGATATTCGCACTCCCGAAATTGATAGTTACACTACTCTCCTACTTTTCTACTAACCAATTACCAAAATATCCATGTTTTCCAACCAAAAAAAATTACCTTCATTTGAATGACATAAATGCCCCCCATTAATCATCTTTTCCAATCTTATTAACTTTATCTTCTTATTTCTGTATTTAAAAAACCTTTATATTGTCGTTTTAACCAAATTCCACACAATTGACACCGTGCGTTGCATGGGAAAAAACTTTCATTCAAATTTTTTTAAATTTATAATTCTCGACTTAAAATTACATTAATAAGAAAATTAATTTAATTTGAATACAAATAAAACATATTGGATCAACTTATAATATTCAAAGCATAGAAATTAAATAATTTAAATTCTTATAATTTTAAAGTTTTTCTTATTTGAAGTTCAATATTATAGTTATATAACTCTCAAATTATAAAGTTAATATCATCACTATAATAAGTTTTGATTTAATAAAAAACATCAAAGTTAACTACATGGACGACGAAAAAAATTCACAAAACTTACAATACTGATAGAAAATAATTTCTTTTTCTAAAATATATATGTACTTAAAGCTGATTTGGTAGAAATTGAGAAATTATATAGTCCTCTCCTTAATACATTTCAATTACTATATTTTCAAACATGAGAACAGTTTAGTTGATAGTGAAAAGGATTACGTTACAAAGCTGAGAATCATCTCATATAAGCTTATATAATATATTAAAACTATTTTTATTTTCTTCACCTTTACTATTATTTATTTCATTGCAGTTATTTCATTCATATTATTGACTTTTTCCCAATAGCATTGTTATTCGTCATAGGGCTAAAAACAATAGGAACTTGATAAAATGAAAAAAAAAGTAGAGATGTCACTTGGTATTTGGTTAAAATCACAACATAAAGTTTTCCTCTGTTTTTTTTTTTGGATTGCAGTTAACCAAATGAAGGTAAATTTTATTGTTGAAAGGTATGGATGTTTTGGTAAATTGCTTATCAAAAAAGTCGGATAGGAGTGCAACTATCAATTTTGGGAGTGCAAGTATCAATTCGTCTTTTTTTAAACATCTCCTAAAACAAAAATCTTCCTAACACATAAATGAACATATTTATGCTTTTTGTATCATTATTTTATTTAATACAATGTACTTATTTGATTTTTATTAGATAATATAATTTGTTAATAAACTCAAATCCGGAGATAGATTAGAAATAATTTTAAGAGACGAGGGATAAAAAAATATTGTCGAGGGAAAAATTAGGTAGAAACACTGGAAAATCAACTTAGATGAACATTACTTATCCCAGATGAGGAAACTGTCAAGAGTATATATAAATTCTGGAATATTGGTATTAATATCAATGAATTACAATGAATATAAGCCGGAATATAACAAAATGGATATCAAAATGAAACCCAAAGCTAACTCGATAATAATCTGCAAAAATCGAATAAAAGATAATATCAGTCAAGGAGAATTTGAGCTGAATTGGAGAAGAAGAAATGAAGGATAAAGAGGGAAGAATTCACGCAGAATGCAGAAAACAAAATTCTCAAAAGCTGCTCTCCTTCTGAAATTCTCTGAGTTATAATGAATTCACCTGCACATGCGTGGCTACATGTCGTCGCCTTATTTGCCGGCTTGCAATGGCCTAATTAACCCCCAATTTAAGCTAATTAACCCTAATTCAACCCAACCGCAATTCCATTCCCTAATTTTATTGAAACTACGTCGTCTCGGCCCACCCCCTTTTGAATACTGCAAAACGCCATCGTTTAAGCAAAACGCGCTCTTTTAATAATACTCTCGTACTTATTCTATTTTTCGTTTTCTTCTTCTCTTTTCCAATTTCTTTCTTATTAAGGCTTTACACAAACTAGTACATTCATTGAGCTTGATATAGATTGGAGACTACTTACCTTCGAGCCACGACGATTGCCTCGCATTTGTCCTGTTAATCACCTAAGGCACCCCTCCCTTTTAGAATCAAAAATAGAAAAGTTGAAAAAAATTGGAGAATGATGAGAGACATAATTAATTTGACATTTAATTTATATTTTTCAAATGAGGATATTACATTGAAAAACATATCAAAGTAGTATAAAACTACAAATAACTTTTAAAAAGAAATAGATAAGATGGAAATTGGCATAATTTTTTATTTCTAAATTCTAATAACATAACATTATAATTTGACATAAAAACCTTCACCACTAAATCAAACAAACATAGACACACATACATTCTCTCTCTTCCTCAAATCCAATCCTCCAATTTCATGGTTTTTCATTTTTTTTCTTTCTTTTTTCTGCTTCTCATCATTCAAGATTGCCTTTTATATCTTGGATTGCCACTTTATCAGAAACAAGATTCAGGATGGAAGTATCAAAACATACTGTGTAAAACACAGATAAGCAGCTTGCTGAGATGTTCTCACCAAACCTCTCTGGAAATCTCAGTTCTGGTTTTTTGTTGACAAGCTTGGTGTATATAACTTGTTACACCAGGCTTGAGGGGGTTTAAGGGTGGCAATTTGGGTCCAAACATATATTTCTAACCCAACCAAACCAGGTTTTAGTTGGGTTGGTCCTAAGTTTTTTTCTCTTTGGTTCCAACTAGGATTGTTCATCGGTTTGGTTCGGGCCAAAACCGAACCGAAATTCGGTTCGCCGAAAATACGAACCGAAAAAATTCTTTCTTTTAGGTTCTGTTCGTGCAAAACCGAATTTATTTTTAAAAAAAATTAAACCAAATAAAACAGCAAAACAACACGAGCAGTGAGGAAATAGGCGAGGAAATCCAAACAAGCAAGACTATTATATTCCAAACAAACCAAACTATTATATTCAAACAAATTACCAACAGTAAAGCCGACTGGGAAGCGACAAATTGAACCGAGAAGCGGAAGCCGACTGAGAAGCGAAAGAGTTGGGCGGCGGCGAGCAGCAGGAAGTTGGGCGGCGATGGTGGAATTGGGGAAGAGGGATTTGAGCAGCAGCCTTATATCCTCTGTGGAAGACTTGATGAGTGAGAAAGCGTAATTATTGAATAATATATTATATATTATATAACATATATAATATGTAACAACAATATTAAAAAAAAATCGATTTTCGGTTCGGTTCGATTAACTGAACCCTAAAATCGAAACCGAATTGAAAACCGAATTTCTGTAAAAAAAAAAAAAAAACCAAAAATCAAACCAAAATTTTTGCTTCGGTTTAGGTTCGAACCGAATTTTCGGTTTTTGGTCCGGTCCGGTTCGGGCGGTTAATCGAATTTTCGATTTTTTTGAACAGCCCTAGTTTCAACTGGGTTGGTTCCCACTTAATTTTATTAATATATGGGTCAAATTGAGTTTTAAGTTGAGCCCAATATGGGTCCAAACTGGATCCAAATTGGGTCTAACTTAGTTTGAAATTTAATACACACCCAACACACAATTTACACAAACACTTGAAAATATTTACACACACAACACACTTTTTACACACACTACACACATTTTATACACATTACACATATTTTACACACACTACACACTTTTCATTACACTTTTTCACACACACTACACACTTTTTACACACACTACATATTTTTTCACACACAATGCACATTTTTTATACACACTACACATATTTTCACACACAATGCAGACTTTTTACACACAATGCACACTTTTTCACATATAATGCACATTTGTTACACACCACATACTTTCACACACAATGCACACTTTTTCACACATTACACATTTTCTACACACACTACACACATTTTCACACACAATACACATTTTTTACACATACTACACATATTTTCACACACAATGCACACTTTTTACACATACTACACACATTTTCACACACAATGCACACTTTTTACACACACTACACACATTATACACACACACATAGCACATTTTTTACACACACTACACATATTTTCACACATAATACACATTTACACACACAACACGCATTTTCAATCACAGTGCACACTTTTTACACACATTACACTTTTTCACACATACTACACACTTTTTCACACACAATGTGCACATTTTTACACACTATACACTTTTTCACACGTAATGCATATTTTTTGACACACACTACACACATTTTACACACAAAACACAGTTTTTACATATACTGCACACTTTTTCACACACAATGCATATTTTTTACACACACTACACATATTTTCACACACAATGCACACGTTTTACACACACTGTACACGTTTCACACACACTACACATATTTTCACACACAATGCATATTTTTTATACATACTACACACATTTTCACACACAATGCACATTTTTTACACACACTGCACACTTTTTCACACACAATGCATACTTTTTACACACACTACACACATTATACATATTTACACACACATAACATATTTTTTACAAACACTACACATATTTTCACACATAATGCACATTTACACACACAACACACGTTTTCAATCACAATGCACATTTTTTACATACATTACACTTTTTAACACACACTACATACTTTTCAACACACAATGTACACAACACACTATACACTTTTTCACACGTAATGCATATTTTTTGACACACATTACACATATTTTCACACACAAAGCACACTTTTTACACACTTCACACTTTTTCGCACAATGCATATTTTTTACACACACTACACATATTTTCACACACAATGCACACTTTTTACACACATTACACACTTTTGACACACACACTGTACATGTTTTACACACACTACACATATTTTCACACACAATGCACATTTTTTACACAGACTACACATATTTTCACACACAATGCACACTTTTTAACACACTACACACTTTTTACACACACTACACATATTTTCACACACAATGTATAATTTATACACACATTACACACTTTTTACATACACTAGACACTTTTTGAACACACTTCACACTTTTTACACACACTACACACTTTTTACACACACTACACACTTTTAGCACACACTTTATACTTTTACACACGCACAACACACTTTTACACACAATGCACAGTTTTTACACACATTAGCACATTTTTCACACTCTAATGTGTGTAAAAGTGTGTAGTGTGCGTAAAAAGTGTTCAGTATATGTAAAAAGTGTGCATTGTGATTGACAAAAAAAGATTGTGTGTAAAAAAATATATGTAGTGTGTGTAAAAAATGTGCATTGTGATTGAAATAGTGTGTTGTATGTGTGTAAATGTGCAATGTGTGTGAAAATATGCGTAGTGTGTGTAAAAAGTGTGTTATGTGTGTAGTGTGTGCAAAAAAGTGTGCATTGTGTAGTGTGAAAAAAATATGCATTGTGTGTGAAAAAGTGTGTAGTGTGTGTAAAAAGTGTGTATTGTGTGTGAAAATATGTGTAGTGTGTGTAAAAAATGTGCATTATGTGTGAAAATATGTGTAGTGTGTGTAAAACGTGTGTAGTGTGTGTAAAAAGTGTGTAGTGTGTGTAAAAAGTGTGCATTGTGTGTAGTGTGTGAAAAAGCGTGTAGTGTGTGTAAAAAGTGAGCATTGAGTGTGCAAATGTGTATAATGTGTGTAGTGTGTGCGAAAAAGTGTGTAGTGTGTGTCAAAAGTGTGTAGTGTGCGTGAAAAAGTTTAGTGTGTAAAAAATATGTAGTGTGTGTAAAAAGTGTGCATTGTATGTGAAAATGTGTGTAAAAAATATGCATTGTGTGTGAAAAAGTGTGTAATGTATGTAAAAAGTGTGCATTGTGTGTGAAAATAGGTGTAAAAAATATGCATTGTGTGAAAATATGCATAGTGTGTGTAAAACATGTGTAGTGTGTTTAAAGAGTATGTAGTGTGTGTAAAAAGTGTGCATTGTGTGTGAAAATATGTGTAGTGTGTGTAAAAACTGTGTAGTGTGTGTAAAAAATATGCATTGTGTGTAAAAAATGTGTAGTGTGTGTAAAAAATGTGCATTGCGTGTGAAAAAGTGTGTAGTATGTGTAAAAAATGTGCATTATGTGTGAAAATGTTTGTAAAAAGTGTGGTGTGTGTAATGTACATGTTTTATATAGGCCGAGCTTCTCTTATAATAGATTCATGTCTTGGGTCTAGTCTGGTTCAATTTGGGTTCATTCTGGGTTCAATTTAGGTCCATTTTGGGTCTTATTATAATACACATGTTTTGTTGTGTAGGACCCGATTGGACCCAACCCGACCTAACCCATATTGGACCCAATTTTCTTGGACCCAGTTTAGACCCAACCCAATTTGGACCGGACCCAAACCTAACCCGAACCACCCATTTGCCACCCATAAGAGGGTGTCAAGAGGTCTCAGGTCAAGAGGATGGTCAAAGGCGGTCAATACAACGCTAGGCTGATTAGGACTCCTATCAGCCGTTGTAAACCTTTCTATATATAGTAGCTTTATGTTTAACTTGTTAAGTAGTTTTCATTATTCAAGTTGTATCAGGTTAGTTCATACACAATGCTATCAATCAATAAGATGCTTTTCTCTTTTTCCTTATGAAGTTGTTATTTCTTAGATCATTGGTGAAATAGCGACGGGAAAAATAAGAGCAAAGAGAAATCCAAAGCAAAGAAAGAAGACACAATTTTTCTGGTGGAAACCCAATCAAGAAAAAAACCCACCTTCAACTAGATCTTTATTCAACTTTTCATTGATTCAAGAGTGTTTACAAGATTCAAACGTTGTGATATGTCTTAAAATCCTAGACCAATTTAAGATCCAGACCCATTATCAAATGGTCAGTTCTGAAGAGGTAATGTACGCTATATTTATTGGGAAAATTTCGGGACTAGGTTTATTTTGATACTTTTGACATTCGTTGTAATTTGTACTTCTTTTTATCAATAGTGAAATCCCTCCTCCTCTCCCGTAGATGTAGGCAATTGCCGAACCACGTAAATTCTGGTGTCAAAATTCTTTTATGCTTTTATTATCGTGTTTGTTCTAACATCAAGGTCACCTATTTATGCTATTAGAGCACTTCTAAACCCTATCAAATTATAAAATAAAGTCCTACTACAAAGGGAAGAGGTTTTATCACAAAAGGACACAAAAAAAGTCCAAAATTGCCAAATCTGAAATATGCCTGGAAATCGGAGCGCCACGGCATTCCATTATTTCATGCCTATCCATAAACGCCACGATTTTCATCCCTGTAATGCTGCGACATTCCGTTATGTTTTGTGATGCCACGGTGTCTCTTTTCCGACGCAACTGCATTCTGTCCTGGAATGCCGTTTATGGCCCGTTTCTTCCTTTTTCACTCGTTTTCAATTATTTTCAATCATCTTTTTGATCCCGCTCCACTAACCCAACAACAATATGGTAATCAGTATTAACGATTACACGACGAAGATGTTTTTTTTAATAGATTGAGGCCTTCACGAATAGCCCACACTTCGGCAATGTTTCTTAGTTTTACCGCAACTGATCCAACAAATGCACTCAGAAAATCCCTTCTATGATTTCAAATGATACCACCAATTTCTGCTGGTCCCGTTTAGTGCGCGAGGCTCCATCTGTGCTGACCTTAGTAAAGCCAACAAGCGGTGGTATCCATTCATAGTGACGTAAAACTCTGTGTTTGTTCCCGCACTAGTTTCAAATATATGTAATATGTGTTGATTTCGGAAAAGGAATGCACTTCTAGCATTCCAAGCGTAGATAACCAAACACTGAGTATTTAAGAACTCTAATCTAGTAAGAAGTATCATGAAAAATTACCTGTTTCAGAGAGAATATGAAGTGCTAAAAAATCTATAATACCTTGGAAAGCCGGACAATGTATGAAAAAGTGCAAAGAAGATTCTTTTGATGCATGACAAAGAGGACAATAAGGGAACAGAAGACGATGCATTGATGCACTTTTAAGTTCTAATTAGTCGTGGTGGAAGAAATGATTATCTAGCACTTTTATACTATGGCTTAAAAGTCGTGGTTTTTGCAACAAACAAAACATTGACAATGGTCATGAGCTATGTGCAATGTTTAGGTCATGCTTTCAAATACCACGATTAAATATGCAAAGCCGTGATCAAGCGATTTTGATCATGACAAAGAGGCTTTTCACCATGAGTAATTGATATGAGCAAAAATCAAATTTCTTTTAGTGTCTAGTTCTTTTATTTTTTATTTTGTAAAAGATCAATTATGTTTTGAAATGACTAATTTCGCCTAAAGTGTACATGGAAAAAGAATGCATAGCATAGTATTTAACAAACGATCAATGACTTTAATCCCGAAAGTACTTGAAAATATGTGACATGTCATTCTCATCTTGCTAATGCAACTGAATGGTCTTAACAATATTATAATTAAAATACGTGGATGTTAATAACTTAATAGTAATTTTACTTATTGTAATAACATGTTAAGGTTTAATATCGGTTTTGCATAAGAAAGTTGAATATAAGACCGTGGATAAATGCTTACTGGCTAAATTCGAGCGTAAACCTAAGTATTTAAAAAAAAAAATATTAATCGGCAACGCACACTTAATACTTGTGAAAAAGATTAAATTTAATAAGAAATTTATTTAAATAAATTAAATTGTGTCTTAATGAAAGGCAATAAATAGAAAGAAAAATAAAAAGTATATGAGAAATAAAATCTATAAAGAAATTTTAAAAAGTTTTTCTGTCAGGTGTTATAGACCATGTGATTGTCCCTAAAACATCTCATCAAAATTATTTTAGATCATTATGTAGTCACATGGTGCATTACACCTAATTTATTCAATAAAACTGCAAAGGTTACACCAAAACAACTCGACTCTAAGGTGATCTTCAATCATATGGAGGTATAGATACACTAGACATACATACAAAACAAGTTGGGATTGAAATATTAACTGGTAATAAGTAATAACCAAATTAACTAATAACTACAATCCACAAAAGAGGGAAATGAAAGGAAATTTTAAAGTTCAAAATAGCAGTTTACACTCTCAATTGGGACCTAATTGATGGCATTATGCACCCTTAAAGGAGTTAGTTGCCACAAAGCCTTAAAAAAAACAAGATCATCTCCATGATTCAAGGATCAAAATGTCATGTACAATAAACAGTTTTCTTTCTCTTTTTGTTGGCTGTATTTATTTCTTGTTCTCTTCCATTCCTTTACTTCTGTCTCCTTTCCGAATATGGGCTAATCCAGTGCACGATTGCACCAAATCCTACATTATGCAAGTCACGGAATGCTATGTATTCAAAATAATTTGCAAAAAAGGTAAATGATCTACACAAGGTTATTAGTAGTTTTGATAGAGTAATAAGATGGGTGCTTGACAAAGACCATTTTGAAGGGTGTTTTTTCATTCAGGATTCTAACTCACGGAATTATGAAAAAATTTCAATTTTAGTCCTACACATGCTCGATCAGTGTCATTAGAGATTCGATTGGTACCACAACAACTTTAGAAGATGTAAATTGGGAAGAAAAAAAGGAAAAAGAGTTTATTGCTACTTAACTAGTAAATTGTTTAATTGCAAACAAAATGGCAATTTTGTCCTTGAGAATTTCACTAAAAAATCATTTTTTCCAATTGCCTTCTTAGGGTGAAGCACCTTGTGGAACACAATGCCGCGACAATTGTGTTTTGAGGGTGTAAAGTGCTACTTTTATGCTTCAATGGTGCAATGTGCTCAATAAGACTTTTATAAGGGTGCAAAGTTAAATTCACCCGAAATGAAATGGCTTCACCCGAACTAAAGGGCCGTTAGATTTCACTCGCTCATCCAATGGCCCCACAAATAATAACTTAAATTTGGTTTCTCATTTTGGGACTAGTGGGATGCTAGTACAGTGGTAGGGCCTAGTGTTCCTTTTACACATGGTTATTATAGGTTTAAAATTTCTTTAACACGAACCCCCTTATCGTAGTAGATTTGTTGTGGCGAATGATTATAAAATATTGTGCATTATATTGGTATTGAGGTTATGGGCGCGCCTATAATGAGCAATAATTATGGCTTTATTCGGATATTTATGGGAGTGGAGAGCCCTCATAATGATCCCAAGGGATTGTTACACTGGTCGTTGTTATGAGCAATAATTATGGCTCAATTCGAACATTTGTGGGTGTGGAGAGTAGGAGTGTTCACCGAGCCGAGCCGAGCCGACTCGCGAGCTCTGCGAGCCGAGCCGAGCCGAAAAAAGCTCGACTCGAGCTCGAGCAGAGCCTCATGAGCTCTACCTGGCGATCGAGCCGAGCTCGAGCTCGTTTGTAAGTGTTCGGCTCGCGAGCTCCCTTTAATATATATTTTTAATTAATATATATTATTATATACATTATAATATTTATATAATTTACTAAAAATAAAAAATATATATATTTTAGCTCACAAGCTCGAGCTCAGGTGGAAATAATCGAGCTCGAGCTCGAGCTCGAGTGGAAATAATCAAGCTCGAGCTCGAGCCTGAAAAAATCACCAGACTCAGCTCGAACTCGGCTCGTGAACACCCCTAGTGGAGAGGCCTCATAACGCCCAAAGAGGTTGTTATACAGGTTGTCCATTCACATATTTTTTAGTTATTTCCACATATTTTTAATTACCCTAAGAAGAGAATCTGAATTTTGGAAAATTGAATATAATTCATCCATATGTTTAATTTAATATCTAATCATTAGAATAAAAAAATATATATTTATATCTTTCAATAATTACAAATTTACAATACTAAATACTAATAAAGTGGTAGTTTAGTGGTTGGGGCTAATGTTTCTTCTATGATCTATATTCATGGCCAGGACTCAGGAATTCAAATTCCCTCACACATGAAATTGTTTGCGGTAGTACATCTAGTAATTTATATTGACGTGTTCAAATCACTATACATATGTTTGTTAGGGACATACTAGATGATAAATTGTAGGGCTTTTAGTTTTGTAACTGTAAAATCTTTTTATTATATAAAAATGCATTTCGTTGTTTCACATAAATTTTATAAGTATTCGTAAATAGTTCAAGAACTAGTCCTTGTGTCAAAGAGCAAACTTTCTCTTCCGTATGGGATGAGGAGATTGACACTAGAAAAGTTTCATACATGTACACTTAAAGTGTTAACAAGTCGTAAAATCTCAATTGGGGCATTGAATCCCACAATACTTGTATAATAGAAGCTTGACATGTGAAGTGTCAATCCAACACTAAGGTGTAGTGAAAGCTTATGTTATATGTACATTGATGGGATCAATGTACTAGGACTCGACTCACATCGATTCTCTTATATGAGTTTCGCTATTTGACAATTAATGTCAGAATTGATTGATTGTGATAGGTATGTGTAGACTTTCGACCTGAGGAATCACTTTGAATTTATATTTGTGACATCAATCTGTTTGAATAATTAGGTCTGACTCACCCTTTAGTGGACCAACCTCAAAGTGCGAATTTGAACATGCCATCATTGAACGTCGATGGCTTAACACAAATCAAGGTCATATTTCATCAACATTACAACCTATGATTTTATTATTAATTGTCCTGTGCTTGTGTTGTAAGATTTGATTCTATGTTTAGTGATTGGTTCAATTTTTGTGGAAGAAAAAGAAATAATTTTACCATGGATGTTTATCTTCTTCCTCTCCTCGCTTTGTATTTCATTGCTAGTTCTTGAACGACATCATCATTGTGGATGATAGACTCTTGGTTGTTTAGATTCTCATTGAAGAGTTTTTTTTATTTATTTTGGATCTGTTTCGTATTTTCGAACAAACTAGCCTAGGGAAGGATTTCGAATGTTCGATCCAAGCCCCCTGATAATTCATACCCTTGAATTATCTAAAAACCCCTGCCTATACGAGCTAATGGTGGTTTAAGTCTTGCAAATAACTTTCGTGATATAGAAAATAACCAAGAAGATATAGTAATATTCAAGCAATTTAATCAATACTTAAACACCCAAATAAAAATATATCTCCACAACTAAGGAAGATATACTGAAATTTAAGTAATTAATCAACACTTAAAAAACTTAAATATAGATATACCTCCATGAACTCTTCAGTGACTTCTTCTTTACACGGAAACAAAGCGCTCGAAAATAACGTTGTCAACGAACCGATTAAAGCTACAGACTAATTATGCTAGAATCTAATTATCCTAAATCTAATTATGTCTAAACTAGTCTAATGATAGAAAGAAAGAAATTTTTCTGCAGTGATTGTTGTCTCCTTTCTCTTCTCTTTTCCTTTTCGCCTATATACTCCTAGCTTTCTGCCTTGATTTTCTTGTAACCTCCACGTTCGCCCACCCTTGAAAACCGCGCACAACTTCCTTTTTAAATTTGCTTTGCTTGGCGCCTGTTTTTCTGACTGGATCACGCTTCCTTAAACTTCATTTGTTTTTTCCTTCTTTGGTGATCATTGGGCTTTCAAAGATTCGTCCTTGATTCCTGGTGCTCGAATTTTGGACCCCACAGTTGACAGGCTCAATTTTTGGCCCATCTGCTCTCATTAGGATTGCACTTCTTATTTGGGCTCTATATGACTTACCGGCCCAAATCCAAATTTCTTTGTATGTAAACAAATGCCCCTCTAATGCTCATGAATGTTTCGCATTTATGGGCATTAAATATGTTCCCACGCTTCGAATTCGCGAGTATTAACTGACACGCCTGTTTGTCTATTCAACTTCGACTTATTTCGGCTTCATATGTATTAAAAAGACACATCCTCTTATGAGCGCCTTTTCATATTTTTGGCGGGTACAGAAATACGTGCCTCTTGATGAAAAAACTCCAGGGTTTTTTGTCTTCCTGATAACTAATAAGTGTGTGTTAGGAAATTTCATGTTAGATGTTTTGATGATGACAAGATAGGATTCAATGTTAGACCCCAAAATACAATGTAAGTTTCTGTTTTCTTAGATCAATGTATAAGAGTTTGAAAGTTTGTAATTTATTTTTTTAAGCTTGTAATTTTTATCTTTATAGATTTTAGACTAGGTCTTAGAAACTAAATCGCTAATAGAATTCTAGGCAAGTCTATTAGAGAAGAAGTTGAAGATCAGCGTCTGAAGTCAACCAGAGATGAAGATTTGTTTCTTAACGTCCGTCAAACGCTAAAGGACCTCATTTCAGGATTTATGGATCAAGCGCTCAAATTACTCAAGCGACTTATGTCAGATTCACCTGAAATAAATCCTTAGATCATGAAAGACTTATATGAAATCATTCAACGGACATTTATTTTCAACGGGAAATAAATTCAAAATGCATTAAATGCTTGATAAGAGCATTAAATGTGATAAGCTATTGTGACTTGTGGACAAGTCACCTTTTTTACTAGACTGTCAGAACTTCAGAGTTTATAGTTGCTCCCATCCAATCGGTTCCAGCAGATATTCAAGAATGTCAGGTTTAGGTAAAATCACGCGCTGCGTGACAGACACTCTCCTACATGTGTCCAACGGACAGATCCCAAGAATTGCCTATAAATACCTTACCTCCAGCAAACCCTAAAAATACAGATGATACAATATTGCAAAAATTACCTACATGCACAAGAAAAACTTGCTGAGAAAAAGCTTAGAAACTCCATCGTCAAAATCCTCCAAGCTTTTTATCTACATTCCAGACAGTCACAAATATCTTAGATATTCTTCCAAAGAAGAAACCCAAAATCCTATTGAGATATTCCAAGTTGTTTGACCTTTTCAAAAACAAACAAAAACCCTTGTGACAAACCCTCAACCTTTCATCTGAGTGAGAAAGTTGTTGAACCCCTTTTCAGGCAGTATTTCTGAGTGAGAGAAGCTTGAAGAAGACGATCTTCATTGGTGCTGAAGTCTGTGTGATCAAGGATCCCGAGATCTTTTT
This sequence comes from Buddleja alternifolia, assembly GCA_019426215.1. NCBI lineage: Eukaryota > Viridiplantae > Streptophyta > Magnoliopsida > Lamiales > Scrophulariaceae > Buddleja > Buddleja alternifolia. Next base: position 25,421,642 of record CM033407.1, read on the forward strand.
CACCTTTTACTATTTTGTAGAAGTTTCTGTGTGATCCTTTGATAATCAACCTAGTAAATTCCTCCAAGTGAAAAGGAGAAAAAGGACGTAGCTGGGATTACATCACCCAGTGAACCTTATATATCTTGTGTCATTTATCTTTATTGTCTTGTTTTCTTTTTACATCATTTATTTCGAAAAAGACAAGCTAAGCTGCAAAGCGATTAATTAATCAATCGAACGCTAAAATCATTTCCGTTTTGCTAACCCTGATTAAGCGATCTAAGCATTACCCTACTTTGGTAAACTGCTAAAATCACTAAGTTTAAGTTATCTTTACTGAAGCGCCTGACCCAAGCGCTCAGCTTTCCAAGCGTTCAAATCTTTAAAAGTGATACGAAATTTTTGAAGTCTAAAAAGACTTCAAGGTCTATTCAACCCCCTCCCCCTTCTAGACCCTTTCGTATGCCACTTGGGACCACCAAGTGGTATCAAAGCGGTTGAAGTAGAAACCTAACCATTTCCAAGCGTAATTGCTTGTTTAGATCCATTTTTCTAAACTTAATCGCTTTAAATCTTTTCTATTAAAACATATCATTATGGCTTTTAACAAAATGCCTAAGTTGGTATAATCAAATTATGATTCGTGGAAACTTAGAGCATTCGCATATTTATGTTCTTGCGATAATGAAATGTGTGATGTAATTACAGATGGCCCCATTAAGATTATGAAAGTCATTACTTGAGCCCCTGGAACGACTGAGGCCACTCCAAATGGTTATGTCGAGAAAGACAAGTTAGAAAGGACGCTAGAAGATCGAAAAAGAGCAAATCTGGATAATGTTGGACGAAGTGCACTTTACTCAGCGTTAGGAGATAACGATGCATTGTTCAACAAGATCAAGCAATGTAAGACATCCAAAGAAATATGGGAAAAATTGGCTATTGTGTGTGAAGGTTAAGCACAAATGAAGGAGAACAAGCTCTCCATAGCCATGCAAAGATTCGAGCATTTCAAAATACAGCCCAGTGAGACGCTAGAACAACTGGACGCAAGATTTACTTTGCTCATTATCGAGTTAGCGTCATTAGATAAGGAATTGACCAACAAGGAAATGGTCAATAAGTTTTTCAGAAGTCTTCCAAGTAAATACTTGATTAAGACTGTTGCTATGAGAGAATCACAGACCTTGGAGACTCTTACTCCAGAACATGTGTTTTCAGAGTTAAAGGCATTCGAATTCGAGTTAGGTGAAGTCATCGACATAACAACTTCAGTAACTGAATCAGGAGCTTTAATCACTACCACCAAAAACAAGGGTAAAGCGGTTAGTGAGGTTAAAACTATGGAAACAAATGAAGAAAAGGAAATGGCCTTATTAGTTAAGAAATTCAAGAAATTTCTAAGATATGAAAAGAGAAATCTTATTGGACAAACTTCATTTCAAACTCCTCCCCCAGCACCAGCGTCTCAGTATCAAGTGCCAGTATACTCTACACCTCAACCAGTAGCGCCAGTTCCATATCAAGCGTCTCCTTCGCCTACTCAGAATCTCTCAGCACCAGTAGTTTCAAAGCGATTATCCACTGAACAAAAAATGAAAACTAATTTGTGTTATAATTGCAGGAAATTAGGGCACTACCAGGTAAATTGCGCTTATCCAAATGTGTTTAAGCCCACAAGGCAAGACTATGCGGATAGAAATCAATTCAGGAGCAACCTTCACCAACAAGGTTTGGTAGCGGAATCTGAACCATTCTCCGCACCTGAAGAGGACTTGGAATCATCAGATGAAAGTAGTGATGAGGAGCCTACAAGCGACTCAGCGTTGATTTGTCTCATGGCAAGAGATGATGAAGCGTCTGATGACTCGCTACCAGAGGTAAACAATGAATTATCTCATCCTCTTTCTTATGATGATCTATTTGACAAAGTCAATGAATATTATAAAGATTGTCAAGATGCCGCCAAAATATATCAAAATCACTTCGCTATTATTTCATCGCTCAAAAGTGATAAAGTAACGCCCAAAGCCGAGTTGCAAGTTCAGCAACAGTGCATTGAGAAGAACAAATCACTTGAGAGTGAAGTTATTCAATTAAAAAGCGATCTTGATATAATAGTCAAGAGAGAAGCTGATCTGATCACTAGACTTGCTAAATCAGAGCAACTTGTCTCATCATTATCAAAAGCTTCCAGAAAGTTGGATAATGTGACTGAGGTAACTAGACTATTTGGTGAAAAGACCGGTTTAGGATGTAATAAATTCGTTAAACAACCTAATAAATCTAATGTTACGACAAACAACAAAGGAAAGGGTGTTACCTTTGTTGAGAAAAGTTCACAAAGCTAAACGCTGAATGAACCTAGCGATAATGGTACGAGGCCAAATGAGAAAGCCAAAGCTGACTCAGGCAAGGGTAAGGCTAAGACAAAACAAAGACGGACTCATCCAAATGCTCAAAAGGTTAAGGAAAAGTCTGATCACTGTGAATCAAGCGCTAAGTGTCAAGCACCAAAAGCACAACCCAAGCCAGCGCCAAGGAAATACCAACGTCAATATCCAAGACAGTCAAGATCATATTATCGATACTATGATGATTATGATTATGACTATGACTATGATTACTACTATAATCAAGGATATTACTACACACCCAAAAAGCACACACAAAAGAAGGTGAACACAAAGCACACACAACACAGTGTGAAACCCAAAAAGGCTAGTATTCCTACAATGAAGACTAGGCAAATATGGGTTCCTAAAGTTTTAATTCAAACCAAAGTTACTAACATTGAAGGACCCAAGAAAACATGGGTACCTAAGAAGAATTAGACTATCCTTAATACAGATACCTAGAGCCAGCACCGATACTTCAGTTTGGTATTTCGATAGCGGGTCATCAAGGCATATGACTGGATCAAAGGATCTTCTAGTCAACTATCGAGCTACTAATGGTCCTCAAGTTATATTCGGTGATGACTCTAACGGTAAAACCAAAGGTATAGGTATCATGCATAGGGAGAACATCATGATTAGTGATGTATATTATGTTGAGGGTCTTAAGCATAATTTGTTAAGCATTAGTCAATTTTGTGATAAAGGCTTTGATGTAAAATTTTCAAGTGACTTTTGCTATGTCAACGACGCTAAGACTAAGTCTACTAAACTAAGAGGAAAAAGAACAAATAATGTATATTTAGTAGATTGGGATTCTACATTTGATAACAACCCCACATGCTTTGTTGCTAAAATTCAAAGTGAATTGGGTTGGTTATGACATAGAAAAATGAATGACTTCGACTTTAAGGCAATCTCTCAATTAATATCGCTAGATCTAGTAGAGGGATTACCTAAAGGTTCCTTTCAAAAGAATCGCTTATGTGATGCATGTCAAATGGGTAAACAAGTTAAATCATCTTTTAAGAAGAAACCATGTCTATCTACTTCTAGAGTTCTTGACCTATTGCATCTAGATTTGTTGGTCCTATTCAAATCATGAGTGTTAGTGGTAAAAAGTACTCGCTAGTAATAGTCGATGATTTCTCTCGCTATACATGGGTAGAATTTCTAGCGACCAAAGATGAAACTAGTGTCAAGCACACAGCGCTAATTTGTCTATTGCAAACTTCAAAAGATCTAAAGGTGACAAGAATTAGAAGCGATAGAGGAACTGAATTTACTAACCAATTTGTTGAGAAATTTTGTATAGATCTTGGAATACTTCATGAGTATTCTGCTCCTAGAACACCTCAACAGAATGGAGTTGCTGAGCGACAGAACAAAATGCATAAAGAAGCCGCTAGGACGATGCTTGCAGAGTCTAAGCTACCTCAAAGGTTTTGGGCCGAAGCCATCAATATCACTTGCTACACTCAGAACCGATGTATGATCAACAAGCAACATGAGAAGACTCCATATGAGTTGTGGAAGGGACGTAAGCCTAACGTTTGATATTTTTATGTTTTTGGTTCAAAATGTTTCATTCATAACAATGGATCCCACAGCCTAAGAACTTTTGATCCTAAAGCGGATGAGAGAATCTTTCTAGGCTATGCCAAGAATGGAAAGAGTTTTCGCATCCTAAATAAGATCAAATCGAAGGTTGAAGAATCCATTCATGTTGTGTTTGATGATGCTAACCAAGAACCGAGTAAGGTTAATCCTAATGATGTAGGAATTGAAGATCTTCCCAACATGCGTCACAAATTAATCTTAGTGATGATGAGGATGATGAGATCTTTGTGCCAATTCCCAAAGTTACTCGTGAGGTTACAATTGATGATAATGTCAGAATCGCTGATGATCGTGAAGAGAATGATCATCAAGAGCAAATTGGAACTGTGATTGATGTAGCGACTGCGCAAGAGACAAATATGGATCAAGCGATTGATAACCAAGAAAGTCTCAACCCGTTCCAACCAGATCGTAAATGGCTTAGAGACCACCCACCCGAGTTAGTAATTGGAGATATGGAAGCACCTGTTAGAACTAGGTCAGCTACTATGAGGCCATGTTCGCAAGTTTTATATCTCAAATAGAACCAAAGAAAGGGGATGAAGCTCTCAGTGATTCAAGTTGGGTAGAAGCAATGCAAGAAGAGCTTAACCAATTTGAGAGAAGTAAGGTTTGGACGCTAATACCAAGGCCAACTCACCAAGAAGTTATTGGGACTAGATGGGTTTTTAGGAACAAAATGGACGAAGATGGCATTGTTATAAGAAACAAAGCTAGATTAGTCACTCAGAGTTATTGTCAAGAGGAGGGTATTGATTTCGATGAGACATATGCTCCAGTAGCCCATCTTGAAGCGATTAGATTGTTCCTAGCGTTTGCTGCATTCAACAAATTCATAGTATACCAAATGGACGTGAAGAGTGCATTCTTAAATGGTAAACTCCAAGAAGAAGTCTATGTGGAGCAACCTCCAGGATTCATCAACAAGATAGTCTACAAATTGGATAAGGCACTCTATGACCTTAAATAAGCACCAAGATCATGGTATGACACTCTCTCTATCTTCCTTATAGGTAAAGGCTTTTCAAAAGGCAGCGTTGACACAACGTTATTCAAAATTACCCACAATGAAGATATTCTCTAAGTTCAAATTTATGTTGATGATATTATATTTGGTTCTACAAATAAGCGATTGTGTGAGAAATTTTCGAAAATGATGCAAGATCAATTTGAAATGAGCATGATGGGTGAGTTAACTTTCTTCTTATGATTACAAGTTAAACAACTCCGTAATGGAATATTTATTAATCAAGCTAAATACACGAAAGATATGATTAAGAAATTTGGTATGAAAAATGCATCATCTTCAAAAATTCCCATAAGCCAAACGCTTAAGTTAGATAAAGATGAAAGTGGGAAGAAAATTGATATCACTAACTATAGAGGTATCATTGGATCACTTCTTTATCTTACCACTAGTAGACCGGATATTATGTTTTCGGTATGCATGTGTGCACGCTTTCAAGCTGATCCGAGAGAATCACACTTAAATGCTACAAAGAGAATCCTTAAATACCTAAAAGGCACACAAAATGTGGGCTTATGGTATCTAAAGGACTCTCCTTTTGAACTAATTGGTTATTCAGACGCAGATTTTGAAGGATGCAAAATAGATAGAAAAAGTACTAGTGGTACATGTCAATTTCTAGGTGATAGACTAGTTTCGTGGCATAGTAAGAAACAACAATCCATAGCGACTTCTACCGCTGAAGCAGAGTATGTAGCCGCTGGGAGCTGTTGTGCACAAATCCTTTGGATGATGCAACAACTTAGAGATTATGGAACAAGCTTAGGTCCTACCCCAATCCATTGTGATAACCAAAGCGCTTTAGCTATGACCCAAAATCCTGTCCTTCATTCTAGAACCAAACACATTGACATTAGATACCAGTTCTTGCTTGACCATGTTCAAAAGAAAGATATCTCCATGCACTTCATTGGTACTGACAAACAATTGGCAGATATCTTCACCAAAACGCTCAACGAACAACGCTTTCTCACTTTGAGAAGTGAATTAGGTATGATTGATTTAAACGCTTAAACCATAAAGAGCATCATTCTTTTATAGGCATACGCTTTAAAAGGAATTCATCTTAACTAAACATCTAAAGCGTCTTTCAAAATTGGAACGAGTTATCAATTTTAGGGGGGAACTTTAAAATTGTACTTGTAATCAATTCATAAGCGACTGTGATCAAAAATGATTTTAAATATATGCATTGACCACTAGCACTTATCTTCTTTATGCATGACAAAATCAATCACTAACAAATTTTTTAAGCGATTGATTTTATCCTTAAAATTTAAGAAATTAAATATTTTCATAAAAAGACTTCAGTGTTAAAAATATTCCCACTTTAACGCTAAGTAATTTTCTTCAAAATTTCATGCATAGTTTTCTTCGATAAAGGTAACGTATGGATAAGTCCAAAATATTAGATTTGATAACTACCCACATGTTCTTATCAAATCGAACTGACGGTTAATGATCTCTATCTAAACCTAGGCGGTTCAGAGACTGCACAAGTCTGAGTACGTGTCAGTGTACTATCAGGCGCGTGCATTTCACGCTGAAAATTTCAAAAAAAATTCAAACGTCTTTCAATTAAATAGGTAACTGCGGATCCCAAAAATTTTCTATTTCATAACAGTTAACCTATTTTACCGCACTTTTGACATCCGTGTTTTTCAGTAAACGGATCAGATTTAAGTCTTTTCAATTTTCAAAATTACTGACCCAACACGTATCAAAATCTAAGCCATTGAGAAGTTACTTCCTTGCCTCTATATAAACCCTTCAAGGTTTTTACAGTTAGACTTTATCACTTCCAACAATTCTCTCTGCTGTAAAACTCCTCATCCTTCTCAAGGCAAAAACTTCTCTCTCTTTCACAAAGCTTTCAACTTTCAGCAATGGCACCCAAAGCTTCCAAATCTTCCAAAACTTCCAAATCATCCAAGTTGGCTACAGGAAAATCTTCCAAAACTGCGAAGCCAGTCACCTTGAACGCCGGATTTCTGATCAATTGGGACTATTTGTTCGACAACCAGAACTTCCCTCTCCGGACAATTCTTCCACTCGTCCAAGAGTCTGGTTTAAGAGAGATGATTACCACTACTTTCAACTACTTTGAAGAAGAATCCCTCTACTTTTTCAACAATGCTAAAATTTCTGACGACGGAAACTCAATCTCCTGCGTCTTCCCGTTTGCCAGTGAGACCTTTGTTCTCACTCCTTCTCTGATTTCTTCCCTGTTGGCTTCACCCAATGATGGTGTTGAAGTAGAGAATGTCACTCTCGGAGATGCTACTAAAGTCTGGGAGTTGATCCAGAAAGATGATGTTGAAGCTGCGTATGAGCCAAACTTCAAGAAGAACGACATGAAGGGCGAATATGTCATTCTCACGGATATTTGCCCCAAGATGATCAAATGCAGAAAGGGGACATTCGATAAAGTTACCAATATTCAATACAAGATGATGGTGGCCATTCTGACCAAGTTGCAGATCAATTGGTCTCTCTATGTTTTTAATCGCTTCAAGGCAGCAATGGCCCAGTCGGTTAATCCCAAGCCTTATGGGATTGTGCTAAGTAGGATTCTTAGCGCTTGCGGTTATACTACCTCCGCCGGCAAGAAGATTCCAGCGACAAAATTCTATGGTAAGAAGATGATCAGTGAGCTGCAAAAGCCAAGAAAAAGAGGTGGTGCAACTGTTCCTAAAGAAGAGTGTAAGCGACTTCGTGCTGAAGGAGTTGTTCGCAGCGATGATGAAGATCAAACGGCTTTCTCTTCATCATCCTCTTCGTCTGAAGAAGAAGTGGTGGTCAAGCGATCCAAAAGAAAAATCGTTCTCAAAGTCGCTGAGCCATCCAAGCCATTAAAAAGCAAAAGCCTGAACCAAAGAAGAAGCAGAAGCCAGAGACCAAGAAGAAACAAAAATCTCCTTCTCCTTCTCCTTCTCCTAAATCTCTATCTCCTCCTCCAACATTTATCTTCTCTGTTCCCGAAGAAGAGAAAGCAGTAGTTGAAGAAGAAGTCCCGCTTGCTCGAAGACGTACTCCTCTTTCTACTCCTGCCGCATCTACAAGCGTCACAACAGATCCAGCGCTTGTAGAGTCAGCAAGTATTCCTCCCTCTGACGCTGCTCCCGAAATCAGCTCAGATCCTCAAACCACTACTCAATCTGAGAGGCTTTCTAGTGTTCAGGGTAAGTATTTGCTAAGCAAATTAGTTTATCCTTTCCTTGTTAGTTTCTAAGTCTCTAACGCTAGGATAAAACCCTCTTTCAGCAGAAAGTAAAGCACATCTTCGTTATGTTCTCAAGACTCTTGAAGAAATGCATATTCCTATTCATGCTGATCCAATAACTTCTTTTATCGATTTAGATCCAGAAGAAGTTGTCCCAGAGCCTGAGGAACCTGTCCCTATAGAAGAAACAGATCAAGCGACTGAAACAGTCGATGATACTCCTCAGGGTAAGCGATTTAGTCTTTTCTTTTCAAATTTCTACTTAGTATAAATTTTGCTTGCTTTTCTCAATTGCTTACATGTATCAGCTCAAGATGCACCCCAAGATGCACCAATCGCTAATGCCCCTCCACCCTCCGAGATTCCAGTTGAAGTGGATGTAGATATGGCAACTGTTGTGGATATTGCTAAGGAAGCGTCTCAAGCCCTTCCTGATGCTGAAACATCATCAGCCAGTGAAGCGACTGAAAATGCTGAGCGGTCGATAGAAGTGGCCTCCATCCCAATAGAAGCGATTGCCTTTGTTCCCACTCCAACAGGACCTCCTCCTCGTGTCATCAATTTCTTCCCGCGAGGATATACTCCTGATGTTGAATTTTACTATGCCGCCAGAGAACCAGACACTCAGACGCTTGCAGAGCTAGAAATCAATTTTCAAACAACTCTCCATCGACCTGATCTTTCCAACACCAAGAAGTTTCAATTTTTCGAGCGTATTTCCGATTTAGGACTTTATAACTTGGAGCGACTCCAGTCTCGCTTTGAGTATATTCATCTTCCAGTGTTCAATAGAGCTGACTTTGACCAAGAGCGTTTTAATTTCACCGGTCGCTCGGATAAGTCCTTTTACCCTCTTCGTTCCAGCAAAATAGTTTTCAAGAAACCCCACATGGGCGATTGGAACAAGAATCCTGATGATGAAGATTTGAACAAAATAGGATATTTGGCTCTCCCCTCAGTTGTCAAGTTCCACAGAATGCTCTCTCTCCTAATCCACTCAAGTTATGGAAAGAAAAAGGACCGCTTATTGCTGAGCGCCCAAATCCAGTCAACTCGTGGATAGAACATGAGGCTCGCGAATATCTAGCCAGATTATGGGCAGAAGATTATGACGAAGAAACAGAGCACTTCGAGAATGTCAGGTTTAGGTAAAATCACTCTCCTACATGTGTCCAACGGACAGATCCCAAGAATTGCCTATAAATACCTTACCTCCAGCAAACTTTAAAAATACAGACGATACAATATTGCAAAAATTACGTACATGCACAAGAAAAACTTGCTAAGAAAAAACTTAGAAACTCCATAGTCAAAATCCTCCAAGCTTTTTATCTACATTCCAGACAGTCACAAATATCTCAAATATTCTTCCAAAGAAGAAACCCAAAATCCTATTGAGATATTCCAAGTTGTTTGACCTTTCCAAAAACAAACAAAATCCTTGTGACAAACCCTCAACCTTTCATCTGAGTGAGAAAGTTGTTGAACCCCTTTTCAGGCAGTATTTCTGAGTGAGAGAAGCTTGAAGAAGACGATCTTCATTGGTGCTGAAGTCTGTGTGATCAAGGAGCCCGAGATCTTTTTCTCCCTTTACTATTTTGTAGAAGTTTCTATGTGATCCTTTGATAATCAACCTAGTAAATTCCTCCAAGTGAAAAGGAGAAGAAGGACGTAGCTGGGATTACATCACCCAATGAACCTTATATATCTTATGTCATTTATCTTTATTGTCTTGTTTTCTTTTTACATCATTTATTTCGAAAAAGACAAGCTAAGCTGCAAAGCGATTAATTAACCAATCGAACGCTAAAATCATTTCCGTTTTGCTAACCCTGATTAAGCGATCTAAGCAATACCCTACTTTGGTAAACTGCTAAAATCACTAAGTCTAAGTTATCTTTACTGAAGCGCCTGACCCAAGCGCTCAACTTTCCAAGCGTTCAAATCTTTAAAAGTGATACGAAATTTTGAAGTCTAAAAAGACTTCAGGGTCTATTCAAACCACCTTTCTAGACCCTTTTGTATGCCACTTGGGACCACCAGTGTGTCCTTTCTTCACCGGGTGTTTAAAACCCCTATAAATAACCGATTACCTTTTTACTGTAACACAACTATTTTGATTATCGACCTCATCTCCCTTTCTCTTCATCTTCTTCGAGTGAATCTGCACGTTCATCATCTTCGAGGGTCCTTGTCTTTGAACTCCTTTATTTTTCGCGTAATAATAATCAGAATTTCTCCCCTTTTCTTCCGTCCCTTTTTCGAGTATATCATTATTACCTCAGACTGATGGTTGTTCCCCATCACACCTCCGCCCATGACTTGAGTTTTTTGATCCCTCGAGCACCTGTTCTCGACTGTGAAGCGGCCGAGGATTTACATAATGTTATTATGGCATTTAAGGGCCATTATAGCGACGTCAAGGTCGCAATTCTCGAAGAGACTCATGTGGTGCCTCGATGGTTCTCTGATCGTCGAGGTCAATTGCTCAACCATCTAACCCTAGGTCCTCGATTCGAATCTTCGGCCTTCAAGAACGATCCGCCTAACATCCCCAATTGTCTCGGTACTTTGCCCGATTTGGAAGCGACGACGCTCCATTATGCTTGCGAGGGGTAGCCCCTAAATTAGCGTAGACCAACATGAAGAAACCCATCAATGGGTGGATAGGCAATACCGATGCTTTTATGGGGTTTAATCGTCTTCAGCAATTTCATTCGAAATGGACGAACAATCGAATCATGGGGCTTATTCGAATAGTCTGCTATCAAACACTTCCTTTCAAGCAAGTGCTGACAGATGCTCTGGCCCTTTCGTGACATCCCTCGTATAACTTCTTTGTATTGCCTCGAGGATTCCAGACGGTAACACTCGAGGATGTGGGTTTAATTACTGGGTTATCTCCCCATGGGATACTTCCTACTGGAGAAGCGATTAACGATTCTCAAGCCCTTTTGGCGTCTTCGTCCGAGTGGCTTAAGGGTCATGGTAAGAGTGGTGGTGCGAACATTTCTTATTCTACCTTGGTCACACATTTCTCAGAATGTGAAGATCCAGTCCTAACCTTTGAAGAGGTACTGTTCTTGAATTTCGTCTTTTCTCACTTATTCATGAATTCTGGATGTTGTGTCAATAAAACTTTTCTCCTTCTTTTTGCCAATATTGCGGCCACTATGGGGCCCATCAAATTAGCTCATATATTACTATCTCAGTTTTACCGTATGATGTTAAATCTCCACCGGGACCCTTCGAATGCCAAGAGATTATCAGGTCCCTTATGGTTGTTGTCCTTTTGGGCTTTCTTTTACTATCCTGAATTGCTAAATATTAGGACCCCCGAATCTTTCGAAGAAGCATCTCGAGCCTCTTCTATCTTCAAACCCGCCTCGAGTTGGGTATGTTATAGGGAGGTTGCTATTAATTTGTTACTCCCTCTCGAGAAAGCCTCATATCTTTTACCCCTAAGCACTGTTTATAACCCACTTTTCATTTCAACTTGGTGCCCTTTCTTCGAGATAAGGCACAACAAGCATCTTCCCATTGGTCCTATACTGCCTTTCCAGTTTGGTTAAGAGATATTGACTCTTTGAGGCGCTTTGACGATGATCGTCCTTATTGGCGTTCTGTTATGTCATCTCGAGATTTACTGTATGCAGATAACACTCCGGGTGTTGAGGTTTATAATCCCCATGTAACTTTAATCTATTTTTAGTTTTTTGATTTTTCATTACTTATCGAGTATATTTGTCTGCTTCCTGACTAGTTACCTCTATTTCTTGCAGCTATGTTCGAGACAATTCGGTCTCGCTCAAAGCTATGCACTTCCTTTCTTGGGGACGATGAACCGTCCATGGTCGAAAAGGCAGTATACCATTCCAAAGACCAAAAGGGATAAAGCGAAAACCATCATTCGAGGGATGCCGACTTGTCAAGTTCTCCCTATTCCGGTACCAGCTTTCTGTAAAACCCTTCGAGTGGAGCAGTGTTTTGCTGACTTCTGGAATCATGTCTTGCAACGGAATTACTCCAGGCGGATTATCTAGAAGTTGGTCACTGATGCTGCCAGAATTTGCACGGGATCTGCAAATGTAGCCGAATTTTCAAGGCTTCTCTCAGTCGAGGTATGTTGGTGTATTTTTCTTTTTAGTTCTTCCCTTTTTGTTGAATATTAATTTCATTTCTTTCATTTTGGTAGATGATGCTTATCTCATTCCTCATGTTTTAACGTCTGGCTGGCAATTCCAAAGAGATGATCCCCTCATACAAGCATATGAAGGCTTATTCCGAGCCCTTCGAGAATCGGAAGCCCTTGCTCGAACTGCCCCTAGGCCAGGGTTAGACCTCCAGCGAGTTCTTTTGGAGCGTCAAAGTTGAAAGCTAGCTCTTCTACTACTTCAGCCCCGATTACTTGAAAAAGAAGAGCTCTTCTGATTCACGAAGTTCTTCCTTTGGTAACCGAACAACCCCAAACTTCCATCGAAGATGAAGTGGAGGAGGTGGACCCCCAGCCACTTGTTCATAGAAGTAGAAAACGTCTTCGTTTGGCAGAATCGACAGAAACTCTTGGTAATCATCTTTGTTCATTGCCTTGTTTTTTATTTTGGCATCCTTAAAGGTTTTCCTTCCATTCAATCTTTTCTTATGTTTATATTTTCTGCATAGGCCCTTCGGTGGAGACCGCTAACATCGAAGAGCGTCCTTTCGAGCTTGATGTTGAGGAGACTTTCGAAATTAACTCTCCCGTAGCCCTCTCACCGACTAATTCGACTGATTCTCTTTCTAGGCTTTCTCCCGAAACCCAGACAGCTCTTACTGGGGATATTACCTCTTTTGGTGATGTTTTCTCCGGTAAGTCTGTTCTTATTCTTGAAACTATTTTGTTAGAGTTTCTCTCCTTCGATTAGATTTTAATGCGTGTTTTCTTTGAATGCATTCGTAACAGCTTCCACTGATCTTCCACCCTATTCTTTGGTCCCGGTAAATCCCATTTATCATTTCGATGATATGGCAATTATTGTCGGCCTTTTCTTTGTCCCTTCTTTGCCATCTTCTATCAGGCTATCCTTTTCCTCCCCGACGGGAGTTTCGACTATCTTTGTGGATTCCTCTATTCTTAGTTCGAGCCCTCCTGGGGGCCTTTTTCTCCAACCTTTGCCAGGCCCTTCTCGTCTTTTGGCCTCGTTGGTACATATTGAAGAAATAGATCCGGTTCTTAATGTTCGGGTCGCGCCTATTCTTGATCCGTCCTCTTCGGGCTCGGCGACCCCATCAGAGATTGCTTCATTCGAAGGTGAGTTTGAAAATTTTGTTCTATAAGTTTCATTTTCGATTTCTTACTTACATACGTATTTTAATTCCTTTAGGAGCGATCGCGCCTTTGGTATTTTCCCGGGGAAGAATTAACTGAGGCTCTTTACGATATTCGCCGCTCTTCGAATGATGTTATTTTGGTTACAAGACTTCGAGCCCTTCTTGATGAGGCTACCTCGAGGGTTGCCGATCCATGGTCGCCCATGTTTCACGCGGCTCGCCAGGTGTTCGAATCATGCCTCACTCGACTTCGTGAACTTTTTGATCAAGGCATCAATCCATTTGAGGAAGACATATCCCCCAAACTTTCCCAGCGATTATCTCAACTAAAGAGTCGGGCCCCGGTCTTGGAGAATACTCGAGCAGACTATTTATCCCAGATTGCTGCCATAGATGCTCAAATTGCAACCCTTCAATTGGAAAGAGATCGTCTTTCGGACCTCACAAATCGAGTCGAACTGGATATTACTAGTCTTGATGACCAAATTGCCCAACTTACATATGAACTTGATGAAGTGGTTGGGCCGGTTTTGCTCGAAAAGGATGCCTTTGATTCTACTCTAGAAGTGCTGTTAAATTCTTTACATTTTATTCGATTTTAAAACACTTTTGATGTAATCATTAGATTAGTGTAAGAAGTTTTTAGCCATTTCGGGCAACCTTTCGAATATAATTCCTTCATTTTCTTCCCATATGCTTGGTGTGAATTTCTTTAAATGTCTCGCATTTAAAGCTCTTCCATAATCATCTCCATTTAAATACTGAATTTTGAATGAATTTCCTGATAACTTGTTCAAAATTAAAAATGGTCCTTCCCATTTAGGTGACCATTTCCCGTGGAAATGATTCTTTGATCCTTCGGGTAAAACCATTTTCCATACTAAATCTCCAATTTCGAAAGATCTTGGCTTTACTTTTTTATTATAACTTTTTTCTTTTGGAGCTCGATTTGTTTCAAAGCTATAATTTGCAACATCTCATGATCTAATTTTTCAATGTTCATACTTTCGATATATTGTTCCGCTGTAAGATACATTTGTTTGCAAACCCTTCTCGATTTAATACTGACCTCTATAGGAATCACGGCTTCGTGGCCATAAACCAGCTGAAACGGAGATATCCCCAAACTGTCCTTCTTGATTGTTCTTAATGCCCACAACACATCAATTAGCAACTCGTGCCAATTTCAGGGATTATTCCCTATCATTTTTGAAATACAACCTTTAATCAATTTATTCGATGACTCAGTTTGCCCGTTTGCCTGGGCATAATACGGTGTTGAATTTAATAACTTAATCCCAAATTGATTTAAGAATTTAAGCATTTCTGTGCTGTTAAAAACTCTAGCCTGATCAAACGTTATAGATTCAGGGATCCCAAATCTTGTGATTATATTTTCTTTAATAAACTCTATCACTTTCGTCGAATCGATGTCTTTGAAAGCTTTAGCCTCGATCCACATCGTGAAATAATCGGTAGCCACCAAGATATATCTATGTTTTTTCGATGAGGCAGGTTTGATTTCACTAATGATATCCATAGCCCACCCTCAAACTGGCCATGGTTTGATAATCGAGTTTAAATTAGCCGCAGGTTGTCTTAATATTTTTCTGTATCTTTGACATTGTCTGCATCCCTTAGCATAATTTATACAGTCTCTTAACATTGTTGGCCAATAGTATCCATATATGTGTATTAGCCATCTCATTTTCTGCCCCGCTTGATGGGCCCCACATATCCCTTCATGGGTTTCGGCCATGATGATCATGGTGTCTTCCTGATCAAGACATTTTAATAAAACTCCTTGGGAATCTTTTCTGTATAGTTCCTGCCCATCATAGAAATAATGATGCGCAATCAATTTTAGTTTATTCGAGAACCCTCATTTTGTGGGGTTTTTAAGATATTCCATAATTTTGTATCGCCAATCTTCTTTTTCTTTCATAATGTCTATTTTATTAACCGATATGCGTCTATCTTCGAAGGGTAAGACCGTTCTTGGTGCGAGTTTGATTGCTGTTTCGAGCAAGACAGGGTCTAATTTATATTCTGACACTATTTGAGCCAAATCGTTCGCTATCTGATTGTTTTCCCTTGGTATATGGATGACTCTAACGGTATTAAAATTCTTCAATAATTCGTGTACTTGAGCGAATGAAGCTATCGCCAATGGGCTTACACATTTGAAGATTCCCCTCACTTGATTTATGATTAATTGAGAATCACCTCTTATCTCTACATTCTTAACGTGCAGTTCGAGTAAAACCTCCAAGCCTAATATGAGAGCCTCATATTCTGCTCTATTGTTTGTCCATTCACCCTCGATTTTTGCGTATATTTTAGTGATTGTTTTGCTTGAAGATACTATATATAATCCAATGCCTGCAGATTTTCGAGTACTTGACCCATCAAAATGGAGTATCCAAGGTACCAAGTCAAGAAATTCGATTTCGAACTTATCCAGTATATGAGTTTTTGAAGGATGATCAGCCAGGAAGTCAGCTAATGCTTGTCCCTTGATAGCCTTCTGAGGCACATAAATCACATCGAACTGGAGTAAAGTTAGACTCCACTTGCTTAGTCTTCCCTTTACTAAGGATTGATTTATCATGAATTTGATCACGTCTGTTGAGGACACTACTTCTATAACATATGCGGAGAAATAGTGCTTAATTTAACAGAAACAAAATACAGACTAAGGCACCATTTTTCGATAACTGAGTACCTTTTTTCCGCTTCCTTCAATAGTCTACTTAAGTAAAAAAATGGCTTGTTCGAACCCTCTGTCGTTTTCTTGTACCAAAAAACATCCAATAGAATGATTTGCTGCCGATATGTATAATCTTAGCCTCTTCCCACGTCGAGGGAGAATTAAAACTGGTGGTCGAGTAAGGTATTGCTTCATTGCATTGAAAGCTTTTTGTTGATCTGATTTCGAAATAAAACTCTCCCCTTCTTTCAACCACAAGAGTGGGGAAAATGCTTCCGTTTTCCCCGCTAGGTTCGATATAAATCTTCTTAGAAAATTTACCTGCCCTAAAAATCTTTGTATTTCTTTCTTGTTCGTAAGGGGTTTTGCTTCTAGGATTGCATTGGCCTTATTTTGATCGACCTCAATCCCTCGATTATGAATCAAAAATCCCAAGAAATTCCCGGCCTTTACCCCAAAAGCACATTTAAGGGGTTCCTCATTCGTTCAAAAGCCTCGATCAATGACTTAACATGCTCTTGATGCGTTTGTGCTTTAATCACTATGTCATCGATGTAAATCTCCATTGATTTTCCTATGAGATCATGAAACATATAGTTCATGGTCCTTTGATAAGTAGCCCCAGCGTTCTTTAGGCCGAAGAGCATGACTGTCCATTCGAAGGTACCTATGGCACTTGGACATCGAAATGCCATCTTATTCCTATCACACTCGGCTATCTTTAACTGATAATAGCCTGAATATCCGTCCATAACTGACATGCATTTAAATCGAGCCACCGCATCTATTAAAACATCAGCCATAGGCATCGTATATTCATCTTTCGGGGTGGCCTTGTTCAAGTCCCTAAAATCAATGCAGACCCGGACTTTGCCATTTTTCTTGATAACCGGCACCACATTCGCCAACCACTCTACGTACCTAGTTGGTCTAATGAATTTAGCTTCGACCAACTTTTTGATTTCGTCTTTGATTGAACTTATTAGGTCTGGTGAGAATCTTCTCGGAGCCTGAATTATTGGTTTGAATCCTGGTTTTATCGGCAATTCATGTTTGGCTACGGACATATCTATTCCAGGCATCTCGTGATGAGCCCAAGCGAACCAGTCCTTATAATTATGTAGAACTTTGATCAATTCCTCCTTTTCATAAGGCTCTATTTGTGAACTAACGTAGGTCATTCTTGGATTTTTGAGTGTGCCCAAATTAATTTCTTCTAGAGGATCTTGCATATCTTTCCTGATATCTTCATCAGGTTCCACCATCCCTTCTTCGATCGTGTTTTCTATTTTGTGACCCACTGGTCCGCTAAGATCATACGTAATAAAATTCGAATCATTTTTATCAGATAAATAACACGAATAAGAGAGCAATTTCGAATCAAATCTCCCTATAGCTAGTCGCTTAAAAACTCCTTCGATGACATTTTGTTCAACTAAATCCATAAAAAAAAAAAAACGAGTAGATAGTTCAACTATTACATTTCGAAATTCCTACTCCAAATTGCCCTACTTCGATTTGGACCATCTTTTCTCCTTTTTCTTCGAATTGGGTTTTATCTTCTTCTTCTCCTGCGTCCTCCCCTAGGGTCTTTTCGAATACCGGGTTAGACGTCTCCTCCTGATCTTTCACTTCGAGCTTTTCGATGTTATACCTGACATTCACAATTTGAGCGTCCACAAAATAGGAATTATTCTCGGTCTTAACTATTTTGAATTTTTTTTCCATTCCAACATATTAGAAGCTGATGTAAAGTTGAAGGCAAATAATAGTTTTGATGGATCCAGTCCCTTCCGAGTAGGGCGTTAAAGGATGAACTTGTTTTTACTACAACAAATGCAGAGTAAGAAACCATTGACCCTACCTTAACCTTACATGGTAACACACCTAATACTTTCGTGGCCTGTCCTGAAAACCCATATACTGCTACATCAGCAACTACTAAGTCTTTTATGGATTTGTTTATTTCAGATAAAGTTTTTTCGGGTAAAACATTAACAGTCGCACCATTATCTATCAAAACTCTATTAATCCTACACCCTTCAATTTTGGCTTGTACATACAGTGGCTTCATATGATTGTTATTTATGGTTTCTTTGGAAAATAACAACTCAAGGAAATGTTCATATTCGTTACCTCTTTCTTTACTTGTATAATTAATAAACTCAAAATGAGGTTCATTACCTTCCTTTGGGGTCGTCAAGACCTCCAACGCATTTTCTTCCTCATCTGCCTCCCTTATCTTCAAGGCAAATTCTACCGGGAGTACTGTCACCATGTTGTAGTCTCTTTCTCCTTCGAGATTCAAGGCCCTTCGAACAGAGGCTTGTTTCTCACTTCTCTCGATTTCACCTATCATGCCGTCTTCTGGTATTCCATCCAATAAAATATCCAGATCATCGCCGGATTCGCAATCGACCAAGTCATCGTCACCACCTGTGGTTGCTTTATCTTGAAGGTTCGAGTCCTTCATTTGGTCACTTAGACTATCCACCTCTTTTTTGAGGTCCTCGTAACTCGACCCCTTGAATACCTTCGATTTCAAAATTCCTTTCACCAATGCCTCTTCTTCGATTCTTAGGTTGGCAATCACTGCCTCCTGTCGCATTTCCATTGCGATGGCTGCTCTCGAGTATGCCACCTGTTGGGCCATTGATTTAGCCCTGTTGTTCCTATTGATCTCGAAGTTCTCTCGATATTCATCTCCTTGAATCTGGCCTCGAGTGTAGTTGTAAGGCAGTCCTCGGCCATCTTTTCTTCTGAAGTGCCTTTGAGCAGGCATTGTCCCTGGCAATCTGTTGCCGAACTCCTGCCTAGGCATCTTGTTCCAATTTTCGACTTTTTGATAGGCGGGAACCCAATTGGGGTCATTTTCGATTACCTGTAACCTCACCAGCTCGTAGTGGAGGGTATCAGCACAGTGATGGCACAGGGCTTTCTGTAATTTGGTTAAGTTGTTCACCACTCGAGCGGGTGTCTCATACTTAATGTCGCATATGGGCATCTCGAGTGCCTGCTTATAGGTTTTTTCTTCGGCTTTCAATTTTTCCTTAGGAGGTTCGATCTCCTCCTGTTTCTCCTTTAGTATACCTTCCTGGGTCAAACCCAGGGTTCTCTTTTCTGTCGAAGACAGAGTGATCAGACCCCTTACGAGTTGTTTAGCCACGAAACATCTGAAAATCTGGCACTGGTCTGTAGTATGGAGGATGTTCATGTGCCAGCGGCACATCCCCTCTAGGCCTTCATCTTTAACCTTAGGGAAGGTCAAAATTCCTTCGTCAATCAATCTGTTGAATGTTCTTATGGCCACTTTGGTCTCTATGGTGACCTGCAAATTAAAACATTCAAGGGTATTAATTTCGAGATTCAAAATGGGAAATGGATCTTCATCTATGTTGGTTTTCTGAGTATCAGGAAAAATAAGGCCTTTTGAATCTATCTTTTCCTGTATTAAATTTCGAAATAAAATACATTCATTTGTATCATGAGAGAAGGCATTATGCCATTTACAGTATGATTTGCCTTTTATTTCGATTTTCAAAGGTATCTTATGATTTCCTTTAAATTTTAACTTCTTGTTGGCCAGTAGTCAATCGAATATTTGTTCAGTTTTTGTTACATCGAAAGTATAATATTTCTCTTTTTTTGTTTGCAATGACCCAGCGGCCATGCAATCTTTTTGTTCGAGGGCTCCACATTGGTAAGGAGGTCCCTTTATGAACTCTGCCAGATCGACTTCATAGGCTTCTTCGAACACCTATGGGGTCCCAATTTCGAAGGCATTGAAACCTTGATGTTTCCTATTACTCTCCTCTTTTAGCATGTTCTCGTACCTTATGGCACTTTCCGCTAGACTTCTAAAATCTGCGAAAGGGATGTCATCAAATCTTAACCCATATTCGAAGGTCATATTTTGTTAGGCTAATTGTACAAACTCAGTCTCGGGCAAATTAAGGTGACATTTTACCCTAGCTTTCTTAAAACGTGTTAGGAATTCTTCGACTGACTCTCCTACATTCTGTCTTATTTTAGCGAGGTCACTCATCGATATCCCCAGATCTGTTCGAGCGAAATGGTTCTGAAATTGGAATTGCATTTCGTCTCAATCGCTTATAGAATTCGGGGTTAGGCTTATATACTAGTTAAAAGCTGACCCTGTTAGGGAACTAAGGAAAAGCCTTAGCTTGAGAAAATCCTGATCCGATGCCTCTCGACATTGGCATGTGAACCTAGATAAATGTTCAAGAGCAGAGACATGTTCGTCTCCAGAAAATAGGGTGAAATCTAGAATTTTATAGTTTCGAGGAAAAGGGAAGTTTCTATCTATCCAATCAGGGTAGGGCTTCCCTGGAGTACGTCTGTGGTTTCTTCGAAAACCCAGTCCATACATCCTCTCGATGATCATTTCGATCTGAGTTTGAACAGGATCAGGAAATTGTCCCCCAATATTTCCTCCCATATGGGCATCGGGCACAACTTGCCCTCCTGCATATGGTACTTGAATATTATTTGGGAATGTGTTAATTCCTTGACCCATAGATGGATTCGAGAATCCATGGTTTCCCATAGGGAAAGGAGTATTCGAAACTCCTGGGTAAACCGGCACTTGACCCTGCTCCCCAGGGAATTGCCCTTGTGCAATTGTTGTGGGTAGTTCGAAACTGCTAAAGCGGTTATTAGTGTAGTAACCGCCGGGTACTTACCCATAACCGACTGAAAGGGTTGCAAAATTTGGTCTCGAAGACTGTGTTTGAAAATGATTCGAATTCATGTCTTGAGGAATACTAGGAGGAGGACGCATGTTCTACACAAAAGGTTGTTGTCCCACTCCCGCTTTCCCCCCAAGCATGAATGAGTTTACAAAATTATGTTCATTTACTGGGGGTGTATGCGATGTCTGGCCGACTTCGAATCGACTACTCCTGTTTCTGGTTTCTCGAGGATAACCAGGTGGAGGTTCTTCTATATTTACGTGCCTTGTTCGAACTGTTGGTTTTACTGCTATTTTTTGCGACACTTTTTCTATTAGTATGTTATGTCTTTCGATTAATGCTTCTAATGCATTAACTACCTGGGTGTTTACCATCACAAGTCTGGTTAAAAATTTCCCCTAATTCGGTTACTACTCGAGTAACCTCTCGAGCTAAACCCTCTTCGGTATTTACAGCAATATCTTGTACTATTGCGGTAAATATTCACTCAGATTCTTGAGCTAGTGCTCGATACTGATCGTTGAATTCCCTTCATTGATCATCTCGAGCACCTATCAAAGTCTGTTTCATGACTTTGACAAATTGCTCATACATTTTATCTGCCCTGATCCTGTATCTCGATACAAGTTGGGTTTTCGGATCGTCATTTGGTTCTTCTCTAGAAGAACTTTCTGACATCTTATAATATTTTTTACGGGAGTCTCATTCGACAGTACTCCCATTGTGATCGCCAAAAATTTGTTTCGTGTTTTCGAACAAACTAGCCTAGGGAAGGATTTCGAATGTTCGATCCAAGCCCCCTGATAATTCACACCCTTGAATTATCTAATAACCCCTGCCTATACGAGCTAATGGTGGTTTAAGTCTTGCAAATAACTTTCGTGATATAGAAAATAATCAAGAAGATATAGTAATATTCAAGCAATTTAATCAACACTTAAACGCCCAAATAAAAATATATCTCAACAACTAAGGAAGATATACTGAAATTTAAGTAATTAATCAACACTTAAAACACTTAAATATAGATATACCTCCATGAACTCTTCGGTGAATTCTTCTTTACACGGAAACAAAGCGCTCGAAAATAACGCTGTCAACGACCGATTAAAGCTACAGACTAATTATGCTAGAATCTAATTATCCTAAATCTAATTATGTCTAAACTAGTCTAATGATAGAAAGAAAGAATTTTTTCTGCAGTGATTGTTGTCTCCTTTCTCTTCTCTTTTCCTTTTCGCCTATATACTCCTGGCTTTCTGCCTTGATTTTCTTGTAACCTCCACGTTCGCCCACCCTTGAAAACCGCGCACAACTTCCTTTCAAAATTTGCTTTGCTTGATGCCTGTTTTCCTGACTGGATCACGCTTCCTTAAATTTCATTTGCTTTTTTCCTTCTTTGGTGATTATTGGGCTTTCAAAGATTCGCCCTTGATTCCTAGTGCTCGAATTCTGGACCCCACAGTTGACAGACCCAATTTTTGGCCCATCTGCTCTCATTAGGATTGCACTTCTCATTTGGTCTTTATATGACTTACCGGCCCAAATCCAAATTTCTTTGTATGTAAGCAGGATCTGATTCCCGTTCTCGTTTTTTCCTTTTATGCTTACAATGGTTTGGTCGTGAGGAAAACATTGAGGTGTTTTCTTGGCTTGCAGTGATGGTACTTTGTGCTATATCTTTTGATCATTTTCATTTTCGGTCCACATCATAGCCTTTATATTAATGAACTTGACAAATTTCTTGGTTAAAATCCAAATATTGGTGTGTCGAAGAAAATCAGTTACGTTTTTGACTATTTGGGTAAAATCATTTATTCTTCAGAATACAGTTATTTGTTTGCATTGTGTTACTATATATAGTCATGATTGCTAGTATCATGTGCACTGGTCGTAAGTTTTCAGACAACAGTTTTACCTTAGGTAGATTAAAGCGCTAGAAATACTCTCTTTTAAACTCTCCTAGTGAAGAAGCTATCTGAAAATTTTAATGGTGTAATTGTTGCACTAATTTATTTGTTTATGTTACTTTTTCCTCTAGATTCTTGTGATATTGAAATGTTTTTTTATGTTATCTTCAGTGTTTGTTACAGCAATATGGACGACCAAGCACGTACTGAGAAATTCAAGAAATACGAGAGGCTGATTTTAAGCAATATTTAATGTAAAAATATTTCTCTGACAAGACCATTTTTGGAGGTAAACATCCTTGCAAGTGACACTAGGACAATTACTTACTGTGAATGTAATTCACAACATATGCATAACGATTCCCCCGGTTCGCAGTTCCCAGAAATGAAAAAACAAAAAAGAGCATTAAATGGTTTTTGTTTCAATGGGTTTTCTTCTGCCTCAATCCATGTAAGTTGTAAATATGTCATCAGTTTTAAGACGGTTAATGTTAACTTTTGCATTTGGAGATGCAATTTTATTTTTTTTGCCATTTTTCCCTAACCTGTAACATTGACTAATTATTATTTTATTGGTATTTTTTGCTTCTGGTCATTTAACTTTTAAGATCAGCACAAAAATTAATGAAAAATGTCTGAGAAATACACCCTTCCCATCCCTATGATGATAGTGCCACATTTGTGCGGACACACATACCCTTGGAAGACTCACCTAAGTGAGAGTTGCCATGAGGCGGTGGCTATGGATTTGGGCAAACCCTAGAGACTCTCATGAGAATCAACATAAAAAATCATAACTGTGTACTATGTGTGTGACATATTGAAATTTGCCCAAAGGGACCAAATTCAAGGCCAAGTCCATTATGGCTCCCTCAAATAACAATGTCAACACTAAGCGTAGGCTCAAGCCCGGAAGGCTCCTGTACCTAATGCATAGTATAGTATTGCCCTCTTATATTATTATTTTTAATGAAGTTTTGAACCTTGTGGGGGATTGTTATAATTTTGAAATTAAGTTTTAAAACTTCATTATTTTATTTTTTAAAACCAGTATATATGTTACAAAATATTTAAACTAATAATTATTATATTTGTAGTGGTTACAAAATATTAAAAATGATCATTATTATAATGTGTAACTCCTATTTTCTATGCCTATAAAAAGGAAGATTTTCTAACATTTTATACACACATCAACTTTATAATACTTCTTATACTCTCACTTTCTTGTAAAAATTATACTTATCAACTAGTTATACATGTACACCAGAATAATATATACTTATACTTTTGAGGGCAATTTGAGTGGTTAAGTTCATTCATCTCATTGTGATTGTGCTCACAATAGGAGACTCGCAGTGTGCATTTGGGTTTTATCTTGGAGTGGTGACAAGCCGTTGGTAACCGCACGTAGGGAGGCATCACTATTTTAGGAGAGCGACTTTGTCGTGACTCCCAAAAGGACAAGTGTTTTTAACTCTAATTTATTGTTGTTTATTTATATATATTATTTACAATTGTAATTTGATTGTGATTTTGTAGGAACACAAATTCAAGATTACAACATATATATATAGATAGATATATCTATATACGTGCAAAGAAATATTTGGTGATGTATTTCACAGGTTATTTGATTTCTAGTGATGATTGTGAATTCAATCACAATGAAGTACTAGGGGAAGCCTCTGCCTGTGTCATCTGGAAACAATAAGTGATTCCATCTTTCATAAAGAGTTTGTGATATTATTGTTAGAGTGTATGCCCTCAAATGCCATAAAGAGGATAGATTTATAGGGCATAAACATTGTAACTAAACTATGATTTTTCCAATTAATATAAGGCATTTGATTGTTGTTTTCTTATAGGCATTTGTAAGGTATAATGAACAACGTAAAGTCCTTGATGACAAGGCAAACCCTCTATCTTCTACGGGATAGGAGGATAGGCACTAGAGTGGTTTGATCCTTGTCATCTAAAAGGGTTCGCAAGTCTAAGAAATATTGATTGGGCATCAATAGTGAATAAAGACTTGTATGATGTAAGTTTCGACAGAGAAAGTGTCAGTCGTACACTATGGAAATGGTAGTGGAAACTTATATCATAGACGTGTCAGTTGGACTGATATGTTCGAACACGGCTCGCATCAGTTCATCACATGGGTATTCACTCATTGACAGTCAATGATGAAATTGATAAGTAGTGATAGGTACGTGTGAACCTCTGACCTAAGAAATCGAGTTGAAGATGTACTTGTGACATCAAGTCTGTCATTAGAGTGGTTAGATTCAAATCACCTGTTGATGGAATCGACCTCGAAGTGCGACTTGATGGGCAAGTAGCATTGTTAACTGATTTGCAATATGGAATTTAATCTTAGAGAGAATGGAATTCTCTCACAGTGGACACCGCCCGGCACGCCTCAACATAACGGGGTAGCCGAGCGAAGGAATCGAACATTGCTAGATATGGTTTGATCCATGATGAGTTTCACTAAAGTTCCTAAGTCCATGTGGGGCTATGCTCTTGAAACGGCTGTCTATTTGTTGAGTAGATCACCTAGCAAGACGGTGCCCAATACCCCATACGAAAGTTGGTGTGAAAAGACGCCCTCATACAATCATTTGGAAATATGGGGGTGTCCAGCTTATGTAAAGCATTTAGTGGGAGACAAATTGGACCCCAAGTCCTCTTTGTGCTATTTTGTAGGATATCCAAAGGAAACTGTTGGATATTACTTCTATAGCCGAATGGAACAAAAGGTTATTGTTTCAAGAAACGCCAATTTCTTAGAGAGTGGTCACCTTCTAGATAGAAAAGGCGAGGTTGTAGAACTTGATGAGGTCCATGAGAATAGATCAAGTCAAGAGATACAAATTAACCCACCCGACACCAACAAGGCTACATCAGTGGCACCCACCGAAAACACACAACCTTTGAGGAGATCAACAAGGATCCCAAAGGAGCCTGAAAGATGGCTAGGCCTATTGCAAGAGGAGGGTACTCAAGATCCTCCTCTAGACTCTGATCCGAAAAGTTTTAAGAGTGCAATGTCTGACATTGATTCGAGAAAATGGCTAGAGGCCATGACATCCGAAATGGACTCCATGTACTCCAACAAGGTTTGGACCTTGGTTGACCCACCTGAGGGCATCAAGCCCATTGGCTGTAAGTGGGTCTGCAAGCGAAAGCTTGGAGTTGATGGAGAGGTAGTAACCTATAAGGCTCGCCTCGTGGCAAAAGGATTCACTCAAAGACAAGGAATTGACTATGAGGAAACCTTCTCGCCAGTGGCTATGCTAAAATCCATTAGGATTATGCTTGCTATATCTGCATATTTTGATTATGAAATATGGCAGATGGATGTAAAGACTGCATTCCTCAATGGAGAAATTGAGGAAAAGATTTACATGCAACAGCCAGAGAGCTTTACATCCAAAGGGAGCGAACACAGAGTGTGTAAACTCCAAAGGTCCATCTATGGACTTAAACAAGCTTCTCGAAGTTGGAACAAAAGTTTTGACACTGTCATACAAGAGTATGGATACATTCAAAATGCTGAAGAGGCATGTGTGTATAAGAAACTCAGTGGGAGCGCAGTCACGTTCGTCATACTTTATGTCGATGACATCCTACTAATTGGAAATGATGTAGGGATGATGCAGTCGACTAAAGTATGGCTCTCTAATAAATTCTCCATGAAAGATATGGGAGAGGCGTCTTACATACTTGGTATGAAGATCTATAGAGATAGGTCGAGTAGGATGCTAGGCCTTTCCCAATCTGCATATATCGATCGCGTACTCAAAATATTTGAAATGGAAGAGTCCAAAAAGAGATTCTTGCCAATAGGACATGGTATCACACTTTCCAAGTCTATGTGCCCAAAGACTGAGGAGGAAAGAGTGAAAATGTCCAAAACTCCATATGCTTCTGCGATAGGTAGTATCATGTATGCGATGATATGCACAAGACCCGATGTAGCCTATACATTGAGTGCGTGCAGTCGATATCAAGCGAATCCAGGCATGGCACACTGGAGTTCAGTGAAAACAATCCTTAAGTATCTAAGAAGAACTAAGGAGTTGTTCTTGATATACGGACGAGGAGAATTGGAATTAGAGGGGTTTACTGATTCGAGTTTCCAATCCGACAAGGATGACTCGAAGTCGGTTTCTGGGTTTGTATTTCTGCTTAATGGCGGAGCAGTTAGCTGGAAGAGTTCCAAGCAAGCAACCATAGCCGACTCCACCACTGAAGCAGAATTTATTGTAGTAAATGAGGCTGCAAAAGAAGCTGTTTGGATGAGGAACTTCATCCAAGAATTGGGTGTCGTTCCATCCGTTGAGGATCCAGTAACGGTCTACTGTGATAACAACGGGGCTATTGCGCAAGCAAAAGAGCCGAGGTCTCATCAGAAATCCAAACATGTTCTGAGGAAATTCCGATTGATACGAGAAATCATTGGAAGAGACGACATGCGAATGGAGCGCGTGGACACAGCGGACAACATAGCGGACCCACTCACCAAACCCCTTGGCCAAAAAGTATTTGAAGGACATCTGGGAAGAATGGGCCTTAAGTACATGGGCAATTGGCGCTAGGGCAAGTGGGAGATTGTTAGAGTTAGTGCCCGGTGCACCAATTATTGGGCGCCATTCTATGTAATAGTAACTCTAGGCTTGAACAATCGTTTTCTTATAAATAAAGTCAATCTCTTTTATAAGTATGGCATGTCTTTATTCTAAAATTAGTTTTTACTTTGGCTTAAAATAAAGTCCCAAAGGATCACACATAGCTATGGGACATCATTGCACATCGGGTGTGGCAATGATGGAATATGTCTCAAAGGCTGTGATCTTTAAACAAATGTTCCAAGTTGTAAAAGGGTTCATCGAGATAAAGGGATATCGATGCAACCCAAAAGATTTGCTCATATGATGCATACTCTGGGAGAAGTGTATCTCATTCCATAGATACTGGCACGGTGAAAGCCAATGCATATATGAGGGTTGCCATTCTGGTGATGGGCGAACTGAACAACCCCATGGAAGTTTCTAAAATGGATTCCCAGTCGAATGTGGAACTTCCAATGGTCTTGTAGTATAAGAGTAATCCTTATGGACCTAAGATTCCATTGGATGTCTTATGCGTAACCGCACGTGTTCTTGATTTGTTACATGATCACTTTAGATGATCGAATATGGGCAAACTCAGACATATGCGTCTTACGTGGTAAGGCACGTGAGAATCGAGAGGAATCTATCTCTGACATTAGCCTGTCGGTTAATCTCCTATGGTTACATAGTAAATCGACTTAAGGAATCTTCGGCCGAAGTATGATATCTAAAGAGGCGTAGGGCTTCCTCGTTTAGATAGTCGAAGTCGATTTCACATAACCTGGGAAACATAGGATTGAATTAATACAGCTTCGACCTTAGCCACTGCTCTAGATTCAATCGGGAGATTAGGTAGAGAGATCTTACTTATGTGAGGATCGAGATCGCAAAAGGCGTATCTTTACTTTCGTTTTATCTAGGTCTTCGGGACCCTATGCTAGGTGGGCAAACCGCGATTTGTAAGTGCCGAGAATTAGCTTGGTGACTAATTCGAGGCTTGATTAAATCAAATGATTGATTTGATCTAGTACTTTCCATTTAAGGAAGGTACACTAACACTGTGGGAAAGTGTACTTACTACTAGATAGAAACGAGCCTAAGGGGTCACACACTTACTCGAGAGAGTCACTGTTTGAATAAGATGTGATTAATCAATTTCGAGAAAATTGAGAAAATTGGGAAAGTGTAGTACTTTCCTAATGTGGAATATAAATTAATTGAAGGATTCAATTAATTTTACTCTTTTAATTAATCTTGTAGAATTAATTAAATTAATGGACCTAGTAGAGTCCAAGTATTTTATTTAATTGGGTGGAGCCCAAGTTAAATAAATAAATGTTGGAATTAATTGGTTGGATTTAATTTGACTTGTATTTAATTGATGGGTTGAGCCTATAATTAAATTGAGAAGTCAAAATTAAATCCTAGAGCCCAATTTCTTATGTTGACCGATTTTTATGACTAGAAAGAGGGAAAGGGGCGATTTTTAATGTGGTGGAGGAGGAAAAGGGGTTTCCCCTTCTCCAAGTCTTCATAGGATAAGGATTACTAGAGAGTTTAGGAGAAAGGAAGTTTCCTTTTCCTAATTGGACTCAAGGTAATCTTCACCTATAAATAAGAGATGATGGAGACTAAAATAGATGATGTTTAAGAGTTAGAAAAATCGCCCCCTCCAAGCCAAGAAAAATCGGCCATCTCTCTCCTTATTTCCAACAAGACGTCGTTCTATTCATGTGTTGAATTAAACGACTTAGAAATATTCCTACCCTTCACATATTCAAGCCTAAGGCAAGCTTAGAATTGTTTTGTTGTCTAGCACGCAAGGCAAAACAATTGGTGACTTGAATGAGGTGTGGATACATCTTAGAGGTGCGACGCTTGGAGCACTCTAAATCGAAAGATACGAAAAGACGACGGGCAATTTCTCACCCAAGGGAAATTGTGTGGATTTGCACCACAGGGTTGCTGTGATCCAAAGCTCGAGGTGATAACGAAATTTTCGAAAGGTATAATTTCGTTTACCTCCCTGTAAATTCGATCGAACCAATCCATATTCCTATTTTCGAGTGGTTGTACGTTTACTTTTGTAAAATTTTAACTTCCGCTGCCACGAGCCACCCGAGGGAATGAGTCAACCCAACAGTGGTATCAGAGCCATGGTTTGGCTCGATCGAATTTTTTATGTGATTATGCATGTTTATTTTACGTTCTTGTTGTAAAATTGAAAGCATGATAATCAATATGTTCATTGTTAGACTAGGATTGATTTTGATTTGGGATGTTGTTTGATTTTTTCGATTTTGTTATTTAAAAATCATTGGTTTTAAAAATCATGAAATCTGAAATTTGGGTATATGATTGTATTTCGAAGTTTTGATTTGGTTTTGTGAAATCTCCTATGGTGGGGTGTTGCAAGATGGTTAAACCGAAGGTTTAATCATCAAGTAATATAACCCAGACCTTAGGAGAATTCAAATTCGTTAATCGAGACTTGAAAGAATCACGAACGAGCGAAAAACTGATCTGAGAACTCACGCACAGCAATAGCTGCTGCATGCGGCGCCTACCCCCACGCCCAGGCGCGCGTATGACCACGCTCAGGCGTGGTCAACAGAAAGATAAATAAAAAAAATAAAAAAAAAATTCCTTTGTTCGTACTTTCTGGAGATGGGTGACCCAAAGACCTTACCTATGATGTTTTACACTTGTAATCTCTAAGAAAAGTTTTAGAAATCGATATCAAACTTATCCCAATGATATTTGCAATCTAGTTTGAATGATGAATGGGTAAAATTTACTTTATCGCATATATGTTTGTTGCTTGGCATGTTTATGTGATAAGGTGATGAACCACGAGCCTAGTCGTAGTATTGGTTTTCAATGTATGTAATTATTCTAGAGTTGTAAATAATAGCCGGTTTGGCTCTTTCCTTTTCGTATAGTAGATTAGTAGTTTTTGATATTCTATGTAATCGAAGACGGAGCAAGGAGATGGAGCCAAGACTTGAAGACTTGTATGCTGAGACGATACCATTGTAATAGTCTAGGTTGTTTTTACTTTCTAGAATGTCCAAACCCACTTTGGCTCGAGTGGGTTAACTAGGTTAGGGCTCGAGGTGGTTCATCCTCAATTTTACCGCTTTGTGGATGTTTTATTTATCTGTCTATGATGGTTATGTAATGTAATGCATGCATAGGATAGATAATTAAAACAAGATAATTAAATCTGATGAGACCCCCAATAAGCATGTTATAATTCCCTCCTGTGAAAATATTAGGCTTTTGTGATTATAAGAATGGAATTCTATTATCATACCTTCCATCATAAGTATTCACCATGTGAAACGCCGCCAAAGGTTCATTCCTTTTGCTCAAAAAATGGGGTGGATTGGATCCGAGGTAGGCTGTGAGTGTTTACTAAGCACTACGGTGCCCCGTGGAAATCGGTTGGTTTCATTGCTTTGCTCAGAAAATGGTATAGTATTGCAACTAAGCATTATGGTGCCCCGTGGAAATCGGTTGTTTACTAAGCACTACGAGTTTGACTTATAACTCAGAGAGAATGGTATAGTATTGCAACTCACACCTCCAGCGACTCCACAGTTGAATGGAGTGGCAGAGCGAAGGAATCGAACCTTGTTGGACATGGTTCGCTCCATGCTTAGCTACACTGATTTACCCATTTCACTATGGGGTCACGCGCTACTTACAGCTGCACACATTTTAAATAGATGTTCGTCCAAGTCTGTTCCTATGACTCCCTATAAAATGTGGAGAAATAGGAAACCAAGTCTTAACCACATAAAGATTTAGGGATGTCCGGCTTATGTCAAAAAGACTAAAGTGGACAAGTTGGAGGCTATGTCCTTAAAGGGACGTTTCATTGGATATCCTGAAGATTCTATGGGATACCTCTTTTACCTGCACAATGATCAAAGGATCATTGTAGCCTTACAAGCCCACTTTCTTGAAGATGAGTTCATCCAAGAAGGGGGAACGGGTAGAAAGATTGTTCTAGAAGAACAAAATGAAACCCCACTGGATACATCTACACAGAGAATGAGAACCGAACCTTCTGTAACACAACCACAACCACGACGATCGAATAGAGTATCTCAACCGCCTGAGAAGTATGGATATCTAATGCAGGGGGAGTTGGATCTCCATTCTGTGTTAGAGGAGGATCATGGAGATGATCCCTCCACTTTTGATCAAGCGATGGTGGATGTGGATGCTGCTAGATGGCGTGAAGCTATGCATACTGAGATCGATTCGATGCATGCAAACCAAGTCTGGAAACTTGTAGACCAACCTTAAGGGGTAAAAACAATCGGGTGTAAATGGATCTACAAGAGAAAGATTGGTGTTGATGGCAAAGTAGACACCTACAAAGCCAGGCTAGTGGCGAAAGGGTATAGTCAAAAGGAAGGAATTGACTACCAAGAAACCTTCTCGCCTGTGGCTATGATCAAATCAATAAGGATTCTACTTGCAATAGCAGCACACCTAGATTATGAAATATGGCAAATGGATGTCAAAACTGCTTTCCTAAATGGATTTCTAGAAGAGGATATCTATATGGAACAGCTTAAAGGTTTTGAATCCGAGGAGCATATTCATAAGGTGTGTAAAATTGAGAGATCCATTTATGGACTCAAACAAGCGTCTCGTAGCTGGAATCTACATTTTGATGAGGTTGTCAAAGGATTTGACTTCATCAAAAACGAAGACGAGCCCTATGTTTACAAGAAGGTCAGTGGGAGCAAGTTGACATTCCTAGTGTTATATGTAGATGACATATTACTCATTGGGAATGACATAGGAATGCTCACCACAACTAAGAAGTGGCTTTCGAGTACATTCTCTATGAAAAACTTGGGAGAAGCGACCTATATTCTAGGAATTCGGATCTATAGAGATCGAACCAAAAGAATGATAGCACTTTCTCAAGCCCTTTACTTAGAAAAGGTCCTAAAAAGGTATAGGATGGAAGATTCTAAGAAAGGGTTCCTACCAATGAGACATGGGATACATCTTTTGAAATCTATATGTCCTCAAAGTGAGGAAGGTAGAAAATAAATGAGCACTGTACCCTACGCCTCTGATGTGGGTAGCTTGATGTACGCAATGCTGTGTACTAGACCTGACATTGCTTATGTTGGGAGCGTTGTTAGTCGATTTCAAGCAAACCCTGGTAAGGAACATTGGATAGTTGTGAAGAATATCTTAAAGTATCTGAAAAGAACTAAGGATATGATTCTCACCTATGGGAGTGGTGACCTGAGGGTGGACGGGTACACTGATTCGGATTTCCAATCTGATGTTGATTACCGAAAATCCACCTCGGGATTTGTATTTACTCTAAATGGCGGAGCGGTGACTTGGAAAAGTTCCAAGCAAAGCACAACCGCAGACTCCACCACAGAGGCTGAATACATAGCTGCCTCGGAGGCAGCTAAAGAAGCTGTTTGGATTAGGAAGTTCGTTGAGGAACTTCAAGTGGTTCCTAGCATAAAGCTCTCGTTGCCACTTTATTGTGACAACACCGGAGCTATAGCGCAAGCGAAGGAACCTAGGTCTCACAATAAATCCAAACACATAGAGAGGAGATATCACATCATAAGAGAGATCGCTGCACGAGGTGAAATAGCTATTCAGAAAATAGCCTCAGCCGACAATGTCGCTGATCCATTGACCAAGTCATTGGCACAGGCGGTGCTGGAAAAACATCTCGAGAAGATGGGTATTAAATACCACAGCAAATGGCATTGAGTGCAAGTGGGAGATTGTTAAAGTGTGTGCCCTCAAATTCCATAAAGAGAATAGATTTATAGGGCATGAACATTGTAACTAAACTATGGTTTTTCTAATTAATATAAGGCATTTGATTGTTGTTTTCTTATAGGCATTTGTAAGGTATAATGAACAACGTAAAGTCCTTGATGACAAGACAAACCAGAGAACCTTCTATGGGATAGGAGGATAGGCACTAGAGTGGTTTGATCCCTGTCATCTAAAAGGGTTTGCAAATCTAAGAAATATTGATTGGGCATCAATAGTGAATAAAGATTTGTATGATGTAAGTTTCGACAAAGAAAGTGCGACTGTTGGTGGAATCGACCTCGAAGTGCGACTTGATGGGCAAGTAGCATTGTTAACTGATTTGAAATATGGAATTTATTCTCTCATAAGTGAATGAGTAAAATATCCTGAGGATGAAAGTCTTTGGCCTAAGCTCATAATAAGTCGAGGTATTTAAATGCTTTAAACCATGACTCTTACTTGACTTGGATATAAGAATAAAAGGTTTATACACGTATGGTATTCACGGCGTAATGGTTTGGAATGATCATATTCATTCGTTCTCAATTGGGATACGATGTGAGTCATGTGACTGGCTAGGTGTCATTCACATCCTTTTGGATTCCTCCCAATTGCCTTTTGAGACGAACCTAAAGAGTCGTGCTTAAAGGAAGTGCAAAAAGGAAAACACGGGAAAAGACTTGAAAGAAATTTTCGGTATTGGATGCCGTAATTAATTAATTAATTATTGGATAATTTAATTAATTAATTAAATTAATGAGTTAATTAATTTCTTGGAGAAATTGAATTATAAATTAATTTGGAATCAAATTAATTAGATCATGAATTTATTTATTGGATAAATAAATAATCCAATTAAGTATAGCTAACAAGACTAAAGCCCAAGAGGCTTTTAAGCCCATGAAGTGGGCGTCCATATAGGCCTTGTGAATGCTAGGTTATTGTTTTGGAGTGATATATATTATATCACTTAGTAGAATAATAACAACAAGAGATAACATAACTTTCTCTCCAAGAAAAAGCCTCTCACCTTTCTCCTACTCCTCTCTAGGCGTCCATAGCCAAGAAGAAGGAGAAGTTTTCTGGTTTTTTACTCCAGCGTGATGAATTAGAGACGTTGGCATATTCAGCGTTGGAGAAAAAGGATCACGTTCAGAAATTAACATACGCGAGAACGGTAAAATTTCGAAACACAATTAAATACGAGAATTAGAGATAATTCAGGCTTTGGAAATTTTAGATTTTATTTCCGCTGCGTGTTATGCAAATAATTCCCAACAATTATCCGTCCGATTCTTTTATTGTTAAAGCTATACATAATCGTAATTTATTCTGATTCCAATATGATTTAACTAATTGGATATAGTTACATTATAACTTTCTTTTCTAATTTTTAAAATATATTTGTACATGTTTACTTGATCATTGATTTATATTGACCTTTTTACACATAAATGCCTTATATTTCTGAAAAATATTATCATGGCTTAGTCCTGTCAATGGGTAGGCAAGACCCAGACCCAGACCCAAAACTAAAACCTAAACCCAAGGCCCAAGCCTAACCCACATCTAATGCAATTAATATCTATCTTTCTATATATATATATAATATTATATTTATATAAATAAAAAAATTATATTTTAAATTAATTTGTGAAATTTACAAATAAATTTAAAAATTGTATTTTAATAATTTCTAAAATAAATTAATTATTAATATATTATTTTGTAAATTTAAAAAAAAAAGAAAAAAAAAGGGTGGGAAACAGCACATCATCTTCCCCACCCACACACATGCGCACACACACAACAACACACACACAATAATACACACACAGTACACGCACAGAGTAATACACACACGCAGCAATACACACACACAATCTCACACAGCAATACACACACAACAATATACATACACAACATTACACACACGCACAACAATACACAGACACAATCTCACACATACACACAATTACACGCACGCACGCACACACAGTCACACACACATTCACATAAATATTGACATTATAATTGTAATTCATATATAAATAAAATTTTAGTTAGAATAAAAACAAATAATCACAACAAACTAAATTGATTGGGTTACCCAAAGTTTTGGGTCTGGATCTGAACACAACAAACCAAATTGATTGGGTTTAATTAGGTTTGGGTTTGGGCCCAAACCTGGTCTGGGTCTGGGCCCAAACCTGGTCTGGGTCTGGGCCCAAACCTGGTCTGGGTCTTACCCACCCATTGACAGGCCTACTTGAGACATCGCTTATTGAGATATTCATGTACTCACAACAATTCTATATGACATATTTGGCTATAGATAATATTTTATCATTTTCTTTTCGAATTGTTCCTAATAATAAGATCTTAAAACTTGACAAAATATACCCTATCTGTCATTTTGTTACTACATAATCATACATTCCATAACGAAAATTTATTATTCTTTTATAACTTTTTTGTTTGAAATAATTTTCTAACGTTTTTCTTATTACATTTGTCTTGCTCACAAAAATAAAAGTGTTGATAAGGAATCTATATATAAGAAAAATTCAGTCTTTGAGGCTATAAAAATAAACGCATATGTGAAAGTCTAATTCAACTCAATTGTGCAACATAAGTGATTATTAAATAGTTTCTTAAAATTAAATGTGGATAAATATAGTTACAACTTTATCTTAAATAATTGAATTTAAAAATTCAAAATAAATTAATTACCAACATAATCTAAATTCAAATAATCTTTTTTTTTTCTATCTATTTCTTTTGTTAATGATAGCTGTCAGTAATTTATTTTTAAAATCTATTTTACGTAGTTTAACAATCATGCATTATGTTTTTAAAATTAAATTAATATGATTTGATACTTATATAAAAATATTATTTGATGATAATCGCGAAACTTGAATCAAGTATTTTGACTCTACAGATTATAAATAAATAAATTATATAGTGATATATATATATATTATTATTATTAGTCTTCACATAATTAATATTACAACTAGTAGTAGTATCCTTTTGTTGCGTACAGTAGAAAAAATTATTTGATAATATTTCCAATTTGCCTCAGTTTCTATTTACTTTGTTGTGAGCCTGCAGCGGCGGATTACGCGCACCCAGACGGTGGGGAATCTTGGGGAGGCTGCCTTTGATAGTGAAGTTGTGCCTTCATCTCTGGTGGAAATTGCCCCCATTCTTCGTGTTGCTAATGAAGTGGAGCCCAGCAACTCATGTGTCGCTGGAAAATTCTAAGTTAGTCCACCACAATGGTCCTAGCCCATTCAACACCATATATTTGTGTTAGGGTGAGTGATTTTTATCACCAACTATTTATGTAAATACCACCCACCCAATAAAAATGTGTGGTGTTAAAGAGGCCAGAACCATTGGGACGGGTCTGTGCAATTGCCCATGTGTCGCTTACCTATGTAAGTCTCAAATAATTTTGTGTTTGTATAAGCATATAGATTTACAAAGTCAACGAGTACACATACTGTCATAGACATCTTTGTGTACGTGTGATTATATTTTGTATATGTTCATATTTTCTGTTTGCTGTATGAGATGAGAAGCAAATAGTAGTTTCACATTATTTATGGTTAATACTTTAGGCTTCGAAAGTTAGGTTGGTGATGGCTGAATTGTAGTGTCTAATGAGCATTCTCTTGACTATTGAGTATTTCCATTTTTATTGCTAAACAAAAAGTATGATGTCCCATATATGTGCATTTTCTCTGTGCTCATGCAAGTAATTTGAGCGTAGCTGCTAGCTTATTTGGTGTTTGTATGTATAAAAAAACATAGGACACATCATTTTTTGTATTGTTGCAGAATTTCGTTATGTACATTTGACCAGTCTTTACTTTGTGAATTGGTAAGTGTTCATTTTTCCATGTGTTTTGAAGATTCTTCATCATCAATGGTTAACTTATGCAGGTAGGTGTTATGGTTTTGAGAAGGCTCATAAGTTGGATCCCACTTCAAGTGGACGTGGTGTTCGTCAATTTAAAACGGCTCTTTTGCAACGTCTTGAGAGGGTAAGTGTGATAACATTTTCAGGTTGTATACTAATGATTTCTTAGTGCATCAACCTTCTGTTCACTTGATGAAGCATAATTTGCCATCAAATTCAGTATAAGTAACAAGTTTCTATTCTACAAAGAGTCCACTACTTGCAGTTTGCTGACTAGATAATGGGTTTTCTTGAGGGAATTGAATGTCACGTATGTTGTTTCCAATTGTTTTTGACTGCTGAACATGATTTGTTTCAGGAAAATGACCCTACCTTAATGGGAAGAGTGAAAAAAAGCGATGCACGTGAAATGCAGAGCTTTTATCAGCATTACGACAAAAAATATATCCAAGCTTTGCAAAATGCTGCTCATAAAGCTGATCGGTGAGTTTTTAACATTTATTTCCTTCTTTGATGGAGCTGGTGTTGTCAAATAATGGAGTGGTAATACTAACGCTAACATTTGCTATTCTTTGTACTTCTAAAATATTCAGGGCACAGCTGACAAAAGCATACCAAACAGCTAATGTTCTCTTTCAGGTTTTGAAAGCAGTTAATCAGACGCAATCTGTGGAAGTTGATCGTGAGGTAAATATGAACAACTGTTTTCATTTGATTTGCATGTTCTTTTTTCTTCTCTCTTCCAAAGCTATGTTTGGTTTTCAGGCGAAATAGCTTAATTTCGTTACCATCTCTTCTATTTTTACTTACAAAATTTTACTTACTTTATCTGTTATTATTTTGTAGAAAGATAGCGTGGCAAATCAAAGGGAGCATTTGATTTTGCTACTTGCAAATGTACACATACGGCAGTTTCCAAACCAGATCAACAACCCAAGGTTTGGCTTCTGCACTCTTTCACAATGCAATATACATGGAGAAACACTGCCTACAGATAGTATCAAGGCATCCCTCGCAATACAAACCTATATTTTTGTTCGTATATGGAATATGGATAATCCAAGATTCAGTTATAATACAATTTAATTTATATTTACAAATTGGTTTTTTTTATTCTTTGTTTGAGGGGGGGGG
Organism: Buddleja alternifolia; assembly: GCA_019426215.1. Taxonomy (NCBI): domain Eukaryota; kingdom Viridiplantae; phylum Streptophyta; class Magnoliopsida; order Lamiales; family Scrophulariaceae; genus Buddleja; species Buddleja alternifolia. Next base: position 25,460,039 of record CM033407.1, read on the forward strand.
GGGGGGGGTGTTGTAGTCGATCAGTTTTATCTCATTTTACATGAAACAGTAATCACTTCGTTAAATATTTGGTTTAGTTGGATGAGCGTGCTCTAGATGAAGTGATGAAGAAGATTTTCAAGAACTACGAGAAATGGTGCAAGTACTTGGATCGCAAAAGTAGCCTGTGGCAAGTTTCTAATCAAAAGCTGTCATCTAGACAATGATTTTCTATTTCACATCTACTCGTGGATAGGTTGCTGATTGTTTTCACTTTTATTCAATTATAGGTTACCCACTATACAACAGGAAGTGCAACAACGGAAATTGTTGTATATTGGTCTTTCTCTTCTTATATGGGGAGAAGCTGCCAATTTGAGATTCATGCCAGAGTGCCTATGCTACATCTATCATCATGTATGCTTTCAGATGTCTATTTCTATTAACAACCAGACAGGATCACAGATGAGATAAATGATTGATTGGCTTCGAGTTTGATATTATGCTTTGCGAAAACATGAACTACAACATTATTTCACCTTTCCTTGAATATCCTTTTGTTGCTAAATGTCTGACAAATATGAAAAATGCTAAACAGTTATCTATATACATTATCTTTTGGTTTCTATTTGATTTGAGTGGTTTGATTAAATGAATATCTGTCCTGATAGATTAGGGTTGCACAATGCAGACTATACATCACTTTCCTCCAATTTCAATGGTTATGATACCACAAAAGTGTTAACTTGTGATTATTTCTTTCTGCCGGAATTATTTTCTCTTCTTTAATGTTTGAACTTGGAGAGTGATCTTCAGTTGTGTGTGTTGGTGAGAAAATAATAATTCATATTTTGATTCTAGTAATCATTTTGGGTTATCATCTTATCAGATGGCTCTTGAATTTTATGGTATGCTCACTGGAAATGTCAGTCCAATGACCGGTGAAAATGTGAAGCCTGCTTATGGAGGAGAAGAAGAGGCTTTCCTGAAGAAAGTTGTCACTCCAATTTATGAAGTGATTGCTCGGGTATTGCCTGCATTTTAGTTGAATATCTTCCATTTTCTCTCATTATGTAAAATGTTATTTACCTATGCTTTCCCTTAAGTCAAGTTAATCTTTTGGGTATTCAGGAAGCTGCAAGGTGCAGAAAAGGATTATCAAAACACTCCCAGTGGAGAAATTATGACGATCTGAATGAGTATTTTTGGTAATATAAGACCATTCATTTGAAATATATGTTTATCGATTATATTTTTTTACTTATTATTATTATTTTATAAAAAATGCAGGTCTGTAGATTGTGTTCGTTCAGGTTGGCCCATGCGTGCTGATGCTGATTTTTTCTGTAAGCCTGTGGATCAACTTCGTGGTGAAAAGGACGGAGTAAGCATGATACTAGAATTTTCATCTTAATCTAAACATGTGTTGGAGTGTTTGACTTTGGCAAAGTGGGATACAATTTGGGACTGAAGGCTCAAATTGCACAAACAGATGAAGATTAGATACTTTGGCATCACATTTACTTAATATTATAATACCAATTTCACAGCTATTTTTTCTTTTCCGGTTTGATAATCAGTGGTCATCTAATATAAATTTTTTTAAAGAGTTCGAGTTTGCCAGGCACCTGTATCACTATAGAATTCACTACTGTTGCTCCCTGCACTTCATCTATTTTGCTACTAACCCAAGAAACCAGCTATTGTCCCTGATTAAATCCCTATGTAAGCTCTAGCCTCCATCATTCCCCATATTTATTTATCTAGAAGCCTTTTACAATCATCGTTATCACTTGACTAATTGATTTACATTGTTTTATAAACATGTCTTTTCAAGCATATCCTTGAATATAGTTGTCCTTTCTAAAATATCTGAATTTGATTTTCTTTGAAATTTGGGATGCTAGGCCTACAAAAGATCGCTGGGTTGGAAAAGTTAATTTTGTTGAAATCCGATCATATTGGCATATCTTCAGAAGCTTTGACAGAATGTGGAGTTTCTTTATATTGTGCCTACAGGTGTACTTTATAATTTCACAATTTTCATGCAGACATTTTTCCTACATACATTTGTTTTATGCTCTGACATTGACATCGGAAACCACTGTCAACTGTGTAGGCTATGATCATTCTTGCTTGGCATGGCTCCGGACAGCCAATTTCAGTATTTAATTCTGATGTTTTCAAGAAAGTGTCGACTGTCTTTATAACTGCGGCAATAATGAAACTTGGACAAGGTATGTTTTGACTACTTAATTTCTTAGTGCGATAGCACAATTATATTTCAATTCTGTTATTGAAGGCTTTTTCTTAGTATCTAGTTCTAACTTATACATTCATGATGTTGATGAGTATACTGATTTCTGCAAGCTGAATTAAGTTTGAGTTACCTCAGTTTTATCCTATCAATAATTAAAGACTGCGGGAAAGAATCAAAGCAAAATTGTCTTGTATCCAAAAAAAAAGACTACAGGTTCTTTTCTTTTTCCTTTTGGGCATTGCATAAACTGTCCAATGGTTTTTGGATGTCAAAATGGATTACGTTGAAATTATTTTGACTTAGGTACATATGTATGGTTGCATGCCTTTGGTAACATTTCAATAATATTATGACGATGAGGAATATAACCTGGAGTATAGGAGACAGAGTTGACCAGGATTTTACTCTTCATTGTGGCCCTGTTTTGGATGTTGAAATGCATGTTACTGATTTCTATTCATGTGATGCAGATATGGATATACCAAAACATGTATTTTGTTCTTTCTAGTGATGTTGATCTTTATATTCATTGCAGCATCCCTTGATGTAATCCTGAGTTGGAAAGCTAGACGGAGCATGTCCTTCCACGTCAAGTTAAGATACATTCTAAAGGTTGTTTCTGCTGCAGCTTGGGTGGTTATCCTCCCTGTTACCTATGCTTATACATGGGAGGATCCTTCTGGGTTTGCTCAAGCCATCAAAAGTTGGTTTGGCAATGGCTCAAGTTCCCATTCATTATTTATCTTGGTTGTTGCTATCTACTTATCCCCAAATTTGCTAGCTGCCTTGTTATTTCTATTTCCCTTCATTCGTCGGTTCCTTGTAAGATCCAATTACAAAATTGTGATGCTAATGATGTGGTGGTCATAGGTATGCAGTGAGTTCTTTTTATAGATACCAATATCTTTTGATCAGTGAGAATTTAGATAATATTCATTGTTTCTATTTTTATGTCTTCCAGCTTCAGCTCTATGTTGGAAGGGGAATGCATGAAAGTACATTTTCTCTTTTCAAGTATGACATATTTTGAAAAACAGAATCTATTTGGTTTTTCAAAATCATCTTAATTGATATATAGCTACCTACCGTATTGGTTTCTCAGGTATACAATATTCTGGGTGCTTCTCATTGTCACAAAGTTGGCTTTTAGTTTTTACATCGAGGTGCCTCCCTAACCCATTTTGTTGATCCTTTTATTGAATCTGTGAGCCAATGTCTGTAAAAGATGACCAACTATCCTGGCGCCAATCGATTGTATTTCTAGTGGTATAGTGTACTTCATTTCTGATTAGGCTTTGAGCATGTCCCATTCACCAAAAGATGAGATTCATTTTTATAAGTTCAAGGGAGGGAATTCTCTGTTTGTCTGTTAATTTCTATATTGTTTATGGCATGTGATTGCTTTCTCGTATTTTACTTCCCTGTTTTTTATTGTCATTTCAATGCCCAATCCTTTACATTGCAGCTAAAGCCCTTGGTGGGCCCAACAAAAACCATCATGAGCGTTCATGTATCACATTCCAGTGGCAGTGGCATGAGTTTTTCTGATACGCTCGGGCCTGATTGTGAGATTGGAGCCATTGTAGCTGGGCCAGAATCTGAAGTTCACACACCAGCCCAGAATATAAAGCAAGTCCAAGAGAGCAATTGTGAAGCCCAATTGGATGAAAGATTTTATTAAACTTAGCCCATATATTTATCTGAAGCCCCTTTTGTTATTTTACAATTAATATGCATATGACACCTGTTATGTGGTCCTCTTCATCATGACCTCTCTGTATTTAGTTACTGAACAGTATCAATGAAGGGCAGAGAATATCATTAGTGTTTAATTCTTTTTGTTAGTGTATAGTTATATGGTCTGGCCCATTCGGCCCATTAGTCACCCTAGGGCTACCCTGTTACCCTATTTATACATACTTATACATTTTGTAATATGACAACAACAACTACAACATTTCTATTACAGAATTTATCTATCTGTGTACTTTAGACTCTATCATGGTATCAATTATCGGGTACGTTGAGCCTTTGGCTTCACCCACCGCCCTCACGGCAAATACTTCTGCCGCCTCCCTCTCTTCTCTGTCCGGCGTCGTCCCCACGGCAGTCACCCTTCCTCTCTCCCTTCACTCTGATCTCTCGGTATCTTCTCCCTTTTCTCCCTCCTCCTCTTCTACTCTTACCAGTGTCGGCGTTCTTCCATTACCGGTCACCTTGGCGACAGACCCATCTTTGCCGACTGCCCTCTCTCTCGTTCAACATCTCCTCTCCCTCAATATGTCTCCAACTGATATTGCCCCCCTCCTGTCAAACACCCCTCACCTATCGACCACCATTCTTGCCGCCACTGCCTCTGTAGCACCCACTGTTGTCGGCGTATTATCTTCATCCTCTCCGCCACATCTCACCGCCTCACAACCACAAACCCACGCTTTCTTCTCACTGCCAACACATCCCGGCATAGCTGCTGCCGATCTTTCCACCATAGCAGCCGTTGCTCCTCCCGCCGCCGCCGAAGTCGTGCTGCCGGCTGTTCTTTCTTCCTTGCCCGCCGGCTCTACCTCCTTGATGAGCAGCGTCGTTGCTCCGTATCCTCCCTTTTCACATCACACCGAAAACGCTGCCCTCATACTCCCCGCGACCGCTGCTCTTCCCGTCGTCGCCACTGCCGCCGGTGCGCCTTCCTCGGCCGCCGGCATTTCTTCGTCTGGCGGCGCCCATAGGTTTGCTTCCCAGCCCTCTTCCCCTTTCTCTCCTATATACCCTCCACACATTTCCCCTTTGCCAAATAACCCTCTCATAAATCCCATGTTCTCAAATAACCCACCACTACCTTCTACTTTGCACCATACCCCCTCTAGTAATAATTTTCTTCAAAACAGCCCCCAAACCACCCTCATTGCCCACCAATAGCCCGCCCCCTCACCATCTCTCATGGTCTCGACCTCCCAAACATCGTCTTCTCTCCCAAATCCTCAACTCATGACCACGAAGTTAAATTCCAAAAATTATCTTCTATGGAAATATCAATTTGAGACGCTACTCGGGAGTCATGACCTTTTGGGTTACATTGATGGTTCTTTACCCTGTCCCTCTTCTCATATTCTGCATTCATCGGGTCAACTCATTCCCAACCCAACATACACTTCCTGGTTTCGCACCGATCGTAGCATCAAATCATGGATGTATGCTACATTCACTCAAGATATTTTACAAACTGTCTATACACTCCCTACCTCGCGCGATGTCTGGATTACTCTTGAGCGTCGATTTGTTCAGCAATCTCTATCTATAGAATTAGAATATAAACGTGTGTTCTCCAATTTCAAAAAGGGGGATCTTACTTGTGATGCTTATCTCAGCAAATTGAAAAATATTTCGGATAATCTTGCTGCCGTCAATCATCCTATCTCTCCTCATGATCTCGTTCTTCAAGCCCTAAATGGACTCCCTTCTAAATATGAAATCTTTGTCATAGCTGTCTCTTTGTATCCTTCTCTCCTTACGTTTGATGATCTCCGTGCACAACTCCTTCAATTTGAGCAACGCCTTCGCCAAAATGACTCTCTCTCCTCTACCTCTCCTGCCTTTGTTGCCCACTCTCACTCCACCCATTCTGTTAGTAAAGGTCGTGGTGGCTACCGTGGTCGCGGTTATGGTTCCGGTCGTGGGAAGGGACGTTCTGGTTCGGGTTCGTCCTCTTCGTCTCAGACATAGCAGCAATTCTCTCAGATTCCACCTCAACCGACCCCTCGTCCGTCCTCTGGGTATTCTCGGGTTACTAGGCCCTCTGGGCCTTCTGGCTTTCAGCACTCTCCACGTCTTGGTCTCCTTCCGACTCCTGGTCCGACGTGTCAGCTATGTGGTATTCCAGGTCATACCTGTGTTTCTTGTCCCCAGCGGTTTAACCATGCATACGTCTCTGAGACTCTTCCCAAGTCCTTTTCTGCATTGTCCGTCGCCGACACCCCTGACATAGCCTGGTATCCTGACAGTGGTGCCTCTGCTCATATGACCCCGAATGACGGTAAACTCTCTAAACTTACTCCCTATATGGGTACGAACAAGATTTTAGTTGGTAATGGTGCACTTTTACCTATTAAGCATGTTGGCTCCTCAACTTTACATACCCCAACTCGTCCCCTTACTTTATCCAATGTCATGCATGTTCCTCATTTGTCTCACAACCTCTTATCTGTCAGAAAATTATGTGAAGAAAATGATTGTCTCATTGAGTTTTCTTCTACTGGTTTTTGTGTTAAGGACTAAACAACAGAGAAGGTTCTTCTGGACTCTCCCTCCAGTAGTGGTCTGTACCCGCTCTCTCCTACCTTGGTGTCCTCGCTTGTTGCTCGTACCGTCTCTGGTGATGTTTGGCATCGTCGCTTAGGTCATCCTAGCTTTTCTACTTTTCAGCACTTGTCTCGTAATGGTCATTTAGCGTCTAAAAATTGTTCTGTTTCTTTTTGTCAATCTTGTCAATTAGGTCGGTCACACAAATTACCTTTTCAGCCTGTTGAAAAGCGTAGTTTTGTGCCCTTTTATTTAATTCACTCTGATGTTTGGACTTCTCCTGTTATCTCTCGCGCTGGTTTTAAATACTATGTCATTTTTATTGATGATTTTACCCGTTTTAATTGGTGTTATCCCATGCGTACTAAATCTGAAGTCTATACTCACTTTTGCCTTTTTAAACAATTCATTGAACAATTTTTTACCACTAAAATCAAACAGTTTCAAAGTGATGGGGTCGTGAGTTTGATAATGCTCAAATTCGTACTCTTTTTTCTGTTTCTGGCATTCAGTTTCGTCTATCATGTCCCTACACTCCTCAGCAAAATGGTGTGTCGGAACGTAAGCATCGTCATATTTCTGAGTTAATTCGTACTTTACTTATTACTGCTCATCTCCCTCACTCTTTTTGGATTGAAGCTCTCTATACTGCTGTCTTTCTTATCAACTGTCTCCCTACCCCTACGCTACATCAGAAGTCCCCTTTTGAGGTCTTATTTGGGCGATCACCTGACTATTCTGTTTTTCGGGTTTTTGGTTGTGGGTGTTTTCCACATCTTGGACATCGGGCTGCTCATAAGCTTGATCCCCGCTCAGCCTCGTGTATCTTCTTAGGTTATGCCCCGGATTACAAGGGTTACCGGTGTCTCGATCCTGTTTCTAATGTCATACATATTAGTCGTCATGTCGTCTTTGATGAAGACTATTTTCCCTATTCTACCCTCCCTTCCACTTCCACTTCCGCTCTGATGCACCACAATCTATTTCTGGCTCTATTTCGGTGTCTCTTCCCTATTCACCTTATCTCGGTCCCCCTGACCTACCGATTGCCCCCATCACGGTCTCCCTCTTGACCCCTATCCCAGAGATACCCCCTTCCCCATCATCTATCCCTCGTTCTCCATGTCCCTCTAGTCCAGCCCCATCTCCATCTCCTTCCCCAGCTCCTGTTGTTGTTTCGTCCGTCCCGTCTCCTTCCCCAGCTCCTGTTGCTGTGTCATATGTCCAGTCTCCTACTACTACCTCTTTCTCGGTCTCTTCTTCTTCCGACCCCACCTCCAGTGTTTCACCTCCGCCTAATCATCATCCTATGGTCACCCGATTACGTGATGGTACACGTAAGCCTCGTGTTCTTCCCTCCTTGTATGCTGTTTCTCCTCCTCTCGAGCCGACATGCTATACACAGGCAGCCAACGATCCACTTTGGCGTGTTGCCATGGCTGATGAGTTTAACGCTCTTCAAGCAAATGACACATGGACTTTGGTGCCACCGCATCCTTCCTAAAATCTAGTTGGTTCCAAATGGGTGTATAAGGTTACGTTACGTTCTGATGGATCTATTGAGCGCTATAAGGCTCGCTTGGTTGCTCAGGGGTTTAAGAAACAGGCTGGTATTGACTTTGGTGAGACCTTCAGCTCTGTGGTTAAGCCGACTACTATTTACACTGTTCTCTCTATTGCTGTTTCTCGTCAGTGGGTTATCTAACAACTTGATGTGAAGAATGCTTTTCTTCACGGTGACCTTACCGAGACTGTTTACATGGCTCAGCCCCGCAGCTTTACTCACCCCCAGTATCCTTCACATGTGTGTCAGTTACAGAAGGCTTTATATGGTCTGAAACAAGCACCTCGCGCATGGTTTCAGAAATTTGGTTCGTATTTGCTACGCCTGAGATTCACTAGTAGCAAAGCTGATATGTCGATGTTCGTCTACCGTTCTGGTTCTATCACCTTGGTTCTCTTGCTCTATGTTGATGACATTATCTTGACTGGGAATGACTCTGCTGCCGTTACTACTCTTATTTCTCGCCTTTCCCAGGAGTTTGCTATGAAGAATTTAGGGGATCTTCACTATTTTTTGGGTATTCATGCTACGCGAGACTCTCTTGGCTTGTTTCTTTCGCAGAAAAAGTATGCAACTGAGCTTCTACAGCGTTTTGACATGATGAGCTTGAAGCCAGTTGTCTTTTCCTCTTTCTGCAACGTCTACTCCCTCAGCTCTTGCCGACGACCTTTTCTCTGATCCAACTCTATATCGCAGCATTGTTGGGGGTCTTCAGTATCTTACTCACACTCGGCCCGACATTGCTTATGCAGTTGCTTTAGTCAGTCAGTTCATGCACTCACCTCGGGAAAGTCACTTTCAGATGGTCAAGAGTATTCTGCGTTATCTTCGGGGTACTCTTGAATATGGCCTTCTCCTTCGTTCTTCCACTGTGGACTCCCTGACGGTTTATGCTGATTCCGATTGGGCTGGTTGTCCAGACAGCCGTCGTTCCACCACTGGCTATGTTGTTTATCTTGGTGCTAACCTTATCTCTTGGTCTGCCAAGAAACAGGCTACTGTCTCTCGATCCAATACAGAGTCTGAGTACCGTTCTGTTGCCTATGCCGTTGCTGAGTCTTGTTGGCTACGATTTATTTTGCGTGATTTGGGCATCTTCCTTCCGCATCCAATTCGGGTCTACTGCGATAATATTAGTGCTATATATCTTGTTCTTAATCCTGTTTTCCATGTTCGTACGAAGCATATTGAGATTGATTACCATTTTGTTCGGGAAAAAGTTGCCACTGGCGATGTTTTGGTCAAGTATGTTCCTACCGCTGCCCAAGTTGCTGACATCTTCACCAAAGCCTTACCTATTCCCAAGTTTTCTCAACTTCGAGCCAATCTTTGCGTTGGTCCCACTGCTCAGATTGCGGGGGGTGTTAGTGTATAGTTATATGGTCTGGCCCATTCGGCCCATTAGTCACCCTTGGGCCCATTAGTCACCCTTGGGCTACCCTGTTACCCCATTTATACATACTTGTACATTTTGTAATATGACAACAACAACTACAACATTTCTATTACAGAATTTATCTATCTGTGTACTTTAGACTCTATCACTTTTCTCCCTCTTTCTTCTGGAGTCATCCCTGCTCCTAATTGGGAATTAATTTGCCATAGAAATCCTTATCACTGGTGCTTTCATCTCCTTCCTCATGCCTCTTAAATCCACCCAAGCTCTTGAAGATGCAATCCACGCCCTCACTGAACAACTATCCACACTTCAAAATTCCATAGACCAGCGCCATGATTCACTAGTTACGGTGGTTTCCGACCTCCAAAATCACATCACGTCTCTTCCAACTCCACCGCACCCACCGCCACATCACGCATCTTCGTCTTTCTCTCCACCGCCAACCATCTCGCCGTCACAATCTCCACATATCACCTCACCTTCTTCGCCGGTCAAACCCCCAAAATTGAATATGCCCTCATTCGATGGCTCTAATCCCTTAGAATGGATTTTTCAAGTTGAACAATACTTCAACTTTTATCAAATCACCACTGAACACCGTCTGGATCTGGTTCCGTTCTCCATGAAAGGCGACGCCCTCTGCTGGTCTCAATGGATGTATAATAACAGGCAACTCTCTTCATGGGACGCATTTATCCGAGCCTTAGAATTACGTTTCGGGCCCTCCACCTTTGATAATCATCAGGCCACCCTCTTTAAATTACGCCAATCCAGCTCCGTGGCAACGTACCAAGCTGAGTTTGAACGGATATGTAATAGGGTTGTGGGTCTCTCACCGGAGGCCCTTCTGAACTGCTTTATTTCGGGCTTACAGGCCGATATTCAAAGAGAGTTAGCTATCTACCGGCCTGTTACTATTTCCCAGGCTATTGGGTTGGCCAAACTTGTTGAATCCAAAGTCAAAGATTCAAGGCCCATCTTCCAGCCCACTTTCAAACCTGTTTTACCCTCTCCACCCTCTTCTCCTCTTTTACCGACTCCAGCAACCAAAACCCCTTTTCCTATTCTCCCTTTAACACCATCCGAAATGCAAGATCGTCGTTCCCGGGGCCTTTGTTTTAACTGTGACGATAAATTTCAGCTAGGCCATCGTTGTAAATTGAAGCAATTTCTCCTCCTTCTAGCTGATGATCCGGATTCCCCAAATTCTCTTCCGGATTCCCCTGATTTTCCACCTCATCATCCTCCTGATCGCCTCCTTCACACAGCTTCTTCATCCGATTCCATCCATTTCCAACTCTCATATGCTGCACTATCCGGTTCAACTTCACCCCGTACACTTCACATTCACGGCCTTATTCATGAGCACTCTGTTTCGGTTTTAGTGGACTCGGGTAGCTCTCACAACATTATGCAACCTCGTGTGGCCGCGTTTCTCCAGCTACCCGTTATCGCCCTTCCGACATTTTCAGTATTAGTCGAAAATGGCACTGCTATACATTGCTCTGGGTTTTGTGAAGATGTTCCTCTTTGCCTTCAACAGCATAAGTTCTCACTCCCTTTTTATGTGTTACCCATACATGGTGCTAATTTGGTTTTGGGAGTTCAATGGTTACAATTCTTGGGGCCTTTTGTTTCTGATTACTCTATTCCCTCTATGCAATTTCACCATCAAGGCCAACTCATTACACTTACAGGCGACATCTCTACCAAACCTGCTCCAGCCTCTTTCTCCCAAATCTGTCGTTACATGTCCATTGATTCAGTGGCCTCTTTCCATGCCTTCACCATTCACACCATAGGGCATGATCCCCAATCTCCCCTCCTCGTTCCTGATCTTTCCGAGCCTGTTTCCCCACTCAATTTTTGCCAGACCTTTATGCTCTTCTCACTCGGTTCTAATCAATTTTTTCCCTTCCCCGTGGTTTACCCCCCTCTCGATCACACGATCACCACATCCATGTCCTTCCCACCGCTACTCCCGTTAATATCAAACCTTATCGTTACCCGCACTGTCAAAAGGATGCTATGGCTAAATTAATTTCTGATATGTTGCAGGATGGCATCATTAGACCGAGTACCAGCCCTTATTCATCACCCATTTTATTAGTTAAAAAAAAAAAACGGGTCATGGCGTTTTTGCGTTGACTACCGCGCACTTAATGCTATTACTATTCCAGACAGATTTCCTATACCCACTGTAGATGAGTTACTTGATGAATTATTTGGTGCTACAGTATTTTCGAAAATTGATCTCCGTTCCGGGTATCATCAAATTAGAGTTGCCCCGGACGACATTTTTAAAACCTCATTTCGTACAATTGATGGACATTTCGAGTTTTTGGTGATGCCTTTTGGGCTTTCAAACGCCCCTTCCACTTTTCAAGCCGCTATGAATGCACTTTTTCGATCTTTTTTACGAAAATTTGTTTTGGTTTTTTTCGACGATATTTTAATTTATAGCAAGGATTGGGCTGCTGCCCATCTAACACATTTGCAACAGGTTTTACATCTTTTGGCTCAACATCAATATTATGCCAAGTTTGCTAAGTGTCACTTTGGGGTTCCGACTGTTGAATATTTAGGCCATATTATATCCGGCCAAGGCGTCGCGGCGGATCCTGCCAAATTGGAGGCTATTCGCGATTGGCCTCTTCCGCACTCTCTCACTTCTCTAAGTGGTTTTTTGGGCCTTACCGGCTACTATCGTCATTTTGTTCGACACTATGCAACGATAGTCAGCCTTTGACAGATATTCTTCGATCTACTACATTTACATGGTCAGACTCTGCCACACGGGCTTTTTGTGCACTCAAATCTGCTATGACTAGTCTACCTGTTCTACAGCTTCCAAATTTTGCTCTACCATTTGATGTTACAACTGATGCATCTGCTGTGGCCATCGGCGCGGTCTTATCTCAAAATTCTCACCCTATTGCTTTCTTCAGTAAAAAGATCTGTGCCCGTATGCAAGCCACGTCAACCTACGCCCGAGAGATGTTCGCTATTACAGAATTTGTTAAGAAATGGAGACAGTACTTATTAGGCCGTCGTTTTCAGATCTATACCGATCAAAAGAGTTTGCGTAGCTTGCTTACTCAAACCATCCAAACCCCAGAGCAGCAAAAATGGTTAACTAAATTTCTAGGTTATGACTATGAAATCATATACACACCTGGGAAATCAAACGTCGTAGCCAATGCTTTGTCGCGGGTCTTCATTTCGGATTCTGCTATCCTCGCCTCTTTCTCCTCATCCACACCCTTGCTTCTTGATCAACTTTGCCTTTTTTACACCCATCACCCTTCCGACCTCGCTTTCATCTCCAAAATCCAGTCCACTCCTTCCATGCAAATCTATTTCACAATTCACCACAACATCGTCCATTTCAAGAACAAAATCTTTATCCCCCTCGAATCTTACCTTCGCCAAAGGATGGCCATTCAGGGGTCAAAGCCACCCTCGCTCGTACAGCTACTACTTTTTACTGGCCACAATTAACCTCCGACATCAAAAAATTTATCTCATCCTGCCACGTTTGCCAACAAAACAAATACTCTACCCAAAAACCTTTTGGCCTCCTTCAACCACTCCCAACACCGAAAAATGTCTGGGACGATTTGTCCATGGATTTTATAACTCACCTTCCAATTTCCCAAGGCAAGACTGTTATTTGGGTGATAGTGGACCGTCTCTCCAAGTATGCTCACTTCATCGGCTTGCCCACCAAGTTCACTGCTTCTTCCCTTGCTTCAGTGTTTCTCGTGGAAATTTTTCGTCTGCACGGGACGCCAAAATCAATCGTTAGTGACCGCGACAGTCTCTTTATTAGTCAGTTTTGGCGAGAATTATTCAAACTCAGTGGTACCATTCTTCGGTTCAGCAGCTCTTATCACCCTCAAACCGACGGCCAAACCGAGGTACTGAACCGATGTTTAGAAACTTACTTGCCCTGTTTTGTCAGTGATGAACCCCGTTTATGGTTCCGTTTTCTTCATCTCCCGAAACATTGGTATAACTCGTCTTTTCACTCGTCCATTGGTATGACACCTTTCCACTCCTTGTACGGCCGACCACCGCCGTCTATTTCCACCTACATTGTCGGATCTACCCCTGTTGCATCCTTAGATGAAGCCCTGCAACAACGACAACACATATTAACCACTATTAGGCTTAATTTGGATCGCGCCCACTTCAGAATGAAACAACAAGCCGATATTCACCGTCAAGATCGTACCTTTATTGTTGGGGAGTGGGTTAATCTCAAGCTTCGCCCATATCGCCAGATTTCCATTCAGATCCGCCCATCTCACAAGCTTTCTAAATGATTTTCTTAGAAAAAGAAATTGATCATGATTAGAGAAGAGAAATCTTACTAATTGTATTATGAGAAATTGAATTACACAACTTACAGGAGGTCTTTGTTTATAGGAAAGGAAAACAATACTGAAAAAGGAAAAATAGCCTACAACGGCTATATCAGAAATAACTAACCACCCTAGACTTATTTTGACTTTGGTTGACTTTTAATATCTTGACACTCCCCCTCAAGCTTGGCATTGGAGAACAAGTTAAAAACACCTAGCTTGCCAAGTAACAACCAAAACTGAGATTTCCACAAAGGTTTGGTAAGGACATCAGCTAGTTGCTGATCAGACTTCACAAAACCTGTCTTGATGCTGCCATCTTGAATCTTTCCTCTGATGAAATGACAATCTAAGTCAATATGCTTGGTTCTTTCATGAAAAACAGGATTTGAAGAGATGTATATAGCAGCTTTGTTGTCACAGTTGAGAACAGTAGGCTTCAAGCAGTGAACTCCAAGGTCTTCAAAAAGTCTTTGAAGCCAAATTATCTCACATGAAGTAGTTGCCATTGATCTGTACTCAGCTTCTGCACTACTTCTTGAGATGGTGTTTTGTTTTTTTTGTTTTCCAGGATAATAAGGAATTACCAAGCTTAATGCAGTAGCCAGTAATAGATTTTCTACTCATAGGACAGCTTGCCCAATCTGAGTCACTCCAAGCTTCCAGCTTTAAGGCACTATCTGACGATAACAAAATACCATGACCTGCTGTTCCTTTAATATATTTTAGAACCTTCTTTACTGCTTCCATATGTGATACTTTAGGGCAATGCATAAATTGACTCAAATTCTGGACAACATAGCAAATGTCAGGTCTGGTATAACTGAGATATATAAGTTTACCAACCAACTTTTGATAAGAAGTCTTATCCTCAAGAATAGGATCTGAATTGGTCTGAAAGTTTTGACTTTGATCAAATTCCACATTAGTCAGTTTTGTATTAGGCTCTATAGGTACACTAACAGGTTTACATCCTGTCATACCTACTTCTTGGAGGAGATCAAGAGCATATTTTCTTTGATTTAGAACAATCCCTTTGGAGGATCTCGCAACTTCTATTCCAAGGAAGTATCTCAACTTCCCCAAATCTTTCATATAAAACTTATTTTGAAGAAAAGTTTTCAATTCCTTAATCATTTGTATACTGCTACCCGTGACAAGAATGTCATCAACATAAACTAGAACAATCACAATATCATCATGCTTTTTCTTTGTAAATAAAGAATAATCATTAAGAGACTGTGTATAACCAGCTTTAAGCATAGCTTCAGAAAATTTAAAGTTCCACTGCCTTGGAGCTTGTTTAAGCCCATATAGACTTTTAAGCAATCTACACACCTTATTCTCCCCCTGATTGCTAAAACCTGGTGGAAGAATCATGTAGACTTCCTCATTAAGGTCACCTTGTAAAAACGCATTTGTAACATCCATATGATCAATGATCCAATTTTTAATAGAAGCAAGGGCAATAACAGATCTTACAGTCACCATTTTTGCCACAGGTGAAAAAGTTTCAAAGTAATCTAAACCTTCTTGTTGAGTGTAGCCTTTGGCTACTAGTCTTGCCTTATACTTATTGACACTTCCATCAGGATTGTATTTGATTTTATATATCCATCTACAACCTATTGGTTGTTTTCCAGGGGGTAAATCAACTATCTTCCAGGTTTGGTTAAGATCCAAAGCCTGCATTTCTTGAGTCATGGCATGTTGCCATTTTTTGTGAGTAACAGCCTCTTGAAAAGACTGTGGTTCATGCTCATTTGATAAAGCACTCAGAAAAGAAACAAAATTATGTGAAACATGAGAATAATCAACAAAATTGCTAATAGGATGAGCAGTAGATGAACTCTTATGAGAAATAGTAGGACATAGATAATCTACTGTCCATTTTGGTGGTTGAGTATCTCTAGAAGATCTTCTAGTAGGAAGATCTTCCATTTGTGAATTAGGTGATGGATGATGAGTATCAGTAACATTCTCATCAGAAGTGTCTTCATTAACAGAATAAGTGGGAGAAACATGATCATACTGTAAACTTTCATTATGATTAAGAGAATCACTCTCTTCATAATCAGGAACTTCCGAAACAAATATACTAGGCCTAGGATTAGACACAGAGAAGGGAAATATATTTTCATGAAAAATGACATCCCTTGAATAAAGAAAAATACTTGTGTCTAAATCAAGCAGTTTATATGCCTTTTGAGTCCCTGAGTAACCCATAAAAACACACATTTTCGACCTAGGCCGAAATTTGTCAGTTTGAGGGATAATTTTAGCATAGCACAAGCAACCAAAAACTCTTAAGTGTAACAAAGAAGGATCTTTTTTATGTAAAACAGAAAAAGGAGTTTTACCTCGAATAGTAGGTGAAGGAGTCCTGTTTATAAGATAGGTTGCGGTAAGAATGCACTCACCCCAAAATTTGAGAGGCACATAAGATTGAAACGTGAGAGCTCTTGCAACATCCAGTAGATGTCTGTGTTTTCTTTCAACGGTACCATTCTGTTGTGGTGTATAAGCCACTGAAGTTTGATGGACAATTCCAAGTTGTTTATAGAGATTCACAGCTTCAAGGCTCAAAAATTCTTGGCCTCTATCTGTTCTTATTGTTTTAACATAAGTTCTAAACTGAGTAGTAACATATTGAAAGAAACTTTGCAAATGAGAAAAGACTTCTGATTTAAACTGAAGCAGAAAAGTCCACGTGGCTCTAGAGAAATCATCCACAATTGTAAGAAAAAATCTCTCACTTTTGTAAGTAGGAGTTCTATAAGGTCCCCAGATATCAGCATGAACAAGTTCAAAGATGTGTGATGTAAAACTACTTCTTTGTGAAGGAAAAACAGATCTAGCATGCTTTGCTAATGGACATACAGAACAATAAAGTATTTTATTATTCAGAGTACTCCCAACATAAGGTAATGAAGACAATTTTGTAAAAGATAAGTGTCCCAACCTTTGATGCCACAACAAGGAATCAGATATATCTTTATTATTGCTAGCAGATTTGTTCACAGATGCAGTATTAGAAACAAAACTAGAAAAATTACAATTCTCAGATGTATTATTGTACTCTATATTATTGATAGGAGCTAAGTAGTAGAGACCATTTTCTGCTTTACCAGTCCCCTTGATCTTCCCAGTCAGAAGGTCCTGAAACAGGCAGAAGTTAGGAAAAAAACTGACAAAACAATGGTTGTCAGTGGTAAACTTAGATATTGATAGAAGGTTGAACTTAAATTCAGGGATGTATAAAACCTTGTTTAAGCATAATTCTGAATTGATAGTTACATTCCCTACTTGAGTAACAGAGGTGATATTACCGTTTGGTAACCTTACAGATGCATCAAGATTTGAGTAAGAAGAAAACAATTTTGAATTGCATGTCATATGCTCATTTGCCCCACTATCTAAAATCCAAGTGCTAGATGTTGTGGAAGCAAGGAAACAAAAAGGATTCATGATATTACCTGTAACAGAGGTAGTTAAATTTGCTGATGCACCAGATTGAGAAGATTGACTATTTCCAGCAAGAAGCTGCATAATTTGCTGATACTGTGATGGTGTGAAAACAAGTGTGTGTGGTATGTTGTTTTCTGAATTTGTAGTCTGTGAGCTTCCAGCATGTACAGAATCGTGTTCACAGAAACTTTGAGTTTGATCACAAGAAGCATTATTAGCATTAAAGCCACCCCTATTTCCACTAAAACCACCTCTACTATTGGTGTTTCCTCTCCTTCCCCTTGATCCACCTCTGAATGTATAATTTGAGGGAAATCCTATCAACTTATAACACTGATCAATAGTGTGATTTGTGAGTCCACAATGATCACACTTGATAACAGAATTCCTCTTTCCAACTTGAGGGGTAAAATCACCTTTGTTACTGATAGTTTGATTTCTGGAATTTTGCCCTTGAGTATAGAAGGCCACAGAGGGTTCATTACTGGTGATTGTGGCATGTATACCTCTTTGTTTTTCCTCATTCTGTAGCATAGAGTAGGCTTGAGTGTGTGTTGGCAATGGCAACATCATCAGAATTTGAGATCTTACTGCTCCATAGGACTCATTTAGTCCCATAAGAAATTGCATCATCTTGAGCTGTTGTGTGTAATCTTTATATTCTTTAGAGAAGACAGTGGATGTGTATGGAATCAGAGATTCATACTCATCCCACAATTTTTTCAATCTAGAGTAATAACTGGTAATAGAATTAGTTCCTTGAGATATTGTACTAATCTGTCTTAGTAACCCAAACATCTCTGCACCACTAGTTTCATCAAACCTATCTTTTAAATCTTTCCAAACAGAGGATGCAGAGTCACAATATATCACACCACTCAACAATTCACCACTAATGACATTATGAATCCAAGATAAGACTAATGCATTACATCTTTTCCACTGAGAGAAAAGTGGATCATCAGATTCTGGTTGGGGATAAGAACCTGTGACAAAAACTAACTTGTTTTTTTGCCTCTAATGAAATTATCATCTGTCTACTCCATACCTTGTAATTCTCTGCTCCTTTTAAAGGTTCTGAAACAAGAGTGATATGAGGGGAATCTGAAGGATGTAGATACAACGGACTTTGAATGCTTATCACAGGTTCTGTAGATTCTGAAGTTGTTTGAGTCTTCTCCATAATGAATTTTGATCAAGATTTAGGGTAAACTACGATCAATCGATGCGGAAGGTTGAGAAAGTGAGCCCGAATTTTTGAAGAAAAACAGAAAATTGATAAAGAACTCAGATGAAGATTTGGATATCTGAGAAAAAAGGATGATCGCACAAAAGAATTTTGAGATTGGAGGATAAGGATTTCAGATCTTGGATGAAGATCTGGAAAAAAACTTGAAGATTAACTGGAATTTATGTTTCCAGATTTTGAAGATGACTAAGAATTCTGGAATTGATATTTCTAGATTTGAAGATGAAAAAAAAAAAATTTACCAGAAATTCGAAGATGGCTCTGGTACCATCTTAGAAAAAGAAATTGATCATGATTAGAGAAGAGAAATCTTACTAATTGTATTATGAGAAATTGAATTACACAACTTACAGGAGGTCTTTGTTTATAGGAAAGGAAAACAATAATGAAAAAGGAAAAATAGCCTACAACGGCTATATCAGAAATAACTAACCACCCTAGACTTATTTTGACTTTGGTTGACTTTTAATATCTTGACAGATTTTTTGGTCCCTTCCAGGTTCTCCAACGATTTGGCGCTGTTGCCTACGAATTGGAGTTACCTCCTGGCTCCCGGATCCACCCCGTTTTCCACATATCCCTTCTCCAACCTTGTCGTGGCCAACCTCCCCGCAGATCTGCCCCCTACCACTTTCCACCACCGGCAACGAGCCAGAGTTTCGTCCATCGCACATTCTGGATCACCGAACCGTCCATACTCCTCAAGGCCCACAAACTCAAATTTTAGTTCAATGGAAAACTCAAACAACCGAAGAAGCTACTTGGGAAATTTTAGAGCTTTTTCGTCTGGTTTATCCTACTTTTGACCTTGAGGACAAGGTCCCTTTTGATGGGGAGAGTAATGATACACTCGGGCCTGATTGTGAGATTGGAGCCATTGTAGCTGGGCCAGAATCTGAAGTTCACACACCAGCCCAGAATATAAAGAAGTCCAAGAGAGCAATTGTGAAGCCCAGTTGGATGAAAGATTTTATTTAACTTAGCCCATATATTTATTTGAAGCCCCTTTTGTTATTTTACAATTAATATGCATATGACACCTGTTATGTGGTCCTCTTCATCATTACCTCTCTGTATTTAGTTACTGAACAGTATCAATGAAGGGCAGAGAATATCATTAGTGTTTAATTCTTTTCTCCCTCTTTCTTCTGGAGTCATCCCTGCTCCTAATTGGGAATTAATTTGCCATAGAAATCCTTATCATTTTCCCCCTAGGTAATCGGCATGTAATGATCTGAAGATACAGTTATCTTAGAGACACTTAAAGTACTGGATAAATCCATTTTCGTCCCCGACATTTGTAGTCAGTCTCAAATTAGTCCCTGTGTTTTTAATTTGTCCCAATTTCGTCCCTCTGATGTCATATTCCGGCAAAAAATGAGTAAGTTACCCTTCTACCCTTGAAATGGTTGAGTCTCAAATTAGTCCCTCATGCAAAAAATCAAATTCATCCCTAACTTTTGATTGTGAGTTTCATTTTAGTCCTTCAAAATTGAAGGTTGGAATTTAGCATTTTGGAATCTGCCAATTTTTGCCTATATAAATGGGATATCCAAAAAAAATTAAGAGCAAAAGCTTCACACACTGATTTGTCCAAAAATTCATCTTTCTTCCAACTCTAAAACAGAGTCAAAAAATAATCATCTTGCTAAAGTAGCAAATAAATAGTAATTTGTCCAAAATACAACCACAAAATATAATTTCAACAATACATCCACCCAATTGCACCAAAAAATTACAATCAACCTAAATTCATAAACACCAAAACAGACAACATCAAACACCACCTACTTTATAACCATCAAACTCCACATGTTCCCATTGACTGATTTGAACCTTCATCTGGCCTACTCTGTGTACCTTTCTTGCCACATGTCGCCTTATTGTGTCCAACTTCATGACAGATTTGGCAAGTGATATGAACAGCACGTTTATGCCTTTTAGAAGGCTCATTTGGTTCTCTTCTTCTTTTAGTTTGCAGCCTACCTTGTTTAAAGACCAAATTTTTTTTCTTATGAATTGGAGGCCTCAGTGGAGGAATTTGAGAGTGCTCTGGCCATTTGGACTCGTCAACGACTGGATTGATCATCCCCTTGTAAGTTCTCAAGTATGCCTCCGTAGTCAAGTATTGATCCACATATTGCACTGGATCATATCTCATGAATAAAATGCAACTCATTGCATGTTTACATAGCACTCCGCTAACTTGCCACGCTCTGCATTCACAAGTTCTACCTTTAAGATTCACAATATATCTCATATCATCTTGTACTTTAAACAAGAACTCAGAAGAAGGCACTACCAACAGTCTCCTACCCTCTCTTTGATTTTTTTCCACTTTTTTGTTCACATTTGGGGGCAATTTGGTGTGCCAAGTCAAAGCCTTTTGATACCTACAGAAAAACATGTTCATGATTTTTGTTCTATACCACTCCAACAAAGTTATAACCGGTCTCTGTCTCATTTTCCCCAGAAATGCATTAAAAGATTCTGTCATGTTATTTGTAACATGATCAACTTTAACAAATTCATCAAACCCATGCCTTGACCAAGTACGTGGGTCTTCTTTACAAGTCACTGTCAACCATGTATGTGCTCCAATATCAGTTGCTTTGATCTTCTCCATAGCATCTGCAAACTCTTTTTTAGTGTATGAATTCACAGCTATCTAGAATAGTTTCTTCAATTTAGGAGCAGAAAATTTGGCTCTAAAGTTTGCATACAAGTGTCTGGCACAATACCTCTGATTTAAGATTGGAAATGTGGATTTGACTGCCTTCTTCTAGGGGTGTTCAATCGGTTCAAACCGAACCGAAATTTCGGTTCGGTTCGACGAAATCTGGAACCGAAACCGAACCGTAAGGGCACGGTTCGGTTCGGTTCGGTTTTAACCGATTGGATTTCGGTTTTATTTCGGTTAACCAGTTGATTAACCGAAATTTGGCCAAAAAAAATAAAAAATCCACAAATGTATAATTTTTCACTTGGCAAACAAAAAGCAC
This sequence comes from Buddleja alternifolia, assembly GCA_019426215.1. NCBI lineage: Eukaryota > Viridiplantae > Streptophyta > Magnoliopsida > Lamiales > Scrophulariaceae > Buddleja > Buddleja alternifolia. The sequence continues at coordinate 25,481,623 of CM033407.1, forward strand.
AAATTGCAAATTCAAAGTAACATGCAACCAAATTAATCAGAATTAGTAAATTAATAAAGACAAAATCAACAAATTTATGTAGAAAATTAACCCAATTGATTTGAAAAATTAAGAAATTGAATAACCTAATTTTAATGTTTTAGATTTGAAAAATGAAATGGGAGAGGAGAGCCGACCGAGAGAAGAAGGAATGAAGGATTGAAGGAGTCGACAGCGCCAAAGCGGGGTGGAGACGTCAACGGCGATGGCGACGGGCGGAGTTGAAGTGAGGAGCCTGTGAAGCTTAACTTGCAGAGAGAGAGTTTGAGGTAGAGAGAGAGAAGCGTGAGTTGACTGGGGTAGGTGAGGTAATTAAATGGGTTGGGTTTTGGAATTTTTATTTTAGCCCCTAAAGTTTATAAAAATCTCACAATAGCCCCTATATAAATATATAATTTATATACATTTCGGTTTTCGGTTCGGTTTGGTTAACCGACCATGAAAACCGAAACCGAAACCGAAAACCAAAATTTTCAAAAATCCAAAACCGAAAACCGAACCGAAAATTTCGGTTCGGTTTCGGTTTGGTTCGGTCGGTTAACCAAACCGTGAACACCCCTACCTTCTTCAAGCCTTTTTGCGTATCACTCATGAAAGTTATAACTCGTTGATCTTGCATGTAAGTGTTCAAACAATCAAAGAAGTAGTTCCAACTATTTTCACTTTCCCCTTCACAAATCATTATAGCAAGTGGAAAAATTCCAGAATTTGCATCCAAAGTAACTGCTGTAAAAACCTCACCTTTGTATGGTCCTTTGAGAAAACAACCATCTATTGCAATAAAAGGTCAGCAACCAGTTGTGTATCCCTGATATTGTGCTTCAAAGCTTATGAAGATTCTTTGAAATTGTGGATTGCAATTTGGATTACTGACATCTAAACCGTCACACTTCAACTTCACAAAAGCTCCGCAATTTGATTCTTTAAGTGCAGCAATATATGGGTATATCAGCATAACTTTTCTCATGGTCCCCTGATACAACTTTCATTACAATGCTTCTAGCTCTATACAATTTCGATCGAGTAGCATGAACCCCAAATTTTGCCTTCAAGCTCAAATCAAGCTCCTCCGCTAGCTTTTCTAGATTGTTCTTATATTCTTCTTTAAATTCATTTGCAATCCACTTTGTTGTTGCACCACTGCTTTTTAAGTTTCTAATACAAGTGTGAACACCCCTTATGCTTTTAATTTTAAAAATAACACCATCAGCGTAGGTGGATGCATGGAGTCTCCACGAGCAATCCTTGTTATTGTTGCACTCAACTGTGATTCTTTTTTTGTCATTTTTAATCTTTTTCAACTTGAGTCCTTCTTGAATTGAGTATCGATCAAGAATTTCTTTAAAATGTTTGACATTGTCAAATATGACCCCTCATTGAGTTCTATAACCTGATTTCCATTGATGTCATGCTCAAACTCAAAATATGATCCTTCCATGATTTCACCTAAAGTTGGAAACGGATTTCTCACATGTGAATCACCATCACTTTGATAGAGTGATTGGTCCTTGTCTGAGTTATAATCACTCAAATTCTTATCTTGGTCATCATCGTTGTCACCATCTTTGTCAACTGATGGTTGTACATACCGATCATCCACATCACTCGGCTCAATATCAGAATCACTCCACTCAGCAATTTCTTCGACGTCTATACTCCCTTCCTCATCTGAATCATTTTCTACCATAATTGTTGCAGGAATCAGATTTACATCTTCTTCAACTATTGTTGATGTTGAAGCTTGTTCAAAAATTGGTGGAATGCTAGATGAAGTTATGTTTAAACTCACACAAACATTCTCCAGCCCCATAGACAGATATATGACAATCAAGCTTGTTATTTCTTCATCACTTCTAATTGTAATAGTTTCTCCATTATCAGGAATTATACCTTCCACGACAACCATTTCAGTCAACCATCCAGTTTTACTCCCAATGGTAGCCCCACAAATGTCATTTAACAAGTTTACATAACCATAGTCCAAGCTTTCCAAATTTGATACTGTAAATTTGCTTCCTAGAAAAGTGATTTCCAAATTGAACCTCATCCTCCTACACAAATAATACACCAGTAATATTAGTTGTAGGTTATGTTTATTCAAAAGTCTTATATATAAAGCAAAGTGGGTCAAATTTTGAGTTTATTTTTTTTCTCCAGTTATTTCAGTTAATTGCAGAATATCTAAAAACTCCTAATGCCACCCTCTGTTCTTCTACTTTACTTCCATTGACTTTTACATTCTACACTAACCTAGATAAACAGCCATCAATTTAATATTCCCAAGTTCAAAACCTCTTTCACAAGAAATAATAATAATCATGGCCAAGTCTCAAGAATTACAATTTTTTAATTGTAATATTCTAGTAATTAGTGAACATCAGGGTAGGAAAAACGCAGAACAATACCCTTTACTGTAATAATTAGATATGAACTAACCCATTTCTTTCTATGAAATTTTTTGCAACCCTATGTTCGGTCTTGCTTAGTAGAAAAAGCTATTATATGAAATATATTAAAAAAACTAAAAGAAAACTAACCTTAGTAATCCGATCTTGCTTTTTCTCCAGGTTCTTTGTTGTTTCTTTTTCTCCTTCGTTGAAATCTCTTTTGGGTCACTCGAAAAGCATGAAATTTCAAGTTTTGGTAATGAAATCTTGTTATTTTGCAGGTTTAGGTTAATGTGATTAGAATTAAAGAGAAGAAAAGATGGATTTTGAGCTGTGTTTTAAGGTTAGGGTTAAGAAAGGTTAAAGGTTTTTTTCTCCTCCCAATCGTTCTGCTGAAGAGAAATTGAGTTTGTGAGATTTTAATTTTCTTTTCTAATGGATGAATGACCATGATTTAGTTTCATATTCTAGGGTCTAGATTTTTTGCATATTTTTTTCATTTAATTACTAAAGTGTGAAAGTACTAATATAACCTTTAAAAGCCCACAAATTGATACCGGAATGACGTCGGAGGGATGAAATTGGGACAAATTAAAAACACAAGGACTAATTTGAGACTGACTACAAATGTCGGGGACGAAAATGGATTTATCCCCTTAAAGTACACACGCAGAACACTTTGGCTCCGTATTGTTGTGTTTTCGGAAATGAATTCTGAGTTTTTTTTGGGGAATGTGTATTACAGAAATTCGTGTGAAAATGTTGACTTAATTTGTTTGTTTGGATGTATTTTTAGAATTTGATTAAAAGTAGTGTAGATGTGATATAAAGTTGATTTTTATTAGGATTTGATATATGAAATGATTGAGTTGGTTATGAATGTGATGATGATGGGGGAAAATATATTAAAATAATATATTTTTTTAATAATGTTATGAGTTGGGTAATAAAGGAATATGTATATATGTGTGTATATATATATACATATACACACACATAATATAATATATAGAACTATTACCGCTAATCATCCCACATGTCACGCAGAAGTGTCACTTTAGTCCCTCTTGTGAAAAAATTATCACTTTCATCCCTCATGTCCATAATTTGTACCCAAATGGTCCTTTTTTCGACATTCCGACCAGATTTTCCGGCTTCCCACACGAAAATAGGGCTATTCACGCATATATCATGCGCGTCTTCACGAGAAAATTTATAACTCATTGTAGAAAGCTCGGATTCATGAACCGTTTTCTTCCCATGAAACTAGACACATAGGGCTATCCACGCATATATTGCACATAATCAGGAGATATCTAGAACAAAGCAGCTTTGTATTAAAAAATTAGCTAAAAATTTGTCGGCTGTGCAGACAGCTGTGCGCGTCTTCACGAGAAAATTCATAATTCATTGTAGAAAGCTCGGATTTATGAACTGTTTTCTTCCCATGAAACTAGACACATAGGGCTATCCATAAATATATCGAACATAATCAGGAGACGTCTATAACAAAGCAATTTTGTATTAAAAAATTAGCTAAAAATCTGTCGGCTGTGCAGACAGCTGTGCGCGTCTTCACGAGAAAATTCATAACTCATTGTAGAAAGCTCGGATTCATGAACCATTTTCTTCACATGAAATTAGACACATAGGTCTATCCACGCATATATCGCACATAATCAGGAGACGTCTAGAACAAAATAGTTTTGTATTAAAAAATTAGCTAAGCATCATTTCCGACAGATTTTTAGCTAATTTTTTAATACAAAACTGCTTTGTTCTAGACGTCTCCTGATATGTACGATATATGCGTAGATAGCCCTATGTGTCTAGTTTCATGGGAAGAAAACGGTTCATGAATCCGAACTTTCTACAATGAGTTATGAATTTTCTCGTGAAGACGCGCATGATATATGCGTGGATAGCCCTATTTTCGCATGGGAAGCCGGAAAATCTGATCGGAATTTCAAAAAAAGGACCATCTGGGTACAAATTATGGATATGAGGGATGAAAGTGATAATTTTTTCACAAGAGGGGCTAAAGTGACACTTTTGCGTGACATGGAGGATGATTAGCGTTAATAATTCTAATATATATTATACAAATAGAATGAAAAAGACAAAAAAAAAAAGAAAAAAAAAAGAGGCAGCCAGACAGTGGGGGGCGTTCATGGGTTGGGGTGGGGGGCGAGTATGAGTTTGGGGGGTGGGGGGCCCTTCATTTTTAGTTTTTTTTTTGTCACCTGTTCATTTCTTTTTAGCTTTAGATTTTTATCCTTTTTCCATTTCGTGTTTTCTTTTCAATTTTATATTTTAAAAGTTCAAGAAAATTGAATTTTGCGCGTCTATATTTATAATAGTTAGTGTAATTATACGGTTCGCATTGGACAAATATAAAAATAGAATGTGGTCCATATATGCAATATTTTATCAAATTTGTAAATATGATTGGAGCATAAGTAGTTCTATATTTCTTTTTCCATTTACATATAATATTTTTATTTTCAATTTGATTGAGGCAAATTTATTTCCATCTTCTTATAATGAGATACTATGATGTTACAAAAAATCTTTGCTCGAGCTCGAGCCGAGAAATTTGGTGAGACTCGACTCGAGCTCGGCTCATGGGCAACCCTATTAAATACCACATTAGTCTCAAAATGAAATAATCGAGATTCAGTCAGTATTTATTTGAATATTGAGAAGCTAAAAAAGTATAATTTAAAATTCAATAAACAACAAACGAAATTATTAAAATAAAATTATAAATCAAACAATATTGTATATACTTTTGGTAAAAGCATGACCAATTAAGTCTCAATTCAAGTACACATATTATTAAATATATATGAAATATTAAATATTAAATCACACAATATTTTTTTTTCAAATTATATATTATTAAATATTATTTAATAATAATAATTGAAATATTTGAAAAATTGAATAGGAGTTTTTATTATATAAAATATGAAAAAGTAAGAAAGATAATTAGTTGGATAGTGAGATAATGTAATTAATGATAAAATATTGTGAAAAAATTGAAATGATTGGTTGTTATACAGGGAAATGTGTAGTGTATTTAAAATTTGACCATTTTTTGTTGAATTTAGTTTGGATTGTGTATTTTCATTTTTTGGTGATCCAAAAAATAAAAATATTTCTTAAATACACAACCCCTTTACATTGCTTTGTATTTATTGAGTTTCCATATTGTCTTTTTGTAGCTAGGAACAATAGTGGTGTTGTCGTTGCACTCTGGGCACCAGTTATTCTTGTATGAATTACTTTTAGAATTTCCTTTTCCTTAGGCGGGGCGGTTACCGCTGCATAGCATTATCTTTTCCATTTATCCAGAAATATAATTAAGAATTTTTGTTATAGGTTTATTTCATGGATGCCCAGATCTGGTATGCTATATTTTCTACGCTGTTTGGAGGTATATATGGTGCATTCCGTCGACTTGGAGAGGTCAGCTGAACTTCCCTTACTTGATATGAACCAGGACACTAACTGTAGTCGCTTATATGTCTGCTTCAGTTTGTCAATTTCTGGAGCATTGTTCAATCAGTCTAGATGTTTCGTTAAGATATTCCAAGAATTCTCAATCTGGATAGTTAATTTGTTCTTTTCCAAGGTATGGTGAAAAATGAAGTGAAAGTATTTTAGATATGAATGAAACTACATGCATTCCTTCATTGCATAGTAATTACTTGATTTTTGTTTCTTTCAAGGAAAAATGAGTGTTTGGCACTAATGAATCACATAAACACAGTCTGGAACATTCTTTTATAAGAGCCAGTAATTTCTCAGAAATTGAAACAATATGCATATATGCTAGAAAGATTGCTAGACTTTTTGTTACAAGAGTGTTGAACTGTTTGTTTCAGATTCGGACGTTGGGAATGCTTAGATCACGATTTCAATCATTGCCTGGAGCTTTTAATGCCTGTTTAATCCCAGTGGAGAAAAATGAGCCAATGAAAAAGAAAGGACTGAAGGCTACCTTTTCCCGCAAGTTTGAAGTGGTAACTATTATCCGGTTCCTTTTCATTTGGCTCATGTATGGAGTAATTTATGAAAACTAAATAAAATGATTTTTATGTTTGAATATCGTTGTCGCAGATCCCATCCAGTAAGGAGAAAGAGGCTGCAAGATTTGCTCAGTTCTGGAATAATCACAAGTTTCAGGGAGGAGGATCTTATAAGTAATAGGTAATCCTCAGTGTGCTTGTTAAGTCAGCCATTGGTCGCTTCCTTCTTCTTTCTCATTTGATTTGGGTTCAAAAAGGTAAAAAAGATACGATATTTTCTAGTATTTGATTGCTCAACTTGCTTCCATTTGTAGGGTAATATATTAGAGGTAATATATTTTCTGGTATTTGATTGCTCAACTTGCTTCCATTTGTAGAGAAATGGATCTGCTGCTTGTCTGATACAGGACTTGTATTGGGTTCGCCTGATACAGGACTTGTATTGGGCAGGCGAACCGCGGTTAATAACACGTATATGTGTTATGCGCTAAAGTTGTGTGGGTTGATTCGAGTGCACAAAATTAACACTGCTTTTACAGCCCAGCTTATGGGTCTATCTCTGATTAGCTGGTTTACTACCTCTTAATTACCTCCTCTTGAATATTAATAATAATAATTTATGATTTTTTACTGATGATTTATTTGTTGAAATTTTGTTGGTTTGTTAAGTCTTAATTGCCTCCTCTTGAATTTAATAATTTGTGATTTTACTGATGATTTATTTGTTAAAATGTCTTCCAGAGTAGGGTCGTGGACATGGTTTTCTTTGCTGAAGATTTTCACCTCTTGGCTAGGTAGCTGAAATTGTCAGCCTCTTGCTTGCTTGTTACATCTTTTTCCTCGTTTGTGCTTATTAATATGCTTGTGGTTGGATTAATTACTTTACAGTGCAAGTACCGATGGCTGGATTATTGTGTGCGGCATTGGTGAAGGGCCAGATGAACAAGACAATCCTCACATTACTGCAAAGGGTGTCGTTGCGGTTCTATTTACTAGAGGGGGAGGGGAATCTAAATATGCACACCCCAGAGTGTGTTGGCATTGCCATAAACGAGTAAGTATTGCCATTCTTTCTTACGCATTTACCTTTTTCATTTTTTTTTACGATGTATTTTGTCTTCTGGACATAAATAATATTGGTAATAACCACAGCAGTAATCTTGTTCTTCTCACAGGAAGTTCTTGTAGTGGGAATTGGTAATAATGTTCTGAAGATTGATATTACAAAAGTTGAAAGAGATTCAGAAGGGGAGCCCCTTAGTTGTTCCTTTGATAAGTTGATCGATGGGGTTCAACTTGTTGGTAGCCATGACGGACAGGTCACAGACTTGTCCATATGTCACTTGATGACCACCACCCACTTGGTTTCTGCTTTAGCGGATTGCACGGTGAGTTGAAAGTTGTAAGATTTTGTAATTTATTGTTTACCTTTCTGCAATTCCAGTTTGGCTTCTTTTTTACTTCTTCTTGTTATCACAGATAAAGATCTGGGAAGATCAAAAGTCACTCCCCATTGCAGTTCTCCGGCCATATGATGGCCAGCCTGTTAATTTTGACTAGCATGTCATCAATGTAGACCTCCATATTTCTATCCCAGTTGTGCTTCAAACATCTTATATTCCTGTCAACTAGTCTATGATATGTAGCACCTACATTTTTTAACCCAAAGGGCATTACATTGTAACAAAACGTCCCCTGGTCAGTGATGAAACTTGTTTTCTCTTGGTCCTCGGGCGTCAGGAAAATTTGATTATATCCTTACCTTGCATCTAGGAAAGTCAACAGTTCACATCCCATGGTGGAATATATGAGGTCATCTATACGAGGGAGAGGGTAGGAGTCTTTTGGACACGCCTTATTTAGATCAGTGAAGTCTAGGCATATCCTCCACTTTCCGTTTGGCTTCGGTACTAACACCACATTGGCTAGCCACTCGGGGTAGTGCACGACCCTTATATATTTTGCAGCCAACAATTTTTCAATCTCTTCTTTGGTGGCTATGCTTTTTTTCTCTTCCCATGGTTCTCTTGCGCTGTTTCATGGGACGAGCGTCTGGATAGACATTCAAATGATTCGTCATGACCTCAGGGTCAATCCCCTCCAGAGCATGTCCAAATTGTATCGGAGAAAACGCACTAAGTCTTTTTTGAGCGGAACCTCAAAGGTCGTTCCAATCTTTGTGGCTTTCTCGGGATTTCTTGGGTCTGGCTCTACTTGGATACTCCGCTCGATAAGGGGGTAGTATCCACAAAAGACATCGTGGCAATTGCAACTGCTGTCGGACCTGATGGGTCCTCCATCCGAGCAAGGAGGGCCTCTCGGGCGATCTTGAGCCTCCCTGTTTTTAGGGGCCGAATCACTCCTGGAGTTATTGGAAGTACTTCCTCCATACCCAATTCGGGTAATAGGTTTGGGCGATCCCCTTCTATCCGCGAGTCAGGGGTATCGCCTTTTGTCATCTCATCAACATTGATACACACTCGAAACCTAGTCTACATACTCAGTGGTTGGATCGTTGTTTTCACAGACGGCGCCAAACATTATGATGTGCGCTAGAAATGTCTAATGGCATAATGGTAATCAAATTATCTCTGACTTGGGCCGGGTTATCTCCCGACGGTCAAAATCCAATATAATTATATGGGTGAACCCACATGGCTAGCAGCCCGTTACAAAACAAGCCCCTAAAGAGGCAATAAAAATAATTGAGCTAATAAATATGAAATACATATTTATTAGTCCAACATTTATTCTAATGGGTTGGAAATAAGGTTTCAGCCCATGGCCCATATCCAACCCTATAAATACCCTATGATAGAAATTATTATTCATTACCTGCTCTCCCCACCAAAAAAGATGCTAGAGAGAAAGCAACTGGCAAGTATAAAGAATAATCACGCTATTGAACTACGAAAAGACTTGATCCCATCGAAATGGGTACGTAGGCAGTTTGCCTATAGCTAGTGCAGTCTAAACATCAATCAACCTAATGCCTAGTTTGTCATGTGTTGGGTTGGATTCCCTTCCCACATGGTAATCACATGACTTATTTACACACTAAATATTTTGATCCCGCACCAATAGTATATTTATATATATTTTTTTTGGGGAACCGGGGTTCACTTGGAGAATAAAAAGTTTGGTCGCATGAACAAATCACGTAAATACACATGTCATGATTTTGGAGACCCAAGTCATCGCAATTGACAGTCTCCCATTACGAATCGGATCCGGAGTAGGATCCGGTGTTAGGTTATTGGGGGTGTTAGGTTATTATGCTTAATTATTAAGGGCACTTTAGTCTTTATTGGGTGTTGGGTAGAAATCAACCATGTCAAGTTGTTAATGAATTCAACCCTATTGAATCCGGGCTTCCCAAAAAAAAAAAGTCCAAAATTTAATGTACACTCGACTATTGTCAATACAGTCGCTTAGAGTTGGCACAATGTATAGGTGTAACTAGTTTAGTTATTAAATTATTTCCCTTCACTTACTCCACAAGTCAAATTCTTTCTTATAGTTCATATAGATGTACGACAAATATACAAATAGATAAATATTGATGTAGAAAGAGAAGGAAAGAAATTAAAAATTCTTTATTTACATTCTTCCGCTAATGTACACACTAATCACACATCAATGAGTGTAACATAAGTGTTGTTAATGGTTATGCAATTGAGAATATGGACTATCTAGAAAAGCAGTCCAAATCCTTGTATACTATTGTGTAATTTTCCTGTTACACGCATATATGTGAAATAAGTGTATATATTATTGGTTGTGATGTGGAGTCTGGAGAGAGATAGTTGTGATATGGAACAAAAACTATATATATTTCTCGCACATGTAACAATTCACCATTGTATGACAATGATTTGAAATTGCTAAAAAGAAAAAAAAAATCTTCTATTCTTTGGGAAAGTATAATGCTTTATCATTTCAACCATTATCATATAGGGTTAATTACATGCGCACCTTCTCACCTAGTGCTAATTATCAATCTCTCATGATTTTTGATAAATTACAATGTAAACCCCCTAAATAGTTTATTTGTAGAATTTAGTGAAATTATATCAAAATTTAAATACACATAAAGTGTAATTTTAATATATTTTAATATGAGAAGAACTTTACGTAATTTTAAAATGGTCAAAGATTTTCGATAACTAACCATAATACGAGGGGGATTTATAGGTACTTTTCTCTATTATATATACTAGCGGTAATGGCACATTCGATGTATGTGCAATAAATGATCAAACCACTATGGATTTACATATATGCATATAATCAAATTTAACTTAAATTATTGGTGAAAATTTAAGAATCATTCATAGTCGCATTCTATAATCATCAACCAAAAAAAAAAAAGGATAAAAAGAAAAGAGTAAAAGAGTGACGAACATACCTGGAAATGGTGTGGGATGGAGTTTCACTGTTGATGAAAAATAAGGCGAATTAAAATTAGCATAATTGATTAGTTTAATATAACTATCTCCTAAATTTGGGGAGGTGGTTTAGTTTATTACGTGTGGTTTTAAACTGATGGGGTAAAGTTACCATTTTCATCCTTGTAATTGTTTATCAATTGTTTTAGATAGGAGGGTATATTGGGTAGTATACATTTGGCTTCCCAAGCTAGTTATTCTAGGGTGCTGAGCTTTAATAAATATAATAATATATATATAGATATTCTCTATTTTATATATATATATATATATATTATCATTTCCTCATAGGAAGGACATTGGTCAAGTGAGAGAGGCATCAAGTCGTCAATTAGAAAGCATAAAATACTGTATTAGGAATAAAAAAAGTTGATACTTGGTGTACCCAAGCAATATTCATTATATAAAGTGTTAAAACACAATAAAATATATATATATTTTGATAGACTCTCGACATATTTTAATATTGTTTGTGTTTGTGTTAAAATTTGTATTTGTGTTAAAACACAATAAAATATATATTTTTTTTGGTGAATTCCCACATATTTTAATAATATTTGTGTTGGATATTATCTAGGAGTTGAACTCCCGAATCCATCAAGATGCCCCGAATAAAAAACAACCTGTCAACGTGTCCTTATTCTATTGTCCGATCTTAGAAATCTTCAACGACATAGCTCTCATCGCACACTTCCCTAAACTAAACATCCACTTTAAGTTCAGTTATGTAACATATACATACACTTCATCACCAATTCACCATTATCAACTCTTCCTTAATCTCCACGAACCCACCAAAAATCCCAAATCAGAGAGAGAGAGAGAATTGACTCAAAACATGAACAGAAAAACACTGAAAATTCTGCTCTCTCTCTTCACACTAAACTCCATTTCTCTCTATATATACTTCTCTTCCCACCCCGACAACCACCACCACCACCGCCAACCACCGTCAAACCACCACCCCTCATCGGAATATTCCCCACCCCACCACCCCCTGTCCGTCAAACCCTGGCCCATACTACCCTCCTACCTCCCCTGGTCCCAAAACCCCAAAATACCCTTCCGTTCATGCGAAGCATATTTCGGCAACGGCTTCACTCACCGCGTAGACCCTTTAAGACCCACTTCGGAACCCCACCGAAAAATCAACCCCTCCGGCGGCGGAGGGGGGTGGTTCCGGTGCTTCTACGGCGAGACTTTACGGAGTTCGATATGCGAAGGGGGGAGAATTCGAATGAATGTTGATAGAATTGTGATGTCTAGAGGGGGGGAGAAGTTGGAGAGTGTGATTGGGAGAGGTGAAGATGTTGAATTACCTAGTTTTGGAGATGGGGCTTTTGAAATTGAGGTTAGTGATGGATCAAAGGTTGGGAAAAAGATGGTGGATCAAGGGTTTTTGGACAGATATGTCCAGGAAGGTGCTGTTGATAGGCATACTATGCGTGGATTGATCGATTCGATTCGGTTAGTCGATGAGACTGGATTTAATTGCTCCGAGGTTAGTTTGGTGTTGTGTTTTCGGCATATGGGTTTTTGATTGATTGTTTAAAGTTTTGATCTTTGTGATTGATTTGGGGGATGTAGGTAGAATCCAGGTGGGATTTGGTTTGGTTGTTTAAAGTTTTGATCTTTGTGATTGAATTGGAGGGTTTAGGTACAATCCAGGTGGGATTTTGTTTGATCGTTTAAAGTTTTGATCTTTGTGATTAAATTGGTGGATTTAGGTAGAATCCAGGTAGGGTTTTGTTTGGTTGATTAAAGTTTTGATCTTTGTGATTAAATTGGAGGATATAGGTAGAATCCAGGTGGGATTTTGTTTGATCGTTTAAAGTTTTGATCTTTGTGATTAAATTGGAGGGTTTAGGTACAATCCAGGTGGGATTTTGTTTGATCGTTTAAAGTTTTGATCTTTGTGATTAAATTGGTGGATTTAGGTAGAATCCAGGTAGGGTTTTGTTTGGTTGATTAAAGTTTTGATCTTTGTGATTAAATTGGAGGATATAGGTAGAATCCAGGTGGGATTTTGTTTGATCATTTAAAGTTTTGATCTTTGTGATTAAATTGGAGGATTTAGGTCGAATCCAGGTGGGATTTTGTTTGGTCGTTTAAAGTTTTGATCTTTGTGATTGAATTGGAGGGTTTAGGTAGAATCCAGGTGGGGTTTTGTTTGGTTGTTTAAAGTTTTGATCTTTGTGATTAAATTGGAGGATTTAGGTAGAATCCAGGTGGGATTTTGTTTGATTGTTTAAAATTTTGATCTTTGTGATTAAATTGGAGGATTTAGGTAGAATCCAGGTGGGATTTTATTTGATGGCTTAAAGTTTTGATCTTTGTGATTAAATTTGTGATTGAGCTTTGATTGATGGATTCTATTCGGTTAGTTGATGCCACTGAATTTATTTGCTCTGAGGTTAGTTTGTATTGATTTTGCCATCTGGGTTTTTGTTTGATTGTTTAAAGTTTTTATCTTTGTGATTAAATTGTGATTGAGTTTTGATTGATGGATTCTATTCGGTTAGTTGATGCCACTGAGTTTAGTTGCTCTGAGGTGAGTTTATGTTGATTCTTGCCATCAGGGTTTTTGTTTGATTGTTTAAAGTTTTGATTTTTGTGATTAATTTTTGATTAATCGATTCTATTCGGTTAGTTGATGCCACTGAATTTAAATACTCTGAGGTTAGTTTGTGTTGATTTTCGCCATCTGGGTTGTTGTTTGATTGTTTAAAGTTTTGATCTTTGTGATTCAATTGGTGGATTTGGATTTTAGGTAGAATCCAGGTGGGATTATTTTTTAAAGAAGAATTTATTTTACGTCGAAAGATTTTAGTTGACAACTGAGTTGCGGAATCACCTTAACCTGGAGTTAAATGTGAATGCTATTAAGTTATTATTTTATGGTGAAATTTTTTGTCTACAATGCTAATCGGTAAGAACAATGGCTGTTCTTAATCTGGTTTTACATGAGATTCTATTTGGTTAGTTGATGACACTGAATTTAATTGCTCTGAGGTTAGTTTTATGTTGATTTTTGCCATCTGGGTTTTTGTTAATTGTTTAAAGCTTTGATCTTTGTGATTAAGTTTGTCATTAAGTTTTGATTGATTGATTCTATTCGGTTTGTTGATGCCACTGAATTTATTTGCTCTGAGGTTAGTTTTTATGTTCATTTTTGCCATCTGGGGTTTTCTTTGATTGTTAAAGATATGATCCTTGCGATTAAGTTTTGATTGATTCTATTCAGTTTGTTGATGCAACTGAATTTAATTGCTCTGAGGCTTATGTTGATTTTCGCCATATGGGTTTTTGTTTGACTGTTTAAAGTTTTTATCTTTATGATTAAATTGGTGGATTTAGATAGAAAAATGGTGGGATTTTGGATCTCTTTCTTGCTCTTGTTTTGAGTTCATTAAATATGTCTTGTGATTGGATTTTTGGGATAAAGGAATTAGAATCTTGGATTTTCATTTGTGGAAGGTTCTTAATTGAGTTCAACAAAAATTCTCTTTATATCTGGAGACGAGCATTAGATATGTTTGGATTGTCATTAAGTAGAATTGTTTTCATAGATGAATTATTTTACGTCGAAAGATCTTAGTCGACAACCAAGTTGTAGAATCGCCATAAACCTAGAGTTAAGTGTGAATGTTATTAAGTTATTAGATTGATTTGGTAAAGTTTTGTTCTTAATCTGGTCTTCTAGATATGTTTGGATTGTCATTAAGTAGATTTGTTTTCATAGATGAATTATTTTACGTCGAAAGATCTTAGTCGACAACCAAGTTGCAGAATCGCCATAAACCTGGAGTTAAGTGTGAATGTTATTAAGTTATTAGATAGAATAAAGTTTTGTTCTTAATCTGGTCTTTCTTCATTATATTTTCATTTTTCGTCTACATTTTAATGGCTAAAAAACCGATTGTTCTTAATCTTGTTTTACATGAAATTTCTTCCTTCTTCTTTGCTTGATTAGAAAAGTTAGAAATGAAAAGGACAACGCAGAAAGGAAAAAAAGTTGGAATTCAAGTTGTTTGGGATTTTTATTTATATAATTCTGTTGGGTTTTTAGCTTTCGACTAAACTGTGGCTCGTGATATGTCCATCTAATTTCATTGTTAGATCTCTATTTGTCTTGTTTAATGTGAGTCGTCTCATTGAACCTGTTTTAACATTTCATAAATGGTTTTATTTCAGTGGATTGAGGAGCCAGTACTTTTAGTCACTCGCTTCGAGTATGCAAACTTGTTTCACACAGTTACAGATTGGTACAGTGCGTATGTAGCTTCCCGGGTCACTGGCTTGCCTAATCGACCCCATTTGGTTTTCGTAGATGGCCACTGTGAGGTATGCCGTATGCCTCCTTAACTTGACTTTATCTTTCTAACCTAATACATTTTTACTCCAATAGTTGCGAATTTTTTCATCTTTGGATAAGCAATGAATAGAAGTAGAAAGGAGAAATAAGAGCCTCGAAATACTTTGTTATATCGCCTAGTGGATCGTAATTAAATCGTAGTTAACGTGGCAATGTCTGAAAATATAAATAGTCTCATTAACTGAGTTTGAGCAACACCACCTGCTTGAGACACTAATTACGAAAAGTACCCAAGGTTTGCGAAATTGCCACAATTTGCCCTGTCAAAAGCAGATTTACACAATATCACCCTCTTATCAAGAAAAGTGGATTACAATTTCACCCCCCTACTTTTCGACTTTTCGAGGAGTTAGGATTTGACAAGGCATGGTAATTTGCAAAAGCTGGGGGAGCTTATGGTAATTACTCAATAAGTGAGGGGTGTGCATGTAATTGTCCTTATTATTACTGCACATGATTATTGCGACCAATTTATTAGTTCGTTAATGCTATAATCTTTTCGCTATAAATAACAATTGCCATCTTCTTTGACAAATCAGACACCTTTGGAAGAAACATGGACGGCGTTATTTTCAAGCCTTACTTACGCCAAGAATTTCACGGGTCCCATTTGTTTCCGACATGCTATTCTTGCCCCATTAGGTTATGAAACTGCCCTATTTAAGGGCCTCTCTGAAGATATAAATTGTCACGGAGCTCCCGCTCATGATTTATGGCAAAAACCTGACGATCAAAAGACCGCTAGATTGTCCGAGTTTGGTGAGATGATAAGAGCATCTTTCGGGTTTCCACTAGATAGACATTCTTTCCCCAAAAAACCATTTACTCATAACATCCTTTTTGTGAGAAGAGAGGATTATTTAGCCCACCCCCGTCACGGCGGTAAGGTCCAATCACGGCTTAGCAACGAACAAGACGTTTTCGATTCTATAAAGCAGTGGGCATCAAATCATTCAGACTGTAAACCAAACGTCGTTAATGGGCTATTTGCACATATGCCCATGAAAGAGCAAGTTAGAGCCATCCAAGATGCTGATGTCATCGTCGGTGCTCACGGGGCAGGTCTAACCCATATAGTTTCTGCAAACCTGAAAACGGTGATTTTAGAGATAATTAGTAGTGAATATAGACGGCCACATTTTATGTTGATTGCCCAATGGAAAGGGTTGGAGTACCATGCAATAAATCTTGCCGGGTCGTATGCTGAGCCTTTAGTAGTGATTGATAAACTTAGTGGAATTTTGAGAAGCATTGGGTGTTGATGATGATTATAATTTAAATATTTTGGTTAACTCCTAAGTTATCGGACGGAGAAAGCTATAACCGGAGATTTCAGATTTTTTAAGAATTCACTTCTAAGTGGATTTTTCAAGCAGTTAGTGGTTTACTGTACAGAAAAACTTACACCAATAGGCGACGATGAGCTTAAAATGCTGGGATGACGAACGGTGAAGAAATCGACTTAGTCCACTTTGAATTTTTCTGGGAGGGAGTTCCGATCGGGTTTCTTCTTTTTGTAGGAAACTGATGTCTTTTTATTCAGCGAACCATGATTTGTCAGATGACAGAAACTGTTGATTCTTTTTCCTGTTACATTGTTTACAATCTTTCAAGGAAATGAAAGGATGAGTAATTTATCAGTGATAAAAGTTGAAGATTCGGTACACAATGCATATAAAATTTCCTAGTCTGATTTCACTTTTCCTGCTGAATTGGTTTTGTGTTATTTCTTTTAGACACAGGTTTTTCTGATGCTTTGTGATTGTCTTGTAATTGTGCACCCTAACACAAGAGATGTGATTCAAATGGAAACAGATGATGGGTGAAACAAATGGCGAGATGGTTGAAATGAGACTTTACAGGCTATTTCGGGCACTTGGGGAAATTGAAAAGGCAAGATTGAGTAATTTAAAGGAGTTTCGAAATAATTACAAATATTTGTTTACATGGAAATGGAACTGCATGGTGGAGCTAATATTGATCCAGACAATTAATTATAGAAAAGTGATTATAAGTTTAAAATAATTAAAAGGGGAGAATAATAAAAAACAGATAGTATTTACAAACATAAGTGAAAAATAGAAAAAAGCTACAAAGGTCACAAAAAAGTGATATATATATGTATTAAATAAATCCATTTTAATTACGGAAATACAATAATCATTTCTAAACACCCCTCTACTAGCTTATAGATTATAAATGAATATGATTTAAGTTAAGAGAAATAAAATCATAATTTAGGTTTGCTCAGACTCCCAAATAAATTGAGCCATAAGTTCATAAGCACTTATTTTAAGAGTTTGCAAACACTCTTTAAATTTGATTTTCAACTTTTTGCCACACAAAAGCAGATTTAGAAATCATTTAGCACTCAAAAGATCAATGCAAATAAACAAAACTGAGCATAAACCTCTTCAAGGTATCACATCACTAACAAATGAAATGTTCAATATAACTCTAGAAGCAAACTTCTGTTTCAGCTCATCACGATGATAAATAAAAATATAGAAAGTAACATTTCGGATAGAAAAGTTTCCATGAACTTCAGAAAGTTTAAGCTGCAGCCTTTCCTTTCTTCCTCTGAAGTTTCTTCATGTAAAACTCCAACTCCTTACCCTCCAAAATATAACTGTAGCCAAAAACAATAAATGCCAAATCAGAGAACAAAATTACAGATAGCAGATGATATTGTTACCAGTAACGAGGTTCTTATAACAAAAACAGAATATGTAATGTTTAATTGATGAAAAGAACATCAGAACAAACAAAAGACGATAATTCTTTG
This sequence comes from Buddleja alternifolia, assembly GCA_019426215.1. NCBI lineage: Eukaryota > Viridiplantae > Streptophyta > Magnoliopsida > Lamiales > Scrophulariaceae > Buddleja > Buddleja alternifolia. The sequence goes on from CM033407.1 coordinate 25,499,691, forward strand.
ATGCTTTGAACCATGCTCATAAAAGAAAATATAGAATAAAAACCAGCTTCCATTATTAGGCTAATGTGAAGATTTAAGCAAATGTTGCCAACAAAACCAAGCCAACCACTTTTATCAGCCAGATAGATTTAGAATCCACAAAAAACAAATGAACAATAACTGTAAGCACAATTGGTGTTGGTTATCACATTATGCTGCAACAAGCTAGATGCCACTTCATGGCCCAATCATAGTTCATCATTTGACCTTTTGTGTCTATGGCCAAGAGATTTAACAGAAAATTGCAGAGGAAAAATACATACCCATCAGCACGCCCGCACTGGCCTGGGCGTGAGGAGATTGCAGCTAACAAACGGCCTCCACCAAATTGTTCCTCAACGTGTGCGTCAATCTTACGCTCCTCTTGACGCTTTTCTAGCTTTCTTTGGACATGGTTGCTCTTCTTTACCTCTTCAGTAGCAGCAGCCTCAGTCTCCTATAGTTCATATCAATAAGGAATTACTTCACAGTTGAAAATCAAATAAATCAGAGTATAAGGGTGTTGCCTTGAAATCTGTTGGTAGTTTCTAGATCACACAGTTTTCTCAGACTTTATTAATAAAATATAACTTGTATTATCCATGGAATAGTTTTAAAACTATTTTAATTTTTTTATTAAAAAGCGCTTTTCCCGCTACTTGATCCCTTAATGATATGTTTGGTTCAAGAATTTTGGTGAAGAGAAGACTTACAGGATGTTTTCCTCACTCAAAACAATAGATTGCTCCTTGTTTATAGTGTTTTTCCGCTTCACTCAACTTTTTTCTTTAAGAAACCAACAACGTCTATCATTGCAATGTTTATTTATAACTATGGTTCACAAGTATGTCTGCCAAATGTAATTAAAAACGGAAAAACATGAAGATATTAAACAAAGAGCAAGGGAAGCTAAAAGTAGATTATTACCTCTCCTTCCTTCTTGGCAACACTCTTCTTCTTGCGACCAATCTCGACTCCATAATGCTGAAGATACCATTGTTTGAACGGAGCAGCATCCACTTGAATAATTGCACCCTTCACCAAGGTCTGGGTCCTAACCAACTCATTGTTTGATGCATTATAAACCACATCCAGAATACGGGTCTTTCGGGTGACAGCTTCACTTCCCCAAGAGAAGTTTCCTGTATCGAGCCTCAAGGCACGCCACTTCACATTACCTCCTCTAACTCTCACCCTACGCACTGTCTTGTTACTCGACAACTTTGTGTTTGCTGGTTGCCTACCGAGCTCATACCTAATACATAGACATAATCAAATCAGCTAACCAAATCACAATTCCAGAAACATAACTCTAAAAATTCAGTATTAAGATAAAGAAGACGTATATATTCCAATATGTGCAATCGAATTCCGAACCACCAATCTATACAACCAACTAAAACAAGTTACACATGGTGATTTTGCTAAATCCAATCCAGAAACATAAGCACAAGAAAACAAGAACGAAATGACCAATAGCAGCTTCAACAAAATAAAATCACTCAGATGGAAGCAATGACACACCAACAAATCCAGGAATAGCAACTAAAATAAAGATCTCTTGCTCCTTTTATCTTTCATTTTTCAAGTGAGCTCATCTGCAGCATATTTGATAAAAAAAAATCACAAAATTGAAATCGCACTGCACTATGAAGAAAGACAAATGTCCTCAGAAATCAGATTACACAAACATTCAACAAACCACAGAACGATTTACATAAAACAAACACCGCTAAATCTTAAAACAAAAACTACACAAAAACAAGAAAATACTGAATTTCTAGTAAAAAGAACGAAAAGGAAAATTAATTACTTTCTCTTCTTCCTCCATGCCTTCTTCTTTCCTCCAGTCGCACGCCTCTTGTGCATGGAATCTCGCGAAATACCTGCGTATAAACAACATTACCGTCACTTTCTCTCTATACACACACACACACACACACACACACATATATATATATATATCGGAATAATCACACAAAGGATCTAAACAACCAGAACACTCGAAGGAAAATGAAGTGCGTACAAACAACATTACCGTCACCATATATACATATACACACACACACACACAAAGGATCTAAACAATTAGAACACTCGAAGTAAAAATGAAGAAGTGTATGAATTGAAATTTTACCCATGGTTGCCGGCGGAGGATTCTAGGGCTCCGATAAATCTCCGATTACGAAAACGGCGGTACAAAATGCAGCCAGCAAGTGAAAGAAGTGAAGAATTGAATGTTGGCTGAGACTTTAACACACTTCTGCTCAAAACCCTAGATATGTTAAATTACAATTACACCCTTAGGTTGTCATTCCTGACGACGTCGCTTTGCTTCATAACTCTGTCCTTTTTCGTCATCACAAAATATATTCTTGTATTATCTCAAATCAGGCGTTTATGTTATTTGGAATTGCATAATGGCCCCAGGTATATTTCTTATATTACTGCCAAGGCTTACTAACAGAAAGACAAATTTGCCCCTGAAACTATTTTTGCATTTTCTTTCTCACTCTTTTGCTTTGCATATTTCTCTTTCTTTGTTGTGGGGGATTCTTAGATGCACCGGGTCCAATGGAGCCGATGCATCCAACACCGTTGGATGCAAGGACATAATAGGAAAAAAACCTAAATTATTTGCATCTATTCGTGTTAGGAGAACCGGCTCTAACGAACCCGCTCCATCTTAAAATTTTACCTTTGTTCTAGCCATGGAACAAAGAGAGCACTATTCCAATTCATCCCAAAGAATTATGAAGTTGACCTTACGAGGCTGCAAGTTGATATTAAGAGTTTGTTTGGCCCCGAGATTGAAAAATTAAAATATGTGTTTAGCGTGCAAATGCTATTATCGTGTGTTTGACCTCCTTTTGTGTGGTATAATCTCAACTACACCCCCTTAGAATTGTAAAATCTCATATTGACATGACTAAAATTTCAAACTTTTACCAGAATCGATTCTTCTGTAAGCAACAATTAGGCCAAACTCACCCTAAATTTTGATTTCCATAATCACCATTGCAAAAATTCAATGGCCAAACTCACCCTACATTCTGACTTCGATAGTCACCAATAGCGAAAATTTAATTGCGAAGTGCAAAATTGTGGTTCTTGATAGCTTAAGAAAATTGGTTTTTCGTCTGCTATTTCAAAACACAAGCGTACGAGGCCAAACGCTCGATTGAAGGAATTGATTTTTTGAGAGAAAAAGCCCTGATGAAGTAAATTTCACGTAAAATATTTGTTTATGCAGAATGGTTGAGTTTCTAGTGTTTCTTGCTGTTGCTTTTGATTCAAGTAGATGCTTGATTCCACTTCTCCTTGCAAAATATTTGAAACATAGCTTAATTGGGTACTTGGATTCATCATGGTCGTGACCTACCCATCCACATTATGCACAAGCAAGCGATTAATAGCTCATTTTAAAAGTAACCAGTTACAGGACATCTCAACCACTCGTGTATGGCGTCCACAGATAGATCTCACATATTGGGCTGGTGATATATCCCGAGACTGGCCAAATATGATCCAGCACAAGCCTTCTGAGTTGTTCGGCTAATTCAACTCTTATAAAGATAAACCAATCAAGTTAACCGTTTCAAGATACCGATATGAATTTATAATGCAATTACTGCCAATATAGAAATAGCATAGTTGGATTCATCGTGAAAAACTCATACAAGAAATTACAAATGTGATGGTCTTATTTTCTTATAGATTGGCAAAATGATGAAAAGGACTCCTTGAGTTCGTTCGGTAGGGGTAATGCCAGAGGAGGAAGCACACCAAAGTGTTGCCTGCTGACATTCACGGAGAATGGCAGAGCAAGTGCCGGTTGCTGCTTGTTAAGACCTTCGACTATAAATGAGAATGCCCCAAATGTAAGACAATTTTGGAGTAGAGCCTGTGGTGCACCTGAGAAGATAATAGCAATATAAATTCGATATTTTCACTCGGATAAAGAATATTACACCTACAATAGTCAAATGTAAATATGACAAAGCAACACATCAGTGTGAAAATCAGTAAGCATGTCAGAGCATTTAAACTCGAGAGAAATTGACAATAACAATTAAGGATAATTACATGCACACCCCCTCACTTGGGTAATTACCATGAGCCCCTCAAGGTTTTTACAAATTACCAAGACACCATTGTCAGTCACATCGTGACAACTCGAAAAACAAGAGGTGAAATTGTAGTATGTTTTTACTGACGGGGGAAATTCTAATAACATGTTATTCATAATTAGAGTCTCACGCAAAGATTTACCGTAACAATTAAAAAGGGCGATTAAGTGTTCTTACAGATATAATTTGTAGAACAATTTATATAGAGTTGAAAAATATTGCCTGGAAAGCTTAGAGCAAGGCCGGTGCAACATCCAGCAACTCCTGCATTGATGACTGTGGAGAAAGAAAGAGATCGAATAAAAACGGGAAGTTCATGTCAAGAAATACTTGTTTCAAATAAAAGGGCTTTACCATCATCTTTCCCCCGCAATCTCTTCATAAAGCAGACAACTAAACTATTCACTCCAGATAAAATGGCAAATGTCTGCAACGATGAGACAAATTTAAGACGTCCAGTTCTAGAGATTATATCAAAATTATAATCCATATGATCGAGATTAAATGGAAAGTCAGAAGTTAGATATCGCACACCTTGGCAGAAGATCCTGCATCTGCAAACGATCCTTTGAAGCCCTTCTTCTTAAACAATCCAGAACCTGATAATTAGACTCGCAAATGTAAATCTCGACGTCTATCATTCCAATGTTACAACCATGACCACGAGACCAGTCAATTGCTGAGATAAAAGATACACTTTATCCCAGTTTAGCCACCAAACAAAATCCCTTTTCCAGAACAAAAAAGGGTAGTTAAAACCGAGAAATTCAATAGTGAATTATTCATTCTTATGATCCACGATTACTAGACAAAACCATGAATGCACGTCAATTGGAAGTCTAGTCACACTTCAAGAACTAAATTTCAGAGGCTCAATCTACGTTACTCAAAGAGAACAGAAGTGACTGGCAATTTCCTCTACTATTGATAAAATACTCTTGGCAAATTCAGAAACTCGAGAATTCTAGCCGCTACTTTTCAACAAAATCTCATATTATGTGATAACAACCAACCCCAAAAGATTCCAAAATTAATGCAACAGCATGTAGCTCAACAAGGCTATACGAAAATGAAATGCAACTCTACAACATGCACTCAATCAACCATCATAACTTTAAATACTTACTTGCAATCAGAGACGACGCCAGGGGGGCTGGTGAATGAGAATTGAAATTCTGCCCCCCCCCCTCCCCCACCACGCCCACCCCAAAAACAAAATCCAAAAATTGACCCCCCAAAAACAAAATCCAAAAATATCAAGTTTTGATCCCTTTTTTTTTGTATTCGCCACCCGAACCCCAAATCCTGGCTCCATCCCCCCTTCCAATGTGAATAAACAATGATTAACTACATACTTGAATTCTGAGTACAACATCAACAAAAAAATGTACTATAAATCCACAAAAACAAACAATGCAGCACACAACATTTTACATCTATAAACTGGTGTGATATGTCATATAGTCCTAGGCTCAAAATTATGCAGAAGGCCATTATCAAAGGGGCTAAGTTTAGTTCAGTACTTTTAACATTCATTGTAATTTGTACCCCTGTCATTAATAGTGAAATACTATCTCCTCACGTAATTTCCTATGTCTTATTTCGTGAATTGTCATGACATAAGCATTCAAAATTAAAATCATCATCAGGCAAAACTGAGAGGCATTGTGGTGGCAAATAGTACATGAAGAACAACGCTCCATAATTTAAACGAACAAAAAACCAATCATCGGAAGAAACCAAAAACTACTGAAAAATAAAAGAACAAGATGAATTTACCATAGCCGAAAACGGAGCCCATGAAAGCACCGGCGGCGGAGTCACCGGCAAATTTCAGGAGGCAAACGAACGGAGGACTCGACGGATTGGCCGTCGTGGCGAGTGAATCGGAGGTAAAAGTAGGATTAGTGTTCGAAGTGTCGTCAATTTCCGCGCCGGAATCTGAATTCGTAGGGTTCGCCGGCGTCGACATTTTTGTACCGGAAAATAGATAAACCCTAATTTACGGCGAATCCAAAGCTTTCAGCTTTTTGTGACTGCTTTTCAGTTTACAACTTGCGGTGATATTTGTGAGATTAGAGATATTTCTACTTGGATAAATGCTTCCTTCATTTCGAATATACTATTCAATGATTTATATATATATATAGTATATATATGAAATATAAAATACAAATATTGAATTCATCCAAATAATTGTACATTATTTGGCAAAAGAAAAAAACACATTGGCAAATTGAAATTAATCGTGACACGTAACTAATTTAAATTTATGTATATTAAAAATAAATAAAGATAATTATCAATTTTTATTTAACATAGTTGGTTTTTAAAAATCCAAGATAGTTACGGATATAAAAAAATAACTTTTCAATAATTATTTATATTAGTACTTATAATTATCGATCTTTTTATTTTTAATATTTGTTTTATTTAGTTTACCAATCATTTATTATTAATTTTTAACTAAATTAATGTAATTTTATGCTCATTTAAAAAATAAATCGATGATAATCATCAAAATTGAATCAAATATTTTAATTTGTAAATTTTAAACAATAAATTTTAATTATTAGTTTTGCGTAATCAGTATGTAATTTCTTGATACATGGTTACGACTAGTTAGATAAGAGGGTGTTTTGTGTAATTGGAACCTACCTCAAGGGTGGGTTTGGTAATTTAACCTTAAAACAATGATGAAAAGTAGTCAAAGGCGATCCTCATCGAACACACATGTAGAGAATTGTATATAAATACATACATGGAACTATGCAAATTATTTTAGAACTTATAATCCTAAAAGCTCCAAAAATAAAGGCGCCTACAACCAAAAGAAGTTGGTTCGAGTAAAAGGGCTGGTCGTTTAAGTAAAAGGTCTTGTGTTCAAATTCTTGTGAATGTAAAATACTTCCTTGGAAGAGGTCTCCACAATTGTACCCGACAATATTTTGAGAGATTAGTCTTGAGCCTCCGAACTCGAAAGCACACGGAAACCCAAAAAAATAAAGGCGCCTACACACTTGAATGTTCTGTCTCACTGACTGTTGCAGGCGCAACCGTCAATTGGAATTGCACTGATACTATTATAAAAAGAAATCCCATTTTTTTCTCATAAAGTGGAAGCCATTTTAGATTATTTTTTTATTTTTTTTGGCTGTGAGGAAGTTATTTTAGACAATTTTACTTTAGTGTGCCCTCAAACTTTTCTTCCTTCCAAAATCGGCAGCGTTGTGTCAAGGACAAAAGTGGATTTTAACGTGTTGAAAAACAATTACGATATTAATTTTGTCATTCTTCCGAAATTGTCCTCAAGTGTATCGTACATACAAAAAACGCTCTCATGTGAAAATGGTAAATACCGTTCCACCATCAAACCCACGTTTGCACGTCTTCTCTCTACAGTTGAAAGAAAACCTATATAGATGATCGCTTCTCTTGTTGGGCTAAGTTAGGAATAAAATAGTTTTAGATTAAACATACTTTTTTCATGCATTCTTTTTTGAACTAAATTAAGAATAGAGTAAATTCTAGGTCAAACATATTTTTTTTCACTCTTTCTCTTGTTGAACAAAATAAAAATTTAAGTAATTTTTGAGTCAAACATAATTTTCCGCACATTTAAATCAGAATAAAATAGCTTTTGAGTCAAACAAAGTCTTTCCATACATAGTAATATTCTATTTTCTGTAATATAGTAATATTGCAATTATCTATTTTTTATAGAATGCTAAAATGCACGTTGTATTACTCGTGTTACTCCTTTGTATTTTACCCACGATAAAATACAAAGGAAAACGTGACAAAAATAATACAGCGCATATTTTTTCTAATAAAGATGCATTCAATAAAAATTAGCTAATAGCCAATGATTATACAAAAATGAATATCACTATGTAGTGGAAAAACTATGTTTGACTCAAAAGCAATGTTATTTTAATTTAGAATAAGTGAAAAAATTATGTTTAACCTAAAAACTACTTAATTTTTAATTTTGATCAACAAGAAAAAGTGTGAAAAAAATTACATCTGGCCTAAGAATCACTTCATTCTTAATTTAGTTCAACAAGAGAATGTATGAAAAGTTTATGTTTTAAAAACAATTTTATTCCTAAATTAGCTCAACAAGAGAAGGGGTCATCTATTTATATTAACATATTCAGAGTTTCACACACATTACCATCTTGATAAAATAGGGTTTCTTTCTAACTATTTGTATTTACTGTTAATTAAGACGACAAGAAAATACGAAGGAAAACGAATCAAAAATAATAAAACGCGCGATCTAATAAAGGGGCATTTTATATTTGCTAATGGAAAGATGAGATGAAATTCGTAGTTGGACTTAGGGGTGAGCGTTCGGTTCAGTTTGGTTTATCGGGTTCAGGTTGTAAATATTGCTACCCGAATCCGAACCGATTTACTCGGTTTAATCGGGTCCGGGGTCCAAATTAAGGGTTTTGAATAGGTTTGTAGAGTGTTGACTTACTATTTTGATTAATTTTTTTAAAAAAAATAATTCGGAATTCTGGTTGTTCGGGGCCCGAATTACCCGAACAAAATAAAAACTCAAACCCGAACCCGAATCCAAACCGATTTGTGGAGTTCGGGTTCGGTATAAACTCGAGCCTAAAATTTTCCCGAAAAACCCGACCCGATTAAGCAAAACCCGATCGGGTCGGTTCAGGGTCCGAACAACCCGAACTGAACACCCCCCCTAGTTGGACTAGAGAAAAATCTTACTCTTAAAGCAAGAAAATTTGAAATATGAAGATGATGATGAAACCCTTGCTTCAAATTTTATCATATTTGAATTGAAACAGGTTATTTTGGATGATCAATTTTGAACCGTATAGGGAGAATATATTTATATATATAGCATGATACATATATGATATAGCCTAGAGTCTATATGAAATAAGATGCGGTAATGAGAAATAAGTGAGGAGGCATCTTGCTAAAGATGCAATTAAAAACAGCGAAGTTCTTCATAATATCATTTTGGTTGTGCTAAAAACGCCAACTTATATACTAATGGAGTGTACGGGCTTGGTGAGACTTGGATTTCACTTATTACACAATTGACTTATTCCTAATTTTCTTCCCCCATAGGTAACATCAGCGACACATCTTATAAATTTAACAAATTAATCGTCGGAGATAAAATGGAACGAAAGGGACCTCAAACTTCACTGCTAGTTGAAAATCAGTACTATATATTATTACATTTCAAAGTAATATAGTATTGATTTTGAACTAGCAGAGGAGTTGCCGCCCCTTCACTTTAATGTTGTCTCGTACAATTAATTTGTTAAATTTGTAGAACGTGTTTTTGATGTTACCGATGCATTAAAAATAAATCGAATAAGATGAATGTATAATTAGTGAAACCCGATTCCCATCAAACACCCAAACTCCATTAGTATGTAAATTCATGCTTTTAACACAACTAAAGAAGATATGTTAAAGATTTCGCGTATATTAGAAAACTTACTTGCATATATAGCAAGGCACATATACCGCTCCTTAGCATCCGAGGTTAACATTTAACAATCCCTAAAAAAAAAAATATGGACCATGACATGATTTGAAAAGTTAAAATTGCAAAATGTAAGCGTGGAATGAGAATGCTGGATATGGGCTTGTATGGTTTCATTTTCATTTTTAAATCTCAATTTTCAATCATTTTGAGAATCCAAAATATGCTTGGGCCAAGTAATTTTCTCCTTTTTTGGGTTTTTAATTTCCAAAATTTTGGGAATTCATTCCATGAAGAATGAAAACTGATGTTGCTGCCAACCACAAACCTCATGAATCTCGCTGACATGACACCTCCCCAAGTCTTGCTTTCATGAATTGTTTTTTAATTCTATGTGGCTTGTATAGTAGAGAAGTGTGTGTATATATATACACCAACTACAAATCAAAATTACTTTATGTCAAATCAAATATAATTTTTTATTCTACTTATATATCAAAAATATTTATCAATTCATATTTTCATCATTATTACGTCTTTTCGTATAAAAATTCACACAAAATTACATTTATCCAAACATATTTTCATTTTCAACTTATAAATTAACAACTCAAAAACAATTCATCCAAACATATTTTCATTTTTAACACAAAAACCAATAAAGGTTTGAAAACTCAATTTTCTATATTTTTCAACTTGAAAATGAGAATTAGAAATGAAAACAATACCATACAAGCATAGTTTACAGAAGTTGTAGAGTTTGAAATTTCGAAATGTTAATTCCTACTGTATATATAGATGATCTTAGGTTTTAATTAAGTGAAACATGAATGTTTCATGTAGCTAATTAGGAATAAAGTAGGTTTTAACATGAAATTTATATGGAACTAATTAAAGTGGGAATAATTGGGATTCCCAGGGTAAATCTCCGTTAATCACCCCTGCAGAGCAAACATGCACATACGCAATAGCCGCAAACCACGTATGGGGGTAATCCGCCTTAAGTTTCCCATATGGGAGTAATCCGCCCTAAGTTTCCCATAGGCGACGGGCTCGCTAAGTGCAGGGCCCCCTCAAGGCAGGACGGAGGAGTAAACTCCCCAGATCAAGCATTATCTGGATTCGAACCCAGGTGAGTTCGAACCGCGGAAGCCTTATAGACCACTGGACCACACCCCCTTTGCTTAAGTAGGAATAAAGTTTGTTATAGGTGATTTCCCCATGCATTCCGATTGTTAAACTAGACGAGGTGAATCATGATTTAGGGAAGGCAACTAGATTAGGTGAACCATGAATTAGGGAAGGCAGCGAGTATTTAGTTTTTGAGTTAAATCTTGTGAAATTGAACTTTGGAATTTTAAATTTAGAGGTGAGATATTTTTTATTACCAGCATATAAATATATGTTATGTATGGAATAATCACTACAAAAAAAAAAAAGGTTTTTCCTACGGAGGCCGAACCGTAGCTAAAAGGTGTAAACCGTAGGCAATACACTATTGCCTACGGTTTAGCTACGCTTTGCACCCCGTCGTAAATGCAGGGGTAGGCAATAATGTCCTACGGTTTGCTAAGCGTAGTCAATTTAAAGCCTACGTTTGTGCCTACGGTTTTCTCAGAATGGGAAAAGGTGTTGACAAAAAGGTCAACAGTACCTTCGAAAGCAAAATCGTAGCTATTATGGACTGATGCCTACGCTTTGGCACCCGTAGGTATAATTGGTTTGTCTTTCCCTACTTGTTTACCAGAGTAGTTAAAGGTGACAAAATTAAATTAGGGATGCCTACGTAAACATAAGCGTAGATATTGTTGTTTAGAACCTATATTTTCCCAAGGCTTAGCCTACGGTTTAGAGTCCCGTAGTTGATAGTATTTTGCATTTTAATTTTTTTTTTGGGAATTATTTTGATTCCTAAGTTTTTTATCCTTTCAATTTATTGTTCACCCACAAGTCTGGAATCAGCAATAAAACAGTTCACAAATGTAAAAATACTTATAAAAAACAATACATAAACACAAATTTCATCATCCAATCTAAGCACTCAACACTTTAACCAAAAACATTACATAAACACAAAGTTCATCATTCAATCCAAACACCCAACACTTTAACAAAAAACACTACACAAATTTCATCATCCAATCAAAATACCCAAATTTGTAACCAAATAATTAAGTCCATACTCAAAGTAACCTTGCATTGTACCAACTCTCTACTAAATGAACACTGAAATGAACTAATAAAACATAAACTAAAATAATCACCAGTAATTAAGAATATTTGACCCTTTAATTCATCCGTGACTTCTGAATCATTTGCTTTCTTCATCAACTTACACTTGACCTGTTAACAAAAAATCAAACCAACAAACAACACAACTATATAAATTTGAATTCAAATATTAAAGATGCATGATAAATAACTTATCAATTACTAATGACATGAACAAACAATGAGGGTCATTCAACTCCCTGATTTCTAATGACAAAGACAAGACTAAAATTTAGCAATCTGAGACCAATAAATTACTTAAGCAAGAGTCAACAGAGTTGCCTCTTCAGAAAAATTAAGTGATAGTAAATTTTATGAATGCATAAAAACAGTAACTTACAATTTAGTAATTAAATTTACTTTTAGTGTGGAAGTAAAAAACTATACCTACATCCTCATAATACTAGTAATAAAGCAATTACATATACCGCTAGAAGAACAACAACATTCATCCCAAATGAACTCCATAAAGTTATCCCATAGATATCATCTATAATATGTCTGATTTAGAGCATGTATTCTTAACATTTCAGTGTCAGCTCAGGATAACATATTAGGAAAGGAGTTTTTTTTAGAAGTCTTTGACACAACAATAGATTATATTTTTGTCCTGTAAAGGCACCCTCGCAAAGAGCAGTGGACGAAAAGTACATCAATTTTCAAAAACTAATACTAATCTACCAAGCGAGTCAACCCCATCAATAGAGGTACACATAGTTGAGGGGGCGGGTGCCCCCATCAGCCCCCCACTGGCCCCATCCCTGGTTGTGTTGGGATTGTGCATGAAAATGGGGCAGTTTTGATCCATTGTGGTTGTTGTGCAGCTTATAGGCTACTAAAAATGGTTAATGAATGAAACTATTGGAGATACTACCACAGAAGACAGTCACCAATTCAAATCAAGTGACCTGATTTAAGTGTTCTGCATGAGTTCAAGGACTTGCTATTCAAAAATGGTTAGCTTCAAATCAATGATGAAAGTCAATCGTGAATCTCTAGGACAATTCCACTTCTCAAGGACACAACATATTCCACTTCAAAAGTGCTAGTCCACGAGGAGTTCATTTTAAAACTAAATTTGTAGCTTTTAACTAGATTTATCCACATGCATTACAGAAATCACAAAGATTATCAGAAATTACCATACCTCTATATGTTTAGCAATTGCACCAGAATCTGAACCATTTGGCTCTTTTAGAGTCGCCAATACCTTAGATATGATCGCATTGTGCCTGAGACCCAGCAATAATGTCATGCATTTATAAGCATTATCGTGAAATTCAAGAACAAATAGAGCCCGAGCTCACTTGAATTTGAAATTTTAAAATTAGTATCGTTTTTTCCTCGATCACACGCTCTCTCATTCTATTGGAGATATTCCTGCACTAATTATCATCAAGTAAATGTGAAAATGTTAACGAAAGCTGCAGAATTACAACAAAGACGGGTGTTGACATGAAAATTATATATTTTTGTCATTATATTTAATATCTTGACATTAATAAAATTATAATATGTCGTGGTTCTAGAACCAAAATACTTAATATTTCACTAAATAAAATTAGTGAAATGAAAAGTTTCTAAATCATATTAAATTCCTAAAGTCATGGAATATTATGATTAAATAAATTTGAAAATATTTGATATTTCACTAATAAAGTCTATTTTGTGAAATAAAATTATTATCCCGAGCAGACCGTTTTCCTCAAAGGATACTCGGATAACTCTTAAATTATATCAGACAAGATATTATTTTTTTTGTGATAAAATCATGGTAAAAAAATCCTTGTATTATCCATATTAAGTTGGGCAAGAAACAAATTCTTGAAAGTCTAAAAAATGAAATATCTCTGCATAGCCACATGTGGAACTGGAAGAAGACTTGGTTGCAATCTACTGATGAAATCAAATCTTACCAAGAGTACATGGGAGTTCATTCTCAAGAATTTGAATCCATGAGAATTCTTACGGCTGCATAATTGATAATAATGAATATTATACCAAATATTTCCCTTTTCCATTAGAAGAGAATCAATTATGATTTCGCAGAAGATACTCTCGGCTATTTCTAGAAGGATTATCTCTTTGTTTGAGATAATGATGAAGTGATATTATGTATATCATTTGCTAATTTTCTAAACTCCCAAGACTGCTTTTGGATTCTCAGCTAAGGCCTATATAAAGGGCACACTAGAATGAAGAAGAGAAGGAAGAAGACAGAGAAAACACACGGCAAGAGTGTAAAAAAAAGGAGAGAGAAAAAGAAATAGAGAGAAATAGAAAAAAAGAGTAAAAAGAAAAAGAAGAAGTAAAGCCAAGGAAGAGGGGGCTTCTGCACAAGCAAAAAGAAGACAAACTTTTCCATCCAGTTATCTTGAAGTGGTTGTTCATAAATCCATCAAGCTCATCAAGCGACGGGATAAAGAAGACAAGATACTGCTGTGACTCCCTTCTATTCAAATGGATAAACAAGATAGGTAATTCATGGTAGTAGGATCATTTCTCTTTCATTTTTATGTATAAAATATACTTTAGTTTTATATAAATGAATGAGATGAATTCTGTCTTCAATCTTTGTGATAGTGAGTCTCCTTTTCTGGCTTTTCTTATGAGTAATAGTCTGTTTCGATTGTCATAAAGTTGATGTTGCAAGTTTAAATAATAAACCCCATTCACAAATGAATGAGGGGAATTTCTTGACCAAAAGTTTCGAGTATCCTTTCACGAGGGATTTTCCAAATATATAAAAACGGAAATCAAATACATACTATTATTTGAAATTTTTGTGTCATCAACTGGATTGCTCATAGAAGCACCAATGTTAACATTTTGTTCCCCAGTCTTAATCCACTTCCCTAACTGTGTTCATATTTTAATAACTCTTCATGATTGTTCCCAACGACACGACTCTAAGAGATCATATCTATTCTACAGATTATCACAGAAACTTGAACTTAAACCGGTTGCGAAAAGGTTTTGTTCCATTTATTGCGCTGCCGTTGTTTCCCTTGGACATTAATTGGCCCCTAAAAATCCACATCTCAGAGTACATAATCTGTCAATAGTTCCCAATAATTTGCATATGTTTATATATTTCACAATATATTCAGTACATTATCAATATAATTAAATCTACAAATTTCTTAATTCTCTCATGAAATACATGTTCTCCATTAATGTCTTGTAAACTAATTTTTCTCGAATTGTACTCATTAGTATATATGCAGTAACAAATTTTATTTCATTAAATCACAAAATTACAAGCAGATTACACAATAACAGCTCAAAAATTAGGTTAATTAGAATACCTTCGCATCACGGTAGTTAATGATAACTTTTCCGGTGCCTTCCTGAAGAACAACCCTAGCAATGGCTCATTTCCTGCAGCCGGTGCCGATTATGCTCTGCGCGGCGAATCCACCGGGAAGCCTAGACTTCACCAGCTTCTTCAAGTCTGCCGTATCCACGTCTGAATCAGCGACGGCGAGCGGCGGCGTCGGCGTCGGCGAAGGCGGCGACGATGAGTGCGGGGAACTTTGGGGCTGAGGATTTTAGAGAGAGAGGCTTCGATTGAGAAAAGGAGAGAGATTGAATAGGTTTTTGGGAGATTTGGGAGGAAAATGAGAGAGAAGATAGGGAAGAATCTACTAAAATAAAACAACAATTCAAGAACAAATAGAGATCGAAAGCGACGAGAAAATAGTGTAATTGTGAGTGAAATATTTTTTTATTTTAATTTCAAACGGATTTAAAGTCCCGCTATTTTTTTTTATAAAACCCGCCAAATTTTTTAGAGCCTGCTCATTCTGAATTTTAGCATGGTTTTTAAATTACTAATACTTACACAAGTCCAAAGAGTAGGTAATATCAGTGGGATCCCTACATTAAAGTCCAAAGAGTAGGCAATACCTATGTTTTCAAAAAATTAATACCTACGTGGGCTCAAAGCGGAGGCTTTAGTAACTGTTGCCTGCGGTTTAGCAAATTTGTGTAGGCTTTACAAGATATAATGCCTCCGATTGACAAAACGTAGGTAATAAGTTAATCCCTATGTTTTTCTTCGCGTAGAAAAAAGCGGCGTAGGAAAAAGCCCATTTTCTTGTAGTGAATAGATGGCAATTTAATCTTAAGAATATAGTTAATAAATCAAGTAAGCTTGTTTGCAATTCATGAATTATAAGTAACTAAAAATAAAAATATTAACAATTAATTGTGCTCTAAATAACAACACATGCTAAAATAATAATTTCGACATATTACAAAAGTAATAAATATCTCTAAATAAGTAATTACTATAATGAAATAATATCCGTAAGCTTTCTTTATCTTCCGGTCATTCTATTTTATGTGTTTAGGTATAAATTTAGATGCATATTCTGCTAAATACTTTGATGGTATTTTAAATTTTGGTACGTCATTCTGTAAAATCCGATTGAACGTGAGATTAGCTTCAGAACCCTAGAAAATTCAAAATCACGGTCGAAATTTCAATGGACATTCTGTAAAATCCGATTGAAAGTGAGAATAGCTTCGAGACCCTAGAACATCCAAAATTTCGATCGAAAGTTCAGTGGTCCGAGTGAAAGTAGGATTAGCTTCGAGATCCTAGAGAAATCCAAAATTTCGATCATACTTTCAATGGACATCTGTAAAATCATACTGAAAGTAAGATCAGCTTCAAGACCCTAGAAAATTCAAGACTCCGCTCGACAATGCAACACTTTTATTGGAACTTAAGACCATGCTTAGGAGTTGATGGGGAAGAGTCTCGGTTTTTGTCAAATCCGGACCTTTTGCAATCCCTAAACCCTACTAAAGTTGGGAAACAAATCAAGTTACTAAATATTCAATTTAAGATACGACCATTGAAAGTTTATTTGAGATTGATTGTTTTGACGTAGCAAACAAGGTTCACACATTTTTCTGTTTAATAAGGTTCGAAACTAAACTCAAACTTGACTCGATTAGTTAAAGAATGATAAAAAAAATCAAGTTATTCGAACTTGATACACTTTCCTGTTTATTAAGGTTCGAAGCTCAACTCAAACTTGACTCGATTAGTTAAAAAATGATAAAAAATCAAGTTATGTGAACTTAACTCGCATTCGATTTGATTAAAATTTATTTAAGTTCGATTCGATTAACCGTCGATTCCAACCATGCTTTATTAGATCGATCTGATTCACCAAGTGAAGTTATTGTTAGAAAGTAGAAACACTCTCTCAATATCATATGCCCTTTAGTATAATGGGCTAGTAAACTGTATTTAATTATTAAAAAATTATATTTTTCATCTCATAACTTTTTTCTAATTCAATTTTGGTTCCATTCATTACGAATTTTTCACATTTAATCCTATAATTTTTAAAATATCTCACATTTAGTCCCACTCGAAGTTTTCATCCAAAATTTGATGGTCAACTCCGTGAGTCAACCTTTTGACCAGCTTTTTTGGGGAGAACTCGTGCGTAAATGCACTCACACACATTATTTTTATTACCATGATATTTCTATTCAATATCACGTGTCACTAGCGCAAAAAATCTCCACTAAAAAATCGGTCAAAAGGTTGATTAACAGAGGTGGTTGTTAAATTTTGGATAGAAACTTTGTTTGAGACTAAATGTGAGAAATCTATAATGAATGTGATCAAAATTAAGCTAGGACAAAGTTAGTGGACGAAAAATGTAATTTTCCCTCAATTATTTTCTCAAATTGTGAAAAGATCCAAACCCGAAATCAAAGCCCGTTAAAAAATAGCCCGTTGGGCTAACCTACAATACAACCCATCTGGTTGAATGCTGAAGAACTTCCATTTGTGAAGAGCTAATCAGTGAACGAAGAACAAAAATGAACACAGATATCACGGCGTCGGTGAAGCCGGAGTACCCGGTGGTAGATCGGAATCCGCCGTTCACGAAGACGGTGGCGAACTTCAATACTCTCGATTACCTCCGTCTCACCACCATTTCCGGCGTCTCCGTCGTCGTCGGTTACTTATCCGGTACGTGACCTAACCCTAATTTCCATTTCTTCCTAATAAAATTTGAGTTATTTAATCGATTTCCGAATAATTGATGTTCGATTTGTTGATCTTTTGTTTGTTTTTGCATGATCGATTAGGGATTAAGCCGGGAATTAGGGGTCCATCGATGGTGACCGGAGGTCTGATAGGGGTGATGGGAGGTTTCATGTACGCTTACCAAAATTCTGCCGGAAGGCTTATGGGATTCTTCCCCAATGATGGTGAGATTGCCAAGTACAAGAAGTAATAATTTCTTCCCAGTTTTGTGCATTTTTTGACCTAATTATATTGCTATTCTCAATAATTAAGGGGGATTACTTCTTGTTGTTGAATTGTTGCTTCCTTGATCTGCTAATGGATTGTATTTCATTAATGCATAATCTTTTTCTGAAGAAAAAGTAGTTGTTGATTGTTGAACTTAGTTGTAATTTCAATGGTTCTTTGGCATCCTTGTTTCTAGAGTGGTAAACGAGTCGAGTCGAGTCGATTAAGTTGCTGTTCAAAATAGCTTAATTGAGTCTAACAGGAGTCGAGCTCAAAATAGCTTAACTCAGTCGAACACGAGTCGAGCTCGAGTAGCTTGATTTTCTTTTCTTGCACATATTTGATCATTTATTATTAATCGAGCCGAGCTTCATACTTATCGAACACTTAAAAAGTTGTTCAAACTTGGTTTGATGATGTGTTAACGAAACCAGCTCAAACGAGCTTTTATCGAACGATCTCGAGTTGAGTACCGAGTAGCTTGGTTCTTCTTTCTGCCCTACATCTTTCACAATAGTTTATAGGAGATTCAGTTGTGGATAGATGTGTTAACTCATGTAATCCATTTTGAAGACTGCCATTACTCATGATTTTACATTCAAGATTTTGCTTTCAAAATTTGAAAAAGAACTGATACTAGATTAATCCGTGTTGACGAAAATCAGGGTTTGTGATTCAGAACGACGAATTATATTTTAACTGTGAGATGTAGCTTGTTGTTTTAAGTTTAACTGAGCCCGAAGAGGATTGTGCAATTGATCATCATCGTTTTGGTTTTGTGCACTTTAGTCAGTTTGTAGGCCAGTTCTATCTCTTTATCGCATTATGTTTCTCGACAGTCTATTGCCAGAATGTTTGCATGCTTTCTGGGTAGAGATTCTTCGTTGGAGATTTCATTCTATCCTGAATTCAACAGTGGCACATGCCACATTGTGAGAGCAAAGTTGTTTACCACCACTATCATGAATTTATGGTTAAGTTGATGAAATCACAGCTGAACATTTCGCTGATTTTCAAGAGTTAAATGAAGTTCAAGTATTACTTTGAAACGGAGAAAAATGTTGGGAGACACATATTGTTAAAAGATCAAATAATATGTGGATTATAGTAAAAGCTGAATGCTTATTCTCTGCTCGCCATCGTTATTTACTAAATAATTTAAGAAACCACTCACTGGGATCTTAGAAACTAATTAGCTTGCTGGTTCTAATTTTTCAACTGGTACTGCGACCTAAAATAGATATAGTCCTGTAGTGGGAGGGCCGTGATTATATCATTGCAAAGGAAATAATGTAGCCTCCGTCTGAACAGAGTACTGACAACGAACGCACGACCTAGATGAAATAAGTGGAAAATAATGTCCAAGTGATATACATCATGATGGCCTATGAGCTACTGAGAGTTTGATGAAAGAATGTGATTATTTATAGTAGTTATTTGCAGTTTGCTTTGATGAAGGATGAATGCATATGTATTTGGTTCGTTGTGTTTAATTAAAATTACCTCGTGTTTTACGCAATTGCATAACGATGCATAACGAGGGTCGTAGTTTAATATACCAACTATAGTGATGCGTGCAGCATTTGCACCAAGAATCTTTGGCCAGTCGGAATGTCAAACTAGTTGTAAGATTGCATGTGTAACTGTACATACTTTTACACATATTCCCCCATTCTCCATATCTACAGTTCTACTAGCTATTTTGTATTAATAATTGTAATTATCTCGAAACTTTAACATGGACTGAACCCCTGATTTTCTTCTCACAGCACCATGGCAGTGATAGTAACAAAATCTGAGGAACTGAGAATAACCCTGCCTAATATAACCAAACAATTGAAAAATAAAACTCGGAATTTATTTCATTACTGTTATAAATATTCAGTAAACAGATTTATGGCCCCATAAGTATTCTCCCAAGGTTTCCGGAACACTGATTAGGAGTCTGAAAGCTATTATGAGCTTCAACACGATTTTCTCTACTTCCGTACATACTCAACCCTCCGTTTACAATACTATATCCCACAGGGATTTGTGATGCTTGGTTAATACCGACACCAAGATCAAGGCTAACCGAACTACTACTCTCTTCGGTCCTCATATTTGAACTTCTGCTATATGTAATGTCATGGCTGCTGCTATTCTTTGCGGCTGGGACATCATGGCTGTGTTTCCCCTCGTAAGTCGTTATGACAGCTTTCAGGTCATGGGACGCCCGTTCCACGTGTTTCCTCACGGGGCACCCCGCATTTGTGCACTTGTAGTAGCTCCTGGAGTACAAAGTGTCAAAAACTCAATTTTTTGACAATAAATAAGTTCGACTTTCTTTTTGCGTAATCAATACTCTAAATTGCATAGACATCCCACACCCTTTGTGAGCGTGAGACCTTAATTACGAAAAACACCCCGAGATTTGAGAAATTATCATGAGTCATAACTTTCCCTTTAAGTAAAACCATATTACAATTTCACTCGCAATCAATAAAAGTGGTAAAAGGTGATTACAATTCAACCCTTGTTTTTCGAGTTAGGTTCTGATGGTGTCTTGGTAATTTGTAAAACTTCTGGGAATTACCAATAAGGGAGGGAGTATTAATTGTTTAATGCTATAATATTTTTATAAACAACCAATAAGTGAGGGAGTATGCACCCTACTATTGATTAAACGGGTGAGGTTTTATTGATTTCGATATACCCTAGCATTTTATGGTTTTCATCATCCTCACCAAAATATTTCATGGCAAATGCTTATAAATCACATACCGGGGATTCGGGTTGCCTCGGACCACTTTCTGCCCATACTTGCGCCATCGATACCCATCATCTAGTATATCAACCTCACTCATAGTTTGAACAACCACCCTTGGTTCACGAATGGGCTTAATAACTGGAGTAACATCATAACCGTCTTCCATCTTCCTGCGTATAATTTCAGAAATACAAATTGTCATGAGAATTTGAACTATCCGCTCAATGGCGTTACTAAAGTAGCATTACCTCCACTGAAAAAAGCATTACCTCCGTTTATAAAACAGATCGTTTTCATCAATGTCATCATTAGTGCCCTGAATTTGTGAACCTGAACCATCAAGACCCTCCTCATTTGCAAGCCGAGGAGACAGTGCTGGAGAGACATTTGGATCCACGCGATTGGTGTTCAATTTATCTTCAACAGAATAATGAAATTGATATCAAAATTCCAAATGAGAAGAACCAAATTGCAATCTCCATCACTTGACCCTTAGAAGATGCAAATGCTCAGGTTTAAAAACTTCAAGAATTCAGAAGCATGATTTTGGCACGCTTAAATAATATCTAAATCTATAAACCCCGGCAGGTGACCCCAATTTTTAGTACACATTATATAATAATTACATTTGTTTATCAAATATAAGCAGAAATGTAACCAAGAAAGTAAATGAACGTGATCGCGAACCTAAAATATACTACAAAAATAAACACACGGCATTTTGATACAACCTACTCCACAGAAACTTTTGTTTAAAACAACACTAAACACTAAATACTCCAAAAAAACACCTTTGTTTAAACAACACTAATTACTTTTAAACAAAAAGAACTAGAATGCACTTCGCATTTAAATATCAATCGGTCAACAAGCAGAGGTTTCAATGTAACGTTAGCAGTGGGAGATAAGAGACTACAATCTGAAACTTAGAGAGAAAGCAGGATTGATGAGAAAGAAAACAGAAAGACTGGGGCCAGTAAAGAATTCTGATTAATTTTGTCACCACACGCAAACATGCACACAAATCATACATGCAGAGTAGAAGCAGAGCAGCTAGGGAAGCAAGTTAATCCTTAACAGTTAACAGACTATAAAACGAAGTAAATTCTATTTTGGCACTGTATAATCTGTTCTCAGGACTGACCTTTTATTTGAATGGAGTATATAAGCAGACAAATCCAATTTATATCTTTAAATTGTGTCTCAAAAATGGGAAAGATACCTTGTATTTGTTTACAGTGGGCCGGTAGGTCTCAAAAGGTTGAAAAGGAACTTTAAAAAACTTCACAGAAAGTTAATGTATCTTTCCCATTTTTGAGACACAATTTAAAGATATAAATCGGATTTGTCTGCTTATATATTCCATTCACAAGCCTTTTCTGATATGAGTTTAGCTTTCACAAGCTAGATTCGTTTAATTTAAATGCTTAGGAATAGGAGCTGACCTCGAACAGTTAACTAATAAACAACCTGAGGCAACACAAGGCAAAAAATTATTTATGCACATCCTCTATTCATTTCCAGTCTGTATAATATGCCTACCAAAAATGTTGCGTTCTAGAGCATTTAAATGTTCATAAAAGAAATTATCAAAGAGTCGCACTACTTACCCTCTTGACCAGTGAATGAGAAATCTTTGTCCATTTTCTCTTCTTGACTGGACATAAGAGCACCAGGATTGTGTCGACGGGGAGCTTGAGGTTTCGCATGATCATGTGAACCCTTGTAGACAATTTCTGCTATTTGTCCACTAGGAGAACGTTCAAAGATCTTTTTCACCTCGCAGTTAGGATAAGTACATTTGTAATAACTTCGAGGAAACTCACTTCCTTTGACCAGTTTTTGCCCATATTTTCTCCAGTTATACCCATCATCCGATGTTCTATCAGCTACTACTGAGAAGATGCCATCTTTCTGATCAGAAGATGACACTTGAATGTGTGAATTTGGATGTCCGCCCTGATTTCGTTCATCAACAGTAATATTAACTGGTACAACGTGCACACCCATAGGTGGAGGTATTGTCCATTCTTGTGAGATTGAATGCTGTGTAACAAAAGCTGAAGGTGCAGTAGATTGTGACCCTGCAGTAAGCTTTGGCAAAAAGTAAAATCAGATAAAGAATAGGGTTTCAGAACAAATATTAGGTCGAGTATCAGAAAACACAGTTTCGCATCTGCATCTCCCAATTATAACCAAGGATTAGGATTTATAAGATAAAAATGAAAGTAAAACTGCAGAAAATAAGGATTAGATTCCAATATTTTTGTAGTTACAGCTGTCTATAGTCATAACTTCAGTGAATTAGTTGATACTTCATATTCCCTTGAGAGATTTCCTCTCTTCAAATCTGCTATTTAGTTCATCCTATTGTTGGAAGAATCGCATCTCTTTTATTCGTATGATTGTTAACACGACAGTGTCTGAATCACCAACAACAGACACTGTTCCCAACAGAGTATGACCAAGTTCCAATAATCGGATGGCAAAAGATCTACAGTCCTGAAATCCGCACTAACTTCCCCATATTGTGGAGTCGTTTTAGACCTTAACGAATAAAGGTAACAAAATAATTTGACTCACCATTAGTCTCTTACTCTCTTTTTGGAGACCACAAGTCACCACCTAGTAGAAAAAAGAAGGGAAATGCGCAAATTGTTCACCTCAAACCTTTTAATCTAAATCTAATAGTACTATCTACATGAGAGTAAATTTGGCTTATATATTTGTAAAAAGAAACATAAAATGAAAATCATTTGCTGCTCATTACATTGCACTTATCTCCCTCAAGATAACTAAGAAGTATGTCCTGCATTATTTTTCTACGAAAATACATATACGAGGAAAACAATCTTTCAACAAAATGGAAAGTTGTAGTCCATTACCGTTAGTGATGATAATCCTGATGCGGAACTAGATCCAGTGAGGAAATTAAACTCGAAGCTGCTGGAATCATTTTTCTCCAGTGACAGTGCTGCAGTTTCACCAGAGCCCGGCATGAATGGAGGCTTGAAGAAAGAACCTGTTGTTGGAGACGGCTCTGCCTGTGAATGATTGTGAATTCTTAATTCTCCTCACCACCAAAAACTAGCATAAAACAACTTTCTACTCTTGTCCTTTTTCTTTTATATTCAAAAGTGAGAGTGCAATGAATTCTTCCCCCTTTCCTTCACAAAGAGGCCACTTATATAATAGCAGTGTCGCATCATTACCATGCATACTTCAATAACAACATACACGTGTTTCAGCAAGCATAATGGTATTAATTCCCCGAACGTTCCATTCAAGAAGCTCATTTATTTAAGTTCGAAGCATTTTCATCAAGCAAATAAAGAATGCCAAGCACCAACACGAAAAGCAAGATTCACTATGTGAAAAAACAACACCGAAACTTGGTAATATATTCTTCTTTCCCAATTAGAAAAACGCAAAAGCTTTAAGGTGCTCAAAATAAGTCCACCCAGAAACCACTATGAAGTATGAACCCTTCCAATTCAAGCATCAGAATCCAACGGTCCCAAAACCCACACAAGGCAAAGCAACATTATTCACTCCCACATTAAATATTCCCCAAATGAGCACTCAATTAAAAAGAGAAATCATTTGAACGAACAGCAACATGATGAAAAAGAACAAAACATCAACTCAATAATGTAATCACTTATTAACATCAATAAATTCTAATTCCCCACTACAACCACCCTGACGTCATCATAACACCCTAAAAAATATCAATCAAGGGTAAACCGCATTTTTGGTCCCAAATGTTTTTGGCTACGATTGTTTCTATTTTGGAGGATTGGAGGATTTTTTTGATGAAAATTTTGGTGAAAAAGTTTATTGGGAGTTGTGTACTTTGGTGAAAATGAGTTTGGTTTTGTTTTTGATTTTATTTTCAAAAGAGACAAAAGTTACCGTGGTAGTCAAATCACGTAAGTTTTTGTCTTAAAGTCATGTTTATAATTAGTTAATAATTGAAAAATATAATATAAAATTAATATAATATAAAAAAGTAAGTCAAAAGTGAAGAAGGGTGTAGGTTGGTGTAGGCAATGTAACTGTCAGAAATGTTTGGCCAAAAAATATCTGTTTGGTGAAAAATAGATAAGTCAAATGAGTTTTGACCAAAATTTTGGCCAAAATATGGTTTCAAAATAGAAACAAACAAAGCCTTTAATTTTGGTCTCATTCATTACGGGACTCTCATATTGTGTCTCATAACTTTGAAAAGTTCTCACATTTGGTCCTAACCGAATTTTTCATCCAAAATTTAAATCAACATTTTGATTAGCTTTTTTTTTGGGAATTTTTGTATGTGAATGACACATGATCTGGAATAAAAATATAGTAATGTTCAATATAATCCGTGTGTGAGTGGATGTGCATCCACGTATGAATTAAAAAACATAATTAAAATATTGACTATCGTTCGCTAAATTTTGGACGAAAATTTCGATTTAGACCAAACGTGAAAACTTTTAAAAATTATTAGAATCCCGTAACCAAAATTGAAAAAGGCGTTTATACCAAAAATGCAATTTTCCCTATCAAACAAGTATAATTCGCAAAATTGCACAGTATAACTGGATATTTTACTTCGAGGTGCTTCAAATTCAGCGATTAATAACTTTTTTTGTTTCTAATTTCAGCGATTGATAACCTGATCAGAATAAAGCCAGAAGTATATCTATATATAATTCACTTTTGAAACTTTAGTAGCCCTTATTAAGCATCCAAACAGTGCCTTACAATACAAATTAGGTATCAGATCCGAATCCGAATCCGAGCCTCTCTACCACCGAATCAAATAGTACTTCGAGAATGTTTAATAATCAGTAAACAAAGGACTAAAAAGGCAAAGTAAAGTCAATCAATGCTGAAAAAGATGTGCGAACCTTAATGTTGGAGAGAAGAATTGGGGATTCGAGGAACGACGTCGGACTGAGGCCAGGAGGAACAGTAATAGAAGTTGACCTAGATATCGGTAGCTTCGCTGGCGACATGAGCTTGTACTTAGCTCCGGCGCTCGATCCGCCGGAGCTGCCACCGCCATCGGTCACGTGCTCGGGAGCGGAGGTCAAGTGAGCGGTGGCATTACTGGAGGCGGAGTGTTGAGAGTGAGGTAGTGAGTTTGAATCTTCCATTGATGAAAAATTAAGAGAGAGAGAGAGAGAGGGGAGAGTAAAGTAAAAAAGGGTAATTTTCACTTCCATCAGTTCCTGAAAGAAAGGGAGTACATGTCAATTAGTCTAGTCGAGTCGGGCCGAACTATTGTTCACACTTCACACTTGTTCGATTGTAATTAAATTATAAAATTTGTGATTGAGTTTGCTAATTGAATCGACTTAGTCGAGCGAGATCAAGTGAAGTTTCAAAAATTATCAAAGATAAGATGTTGTTTAAATTTGATTTGATGTTAAGCTCAAATGAGTTTTTAGTGATCGAGCTCAAGTCGAATATAGAATAATGTGATTAGTTTTTAGCCAAAAAAGTTAGGGGTAGTTTGGGGATTTAGGATGGTAAACTCGTACCGCCCGGGTCCGGTTCAAGTTATAGGATGTTGACTTCTTGGGTACGGATGTGGGTTCTTATCCATTTCTTTTTTTTGTAAATGGAAGGTGGTTTAGGTGAAATATGATTTTTGCTTTGTATTAGATTGAATGCTTCAATTCTTATAAAAAATGAAGTTGTACTTAAATTTCTTGATTTGTTACTTTCACTAGAGCTTCCATCACAAGTATAAATTTATTAGAAGAGAACACTGAAAACGGAGCTAAACCCAAATTCTCATTGTAAATATCTTACAAATTTTGATTTAATTAATGTAATACAATGTCGGTTGTCAATACAAGTCGAGCCCAATTATGTTATAATTCTTATTAATGTTCTAAGTTCAAATGAGCTGACCCTTTAGGAGCTGAGCTTCACGGGATCCTTAGAAGGCTGAGAATGAGAATGACTTGGAATTTGAATATCAAGAATCTGGTTTTGAAAATTAATTGTGAGGAGGCTTGTAACTCGTAAGGATATCATCGATGCATCCTTTTCACATCGAAACTTCGGCTTCATTATTGATATTAAGAATATGCTTCGACGTGATTGGCAAGCTACGATCACCAATATTGCTCGTGAAGCTAATCCTGTGGTGGACCATTTGGCTAAACATGTGATAAGTGGGGACTTGAAATTCTTCCTTATGCAGAGTTTAGGCAAAGCTACGAACCAGATATGCTCGGTGTCGAATGGCGTATAGTTATAACTAATAGTCTGGGTTTGTCAGACTAATAGAATAGGGTCCCCTCCTTTGTTTTGATGATCAGGAAAAAGAAAAAAAAAAAAAAAAGAGGATGATAATTATTTATTAATTTTTTGAGAAATTTGATTATTACATTTTTACTACATAACAACCAACCAGGCAACCACAGGTAAAGCATATGCAGCGGGTCCATGATCTATTTCGGCCGATCTACAGCGAGTCAAATGATGATTCGATTTTAGTGCCAATCAAATCGGTGATATGGCTGATTTTAGGATAAACCAGTCGAACCGACTGATCCGGTCCATATTTCAAAACCATGCATATGCTAACAACAAAAATTGAACCTCATACAACACTCTTATTCTAGAGATTGAATTATCATTCGAGAGAGATGAAAAACCAACTAAAAGTTAAATCAAAAATAAACTTGATCGTCATTTAGTGGCCAATTTTATTTCTAATGAAAATTAATTCTATTTTTAATTTTATTGTCACTCTATGTGTTGTCACTAAACATGTGTCGCTAATGGTCAATAATAACAACTTAAAAAACTTCTTGTCACTAAAAATCATTATCGTGATAAAATAAAAATTATTATAGCTCTTTCTCTCTCTCTCTATATATATAGTGACAATTTAGATATTGTTACTTTAAAATTTTATTAGTAATGTTATATTTTGTTGTAATGTGTTATATTTCTATAGATTTTACCCATTTGTCGGATAATTTGTATGAAATAATGAAAATATTGTTAAAACTTAAAAGTACAATGAATATTTGTTGAATTGTTGGTGATTTTTCATATATGAATATTTATAACACATAATGCGTTGGCTAGAGTTGAAAAACGAAGCCAGTTACTTGGTTCTCCATTAGAGATCTAGATGCTCGTTTAAGCCCGATGGTTAACATATGTTGGATGAGTGTTGGAACTCTAACCGATTAATAACAATTGATGAAGTATGTGTTAAAAAAATCAAATTATTAAAACTCGATCGATGTTCGAATCAATTAAAGCTCGTTTTGTTCAATTAATAATTTATCCAAACTCATAAACTAATTTTGAAATTCAACAATAATTTAGATAAATTTGAACAATACTCGATTTGTTACGTTCGACCCACCCGCTTACAAATTTAGACATAAGGCTGTAAACGAGTCAAATCGAGACGAACAAGATGTTGTTCCTTGTTTAATTTATTATTGAGTTTTAAAATTTGTGTTTGATTTGGTTTGATTGTTAATCTAGTCGAGTTCGAGTAGTTTGATTTTTTTGCACATATATTACATTTTACTAATTGAGTTGAGCTTGGACCGAAATTCAAACTTATCAAACACACAAAAAGTTGTTCAAGCTTTGTTTAATATATTAATGAACTGAGTTCAGATGATCTCGAATCGAATATCAAGTAGTTTGATTTGTATCTCATCCCTACTTAAACATAAAAATAAGGATTTTAATCTCATGGGCTTTTTGTGCATTTTGTCTATATTGACTCGATCTGCCTGGGCCTAACCATAGTAAATTCCCATAACGGGTTGGTCCATTAGCTATTTGGGCTCATTGACTCGATCTGCCTGGGCCTAACCATAGTAAATAATGGGTTGTTTTTAAAAGTGCTAAAATCTAATTTGCATTATAGAATCTGTCATAAGAAATTAAGAATACATGATTGTTTTGAGAATATGTCGAGAAAAATTACGTACTAATCATTTATTTTATAAATATAATGCATTTATGTGTTAAATCTTACCAAAATGAATTATTTTATCTATATTGAGATCGAAATTTGGAAATAAATTGCTCTATTAATGCAATATTCGTAATAATATTGTCATATAATGGTTTATTGAATATATATATACAAGATTCCACTGCATAAACAAATTATAACAAATGATTTTCACCATAGTCAATCAAATCAAATGACAATATTATCATATACTATATAGTAATTGTAGCTTGACTTAACTAGTTAACTGACATAATATAGAATTCAAAGGATTTTTCTTTTAGAATTTTTCTTTTATTGTTTTAAAAACAAATAAATCTGATAACGAATTTGAACAGACTTTTTAGATTTCATTTAATAGCTAATAAGAAGTCTAGAAGTGAATATATTACGCGACCATTCATACTATAAGTACATTGTACTTTTTTCAATTTTTGTTGGTGCTGGGAAATCTCTCACTTTTTTGAAAATTAAATTAAAATTTTCGCATGTTAAAATATTTCTTATAATTACACTCATTTTGTATTTAAGAAGCCAAGAAGTCAATATATCATGCGATCATGTATACTATAATTACATTATACTTTTTTCAATTTTTGTCAAAATGATCAATTTCATGGTAGCTGAAAAAGCTTTTGCATTTAATGCTATTAAAGAAGGTTACGTTGTCTATAAAGTCTAGTTTTATTAACGAATCAGTTGCTGCAAAATATTAAAAGTTTTAGGTTTTTCTCCCACCGAAAGCGTGGGGGTTTTTCTTTTCTCTACTTTCATAATCGTTGTTGGCTGATTGAAACAATTGTTAGTTTATTATAATTTGTTGCAATTTAATATTCTTGATATGTATCATATAATCGATTTATTAAAAGGAAATATGTTGGCTTTTATTTATCAATTAAAATTGCAAAACTTTTATTTTTATTTTACAAAAATTAAAGTCAATTTAACTCGAAAAGCTTTATTAATTGGACATAAAACAGATAGAAAAAAGGAAAAGAATTATTACATAACCAAACATAGACTATTGCAAATTGTGTTGCGTTTTTTTATAGAAAAGTATTGGGTGAACGATACTCATTTAATAAAAATTAACAATTATACGTATCAATTTCGGACTGTCAATGAGCTCTTGAAGCTCGCAAACTCGGCTTGAAAATACTCAACCTTGAGCAAGAAATTAGGGCTCGAATATAATTCAAATTGAGCTTGAGCAGAGATAGGCTCAGCTTGAATTGAGTTTGGGCTGCTATAAGTAAACATTATACATATATATATATATATATAAGTATGTTATATACATGCAAATAATAAATACCTACATATAAATTATACAAATAGTAATATATACAAACAAATATCCATAATTTCAATGATAATATGGACTGTTCAAATTAGAAAAAATAACTTGTTTGTATTTTAATTCTAAATGTTCTAGAATACGAAAAAAATATGTACAAATAATTGATGTTTTGAATTTTTGAAGCCAAATTTGAGGAAATTAAGTATGACTATAATTTGATCACAATGATTTTCAAGTGTTTTGAAATTGTTTGTCTTTTCTTTTTGAATATATATCTTTTTAATCGTACTAAAACACTAAAACTTATCGAAATTTCAAATTCAAGCCGTCTTGAGCTCGCCTTGAAGCTCGTCAAGTCAAGTTCAAGCCTTTGAATGTAAAAACTTGTCTAGTATCAAGCCGACATAAGCCAAATCAGGCTCGGCTCGCTCAACTGAATTGACAGCCTTATGCCACCTACGTATCATTCACTAGTAAAGATGCAACACGATTTACAATATACGACCCCATTTGACCAAACTGGATTTTCCACAATCCTATTCCTAATCCAACAATGAAACCATAACTCCTAATTTCACCTTAATTCACCATAGAGTCCTAAACCAAAACAAAATCCCCACTATAAATACCTCACCTTCACAACCTTTTGTCCTTTTTTTTTTCTCATACTTTTAACTTCGTCTGAGCTCTGTAAAAGAAAAAGCGCGGTTTTTCTTCGTCATTCGGAGTGGAAATTATCGGTCTAAGGCATCCATTTATACGGTAAATTCTTGCAATTTTGCCTTTTTTCGACCGTTTATTTGGTGTTTTATTATGTATTGTTAGTAAAATTGTTCAATTTCCTTGGAATAAAGAGAATATTAAGGTATTTGGTTGATTGATAGATGAAAAGAAGTAATATATTGTTTGAATTTTGTTGTTCTTGTCATAATTGTGGAGGAAAATTGCATTTATTTTTAATGAAATAATATTGTGGAGTGTTTTAGTGAAATAAATTTGTTATTTTTCTATATTCTATTTTGCGTATTAACGTTTTTTTTTATCACTGAAGAGTAAACTAATTTTAGGTATCTAGGTTACGAAGCATGAAACTAATTTATAGAGAGTTATATAGTATAATTGATGAACTCGCTAATTTCCTGTATTTATAATGTTTATTTTGATCTGTTGATTGCATATATATACAAACATTCTGTATTTTAGTACAGTTTAATTGAAACCTTTTGAAAATCTTAGATTGTAGATGCTTAGCATGGGTTCTGAAGCGGAGAATCGAGATAGGGAGCCGTTTGTTGAAGTTGACCCAACGGGTAGATATGGTCGGTATGGTGAGCTTCTAGGGTCGGGTGCTGTGAAGAAAGTGTATAGAGCATTCGATCAAGAAGAAGGAATCGAGGTGGCGTGGAACCAAGTCAAGTTACGCAACTTCTCTGATGATGAAACGATGATAAACCGGTTGTATTCTGAAGTTCGATTGCTGGGGAGTTTGAAACACAAGAATATCATCGCATTATACTCTGTTTGGCGGGACGAGGACAGAAACACTCTGAATTTCATCACGGAGGTTTGCACTTCGGGGAATTTGAAGGAATACAGAAAGAAGCACAGACAGGTCTCGATGACGGCCTTGAAGAAGTGGTCTAGGCAAATTCTTAAGGGCTTGGACTATTTGCATACTCACGATCCCTGTGTGATTCATAGGGATCTCAATTGTAGCAATGTATTCATCAATGGCAACGTTGGTCAGGTATACAAATTAAACAGTTTTTTTTTCTCGTCTACTTTTCCTTTGTTCTTTTGATAGTTCAACAGTTTGATTTTCCTATAACTTATTTTGGAGTGGTAGAATGTAAAAGAGAATTTGAAGAAACGCACAAAAATTAAATAAATATGAGAGATACTTGCATGCACCCCCTAACCTATTGGTCAATTGTCACGAGCCCTTGAGGTTTTGCAACTTACCAAAACATCCGTGTCAGATCCTGACAACTCAAAATACATGATGTGAGATTGTAATATGTTTTTGGCTCCCGGAATGTGAAATTGTAATATGGTTTTATGATAGGGGAAATTGTAATTTTTTAAACCTTGTGATGTTTTTCATAATTAGGGTTTCCACGCATAGGGTTTCTATGTAATTTACCTTAAATACAATAAGTGTCGTATGTTGGAACTCTCGATGCCCTATTGTAATTCGTTTTTGACTCACATAGGTGAAGATTGGTGATTTGGGCTTGGCAGCAACAGTTGGGAAAAACCACTCGGCACATTCCCTGCTCGGTACACCAGAATTCATGGCACCGGAGCTATACGAGGAGAATTATACAGAATCGATAGATATATATTCTTTTGGGATGTGCTTGCTCGAGATGGTGACTCGTGAGTTACCATACAGTGAGTGTGAGAACGTTGTGAAGATATACAAAAAGGTGATATCTGGGGTTAGACCTCAAGCCATGAACAAGGTTAAGGATCCCGAGACGAAAGCGTTTATCGAGAAGTGTCTTGCTCAGCCAAGGGCTAGGCCGTCAGCAGCTGAGCTCCTAAAGGACCCGTTTTTTCATCGTATTATTGATGATGATGATGAAGAAAATGGTGATGATAGTAAAGTAGAAGCTAACAGATGATTTTTGTAAATTTCGTTTGGTTAACGGGTTATTTAGTTAGGTTTTTCTGTTTTTAGGTTTATTGCTTTTTTATAGCAGCTGAAGTTTGAAAATTTGGTGGTTCCATATATATATATATATATATATATTTGTTGTTGTTTGATTTTGGTTTTAAGTTTCAACTTTCTGATGTTAAGAAGAGATGGATGTAGAGAAGGTATTGTTTGGTGGTGGTGGTTTCTGTAAATAGGGTTTGAATTTTCAGCTTCATTTAGTATGATAAGATCAATTTGTGGATAAACTAGCCATATATTTGTTTGAATTTTGAACTAACCTTTAGTTCAAATGATTACTAATGATCATTTTATATTGATTTATTAATTCTAGGAAATGCTTGTTTGTAACATTTCACACCTCTTACTCCAGATCAACTCTTTTACTTTGTGGTAGTGGATAACCACTTTGTATCTTTTACCCCACTGTCCGTATTTTATCTTGTATTTCATTGCACGTATACATGTCAACTGTCTAGATTCATATTACACACGTGATTTAGAGTGCGAGAAAAAAACAGCAATTTGAAATAGAAAATTCAATCCGATGAATAACCGCGTAAGTGATTTTTACCGATGCATTGGGTCCGGATTCACCATCCATCATTGGATCGCGAGGTTCCCAATATACCGGGAAGGCATGCATCGATAACCAAATCATTTTGAGGAATAGCGTGGATTTGGAGAAATGAATTGAAATTAATGATTGGAAAGACTACAAAATTAAGATCTATTGTAAACGAAATTATTTGAACAAAATCAATTAATATGTTTTTTTTTAACAGAACAAATATGTAATTATATATGAAGAATGAACTAGTTTCAGATTCATAAAATCCTCCATCGCATTTGCAACCTAACGTCGATAGGGCGTCCAATTTTCCGTGTTTGATACAAAAAGTAAAAATGTGTAATTTCTATATCTACACTATACACTGGTCATGCGAGAAAAATTCTTTTATACACTGGTGTCGATTACTAAAAAGACGTAGATTATATTGTATCAACACTACAATACATCGTTGTTGACCTAACATGATCCACACTATTTCACGTATAATATACCAAGTGCATTAGCAGAAATTTCATCAAATGATAGAGAATTTGTAATAATATCATTACTCTAAATGTCAACTTACCAAGAACATCTAAAAATAATCCAAAGATAACATTTTCAACTTCACAAAGTGGTCGATGAGTTGATGTTGACGGTTGGTTTCTATGTAGGGAAAAAAAACCTAAACAAAAAGTTAGAAAAAATAAAACGGTATTCGCCGCCGCATTGTCGACCGTTGGATTCCATCCTTCTCTTTTTTCAATTTGAAGAACCGTTGAAAAAGACGAATCCAGTTGTATTTTGCATTACTTTTTTTTGGCGGCAACTTTTAGCGACTGGTGGGGTCCCCAAAACGTGGGGTCCATGCATTAGATGTGTCAGGAGAACGCTTGCCCTTGACGCCATGCCAGTTTTCTCCATCGTATTGGAGTTTTATAATTACGTGAGCACGATTCGGTTATTCGTTCGAACCAAATTGAAAATCGAAGTATCAATTCTGATGAAAAATTTTGATTTAATTTTTGTTTTTGTTTTTGAAAAAAGGAAAATTGATTGTTCGGTTCGAGTTCGGTTTTAATTTTAAATCTGATTAATCGAATTAAATTGAAAATCAAAATTGATTTATATAAAGATTTTATTTTGTATAATTAAGAAAAATATGTATTAATTCTGTACTACATCTAACAATGGCCATAGTCTTTTAGAGTAAAATTTCATTTTAAAAATATAGAAAAAAGTATTTTTCAATCCAAAATATTCAGAACATAAATTTTTATTTTTATTATTTTAAAAAAAAACTCTGATAATCAGATATGTAAATAATAGGGCTAAATGCAAAATGCTACCTCGAACTATATTCACTGTCGCATTTACCCCCTTGAACTAAATAAAGTACCAAATTGGTCGCTAAGTCAACTTTTGTAGCCATATTTTTTTATGATGTTGAATTATTTATCAAAATTGTCCTTCTACCTTTTTGTGTATATATGACTTGATATGAAGCGGGAATTTCTACAACTTTGCACCATTTTACCAACAAAGTTCAGCTTCTTTTTGTTTTTTTTTTTGGAAATAGAAGTTTAGCTTAATTTTTTCTCCAAAATTTGTCAATCGATTATTCATTCATTTTTTCACTTGGCGCTTTTTCTCGGTTTTTAACCACACAATTTTTCACTTGATTTTTTTGTTTTCATATCCTACCAATTTCTTTTTTTTATTTTTATTTTACTCGATGTTAATGCAAAAATATTATATATATATATATATATATATATATATATATATGCTAAAAGATGCATTATACTATTGATATCTTTTTTGGGTGAGAGGTATTTACTCCATATTATATATCTGATATATATCTAATTTATTTGTGGTAAGGCGTATGTATGAGTAAATATGTGTATTTAAATTTTTTTTTTTACTCTTACACATGAAAATAACCATGTTCCATGTGCGGATGGGTAAAATTGGTACTAACACTAAAATTTTCTAATGCTAGCAAACATAAGTTTGGCAAGAGACCAATTTAATACATTATAAGAAAATATATGAGACATTGAGTATAGTTCAAAGAACATTTTGTATATTGCCCTTAAATAATAATATGTAACCCATATATTTCTTACATATCATTACATCAGAAATATTAATAAAAAAGAACTTATTAGAAACTAGTAAATAAAATAACCACCATCTACAACCAATTATGCCATCATCATTAAAGTGGACTAATACCTATTGGAACTCGAATTCAAGAGAGATGCACTTCTAGGAGAATTCAATTTCACCACTCAACTAAATGCCGTGCCTAACTTATTCATTTTGTTATGATTTTCATTTGGTTTTATTAAAACGGACACTTGAATTTCCTCTATAGTTATTCGATACTCGATTCAAGATTGACCGTTAGAAGTTCGTGTTCGCTCATTTCATTTAACATAACAAATAAGCTTGAACACAATTTTTTATTTGGATAAGGTTGGAAGTTCGGCTCAAGCTCGATTAGCTAAAAAATCATAAAATATGTGTTAAAATATCTAACTTCACGTGTTCGACTCATTTCAAAGCTCGATTTGGGTTCAGTTAGAGTAATAATCAAATCAAACTCAAATGCAAATTTAAGAGTTCGACAAAAATTCAAACTTGTTTGAACACTACCTTGTTCGGCTCTACTCGATATTGCATCATTTGCTATATATATTTTTTTTATTCTGGGGAGGGGGGATACCCAAAGCGACTAGCCCGACAAACCCGGGGCAATAGTCTTAACACGGGGCACAAAAACGCCCAATTTATCGATCTCTAAGAGAATATGCAAGTCTTCTGGGAAATCATCTGTGGCAATGGTAGTATAGTTTTCGCGATGGAGACCCAGTTTGGCTAAATAATCCGCCGGGCGATTAGCTTCACGCCAGCTCCAATTTATGCCCGCCTGCCAAGGGCGACTAAGCAGCTCCCGAATGTTGTTGATAGTCTCAAAATAGGCGTGAGCAGGAGTGGCCTGATTAATCTCGTTAGTAGCTTCCCAACAATCTGTTTCAACCGTAATTCTCTGATGTCTCAAGTTCCAAGTGACTTCCAGCCCCTTTTGAATAGCAAGGAGCTCACCATGAAGAGACGAGTCAGCGTCCATATTCCCACAAAACCCCTGCAGCAAATCACCATTAAAGTCCCGGATCAACCCTCCAATTCCAGTAACCCTACGGCCAGTGATTTCATCCAAATAGGAAGCCGCGTCCACATTACATTTGACGTAATTGCTCTCCGGTTTGGACCACTGAACATGGACAAGCTGTTCATCCATGCTAAGATTAAGCGTAGAAGCAGCTTGCGATTCCTCAATCCGGTGTCGAAGACTCGTAAAGTCAGCACGGGGCTCGCCATTCACGCCATTATGGATTGTCTCATTACGCACCTGCCAAAGAAAGTACAAAGTCTCAGCAAAGGTATTATCCCAACCTCGGTTCCATTCATACCTGTGGGCAGGAATAGTGAGGTTCCAGTCCATCCAAGTCTTGGCATCAAGAGAGAAGAATTTATGATGGAGCCTAGGTGCAACAAGTTTCATCCAGATATTCTTGGCCCACGGACAATCGCGAAGGGCATGAATATTCGTATCCTCCGGATGACTACAAATCCTACATGCCGCCTCGGTGGTGATATGTCTAAGGCAAAGCTGGGTGCCAGTAAGCAATCTATCATGTCGGAATAACCACATAAGGAATTTACGTCTATATGTACCCTTTTCTTTCCAGATATTGCGCCATTCTTGCTTCTCTGCATGGTGCGAGTCGGTCTTAGTGAGCGCCTCATAAGCGCTATTACAGGTGTAGACACCTTTAGGAGAATGCTGCCAACAAAGCGTATCCTCATATTCGCAAAAAGGGTCAAGATTAATCCTTTCCAGTTTCTGCTTAATTTCCGGCGAGATGAACAAGAGATCCGACCAGCGCCACCCCTAGCATTATCCCAGTAACTAGAAATATTGCGGTTCATTGTAGTAGTATCCAGAGATATATCAATATGTTGACTCAGGGCCGAATCACCAAGCCAAGTATCCGTCCAAAAT
Organism: Buddleja alternifolia; assembly: GCA_019426215.1. NCBI lineage: Eukaryota > Viridiplantae > Streptophyta > Magnoliopsida > Lamiales > Scrophulariaceae > Buddleja > Buddleja alternifolia. The sequence goes on from CM033407.1 coordinate 25,537,204, forward strand.
CTAATGGTGTGACCGTTCCCAACCTTCCACGAAAAACCTTCCTGAATCATCCAAAGAGCATCATGTATGCTACGCCACGTATAGGACGTATTTCCACGAGCACGAGGCCGTCTACGTAAAATATATTTATGCCGGAGGATTTGAACCCAAAGCTTCGAGTTATCCTTAAGAAGCTGCCACCCAAACTTGCCGAGAAGAGAGATATTAACGGCCCGAGTGTGTCTCAAGCCCAAACCTCCATCCTTCTTATTACGACACAAAATGTCCCAAGAAATCAAGTGCAGCTTACGTTGAGTCGGCGAACTACCCCAAACAAATTGTCTATTAAGTTTGTCCACTTCATCACAAATCCCAACGGGGATGAAAGAGGTTTGCATATAGTACGACGGAATGGTAGAGGTAACCGCTTTCACAAGAGTCACTCTCCCAGTCAGTGCAAGTTGAGTACGTTTCCACCCTGAAAGACGTCTAGCAACACACTCAACTAAAAACCGATAATCTCTTTGACGCACGCGAGTATGGTGGAGAGGGCCCCCCCAGATATTTGCCAAGGTCATTCGCGATTTGAAGATGGGCACGCTGAGCTACCCTATGAGCAATCCAGTCTGGAGTATTACGGGAGAAAAAGATACATGATTTATTCTCATTAACGGCTTGACCGGACATACTATAGTACAAGTCAAGAATGTGTCTGATGATATCAATTTGATGAATATCCGTCTCCCCAAAAAGCAAGAGGTTGTCAGCAAACATCAGATGAAAAAGTCGGGGGCCATGCCGAGAAGTCGGCACTGTGCGCCAGATGCCCGTATCCACCACTTGACTGATAAGGGAACCTAGCTTCTCAACACAAAAAATGAATAAGTAAGGGGATAGTGGATCCCCTTGTCTCAGACCTCTCTTAGGTTTGAACCATTCAGTTGGCTCCCCGTTCCAAAGAAGGGAGAGTTGTGCTGAGCTAGTGTAATCCATAATGAGTCGGGTCCAGACGTCTGGGAATCCCATCTCCCTGAGCACATTCTCTAAAAAAGACCAGTTAATACAATCGTATGCTTTCTCAAAATCAATTTTTGAAATAAAAAATCCTTTGGTCCCCTTGATAAGAGACAAACTATGAATAACTTCTTGAGTGGCAATGATGTTATCCACCGTTTACCTGCCCTTAATGAAGCTACTCTGAGTTTGTGGTATCAAGGAGTCCATAATCGGACGCAAGCGATTAGCCATAGTCTTAGAAATGATTTTGAGAATAACATTACTCAAACTAATGGGTCGAAATTTAGAGAGATGCGTAGAGAACTTATCTTTAGGAATCAAAGTAATAAACGATTCGTTAATACTTGTGGGGATACTACCTGTACGGATGGCCGTGCTAACCATGTCAGTGATATTGTCTCCAATGGTGTCCCAACACTTATGGAAATACAGAGGTTGGAGACCGTCAGGGCCAGGAGACTTCGTAGGGTGCATCTCCCACACCGCTTTCTTGACCTCGTCTTTAGAAATAGAAGTATTGAGGAGTCTCAAGTGATCATCAGCAAGCTTAGGGAACCGAGGTGAACATTGGTACGGTGAGACCGAACTGTCTGTGCCATAAAGAGTCTTGTAGAAGTTAACTGCCATATTCCGAATAACATCCGGATCCGTTACCCACTCACCACTATCATTCTATAAAGTACTAATTCGACCCCGGGTCTTCTTAGTAGTTGCTGAAGTATGAAAAAAAGGGGTGTTCAAATCACCCTCCTTCAGCCATCTAACTCTGGACTTTTGTTTCCAAATAAGCTCTTTTTGGCGAAGGTTAGCTTGATATTGCATGGTGAGCTTAGCCTCCAACTTCTGTAAGGATCTGCTAAAATTAATCGATTGAGCACGCTGGATACCGCTAATACGAGCAAGAAGCTCACACTTTTTCTTAAAAACATTGCCAAAGATGTTCCGATTCCAATCATGCATGAAGTCGATAAGGGAGCGGATGCGGCCATGAATATTAAGATGTGTCATTGTCCTCCAATGTTGATCGATGTGGTTCTTGAACTCGGGGTGAGTGAACCAAGCCATTTGCATACGAAACGGCTTGTTCGGGCTCGCCTGGTAGCGGATACCATCAATACTAAGCATAACTGGGCAATGATCCAACCCAACCCTCGGAAGATGAGTCACCGTGGCCGTGGGGTAAGAGGAGTGCCAAGCTGAGTTACACAAAATTCGATCTAGGCGCTCTTGGAGCGTGGAAGTGCCCCCTTTAGCCCAAGTGTATCTAGATCCCAAAAAAGCCATATCAATGAGCCCACACATATTAATACAGTTAATAAAAGAACGACATCGTCGAATATCAAACGGGGCCCCTCCTGACTTCTCACTCTCTTTAGTAATAGAATTCATGTCTCCAGCAAGAAGCCACGGACCCCGAAAATGCTTGGCCAAACGGGTAATGTAAGCCTAGAGATTATCGCGAATGTCAGGAGCCGGACTAGCATAGATAGTTGAAAGAATCCAAATGGGTTTACCCGGGTAACGAACCATGGCAGTAACGCTATGATCATTAGCCGCAACAAAGTCGAGATGGACAATTTTAGAGTTCCAGAAAATCCAGATACCTCCCGAGAAACCCCAGGCTCCAACCACCTCCATCTTATCAAAGTTACAACGACTACGAATATAATCGGCTCTGTCCCGTTGAGCACGGGTTTCCATGAGAACAAGGATAGCCGGATGGTGAGTGCGTAAAATATCTTGGAGGATAGTCATAAATTTCGGGCTACCTGCGCCCCTACAGTTCCAGAAAATACAATTCATTAGGAAACTAATATAAATGGGAGAGAAAGACTGGGAACAAGAGTTCATACCTTGGGGGGTCAATGACCCCCATTCACCTTAGTTGACTCGGTCACTGCCACGTTCATGGCATCCTCATGATCACTATGAAGCTCCTTGGACACATCCGCATACAGTTCATCCGGATTGATGTCTTGGTTCTCCTGAACTTGTATCTTACCCGAGTTGGAGCTCAGATTGCAGATTTGTTCACTTGGATCAATCGGGCTCTCATGTATGTCCAAACCGTTGGCTTTAAATTGGGAGGGGTTATCGGGCTTGGGTGACTCGTGGGTGAGGCAAAAAATGAGGTTAGGGTGGATTGGGCCAGGGGGTGGGTTATACGGAGCTAATGGGCCAATCTGTTAGGGCTGGATAGCTATTTTAATGGGCTTCTGCCCTTTCTTCATTGATCGAGATAAAATTTTATTGTAAATGTTGGGTTTCGTTTTATTTGTTCGTCCACTTCGACTAGGCCCAGAATCATCAAATGAGTCAAGGCCAATTGAATTATGAGCAATCCGGAAATTAGTACCTGACTGAAGCAGTGGAAGAGGGTCCTGATCCGATTGAATGATCCGGGCTCGGCTCATATCATCAGAAACTGTAATTTGGGCTTGGGCCGTATCGATACTCATTGATGGGCCCACAACTGTTTTCCCTTTGTCTGCTGTACTATGCCAAGTCCGTGGGGCTGGGCCTGCGTGGGCCTTACTTTTAGTCTTTTTATTTTTGGACCGATCATCTTGTTTGGTGGCATGTGTGGGCCTATCATTATCTCTCACTATTGGGTCAACTTGAGTATGTTGAGGTCCAATGTGGAGAGTTTGGGCCTCCTCTTGATTAAAATCAGCCAAGAGCACATTAAATCTGGATCCTTCTTGGTCGTGGCTACTCATTGATTTGTGAGCTACCTTTTCAACTTTTTTAGAGACCAAATTATTTATTCCTTCATTATCCCCCTGATTGTGGCTTTTACCAAAAGGTAAGTTTTGCTTTTGTACCCCACTATGCATGGTCGAACCTGGATATTGATGCCTTGCCATACTTGCTTGTTCCCCTGTAACGTTAACTTTCCGATTAGAATTTTGGGCCCAAGATTGCGCCATCATCCATGGCCCGTAGGTTGCGTTTTCCGACGCCGCCATGTCGGAAGCTGCACCAGTTTCCATGGCTTCGCCTTCTTCATGACCGGAAGCTTCACCAGTTTCCATGTTATCGCCTACTTCATGACCGGACACATCGGGAATAGGATTATCTGGTTTATTCATCTTCTTGACACATGTTTCCTTCTGATGGCCATAAGAACCACAATCAAAACAAATTAGGTGTAAGCCCTCATATTGAACAGATTGAAGATGGCCATTAAGAAGAATAAATGGTGAAAGAGGTTTGGCAAAATCTATTTCAATGCATACTCGAGCAAAACGCCCCCGGAGCGAGAGTTCCGTATGTTTATCAATTTTGATAACCCGACCCAGAGTCTCCCCCATTCGAGATAATATCTTGTAGTTGAATAATTCGATAGGGATTTCGGGAAAGCGAACCCACACTAGTGTCGATGTAATGTTAGCTTTAGCCGGTTGGAAATCGGGTTTCCACCTTTGAACGGTAAGGTAATGTCCCATTATTGTCCACGGACCTCCCTCGAGTACTTTCATATAATCTGCTTTTGTGTTGAACCGTAATAGATAAAAGTCATTACCGACGTCGACGGGATCAAGATCGTTGAGATGCCAGAGCGTACGCATACGCTGCCTTAAGTTTGCAAATCCAACTTTCCGCCCGAGTACCTTAACCACCAATGCACGCCTGAAAGGTCCATACAACTCCAGCCATTCTTCAATTGTAACAAAGACTTCCGGAACAGTAATGGGTAGTTTATGATTCATTGTAGCTTTGCCTTTTGACTTGATTTCCTCTATCATTTTCTGATCCCATTCATCCACTTCTCCTTCACCCATATAGTATTTTCTTGGTGTTCCCGTTTGTGTCCAAGTACCGTGTAATTTACCGGATTGCCAAACATTAGGAGAACTATTCCCATTCCTTCCCCCTTGCGTCTCAGTATTCATATCATCCTTGTTAGAGTTGGAAGATGGCACAAAGGGTCTTCCTTCCCCTTCTAACCCCCGTTTGAATTTCTTGACAGTTCGTTCGGCTGCCGAGCCCGCTGGAGGCGGGTGACCACCGTCGTTCTCGTCCATACAACACTGATTATGGAAATCAAGGTCTCATGTAGCAGTGGAAGGCAAAGCAAAACTGAAAGTATCAGAGAGAGAGAAAAAGTAGAGAGTTATACTTTAGTTAACTCTGATAATATATTACATCATTTGCTATTAATTCCACATTTTCTTCATCTTTTTCAGATTTTTTTCATGGCCCGATGTTTAGCTTCAGGCCCAGTCCACTTCAGCGGAGTTTGGTTTGCAAATAGGCTAAGTCCCCCATTACAGAATTCTCCAAGACTAATAAGAAATGGTTATTTATCAAACTCAAATTTTATGATACTATACCCAATGCTTATTAGTGTAGTGGTATTAGCTTCCACTTTCATGTGGGATGTGGGAGGTCTTGAGTTCAATTTCAGACTATCACAAGTTGTGACTTTTCTCTCCTTATTTGGAGTCTTATAAGGTCTGTGTGGTACATGTTTAAAAATTATCGGCCCGAATTTGTCGGGTTAAGGTATCCCTTCGTCTAGAATTAAAAAAAAAAAAAATTTATGATACTATGCATTTAAGCTGATTTTCTTTTATGGATCAACTTTGTTTAATCGTATTATAATGCTTGTTTAATTGTGATCTTATAATTAATTTGATATATGATAACTATAATTCTCTTGGTTGAAATATAATTTAGAGAGTTTGACGGTATCTGATTCAAATAAGAATTTTCGACATTACTTATTGTTACTACAAACAAATAAAATTATTCGATATTCGTTTCGAGACCTATTGTTAAAAGTTTGTTTAGTCTTATAATTTAAATAAACTGTAATCAAATCATAACAAAGTTTATCGTTTTGTTTCTTTCTTATTAACTCCCACAAGGTTATTAAGATTGAATAAGTTCAATTGCATTTGATTTATACATGAAAGCGATAATCCACGATTAACATTTATAATACAAATTTAAAAATAATTTATATCGGGCATCATCACCGCGCATTGTGCGGTTCCCACTACCTAGTATAATTAGGTGTTCGCGGTTTGGTTATTCGTTTGAACTAAATTAAAAATCGAAATATCAATTCTGACGAAAAATTCTGATTCATTTTATGTTTTTGATTTAAAAAAAAAAAGAAAATTGTGATTGTTCGGTTCGAGTTCTGTTTTAATTTTAGAAACTGAAAACCGAAATTGATTTATATAAAAAATATTATTTTATATAATTAAGAAAAATATATATTATTTCTATATTACATCTAACAATGGCCATAGTCTTTTAGAGTAAAATTTCATTTTAAAAATATTCATACAAAGTATTTTTCAGTCAAAAGTATTCATACGACCAACTTTTATTTAAAGAAACTAAGATAATCAGATAGCTAAGAATAATAGGTCTCAATTGGATGGCACGCCATTTTCTATTTTTTGAGAGATTTTTTCCATTAAAAATGGATTTGTTTGATATTTTTTGAAATATTTCAAAGAAATGTTACGCTCAATTTCCCTAAAAAAAAGCTCAAATTTATTTGAAAAATGGATATAAGTAAATTTCTCTCAAATTTTCGTCATAAAAGTCATTTTTTTACTATTCATGATTAGACATCTCATCCGGCCCAACAACTAAAACATTTATCCGTCAATGTTTTAACATAATCATCCAAATAATCACATATCTTAATTCAAAATGATGCAATGTACAATATAAGATCCATTTTGAATATTTTTAGATGTGTTAATCGATGAATCTAACTTAAATATGTCTAATTTTTTTTTAGAAAATGAGAAACAACATCCTGTCCAATTAGGGTCATACCTTCTTTTTCCTTTTGGGTAAATAAATTTGCGTAGATATGAAGGAATTAATAAAGTAAGACGAAAAGTTAAATGAATAAAAATAAAATTATCTTTTTTTTTCCAGAGAGAAATAAATTATAATCGAAAAGCATCTAATTTTTTTTTTGAACACAAACATCATCATATATTAAACATCACCATAAGAGTCGGATACAATGAAAGGAACAACAGAACAAGGAGGATCAATGGATCCTTCATGGCTAGAAGTAGCCAACCTAGCAAGGGAATGGGCAACACGATTATCCGTTCGCTTCACATGACTAAACGAAACACAAATAAAACTAGAAACAAGACACTTAATGTCAGAAACCAAAGACGAAATAAAAGAGGAGTCTGTATCAGGACTCCGTATTTTAGAGATGACTTGAAGACAATCCCCTTCCACGATAATCTTGCGCCAACCCATCCGAATACCCAACTCCAGCGCTTCACGGGCTGCAAGAGCTTCGGCTTGCTCGGGATCTTGAATAGCAGGGAAAAACTTGGACAACCACCCCACACAATGGCCAAGTGCATTCCTTGCAATAACTCCTGTACCAATGCCTTGCCTAACTCCAAGAACAGCACCATCAAAGTTCGGTTTAATAACACCATTAGGAGGAGGAATCCACGTATCTTGAAGATGAGGAGCATGTGACTCTTGCCTGACAAGAACTTGAGCCCTACGAAAAGCTCCTAGAAACGCCCTTGCTTGAACTACTACCCTTAACGGATCGATCACTTCTTTACCCATACAATCTTGTTTCGCGCCGTCCAAATAGACCATGCAATTATTAGGAAGAGATGAAAGTCTAATTTATCCAAATTATGAGCAGCAAATCGAATCCATGCTTCATCCGATCCGTGCCACCGAGCCACAATATCCCACGGTAAATTAGACAGTGACCAGATTTGCCGAGCCAAATCGCACTCCAAAAGAACATGCACATCAGTTTTGGTATTCATACCACAACACGGGCAAACATCGAAAACGTTACACTTACGACGTTGCAAATTAGACAAAGTGGGAAGGATACCACGACACACACGCCAAGCAAAAACCCGAACCTTGTGAGGGACTGCAGCACCCCAAATAAATTGCCAGTTGAGAGAACGATTCGAAGTTCCACCAAGTCCCGTACTACCCAAATTTCGAGCCACATGATACGCACTTTTGACAGAAAATAAGCCATTCTTCGTGTAGTGCCAAACAAGCGTGTCTTCAGCAGCGTATCTAGCAAAGGGAATCGATAAAATTACATCAACATCATGGGCCCAAAATATGTGACGAACCAGTAGCTCATTCCAAGAGTGATTTTTGGCATCAATGAGAGAGGCAACAGACGCATGTAACAGTATGGTATTTGGAGCCGTGATTGGTTTAAAAGAAATGGGACAAGGCAACCACTTATCCCTCCATATTGAGACTGAATTACCCGAACCAATATTCCACCGTGAACCCGCATTTAAAACCTCCCTGGCCCACAAAATACTAGACCACGACATTGAAGGTCGATTGCCTTTACGAGCCTCCCAAAAGGTACAATTTGGAAAGTATCTCGCCTTTAACACTCTAGAGAGCAGTGAGTTAGGAGATTTAATGAGACGCCAAGCTTGTTTAGCTAAGAACGCCCGATTGAAAGCCCGAACGTCTCTAAAACCCATACCACCCTCCTCTTTCTTGTCACAAAGAGAATGCCAATTTAGCCAATGAATTTTACGGGAATCGGAACCACTCCACCAAAAGGATGCTGTGAGAGACTCAATATCACGTAGAAGTCTTTCCGGTAGCCTAAAACAAGACATAGCGTACGTGGGAATAGCTTGAATAACTGACTTGATCAATATTTCTCTCCTTGCTTGAGAAAGGTGTTTTTTTTTCCATCCTAATGCTCGCTTCCAAACCCTATCACCGATATAATTGAAAACCTCCATTTTGTTCCTCCCAATGACCGCTGGTAAACCAAGATACATCTCGTGTCTATCATCAACCTGGACTCCAAGATAATTAGCTAAATTCTCCTTGACAGCCCCATCCAAGTTTTTACTAAAAACAGCCACAGATTTTTGTAGGTTAATCACTTGACCCGACGCCGCTGCATATCTATGTAAGACAGATCGAATACTCTGAAAAGCTTCCGTGGTTGCTTGACAGAAGATCATAGTATCATCAACAAACAAAAAATGTGAAACCGATGGTGCTCCTCGACTAACTTTCACTCCCTTCAAAATGCGACGATCCTCTTCTGATTGAATGAGACGACTAAGGGCTTCTGCACAAAAAAGAAATAAATAAGGCGATAAGGGGTCCCCTTGACGGAGCCCCTTTTTAGGATGTAAAAACCCAAACTGCTCCCCATTGAATAGATAAGAATATGTCACCGACGAGACACATAACATAATGAGGGAAACAAACCTATCACTAAACCCAACTCTCAGAAGGATTCGCTTGAGAAAAGACCATTCAACCCTGTCATACGCCTTACTCATATCCAATTTTAAAGCTGCAAAGCCCTTTTTACCTGAGCTCTTAGTATTCAGAAAATGATTAAGTTCAAATGCAACTAAGACATTATCAGTAAGGAGCCGACCCGGTATAAAAGCTGATTGGGAAGGAGATATAATAGAATTCAACAAAGGCTTAATACGGTTCGCTAAAGTTTTAGACGCTAGTTTATATAAGACATTACACAAACTAATAGGCCTAAATTGAGTAATAAGATCCGGAGATTCGCATTTAGGCAGAAGAACTATGTGAGTGAAGTTGAAATCATGTAATAAGGATTGATTGTTTAATAACTCAAGGACTGCACGAGTGATGTCAGAACCTACTATGGGTCAGAATTTTTGGTAAAAAATAGGTGGTAACCCATTCGGACCGGGGGATGTTAATGAAGACATAGACGAAAGAGATTTAGATACCTCTTCCGGTGTGAACTCCCGTACCAATTCCGCATTCATCTCGACTGTAACTCGTTGTTCCACCACTTCTAACACTGAATCAATGGCATCGTCTGACGGGTAATCGAATGAAAAAATATGAGAGAAGTAACGATCAATAATGCCCTGAATCTCGGCCTTCGATGATTGCCATGTATCAGTTTCATCCTTTAATTTATCAATTCGGTTCTTTTTATGTCGACTAGAAGCTCGTAGGTGAAAGTATGATGTATTTTTATCCCCATGTGCAAGCCTTGTTTCCATTTAATTTCTTCACCCGCAAGTAACTCTTCAAGTTCAGAACGTATCTGTTCCTCTTCTCCTCTTGAACCCTGAAGGTTTTCAGCTGACCTAAGAGCCCCTAATTTAGTTTCCAGATTCTTGATGCGTTTTGGTATATCTCCAAATTTTTTGCGACTCCAATTTAAAAGGCCAATCCGACAATCCTCTAAACCTTGCCAAACACGATTTTGTGCGTCTGTCATTGAAGTATTTCCCCAAGCTTCGTCTATCACTTTTGCACATTCATCAGATCGAACCCACATTGCTTCAAATCGAAATGGTTTTACCCCATGGCGAGAATAACCATGCTCTACCTGTGACAGTAATACCGATTTAATAATAACAAGGCAGTGATTCGAATAGATTAATGGCAAGTGGACCGACCGATGAAACGGAAAGCGATGGAGCCAGCTTGACACTGAAATCAAAAGACCTCACTACATTCACTCATCGTGGTTGGACCATGTGAGCTACATAGTTCAACAATAGGGTTAAGAATATATATCCATAGTCTGTAGAAGGAAAAAAATTAGAGAAAATAGCAAATACCCTCCCAAACTATGAGGTGATATGCGCTTTGCCCCCCAAACTATTAAAAGTTGCACTTAACACCCTAAACTATCATATATGTGCACTTTGCCCCCTCGGTCAGCTTCGGGCAGCACACAGGGGGCAAAGTGCTACAAACCGCATAGGTGAGGGGGCAAAGCACACATCACCTCATAGATTGGGGGGTATCTGCTATTTTTTTTTTAAATTCAAATATTTTTAATATTAACTTAACCCCTCTGGGTCAGTTTTGGGGAAATTTTTACCCATTCATCGTTCAATTAAAATCATGCACATTGGAATTTATTTGAATTTTTTTTGAAATATTATTTCTAGGTTTGAAATAAATAAATTTCAAATATGAAAATAAGAAAAATAAAAATAAAACATGAAAATAAATAAGAAAACAATGAAAAGAAGTATAAATTCAAATATTCATAATTTTCTAAAAACAAAAAAGACAATTCAAAAATCCAGAAACATGAAAATAAATAAAAAAAATGAAAAAAAGTACAAAAATAAAAAAATTAGTAAAAATTTTTAAAAATAAAAAAATCTGGTGATGTGCGCTTTGCCTCCTCACCTATGCGGTTTGTAGCACTTTGCCCCCTATGTGCTGCACGAAGCTGATCGAGGGGGCAAAGTGCACATATATGATAGTTTAGGGTGTTGACTGCAACTTTTAATAGTTTGGGAGGCAAAGTGCACATCACCTAATAGTTTGGGGGGTATCTGCTATTTTCTCAAAAAATTATACTAGATGAAATTCAATGGACTTATTATCTATATCTCTCACACAGTAAAGAATATTGTGTGTGGTTCTTACACATATTTATGTGAAAGAAATGACATGTAATTCACATTCGGACCACTAAAGTCGATCTAAGCTATAAATTTTCGTCTAATGGTCAAATAACCGTTAGATGAAAACGCTCTAGCTAAGAGCGGTTTCTATTATTTTCTTTTTAAAAAATAGTAATTTAAAACACGCTTGGCAAGCGCATTTTGTACTAGATCTTAAACCCTATTAACAATTATATTATTTAAATAATAATAATTATTTTTGTATTAGTTTTTAATTTTCCCTTATTCTAGATCTCAAGAGCTTTTGAAGATGAACACTCCAGAGATCAGCAATTTCACGGTAATTAGAATGTGAAGAGGGGATTTTTTTTTTAATTATTTCTCCACATTAAATTTTCTCTCGCTCTACATCCTAGCTATCTATAATATAATATGGGTGATTAGGATGTGTAGATGAAAATTTAAATATTTTCTCAATATTACATCTTTTTCTAAGTACTTATCCTAATTACCTGTAATATATCTGTGAGTATAATAGAAAATATTTTTAAAAAATTTCCGTTCCTTTACTCCTATAAATCCCCATTAAGCTAATACAAAATTCTGAAAAAGAAAAGTAATTTGTTTAATTACTTTTACGCTTTATACAACAAAATGCGAGTGACAAAAATACTTTACAAATTGGTTGATCAATTACTTATAGGCAAGGAACACTATGTACAATTTGAATAGAATTCTTTAGGTGAGGTCTATATGTAAATCTTCTCTCTTATAAAATCGTAGTTCATTATACTAAACTCTATATCTGTATAAAGAAAATCTGGAAATATTACAAAATTAACATAATTCTTTTAGTTAGATTTTTTAATATCATTATTTGCTCATAAAAATTAAAACCGATTAATAATCACCCAAACTTCCTCATTGATAATGAGAATTTAGCTGCCAAAATATCGTCCTAAAACCATCCTAATTGACATGTTCAGGGATCTGACCTCACATGGACCCCTAAATAATACATTTGTGTATCATAAAAATTACAAAAAAAAAAAAGACAAAGAAAAAGAAGAATTTGTGGGTTGCAACTTCTCGGGGAAATTCTAAGACAGACCGGGTCTGTTGAAGCAAGTCGGTCTAACACTATTGGATGCCGGGACAAGATGTATTATTCTCAAACACAAAGATGATGTAGATGCTTTTTACCGTCTTGTCCCTGCATCCAATAGTGTTAGACAGATCGGTTCCAATGGACCTGATGTGTCTTAGAATCACCCAACTTCTTGCCAAATCGACCAGACCACAAAAGTCAAACATCAAGCTTTGTTTTTATAAGAAGCAGGCGGACGGACAATTAGCTAATAACTCCATACGAAATACATAGTGTATATCTTGATACAAGTTGTGACAAAATTAACAACACACAATTTTAACAAAGTTATTAAACGAAGAGGAAAATGCCTTCTCTGCTCGAAATTCTTGAAGTGAGAACTAGATGGTGTTTGATCCACGACGAAGACAAATTATCGAGTAGTAGTACTGATTCAAAGTTTTTATGCGATCTTCGTAATCTCCTAAGATATGGACTTAACGACAAACTCTTCGGAGATATGGAGATGTCTTTCTGGAAAGAGCTTCAGGAATTATTCATGGTGCCTAAGCTTCATCAGTTATCTGACGAGTACAGAACAATCAAGAGAAATGAACTTGTGATAGCTTTCATCATTTTCCTTCTTCAACTACTAGTGTATCATAAAACATATACTAGCTCATTTGACGATCAAATCGACAGTATCCAGAAGGAGCTGAGATTTCTTGTTACCGTTCTTGAGGATACACCACTGCAAGGCTCTGAGCTTGAAGAAGTCGAGAATCTCATGGTAGAATTTGAAGCAGTAGCCAATGGTGCTGGAAGTTTAGTATATTCCTTATTTTTCTCCACGGATTCACTCAAAGAAAGCAAAATGCATAAGGCGCTCGGTGCTCTATCAAAATATATCGACCTTGTGAAAGGTAATATCACCAGATTATTATTTCTGCTGCCGCTTATCATCAATGTTGATGCAACTCCAATTATGCCTACTGTTGATTCGCTCTTCATTGTTGATTCTCTCCTCTATGATCTCGAGGATATAATGAACCGTGAGGATATTTTGTTTGTTGATATGAAGGGTCAAATTAAATCAATCCATCAAGGTTTAATGTCTTCGCTGTCTTTCATCAAAGATGTAAAGGTGCTGAGACCTTCAGAGATGGAAGAATTTAAAGAACCTGTGATACGAATTAAAGATGTGGCATATGAAGCTGAATTTTTGATCAACTCTTATTTGGTTGGAGATGTTCCTTTCTGGTATCTCACCATTAGGCTCCCTGATGTGATCCACAAGATTAAACTTATTAGGAGTGGACTAAAAGAAATCAAGACAAATTATTTAATTATTACAGACAAAAGTGCAGCGAAATATAGAGAATTACTTACTATTTTGTAGAAACTTATATATATATATAACTTGAGATACTTGGCTATAACTCGTATTCCGGCACCAATAGGCAACCTTGTGAACCTGGAATTTCTTCTTATTGAGATTAATAGCAGGTCTGAAATGGACAGTTTTTATATCCTCAAGAATTCTGAAAATGGTGAAGCTGAGATACCTACGAATAACCCCTGAAGTAGAATTCAACAAAGATTGCGATAGCTCCCAAATGGTCATCGACAACCTAGAATTTCTTTCCAATGTTTGTATTTTCAATCTCAAGGATGAACAGATGTTAAAATGTTCACCCTATCTCCGAAAACTCAAGAGGTGGTGGGCGGCGGGTAGGATGGCCTAGGAATTAGGTATTGGCTGATACCATGTTATAATATGAATTCCCCTTGAATATTATTATCAAACCAAAGAGAGTTTATACTTTATATAGAGTACAAATAAAGACTTGTAAAGGAAATAAACAACTAAGCATAAATAAATAAATAAGGAAATAATAATTAAGAGACCTAGACTAATATTATTCTAACATGTTAGATAATATAATATCTTTCCATATCTGTCTAGTATTTATGTTAATTTAGGTTTTTTCATGTTTCTTTGTATTTATCTTTTCCTTATTTATAGTTAGGGTTTTTTGTTTACTAAGTACATGTATCTCTATAAATATGTTACTCAGTAATACAAGTTCCCTACGGGGTTTTCTCTAATCTAACATGGTATCAGATTCATGATCTCTCGATCTCTCGCTTTCGCCGCCATCCTCAAGTCGTCATCCTCGTCCGACCCCTTATCTAGTTTAGTTTTCCTTTATGTAATTTTTTTTTCTTTCTTTCTCCTATGGCCGCCGCTGCCATCGCAAGCTTCTTCTCCTTATCTCATTTTCTCTTCTTTTTGTTTTCCTATAGCCGCCGCCGCCACCGCCTTCTTTTTTTGGCTGCAGGCCGCCGCGCTTAGCGGCCGCCGCACCACCTTTGGATGAGCCGCCTTTAGTTTTGTTAGTTGCCGCCGTTCACCCACGAAAAACGAGGACTTAGAGTCACCGCCTTCTCTCTTTGGCCGCGAGCCGCCGCCTTTAGTTTTGTTAGTTGCCTTCGCTCAGCCTCGAAAAATGAGGACGTGGAGCCGCCGCCGCCGCCGCCTCTTAAGGCGGCCGCCACCTTTTATCTTTGTCTCCATCTTCTTCTCAAATTCTCTATGACCGGATTTCTATGGTCTAGTCTCAACATTCAAAACTCTCATGTTTCGACTGCGGGGGAGTGTTAGAGAATATAATATCTTTCCATATATTTCTAGTATTTATGTTAATTTAGGTTTCTTTATGTTTCTTTGTATTTATCTTTTTCTTATTTATAGTTAGGTTTTCTTGTTTACCAAGTACATGTATCTCTATAAATATGTTACTCAGTAATACAAGTTCCCTACGGGGTTTTCTCTAATCTAACATGGTATCAGAGCCATGGCTTCGAGCCATGGTCTCTTGATCTCTCGCTTCCGCCGCCACCCTCAAGTCGTCGTCCCCGTCCAGCGCACCTTATCTAGTTTAGTTTTCCTTTATCTAAATTTTTTTATCTTTTCGCCGCCGTTGCCACCTATGGCCGCTGCAACCTCTTTTTTATTTTATGTCTCTGCCGCCGCTCATCCTTGAAAAACAAGGACTTGGAGCCGCCGCCTTTTTTTTTATGCCGATGTCGTGCTTATCCTTAGAAAACGAGGACTTGGAGCAGCCGCATTTTTATTTTATGTCTTCGCTGCTCACCCTTGGAAAACGAGGACTTCGAGCCGCCGTCTTTTTATTTTATGCTGCCACCTTCTCTCTTTGGCCGCGGGCCGCCGCACTTAGTCACTGCCGCTTTTAATTTTGTTAGTTGCCGCCGCTCACCTTTTGAAAATGTGGACTTGGAGCCGCCGCCACCGCCGCCTTTAATATTTGTCATTGTCTTCTTCTCAAATTCTTTATGACCAGATTGCTTTGCAGTCTCAACGTTCAAGACTCTCACGTTTCGACTGCGGGGGAGTGTTAGATATTAATATTTTTCCATATCTTTCTAGTATTTATGTTAATTTAGGTTTCTTTATGTTTCCTTGTATTTATCTTTTCCTTGTTTATAATTAGGGTTTTTTGTTTACCAAGTACATGTATCTCTATAAATATGTTACTCTCCCTACGGGGTTTTCTCTAATCATCACCTCACTCAACTTGAGTCACTAAATATGATCGCCTTCCCCTTCCGGGGACTTTGGAAGTCCCAAAAAATGAACTTCCCCTCGAATATCAAAAAGCTGACTCTAACTGGGTTGCGCTTGCCTTGAGAAAAGATGTCGATAATTGGGGAATTGCCAGGCCTTACGGTTCGTAAATTAGGATATCTTGCCTTTGTAGGAGCACGATGGGACACCAGATATGGAGAGTTCCAGCAGCTCAGATTCTTGAAATTGAAGAGATTAAGTTTTGTTCAATGGAATGTCTCGTCAAGTGACCATTTCCCCAAGCTTAATCAATTGGTGTTGCATGCCTGCAACAATCTGAAAGAGATGCCTAGTCAAATCGGCGAAATTCCAACTCTGCAGATGATTGAGGTGAAATGGTGTAAAAAATCAGTGGCAAAATCTGCTCTGCAAATTCAAGAGGAACAACGTGACATAGGAAATGAAGATCTCAGGGTCGTTATCTCGTAGCCCACACTTATAAGAGCAATATACCAAGGTTCCAATTACATTCCTTTATTTTCATGATAGTTTGAGAAAATAAAATATCATCACATTTTTTATTTTTTATTTATGCCAATAACAATCTGGTTAAGTGATATCGGTCTCATTGTTAAATGTGAGTTCAAATGTTCGAATTTAATTCCCATGGTTATAATACAAAAAAAGGAAAATTTATGTGTTTCTTCCAGCCATGACAGGATTTCATGAATATTTTTTGGTAAGCTCAGAAAGGAAGAAGGTCACACCACTTGTATTTTGCATTGCATTTTTTGGCGGAGCTACAATGATGTTATAGAAGCTGAAGCTTGAAAATTTGGTGGTTCCATATATATATATTTTTTTCTAGATGTTGTTTGATAATCGTCCGCCCTGCACCCACCCCGAGAATATGCTTCAACAGGAATCACACAAGGGTAGATTAGAAACCCCTGGTAAAATGCCCTCCCGTCACCCAGCGGATAAAATACATTACATAACTTATCTTTCTATGAAGATCAAACGTGCTAATTATTGTTCCATTTTTTTCAAATATTTTGGTTTCAAGTTTTAAGTTTTAACTCCCTGATGTTAAGAAGAGATGGATGTGGAGAAGGTTTTGTTAATCACGAGATGTGGCGTGGTGGTAGCTCACATCGTCCCTTAACTATGAGGTTGGGAGTTCGATCCTCGCTCATAGGAATGGAGCACATTTTGTGGCCAGCCATTTACCTTCAATGGGAGAGCTTCCGCGGCGAAAGAGATTAATCACTGCTGCCGGCGATGGACACTCTTGATTCATACGGAAAAAAAAAGGAGAAGGTTTTGTTTGATGGTGGTAGTTTCTGTAAATAAGGTTTGAATTCTTCAGCTTCATTTAGTATATAGTAAGATGACTTTGTGGATAAACCAGCCATATGTTTGTTTGATTAACCTTTTGTTCAAATGAATTACTAATAATCACTTTATATTGATTTATTAACTAGATGTAATCCTGTGCCACGGCACGGGAGATTGGATATGTAAAAAATAAAATAAAATTTATCATTATATAATTTATTTAATTAAAATTAAAAAAATTAAAAATAAAACACTATTTATAATATTAATAAAGTAAATATTAAAAATTAAAAAGAGGTAACTATTACTAATGAAAAAATTGACTCAATTTTATTTGTTATCTTTTGGAAAATTTATTTATATGACGTATTAGATCTTATTATTCATTTTAAAATAATAATAATAATAATAGATGATTCGTAAGTTTAATTAAATAGTTATTAAAGAATGACTAATAACTATTACTATAAGTCAAATGGATATAGAGAATTATATTTTATTTGAATTTGAATTATATTGATAATGACAATTTAGCTGCCAAAATATCATCCTAAATCCATCCTAATTAACATGTTCAGGGATCTGACCTCACATGGACCCCTCAGTAATACATTTATGTATCACAAATTTACAAGAATAAAGAAAAAGAAGAATTTGCGTGTTGCAACTTCTTGGGGAAATTTTAAAAACAGATCAGGACCATTGAAACCGGTTTTTCTTGTTGTGGAACTCAGAGTCATATTCCACCAAATATAGAAATAGCGAGGGAAATATTGTACTAGAAAACCACACTAGATTTAATTCCCAGGAAAGATTGGAGGCGTCACAACGGTCGCGCTTAAAACCCAACCTCCTCGACAGAATTAACTAGACGAATTTAATAGCACAATATAACACTATAACTATAACTAACAATGGCTACTTGAAGAATAGCACAAAATAAAGAACACCAAATTTAACGAGGTTCGGCTAATTTAGCCTACGTCCTCGGACCCCACCAAAATATTTCACTAAAGGACTAAAGTGAAACTATTACAAACTATAGAGGAAGAAAGAAGAAATTGCTAAAAGACTTAGGCAATTTGGGATATCTTCTAAGGTGAAGAGAAGACCCACTTTTATACAACAAAAGAGCCTTCCACTTCAAATGTTTTCCTATGTGGGACTTTTACTCTTCTTTTGAAATGAGCCATTCTTCAACAAATCTCCACCTTGGCGAATTTCAAAATCTTCAACCTCCTCATCAAACGGGGTCACCAAAACCAATCTTCAAATTTTGACAATGTTGATCAAGTCCAAACAAAATTTGAACTTGATTGCAGTCACAACTTTTGTCAACATATCAGCAGGATTCTCAGTAGTATGGATCTTCTCGATTCTGACTCCACCTTCTTCAAGTATCTCTCTTATGAAGTGATACCGAACATCAATGTGCTTCGTCCTTGCATGATAAACTTGGTTCTTTGCTAAATGGATAGCACTTTGACTATCACAATGTATTTTCACATGCTTTTGTCCAATCCCCAGTTCACCAAGCAACCCTTGAAGCCAAATTGCTTCCTTTACAGCCTCTGAAATTGCCATATACTCTGCTTCCGTAGTAGACAGAGCAACCGTTGACTGTAAGGTAGACTTCCAACTGACTGGTGCTTTAGCAAGAGTAAATACGTAGCCTGTAGTTGATCTACGCTTATCTAAATCACCAGCATAGTCTGAATCGCAATATCCGACTACATACTCACTATGTTCCCGCTCAAATATCAAACCAACATCAGCTGTGTCATGGATGTATCGCAAAATCCATTTCACAGCTTGCCAATGTTCCTTTCCAGGATCATGCATATACCTGCTCACAACCCCCACTGCTTGGGAAATATCAGGCCTCGTACACACCATAGCATACATCAAGCTACCAACAGCATTTGCATACGGTACTTTTGACATGTATTCCCGTTCTGCATCAGATTTCGGTGACAAAGCGGCGCTAAGCTTAAAATGAGGAGCAAGCGGAGTACTAACTGGTTTTGACTTTTCATCAATGCCAAAACGCCTCAACATCCTACTCAGATATTGTTTCTGAGTCAAACAAAGCCTCCTCAATTTTCTATCTCTGAAAATCTCCATGCCGAGAATCTTCTTCGCCTCACCTAGATCCTTCATCTCGAACTCCCTTTTCAAATGAGTCTTCAACTTCTCAATTTCTATTAGATTCGGGGAGGCAATCAACATATCATCAACATACAGAAGAAGATATATGAAGAATCCATCTTGTAGCTTGTGCAAATACACACAATGATCGTATTTGCTTCTTGTGTACCCAATTCCCATCATAAACTTGTCAAATCGCTTGTACCACTGCCTCGGAGATTGCTTCAATCCGTACAACGATTTTTGAAGTTTACAAACCAAATTTTCATTTTCAGCAACTTTGAATCCCTCTGGCTGAGTCATATAGATTTCCTCTTCCAAGTCTCCATGTAAAAATGCAGTTTTTACATCCAACTGAACTAGTTCAAAATCCAACTGTGCTACCAAAGCCAACAAAATTCTAATGGAGGAGTGTTTTACAACTGGAGAAAACACCTCATTATAATCAATGCCCTCCTTCTGAGCGTAACCTTTGGCCACCAATCTGGCTTTGTAGCGAACATCACCTTGGCTAGGAAATCCATCTTTCTTTGCAAATACCCATTTGCATCCAATTGCCTTCTTTCCCTTCGGGAGACTGGCCAGTTCCCATGTTTGATTCTTATGAAGGGACTGCATTTCTTCACTCATGGCAATCCTCCACTTATCTTTCTCTGGTCCTTTGACTGCTTCAATATAAGTGGTAGGAACATCATCAGCGGCAATTGCAGATGCACAAGCCACCATATCATCAAAGCGAGCAGGCTTTCTGATTGTCCTCTTTGGCTTGCTAGTTGCAATTGATTCAAGTTGCTGTGGAAGTTCTTGGGGTTGAACTTCCTCTTCTTCAAAATCTCCTTCTACCGTAGGAGAATGATCAAGAGTTTCTTGATCTGCTGGGACAACAAACTTTTCAAACTCCACCTGTTTGGGAGTACCATCCTGCTGTTCTGCATTCACCTTTTCCAACATGGTAGATTCATCAAAGGTGACATCCTTGCTAAAGATTATTTTCTTTGTCTCTGGACACCAAAGGCGATAGCCTTTTATACCAGAGGTGATCCCCATGAACACTGCTTTCTTTGCTCTAGGATCCAACTTTGATTCCTTAACATGATAATATGCAGTGGAACCAAACACATGTAAGGAATCATAATCAGCAGCAGGCTTTCCAAACCATTTCTCAAATGGTGTTTTTCCATCAATAGCAATAGATGGTAGACGATTAACGAGATGACACGCATATGTCACAGCCTCAGCCCAAAATTCTTTACCCAACCCAGCATTGGATAACAAACACCGAACTTTCTCCAGCAAAGTCCGGTTCATGCGTTCTGCCACTCCGTTCTGTTGTGGTGTATGTCTAACAGTGAAGTGTCTGACAATGCCTTCATCCTCACAAAGTTTTTGAAATGGACCACTCCTAAATTCTCCACCATTGTCTGTACGGAGACGTTTGACCTTTTTATCAGTCTGAGTTTCCACCATCTTTTTCCATTTGAGGAATACCTCAAACACTCCATCCTTCGTCTTCATCGTATACACCCAAACTCTCCGGGAAAAATCATCAACAAAGGTTACAAAATAGTGTTTCCCTCCCAAAGAACTCGTTTTTGAGGGACCCCATACATCCGAATGAACATAATCCAAGATACCCTCAGTATTATGGATTGCTGTTCCAAATTTAACCCTTGTTTGTTTCCCATGAACACAATGTTCACAAAACTCCAATTTGGAGTATTTCACTCCTTTCAACAATCCTTGATTTATGAGGAGATTCAAGGATTTTCCACCTGCATGTCCCAAGCGCATATGCCATAGCCTAACTGCTTCTGAATTCCGATCATCAACAGTAACTGCTGCTACTGCACCCACAACTGTACCACCCATGTAGTGATACGTATTGTTGTTCTTCCGAATTCCCTTCATTACCACGAGTGCACCAGAGATGATCTTCATCACCCCATCCTTAGCTCTTACTTCAAAACCTTTCGATTCTAAAGTTCCAACGGAAATAAGGTTTTTCCTCACTTCTGGTGCATACCGAACACCCTTTAGGGTTATGATTGATCCATCGTGATTCTTCAAGCGAACTGAACCAATCCCAAGTGTAGTAAGAGGAGCTTCATTTGCTGTGAAGACAACGTCATTTTGTTCTTTGAAATCAAATAACCAATCCAAATGTGGTGTCATATGATGACTACATGCTGAATCCAGCATCCATACTTCAGAAGCACCGCTGGATGATGTCGCCAATGAGAAGTCCGATTCGGCATCATCACACGCGGTTACATTTGATTCCGCTACGGCCTTAGAATTGCCCTTAGTTGTCAGCTTTGGGCAATCTCTCTTCCAGTGTCCTGTTTCTCGACAGTAGGCACACTCGTCTTTGCTTAGTTTATGCCTGGACTTGGATCTCCCTTTCTTTCCTTTGTTTTTGTTTTGTGAACGACCTCTGACGAACAAAACCTCTGCATCTCCGCCTGAACTAACTTGCTTGTCCTTCTTTCTCAGCTCATAACTGTACAGGGCAGCACAAACTTCGCTAAGAGATACAGCAGCCTTCCCGTGAAGTAGAGTGGTTTCAAGAAACTCAAACTCCTCAGGAAGGGATCCCAGCAACATCAGAGTCAAATCCTCGTCTTTAAAAGTCTCATCGAAATTGATCAAATCGGTAACCAGTTGATTAAAACTGGTAATGTGACTATTCATAGTGGAACCCGAAACAAATGTGAAGCGAAAGAGCCGCTTCTTCAAATGGAGCTTATTCTGACAACTTTTCTTCAGAAACTTCTCCTCCAGTGCCATCCACAATTTATATGCCGAGTTTTCTTTCGAAAACGCATATCTCTGCTCTCTGGATAGACACGAACGAATTGTTCCACATGCCAACCGATTCATCATACTCCAATCTTTTTCCTCAATATCATTTGGTTTCTTTTCTTCAATAGCTAAGTATAGACCTTGTTGAAAGAGTGCGTCTA
Organism: Buddleja alternifolia; assembly: GCA_019426215.1. NCBI lineage: Eukaryota > Viridiplantae > Streptophyta > Magnoliopsida > Lamiales > Scrophulariaceae > Buddleja > Buddleja alternifolia. Next base: position 25,559,725 of record CM033407.1, read on the forward strand.
CAACTTCGCTTTGCCACATACCAAAATGGCCTGTGCCATCAAAAGACTCCACTGCCAATCGCGTATTCGCCACAGTGGTTCTCGCCCAAATGGACGACGACGATGCTTTTGAGGTGTCTTCCATTTTTTGTTACAAATTATTCTTCAAGAGCCCTCCAAATGCGAAAGCCAAATAGCCCGGGAAAACTTTTCTGATGTGGAAGATCAGATTAAACTGCGACCACAGAGCATACTCAGAATACCCGAGCTCTGATACCACTTGTTGTGGAACTCAGAGTCATATTCCACCAAATATAGAAATAGCGAGGGAAATATTGTACTAGAAAACCACACTAGATTTAATTCCCAGGAAAGATTGGAGGCGTCACAACGTTCGCGCTTAAAACCCAACCTCCTCGACAGAATTAACTAGACGAATTTAATAGCACAATATAACACTACAACTATAACTAACAATGGCTACTTGAAGAATATCACAAAATAAAGAACACCAAATTTAACGAGGTTCGGCTAATTTAGCCTACGTCCTCGGACCCCACCAAAATATTTCACTAAAGGACAAAAGTGAAACTATTACAAACTATAGAGGAAGAAAGAAGAAATTGCTAAAAGACTTAGGCAATTTGGGATATCTTCTAAGGTGAAGAGAAGACCCACTTTTATACAACAAAAGAGCCTTCCACTTCAAATGTTTTCCTATGTGGGACTTTTACTCTTCTTTTGAAATGAGTCATTCTTCAACATTTCTAACGTCATTGGATGCGGGGACAGAATGTATTATTCTAAGACACACAGGTGATGTAGATGCTTTTTACAATCTTGTTGTCCCTGCATTCAATGGTGTTAGATAGACCGCCTCCAATAAACTCTCGGTGTGTCTTAGAATCACACCCAACTTCTTGCCAGATCGACCACACCACAAAAGTCAAACATCAAACTTTGTTTTTCAAAGAAGCAAGCGGACAATTAACTAATAACTCCACACGAAATACAGAGACTTAGTGTATATCTTGATACAAGTTTTGATTAGACAATTTCAACAACACACACAAAATATAGTTTTAGATAAAGACTTCCCGCTATTAGTATTTGGGTCAATGGTTTCACTAATTATTTTATATAAGAAGCAACACCCCTAATACAATATAAATCATAATTTTTTAAAAATAAATTAGAGTCATTTTTCAGAAGAATATTGAAGATAGTGAGAAACCAAAATTTGATACATTGTGGATGCAGCTATCTCGAAGTTTTATAGATCAAAACTGCTATATTTACAAAATTGACTTCAAGCTGTCACACTACAAAAATGTGTTCCTTTTATTCTAATAAAATTTCCAGCTTATGAAAGCATATAACTTTTTTGTTTATAATCCAAACGAGGAGGAAAATGCCTTCTCTGCTCGAAATTCTTGAAGTGAGAACTAAATGGTGTTTGATCCACGACGAAGACAAATTTTCGAGGTTTTTATGCGATCTTCGTAATCTCCTAAGATATGGCCTTAACGACAAACTCTTCGGAGATATGGAGATGTCTTTCTGGAAAGAGCTTCAGGAATTATTCATGGTGCCTAAGCTTCATCAGTTATCTGACGAGTACAGAACAATCAAGAGAAACGAACTTGTGATAGCTTTCATCATTTTCCTTCTTCAACTACTACTGTATCATAAATCATATACTCGCTCATTTGAAGATCAATTCGACAGTATCCAGAAGGAGTTGAGATTTCTTGTTACCGTTCTTGAGGATACACCACTGCAAGGCTCTGAGCTTGAAGAAGTCGAGAATCTCGTGGTAGAATTTGAAGCAGTAGCCAATGATGCTGGAAATTTAGTATATTCCTTATTTTTCTCCACGGATTCACTCAAAGAAAGTCGAATGCATGAGGCGCTCGGTGCTCTGTCAGAATTTATCGACCTTGTGAAAGGTAATATCACCAAATTATTATGTCTGCTGCCGCTTATCATCAATGCTGATGTAACTCCAATTATGCCTACTGTTGATTCGCTCTTCATTGTTGATTCTCTCCTCTATGATCTCGAGGATCTAATGAACCGTGAGGATATTTTGCTTGTTGATATGAAGGGTCTGTTGAAAATCTTGATTGAGTAAATTGTGTTTAGCGCGATTTCATTGGAGATTTAAGTGAATTCCACATGTTGAGAGTGGAGTGTCTTTGGCTTAAATTAATATATGTTTTGAGTAGATAAATTTAGAGTATTTAATTACTCAAATTCGATTTCGGGTGAATGAGAAATTAATTAGCAAAGTGTATCACTTAAAATGTTTCTCATAATTGGAATCAATAATTGATATGAACAAACGCGAATAAATGATCTCAATTATACGATCGACGGCCGCGGTCGTATAAGAAATAGTTCATTTAGTTCGTGGTCTAAAATGTTCAAATCGGAAAATTGAGGGACCAATTTGAAAGGACTTAATAAATCAAAATTCAAAGTTTTGGGGTCAAAATTAAAGTCTGTGGAAAGATAGGGGCTGAATTGCACAGCCGGATGGTGCAACCGCCCACACCTAATCATTTCCCGAAAATAGTGGCTTGTTATTGGTTGAGAGTCGGGTGTACGGTACACCAGCCACACCGGATCATAACCATGTCAGGCGGATTTTATCTTTTAGGTCAGGGGTTGTTTTGAACAATTGCAACTCTTGGGGCTAATTTGAAAAGTCCGAAAAGGTGCAATCAGGGGGCATTTTGTCCAAAAGACACAACCTTTGGGTCTTTCTGCAGAAATCCGAAAAGTCACACTTTTTGACCCAAAACCTTTCATTCTCTATAAATAGCCCCCATAGTTTGGATTTATTTACACCAATATCATATTCTCTTCTCTCTTTTATTCTTAGTACTAATTTGAGTACTTTGAATATTCTTTTGTTTCTTAAATATTAATTTTAATATTTTAAGAATAGTGTTGAATATTAAATGCTAAATTGAGCATTTAAAATATTCTTGAAGTTCTTAAATATTATTTTAAGAATTATTTAGTACTAATTTGAGTACTTTAAATATTTTTAAATATTATTTTAATATTGTAAGAATAAGTTTGCATATTAAATGGTTAGATGCATTTAAGTCATCCATGTCCATCGAGAGAGTTTGGAACAAGTATTTTGTTCGCTAGGCTCGAAAATTTGTAGTGGTACTATTTTCGAGACGTTTGTCGTTGTATCTTGGGAGACAATTATCATATTCCGTGACCACCAAGTGCGGGGCAATATTGTCTTAAGGAAATAGGGTAACCCTTGCCTCGACATATCATTATCATTTTGCATCTTCATAAACACCGCCCGTTACGCTCTAGAATTTTTCCCAACAACTTAAGACAATATCCGGTGTGTTTTTGAAGATGATTTTATGTTCCGCTGAACAAACTTCATTTTGTGGAAAATATTATAAGTCAACAGGGAAGTTAATTTTCTTTCAAGTCTATATTTATAATTCAACTTTTGAAGAGTTACTGACTCTAATTCAATTCTTATGCATGAGGCCACCAAGTGAGTCACGTCCACTGATAGAATTTCAAGCAATTCGTACTACTCATTTGTCGGGGGAAATATCCGATGGAAAGGTAAAATTCAAATTGAACGAAGAAATATTCAAATTTCCATGGTGTCAAGGATATTAGTCAAATACGTGGAAGCAATTGGAGGTGAAATATTGGTCACGAAACTAATAATGAGATAAGTTCATTATATGAATTATCAATTTTATAATTGCTTCATTTAATTACATATTGTGTTGAATAATATTAAATGTGATTTAATATATAGTTATGCAACAATGATGTAATCATGTTAGATAAATTTGAGCATGCGGTATTACGTGATCAAATATTTAATTATATTTTAGCTTTGTGATTTATTCTTGATAAAGAATAAATAATTGTGCATGCATAAAATTACTTTATTTTTCTACGCATATATGAAGTAATTGTTTAGTAGTTTTCTTTCGGCTTATGAATAAATGCAATAAGTGTGATTCTTCACTATGTTTGACAATCTTTAGTATAAAGCCTGATCACAATGAATGAAAAAAAAATGCATTAATTAAATAGTTGATTTAAATTGATTGCATGTTCTTTTCATGTGATAGTGACGTTTATTTAAAGAAGTCAATTTTGTGTTAAGAATAATTATTGCATTATTTAGAGTTGTAGCCTACAATTTTCACCATAAAAGTGAAATAGTTGTTGAGGCTAAACTAGTCATTGTTTCGTTTAAGCGAAAGAAAATCGAGTCTATTTTTAAGAAATTAAAATAGGCAATGTGTAACGTCGTCACTATGAACCTGTAAGGTTCTAAGTGAGAATTTTTTCAAATGTTTCATATTATGAAACATACTCTCCGAAGAGAGAAATGTGGACGACATATTGTACAAAGTACACAATTTGGTCAAGAATAAAGGATGTTAATGGTCGGAGTAAGATCGAGAAAGTCGATCAAATGTCTAAAATTAAATCCGAGAAAATGACCTTAAGGCCTTAGACAATTTGGTAAAATAGTTGGTGCACTGACAATATTCGGAATAAAGATAAGTCAAAATTGTCTTTAATCGAGGACAAATTGAACCATATAAATGGTGGGTGTTCGTCTAAGACGATCCCAACCACACAAAATGTGTGTGATCATCAAGACAAACCAAGCTAGGCAAATGGTGGGTGGTCGGACCTTACGCTCTCTACTGTAGTGAGAGGTAACTAAACGAATGGTGGGTCGACACCGGTGCTACACATACATCCGAGCTGGAAAGGCAGATGTATTGAGTATCACGAGTAATTGACGTAATGACCTTTTGAAGGCATTGATTAGAGTTCGTAGATATATAAAATATGCTATGACTTGTGACTACTCTATACTTTATATCCAAGTGTACCAATAGAATACACTGAGGGAAAATGGATATTCTTTATTGGCTAGATTTTGTGCCACCTTTTCGATACATTGTACAAAATAGTCGACAGTCGAAAGGGCACAAAATAGCATGTAAAGTGGTAGTCTCGACACATATGTCGAAGATATAAAACCATTAGCAGTGATTTTAAGTGGCATTGTCTCTATTGATTGAGTAAGATCAAATGAGAATGTATGGATCCAAATGTATGCCTAAAAAAGATCAAATAAACTGCATATCGATGGGAATGGGCCTCAAACCTACATAATTAAGAATCGACATAGTGGAAACCCAACCTTGTTGACTGGAGATCCCAAGATCTTGGTTCAATGGGAGAACGAAATTATGAAGATTCAGTGATGCACTTGAGGAGTTTAAAACACCTACCCATTCCTAGGATAAACAAGTGCAACCTGCAGAGCGTAGCTGAGGTTAAGCAAGTAGCTTTTAATGATTCCTATACTGTCTAAATGTGTGACGCAACAAAGTGGGGTACGGCAGGGTACTCTTTATTGGAGATCACCTATGTAAGTGAGAAGTGAGGGCCGCTTCAATATAGTAAACACTTATGAATCCAAGATGGTGTTCCATGGCCAAAACGGACCCAATTGAGAACAAAATCTGTTAGAGAAGTTATTGTGTGAGTATCATTGTCTTGGTTTACACAAACGGCTGACCAATTCAAGACATCACGTTCATTGGGGAGCCAAGTAAATCCGATGGTATTTCACTAAGGAAGGTTCAAAGCCACAAGCTACCTCTCCTGATGCAATAGCTTTTCGCCCGAACTCTCTCATTGTCTGCATAGTCTGCATTGCGTCTGCATTTGCATTAATTTCATTCATGGTGGGTATGTTGAAAATCTTGATTGAGTAAATTGTGTTTAGCGCGATTTCATTGGAGATTTAAGTGAATTCCACATGTTGAGAGTGGAGTGTCTTTGGCTTAAATTAATATATGTTTTGAGTAGATAAATTTAGAGTATTTAATTACTCAAATCCGATTTCGGGTGAATGAGAAATTAATTAGCAAAGTGTATCACTTAAAATGTTTCTCATAATTGGAATCAATAATTGATATGAACAAACGCGAATAAATGATCTCAATTATACGATCGACGGCCGCGGTCGTATAAGAAATAGTTCATTTAGTTCGTGGTCTAAAATGTTCAAATCGGAAAATTGAGGGACCAATTTGAAAGGACTTAATAAATCAAAATTCAAAGTTTTGGGGTCAAAATTAAAGTCTGTGGAAAGATAAGGGCTGAATTGCACAGCCGGATGGTGCAACCGCCCACACCTAATCATTTCCCGAAAATAGTGGCTTGTTATTGGTTGAGAGTCGGGTGTACGGTACACCAGCCACACCGGATCATAACCATGTCAGGCGGATTTTATCTTTTAGGTCAGGGGTTGTTTTGAACAATTGCAACTCTTGGGGCTAATTTGAAAAGTCCGAAAAGGTGCAATCAGGGGGCATTTTGTCCAAAAGACACAACCTTTGGGTCTTTCTGCAGAAATCCGAAAAGTCACACTTTTTGACCCAAAACCTTTCATTCTCTATAAATAGCCCCCATAGTTTGGATTTATTTACACCAATATCATATTCTCTTCTCTCTTTTATTCTTAGTACTAATTTGAGTACTTTGAATATTCTTTTGTTTCTTAAATATTAATTTTAATATTTTAAGAATAGTGTTGAATATTAAATGCTAAATTGAGCATTTAAAATATTCTTGAAGTTCTTAAATATTATTTTAAGAATTATTTAGTACTAATTTGAGTACTTTAAATATTTTTAAATATTATTTTAATATTGTAAGAATAAGTTTGCATATTAAATGGTTAGATGCATTTAAGTCATCCATGTCCATCGAGAGAGTTTGGAACAAGTATTTTGTTCGCTAGGCTCGAAAATTTGTAGTGGTACTATTTTCGAGACGTTTGTCGTTGTATCTTGGGAGACAATTGCCATATTCCGTGACCACCAAGTGCGGGGCAATATTGTCTTAAGGAAATAGGGTAACCCTTGCCTCGACATATCATTATCATTTTGCATCTTCATAAACACCGCCCGTTACGCGCTAGAATTTTTCCCAACAGGGTCAAATCAAAACAATCCATCAAGGTTTAACATCTTCGTTGTCTTTCATCAAAGATGCAAAGGTGCGGAGATCTTCAGAGATGGAAGAATTTAAAGAACCTGTGATGCGAATTAAAGATGTGGCATATGAAGCTGAATTTTTGATCAACTCTTATTTGGTCGGAGATGTTCCTTTCTGGTATCTCACCATTAGGCTCCCTGATGTGGTCCGCAAGATTAAACTTATTAGGAGTGGACTAGAAGAAATCAAGACAAATTATGATCACATTGGAGCCTTAAAAGTTGCAAATGAATTCAGTGAACAAGTATCGTTGCAACCCAATCGAAGTTCAGTGGTTGATGACATTATAGTCGGATTTGAGGAAAAGGCAATAGATATCTTGGAACAACTTGTGGGAGGAACAGAGCACCTGCAAATAATTTCAATTTTTGGAATGCCTGGACTTGGCAAGACAACTTTAGCAAAGAAATTATACAATCATCCCTTGGTTAATTATCACTTTCACAAACGCTCGTGGTGCGTAGTTACCCAAACATATTGTAGGAGAAGTCTACTGATTGAAATTCTGATTAGTTTAGCAAGTGAGCTTGATAGAGCTATGGTCTTGAAGATGGATGAAGAAAGACTGGAGGAACACATCTACAAAACTTTAAAGGGAAGGAGATACCTAATTGTGATGGATGATGTATGGGATTCATGTGTGTGGGATGATTTGCGAAGATATTTCCCACATGATGGAAATGGGTGCCGTATACTATTCACCAGCCGGATTAAAGACGTGCCTCCTCCTAATACAGTTATTCATGAACCTCCGTCTTTGTCAAATGATCAATGTTGGGAGCTTTTAGAGAAGAAGGTATTCAGAAGTGAACCTTGCCCTCCACAATTGCTACGGATTGGGAAGGAAATTGCCGCTAATTGCTATGGACTTCCACTTGTAGCAGTTGTTGTTTCCGGAATACTTTCAACTGTGAATAGGGAAGAAAGTACATGGGAAAATGTGGGCGGAAGTTTAGCCTCATATATTTTTGATGAGCAGAACAATTCGACGATGCAAATATTGGACCTCAGTTACAAACATCTACCACATTATTTGAAAACATGCTTTCTTTATTTTGCAGCATTTCCAGAAGGCAGAGAAATTCCTGTTCGGGAGTTAATAAGGCTCTGGATTGCAGAAGGGTTCATACGGAAAGAAGAGATGAAGAGTTTAGAGAGCGTAGCGGAAGAATATTTAATGGAGCTAATAGATAAAAGCCTAATAATAGCAGCCAAAAGAAGATCAGATGGGGGAGTGAAAGCATGTATTATTCATGATTTATTGCGTGACTTATGCTTGAGAAGAGCTGAAAAAGAAAGCTTCATGACATTGGCGACGGACGAGTAAGTTCACTAGCTCTATCCATTTCACACCATATTAACTTTTAAATCATTTGGATTTTCTCTCATTTTTAATTTCCTTTTCAGTAACTACTCAATATACAAGAAACACCACCGCATCTGCTTATCTCCTAAAGTTTCGCCTCTATGTTCGCAATCTTTTGGCCTGCATGTTCGCTCTTTGGTTCATTGTGATCCGCCATCCCATCTTTCCAACATGAAATTACTTCGAGTCTTGACGAGGCATAGTAGGTATGTCGGGATTGAACTTCTCGTTCACTTGAGATACTTGGCTATTACTTGTATTCCGGCATCAATCGGCAACCTTGTGAACCTGGAATTTCTTCTTATCGAGAATAACAGGTCTGAAACAGACGAAAGAAAATGGACAGTTTTTATATCCTCGAGAATTCTGAAAATGGTGAAGCTGAGATACCTACGAATAACCCCTGAAGTAGAATTCGACAAAGATTGCGATAGCTCCCAAATGGTCATCAATAACCTAGAATTTCTTTCCAATGTTTGTATTTTCAATCTCAAGGATGAACAGATGTTAAAATGCTCACCCCATCTCCGAAAACTCAAATGCAAATGCAGGCCAGTTTCAGAGAACCATGAAGATGGAGACAAGCGCTATCCTGATCTCTGCTTCCTTACTCAGCTTGAGTCACTAAATATGATTTTCTTCCCCATCGGGGGACTTTGGAAGTCCCAAAAAATGAACTTCCCCTCGAATATCAAAAAGCTGACTCTAACTGGATTGCGCTTGCCTTGGGAAAAGATGTCGATAATTGGGGAATTGCCATGCCTTACGGTTCTTAAATTAAAATATTTTGCCTTTGTGGGAAAACAATGGGAGTCCAGAGATGGAGAGTTCCAGCAGCTCAGATTCTTGAAATTGACGAGATTAAGTTTCGTTCAATGGAATGTCTCGTCAAGTGACCATTTCCCCAAGCTTTGTCAATTGGTGTTGCATTACTGCGAAACTCTAAAAGAAATACCTAGTGAAATCGGCGAAATTCCAACTCTGGAGATGATTGAGGTGAAATCGTGTCAAATATCAGTGGCGAAATCTGCTCTGCAAATTCAAGAGGAACAACGTGACATGGGAAATGAACATCTTAGGGTCCTTATCTTGTAGCCCACACTTATAAGAGCAACATACCAAGGTTCCAATTACATTCCTTTACTTTCATAATAGTTTGAGAAAATAAAATATCATCACATTTTTTATTTTTTATTTATGCCAATAACCATCTGGTTAACTGACATCAGTCTCGTTTAACGTTAAACGTGAGTTCAAATGTTCGAATTTAATTCCCACGGTTATAATAAAAACAAATGAAAATTTATGTGTTTCTTCCGGCCATGACAGGATTTCATGAATATTTTTTGGTAAGCTCGGAAAAGAAGAAGGCCACACCACATGTATCTTGCATTACATTTTTTGGCGGAGCTACATTGATGTTATAGCAGCTGAAGCTTGAAAATTTGGTGGTTCCATATAATTTTTTTTTTCTGGTTGTTGTTTGATTTTGGTTTCAAGTTACAACTTTCTGATGTTAAGAAGAGATGGATGTTGAGATGACTTTGTGGATAAACCAGCCATATGTTTGTTTTGTGTCTTTTGACTAAACTTTTGTTCAAATGAATTACTAATGATCACTTGATATTGATTTATTAACTAGATGTAACCCCGTGCCACGGTAAGAGAGATTGGATATGTAAAAAAAATATTTAAATATATATATATATATATATCATTATATAATTAATTTAGTTATAATTTAAAAAAAAATTTATAAAAAGATGATCCAATTTAAATGATTATCATCGAATAATTTCTTTATATTATATTTTGATTAAAAAATAAAAAAAAACTATTACTAATATTAAAAATTAAAAAGAGATAACTTTTACTAATGAAAGAATTGGCTCAATTTTGTTTGTTATCTTTTGGAAAATTTATTTATATGAGTATTAGATCTTATTGTTTATTGTAAAATAATAATAATACATGATTAGTAAATTTAATTAAATAGTTATTAAAGAATGACTAATAACTATTACTATACTTCAGATAGATATAGAAGAATTTTTTTTTATTTGAATTTGAATTATATTGGTAATCTTATTTTGAATTCAAATTATGTTGGTGTTTACACTATAAAAAGTGCTCGAGCGCTCCGACCATTTAAGCTCGAGTAGGTTGCTCAGTTCCAACTCGAGCGAGTGCTCGAGTAGCACACCATAAAATAATTTGGGCCTTCGAAATTACAAAGTCCAAATAGCCCGAATTGTAGGCATTCGAAAAGAAAGAAATTAGGTCCATAATGAACCTAATTTCCAATCATCTGCAGAGGCGCGCTAATTTGAAATTATTTGAAAGAGCAATTGAAGACGGTTGAAGGCAGTTCCCGAAGAAAAGGAACGTGGGTTCCTCAAAGACCCATATATATACGAGCCGCGGAGAAGAGAAAGGAGACATCGCAAGATCATCAGACGTCTACATTTTCTTTCTCTTAGCGTAAATTAGGAGTAGTTCATAGCATAATGTAGGAGTAGCTCTTAGCGTAATTTAGGAGTAGCCATAGTGTAATTTACTATTCGACTCGATGAGATTTGCCTTCAAGGCTTGTATTTGCATTCGCGCATTCGATTGCTTGTAATGTTTCAGAATTGAAAACTTTCATGGAAATATAAATTATCTTTTATTCAGATTTAAGTATCGGATAGGTAATTTGTATCTTGACTTGAGTCTTTCGATTCACTGTTTTTCATATTCAAAATGAACAACTAACACTTCAATTAATGCGACTCGAACGCAGGGGTTGAAAAATAATACATTCGATCGAAAGATTCTCACGTAGGTATAAGATTATCTATTGTCAGATTAAGTATCTGAGAGATAATTTTTATATGGACTTGAATTTTTCCTTCACTGTATTATTGTTTCATTCGAATTTCGAAGACAATAATTAACACCCAAAATAATACATACGATCGAGAGATTCTCACGTAGGTATAAGATTATCTTTTGTCAGATTTAAGTATCTGAGAGATAACTTTTATCTGGACTTGAATCTTTCCTTCACTGTATTATTGTGTCATTCGAAGACGGTAAATATTTTAGTCAATTTGCGGTCCGAATAATTAGTTTAAACAACAAGCCGAAGTGTTAAATTCTGAACCACCGTTTAGCATATCGAACTCGAACGCGGGGGTTGAAAGATAATTCTAAGTGGAGAATTATCGCGGGACTTGGAACGCGCAGTTGATTCCTCCCTAATCTAGTTTGTTTTTATTTTCGAAACAGTTGGTCACCAACTTATTTTGAATTTTTAAAACGATTCTTTTGGATTAAGATTCATAACTATATTTATGGATCAACTTTGTTTAATCGTATTATAACGCTTGTTTAATAGTGATCTTATAATTAATTTGATATATTTTAACTATAATTCTCGGCTGGTGATAACTCCAGAGCAAATTACCTAATGCCAGAGCAGAATGCTTCAAATTAACATAATTACCCTTGATATAGCAATTATGTTCAGAAAAGCAAAAGGAATTCATCTCTGTCATCGCGGGTTTCTGTTCTAGAAGTGAATCACCAGTCCACCATAAAAACAGTGCAGCAAACTCTTTCAAACTCTCTACAAACTGTTCCGATATTCATTATTTATCTTAAATTAGCCGCCACATATCTATCTTCATTAGAATTTAGAAAACAATTCAACTCCATCAACTAAGGTCAATGATTCAATCTCAAAATTTATTCTTTCACAAAGGGATTACTAACTGTTGTGGAACTCAGAGTCATATTTCACCAAATATAAAAATAGCGAGGGAAATATTGTACTAGAAAACTACACTAGATTTAATTCCCAGGAAAGATTGGAGGCGTCACAACGGTCGCGCTTAAAACCCAACCTCCTCGACAGAATTAACTAGACGAATTTAATAGCACAATATAACACTACAACTATAACTAACAATGGCTACTTGAAGAATAGCACAAAATAAAGAACACCAAATTTAACGAGGTTCGGCTAATTTAGCCTACGTCCTCGGACCCTACCAAAATATTTCACTAAAGGACTAAAGTGAAACTATTACAAACTATAGAGGAAGAAAGAAGAAATTGCTAAAAGACTTAGGCAATTTGGGATGTTTACTAATGTAAATAGATGGTCACTTTTTATAGTGTAAAGAGACCACTCTTTACAACCATTTTCCAATGTGGGATATTGCTCAACTTTGAAATGAGTCATTCTTCAACAAATCTCCACCTTGGCGAATTTCCAAAATCTTCAATCTCCTCGTCAAACGGGGTCACCAAAAAATCAATCTTCAAACCTTGACAATGTTGATCAAGTCCAAACAAAATTTGAACTTGATTGCAGTCACAACTTTTGTCAACATATCAGCAGGATTCTCAGTAGTATGGATCTTCTCGATTCTGACTCCACCTTCTTCAAGTATCTCTCTTATGAAGTGATACCGAACATCAATGTGCTTCGTCCTTGCATGATAAACTTGGTTCTTTGCTAAATGGATAGCACTTTGACTATCACAATGTATTTTCACATACTTTTGTCCAATCCCCAGTTCACTAAGCAACCCTTGAAGCCAAATTGCTTCCTTTACAGCCTCTGAAATTGCCATATACTCTGCTTCCGTAGTAGACAGAGCAACCGTTGACTGTAAGGTAGACTTCCAACTGACTGGTGCTTTAGCAAGAGTAAATACGTAGCCTGTAGTTGATCTACGCTTATCTAAATCACCAGCATAGTCTGAATCGCAATATCCGACTACATACTGACTATGTTCCCGCTCAAATATCAAACCAACATCAGCTGTGTCATGGATGTATCGCAAAATCCATTTCACAGCTTGCCAATGTTCCTTTCCAGGATCATGCATATACCTGCTCACAACCCCCACTGCTTGGGAAATATCAGGCCTCGTACACACCATAGCATACATCAAGCTACCAACAGCATTTGCATACGGTACTTTTGACATGTATTCCCGTTCTGCATCAGATTTCGGTGACAAAGCGGCGCTAAGCTTAAAATGAGGAGCAAGCGGAATACTAACTGGTTTTGACTTTTCATCAATGCCAAAACGCCTCAACATCCTACTCAGATATTGTTTCTGAGTCAAACAAAGCCTCCTCAATTTTCTATCTCTGAAAATCTCCATGCCGAGAATCTTCTTCGCCTCACCTAGATCCTTCATCTCGAACTCCCTTTTCAAATGAGTCTTCAACTTCTCAATTTCTATTAGACTCGGGGAGGCAATCAACATATCATCAACATACAGAAGAAGATATATGAAGGATCCATCTTGTAGCTTGTGCAAATACACACAATGATCGTATTTGCTTCTTGTGTACCCAATTCCCATCATAAACTTGTCAAATCGCTTGTACCACTGCCTCGGAGATTGCTTCAATCCGTACAACGATTTTTGAAGTTTACAAACCAAATTTTCATTTTCAGCAACTTTGAATCCCTCTGGCTGAGTCATATAGATTTCCTCTTCCAAGTCTCCATGTAAAAATGCTGTTTTTACATCCAACTGAACTAGTTCAAAATCCAACTGTGCTACCAAAGCCAACAAAATTCTAATGGAGGAGTGTTTTACAACTGGAGAAAACACCTCATTATAATCAATGCCCTCCTTCTGAGCGTAACCTTTGGCCACCAATCTGGCTTTATAGCGAACATCACCTTGGCTAGGAAATCCATCTTTCTTTGCAAATACCCATTTGCATCCAATTGTCTTCTTTCCCTTCGGGAGACTGGTCAGTTCCCATGTTTGATTCTTATGAAGGGACTGCATTTCTTCACTCATGGCAATCCTCCACTTATCTTTCTCTGGTCCTTTGACTGCTTCAATATAAGTGGTAGGAACATCATCAGCGGCAATTGCAGATGCACAAGCCACCATATCATCAAAGCGAGCAGGCTTTCTGATTGTCCTCTTTGGCTTGCTAGTTGCAATTGATTCAAGTTGCTGTGGAAGTTCTTGGGGTTGAACTTCCTTTTCTTCAAAATCTCCTTCTATCGTAGGAGAATGATCAAGAGTTTCTTGATCTGCTGGGACAACAAACTTTTCAAACTCCACCTATTTGGGAGTACCATCATGCTGTTCTGCATTCACTTTTTCCAACACGGTAGATTCATCAAAGGTGACATCCCTGCTAAAGATTATTTTCTTTGTTTCTGGACACCAAAGACGATAGCCTTTTATACCAGAGGTGATCCCCATGAACACAGCTTTCTTTGCTCTAGGATCCAACTTTGATTCCTTAACATGATAATATGCAGCGGAACCAAACACATGTAAGGAATCATAATCATCAGCAGGCTTTCCAAACCATTTCTCCAATGGTGTTTTTCCATCAATAGCAGTAGATGGTAGACGATTAACGAGATGACACGCATATGTCACAGCCTCAGCCCAAAATTCTTTACCCAACCCAGCATTGGATAACAAACACCGAACTTTCTCCAGCAAAGTCCGGTTCATGCGTTCTGCCACTCCGTTCTGTTGTGGTGTATGTCTAACAGTGAAGTGTCTGACAATGCCTTCATCCTCACAAAATTTTTGAAATGGACCACTCCTAAATTCTCCACCATTGTCTGTACGGAGACGTTTGACCTTTTTATCAGTCTGAGTTTCCACCATCTTTTTCCATTTGAGGAATACCTCAAACACTTCATCCTTCATCTTCATCGTATACATCCAAACTCTCCGGGAAAAATCATCAACAAAGGTTACAAAATAGTGCTTCCCTCCCAAAGAACTCGTTTTTGAGGGACCCCATACATCCGAATGAACATAATCCAAGATACCCTCAGTATTATGGATTGTTGTTCCAAATTTAACCCTTGTCTGTTTCCCACGAACACAATGTTCACAAAACTCCAATTTGGAGTATTTCACTCCTTTCAACAATCCTTGATTTAGGAGGAGATTCAAGGATTTTCCACCTGCATGTCCCAAGCGCATATGCCATAGCCTAACTGCTTCTGAATTCCGATTATCAACAGTAACTGCTGCTACTGCACCCACAACTGTACCACCCATGTAGTGATACGTATTGTTGTTCTTCCGAATTCCCTTCATTACCACGAGTGCACTAGAGATGATCTTCATCACCCCATCCTTAGCTCTTACTTCAAAACCTTTTGATTCTAAAGTTCCAACGGAAATAAGGTTTTTCCTCACTTCTGGTGCATACCGAACACCCTTTAGGGTTATGATTGATCCATCGTGATTCTTTAAGCGAACTGAACCAATCCCAAGTGTAGTAAGAGGAGCTTCATTTGCTGTGAAGACAACGTCATTTTGTTCTTTGAAATCAAAGAACCAATCCAAATGTGGTGTCATATGATGACTACATGCTGAATCCAGCATCCATACTTCAGAAGCACCGCTGGATGATGTCGCCAATGAGAAGTCCGATTCGGCATCATCACACGCGGTTACATTCGATTCCGCCACGGCCTTAGAATTGCCCTTAGTTGTCAGCTTTGGGCAATCTCTCTTCCAGTGTCCTGTTTCTCGACAATAGGCACACTCGTCTTTGCTTAGTTTATGCCTGGACTTGGATCTCCCTTTCTTTCCTTTGTTTTTGTTTTGTGAACGACCTCTGACGAACAAACCTCTGCATCTCCGCCTGAACTAACTTGCTTGTCTTTCTTTCTCAGCTCATAACTGTACAGGGCAGCACAAACTTCGCTAAGAGATACAGCAGCCTTCCCGTGAAGTAGAGTTGTTTCAAGAAACTCAAACTCCTCAGGAAGGGATCCCAACAGCATCAGAGCCAAATCCTCGTCTTTAAAAGTCTCATCCAAATTGATCAAATCGGTAACCAGTTGATTAAAACTGGTAATGTGACTATTCATAGTGGAACCCGAAACAAATGTGAAGCGAAAGAGCCGCTTCTTCAAATGGAGCTTATTCTGACAATTTTTCTTCAGAAACTTCTCCTCCAGTGCCATCCACAATTTATATGCAGAGTTTTCTTTTGAAAACGCATATCTCTGCTCTCTGGATAGACACGAACGAATTGTTCCACATGCCAACCGATTCATCATACTCCATTCTTTTTCCTCCATATCATTTGGTTTCTTTTCTTCAATAGCTAAGTATAGACCTTGTTGAAAGAGTGCGTCTACAACTTCGCTTTGCCACATACCAAAATGGCCTGTGCCATCAAAAGACTCCACTGCCAATCGCGTATTCGCCACAGTGGTTCTCGCCCAAATGGACGATGACGATGCTTTTGAGGTGTCTTCCATTTTTTGTTACAAATTATTCTTCAAGAGCCCTCCAAATGCGAAAGCCAAATAGCCCGAGAAAACTTTTCTGATGTGGAAGATCAGATTAAACTGCGACCACAGAGCATATTCAGAAGACCCGAGCTCTGATACCACTTGTTGTGGAACTCAGAGTCATATTCCACCAAATATAGAAATAGCGAGGGAAATATTGTACTAGAAAACCACACTAGATTTAATTCCCAGGAAAGATTGGAGGCGTCACAACGGTCGCGCTTAAACCCAACCTCCTCGACAGAATTAACTAGACGAATTTAATAGCACAATATAACACTACAACTATAACTAACAATGGCTACTTGAAGAATAGCACAAAATAAAGAACACCAAATTTAACGAGGTTCGGCTAATTTAGCCTACGTCCTCGGACTCCACCAAAATATTTCACTAAAAGACTAAAGTGAAACTATTACAAACTATAGAGGAAGAAAGAAGAAATTGCTAAAAGACTTAGGCAATTTGGGATGTTTACTAATGTAAATAGATGGTCTCTTTTTATAGTGTAAAGAGACCACTCTTTACAACCATTTTCCAATGTGGGATATTGTTCAACTTTGAAATGAGTCATTCTTCAACACTAACTCCTAAGCCAATCAATCGTGAACAATTCACTTAGATTTTTCTCAAAAGTTTTATTATTTTTGCAAGTTTAATCTAAAAACCCATCAGATTATACCCAAATTAGGTTTTCATTTGTCAAATGTTTGCAATATTGTAACCCTTTTGAAGGACAAAGGGCCTGCATATGTCGACAATACAGGTTAGTTATTATAAAACATAAAATTTATAAACCTTTGATACTTAAAGGTTCATAAAATCAAATGGGTCACTGTCGTCATGTCTTCCCCAAAAATATCCAAAAGCAAACCCCATGCTTTCAGATATTCTTCATTCACGTCGATCAAAATTAACAGATCTAGAAATGGTAGAGAATAACAACGAAAAATGAGAGAAATTGCGTTAGGCGAAATCCTAGCTGTAATGCGAGTGAGTCTAGATGAAAGGTTTGTTAGATCGTGAGAAATGGACTACTTCGGAAAGAGGAAACCCAAGGAGGGCAAATAAGTCAATTAGAGCCTTTTGCTCTGGCATTAGGGCAATTGCTCTGGCGCTATCACCAGTCATAATTCTCTTGGTTCGAATATAATTTAGAAAGTTTGACGGTATCTGATTCAAATTAGAATTTTCGACGTTATTTATTGTTACTCCAAACAAATAAAATTGTTTGATATTCGTTACGAGACCTACTGTTAAAAGTTTGTTTAGTCTTATAATTTAAATAAACTGTAATCAAATCATAACAAAGTTTATCGTTTTGTTTTTTTCTTATTAACTCCCGCAAGGTTATCAAGATTGAATAAGTTCAATTGCATTTGACTTATACATGAAAGCGCTAATCCATGATTAACATTTTTAATACAAATTTTAAAATAATTTATATCAGGCACTATCACCGTGCATTGCACGGTGCCCACTACCTAGTATAATCAGGTGTTCGCGGTTTGATTATTCGTTTGAACTAAATTAAAAATCGAAATATCAATTCTGGTGAAATTTTTTGATTCATTTCTTGTTTTTTATTTTTTTAAAAAAGAAAATTGATTGTTCGTTCGAGTTCGGTTTTAATTTTAGAAATTGTAAACCGAAATTGATTTATATAAAGATTATTATTTTATATAATTAAGAAAGATATATATTATTTCAATATTACATCTAACAATGGCCATCGTCTTTTAGAGTAAAATTTCATTTTAAAAATATTCATAAAAAGTATTTTTCAATCAAAAGTATTCATACCACGAACTTTTATTTAAAGAAACTCAGATAATCAGATAGCTAAGAATAATAGGTCTCGATTGGATGCTACACCATTTTCTATTTTTTCAATTTTTCAGAGATTTTTTCCATTAAAAATGGATTTGTTTGATGTTTTTTGAAATATTTCAAAGGAATGCTACGCTCGATTTCCCTAAAAAAAATCTCAAATTTCTTTGAAAAATGGAT
Source organism: Buddleja alternifolia (assembly GCA_019426215.1). Lineage (NCBI taxonomy): Eukaryota > Viridiplantae > Streptophyta > Magnoliopsida > Lamiales > Scrophulariaceae > Buddleja > Buddleja alternifolia. The sequence continues at coordinate 25,578,483 of CM033407.1, forward strand.
ATAAGTAAATTTCTCTAAAATTTTCGTCATAAAAGTCATTTTTTACTATTCATGAGTAGACATCTCACCCGCCCCAACAACTAAAACATATATCTGTCAATGTTTTAACATAATCATTCAAATAATCAGATATCTTAATTCAAAATGATACAATGTACAATATAAAATCCATTTTGAATAATTTTAGATGTGTTAATCGATGAATCTAACTTAAATATGTCTAAATTTTTTAAAAGAAACAAGAAACAGCATCCTGTCCAATCAGGGTCATACCTTGTTTTTCCTCTTGGGTAAATAAATTTGCGTAAATATGAAAGAATTAACAAAGTTAGACAAAAAGTTACATGAATAAAAATAAAATTATCTTTTTTTTTCCAGAGAGAAATAAATTTTAATCGAAAAACATCTAATTATAAAGTCCCTCCACACTGAAATCAAAAGACCTCACTACATTCACTCATCGTCGTTGGACCATGTGAGCTACATACTTCAACAATAGGGTTAAGAATATATATCCATAGTCTGGAGAAGGAAAAAAATTATACTAAATCAAATTCAATGGACTTATTATCTATATGTCTCACGCAGTAAGGAGTATTGTGTGCAGTTCTTACACAACTTGTGCGAGAGAGATGATATGTAATTCACATTCGGACCACTGAACTCGGTCTAAGCTAGATGAAAACGCTCTAGCTAAGAGCGGTTTCTGCTATTTTCTTTTTAAAAAATAGTAATTTAAAACGCGCTTGGCAAGCGCATTTTGTACTAGATTTTAAACCCTATTAACAATTATGTTATTTAAATAATAGTAATTATTTTTAAAATTTTCCCTTATTCTAGATCTCAAGAGCTTTTGAAGATGAACACTCCAGAGAACGGCATTTTCACGGTAATTAGAATGTGAAGAGGAGATTTTTTTTTAATTATTTCTCCACATATTACATTTTCTCTCGCTCTACATCCTAGCCATCTGTAATATAATATGAGTGATTAGGATGTGTAGATGAAAATTTTAATTTTTTCTCAATATTATAACTTTTTCTAAGTACTTATCCTAATAACCTGTAATATATCTGTGAGTATAATAGAAAATATTTTAAAAAAATTTCCTTTCCTTTACTCCTATAAATACCCATTAAGCTAATACAAAATTTTGAAAAAGAAAAGTAATTTGTTTAATTACTTATACGCTTTATACAACAAAGTGCGAGTGACAAAAATACTCTACGAATTGGTTGATCAATTACTTATAGGCAAGGAACACTATGTACAATTTGAATAGATTTCTTTTGGTGGGGTCTATATGTAAATCTTATCTCTTATAAAATCGTAGTTCATTATGCTAAACTCTATATCTCTATATAAAAAGATAATGAATAAAGAATTATTAATCGGAGTGATGTCTCTCTCTCTCTAAATTCTACCCTTTTTTTTTTTCTATTTTCCTCCGCGGCGATGACTTGGTGTAACAGTCGTCTACTTCACCACTGTTACACCACCATCATCGTCGGCGGGTTGAGTTGGAGCACCCTTCTTCTAGTTGTACATCACATTTTCAAATCTGACGAGGCGGATATGGATCTATCGAGACAGAAACAGATCTGACCAGATGAAAACGGGTGATACATAAGTTTTTATATAGCATTCTAGATATTTTATTTAATATTTTATTTTCTCTATCGTATGAGACTTTGCTTTCTCTCTCGAATGAGAGTTTCGTCTCTTATTGAATAGGAGTTGCATAAGAATTTTCTTGTGTTCGTTTGTGAGTTCTTAAGATTTGTTATGTTCAAGAAACTGATCGTTTGAGTCGATATGAATTGTATTGTTCCAGGTGTTGTAAACTTTCGATTGAATGATATATAAGACCGATTTTTCTAAAAAAAAAAAAAAAAACTCTTTATCTCTATAAAGAAAATCTGGAAATAATTCAAAATTAACATAATTCTTTTAGTTAGATTTTTTAATATCTTAATTTGCTCATAAAAATTAAAATCGATTAAATTTCGTATAGTAATAATCACCCAAACTTCCTCACTGATAATGACAATTTAGCTGATGTAACTCCAATTATGCCTACGGTTGATTCGCTCTTCATTGTTGATTCTCGAGGATCTAATGAACCGTGAGGATGTTTTGATTGTTTAACGTCTTCGCTGTCTTTCATCAAAGATGCAAAGGTGCGGAGATCTTCAGAGATGGAAGAATTTAAAGAACCTGTGATGCGAAATATAGAGAATTACTTACTATTTTGTAGAAACTTATATATATATATATATATATATTAATGGTGTCACAAGAATATTAAACTATTTCCAATTAAGAAAAATTGATGCAAAACTAATTTATGAATATATACAATAAAGAAATTAACTCATTTATTATAGTAGTGTAAACATTGGACATCATTGATTTATTTTTTTTCAAAAGTCTAGGTTAAGTTAATTATTAATGCAATTAATCTATTTTTATAGGGTTATTTTAATCTTCACAAACAAGTTAAGAAATGTAAATTATTTTTGTTTTCACAAAAAAGTTAAGAAATGTAAATAATCAATTTATTTTCACAAAAAAGTTAAGAAATGTAAATAATAGAGTATGGATAATATGTGATTATTTACATTTCATAACTTTTTTGTTAAAACTAAAATAAATCCATAGTAATAAATTCATGTTATCCTCTAATAAAAAGTAACAATTATTATTGTTATAAAATGAATGTGCATGAACTTGATATTAATAGTTCACAAGTGTGTTCAATGGATATGTTTTTAGATATCTCCACTACTCTCACTGCGACAAAGTTGGGCGCCCATGTTAAGATCCTTCACATAAAAACTAGACGAGTCAAATTCAACAAAGCATTGGATGTCACAAGTAATTGGCGAACAAAAATAAGATTTTTCACAATACGAGGAATACTAAAATGTTATGAAGATGAAAGGGATATAAGGTAATGGAGAGAAATACTAACCGACGTGGGAGATAAGGAGTACAACACCATTACCAACCTTAATTGATTTAGATAAATCACAAGATATAATAGAATAAAGGTTAACTTTGTGCGGTGTCATGTGGGCACTCGCCCCCCAAGTTCATGTACTGCATTCATCAGGTTGTTGGATAGACAATGTGGAGAAAAGAGTGGCAAAGAAGGTCGGCTGACATTGCTGGAATTGGTGCACCGGCTGAGAGTGCTAGGGCCCGAGCTTCTGAGAGCTAGGCATGGACTGCTAAAATTTATGCCCGGATTGTTGATAGTAAGGCACACCCGACAACTAAAAAGAATGGTTCGTGGAAGCGATCTGTTGGAGCTTAAACGAGGAAGGTCCAAGGATGTCGGGCGTGTTCTGGATGGACTGAAAATTTGAAGACCCAGACTAAAAGGCCTGCTGCTGACCCAGAGTGGTATACTGGTGTAGTGGCCCAAAAAGGTGTTGGGCTGATAGGTATTACTTTGTCAATGAATATAAAGGGTAGAAGTGACCCTAATTTTGGTGAGTTGTTATATACTTAGAGTTGGGAACAATGAGGAACCAACTGATAATGAAGGTAACAATAAAATTCCATATGAGACGATTATTGAGTATAACAATGAAGAAGAATCAATAAACCGTCTTATTATGACTATTTTTCTAGATTTGAGAAAAAAAATTCACTCAACTATTTACATGAAAAATCGGGGAATATTGGCAGCTAAGAATGGCCATGTTGACAAACTGAAGTTCCTAGCGAGAATACAACTCAAAGTATTATAGATCACTGAGTTTACAAACATCAAATGGTATCCACTTTCTCATCTCAATTAATAGAACAACAGAAATTGTAAAGGGCAAGCTTAGTGTCATAGAAAATGCAATTGAAATAGTACAACCACAAAAAAAAAGGAGAAAGGAAAAAAATCATAGGAAGAAGAATTAATGCAATTGGAACTCCTAAATAAGTTTCTATACTGGGGGGAAATTCAAAATAAATACACCACCGATTATGACGAAAGTATGCGCAAAGAGGACAAAGTAGCTGACAACAAACAATAAGGAATATGAGACATCAACAATGTAAGTTCAAGTGATGAGAAATTTAGCAATTTAAGGAAAAAACTATAAAAATAAATTCGTGAAGTAAAGTAAAAACAAGGTTATAACGTCCATTAAGTTTACAAGAAAATGACTAATTAGACATTCATATAATATTAAACCTTTGTTATTTATATTTCGTGTTATTTATCATTTTAATTTTTTTTTATTGTATGTCATTTTAATTTATTTATCATCTGCAACTGAGATTCTCAATTCTCTTGGTTACAACATTAAAATTATGTTTGTTTCCATAACTTGCATGAGGAGAAGAAAAAAAAATATAGTCAACATATTAATCAATTACGGAAGCAACGAAAGATGTGCGTGCATTCTCTTACAATACATGTTATGAGCAAGCAAATTGACTTTGAGATAATTTACAACTTATTTATATGAAACATTTTGAAGTATACTTATTAATAAGATGCTACATCTTTTATTCATATTTGTTGTACATATTATTATTCTTATTTATCTAATTTTTTAATTATTTTAATATATTCATATAAACAAGTGCAACACACGTGCTTTTTACTAGTTTGAATAAAATTCTTTAGGTGAGGTCTATATGTAAATCTTATCTCTTATAAAATCGTAGTTCATTATGCTAAACTCTATATCTCTATAAGGAAAATTTGGAAATAATTCAAAATTAACACAATTCTTTTAGTTAGATTTTTTAATATCTTCATTTGTTCATAAAATTAAAACCGATTAAATTTCATATAGTAGTAACCATCCAAACTTCCTCACTGATAATGACATTTTAGCTGCCAAAATATCATCCTAAATCCATCCTAATTGACATGTTCAGGGATCTGACCTCACATGGACCCCTAAATAATACATTTGTGTATCACAAAAATTACAAGAAAAAAGAAAAAGAAGAATTTGTGTGTTGCAACTTGTTAGGAAAATTCTAAGTCAGATCGGGTCTATTAGAATCGGTCTGTCTAACAACATTGGATGCAAGGACAACATGTATTCTTCTCAGACACAGGTGATGTAGATATTTTTCACCATCTTGTCCCTGCATCCTAAGGTGTTAGACAAATCGGCTCCAATATAATAGACTTGGTATGTCTTAGAATCACCCAACTTCTAGCCCGATCGACCACACCACAAAAGTCAAACATCAAACTTTGTTTTTGAAAGAAGCAAGCGGACAATTAACTAATAACTGCATACGAAATACAGAGACTTAGTGTATATTTTGATACAAGTTGTGATTAAACAATTTCAACAACACGAACAAAATATAGTTTTAGCCTTTAGGATTAGGACTACTTGCATCCACGTCGTTGAAGGTTTTTATTTTTTTCATTCTCTTACTTATGACTTTAGATAAAGACTTCCCGCTATTAGCGTTTGGGTCAATGGTTTTACTAATTATTTTATATAAGAAGCAACACCCCTTAATAGTTAATACAATATAAATCATAATTCTTTAGAGTCATTTTTCAGAAGAACATTGAAAAGATAGTGAGAAACCAAAATTTGATTCAGCTATCTCGATGTTTTATAGAACAAAACTGCTATACTTACAAAATTGATTTCAAGCTGTCACACTACAAAAATGTGTTCCTTTTCTTCTACTAAATTTTCCAGCTTATGAAAGCATAACTTTTTTGTTTATAATCCAAACGAGGAGGAAAATGCCTTCTCTGCTCGAAATTCTTGAAGTGAGAACTAAATGGTGTTTGATCCACGACGAAGACAAATTTTCGAGGTTTTTATGCGATCTTCGTAATCTCCTAAGATATGGCCTTAACGACAAACTCTTCGGAGATATGGAGATTTCTTTCTGGAAAGAGCTTCAGGAATTATTCATGGTGCCTAAGCTTCATCAGTTATCTGACGAGTACAGAACAATCAAGAGAAATGAACTTGTGACAGGTTTCATCATTTTCCTTCTTCAACTACTACTGTATCATAAAACATACACTAGCTCATTTGACGATCAAATCGACAGTATCCAGAAGGAGCTGAGATTTCTTGCTATTGTTCTTGAGGATACACCACTGCGAGGCTCTGAGCTTGAAGAAGTCGACAATCTCGTGGTAGAATTTGAAGCAGTAGCCAATGATGGTGGAAGTTTAGTTTATTCCTTATTTTTCTCCACGGATCCACTCAAAGAAAGTAGAATGCGTGAGGCGTTCGGTGCTCTGTCAGAATATATCGACCTTGTGAAAGGTAATATCAACAAATTATTATTTCTTCTGCCGCTTATCATCAATGCTGATGTAACTCCAATTATGCCTACGGTTGATTCGCTCTTCATTGTTGATTCTCTCCTCTATGATCTCGAGGATCTAATGAACCGTGAGGATATTTTGATTGTTGATATGAAGGGTCAAATCAAAACAATTCATCAAGGTTTAACTTCTTCGCTGGCAAAGGTGCGGAGACCTTTACAGATGGAAGAATTTAAAGAACCGGTGATGCGAATTAAAGATGTGGCATATGAAGCTCAATTTCTGATCAACTCTTATTTAGTAGGAGATGCTCCTTTCTGGTATCTCACCATTCGGCTCCCTGATGTGATCCACAAGATTAAACTTATTTGGAGTGGACTAGAAGAAATCAAGACAAATTATGATCACATCGAAGCCTTAAAAGTTGCAAATGAATTCAGTGAACAAGTATCGTTGCAACCCAATCGAAGTTCTATGGTTGATGACATTATAGTTGGATTTGAGGAAAAGACAATAGATGTCTTGGAACAACTTGTGGGAGGAACAGAGCACCTGCAAATTATTTCCATCTTTGGAATGCCTGGACTTGGCAAGACAACTTTAGCAAAGAAATTATACAATCATCCCTCAGTTAACTATCACTTTCACAAATGCTCGTGGTGCGTCGTTACCCAAACATATTGTAGGAGAAGTCTACTGATTGACATTCTGAATCTGATTAGTTCAGAAAGTGAGCTTGACAGAGGTATGGTCTTGAAGATGGATGAAGAAAGATTGGGGGAACACATTTACAAAACTTTAAAGTGGAGGAGATACCTAATTGTGATGGATGATGTATGGAATTCACGTGTGTGGGATGATTTGCGAAGATATTTCCCAGATGATGGAAATGGGAGCCGTATACTATTCACCAGCAGGATTAAAGACGTGGCTCCTCCTAATACCATTATTCATCGACCTCCGTCTTTGTCAAATGATCAATGTTGGGAGCTTTTAGAGAAGAAGGTATTCAAAAGTGAGCCTTGCCCTCCACAATTGCTAGGGGTTGGGAAGGAAATTGCAGCTAATTGCTACGGACTTCCACTTGTAGTAGTTGTTGTTTCCGGAATACTTTCAACGGTGAATAGGGAAGAAAGTACATGGGAAAATGTGGGCGGAAGTTTAGCCTCATATATTGCTGACCAGAACAATTCGACGATGCAAATATTGGACCTCAGTTACAAACATCTACCACATTATTTGAAACCATGCTTTCTTTATTTTGCAGCATTTCCAGAAGGCAGACAAATTCCTGTTCGGGAGTTAATAAGGCTCTGGATTGCAGAAGGATTCATACGGAAAGAAGAGATGAAGAGTTTAGAGATCACAGCGGAAGAATATTTAATGGAGCTAATAGATAAAAGCCTAGTAATAGCAGCCAAAAGGAGATCAGATGGGGGAGTGAAAGCATGTATTATTCATGATTTATTGCGTGACTTATGCTTGAGAAGAGCTGAAAAAGAAAACTTCATGAAATTAGTGATGGACGAGTAAGTTCACTAGCTCTATCCATTTCACACCATATTAACTTTTAAATCATTTGGATTTTCTCTCATTTTTCATTTCCTTTTCAGTAACTACTCAATATACGAGAAACACCACTGCATCTGCTTATCTCCTAAAGTTTCGCCTCTATTTTCGCAATCTTTTGGCCTGCATGTTCGCTCTTTGGTTATTTGTGATCCGCCATCCCATCTTTTCCACATGAAATTACTTCGAGTCTTGACGGGGCATCATAGGTATGTTGGGATTGAACTTCTCGTTCACTTGAGATACTTGGCTATTACTCGTATTCCGGCATCAATCGGCAACCTTGTGAAGCTGGAATTTCTTCTTATTGAGAATAGCAGGTCTGAAATAGACAAATTAAAATGGACAGTTTTTATATCCTCAAGAATTCTGAAAATGGTGAAGCTGAGATACCTACGAATAACCCCTGAAGTAGAATTCGACAAAGATTGCGATAGCTCCCAAATGGTCATCAATAACCTAGAATTTCTTTCCAATGTTTGTATTTTCAATCTCAAGGATGAACAGATGTTAAAATGCTCACCCCATCTCCGAAAACTCAAATGCAAATGCTGGCCAATTTGGGAGAACCATGAAGATGGAGACCCGCGCTATCCTGATCTCCGCTTCCTTACTCAGCTTGAGTCACTAAATATGACCGCCTATTACTTCGAGGGACTTTCGATGTCCCAAAAAATGAACTTCCCCTCGAATATCAAAAAGCTGACTCTGCCTAATATTTAAATAGACTGTATGAAGAGAAATGTCAAATAAATAAAGTTAAAGATATATAAGAGGTGTAGTAAAATGAATACACTGTACCAATAAAAGTGCCAAAAATATATATACTCAGTCTATTTAACTTTATTTTAAATAGTAAGTTTAATCTAGTCGGTTTGACTCGGTGCTCACCCATCAAATAATCTGTAAGGACAAATAAATATTACATGCCTTTTGCTTTATTTTCAGTTTTTTATATACATTTTACTTTATTTTATATACATTTTCAGTTTACGTCATGATTGTCAAATTTATGTCATAATTGTGTAATTATTGTATAATGTATGTAACTGTGATTACTTCATATATTTATATCATTTTCTAATTTCCTTTTTTGTAATCAAATACATACCTATAATATTAAGTGAAATAGGTCGAATGCATGCCACAAAAAAAAATGGAATGAAGGTGATGACATAGTAAAATATGAAATTATAAAGTTAAAATGAAACAATAATATATGGAGGGTATAATTTGTTTTATATTTTTGGAAATTGTGTTATAAAATTATAAGGACATTTTGGTCCATTCTTCAACACAAAAAGAAGATTGGAGTGCCATTATCAAAATTAGAAGTGCAAATATCAATAACCTTATTTATTTATAATTTTTTTAAAAAAAATGATTCAATTTAAATGATAATCATCGAATACTTTCTTTATATGGGTATTCAATCCTAATATTTCGTTTAAGAAACAATAAAACACAATTAATAATATTAATAAAATTAATATTAAAAATTAAAAAGAGGTAACTTTTACTAATGATAAAATTGACTCAATTTTGTTTGTTATCTTTTGGAAAATTTATTTATATGAGTATTAGATCTTATTATTTATTTTAAAATAATAATACTACATGATTAGTAAATTTAATTAAATAGTTATTAAAGAATGACTAATAACTATTATTATAAGTCAGATGGATATAGAAGAATATGTTTTATTTGAATTTGAATTATATTGGTAATCTTATTTTGAATTCAAATTATGTTGGTAGTTAACTTATCTTGAATTTTTAAAATTGATTCTTTTGGATTAAGATTCATAACTATATTTGCCCACATTCAATTGACGAAATTATGCAATTACTTATGTGGCACAATTGAGTTCAATTAGTCTATCCATATGTGCGCTTACTTGAATAATCTCAAAGGTTGTATTTTATTATATATAGATTCTTGCAATTGCTTATTGATTTCTCATTTCACACCTCTTATTACATGTCATTTTTTTATTTGGGTTATTGTATAATCACTTTGAATCTTTTATTCCAATTTGTGTTTTATTTTGTATGTCATTGCTGTTGGGATTTAGTGCCAGATCAAAAACGAAAAAAAAAAGAGAGAGAGAGAGAGAAAAGAATGAGAAGATCAGGTTGAAGGAAATGAATACACGTTTGTTCCACTCCATACTTTGCTATAAGACACCTGCTATTCCATACATACATATGTATGTGTATAAATATATTATTATATATATATATATATATAATGGCAATAACCCCTTCATTCATTTCTCACATCAGGTACGGGTCTCCTCCTCTTATTTCTGGCTTCCTCTTAATATTTTTCCTTTTAATCGAGGTACGCATATCTCGGGATTACGCAGTGCATAATGTTTTGATGAGTTTTCAAATGAGATGAAGATTATTGAGTCGTAAGCCGCATTGAAAGGACTCATATTTTCGGTGTGTGCTTTTATTTATTAATTTATTTTATTTTGTATTGTTAAGTATTATTGCTAATCGTATGGACACGACCACATAAATGTGATTTTATAGTTTAAATTGCTTGCAAGCGAGATGATGAAAATGATTATCTGGTCTTATCGATTATTCTACTGGTGGATGACAATTGTTAAGCTATTGCTTCCTATAAAGCGTTGTTGATTCAGCTATTCGATACCGGGCTGGAGGATTCGCGGGATCCGTTGTGTAGCATTAAGCTGCCAGTAGATAGGCTTCGTCGTCCAGTGCCATCTCAAGGAATTGTTCGATTGATTGTTCTGATATTGGTTCTTGGGCCCTGGGCTGGACAGTTAGCAGGGTCCGCTGGATGGCATCGGACTGCCAATAAGGCTTCGTCGTCCAGTGCCACTTTTAGGTGTCATTTCACGGCCGGGATAGAGGTTTCTACAGCTGTGATTGGCGCCGCCATGTACCTAGGCATGGCCAGTTCATTTGTTCGGTGGGGTCGCTCCCTGCAAATGGAGGATAAGATATAGTAAATGTTCAGTTGGGAGTACCTTGTTTATTTGAGGAAAAGGTGAAAAACGAGTGTTCCAGGAGGCAACACCGCGGCGTCTTGATGTTTGACGGAACGCTAGCATTCGGTGGCGAAATGGAGGCTAATTATGTGCAGATTTTGTATATCTCGATTCTTCACATGCTTTGAGTCCTATTTTGATTAGAATTATTTTCTAACTAATAGAATTTATTCCCTAATCAATTAGGATTATTTTCCTTGTTTGTTAGGGTTTCTAACTTACTCCACTATTATAAATAGTAGTTCAACTTGTAATTGATTGATTCACTAAAAATTAAAGTAGATCTATTGTTGGCTCATGGATGTAGGCAGTTTGTCGAACCGATTGAACTACGAAAACTAGGCTATTTTGTGTCATAATATGAACAATTATACATACGACTCTTGATAATATTTTAGAGGATGACGATATTTGATATATTGTTTTGGGACTTGAGCGTCGAACGGCCAGAGAAAACTATCGACACCCTCTAATGTTTTATTCTTTTAAAAGTTTATAGAACTAGAAAATCAAATTATATGATACATAATTCACCTGCATCAATATCATTGCTCTAAATGTCAACTTATCAAGGACATCTAAAAATAATACAAAGAGAACATTTTCAACTTTACAAAGTGGTTGATGAGTGGATGTTGACGGTTGGTTTCTATGTAGGGAAAAAAAACCTAAACAAAAAGTTAGAAAAAATAAAACGGTATTCGCCGCCGCATTGTCGACCGTTGGATTCCATCCTTTTTCTTTTTTTTTTCCAATTTGAAGAATCGTTGAAAAAGACGAATCCCAGTTGTATTTTGCATTACTTTCTTTTGGCGGCAACTTTTAGCGACTGGTGGGGTCCCCAAAACGTGGGGTCCATGCATCATTAAGATGTCTCCGGAGAATGCTTGCCCTTGACGCCATGCCAGTTTTTCCCATGATAGCCGTGCGAGTCGAGCCGAACATAATAATGTTCAAGTTTGTTTAAATTATTATTATTGAGTTTTAAAATTTATTTTTGAATTTAATTTGATTGTGACGAATCGAGCTCAAACGAGTTTTAATAGAGTTGAACATGAGTCGAGTTCGAGTAGCTTGATTTTTCACATATTTTATCATTTTTTACAATCGAGTCCAGCTCGAGCCGAATTTGAGACTCATCGAACACACAAAAGTTTGTTCAAACTTAGTTTGAAATGTAAATTAATAGAGCTCAGACGAGTTTTTAGCGAACAATCTCGAGTCAAATATCGAGTAGTTTGATTCATCTTGAACCCGTATCCATGGCACACTTTTCGAGTTTTAGAATTAGGTGTGCACGGTCCACTTATTCGGTTGAACTAAATTGAAAATCGAAATGTCAATTCTAATAAAAAATTTTGATATTTTTGTTTTCTTTGTAAAAAAAGAGAATTGACTGTTCACTTTGAGTTCAATTTAATTTTTAGATCCGATTAATTGAATTAAAGTGAAATTGATTTATATAAAGATCTATTATTTTATATAATTAAGAAAATATATATTATTTCTGTACTACATCTAACAATGCCCATAGTCTTTTAGAATAAAATTTCATTTTAAAAATATTCGTAAAAAGTATTTTTCAATCCAAAATATTCATAACAAAATTTTTTATTTAAGAAAAAACTCTGATAATCAGATATGTAAATAATAGGACTCAATACAAAATGTCACCTCGAACTATACTCACTGTCGTATTTACCCCCTTGAACTAAATAACTTACCAAATTGGTCGCTCAATCAACTTTTATAGCCATCTTTTTTATTATATTAAATTATTTTTCAAAATTGTCCTTCTATCTTTTTGTGTATATATGACTTGAGTTGAAGCTAAATTTCTATAACTTTACACCATTTTACCAACAAAATTCAGCCTATTTATAATTTTTTTAATAAAAGCTAAGCTTATTTTTTTCTCCAAAATTTGTCAATCGATTTTTCATTCAGTTTTTTCACTTGGCGCTTTTTCTCAGTTTTTAAACACAAATTTTTTCACTTGATTTTTTTGTTTTAATCTTCTACCAATTTCTTATTCTATTTTTCACTTGGTTTGTCACACAATTTTTCACTTATTCTTTTCACTTGGTTGTTCGCTTGATTTTTTACTCGATGCTAATGCAAAAAATATTATGCATATGGTAAAAGATGCATTATACTATTGATATCTTTTTTGGGTGAGAGGTATTTATTCAATATTATATATCAAAATATGTATTTAATTTATTTGTGGTAATGCGTATGTATGAGTAAATATGTGTATTTAGATTTTCTTACTAATACTATTTTTATATTGTATTTTACTAGTATTAAATGCCACTATAAAAAAAAACTATTTACTCTTACACGGAAAATAACATGGTACATGTGGGGAGAGGTAAAATTGGTACTTACACTAAAATATTCTAATGCTAGCAAATATAAATTTGACCGAGAGACCAATTTGATACATTATATAGTTTAGGAAAATATATGTGACATTAAATATAATTTCAGGAGGGTATTTTGTATTTTGCCCCTAAATAATAATATGTGAGCCATATATTTCTTACATATCATTACAACAAAAATATTAACAAAAAATAACTTGTTAAAAACTAATAAATAACAACAATCTACAGTCAGTTATACCATTATCATTAAAGTTGACTAATACCTATTGGAACTCGAATTCAAGAGAGATGCAATTCTAGGAGAATTCAATTTTACCACTCAACTAAATGCCGTGCCTAACATATTCATTTTTGTTATCATTTTCATTTGGTTTTACTAAAATGGACACTTAGATTTCATCTATAATTGGAAAATGAATCAAACTATTCGATACTCGCTTCGAGATAGACCGTTAGAAGTTCGTCTTGGCTCATGTCATTTAACATAACAAATAAGCTTAACACAATTTTTTATTGGATAAGTTTGAAAGGTCGGCTCGAATTCGACTCGATTAGCTAGAAAATCATAAAAATATGTGTTAAAATATCTAGCTACACATGTTTGATTTGTTTCAAAGCTCGATTTGTGTTCAGTTCGAGATATAATCACACCAAACTCAAATGCAAATTTTGGAGTTTCAAGTCTGTTTGAACACTACCTTGTTCGGCTCTACTTGATATCGCATCATTTGCTATTAATTCCACATTTTCTTCTTCTTTTTCATATTTTTTTCATGGCCCGATGTTTAGCTTCAGGCCCAGTCCACTTCAGATGAGTTTGTTTTGCAAATACTCTAAGTCCCCAATATCAGGCCCAATATTGGCCATTACAGAGTTCCCAAGGCTTATAAGAAATGGTTATTTTTCAAACTCAAGTTTTATGATACTATGCATTTAAGCTGATTTTCGTATTGTAATGCTTGTTTGATCGTCATCTGTTAATTAATTTGATATATGATAACTATAATTCTCTTAATTGAAATATAATTTAGGAACTTTGACGACATCTGGTTCGAATTAGAATTTCCGACGTTACTTATTGTTACTGCAAACTATAGAGTTTTGTTTGGTGTTTGAATTTTGGTGAGAAAATAAAAAACATTGTACTATAAATTGACATGTGTAATTTTTTCCTCACCAAAATTCAAGAACCAAACCTACCCTTAAAAAAACTGTGGAGCCAATATTAAACATGGGGAAATAAATGATCAAGCAATGCAAATTAATGAGTTTCTCACAAGTAATTAGAATTCGGTAGGTATTAATGCTAAGTTAATCACATAAGCACTTTTCATGTGTGTTAATTGAATAGTTGTGAATAGGTGAACATATATATTATGATGACCATAAAAAATAATGTATATATAATGACTCGTGAAAGTAATAAGTAATAGGTTGTTTCATAAAGGTTGACTAATGAATTGAACTCGAGAAGGATCAGGAACTTGACAAATTTTATTGGAGATTTAATTTGATCGAACTTAGATTAAAATGATAAAGTGAATCTTATTCATCATGTAGTAATTAGAATACAAAATGACTAATTTTTAACAAGAGTATCATTGGGTTTGTCATATCATATGCTAATTTTTCTTTTAAAAAAATACTCGTTATTTGATTAATTAAGTTTGATCAAATCAGATTCTGATAGTGTTTTTTTAATCTCTAGACGAAGAGGGATTGAGTTCAATCAAATCAGATCATGATAGTTTTTGATTAATTGAGTTCGATAGTTCTTAATCATGGGTCATACAGACCCGATAAAACTCCAAATATGTTGAGAGAAGTCACAACTTGTGATAGCGTGAGAATGAACGCAAGACCTCTCATATGAAATTGAAAGTTGATTTTTTATTTTATTTTTGGTTATTAACCAAGGGTGTCCCCTAGCCGGACGCTGAAAACTAATTCCTTCGAAACAGAGTAATCACCGAAGTGGGTACAATCTCTTCCAACAATTTTTTTTTCCATACATACGATCAGAAATCGAATCCTAAATAACATACTTACGGAACCCGCTAAGCTAACATATCCTGATAGTTAAAGAAATTATTATCGTGACAAGGCCTTAAATATAACTAAGAAAATAATATTTATTAACAGTTGGAAATTTTGAACTGTTCATAATAGTGTGGTTTAGCTGGCAATTACATCATGATGTATGTTGTTATTAGCTATTGGTATAATAGCCAAGGCCTTTTTATTGCCATGCGGCTCGTGACAACATAATCTTTATTTTACAATAATTATTAATCAGATAAATATGTTAGCATTGGTAAATAATACAATGTCAATAAACTATGTTTTATTAAGTTATTATATAGTTGGGTATTTGCACATTAATATTTTGTTGTATGTTTGCAAATATAGGATTGTAGAGCATTATAGTCTGAATTGTTTTGGTCGACATTAATCGAATTAAATGACGAATGAATTATACATGTCATATAATTAGTGTTCAGTTTGAGAGAAAGTGAGTAATCACAAAGGAGATTAAGAGAAAAATCTTGTAGTACTTCGAAGTTTAAAGTAAAAATATCTTAATCTTCAATTTTTGGTGTAAATTTTAGATTAATAATGAAACAAAATGGTACTTAAAAATTAACGATCTAAGAAAAATAAATTTTAAGAGAAAAATTCACGATAACTAAAAACAAAGAATCATAAAAAATTTAGAATTCACTCTGCAAGATATATATATATATATATTTATATTATGCACTAGGATAGCTCTACATATATTCCACTATCAATGAAATTGAATACTAAAATAATAATGTGATCCTCACCATCTTTTGTATCCTCTTGGCCTTTTTTTTCAAAAAAAATATTTTTATCTCTTCGTAGAGGGTATGTACATTTATCTTAGGTAATAATTTAAGTGGTCCATATGGCATTGGCCAATGTCTAAAGATAAGTCCCAAGAGACAATAGATAATAGTTATTAATTTTCAGTTATTCTTTTTCTTTTAACTATTTACACATTATTGAAATGTAAATAAAATACAAGTACCCTTTTTTTTTTGGGTAAACAAATTCAAGTACTATCTTTATGATTAATGGTCCCTATCTATTTTTCTCTACTTCATTATTCATAAGTGTAAAAGTTTAAGTTTAAATTAGGTTCGAATAGCCATTCATATTCAAAGATGAATAATTATTGTTTGTATCGTTTTTTTGGAGTTTATTTCAACCAAATATATGAGTATAATTCACTTGTTATGTAATGAGCTCGATTTGATAAATCCAATCTCATTCAGAATTTTCAAAGTATAAATAGTCAATAGTCAATATTCAAGTATAACTTTTAAATGATAATAATAAAAAAAAAACCCTAAGAAATCTTAATGCTATATGTTATATTCGCCAAAAACATAGTGAGAGAATATCAATATTATCTTCTACTACTACACCATCAAGTTAAAAGCAAAAATTTAAACTAACTAAAAAATGTGGGATTATATGGAACTTATATTCACTTAAATGGTAAAAAAAAAAAAAGAGAGGAGAGATATTTCTCAATTTTCTCTCAAATTTAGCCATTATATTTGTATATGAATTATCTATTACAAAATGATCTTTCTTGTATTTCATTGCACTTTGACATGTTAAGTGTATGAGATATTTTCTTATATGAAAATTTAAAATGAAGTATACACGCTTTTTGTGTAAGTGTGTTACACAATACGAAATAAGATAATACTTTAAAATAGACTATCTCAAATATTATTTTTCATGTACTCTTCTTGCAAATCCTAGGCTGTGTTTGGTTTTGTATTCAAACCAATTTCGGCCAAAACTTATTTGTTTTATGTTTTTTGATCAAAAAGGATTTTTTTTGTCAAAAAAATTGTCAGCTATTGTCTCTAGTTTTGGGTGCCTACTAATTACATCAAGAACAATATAATTATTTAAAATTTATATTATATTATATTTTTCAATCATTAACTAATTATAAACACAACTTTTCAGATAAAAACTTACATGATTTGACTGCTACAGTAACATTTATCTCTTCTAAAAATAAAATTAAACATAAAACCAAACACATTTTCATCAAAATACACAACTTCCAATAAACCTTTTCACAAAAAAAAAAAAACTCCAAAACAAAACCAAACACGGCCTACAATTTGCAATATCAAAATAAATAAACAATGAAAAGACAAAATATTAACTATGCATTTATTTTATTTCTTATGATTATTATTGATCATGGTTTAAGGTAAATTACATAGTAATATTCCAAAGCTCATCATCTCTCTTGTCATCTACCTTAGACGCAACCAGAGATATATTTGCCTAACCATCCCATATATACACACATACACACACACACACACACATATATATATATATGTATGTATATTACCTCTCTCTCCTTCTCTCTCTATATATATTTAATAAAATATAAATAATATCTCTCGTCTCATATAAGCTAGGGAATTCCATTTCTTTTGATATTTGTTTTAAAAAGGAGTGGAATAACCAAGAAAAAGAAAGGAAGAGAAGGACAGAGAAAGTGAGAGGATTAGCATTAGCATACCCCCCTTCCTTTCTTTTACATATATGTATGTATATGTATATGTATATTCCTCTCATTAGATCTTGTTTTCATCAATTTCCATATCATCTATTCACCATTGGTGAGTGTTTTTTAAGAACGAAATTGAAACATTTTTCTGATTGTTTTGTTTGATTTCCGATTGCGCCTCGGTCTGATCTATATCAATTGTGAATTTTCTAGGTTTCGTGTTATTGAATCTCGATTGATGAATGAAGGATCCAATAATTGCGAATAGTTTGAGATTGAATCCAGCATTTCGCAGTTCGTATTTGATCGGTGACTTGGATAAGGTATGATTTTTGATTTGTTTTCTTTGTTTGTTGGATTTTAATTCACGCTTGGATCTGTTCGATTTATCTTTTCGATGAGAATTTTTTGATATTCGAGTGATTATGCATCGGTTACCTGCAATTTATGCGACTCAATTTTCATATTTGAATTGATTCACGCATTTTGACAGGATCAGAGAATTCTTCGTGATTGTATCAATACTTTAATTGCAATCGAATTGTGTGTTCGATTTGCGAGATCGTGTCCTTTTAATCTTCTTTAGTTGACATAGTTCTGTTTGGTATGTGGAATTGCAGAAAAAATGGAGACTGATCAAGGTAAGCTCTTTGTTGGTGGAATATCTTGGGACACGAATGAGGATCGTCTTAAAGAATATTTTGGAGCATATGGAGAGGTAGTGGAGGCAGTAATCATGAGAGATCGAACCACGGGCCGTGCTCGTGGATTCGGTTTTGTAGTCTTTGCTGACCCCGGAGTTGCTGAGAGAGTAGTTAAGGAGAAGCACATGATTGATGGACGAACTGTAAGTCGGCTCGATAAATCATCTAATGATCACAATGCATCCAAAATGCTGCACTTTGCATTGTTCAATAATAGCTATTCTTGAACTTAACATGATCCTGTGATGCAGTTTGAGTAAAATAAATTGATCACAAGTTACTTTTCCTAAAAATGAGGTAAAAACGTTATTAGAATTGGACAGACAGTAAGTTGGTTGGATTAATTATCTAATGATCACAACGCACCCGATATGCTGCACTTTACATTGCCAATAAAAATTATTCTTTAAGTTAACAGGATGACGTGATGCATTCTGAGTTAAGTAAATTGATAACACAATTATCATTCTTAAAAATGAGGTAAAATGTCATTAGAAATGGATGATGAGACAATAGTTTCCTCCTTGGTCTGAGTTTTTCGGTTTTCATGTGGAAAATTGAGCAAATATGCATAGGCTTAAACAAATTATAGTCTCAATAGTTATTCTTGAAGTTCTGGTCATGCAGTCTGAGTAAAATAAATTGATCAGAAATCACTATTCTTAAAAACGAGGTAAAAATGATATTAGAAATGAATTAGAAGACAATAGTTTCCTCCATGGTCAGAGTTTCTCGGTTTTCATCACTCACAACAAACACATTCCTCGGTCTCATTATTTGAACTATTCATTGTCTTTCATCTTTCAGGTGGAAGCAAAGAAAGCCGTCCCAAGGGATGACCAACACTTGTTAAACCGAAACAGTGGAATCAGCATCCAGGGATCACCTATCCTGGGACGCACTAAAAAGATTTTTGTAGGAGGGTTAGCGTCAACGGTCACCGAGAGTGACTTTAAAACTTATTTCGATCAATTTGGTACCATAACGGATGTTGTAGTGATGTATGACCACAACACGCAAAGGCCAAGAGGTTTCGGGTTTATAACTTATGATTCAGAGGATGCGGTCGATAGGGTGTTGCACAAAACCTTTCACGAACTCAACGGTAAGATGGTTGAGGTTAAACGAGCCGTTCCAAAGGAATTGTCTCCGGGGCCCACCCGGGGCCCACTTGTTGGTTACAACTACGGTTTTAGTAGAGCCAATATTCTCAACAATTATGCGCAGGGTTATAATCTAAGCTCACTTGGAGGATATGGGGTGAGGATGGATGGAAGATATAGTCCATTAGCTAGTGGTCGTGCGGGATTTTCGCATTTTGGTTCTCCCGCTTATGGAGTGGGTGTGAATGTGGAGAATACCGGGTTTGGTGGTGGGGGCTCCAACTTTAGCGGAAACCTAGGTTATGGCCGTGTCTTGAACCCTTATTTTGGAAGTAATCAAACTAGGTACAATACCCCTACCCCTATTGGTTACAATACAAATGGAACCCGAGGCGATTCCTTTCTCAATTCATCATCAAGAAATGTATGGGGAAATGGCGGAGTGAATACTAATTCGCCAAACAATGCCACCTCAGCTGGTTCGTACTTTGGTTCCGGAAGTGGCGGTTTTGGAGTGTTTGGAAACAATGGAGCAAATTGGGGGGCTTCTCCTATTGGTGCATCTCTGGGGGGAAGTTCTTCGGGAAATGTTGGCTATAGAGGAGGAGAAAATAATTATGCGGTGGGTCCTGGAGGATTTGGGAGGAGTGGTGGAATGGGTGGACCCGCAACATCCTCGTTTTCTGCCTCGTCCGGGGGTTATGAGGGGTCTTATGGTGATTTTTATCGCGGGGGTTCAGTGTATGGTGATCCAACTTGGCAAACTACATCTTCTCAGCTGGATAGTTCAGGTTCATTTGGTTATGGACTTGGAAATTCTGAAGATGTCTCTGCTAAAGATTCTGAGGATTATGGGGTGGGCTATGATATACCAAATAGACAACCCAATAGAGGTAATACTTTTCGTTCTTGCTCTCAAGTATTGTTATCTAAAGAAGTATATACTTGTTTGCTATAGTGTATGTGCTGGAAATGGATGGTTGAGATGAATGTCGTCTTGATGCACATAATGTTTAGATCAGCTACAATAAAATGGAACTCGTTTGATGAATATTTTCTTTTGCTTGCTTTTTTATCCAGATCATAAATCTAAAAAGAAGCATAATGTTGAACCAAGCGTGGTTTAGTTAATTACTTTTATTTGTTAGTTTATTTATGGGAATATAGTAGAACTTGAAGATTTTTAAGTTGTTAACTTTTTTCTTTTTCTAGTTTGTGTGTGAAAATCCATAAATGTCGCGAAGTGAATTGTCATATGTTTAGGTGCATTATGAACTTGTCAGATGTAAGCTGTTGAATCTTATTATTTGTTACGATTTTCATCGTGATTTTGCAAGAATTTAAAGCTGAGTTGAATGCTAAAGCGAGCTTGTCTTACCTATCTCTAAATGGCCTGATAAAGACAACATCAAAATTTGGTGTGGAAAGTGAAGATTCCAGGAAATTTGCAAGATCTATTTATAGCTATTCTCAACCATGGCAAAAACTCATTCATGCACATGAATTGAATTGGCTTTATTTCAAACTGAAAGCTTATTTACATGCTTTTCGTTTACAAATGTACTTATGATTGATTTTTGTTTTGTTGCATCTGTTCATAATCGAAATTAGCTTATAACTTTTGATTAAGCATCTAATAAAAATTCTGGCATAAAGTGTGGTGGACTTGTGATAGTCGATTATCAGCCTCTTTCCCTCTGTCAAATATATAACGAACTTCAGTCATGATTTGACCATCTCATGGCTTCATTCTAACTATATATCAAAATTAAGTTTTTGTTGATTATTTTGCTTATTGCCAAGATTAGGATTTATGCTGATCCAATAAGAATGGATTGATCCCATGTTTCTTTGAACTGAGTTGTTACGATCTTGGAACACTACTGAATATATTTGATACATATAAAGTAGCCTTAGTTGCATATAGTCATTGAACTTATGATAACATATCTGAAAATTTTAGTCCTAATCTCGTAAATTTAATTATGTAACTTCTATCCATAGGTTGGATTGAATACATATTTGTTTATCTCTAGGTTTGAAGCAGTGTGGCCTACATCAAAGTAGAGACAAATTGTGTCAGTACGCCACTCTTGTGGAAAATCATGCAAATATGCATAGGCTTAAACAATTGATATTCTCATTACTTACAATTTCAAAATTTGCAACAATCTGATTATTTGATAGATTAGGAAAAAGAACGAGACGGGAAGTGAAACTCAATTCTCATAAACAAATCTGTTATATAGAATGCACAGTATGTGAATATGAATTTGATAGCCTAACTTTCTGACAATGATTTTTTTCAGGAATTGCTGCGTAGGAACTTCCATAATTCTGGAGATGATTGTAGGAGAGGAGACTTTAAAAAACATGTGGGTTGTGAATTTTTCGTTCGTATCCCTAATAGATATATCTATTCAGCTTATGATGATTGTCATTATACAGAGCTAACAGGGGTTCTTGGTTCAAAGATTACAACTTTCAGAGAGAGCAGTTTCAATGGATTTTTGTGAAAGGTTTGAGGTTTGATTTTTAAGTATAACTTAGGTTCTTTTATCAGCATTGCGGTTGAGATGTAAATCAGATTGCGGGATATACACTGGAAGATCCATTCTACTCATGGTATGAAATTGAGAAGGTAGAGTTATTTTTGTATTTCTTTTTTTCGGCTTTAAAGACTTTTGAAGTTTTTTTTCGGGTTTTTTCGTCTGGGATTTGTATCGTTCTCAGAGTGTAATGTGAGTTTTCTCTGTTTGATTCGGTAGAGTGAAGTTTAAGAGGGATAGCCTTCAATAAAAAACATTGAATATGATTATTCATTTGCCTGAGGTTTTTGTATCTGATAAGTGAAAATTTTAATATTTCATTCTTGTATGAAATAGATGTAGTGCGAGGAACAAACTGCATATTCTTATATTGGTTGTTGCCTAAATTTCTGATAATATGTGTAATTTTATGGTGCTGCTACCTACTTACATATAGATTATTTTTAAGAGGTACAGGGACTGTGTGAGTTATAAGGAGTCCCGAGCCTCTAAGTTTCATGCAGCTATGACGAATATGTGAATCATATTACAGTTTCGGGGTTTAGGGGACTTGGGTCTAAGGAGTTAAGGATCGAAGTTTCATTCAACTATAACGAATTTATGAATCGTATTACATGAATAGTGTGATCATCTTAAAGTTTCAGGGTTTAAGGTTTTGGGGACTTTGGGTCTAAGGAGTCAGGGGTCGAAAGTTTCATGCAATTATAATATGTGAATGATATTATATGAATGATTGTATCATCTTAAAGTTTTGGGGTTTAGGGTTCAAGGCACTCTAGGATCGAAGTTTCATGCAATTATAATGAATATGTGAATTGTATTACATGGATGGTTGAGATCATCCATATTGGGTCTATTATCCAAAAGACAATTGTAAGCTTCAGGATATGTGGTTTCGAACTTGCATAATTCTGATGAGATTTGAAAGTCCGACCATGTAAAATGGCTTGGGACATAGAATAAGTGGGGAGCTGAAAAGGGAAAATGGAATGATGAAATTGTAATCCGCTTTTACTAAGAGAATGGTGAAATTGTAATATGTTTATACTAACAGGGAACATATGATAATCTCTCAAACTTTAAATTATTTTGTAATTACGATCTCACCTCATGCATGTGGTGTCTATGTAATTTACCCTTTAATTTACAATACCATTACAAACCATAAGAAAACTTAAGTATCTTCTATTGATTGGGCACAAGGATCTTTTTCATACATTCATAATTTGGAGCGAGATGGTTAACCTTTTACCTTTATCTTGTATAACTTTTGAACTTTTTGCAATAATTTTGGGCAAGTTTCACAAGACAAAGGTGCAAATGAATAGAGTGAAATCGAATGATGTATTATTTAGATTTGTTTGAATTTTTATTAAATTTGTTTTTAAATTTGATTTGGTTGCCAATCGGATCGAATTCTAATGAACTTCAATTGAGTCAACTTCGAACACTGCAATATTTTCATACATATTTTATTAATTCAATTCACTTTCAAATTAATCACACCAAATAACCTTTTAACAATGGATCGCGAATCGAAAATCCAATAATTTCATTCATTTCTTAAATCTACTTTCGGGTGTGGGACTTTGGTCAAAGTAAAGCCATTTGAGAGCGTTGAGGGACCGGGGCCTTTACCATAAAAGGCGGGATTTTGTTCTTATGGATTACAATATCACAATGCGTATCACACGTGGCCCAATTACAGCTTCAAACAACATCGTATGCAGATTACAAATCCAAACAAATGGCCCAATCACACTCCTCCAACTATTCCGAAGTGGGCCCATCTAATTGAGTGTTTAAGGTTAATTCATGAGATAAATTAACAATTCAATTGAAATCATGGGTTCAAAATTGACTTGGCGGGTTATTTTTAACACTTGTGGTGTATTTCATTTCATATATATATTTGTTTTATGCATAAAATTTGTTAGATAAACTTGAGTCTCACTTAATTTTGACCACGAATTAGAGAGGTTTACGTATCTCGGATACAAAATTTTATGGGTATAAATGAATTTATATTATGTGTAGATGAATTTAACATTTTGAACTAATAAAACCTAATTTCGAATGAATGAGAAATTAATGATTGAAATTGGCCACTTCAAATGTGTAATAGACAAGAGTTTGGTGTAGGAGGAACCTTATAAATGGGTATCCCACATAGAAGAAATCTAAAAAGTTATATGAGTTTATAAATCCATTTTGAGTAGTACCGGTTGGCCCAAAAGGCCACCCAAATTTTTGGGAAGAGGGAGGACTTAGGTCCATGTTGATTTATACCCTCGCAGTCCGCGCCGTATCACGAACTTGGGGCTCAGACCTGGGTTGTGGGCTTTTTGGAGAAAAATTTATCAAAATTTTTAATTAATTTAATTTAAATTTAAAAATTTTTCCTGAAATAATTATCATGGCAAGATTTATTTTTGAACCAATGATGATGATGAAGGGACGTGATAAAGGATCACAACCATACGATCGATGACCACGATCGTATGCTACGCGGTTCGTTGGACCGTCTGTGTGCCCAAGCGCCAATGGGTGCTGTTTAGACGCTGTTCAATCTCTGCGGGTGCATAATGCACCTGTCTGCATTGGAACGGCACCATTTGGGGGTGTTATTGCATCTTTTTAACTCCAACTTTTCGCTGTTTATAAATATAGCCCCCCAAAATTCATTTCACTTCATCCCATCATCGATTTCTCCTCTCTTTTTGCTTTGAACTTCTACTTACTGAATATAAAAGCATTCTAGCATTTTGTTTGAAAATGAGAATTTAAACAAGTCATTTGTTCGATACATTCGAGAATGTGTAGTAGTACTTATTCTCAAATTGACACATTTCGTCACCACAAAGAGCGGATCAATATCGTGTTTAGAAAAACGAGTCTTAAACTCGTGCCTCGACTTAACATTTGGTTTGTTTCAAATTTTCACCAACAAAATTTGCATCATGTATATAATATATAAAGTATAAGATGAAACATCGCAAAAATGTGATATATAGTGTGTCAAGTAGGCGTGATGAACACATTCATAGCAATCATTACATCATTTTGACTATTTAGTTATTACTATACCATTATCTAATGCACATAAGCATAAAAAAACAAAAATCAAGAGCTTTTGCTTAAACAAATACATGAGCTACACGAATTAGTTGACAAAGTGAGTAGCAAATGCAATGGCAATCAACAAATCAAATATATTTCACCTACAAAAGTTTATTGCCCTTTAGGATTTCAAAATTAGAATCTCTTAACATGTAAAGAGCCGTGGATTATTGTTCAAATTTGTTCAAATTTTTATTAAACTTCAAAAATCGCGCTTGAATTTGAGTTTTATGGTCAATCGAGCCGAATTCAAATATAGTTTAATTAAATTGAACAAGAATCGAGTTCAAGTAACTTGATATTTTCACACATAATTTTATTGTTTTTTCACGATTCGAGTCAAGTTCAAGCCAGGTTTCAACCCCTATCAAACCAAAAAATACGTGCAAAGTTGTTTATTAAGTTGAACAAATCGAGCTTGAAGGGAACTTTCAAGGATCAAACTTGAATCGAGTGTCGAACAACTTGATTTGTTTTTCAGTCCGACAACAACAATGAGTTTGGGCCTCGAAAAAGCCCAAGAGAGAGTAAACCCAATCAGTTTCGGTTTGGACTTCACTGATGGGATAATTGGACATTCAGCCCAACTTATTTATGGGCTGAAAAAATTGGGACCACCAAAATACAGGCTATTTTCGTCATTTCACTACTAGGTTTAAATTTTTAAACGCTCCAACGGTCACAATTTCTAACGTCTTCTTATTCTACCAGATGACATTTAAATTTCAAATCATATCCGTCTTGCTCCTCTCCACTCTCTCTCTCTCACACACACACACACATATACACACACGAGGATACATACACTCTATTTCTTCTCTTTCATTCAGATCTTGTTCCCACAATTCTGTAATTTTTGAGTATTGAATCAATTTAAAAACAGGTTTCACTGTTGAATCAAATCATGGCGAAACCTAATTCGGAAATCTCCGAACAAAGCAGATTCTTTGGAAGTATATCTGCATCAGTACCGTTCAGGAATTTACTTCCGAAAGCGAAGCAAAAGGCGACACGCCGATCGAAACTCAGATTGGACGGCGAAAACATAGCTCCGATAGATGCGAACATTCAAATCCGAGATCCTCCACTTTCCGCCACAGTATCGTTTCCGAAAAAATCGCCTTCGAAACTCAAAATCAATCCTCAGAATGAAGAACTCACTGTATCTGTGGTGGAGGAGAAAGTTCCTGAAGCTCCAGATCCACCAGTCAAGGTACTGGAATGGCACTACTTTTTTTTTTATTTCAGTTTTGTAAAACTCTAATTTTGAATTTTTTGAATTTAAATTTGTTAAATTAATCGTAGTGGATAGAGGTCATTATGAATTCGTTAAGTCTGATTTTTGTTTAACTGGAAGTTGGAACTTTAGATGGTAAATAATTGTTGAAAAAATAAGTTTTTTTTTAATTTTTTTTTCTCCAGGGTGTAATAATTTGAAGTTTGTTTAATTGGAACATTTTTGAAATCGTTAGGTCTGATTTTTGTTTAATTGGAACTTAAGATAGTAAAAATTGTTGAAAATATAGATTTTTTAGTATCTGTACAGGATGTAATAGTTTGAAGCCTGTGATTTCTGGATATTGATAGGTTGTGGTGAGGATTAGGCCAGCTGAAGGTCTTGGAATTGGAGAAACCGCGGTCACAAAAGTTGCAAAGGATTCATTATCTATTTCTGATAGAAAATACACATTTGATTCGGTGGTGGACTCGAGTGCAACTCAGGTTTGAAATTGTTGAACAGAATTCTTCATGATTTCGCATTTGAATTATAATGCGTTGGATATTAAGTTTCCTTTTTGGGTGATTTTAGGGGGACATATACCAATTAGTGGGTGCTCCTTTGGTTAAGGATGCATTATCCGGTTATAACACATCAATTGTGGCTTATGGGCAGGTGAATTTTTCCTGAACTTAATCCAGATTTCATCATGCTCTTTTATAATTGTGCAATTTATGAAGTTTGAGTTATCTTTTGGTTTATTAATGCTAGACTGGGAGTGGGAAGACTTACACAATGTGGGGTCCCCCGAGTGCGATGGTTGAGGGTCCATCAGTCAGTGGTCTTCAGGGCATTGTGCCACGCATTTTCCAGAATCTCCTCTCCGAGATTCAAAAGGTAGATTCATTTTCTCAGGGTAGTTGAATTAAATTGTGAGATGCTAACATGGCAACTGAAACTGTTGTATTTGTTTCTATTAATATCACAGGAGCAAGGGAATTCTGATGGAAAACAGATAAATTATCAGTGTCGGTGCTCGTTCCTTGAGGTGATTTCATTTTTCCTGAGTGCGAAAGCTCTTTGTTTGATTTAAACTGCGTGGCATAACTATAGATATTTTTTATGCTGCAGGTGTATGATGAGAAAATTGGCGATCTGCTCGATCCCACCCAACGTGATTTGGAGGTGTAATTTGCTTTTCTTTTCCAATATAAATGTGATTAATTTTTCTGTAAATAATCATTTGGTGTCTTTTCATGTGTAAGTTATGTTGAACTGGGTTTTGATTTAACTTTTCCAGATAAAGGACGACACCAAAAACGGATTTTATGTGGAGAATTTAACTGAGGAGTATGTAACCTGCTACGAGGATGTCACCCAAATTTTGATTAAGGTTAGCAAACAGAAGGATGTGAGCATTATATTGTTCCAGCAATTTTTTGCTAACTATTGAGGATTACTCTAAATACAACTTTATGCTGCAGGGCCTGTCAAATAGAAAGGTTGGAACAACAAGAATTAACTCCAAGAGCTCAAGATCTCATATCATGTTCACATGCATTATTGAGTCTTGGTGCAAGGTACGATCATCAAGGACTATGATGTTGAGTAATTTTTAGAAAAATTTTCCCTCACTCCCCCACCCCCAAAGAATGAAGAAAGAAGAAAGCTACATAATCACGTTATCTAATAGTTCGATTTTTGGTGATTTCTTTGTATGAGCATCATGTAAGGTGTTGCAAAGTTAAAAATAAAGAAATTAAATTAACCTTTTCCGAGAACTTTATTCTATATAAACTTTCATTATTTGATTTTGTTGATATCCGTCATTTTCGCCATCAACATTTCATTGCTCGTTCTGAAAATGATCTCTCAGGAATCCTCATCAAAGTGCTTTGGTAGTTCAAAGACCAGTAGAATCAGTCTAGTCGACCTTGCTGGATTTGAGAAAAATGTACTTGAGGATGCTAGTAGACAGCATGTGAAAGAAGGAAAATACATAAAGAAGTCTACATCGCAGCTTGGGTATGTCCTCACACATCTTTAGAGTTTGCTCTTTCCAAGTATTATCTTCTAGTTGTTGTTGTTGTCTCCTAATTGTACATCTTATTCTCATTATTATTTCTTTCGAGATTGCTCATCTGTAGATAAGCAATTATACAATTATGTAAATGATACGTAGAGGCAACAGAATTACGATCCCATTGCTGTTATTTGACTTTTGCACAATTGCACATTAATTACAATAGAGTTCTATTAGATGCAATTCTGCAGAAATGAATACGAAAAGATTTAGTTTGATGCAATACATCAGACTCGGTACTAGCTTGTAACTAATTGGATGTTACTCTGCAATTTGTGTAGGCGCTTGGTAAATATCCTTGCAGAAGAAAGTCAATCTGGGAAATCTGAAGAACTTTCATATAGAAGTTCTCGTCTGACTCATCTGCTAAGAGAATCATTTGGGGGCAATGCTAAACTCTCCATTATATGTGCCATTTCTCCAGACAATAAGTAATGAACTCTTATGATTTTTTTATCTATTGTTACAAGTATTTAGTCGATGTGCCAATTATTATTGGTATTATTATTATTATAAATTTTTTGTTTTGTATTGATTTAACTTTCGTTTGTCTTTCTACAAGCAGGAGTAGTAGTGAAACCGTAAGCACCCTCAGATTTGGATTGCGGGCAAAACTCATGAAAAATGAACCTGTAATAAATGAAATAACAGAAGATGATGTTAATGACCTGAGCGATCAGATTCGCCAACTGAAGGTATTTTTACTTGTTCCCTATAGAAGAGTTTTATATATAGTCTTTTTTAAGCTTAGTATCTTGAATATGTCATCAACTGAATGCAGGAAGAACTCATGAGAGCTAAGTCCAGTACTTCCAACTCTCTTAGTAGCAATCACGGATATTTCACAGGGGGCAATGTGCGCGAA
The DNA here is from genome assembly GCA_019426215.1 of Buddleja alternifolia. NCBI lineage: Eukaryota > Viridiplantae > Streptophyta > Magnoliopsida > Lamiales > Scrophulariaceae > Buddleja > Buddleja alternifolia. The sequence goes on from CM033407.1 coordinate 25,607,958, forward strand.
AGCTTGAATCAGTTGAGGCTCAGCCTCAATCGTTCACTTATCTTACCCCGCATAGAGAACGATTCAGAAGAGAATTTATGCTTCAACGAGGATGATGTAAAAGAACTAAGGCTTCAATTCGATAATATTGCAGACTCTGAGAATGGAGAGAGTAGTGCCCTCTTATACTCTGCTGAAGGTTGTGAGACAGAATTCACTTGTGAACATTATTTAAGCTGTTCCGAACAGAGTGAAACTGAAGAAGAAATTAATTCAAGCAAAACTCGTACAGAATTGCCTGATAAAATTTCTGAAAACCCAGTTAGTCTTTCAATAAGTAGATGCCATCAATCTATATCCCTTCAAGATCCTGTATTGTCAGAGTCTCCTAAAATAAAAAATCCCCAAAGGAAAAGCTTAATTTTCAACTCCATTCAGGAAGATGCTCTAAGGACTTCCAAAAATGTGGATGTGATAAGGCAATCACATCAACCAGACCAGATTAAATCCTCTTTAAGATCTAGTAAAGTTTTTGTGGGCCCTACTGAGTCGTTGGCAGCTAGCCTACACAGAGGATTACAGATCATCGACTATCATCAGAGGAACTCAGATCCAACTAGATCATCAGTTTCCTTCTCTTTTGAACATTTGGCACTAAAACCGTGTCAATCATCTGACAAGGCCAATGCTTCTGTTCAAACCTCACTTGAAGAGGGACAATCTTTAAATCCGCCGCCTGCTACTTTTGTTTGCATGAAATGTCAAGGCAGAGATGTTGCTGCTTCTAACGAAGTTGATGATAGTTCAAAGGTGGTATTGGCAAGTCAAGTGACCGAGGTTTGTATGCTTTTTTTTTTCAATTAATGCTCTGAATTGGAAATCCATGCAATTTGTTTTTCTGTGCTTAAATCTTCATGTACATGTTTCTCTTTATAGGATATGGAGAAAGATTTAGCTTTGGCTATTCAGAGAGAAAAGAAGCTCAATGGTATTTGTGAGGACCAAGCAGCTGAAATTGAGCATCTAAACAAAAGGGTACTCATTAGATTTTTTTTCTTGCTTGATGTGAATTATGGGATATGTTTAGCCAAGATTACATCATGTTAATATCCTGATTTCTGCAGCTGGAGCAGTGCAAGTGCGAGATTAATCAAACTGCTATCAGTGTGAGTCACAGCTCTTCAAATTTCAGTGTCATGAAGAACCAACTACAACCCATCAGTGAGGACGAATACGAGAAATCTCACCTCATGCCAAACAATGAAACTAAGGTTAGGAACCTTTCTAGCTGAAAAAGTGTTTGCAAGCTCTAATTTTAAGTCTTATCAACTTTAAGGATAAAAATAATTTAGTTGAGAGTGTCTGTGAATCAACTCATGCTTCTAATTCTCTAAACTTAAGTGATAATAATTTATAATCTCTAACAAGATAAAGGTTGCTTAAAACTGAATAAAATTCTCATTAAATTGCAGTTATTTTAGACATTTATATTACTTTTAATTGTTTCTTACAATTATTTTCTACTTTTCACTTAAGATTGCCAATGTTACCCGCTTCTGATTTTTCTCAATATTATTATTTTTCACTTATAATAACTTCTCTATAAATTGTAATACTCGCTGAATCCCGGTAATGTGAGCCTATAATTTGTGCCTTACGCTTTGTTATTGTTTCCAGCTTCTAACGTGGAACGGTGATGGAAATGACGAGCCAGAATTTATTAAGGAGAAATGTGAAGTAAAAGAAGTTAATGATATCAAGAATAAGTCCTTCACTATGCCAGAGAGGGAAGCACTACTCAAAGAAATTGAAGTTCTTAGAAACAAACTGCAATCCCACACAGATGCACCTATAAGAAGATCAACCGACAAACTAAGATCTTCTTTGCTGTCACAATCATTCCAGTTGAGAAAAAGCTGCGCATTTAATAACAACGCAGAAGAATTTGAAAAAGAAAGACAGCAATGGATGGAAATGGAGAGTGATTGGATTTCACTAACTGATGAATTAAGAAAAGATATTGAATCTAATCGTGAACGAGCAGAGCAAGTGGAAATGGAGTTGAAATTAGAGAAGAAGTGCACAGAAGAGTTGGATGATGTCCTAAAACGATCCGTTATGAATCATGCTAGAATGGTTGAGCATTATGCAGATTTACAGGAGAAGTATAATGAGTTAGCTGAAAAGCATAGAGCAATGATGGAGGGGATAGCGGAGGTGAAAAGAGCTGCTTCTAAAGCAGGAGCCAAGGGTCGTCATGGCTCTCGTTTTGCAAAGGCGCTATCGGCTGAGCTTTCTGCTTTGAGGGTGGAGAGAGAAAGGGAAAGGGATTTATTGAAGAAGGAGAATAGAAGTCTTAAAATTCAACTTAAAGATACTGCAGAAGCTGTGCATGCTGCTGGTGAAGTACTTGTCAGGTTGAAAGAAGCGGAGGAAGCAGCTTCGCTAGCTGAGGTAATTCATATTGCTCATTACATTAGTCTAAGGCATACTAACAAAATTGGAATTTTGGTATAATTTGTTAAGTCTTACAATTCGTAATTCGTGTATTATTTGGGAAGAAGTCGATAAGAGTCCTTACATAACAAAATTCGCCGAAAAATTTCGTGATCAATTCAGGAATATTTTGGTAAAAAAAACTCATTATTATCACTATAATGTAGTTATGTGTGAAACTTATATCTAATAAATCGATATATGTATCGGAATTCTTTTTGAAAAATAAGTTAGTATAGCATATTTATATTTAAATATTTTAATCATATAAATCAGAATAAATTGCTCTGTTGAAATATTAGGAAGAAATTTGTCAGTGAGAACTTTATAAAGATGGGCGTTTTGCATTCAATGAAAAATTTCGATTTTATTTGTATTATTTTCAAATTCGGAGAAGTTTGTTACTATGGTCTAAGGTTGCGTTTGGATTGAATAATTGAATTTTAGGAAAACATTTGGAACTACGAATTTCCAATGTCTCAATATCATCACTATTTTAGAGCCGATCTAAATACGTTGAAAAAATTAAGTCAAAATCAATCCATAATAAATGAAAATAATTATTTAATCACAACTCTCCTGCAAACTACAGTGAAATTGAGTTAAAACTTCAAAATTATTACCTGTGCAGGAAAAGAACACGACGATTCAGGAAGAGAACGAAAAGTTGAGGCGACAAATGGAGAAGCTGAAAAGGAAGCACAAAATGGAGATGGTTACAATGAAACAGTACCTTGCAGAAAGCAGATTGCCCGAGGCTGCATTAGGAGGACCTTCACTATACCGAGAAGACTCGGATGTAACTACTCATCATGATAGCACATTTCATGATGATGATGATCAGGCTTGGAGGGCGGAATTCGGGGCAATATACCAAGAACACTACTAAATGAGCAAGAAACTAGGAGTGAAGACGACGACCCTACTCAGGTCATTTGCTATCACAAAACTAAATCCGGAAGAGTCGTATTTTTTCTATATTGCTTGCTTGTGATGCTTTGTCACAAACATATATCTCGTGTGTGTTTGAAGTTTGTTCATAACATTCTTTCTTGTGTGATATGCATATGGAAATTGTCTGTAACAATGAAATACTAATAGTTGTTTTACTTTCAGAAATAAAATGCTGGCATATGCTCTATAATATATTTTTTCTTCTGATCAATTTTGTAAGATATTCGTTTTATCAAAATCAGAAATGAGGGCTGGGCAGCCTTGGCAGTTGCCTCTAGAGTCGCTATAGTTTAAAGTTTAATATGTAAATTACCCGTTTAAAATCCGTAAATCAAGTCCGGACTAGAATTTCCTGTGAAATTAGTAGTAGAGAAACTACGGATGACACAAGTTATTGAGCCAATTTATCTGTTTCCACAGAGATTCTGAATCTATTTTTCACATCTCTGTGACCATCATATATGCACACTAGTCTCATATATCACACTCTCCTTCAAAAGACTCCGTATCGATTTTCTTTCTGTGACTAAAATTTAATCTTTTTTAAAAAAATAGAACTTAATTTCGGTTCATCGCACTGGACGTAAAGACTATAGTTTGTCATTTAGCCTTCAAGACTTTACTACATGATATAGTCAAATCGCGGTATCAGGCTACGAAGATTCGTAGTGGCATGTGATTTGTTGACTTTGCTAAAGTGCTTCGACCTTTTCAAGACACCCAACCTCCGTCTATCGTTTCTCTTATTGCCATTTTTCATTGGAGGACCAAGTCTTTCAAAGACATATTCTGTTGAGGACAATGCTTCTTCACTCACATAGTTGCTACTAGCTCTTCTTATTGCGATGCGAATTGGATTTTGGGGGATAAACCCAAGACCGATTCGAGGGCTCTGAATAGCATGCCCACTTTCTCTAAGCATTATCTGAGTATCATTGAGTCCATGAACTTGTTCACAAGAGACTTTTAGAGGGAGTTTTCCTCGAAGTAACGTTATTAGAAGATTATCATAATGTTCGATTCGAAATGCTCATCTCTTTGAATGGCTTTTTGAATTTATTAAGAAATTTTCCTCATTTCCTCTAATTCCTCAACTTTTCTTATCTTATTTCCCATCTTCTTGATTTGAGGAGAATTTTGTTAGCTTTAGTTCAAACAAAAACATTTTCCTTTCATTATGTAGTGCTTGGAGCATATTAGTTAGCTTTAAATTCCACTTTGTATGCCTTTTTGAATTTATTAAGAAAAAGTATTTTCCACATTTCCTCTAATTCCTCAACTTTTCTTATATTATTTCTCATCTTCTTTTGAGTAGTCTTTTCATAGCTTTCATTTCACACTATAAAATGGGGGCTGAGTTCTAGCAAGCACACACAAAATTTGAAAGAGAAAAAATTTTGCTCCTCTCTTGTCTTTGCATACACCATAGGAGTGTGGCTCTTTTCTTGTTCGTATTTCTTAAAACTTGGTAAGCAATGTGTACATCATAATTTGATTTTTCATTTCCTGCAATTTCTCACACAACATGCCGACGAAATGCGAGAACAACTAGCCCCCTTTTTGTTTGAAATTTGATATATATCTATCTATCTTCATTTCTTCAGCTCATAAGCTCCTCATACTAAAGCTTGTAACAAAATGAACTATTTTCAGCAAGTGTACGCATAGTTTTTTTTTTTTTTTGCAACCTTTCATTACGACCTTGTTCCGTTGTACATTGGCATGTAATACAATGGTTTTTTTCAAAGATATTTCGCCCCCTTCCGGAGATCAATGCTTGACAATTCTTGACGACGAGAACCAACCTATGGAGGAAGGTGTTCATCTATCGGTCCATACTTCTCTTGTCGGTCGAAAGGCAAAACGATGGCCAAGTTTGACGAACTCATTGTCCATGGTAGAATGGTGTTAAGAAGTTAATTTGAACAAAACAACTAAGGTATGGAGTTTGCGGGCTGCTCACCACCAACCATCGAAGGAGCCACTCTTTTTGCCAACACTGGGGCGTAACATCATTGACGGCAAGACAAAGTGGATTGGCGACGACATCAAATTCCTTGGTGAATTCCACTACATCAAAGGCTACTGGGAGTGGATAGAGGATATCCTGAGCCGGTGCAAAGACAAGTTACTGTCTGCCAGGATCTACGATGCAGTGTATACCTCGATGTATACTTACGACCGAAACACGAACATCATGAAAGCCTTTTCTGAGGCTTGGTGTCCCACTACGAATACATTGTTGACTTCCATTGGCGAGTTTTCGATATCTGTGGGATTTTAACACCCTTGCAGGTCTTCCCATGAACGGACTCTTCTACGACGAAGTTATCTCTAGTGCTACAGAGCTCACCGGTATCGACGAAAAGGGGCACATATTTCTCCCTCGCTCATGTGAATACTTATTCCGCGCCTACCATTTACTTCTAGGAGGCTCCAAGGTGAATCAATATTCCCAAGTGTCTGTTGAAAACAATGGGTGGGATTCTGGTCTAAGAAAAGGGTGAAATACAGCCAAACTCCTATCCGCAAGGAGAAAAAGTCTACTCGCCTAGCATTTACTCACAATCCCCTTGGAGATTTTGGTGTTCACGAGAAGGGTCGACTACGGAGCAGACAGTATTTTCCAAACTTGGCATTAGAGAAACTTTGAAGGAAGAGACCTACTTGGCGGCTCACTTGGCTTGCTGGCTCTGTACCTTTGTTCTTCCTGGGAGAGATGTCAACACCATACGACCAAGTACTTTCAAGATGGCTGCAATTATGGCAAGTGGTCGACAAGTTAGCTTGACGATCCCTGTTTTGGCAAGCATTTACAAAGGTTTGAATGAAGTTTCAACTTCTGTGAGACCAACTAAAGCGAATACTTCGATCCCTATCCATTTCGTATATGCTTGGTTGGCTTATTACTTCAAGACTCACTATCCAGTCGGACGTGAATTGCGTGGTCCTAAGATGGTGAAATTCTCTGGTGAAGGGGGTGCAAGATACTTTGATCCAACAGAGGCCCGACGATGCATCCATAAGGGAGAGATTGCTTCTTGGATTTGCCTAATGATCACGACAAGCAAGGTATTGATGATGGTGAATATGGGGAGTTTAAGGCGAATCTTTTCATATCCATTTGCTAGCACTATCTTTCTTTGAGACAGGGTGAAAAGTCCATTGTTGAGCCTTATAGTCCACATAGATTTGGACGCCAATTTGGGTATTATTAGGAGGTTCCTGGTGTTATCAAGTATGATGTTCGAACAGTCACACCAGATGAGGCTCTTTGTTATTGGCGCTTGTGTACTTTTACCAAGTCCCTTTCTAAGGCAATGCTTCTTTCTATTCCCCCAAATGCTAAGAAGCTCTTTTCAAAGAATTATAAAGAATGGTGGACAAAGACTCATGACACATATCTTGAGGAGAACATACGTTCTTGAATGGTTTAAAGCAAACTCCACTTAAAGACTAGAAACACATTGAAAAGGACCAACACTGGAAGAGACAAAAGAAAAATCCAAATCCGTCGTGACATACCGATGCCGATGTGCTGAGTAATCTATCATTATTGGATTTTTCCAGACATGTTTTCTTCCCCTTTTTTTCTTGATTTATTACTCTCCCATTTGAAATTATTTCAGAACTTTCTCTAATGTATCCTTTTTATTTCAGTTACATAAAGAAATTTTAGATGATGATGCCGATAAGGAATCTCAAGATAAATCCAATTCACCGGATATAGCTCCTATATCATGCAAGAAAAGTCGAGAAGAGACATCCAAGTCCGCTAGTGTTGAACAGAAACCACCTTTTCCCGTGGCTTCAGTATTTGTGGGGATGAAATATGTACTTGAGCAGCAACGCATTCACATTCAGAGCTTATGGCGTATTATCCGGGATAAGATCACAAAAGCAAAAGTTGATGACATTTCATCTTTGAAGGACGAAGTTCAAGTTGTTTATGACTCAATGAAGGTCTTCAAAGATATAGATGTTTCTCACATTAACGGGTTATTGCAATCATTGTTTTATAAGGCAGCTGCTTATGATGCCGCGAGATCCTCATATTCGGAAAGACTATCTAAGGAGTTTCTTGATCAACAACTCAGCGATACCAAGGACCGTCAAGGTGAAGCAAAAACTAGCCTTGGTATCGCTGAGTTGTTGATCAAGAAACTCCTTAGATAGCCTTTCAGAAGATGAGGATCTCTCGGCATCATAAGCAACTGTCTTATAAAACAATGATTGCAATAGCCCGTCAATGTGAGAAACATCTATATCTTTGAAGACCTTTGTCCTTCAAAGATGAAATGTCATCAACTTTTGCTTTTGTGATCTTATCCCGGATAATACGCCATAAGCTCTGAACGTGAATGCGTTGCTGCTCAAGTACATATTTTATCCCCACAAATACTGAAGCCTCAGGAGAAGGTGGTCTCTGTTCAACACTAGCGGATTTGGATGTCTCTTCTCGACTTTTCTTGCATGATATATGAGCTATATCCGGTGAATTAGATTCATCTTGAGATTCCTTATCGGCATCATCATCTAAAATTTCTTTATGTAACTAAAAAAAAAAGGCTACATTAGAGAAAGTTATGGAATAATTTCAAATGGAAGAGTAATAAATCAAGAAAAAAAAGGGGAAGAAAACCTGTTTGGAAAAATCCAATAAGGATAGATTACTCAGAACATCGGCATCGGTATGTCGTGGTGAATTTGGATCTTTCTTTTGTCTCTTCCAGTGTTGGTCCGCATAGCTACTACGACTCTCCTCCAAGTCACATGAAGCACCGCTCTTCTTACTCCCCTCAAGAGCTTCAGTAGTTGGTGCACTGCAATCGATGATAAAGGACGGCAGACGAGGATGTAGAGGATCAGGAGTAATGTCTTTAAGCATGCAATCCTCTTCAATGTGTTTCTTGTCTTTAAGTGGGGTTTGCTTTAAACCATTCAAGAACGTATGTTCTCCTCAAGATATGTGTCATGAGTCTTTGTCCACCATTCTTTATAATTCTTTGAAAAGAGCTTCTTAGCATTTGGGGGAATAGAAAGAAGCATCGCCTTAGAAAGGGACTTTGTAAAAGTACACAAGTGCCAATAACGAAGAGCCTCATCTGGTGTGATTGTTCGAACATCATACTTGATAACACCATGAACCTCCTAATAATACCCAAATTGGTGTCCAAATCTATGTGGGCTATAAGGCTCAACAATGGACTTTTCACCCTGTCTCAAAGAAAGATAGTGCGAGCAAATGGATATGAAAAGATTCGCCTTAGACTCCCCGTATTCGCCATCATCAATAAACATAAGATCCTTGCTTGTCGTGATCATTAGGCAAGTCCAAGAATCAGTCTTTCCCTTATGGATGCGTTGTTTGGCCTCTGTTGGATCAAAGTATCACGCACCCCCCTTCACCAGAGAATTTCACCATCTTAGGACCATGCAATTCACGCCCAACTGGATAGTGAGTCTTGAAATAATAAGCCAACCAAGCATATACGAAATGGATAAGGAACGAAGTATTTGCTTTAGTTGGTCTCACAGAAGTCAAAACTTCATTCAAGCCTTTGTAAATGCTTGCCAAAACAGGGATCGTCAAGCTAACTTGTCGACCACTTGCCATAATTGCAGCCATCTTGAAAGTACTTGGCCATATGGTGTTGACATCTCTCTCAGGAAGAACAAAGGTACAGAGCCAGCAAGCCAAGTGAGCCGCCAAGTAGGTCTCTTTCTTCAAAGTTTCTCTAATTCCGAGTTTGGAAAATACTGCCTCCTCCGTAGTCGACCATTTCTAGTGAACACCAAAATCTCCAAGGGGGTTGTGAGTAGACGCTAGGCGAGTAGACTTCTTCTCCTTACGGATAGGAGTTTGGCTGTATTTCACCCTCTTCTTGGACCAGAATCCCACCCATTGTTTTCAACAGACACTTGGAAATCTTGATTCACCTTGGAGCCTCCTAGAAGTAAATGGTAGGCGCGGAATAAGTATTCACATGAGCGAGGGAAAAATATGTGCCCCTTTTCGTCGATACTGGTGAGCTCTGTGGCTCTAGGGATGACTTCGACTTCGTCGTAGAAGAGTCCGCTCATGGGAAGACCTGCGAGGATGTATAAATCCCACAGAGATATCGAAAACTCGCCAATGGAAGTCAGCAATGTATTCGTAGTGGGACACCAAGCCTCGAAAAAGGCTTTCATGATGTTCGTGTTTCGTTCGTAAGTATACATCGAGGTATACACTGGATCGTAGATCCTGGCGGACAGGAACTTGTCTTTGCACCGGTTGAGGATATCCTCTGTCCAATCCCAGTAGCCTTTGATGTAGTGGAATTCACCAAGGAATTTGATGTCGTCACCAATCCACTTTGCCTTGCCGTCCATGATGTTACGCCCTAGTGTTGGCAACAAGAGTGGCTCCTTCGATGGTTGGTGGTGAACAGCTCGCAAACTTTTAATTGGTTTGTCCAAATTAACTTCTTGACACCATTCCACCATGGACAATGAGTTCGTCAAACTTGGCCATCGTTTCGCCTTTCAACCGACAAGAGAAGTATGGACCGATAGATGAACACCTTCCTCCATATGTTGATTCTCGTCCTCAAAATTTGTCAAATCATTGATCTCCGGAAGGGGGCGAAATATCTTTGAAAAAACTCATTGCATTACCTGTCAATGTACAACGGAACAAGGTTTTAATGAAAGAATGCAAAAAAAAAAAAAAAAAACCATGCACACTTGCTGAAAATAGTTCATTTTGTTACAAACTTTTGTATGAGGAGCTTATGAGTTGAAGAAATGAAGATAGATATATATCAAATTTCAAACAAAAAGGGGGCTAGTTGTACTCGCATTTCGTCGACGTGTTGTGTGAGAAATTGCAGGAAATGAAAAATCAAATTATGATATACACATAGCTTACCAAGTTTTAAGAAATACGAAAGAGAAAAGAGCCACGCTCCTATGGTGTATGCAAAGAAAAGAGAGGAGCAAATTTTTTTTTTCTTCCAAATTTTGTGTGTGTTTCAAACTAGAACTCAATCCCCATTTTATATTGTGAAATGAAAGCTATGAAAAGACTACTCAAAAGAAGATGAGAAATAACATAAGAAAAGTTGAGGAATTAGAGAAAATGTGGAAAATACTTTTTCTTAATAAATTCAAAAAGCCATATAAAGTGGAATTTAAAGCTAACTAATATGCTCCAAGCACTACATAATGAAAGGAAAATGTTTTTGTTTGAACTAAAGCTAACAAAATTCTCCTCAAATCAAGAAGATGGGTAATAAGATAAGAAAAGTTGAGGAATTAGAGGAAATGAGGAAAATACTTTTTTCTTAATAAATTCAAAAAGTCATACAAAGTGGAATTTAAAGCTAACTAATATGCTCCAAACACTACATAATTAAAGGAAAAAGTTTTTATTTGAACTAAAGCAAACAAAATTCTCCTCAAATCAAGGGATGTATTGCTGGAAAAAAATTATGATTTTTTTTTAAATAAAATAAAAAAATCTTAATTTGGATGCAATTTTTTTTTCTTCTATATATGTGCCATCATTGACTTGAAGTAATCTCCATGAATCCACCATTTGACCCACGTGTGAAGGGGAGACTTTAGTGTGGCCGCTTGACCATTTTTTTTTTCTCTAATGGACTAAAGGGGATGTTCTTTCAAAAAAATTTTTGGACCTCATGTCTTCAACAAGTGCAAACTGCCCATGAAGGATAAAAGGAAAAGAAAATGGGCAAGTTGGGGAACCAAGGAAACAATTACGGATCATCCATACAAACTTATTTTGAATTGTTCAAGTCCAAACTTTCATTTCGTGAAGGTCAACTACAAAACGAAATGTCGCATCTTATCCACTCAAGAAGCGTCTTCAAGCATCATTCACGGACAAGACGCGAGGGGGCATTTGTAAACAATTAAAACTCGTAGCCAATTAAATGGCGACACATGTAAATTAATATCAAATAAATTTATTATTTATATTTAAAGATTTAATTAAAAATTTATCCTTAAAAATAATTGAATAATTGATATTTAAATACTTCTTGTATTGGCCAATTATGAGGTGTCATGGGGCAAATTTATTCATAATTAAATCATGGCGATTATGAAAGTCTTCCACCCCTACAACTATAAATAGGGGTTCAAATTCAAGGATTCATTCACCAATTCACAAGTGCATTTGAGCAAGAGAAGTCTTGAAGAATTCTCTCAACTCAAGTTCAAGAAGATCCACGGCGTTCTAGGCAAAATTCAAGAAGTTCGTGGCGAACATCAAATCTTAGCGTTTGATTCGTGATTAAGGTGTTAAACCCACGAATTAACGTTATAGAAATTCAAGTAAATTCTAAAGGAGATCGAAACATCGAATCCACCATCAATCTTCATCAAATCATAACGTTCGATTTGAAATAAGGTGCGAAGTCCTCGAAGTAACGTTATTAGAAGATTAAATCAAGTTTGAAGGAGATTAAAGCACAAGCTCTTCCTTCAAAAATTTCAAATCCCGAAGATTAAGTTCATGAAGTGAAGAATCAGAGGATAAATAATTAGAGATTTGTACTCATTAAATCGTTTGATTCAATTAAATATATTTTGTACAACATTTCTTATTTGTTAAATTGCAGACTTAAAGTTTGTTGTTTACAAATTTTGGCACGCCCAGTGGAACAATCTCTACCTCTCATCTCTTCACTTCATCAAAAGTTCAAAGGTTCACAATGACTGCCCCGAAGAACGCATCGTTCCAAATCGCCACTTCAATTTCTTCAAGTGCTAAGGTCGATAGTATCGGCGTCATAACGAGGAGCATGTCCAAAAGACTTCAAACATCTTCTGAGTCGACTCATTTTCTTAGCAATATACGCGATGGTGATGAATCTCTTCCAACCTCCCCTCGGTCGACATCAAGTTACTCATTTACTTCAAACATAGCTCCTGTCATGGTGACAAACTCTACAACTCTGGAAGAACAAATGACCAACTTGACAAAGATCATCGAGGGATTTGCCAAGCATATGGAAGAACAAGATTCTCAAATCTCAAAATTGATTAATAGAATGGATAATAGTGAGGCTAGTCGCTCACAAGGAAAACAACCTAAAATCCGTGATGAAGCCGAAACATCTGAAAAACAACAATCAAAGAGAAATGAGAAATCTCCCATTGAAGAGTTTCGGGTATCGTTAGATGGATTGATCCATATTGACCAGCTGAAGGAGTTTATCATAGGGACTATCAAAGATAAACTCAATGGAGGTTCCAAGTCATCTTTGGCTTACATGAAGCCGTATACCCAAAGAATTGACAGACTCAAGATGCCGAATGGTTACCAACCTCCCAAATTCCATCAATTCGAAGGCTTGGGCAACCCAAAGCAACACATAGCCCATTTCATTGAAACGTGTAATAACACCGGGACTTACAGAGACCATCTCGTTAAGCAATTCGTTCTGTCATTAAAAGGGAATGCATTCGACTGGTACACAGACTTGGAAGCTGGATCAATTGGTAATTGGGAACAACTGGAGCATGAATTTCTCAAACGCTTCTACAACACAAGGAGGACTGTTAGCATGGTGGAGCTCACTAACTCTCGCCAGTGGAGAGAAGAGGCCGTCATTGATTATATCAATCGTTGGAGGAATTTAAGCCTCAATTGCAAGGATCGTTTATCTGAAGCATCAACCATAGAGATGTGCATCCAGGGGATGCATTGGGGCCTTCGGTACATCCTTTAAGGGATTCAACCAAAGACATTTGAAGAACTAGCCACCCGAGCACATGATATGGAGCTGAGTATGTCATCAAGTGGAATTGGGGGACCACCCATCCAAGACCCTCAGAAGGTCGTAGAGAAACAAAAGTTCAAGAAAGGGGGTAAATAATCTTCCAAAGCCCCAAACAAAAAGTCTATGGTGGTGAATGCAGCATCCATCAAGTTGCGAGCCAAGGCAAATGATGAGAACGACAGAAAGAGAGATGCTTCGCAAGATAAAGTGCAAAGAAGATCAACTCTGAAAGAAGTACAAGTGAAGCAATACACATTCCTTGACTCCGATGTCTCTGGAATATTTGATGACTTGCTTAATGCGAATCTCATCGATCTAACTACGATGAAACGACCGGAGGAAGCCGGACGTATAGATGATCCAAAATATTGCAAGTACCATCGCCTAGTTGGGCACCCAATTCACGATTGTTTCATATTCAAAGATAAAGTGATGCAACTAGCTCGTCAAGGAAAGATATCTCTTGAAGAAGATAACGTAACTGCCAACGTCGTATCTGTCACGTTTGGGTCATTTAAAGTTATGATAGGTGAAGACGTCAAATGGAGTGCTTACGAAGAGCTTAATGATGCTAACTATCTCTCATGTAATGCAACACATGAACAAAAAATCCCTCCAAGCAAAGACAGTTTGTTTGAAGAAGGGCCTTTTGTTGATCATTGTTTGTCAACAATCGATTTTACGGATGAAGATCTATTACTTGGATCCAATCCTCATAATAGGCCATTATTTGTCACTTGTTACACTCATGAGCAAAGAGTAAATAGGATTTTGGTTGATGGAGGGTCTGCAGTCAACATTCTACCTTTACATACGTTGAGAAAATTGCGGTTTTCTGCTAACGAACTTTCTAGTAGTCGTCTGATGATCCAAGGCTTCAACCAAGAGGGACAAAGAATTGTCGGCGTTATAAGGATGAAGCTAATAATGGGAGAGATGTTGTTGAATGCATAGTTCTATGTTATAGATGCTAAAACCTCTTACAACATGCTTCTTGGACGACCTTGGTTGCATGAGAATGGTGTGGTCTCTTCGACTTGGCACCAGTGTTTCAAATATTGCCAAGAGGGGAAAGTAAAAAAAGTGTTGGCCGATGATAAACCCTTCACTGAAGCTGAGTCCCATTACGCTGATGCTAAATACTACCATGAAGGACCAAAGACCACGAAGGCAGAAACGTCACTTGATAAGAAGCCAAGGGAAGAAAATCAAGAAACTGCAAGGGGTGAAGCGAATGACACTCTACATTCCGATGGTGAAGATCACTCAAAAGTTGAATTGCCTCCCGTCAAAGCTGAGTCATTGGAAGAATTGATACTTCCTATGGAGAGACTTGATGTGAACAAGCCATCTCATCTGCCGCTCAAAGTATTTGTCCATCCAATTGAAGGTGCCAAAGAAGAACACGGAGGAATCCATACCAACAGGTTCTTCGATCCAAAGGCTTACAAACTCCTTACCAAAGTAGGGTACAACCCAAAAGAAGGCTCCGTTTTGGGAAAACTCCCTCCAGCATTCTCTGGTGAACAAGTTCATGGACTCAATGCTACTCAGATAATGCTTGGAGAAAATGGGCACGTTATTCAGAGCCCTCGAATCGGTCTTGGGTTTATCCCCCAAATCCAATTCGCATCACAATAAAAAGAGCTAGTAGCAACTATGTGGGTGAATAAGCATTGTCCTCAACAGAATATGTCTTTGACGAGAGTGGAAATAAGACGCGACGCATATCTACCTTTGAAAGACTTGGTCCTGCAATTAAAAATGGCAATAAGAGAAACGATAGACGGAGGTTGGGTGTCATGAAAAGGTCGAAGCACTTTAGCAAAGTCAACAAATCACATGCCACTACGAACCTTTGTAGCCAGATACCGTCTCGCATGGGACACACCAATTTGACTATATCATGCAGTAAAGTCTTGAAAGCTAAATGGCAAACTATAGTCTTTACTCAAGTCCAATGCAATGATGAGGACGATAAAGAAAGTGTGGCATCATCATTCACATCACTTCAAGAGAGGGAGACATCATTGAAGAAGAAGAAGAAGAAGAAGACGCAGAGACGAGACCACCTAAACTTGAAGAAGGTGTCAAAGCCACGGTTGACGAATTGAAAGAGATTGACCTCGGTGATGTCGACAATATTAGGTCAATCTACATAAGTGCTTTATTAACTGTCGACGAAGAAAAAGCCTACATTGAGTTGCTACATGAGTTCAAAGACGTATTCGCATGGTCGTACAAAGAAATGCCCGACCTAGATCCAAAGGTACCGGTCCATCATCTATCAATTAGAAAAAGGGCTTGTTCTATCAAGCAAGCACAACGTCGATTCCGACCCGAGTTGGTACCTTTAATTGAAACGGATGTAAACAAACTCATTGAAGTCGGATTCATCCGTGAATTGGCCACTCAAGCGCATGATATGGAGTTGAGCATGTCATCAAATAGAGTTGATGGGCCACATGTTACAGAGTCGTGGAAGCGAGAAATCGGCAATGGGGGCCCAAAGGCGTCAAACGATGAGGCAATGATGGTAAGCGTCATATCCATCAAACATCATAACAAAGGTGTTGATAAAGGACCAAAGAAGTTAACCCTCAAAGAGATGCAATCAAAGCAGTATCCATTTCTCGACTCCAACGTCCATGGGATATTTGACGATTTACTCAACGCAAGTCTTATAAACTTGCCTGAGACAAAACGGCCAGAAGAAGCTGGGAGAGATGATCACCCGAAGTATTGCAAGTATCATCGCTTGGTTGGCCATCTAATTCAAGATTGCTTCATATTCAAAGACAAAGTCATGGAGCTGGCCTGCGAAGGAAAATCTCGCTTGAGAAAGATGACGCTCCTTAATGAAACCATCAATCATGCTCCCTGATACGAGCTTAAACTATCAGCAATACTCTTTAATACGAGTATAAACTATCTGCAAATCCAAATGCAAATCAATCACTCCTTGATACAAGTATAAAATGTCCACAAATCTCAAATGAAAGCAAGCATGTCAAATTCAAATCAAACACTCCTTGATATGAGAATAAACTATCTGGAAAATCCAAATGCAAATGAAGACTCCTGGTCACGAGTATAAATTGTCTGAAAATTTAAATCAACCACTCCTTTGATATGAGAATAACTGTCAACAAATCAAATTTAAAGCGAAGACTCTTGACAGAGTATAAACCGTCACAAATCAAATTAACTCAAGAACACTCCTTGACGCATGAGTCTAAATGGTACATTACTCCTGGCCCGCACGAGTATAAAATGTGTACGGCATCCCCCTCAAAATGTAATCTCTTTGAACTACGTTATGACTTGATCGCTTCAGAGGGTACGTAGGCGTCTTAGACACATCTCTAAGTTCAGTCATGAATATGAAATGGATTGACATTTTCCACATGGAGCGATGGCGCTATAAACTTTGAAATTGACATCGTTCATGATATGGAGGCATCTAACTCCTCTGTGGCATTTTTTAAGTGTATTGAAATCTTTAAAGCTCCGCTAATTCATCATCAATGGAGGATGATTATCAAGAGCTACGAGATGATGGAGAATTTGAAATGCCTTCATAAGTCTTGCTCAGACGAGAACGCTAACGTAAACTTTCAAATGCTCGTGATGATGTTCGATGGAATTGATGTCTTTTATCGGGAGAACCGACGCGCAAAGTTGACAAACTGATCTATGCCACAAGTGTGTCTCCTCTCTTGACTCCCTTTGACACCAAGCCTGGAAATGATGCTTTCTCCTTGATTTTCTCCTCCACTTCTTATAGTTGTCTGCCATAATTCTCTTCGCACTTGGTGGCATGGAAGGAGGACACACCTTAGATGTTTGGCTCGCACTGATCTCCTTGGACCACTCCTCGACATGAAGGGAGTTCGTCAAATTAGGCCATTGCTTTGCACGTCGACTAACAGGGGAGCATCAAAAGTTAGCAACACATCTTTCTCCAAAGGTGGTCAGTTGACCAATTAAAGGGCGGTGAACGGTCAACATAGTTCCCTTCTCCTGAGGTTGGTTTTCATCGTCAAGAATTGTCAAGCATTGATCTCCGAAAGGGGACAAAATATCTTTGAAAAAAACCATAGTATTACCTGCCAATGTACAACGGAACAAGGTGTTAATAAAATGTTGTAAAAAAAAAACGGTTGTGCAATGTTTCATCACGTCGTGCACAATTGTGCAAAAAAAGTTTGCACATTTGCAAAAAAAAAAAATGATTTTGCAATGTTGTGTGTGAAATCCCAGGAAATGATAAATCAAATTATGATATACACATAGCTTACCAAGTTGCAAAGAAAAAGAAGAGGAAGAAGAATAGAAATCCTATGTGTGTGTTTCTAATTAAAACTCAAACCCCCATTTTATAGTGTGTTATAAAAAGAGAGATGAGAAATAAGATAAGAAAAGTTGAGGAATTAGAGGAAATGTGGAAAATACTTTTTCTTAATATATTCAAAAGTCATACAAAGTGGAATTTAAAGTTAACTAATGTGCTCCAAGCACTACATAATTAAAGGAAAATGTTTTGTTTGAACTAAAGCTAGCATAATTCTCCTCAAATCAAGGGATGCATTGCTGTTAAAAAAAACACAAAGTACTAAAATAAATGAGTTGTACAATAAACAGAAGTGCGTAAAAAGAAATTGTGCCAGAGCAGTGCAAATGCTATTGAAAAGAAAACACAAAGCCAAAAAAAAAAGAAAAAAAAAAGCATGCGATGAGAGAGAAAATGTGGTAAAGCATTGAAGTAAAAAAAATAATTACAAGATTAATGATATGCAGGTGAGACACAAAAGAACCGGTCATGGAAAAGTAAATATTGTGGGAAGTGGTGACATATGTAAAGCAGCAAAAAGTATGTACACTGCAGAAAACATGAACAATAAAAAAAAAAAAAATCAACAGCAAAGTTGTTTTGGCTGCAATTCATCCCTTTGCATATGTGCCACCATTGACTTGAAGTAATCTCTATGGACCCACCATTTGACCCACGTGTGAAGGGGAGACTTTAGTTTGGCCCTTTGACCATTTTTTTTTTCTAATGGGCTCTTCTTTCAAAAAATTTTGTGGACCTCATGTTTTCAACAAGTGCAAATTGCCCATAAAGGATAAAAGGAAAAGAAAATGGGCCTTTCAAGTTGGGGAACCAAGGAAACAATTACGGATCATCCATGCAAACTTATTTTGAGTTGTTCAAGTCCAAACTCTCATTTCGCGAATGTCAACTACAAAACGAAATGTCGCAGCTTATCCACTCAAGACGCGTCTTCAAGCATCATTCACGGACAAGTCGCGAGGGGGCATTTGTAGACAATTAAAATTCGTAGCCAATTAAATGGCAACACGTGTAAATTAATATCAAATAAATTTATTATTTATATTTAAGGATTTAATAAAAAAAATTATCCTTAAATTAAATAATTGAATAATTGATATTTAAATACTTATTGTATTGGCCAATTATGAGGTGCCATGTGGCCATGTTTTAATTGTGAATTTTATTATTTAATACCATGAAATAACAAAAAAAAATAAAATTGGATGAATACGTAAAAAAAACTTGATGTTTGGGTGTTATTTGTGAAATAGAGAAAATAGCATAATATAAGATGTAAAAAAGAATATTTTAGAGAATATTATTTTTGGTGTTAAAATTAGAGTTATTGGTTGGAGTAAATTTACTGTATAACACTAAAATGGTGCAAAAGTTGCACTATTTTTATGTCTATGAGTTGGAGATGCTCTTAGTTAATTATTTAAGTACTTAACCAAGATTAAAGATAAGGATCAGTAAGTCCAAATCATAAAATCGAAAATTTGGTTCGAACCGAAACCGAACTGAAAAATTCGGTTCGGTTTTTGGTTTTTCTTTTTTTTCAAAAATTTGGTTTTCGGTTCGGTTTTGAGGTTCGGTTAACCGAAAACCGAATATATTTTATTATTTTATTTTATTTTTATATAGTATAATATAAATAAAAAATTATAAAAAATGTGTTTCCTAGTGACAACTTATAGAAAAAGAAAAAAAGTGACCAATTTTTTCTATTTTTATTTATTTTTTATATTATTTTAATTTTTTTCCGGAAATTCAGTTTAACCGAAAACCGAACCAAACGAAAAGTTCAATTTTTAACCGAACCGAACCGAATTTTTTCGGTTCGATTTTCGATCGAACCGAACCGATGAACACCCCTACTTGAAACTCTTTATTGGTGCATTTCCCTTGGTAGTGAAAATCCCATTTTTGTGCAGATGCAAGGTTTTGGAACTTAGCTTAATTGGAATACATTAATGTTGGCCGAATGTACGTTAGGGTGATTTCAGAAATTTATAGTAGAGTTTGATCCGGGTCTGATTATTAGTGGTTTGAGAATCGAGACAAATTTATTTGACATTCCCAGCTGAGAGCAGTTTGATACTTTTACTGGGGAAGATGTTTCCTTTCATTTATAGTGCCGTCTCAGTTTTGCGCGTTGTTAGCAGTGTTTTAGCCTAATCTTTATGATTGTGAGGTTGTTCTGGTGTTTCGTTTATAGCAAATTTGGTCCAGTTCAGGATGTAAAAATTGCATGTCACCATGAACCAAAACCGAACCGAAACATTCGGTTTGGTTTAATTTTTATTTTCTTTTAAGAAAAATTCAGTTTACGGTTCGGTCGACCGAAAATTGAATTTTTTTATTTTTATTATATAGTATAATATAGACCAAAAACTATAAAAAAAAGTGTGTTTTCTAGTGACAATCTATAGGAAAAGAAATAAAAGGAATTAAAATTAGCCCTAATTAAAATCTAATCATTTCCATCCCGTTTTCAATTTTTTGTGGAAGTTCAAGAAACCCATTTGAGTGGTATGTATTAGAAAAAATCTTCTAGATTAACATATGATCTTTCCTTATCTTATATTTCCTTGTATTTATCTTTATAACTTAGAATATCTTTTCATGTATTTATCTTTTTTTGTATATATCTTTCCTTGTTTATAGCTTAGGGTTTACTTATTTACCAAATCTATGTAACTCTATAAATATGTTACTCAATAATACAAGTTTCCTACGAGATTTTCTCTAATCTAACAGTATGAAGTGCACGCTAGTTAATTAATTGTCTTGTGGCCATTTGATAATTTAAATTAATCTTTTCCGACCTGGTACAGAAAAAAGGCAAAGAGTCAAAATTCTGATTTAGCCATTTTTTTTCTGGAAATTCGATTTAAATGAAAACCGAACCGATGAAAACTGCTCGAACGTCTATATCTCCGTTTTCTTTGATTACGACCATATATCGTTTATCTCATCTCTATCGAATTTCTGCTCTTTGTTTTCTTTTCTTTAATTGAGGTGTTCATATTATAATTTTCGGATTAAACTGTTGGGTAATCGATTCAAAATCGAACCCAAATTGTTACACAGCGGAATTATAATAGAGACTTAGCTCTTATGCGCACATGCATGACATCAAAAATTAAAGCATACATACTATGGCTTAAAACAATTAATTAAACACTTTAATTAATGATTATTATTGCCTATCTATAGCTAACAATTAAAAGACTACATAATTAAACATTTTAATTAAAATCAATAATTGAATAACTATAAAAACAATAATAATTGAAAATGAAGAAAACAAACCTTACACCGAAGATTGGAACTCGCCGGTAGAAGAAGAACTCGTTCACCGCAAAGCCTTCTTCGCAATGCCTCAACAAACTCGGGAGTGTGGGCTCCAAAAATACTACTAAAATAAAACTCCTTAAGAGGAATTTTATTTTCCTAAAAACTAGCTTGCTCTCGTAAAAATATACAAGAACTACTTGCTTTCGTTTTTGTTTTGTGTTATGCATTTGAACTTCCAAATGACATCCCTTATATAGTGTGAAAAAGGAATGAAGAGGGATTAAAGAAAAAACAATGTGGGGTGCTAAAGAAAGAAAAAGAAAACAAAGTGGGTGAAAAGAGAAAAAACAAAAAACTTTCGGCTGCCACCAACTTCCGTGAACAGTACACACGTTACTGTTCACTTTTCAAATTTTATTTTATTTTTTTAAAAAAAAAAATTTGTTTTTCCTTTTTAATTAAATCATTATTTAATTAAATATCTTTTTCTAAACATATTTCCCACATTAATTTTTCATCTAAGTTCAAACTTATCCATCTAATGGATACTTTAGTATTTATTCATAGAGTTTCAATTTGAGGTTTGCAAAGGGACCTTAGGGAAAATTAATTTTAGCTCCAAATAGATTAAATCAAATTATCATCACATGATAATATTTAATACTACTTAATAATATTTAATTCCACTAAATAAATATTATTGCACTCTAAAATTAATTTCAATTTATTCTTGAGTTCCCATTCTTTCGTAAAGAAATATTTCATTAACTCCTCTATTAAATATCCGCGAAGAAATAAAATTAAGACTACTATTATTTTATTTCTCACATCTTATCCTATAATGCTCTATTTGCTTCTTATCAACTTTCCAAATGAAAAACTATTTTTCATATAATTTCAGTGACACTTCACTTGAAACACTTTGGCCAAAGTTTTTAGAAAAGTTGAACATTGCAAATCCATTATAGGGGATATATTTTATCTCTCATGGAGATTATAGATTCCATATGAATGTCCTTTTCAATCACATTTTTATGTCATTACCCAATGTATAAAGTATATTGGTCACCGAAAACCTCACTTCTAAATATATCAAAGCAATGTGCACTAGATGCATTAGTCCACGAGAATCATAGGATTAAGAGTTATTGTTCAAAATTATTTATTTTCGATAGTAGTCCAAATAAATAATTTGATTGGTCCGGTTCAGTGTTTCAATCTCATTGATTTACAAGAATATACTATACATTTGGAATCCCTATTCCCATGATTAAGACAAATCATCAAATATAGTATATTGTAGTCTTTAACAGATAAGACGCCCATTTTTATCACCGACTACAACCCATTTATAATCACATATGAAAAATAATCCAAGTCTTTTCCCATGGAACAACACTTCCATTTGGATTATCATATGTAATTATGGACTACATCTATCTTATAGTATAATTTTAAGTATGCTCATAATTTGTAAAAGAACAATTTCATAAATCAATAACAAATGCATCATACAATTGGATTTTTAGGGCATAATCCCTAACATAAACTCGATCAGATAGCCCCGAATTTACACTGATGGAACACCTTAATTATATGCTTGATGTTCTTTCTAATTATTGTGTGTATTTGTGTTTCTGCGTATCATCCGTATTCGCGTTCTTTTTGATGCAATGTTGTCGCGTAAGTAGTTTAGTCTTTATGTTTGGTAATTCTAGTTTGAATCAGCTTGAGTTTTACAAATTATTGTCGCGCAAGTAATATTACTCCTGGGCTAATTAGTAATTACCCACCCCTTTACTTATCTGGTAATTAATACAAGCCCCTGAGGTTTTGCAAATTATTGAGACATCACTATCAGACTAAGTAACAACTCCAAAAATGGGGGGGTCAATTGTAATTTGATTTTACTTACAGAGGATAAAATTGTTATATGCTTTTGTTCATAGGGAAAAAGGGCAATCCCCTTTTCTTGATTGGGAAAATTATGATAATTTCTCAAATCTCAAAATATTTTTTGTAATTAAGGTCTCACGCAAGAATAGGGGACGTGTGTAATTTCCCCTATTACCCTTAAAATATGCCTCGAACAAGATGGAATGTTTTAACTTTCTTTTTTACTCCACATTTTTTATGAGCTTGATCATGGTCTATTTTCGTACCTGCAGCGGTCAAGGACTTAGGCTATGTTTGGTTATGTTTTGGGATGGTATTTTGGTAAGAATTATTGGCGAGAAATTTATGGGGACACGTGCGTGTTTGATGAGATTGTGTTTGGTTTTATTTTGGGAGTTGGTTTTTTGGTGTATTTTTTTGGTGAGATAATATTTGATTTTGTTTCCAGAGGGAACAAAAGTTACTGTAACAGTCAAATCATGAAACTTTTGTTTGTTAGAGAGGAGAGAGAAGAGAGAGAGCGCATAGAGAGGAATGTAGGGACAAAGCAGGTGTAGAAAGATGGAAAATAATTATTATGTTTTTTTAGGAAAAAAAAGTAGTGTATTTTTGACAAATATTTTGTGAACCAAACATGATTTGCTGAGAATTTTGGACCAAACATGGTATAGAAACATAACCAAACATTGCCTTGATCTTTCGGATAGCCCCTTCGCAGCTGGAATTGGCTAGCAGCATGTCGGTGGTGACGTGGTTCGTCTAGACACAAAAAATCATAGAGTTTACAGGATGCAGTTCATTCTGGTTGTAAACAACAAATTTTAAGTCTGCAATTTAACAAACAAGAAATGTTGTACAAAATATATTTAATTGAATCAAACGATTTAATGAGTATAAATCTCTAATTATTTATCCTCTAATTCTTCACTTCAAGAACTTAATCTTCACGATTTGAAATTTTGAAGGAGGAGCTCATGTTTTAATCTCCTTCAAACTTGATTTAATCTTCTAATAACGTTACTTAGAGGACTTCGCGCCTATTTCGAATCGAACGTTATGATTTGATGAAGATTGATGGTGAATTTGATGTTTTGATCTCCTTTGGAATTGACTTGAATTTCTATAACGTTAATTTGTGGGTTTAACACTTTAATCACGAATCAAACGCTAAGATTTGATGAATTTCGCCACGAACTTCTTGAATTTCGCCACGAACGCCGTGGATTTCGCCACGAACTTCTTGAATTTCGCCTAGAACGCCGTGGATCTTCTTGAACTTGAGTTGTGAGAATTCTTCAAGACTTCTCCAATGCTTCTCTTGCTCAAATGCACTTGTGAATTGGTGAATGAATCCTTGAATTTGAACCCCTATTTATAGTTGTAAGAGTGAAAGACTTTTCATAATCACCATGATTTAATTATGATTAAACATGGCCACATGGCACCTCATAATTGGCCAATACAATAAGTATTTAAATATCAATTATTCAATTATTTAATTTAAGGATAATTTTTTTTATTAAATCCTTAAATATAAATAATAAATTTATTTGATATTAATTTACACGTGTTGCCATTTAATTGGCTACGAATTTTAATTGTCTACATATGCCCCCTCATGACTTGTCTGTGAATGATGCTTGAAGACGCGTCTTGAGTGGATAAGCTACGACATTTTATTTTGTAGTTGACATTCCCGAAATGAAAGTTTGGACTTGAACAATTCAAAATAAGTTTGCATGGATGATCCGTAATTGTTTCCTTGGTTCCCCAACTTGAAAGGCCCATTTTCTTTTCCTTTTATCCTTTATGGGCAGTTTGAACATGAGGTCCACAACTTTTTTTGAAAAAAGATCCCCTTTAGCCCATTAGAAAAAAAAATGGTCAAAGGGCCAAACTAAAGTCTCCCCTTCACACGTGGGTCAAATGATGGGTCCATGGAGATTACTTCAAGTCAATGGTGGCACATATGCAAAGGATGAATTGCAGCCAAAACAACTTTGCTGTTGATTTTTTTTTTCTTGTTCATGTTTTTTGCAGTGTACATACTTTTTGCTGCTTTACATATGTCACCACTTCCCAATACTTACTCTTCCATGACCGGTTCTTTTGTGTCTCACCTGCATATCATTAGTCTTATATTTTTTATTTTTTTTACTTCAATGCTTTACCACATTTTCTCTCTCATCGCATGCTCTTTTTTTTTTTTTGGCTTTGTGTTTTTTTTTCAATAGCATTTGCACTGCTCTGACACAATTTCTTTTTACACACTTCTGTTTATTGTACAACTCATTTATTTTAGTACTTTGTGTTTTTTTTTTAACACCAATACATCCCTTGATTTGAGGAGAATTATGCTAGCTTTAGTTCAAACAAAACATTTCCCTTTAATTATGTAGTGCTTGGAGCACATTAGTTAACTTTAAATTCCACTTTGTATGACTTTTGAATTTATTAAGAAAAAATATTTTCCACATTTCCTCTAATTCCTCAACTTTTCTTATTTTATTTCTCATCTCTCTTTTTATAACACACTATAAAATGGGGGTTTGAGTTTTAATTAGAAACACACACATAGGATTTCTATTCTTCTTCCTCTTCTTTTTCTTTGCAACTTGGTAAGCTATGTGTATATCATAATTTGATTTATCATTTCCTGGGATTTCACACACAACATTGCAAAATCAATTATTTTTTTTGCAAATGTGCAAACTTTTTTTGCACAATTGTGCACGACGTGCTGAAACATTGCACAACCGTTTTTTTTTTTACAACATTTTATTTACACCTTGTTCCGTTGTACATTGGCAGGTAATACAATGGTTTTTTTCAAAGATATTTTGTCCCCTTCCGGAGATCAATGCTTGACAATTCTTAACGATGAAAACCAACCTCAGGAGAAGGGAACTATGTTGATCGTTCACCGCCCTTTAATTGGTCAACTGACCACCTTTGGAGAAAGATGTGTTGCTAACTTTTGATGCTCCCCTGTTAGTCGACGTGCAAAGCAATGGCCTAATTTGACGAACTCCCTTCATGTCGAGGAGTGGTCCAAGGAGATCAGTGTGAGCCAAACATCCAAGGTGTGTCCTCCTTCCATGCCCCAAGTGCGAAGAGAATTATGGCAGACAACTATAAGAAGTGGTGGAAAAAATCAAGGAGAAAGCATCATTTCCAGGCTTGGCGTCAAAGGGAGTCAAGAGAGGAGACACACTTGTGGCATAGTTCAGCTTGTCAACTTTGCGCGTCGATTCTCCCGATGAAAGACATCAATTCCATCGAACATCATCACGAGCATTTGAAAGTTTACGTTAGCGTTCTCGTCTGAGCAAGACTTATGAAGGCATTTCAAATTCTCCATCATCTCGTAGCTCTTGATAATCATCCTCCATTGATGATGAATTAGTGGAGCTTTAAAGATTTCAATACACTTAAAAAATGCCACAGAGGAGTTAGATGCCCCCATATCATGAACGATGTCAATTTCAAAGTTTATAGCGCCATCGCTCCATGTGGAAAATGTCAATCCATTTCATATTCACGACTGAACTTAGAGATGTGTCTAAGACGCCTACGTACCCTCTGAAGCGATCAAGTCATAACGTAGTTCAAAGAGATTACATTTTGAGGGGGATGCCGTACACATTTTATACTCGTGCGGGCCAGGAGTAATGTACCATTTAGACTCATGCGTCAAGGAGTGTTCTTGAGTTAATTTGATTTGTGACGGTTTATACTCTGTCAAGAGTCTCCGCTTTAAATTTGATTTGTTGACAGTTTATTCTCATATCAAAGGAGTGGTTGATTTAAATTTTCAGACAATTTATACTCGTGACCAGGAGTCTTCATTTGCATTTGGATTTTCCAGATAGTTTATTCTCATATCAAGGAGTGTTTGATTTGAATTTGACATGCTTGCTTTCATTTGAGATTTGTGGACATTTTATACTTGTATCAAGGAGTGATTGATTTGCATTTGGATTTGCAGATAGTTTATACTCGTATCAAGGAGTATTGCTGATAGTTTAAGGCTTTAAGCTCGTATCGGGGAGCATGATTGATGGTTTCATTAAGGAGCGTCATCCTTCTTAAGCAAGATTTTCCTTCGCAGGCCAACTCCATGACTTTGTCTTTGAATATGAAGCAATCTTGAATTAGATGGCCAACCAAGCGATGATACTTGCAATACAATTATGAGGTGCCATGTGGCCATGTTTAATCATAAAAATTATTTTAAATCTATTTGGTATTTCATAAAATTATTTAAACAACCATTTATGTTATTTGGTAATAGAGCTTTCGGAAATTCAACAAATAAATTTAGATTTAAAAGAGCTTAAACGAGATGATTAAATGTTGGCCTGGGACTGGAATACTATCAGTAATTTGAGTGTTCATGCACATGTTCAATCTCAACAAGCACAAATTTTACAAAAAAGAATCCAAGAACATCAACAACCATTTCCACATTCTTCATCTAACATTTTAGGCCAATATTTTAATAATATTGGTGGAGAAGGAAGTGATATGCCAGAATATTAAGTTGTTACTATTTCTCTAATTTCTCAGTGTCTTATTATATAAGTTATTTTGTATTAGAATAGTGTAATTTTTAATATTAATCTATGTTTATATAAATATTTCAATTTTTTTAATTTATAAAATATGCATTTTGTACAAGTTTTTAATATATATTTTTATTTATTGTTAAATTTAAAGTAAAATCATATATAATTGAATAAAAATAATATTTATAGGACATAATTATAACTTCATAAAGTTTTAAGAACTAAATTACAAAAGAAAGATAATACAAAAACTAAATAAAGAAAAAGAGGACTTGCACCAAATTTGGTGCAAATGTGAAGTTTTACGCCAAATATAACGTCCAACATCACAATTGCACCAAATTTGGTGTTAAAAATAGTGTGAGTTGAAGTGCCAATCCACAATATTTATACCATTTTTAACTCTGGGTTTGAGATGGTCTAATTAGATTATAATCTTGATTACCAATTTGTTACTAGAATATACCATCTGACAATTGACCTCAAGGCACAAAAAGAATATTTCTCCACAAGGGCATCTGAGAAAGAAAACAAGATAAGATGCTTTAGGTAAGGTTTAACTGTTTAATTTATTCAGTATGTGTCTGTCTCTTCAATTAACATTAATTTTCTCAAATCTGTGCTTATTAAAGCTAAAAAAACGCTTCGAAGTTGACCTCAAGCCATAAAAAGACAATTTCTTCACAAGGGCATGTGAAAAGAAAACAAGATAAGATACTTTAGGTAGGCTTATAGCAGTTTAATTATTCAGGATGTGTCAGTCTCTTCAATTAACATTAATTTCTGGAGTCTCTGCTTATTAAAGCCCAAAAACACTTTGAAGTTGATTATCGGACTAAACTACTTCAGATACTTCACTATCGTGTAAATGAGTCGAGTCGAACGAATTATTGTTCAAGCTTGTTTGAATTACAATCGAGTTTCAAAATTTGTGTTTGAACTTGTTTGATTGTTAATTGAGCCGAGCGCAAACGAGCTTTAATCGAGCCGAACACGAGTCGAGCTCGAGTAGTTTGACTTTTTTGTACATATTTTTATCAATTTTTACTAATCGAGCCGAGCTTTAAAACTTATCAAATACAAAAAGTTGTTCAAGCTTGGTTTGATACGCTGACGAACCGAACTCAAATGAGTTTTTAGCGAACGAGCTCGAGTCGAGTATCGAGTAGCTTTGTTCATCTTTCAGCCCTTCACTCTGCTTTGGTGTGTTTCTCTTTGTATCCTATTACTCATTCCGAAAATATATTTTTTCATTTTCATATGAATAACCGAATTCAAATAAAGAATCCAAACAGGTTTAAAAGACTATCCGGAATACAAGATGAAACACCAAATTAAAATAGATAAATTAATATAGATAACTGAAGTGCTTACCTGAAAATTTGAAGCTAATGCAACGAACTCCTTTTTTGCTAGTATATCATTTTCTCAGGCTTTGGTTTATCATTGGCGCACAACTAAAAAAAACACAAATGAAACTATGTGAATTCCAAAGTGCATACAAGCATGGTCTTAAATTTCCTCCGAAACCTCGAAATTGCGACCGAAGTGCATACAATACAAGGCAAAAATGCATTTCCAATAATGAAGCAGAATCAACATGAGAGCATCTACTTTTTATTCTTTTAATAAGCGGGCCTACTACCTCAATTGATCTTGATTAAGCTACAGTGGTATAAATGATAGGGACTATGCAAAGCAACTCATCCCACAAGATCAGAGACTTTTGTTTGAGCCTCATGGATGTTGAGTTCTCATCTCTCACCATTCTTCTTTACTTCTTCATATTTCTAATCGCGCTTTTGAAAGGAACATCTATGTCCAAAACGAAATCTAAGCCGAGGTTGAATTTACCTCTGGGGCCAAGAAAGATGCCGTTGATTGGGAACTTACACCTTTTTGCTAGTTCTCATCCACCCCACTGCACTCTACGTGATTTAGCCTTGAAATATGGGCCACTTATGCACCTGCAACTTGGTGAAGTTACCACAGTTATTGTTTCCTCACCTGAAATTGCAGAAGAAGTTTTGAAAACACACGACAGCACATTCGCCTATAGGCCTTCACTCATGGCAACAGAATTTATGTGTTATAAGAATACAGATATAGCATTCTCACCCTACGGTGAATACTGGAGACAACTTCGAAAAATTTGCACATTAGAGCTCTTGAGCATGAAAAGAGTCCATTCTTTTCGGCCCATAAGAGAAGAAGAATTTTCGAATCTTTGCAGATGGATAGCTTCTAATGAAGGGTCGTCAATCAATTTGACAAAACAAGTCAACTTAACTACTTGTGACATTACTTCTCGGGCATCCTTTGGGAAGAAGACCGATGAACAAGCCACATTCATATCCACAATCAATGAGGCTATCGAGCTAGCAGCAGGATTTCATATTGGAGATTTGTATCCTTCCATCAAATTGTTTCGTCTAATAAGTGGAAATAGGAGCAGGGTAGAGAGGCTGCATCAAGAATCAGACAGGATACTTGAAAACATCGTTAATGAGCACAAAATAGTCAATGCTGCAAATGAAACTAACAAAAGCGAAAAACATGAAGATTTAGTAGATGTTCTTCTGAAGTTCCATGATGCTGCAAATGAACTGCCTTTAACAAATGATAACATAAAAGCAGTACTGATCGTAAGTTCTCTTTGCACTTGTAATAAATCATGTTTCTTGAGATTTCATCAACTTAATAGGGATTGTTTCTTTTGTTCCGAAAAACAGGACATGTTTAGTGCTGGAACTGAAACATCATCCACGACTATAGGTTGGGCTATGGCAGAAATGCTAAAACACCCAAGAATCTTGCAGCAGGCACAAGATGAGGTGAGACGAGTTTTCGACAATATGGGATATGTTGATGAATCTTACTTTCATGAACTAAAGTACCTGAAGTTAGTCATCAAAGAGACTTTCAGGATGCATCCACCGGTACCTTTATTGCTTCCAAGAGAAAGTAGTGAGCAATGTGAGATCAATGGATATGATCTACCCGCGAAAACACGAGTCTTAGTGAATGTGTGGGCTATGGGAAGAGACCCCAAATACTGGAAAGAACCTGAGAACTTTAAACCCGAGAGATATCTTGATAATGCAGTTGATTACAAGGGCAACAATTTCGAATACATCCCTTTTGGCGCTGGAAGGAGGATTTGCCCTGGCATGTCATTTGGTCTTGCAAATGTCGAGCTCCCTCTAGCAATGTTTCTTTACCATTTTGATTGGATTTTGCCCAATGGAATGAAACCCGAGGAATTGGACATGACCGAGTCCTTTGGCGTTACAACTAAAAGGATTAATCCTTTGTATGTGATTCCTATTGTTAAGAAGCCTTTGCCAGTTAAATGAAATCAAATGTTTGGAGGACTGGAATATAGTACGATGATGGAGTATATTTAACTAAATTAGAGTGTTCGTCATTGGAACTTATGTTATGGAGCAAAGTGACGAGAAGATTTTAGTAGTTACCTTAATTAGGCAGTTAGCAGCGTGTATGCAAGGGACAAGAACGTGTCCTGGCAAAGAAAGGGACTGACGGGGACATGACAAAGAAGCAGAAAGAAGTGGCGCTATTTAAAGTATACCAAAGGCGTGGGAAGAAGCAGCAGCTGTGTTATGGGATTATTTCCTTAAGTTGTATTTTATTTTGTTAAGTTGTCAGTAGCATGTTAAGAGTTGTTATTTCTTTTATAAGTTATATCCTGTATTAGATAGCAGTTTCCTTTGGAGTAGGAGTGGATGTGTTTAAAAAGTAAGAGTCAGTTATTTGTAAAGATCTTATCGTGGAATTAATCTGGGAAGTCTTCCGACTTTGGGCAAGAACTTTTTCTCGTGGAAAATTTTCATTCTTGAATTTAACTCGTAACAACTTATGTACAAAGGAGAAATAACATCACCTTGAGAAGAATTTATGTTATAAGTTAGACGGAAATGCATGGGCAAATGACTTGAAATAGAGTTCATGATTGAATGATTGTATTCACTAAATGTATTCACTGTCATTTGACGCTAAAAGAAACAATAAGCAAATCTCATAATGAAACATAGTGAATATAGTCTGACAGAGACAAAACTTTTCTAATATCACAAGGTGCTCGTTCATCACAGAGCACGAATCAATAAATACAGAATTACCAAGCCCAGAAGAGGCTTATTCGACACAACGACACAAAGCATCAATACGAGGATGCATCTATGCTAATAGGAAAACAAGGGCTCTCTCTTAAAAGCATAAACAACAACCTCAAGATCAATCAATCTAAATAACATAATCAGACCACTGAGATATGTGTGACGTGTGATCCATTGTCAAGCCAGGTATCTTATCTAGCTTGACCGGATTCTCCTTCCCTCCAATCAATTTCGCAGGGTTACCTACAGCAGTAGTTCTAGCAGGTACTTGCTTTAAAACCACAGACCCTGCACCAACCTTAGCACCATCTTCAATTCTAACATTGCCCAAAACACAAGTTCCCGCACCGATCAAAACCCCATCACCAATTTTCGGGTGCCGATCACCCGAGGCTTTACCGGTGCCACCCAACGTCACGTTATGCAAAATCGACACATTATCCCCAATCACTGCAGTCTCTCCAATCACAACCCCCGTTGCATGATCAAGCAAAATCCCCCTCCCAATTTTCGCCCCGGGATGAATATCCACCGCAAAAGCTTCAGATACCCTACTTTGTATCAACAGGGCCAAAATCTTCCTCCCTTTAGACCACAAATTATGGGCTATCCTATGAGCCTGGCATGCTAAAAACCCTTTAAAATTCAAGAAACAATGCACATAACTAATACAAGCAGGGTCTCTTTCCTTAACTGCCCTCAAATCATCATTCACTGCCCACATAATTTGTTCATCCTCTGCCAAAACCCGCGAAAAAAGATCGTAAAGGGTACCACTAGGCAAGCTAGAATTGCTCAATTTCAATGACAGATAATTAGCCAAAGCACTCTCCATAGAATCATAATACAAAATTGAACTGAAATAATAATTCGATAAAATGGGTTCCTGATCAACATCTAACCTGGCTTCTTCCTTCATCCGCGGCCATAAATCATCGCCAATACTTCCATTAATTTCGTCTATTTTTTTCGACTTTTTTTCTGAAATGGGCAAGCAAGAATCAAGATCAGGGAAGCCGGGTCTATAGTATTTTGCGTAATTATTGAATAAATGATCGTCGATGTTTGGATTGGTGTGAGAAGTTTCTGTTCTTGAAGAGTGTATATATGTTGGCATGGTGAGAGTAGTAGAATGTTTGAACGGCATGAAATTGGGTTGTTTGTGGAGTGTAAATGGCGAAGGTAGAAAATTCGAGGACATGGAAATGAGAGGTGTGAGAAAAATGTGAGGCGATATATAGAGATATATATAGAGACAGAGACAGAGGCAGAGCTTTTAGGGGAAAATTGAGAATTTTAGGGCTAATAAAGAAAGGGTTTTCAGAAGCGAATGTGCGGGAGAGAAGCACGAATGCGACGACGTTTAAATAAGCAGTGGTTGTGAGAGTGCCACTTGAAAACAAGAGAAGCTCCTAATGTTTGGGTGGAAATTGGAGATTAATTAGAAATGTATATGGTTAGATACACATTTAAGTATTTGAGATTCTCTACTGCGCGCGGAAGAAATCTAGTTCTGTTGTCGAAGTTGACGATTCAACATATTAGAGGTTTTTGAGTTTTACTCTCATCGAAAGCATGTGAGATACTTTCATAATAGTTGTTGTTACCTGATTTGTATTACCCATTAGTTAATTGTTTTTGGAACTTGTAAGCTTTTCAGCTTATAAGATCTTAAAAAATAAGTTGAGGTTCCTTTACTTATTTTTTATAACCCCAATTTATTTTTTAAAAGCTTATAAGCTCCTAACATCTTATTTTAAGAGTTTATAAGTTGTTTCACTAAAAAAATTACCAAACACTTTGTAAGAGCTTCTAAGCTCTGAAACATCTTATAAGATGTTTTAAAGAACTTATAAGCTTAGCCAAACACTCTCTAAATAATTTGTATCATGTAACCGATTCATTAAAAAAAATTATCTATTGCGAATTTGGGTTTATGTTAGTTATATAGCAAACAGAAGAGTATGCCAAACATGAAAGTTGAAACTTGAAACATCCAAAAAGTATTAATATGCATTTCTTCAAAATGAATTTTGGGAGGAATAATTTATTTCCTATGTCTATTTAAACTTAGCTACCAAATGATAACACTCTTATGGATAGATTTTGATTTCTAAAAGTCTATTTGAAATGAATTTCTAAATACTCTCTAAAATTTGGATGTCCTTTTACTAATTTCCATATTTATTCCATCAAAAAGTTAAAATGCTCTCTGGAATTAATATTTTAAAGATTTATTTTATGGAGCTCAACCAATTATACAATGACTATCTTGTGGCTTCGTAACTTTTGAGATTAACTAATTAGAGTTCGAACGAAAATTTTCATAATGAAATTAATAGATCCATTAATACAAAAATTAAAGTGAACAAACAAGATATTGTATAAAGTTATTGATTTCTTTTTTGTTATATTACTATGTAAATGTATTCCTACAATTTAGTTTGATCAAATTCTTCATTAATGATTGTTTGGGCGCCATACAAGGGATCCTGAAAGTGGAGGAGCCCGTGGAATGGAAATATGATACCCTAACCTTGGAGATCCAGAAGTGTTTTGGCTTCAAGCCGGGATGGAGTTTACATTTTGTTATTAGGGATAGTAATTCTACTACACATTCTATTTGTCAATCGGGTCTTGTTAGGTCTTGGTTTGGACCAATTCCCCTAAACATCCTCCCATATGAAAATAAAAATACATAGTTTACACTGTTTTTAACAAAAAATATTCTCATTCTCATTTTTGTATTTATGTTCTCAATAAATTTCAATCATTCTTTCAAACTTACATTTCACGTCAATTTTCTCTAACTTTCTTTTTATCACTTTTCTCTTCCTTTTATATTTTTTTTCTTTAACCCTTCTTTATCCTTTTCGGTCATCTACTCATTACTTTTCAATTATTTCATACATCATCAATCACTAATTTCAACAATTTTCAAAAACACAACCAAACACACCTACTTTTCTCACTTTTTTCATACAAAAATAAAAAAACTCATTTTTTAATACTTTTTAAAATAATAATTAAAAATGAATTGAAAACACAACTTTTATTAAACGTCCCAAACCGTTCTTCGCTCCTATCAACTTTTGTAGGGTAACGTCTTCTTTTTCTCATCATAGGAAACACAATTATTTATGGGCACTTTCATAAAAATGGACAAGACAAATATGGGACCAACCCACTAAAACTTTATGTGGCGTACCTCCATCGTTTACTAGGGATCTTTATTGCACTTTGAAATTACTTTCCCACTTGTGTAGATTCTTTGGACCACTTTTAATAATGTCTTTTGTTCTCTTTTCCTTTCTTCTTTTTTAAAAGGCAAATGTCATTCATGGTACTGGATGCAACACATGACAAACAAAATAATTTTTAGGTGGATCGAGTTTAATAATACCAGTCTACTGATTATTGTTAAATTACGGGTATCGAATGGCAAAAATTGCACAACCCTCGTGATTTGGTGATTAAAAAATCGATCGAATGTGTTACGTTGTTCGATATAGAATGACTCGTAAAAGGGTATTGGGCAAAGTAGTTAAATAAGGAAAAAATATTTATATTTGTTTTGTAATTAATTAGAGGAAATTGCAATTGATTATCTTTCATATAGTATGAAATAATAACATTGCCCAGGTATATATTTAACATTTATTTATGATATTTGACCAAGTTTTGGTGGATAAGAGGTTGAATTATTGTGCTACTTTACGTTGTTCGATATAGAATGACTCGTAAAAGGGTATGGGGCAAAGTAGTTAAATAGGGAAAAAATATTTATATTTGTTTTGTAATTAATTAGAGGAAATTGCAATTGATTATCTTTCATATAGTATGAAATAATAACATTGCCCAGGTATATATTTAACATTTTTATTATGATATTTGACCAAGTTTTGGTGGATAAGAGGTTGAATTATTGTGCTATTTTTAGTTAAAAGTTTTGTGGTTGGCAATGTCTTTACCAATTAGAGTAGTATAACCTATCAAAATCGAATATATATGTAGACATCATTTTTAATTAATATATTCACTTGAGCACTTCCCAATATGTGTACTGGTAATATTCTTTAGCATGTTTATTGTTTATTTATGTGATTTAATAAGTCCGAACTATCTTCATATGCACTTTAAGTACATTAAAAGATGAGATCATAGAATATCTTCTTCACAACTACTGGCTTTTTCATGAAATAATAATCTTAACTTATGATTGGTCCAAACATTGTACCTAGACATAATTTAGGCCAATATGACCAGTTTCATTTCTTTCTTCTCATAATTTCTTTTTAATATTTCATATCGCAAGTATATTCTTAAATTAACATACTAAGGCTTTGTTTGGATGTGTTTTCATTTCATTTTCAACCATCATTTTCTAAAATATATGGAATAACATGTTTTTTTATTTTCGTGTGAGAAAAGTGAAAAAAGTAGGTGTGTTTGATTGTTGATGATGGTAAAAATCGTCAGAGTATGAATATTACGTGATTGACCACGTGGGGTGAAAGAACCGATCCAACACACGACAAACTAAGTGGGGGTTGGTGGATTTATAGACTGCACTCGACTATGGCAAGCTGCCTACGTACCCAGATTGCTGTGATCAAGTTTATTCGTAGTTCGATGATGGGATTACTCTCTATTGTCAGTGCATTTTTTATTGGGGGAGTAGATAATGAGATACCCCCAGCTTCTTTGGGGTATTTATAAGGAGCTGGTTATGGGCTATGGGCTCTTGGACCCTATCTTATCATTAGCCCAATAGACTTGATTTAATTATTATTTTTATTAAACTAGAAGAATAACTTTATTGTGCTTACTGGGCTCCTAACACTTCTTGGGTTGGGTCAATCCTTCTTCCGCGGGCCTTGACCCGTGGTGGGCCCCACGACCCGACTCGGGGGCGAGTGAAATACTAAAATACCCCTAGACATTTTTTGCCCCTATCAGTTGTGTTTTTGAAAATAGTTGAAATTTGTGAGTGTAATGTGTGAAATGATCGAAAAGTAATGATTAGATGAATATTATTGGATTTGATGTTGAATATTGATGAGAGAGGAGAGAGAGGGGAGAGAAAGGATGGTGATGGGTGGATGAGATAGGAGAGAGAGAGAGAGGATGGTGATGGGTGGATAAAAGAGAAAATGTAAGATAAGTGATGTAAAATGTAATTTTAAATAAATGAATGAAATTTCTCGGGAACGTAAAAATAAGAATAAAAATGAGAATATTTTCAGTTAAAAACAGTATAAAGTGTGTATTTCTATTTTCAGATAAAAATGAAAAAAAAAAAAGTATAATAAAAACACAAACAAACAAAGCCTAACTTTTTTAATTACGATCGCTTCTATAATAGAAATTTTTGTTACCTCATAAAATCCATGGTCAACCTCTATACTCCATAGGATAATCCTACCCTGATATTATTATATGCATTGATACTATTGTTCAGATAAATTTAAAAATTCCACAAGTTATGAAGTTGTCTCGAGCTTGAAGAGATCAACTAAAAATGATTAAAAAAAGAGAAAAGAAAATTTAAGTGACCTAAGTTCGACTGGTGTTAATTAAGCTTGATTAAAGGCTCGATTTGATTAACAATCAAATCAAACTCAATCACAAATTTTAAAATTCAATAATCGTTTTAACAAACTTAAATATTTTATTCGACTCGACTTAAAATACTTGCGACCCTATTTATAGCTTTGTATATATTCACCCGTCCATTGATAGCCACTGAATAATAAAGTTACAATATTTGAACCCCAAATCAGAAATAATTGAAGAAAATTGCACGGTCCAAAAACTCTCTCTCTCTCTCTCTCTCTCTCTCTATATATATATATATATATATATAGATAGATATATCGTTATATATATAGATATATCGTTATTCATATAAGAGCAATCTCTACCTCATAATATCTTTTTTGTCTCACAAGATAATGTATTGTGTCCTCACGAATTTTCCTATTTTCAATTTGGATTATTTTCTGCTTAATTTATTAAATTTTTCTAATGAATATGCAAAAATACTCTTCATCGAAATATTTTTGGTGTATGTCTTAAGAGTCTTCTAAATCTATCTTAGATATATATTGTAGGATTAAAGGTTAGGTGTGACTTTAAAGAACAATTTAGGAAGAAGAGAGGTAATGGCCCAATCTATTAAAAACATGGGGATTTTTAGAAAATTTTGGACTCAAAATCTCAATTACAATTATCTCTAGCACTATATATTTAAATATAGTAAATGTATTTGATGAGCCACAATTAACATTAGGGATAATATATTTATGAGGATTAATTATAACCTGAGATATAGACGTGTGCAACTAAAGAGCTATTGAAATTTGAGGCCGGTGACCCATGAGATGCTCCTATATACACTAAAATATGAGTACATTTGAGGGGGATTATCTAATCACTCTAAAACATGACAGATCAATTCTTGTACTTCTCAGTTATATTGAGTAGTAAACAAGAATAGACGTTCCAAAATTGTTGAAAACACCATTATAGTAAAGAAAGTAAAGAGTGAAATCACTTTTAAGTGTAGCTACTCAAGAGGTACAATTGGGTCTAACTCAATCCCCCTCAAATGTATTAATTTTAGGTCTAGTTTAATCCACCTTGACTCGTTTTTCAAATATTTGGCCAGTGTTTGATCACCCAGAACCCGACTCAATTTTCACACCATATCAGTATTGAAATTTAGAAACTCGATAACTTCTAAGAACGATCAGAAGGCCTTAAACAACAATGTATTATTCATATTGGAATGAGCATAATATATTTCCATTCAAATAGCATGTGTTCTAATTACCAAAAGAAGACGAAGGAAAGAAGACGGGGCCTTGGTTTGCGATGTACTCCGGATGTCAATCTGTCGTTTCTCGGTAAATTAGGGTGGCAACTCCTTACTGATAACTCCAAGCTTTGGGTTCAGATTTTGACACGCTAGAACCTAACGTGCTTGGTAGCAAGTATACTAGTCGTGTAGTAATAAGTCGGGGTTGTCGAACCACGGAGACTTGGATTTTAGCTTATGATTTTTGAATAAACGTAAAGACGAATTAACGGAAATTAAGAGTAAAACAAGTAAGCAAACAAAGAACAAAAGAAATAAGAACAAGCAACGGATTGAAACTCAAGTGTGAGAACTAGACTAAGGCACATGCAAGACTTGATTTGATCCTTATTCGCACAAAGACTCTTGTTGAATTATTAGACCTAGTTGCTATGGTGAAAACTCCTAAGGTAAAGAATACCCGATGTCTCGCGATATGCTCCTACACTTAAGCGGCGGTTTCCTAAGTATGTCTACCCGGAAATCTAACCTCTAAGCATGCATTGAGGAACTAGAGTTTACTCGATTAGAATCGAACGAATTCACCCGGAAGTCTTTACCTACGTCTAGGGCAACTCCTATTTGATCGGTGATGCTATGAATTCCTTGCACCCTAACTTAACTCTTTCTCAAGATGCTAAACTAGGCAATTTATAATACATATGGTGATCAATCACATGTAAGGAATATAAGCACAAATTCATAACACATAGCAACAAAGGAATTAATTCAACAATTATCAATAATACGAATAACACAAATCAATTCTTACAAGGCCCTAGCCATATGAATTTAGCCCATAACTATCAACATAGCAGAATTCAACATGTTCTTATACATAAATGTAAACATCAAATGCAATGAACAATGAAAGAAACTCCCTATAAGGTTGAATGGCAATAGATCTTTTAATGTAGCTTCAATCTTTGGCTCTTATCCTCTTCTTGCTCTTCAAGATCAGTGATATAATGGCCCAAAACCCCAGAAAATGCTCCCAATTCCTCAGATTCAGAACCCTCAAAATGAATTGAAAAATCCTATTTATACATTCAAAATTCTGTTATCGCGGCGCCTAGGCGCCGCCTATGTGGCGTGTCTTTCTTGGGGCAAAAGTTCCAGGGTGCCCAGACATGGAGATAAGAGGCGCCCAGGCGCGCGATGTGTGGCGCCTAGGGGTGGGTCATTGTGCGCCTAGGCGGGCGTTTTCGAAGCCAGATCTCTCTCTGCCTGGGTGGCGCCTGGGCGCGGGTAAACTGGCGCCTGGGCGTGGCTCTGCGAAGCCTGAGTAGTGGTTGATAAGTGAGTCGTCTTTTTGCCCTTTTCTTCGTCCATCGTCGCTTACTACCTGAAATCACTTTACACACATATTAAACGCATGATTGGCACAAAATGACTTATATACGGGCCTAAATTATAGCTAAAAAGGCCTAAAAACTTATGCAAAAACGACTCCTATCAGATTTTACGGCATAAATACATGTTGCGAAACCGTCCTCGAGCTCGTGGGAACTCTTCTCATACTTGGCGAAGCATCCAAGATGCCTTCTTTGCTCTTAAAGATGGCCTATCCTGGAAAATTGGAAATGGGCATACTGTCAAATTTTGGACGGATGTTTGGCTTGGGGACTCGACTCTCATTCAACATATTGACGTGTCCTTAGATGATAACACGCTGAACCGCAATGTGGCGAGCTATTGGGAAAATAATGGTGGGTGGCGCTGGTCGGAGTTGTCTCTCATCCCTTTAAGCGTTAAACAGCAGCTGAAGACAACTAGCATTGATCCCCTTTGTGATAATGTGGACATATTAATATGGAAGCATGCTCATAATGGCACTTATTCTTGTAAGAGTGCCTACGAGGCTCTCACTCGGTAGGACACTCACCATGCTGAAAGGCAACAATGGCGGCATCTTTGGAAGTTGAAGGGCACATATAGACGCAAGTATTTAATATGGTCACTTCGACATGATAAGTTGCTTACGGGATCTCAGTTGCGTCATAGACATATCACAACTGATTCGGCGTGTAAGATATGTTCCCATCCGGAGGATACTAATATTCATGCTCTTCGAGATTGCCCCTGGGCCAAAGGAATTTGGATGAAGCTCGTGAATCCTCGACATCATCAACAATTCTTCTCGCTCGATACTAAGGCTTGGGTGGATTGGAACCTCGTCAACTTTGCCCACAGGTATGTTTGGTGTCAGCATTGGGATAACACCTTCGCTGAAACCGTGTATCTTCTCTGGCAGGTTCGCAATGAGTGGATGCATGGAGACACGCATGGGACTCCCCGTGTAGACCTTACCTCTCTACGGCACCAGATTGAGGAAGCGCAAAATGTAGCTGCGCAGAATCATGCAGTGGACGAGCAGCTTGTTCAAGTGCAGTGGGTGAAACCTGATAGAGAGGATGTCAAAATGAATGTGGACGCTGCCTTTACCCATGAGGCGATCAACAACAGCCAAACACGTGCAGGAATTGGAGGTTTGCTGCGCGACTCCAAGGGTGATTGGTTGTATGGTTTTAGTAGTGCTACTGATGCAGATTCGGCGTTACATGCTGAACTCCTTGCCATTCAAAAAGGATTGGAAGTTGCATGGGATTTGAAGCTTTCTACGGTTACTATTGACACCGATTGTTGGGAAGCCGCCACTGATATCTCGCAAGCTACTCCTGCTCATCACTACTTTGTGACGATCAACAATATTCGTGAGTTTCTTAAGCGCTCTTGGTACGTAAATATTAATCACGTTTGGCATGAAGCGAACCGCCCGGCGGACTATTTGGCGAAAATTGGGTTTCATCGGGACCTTCAGCCCCTTACCAACATTACCGCTGAGCTTAATCTCCTTTTAGATATGGATAAGTTGGGTACTACTGTACCTCGTGTTGCAACTACTCACCCGGGTCTGTCGGGTTAGTCTCTTTGGGTATCCCCTCCTGAGTGAAAAAAAAAATAATTACCAAAAAAAGAAGCATATGTCCAATTTAACGTTTTAGCAACGTTGCAACTTTAAAGAGTACTTTAGAAAATGAAGTCTTATTTAGGAACGTTTAGTTGAAAGAAAAAGAGCAAAAAAAGATAAAATATGTAACATATCCATGTGTTAGATCAAAATACTAAACCTACTTACTTGTGCTTAATCATTAGCCAAAACACCCCCATACTTTATGAAATCCTGCGTGGAACCCCCTTTTAATCAAAACTATTCCGAATTTGGCACCTGCTCAAGATGAAAGTCAGAGAGTTTTTGTGCTAATATTGATGTGAAAAGACTAATTACACCTTCCACTTTGAGAACAATGTGTAATTAGAACTGGGTTGAATATAGTATAGTTGGGTCGGATATAATTAGTCTGGGTCTGACTCACCCGTTTCCAATTTTTTAATTAAAAATTTCTCCATCCTACAATTATCAAAACAAGAAAACAAAATCACGTTCTTTTTTTATGCAGTGTCGCGCGAAGCTCTGCTCCAAAGGGCGATGTAGCGCCCCACGCACAACCTTCCCGTGTGCTATACGCCACCCACCACTCCTACCGCCCCCTCGCCCAACTGATTTTGAGTTTTGCTATTGTCTTAGAAAAAGTTTGAATAATAACTTAAACCATCGATTTCAAATCAGATAAAAAGCGTAGAATATTTTGAAAATTCAATTGTGGTCGAATGATTGATAAATATTGTAAAAAATCGAAGGTCCTCAAAGTTTTAATAAGAATATGTGAGTAAGAGTTAACTATATAAAAATATGTCTAATAAAATCGAAAGGTATATAATAGGTAAATGACACGGGTGAAAATGACACCCGAGATATATTCAACATTTCATAGACATTATCTCGACTATTGATTGAACACATTGTTCTTTTTAACGATTGAAACAAAGAAAAGTTTTGGACTTGTTATAATATAATAGAATTTTAGTGGGGGTGCCCTTTCATACTCTAATTAGGACACCCCAAACATCACTATCACTGCCCGACTGCCCGTTCAACCTCTTGAGTAGCTACACTTTCGTCCATTCTTTTAGTACACAATTTGCACTTAAAAGTGATTTCACTTGTTTCTTTCTTTACTCATAATGATGTTTCCAACGATGTTTGAAACATCCATTCTTGTCTTAAATCAATCATGATTCCAATCACATATTTTTAACTTCCCATTCAAGATTTGACTTATAATATGAAGATCATAGATATGGTCATCAAAGGCTACCATGGAATTAGTTCTTTGATGGTGATACAAGCAATTGCGTCCAATAATGGCAATAGATTGAATTTTAGAGAGTTTTGAGATTTTCAAAAAAATTCGACAGTTCTCGATTGTATCAAGAGTAGGGTGTAAACGAGCCGAACTCGAGCCGAGCCTGGCGATTTTGCCAGGCTCGAGCTCGAGCTCGTCGAGCTCAACTCAAGGGACATCAAGAGGCAGAGTTCATAAGCTCCAAAGAAAGCAACACCTTGGCAACATATGCGCTCGAGCGAGTCTCGTAAGGGACATCATGGGAATGCTTAATCAAGAGTGGATAAATATGACATTGAAGCATGTTCCAAGGCAAGATAATCAAGTTGTTCATGTTGACGGGGTTGTAAGACCTCCCATTTGAGTACACTATCTATGCGGAGATTGTGAGTTATTACTCCACTTCATCGTGTAGAGGGGGCTCACAAGACCCTAAGTACTATCTATGAGGAGTCCGCGAGTTATTTTCCACTTCGTGTATTATTTATTATCGCATAAGACTAAAAACAACACAAGTTGCATGTTACTCTGCTCAAGGTCGATTGTTAAAAATTGATGTGAGCTCAGTTCGTTTATATAACCAATCAAATTGATTATTTTCTTTTGTTTGGTAGACCTAATTTGAGTTTGGCTCGGTTAGCAAAAAAATAATAAAATGTTGGTAACAAATTAAGCTACTCAAATTCGCCTAAAACTCGTTCGAGCTCGATTTGATTAGCGAGAAGTACATGCTCAAACGCAATTTTTGCAGTTCCATGGTAATTCAAACTATTATGAACAACACCTTGTTTGGCTCGACTTGGTTCATTCGCAATCCTTTTATCCTCCGATGATTTACAATGCCACCTTAAAAGTGGCAAGTGAATAAGGTGAAATTTGCCGTACATAGATTGGATAAGTAACTAGTGTTTGAATCTAAGTCTACTAGATTATGCCATGCAGGTTTTCATTGAATGATGTTATATGAATTTGATTAAATTAAGATGTAACGCATTCTTTCAAAACTTTGAAGTTGCACCCATAATGCTTATTACAAGTGATATTAGCTAAATAAATTACCCATAAGCCTCCCAGAGCAAATACTTACAAAATCCCTATACATACTTGCACTCCACAAAGAAGACGAAACAACTAAAAAAATAAAAAAGCAATTAAAAATAAAAA
This sequence comes from Buddleja alternifolia, assembly GCA_019426215.1. Classification (NCBI taxonomy): domain Eukaryota; kingdom Viridiplantae; phylum Streptophyta; class Magnoliopsida; order Lamiales; family Scrophulariaceae; genus Buddleja; species Buddleja alternifolia. Next base: position 25,651,690 of record CM033407.1, read on the forward strand.
TAAATAAATAATGGGTCATCTATATATTAGATAGAACAAATTCACTAGTGAAGGCATAGCATAATTTACTGATAATAGAATTTGCATAACCTTTCAAACTATAATACAAACAAAAAATTGGGTTTTCCCCTAATTTCAGCGCAAATTCAACCAACAGTCTCAATCCTATATTGAAAACAACAATAACATCTACAAGAAATTAGAGTTCAAAGCATTACCTAAAGCTTAACCTCGACATCAACACCAGAAGGCAGGTCAAGCTGCATCAAGGAGTCGATTGTTTGGGCAGTCGGGTAAAGAATGTCGATAAGGCGTTGATGAGTTCTTATTTCGAAATGGAACCTGGCATCTTTGTGCACATGGGGAGATTTGAGAACACAATATATTCTTTTCTTTGTTGGTAACGGGACGGGACCCATAGTTTTTGCATTTGACGTCCTTGCAGCATCCATTATTTGCTTGCACGAGTCTTCTATCAGGGGTACCCAGTATGATCTCAGTTTGATTCTGATCTTCTGCTTAGGTGCAACCTGTGAAAATGAATGCCCTTTTAGGAATCATAATCATGAATATAAAGTTGGCAAAGGCAAAAGACCAGCTCTAAGTAAAGAGCTTTCAAATTGGGGAAAATTGCAGCATTAGTTCCATAGTATAGGCCCTCTTGCAATTTTCTTCCCAATGTTTACAACTTGCAAAATTAATCTCATATGATGCATATTTTTATTTTTATTTTGCATTTTTAGTCGCATCGTCAAAAAAGTGATGGAAACTGCTAGTTTGGTCAAGTGTCTGGCATGTGGTCAGTACTAACGATGAGTGTATTCCACTTGCGAAATCCCATCCAATTTTTACCGGACAGGACCAAAATTGAAAAACAATGGATGCTGATGGACTAATTTTGCAAGATTGTAAATAATGAGACTAAAATTAAAATTGCCCCTATCATATGATATCACATGAGACCAATATTGCAATTCTCCTTAGGTTCAATACTGATTACTAAGTGCTTTAGCAGTAGACGATAAAATTAACTGTAAATTTGTGAGTTCAAGACTCGTCGAAATACATACTTTCTGTTTTGTATTCTAAAGATGGGATTTTTACTACTAAGTTATCGTTATTCTTGCTCCCATAACAATTGGACTGTAATATCTAATATAATAAATAAATTAGGAAATTTTGATCTCGAAGGACAGAAATGAGAGGAAGACAAATTCATGTGTTGGAAAAAACCCAATACTCTTAAGAAAAAATTTCAGCTAGATTAACCATTCCATCCATTTTTGTCGGTTTTCATGTCACGTAGAGTGATAGATAGACCAGACGTGTGTAAAAAAGAAAAATGGTATCAGAGCACACTATCTTGGATCCAACTAACTTTTGCTAGCAATATCTCCCACCCCAACAGGTATTTCTAACTTCACAAATCAATCAGCATTGATCCTAGTTCCAAAGTTCACGAAAACCCTCTTAACTCATCTAAACCACCAAAATAATTGGGAGTAGAATTCACCTATTATTTTTAATAGGCAACGCCTTGAACTCCAATGTAATTCTACATCTAATTCAATTATAGGGTTCATCCATTAATTAACATGTTAAATACCACCATCATTTACTATGTTTTCCAGAAAAATGCCTCCATCGTGTTCCCTAAAAATGTATTCACATGTGTATCTCATGTTTCCTCCCGTAGCCTGTCTCCACATTCTTGATTTTTCCTATAGCGATGACTAGAATTGTAAGCAAGGGTCTCAAATTCGATTGAAGATCCATCATCGGATTCGTATCATTCGTCGGGGAAGATTGCATATAAATTTGCATCTCTTTTTCCTGTAACCGCTTTTTCTTCCACTATCCCGACAACCTCTCATCTGCAGTTAAATATATTTGGCCCATTTTATGGGCTTGATACCGCATGCAAAACAAGAAACAATCATTCTTTCATCATTGTTGCACCTAAAAGCTCTATGCTAATTACTTCTCATGAATTTCGATGGTTACATTTTCATATATGACAAATATATACAAAACTACGTTCCACATCAGCACACCCTTAGCCAAGTTAGAGCAACATATAATAACATATCCAACTAAAATGTGTCTTAAAGTTGACCCTTACAAAGCTTTTTCAAATATAAATGAAACAAAAAAATCAAGGTTTCATAACCTAAATTAACAGGAAAGCTCATTCTCGACAAGGTACAGCCCAAACAGCTTTGTTTCGATATAGATAAATGCAGCAAGGAAACCATCATATTCATATCAATCTTGTCCAACCCTCTGCTATTGCAATTACATTTATAACAAAGAAATAATACCTTACATCTTCACATACGTCACGCATTAAGCAATTTCACATAAGAATACCGAAACCAATTTAAGTAGAAAGCTTAAGCACAAAACAAATCCTCAAACAACATTCTAACTTTTAAGCAAAAGAGCAATATCAATAATGAAACGCACAAAATAAAAAATGCAGCATTTATAGCCAACAAAAAAAGAAAGAAAATTTACCGAATCTGCACCAGCAGTCAGCGACGAAGCCGAAGCCGAAGCAGCCTCACCCTAACAACACACACAACACAACGCCATAAACAAAATCAAAAAAACCTAATTCATAAAATACTAGAAAAATAAACAACAAAATTAAACTTCAGCGGATGAAATTCAAGTCGAAAAAACAACCTCAATTTCAATCGAATCGACATTAGATTCCAATGCTTCAGGAGCAGCCAAAATTCGCGAAGATGAGATTCGAGAGGGTTTCAATGTCGGTAACTTCGACGGAAACGAAATCTGCGGCCTGGAGGAAGAACTGGACGAACTGTATATCGGTAACAGTACGGTGGAAAGAGATGGCGAAGAAATGGAAGCCATTTTTGAATTTTCGAGCTCTGGTTCGTTGCTATGAGAGGATAAACTGTTGTGCTGAATTATATCAGTAGCTTTATCCAAAAGGTTGATATTTTTTTTTAGGGTAACGGCCACTATTAGTCCTTCAATTTACATATAGAATTATTTTGGTCTCTCAATTTTTAATTACTGAATTAAATCCTTTAAGTCAACAATTTGTTTTAATGTAGTTTCTCGTTTGACTTCTAATTACTTGATTAAATTTTTTATGTCAACAATTTATTTTAATATAGTTTCTCGTCCGACGTCTCAATTTCCGATCAATTTTACCCAAAAAGTTGGCAATGTTACTATTGGTGTCTCAATTTTACATTTAAAATTACTTTGGTCTCTCAACTTCTAATTACATTGATTAAACCCTTAACTCAATAATTTATTTTATTGTGGTCCCTCATCTCAATTTCCGATCAATTTTGACCCGAAAGTTGGTCATGTGACTCTCACATGACCAATTTAAAGGGCAAAATCGCTATTTTATAATTAATAAAACATGATATATGTGTGACACGTGACCAATTTTCCAGCCAAAATTGATCAAAAATTGGTCAGAGGGACCATATTGAAACAAATTATTGAGTCAAGGGATTTAATCGATACAATTAGAAGTTGAGAGATCAAAGTGATTCTAAATATAAAGTTGAGGGACTAATAGTGATATTACCCCTATTTTTTTTATTATTAGGTTTTGTTGGGATGGATGCTGTGTAAGTGATGGCCCAAGTCGAAGTTGGGCTGAATATGGTGTGTTGAATTCATATTTCAGGTGGGCCAATAAAATCTTTCACGAATAAAGGCGAAATTGTCGAATCAATCTCGTAACTAATCGTTACTTTTGTTTTTGGTTCGAGGAAATTGATAGGGGGAAAAAAGAAAATACAAGAAAAATTATTTTTTCATTATTTGATTATTAGAGAAGACAAAAGGAAAAGAAAATGAAGGAGAAAATCTAATACTAATTTTAATCAATGTTGTTTTCTCACCATTTAGTGAGGGAAAAAGATGGGAAACAAAAAATGGTTTTCTTTTCATTTCACTGTTAATTTTTTGGAACCAAACAAAGTGTTAATCTAGTATTGGTTACGTTCAAACTCAATTAGTCAATATAATATTGTAGTAGCTCTTTTAGCTGTTGTCAAATTCGTCTCATTACTCCCTCAAATTTGTACTCCTTAACTCAATTGATTTGATTTAATTGTCGCTGCCTCCCCATTTTTCTCTCTGTGAAAACCCTAATTATAATTATTTCTTCTTCTCCGTCGACGATGATTTTGTTTGGTGAATCAATAGTCTCCATTACTACTGATGTCACCACCATCGTTGGCGGACTAGGTTGGAGCACCCTCCTTCAAACTGTATATTCGAACTTCAAATCAGATGAGACAGAGATGGATCTGATGAGATAGTGATGGATCTGATGAGATGAAGACAGACGATACATTAGATCTTATATAGTTTTTTAGATATTTTGTTTAGTATTTTGTTTTCTCTATTGAATGAGAGCTTGTTTTCTCTCTCTAATGAGAGTTCGTCTTTCTTGAATAAGAGTGTGGCATTTGCACTTGATTTTTCTTGTACTCGTTTGTTAGTTCTAAAAATTTGTTATCTTGAGGAGACTTGAGATTGGGTGCTACAATTATTATTACTACAGTAAAACCTCTATACAAGAATACTCTATATAAGAATAACCTCCTTATAGTAATAAAAAATCATGGTCCCAACTTGAGACCAGTTATAAATAAGAATAAACTCCACATTGTAATATTTCATGTTTTTTTTAGGACCATCCTTAAGAAATTTACCTTCATATAGTAATAAAATGACATTAAATTTCAAATATGTTTATATAAAATATCTAGAATTATTTAACTATGTTACATTAAACTTAAGATGATATGAAATACTTATCAAAAGTTGTTTGTGACAATGACTTAATTTTTTGGGTTAATACCGCATCCTTTAACTTGCCGTTCGTAATAACTCGTCAACACAATCACCTTCTTGTTGAATCCAAAACATTTCCAGCTTGTCGAACATGCTTGAAACTTCTTGACACGAGACTTTTTCTATTTCTATACTATACATACATGAATGAATCTTCTAAATCTAATATATACACAATGTACATGCATGATGTACATACATTTGTTTTTTTAAGATTCACGAATCTTATATATCTTTTAAATTCATGTTCTTAAAATATGAAGGGACACATTTCCAAGTGTCGTATAATGTATATTAGTTATCTTTTAAAAATTATAATTTTTATAAGTAAATCTCTATTGAAGAATAACCTATAGTAATATTTTTCTTCGGTCCCGAGGATATTACTGTATAGAGGTTTTACTGTACATCGTTATAGACAATGTGAATTGTATTATTTTTGGCATTGTAAACTTTTTATTGAATAAAATACAATGACCACTATTCCCTAAAAAAATAAAACTCAAATGATTTGGTCTGCGTAGAAATTGACATGCGAGAAGAAAATAGAAGATTATATTTAGGCGGACAATTTGAGAGAAATTAGAAGGATATAGTTCTAGAATCTCTCTCGAGATTCTCCCAAAATTTAACCTAACAATTCCTATAATTTTGGAAAAACACTTGTATAAATTAGGTTTTGGATCTCACATGTGCACCTTGTGAATTTGTGAATGTGATTAATACACATCACTTATTTTATTTTTTTGAATTAAAAAACAAGTGATGTGTATTAATCACATCCACAAGGTGCACAGGTGAGACCCGAAACCCGATTCATACAAAGTCTTTGCCAAGAGAAAAGCTTGAAGTCTGCAAAAGCGAAGCGGGGTTGGTTGTGCCCCCCACATGAGTTGGAGGGGGAGAATTGTTGGGTCCCACCTATATATATATATATATATATATAAGTTGTATATTGTTGAAAGAGTAGGAAGCCGACTTCTTTGAAGAGGAAAATGGCAAGTTGCCATTGTTGACTTCAAAAGCCAAATTGTCAAAATTGGACGGCATGGACGGCATGGAATTATGCCTATAAATAGAGGCATCTCTTGCCATTCTCAACACACCATCAACGAGCGATAGAGAGAGAAATAGAGAGAAAGAGAAAAAAAATTGGGAGAAGAAAAATAAGATTGAGAGAAGTGTTCTATTTTTCTTCTACAATTCCAAGTTTCTAAACTTGATGTATTTGTAATCCAAGGGATATTCTCTTGAAGATTTGGTGTATCCCCTAATTAGTTTAGGGAGAAATTGTGTAAGCCCATTATTGTTATAGTGGAGATTTTCGACTTCGGTCCCGTGGTTTTTTCCCGATTTGGGTTTTTCACGTAAAAACTCTTGTCTCGTTTATTCTATTTCTTTCTATCGTACTGTCGTTGGTGTGGTCCCATTTTTATCCAGTTAGTGGGGAAAAGAATTATATCGCTTCCGCGTTGCGCCGGTGTCATTTATTTTGGCACTATTTTCCAACAAGTAGTATCAGAGCTCGGGTATTCTGAGTATGCTCTGTGGTCGCAGTTTAATCTGATCTTCCACATCAGAAAAGTTTTCCTGGGCTATTTGGCTTTCGCATTTGGAGAGCCACATTCACATTTGAGGTAACGAATTAAAAATGGAGGAGTCATCATCTATTGGTGGGATGTTCAAACTGAACGGATCAAACTACTCAATCTGGAAACCGAGTATGTTAGATCTTCTCTATTGCAAGGATTTGTACTTGCCCTTGCAGGGAGATAAATCTAAACCAAACGATATGAGTGCAAATGAGTGGACCATCTTGCATAGAAAGACGGTCGGGTTTATCCGACGTTTTCTCGAACACAGTATCTTCCATCACTTTGCAAATGAGGAAAAGGCTGATGTTCTATGGAAAAATATAGAGGCTATGTTTGAGAGAAAAAATGTCTTAAACAAAGCTTTTGTTATCCGAAAAATTGTTCGGCTTCGGTACAAAGAGGGCGCCAGCATGACGGAGCATCTTAATGCTTACCAGGGCTTAATAAATCAATCCATCAACATGAAGATACCTCTTGGTGATAAAGTGATTGCTTTATTATTGCTCAGCTCATTACCGGATAGTTGGGATACCCTTGTAGTGTCAGTCAGCAACTCAGCTCCAAATGGAGATTTGACCCTGCAAGTGGTCAAAGATTGCCTTCTAAACGAAGAGTCCAGAAGAAAGGAGCAGGCGTTCAGTACCGAGCAAAATGCATTAGTGACTGAAAATTCTGACAGACGAGGAAGAAACAAAAATAGAGGTCCTCAGCACCAGAGAGACAAATCCAGGGGGAAGTCCAAGTTCAAAGGAGATTTCAAATGTCATTACTGTGGTGGTCCAAACCACTACAAAAGAGACTGCAGAAAGAAGAAAAGAGATCAAAAGAATGGAAATAACGAAAACAAGAAAGATGACAAAGACACTATAGTTGTGGCAACTGATGGTGATGTTGTCATTATCTGTGATGATGCATGTGTCAGTTCATCATGCCAAGAAACAGATTAGATCATTGATTCAGGAGCCTCGTATCATATCACCCCATATAGGGATATGTTCACATCGTACACGAGTGGTAACTTTGGCAGAGTCAGAATGGCCAATCATAGTGTGACAGAGGTTATCGGCATGGGGAACATTAACTTGGAAACTGACACAGGGTGCCGACTCATTCTGAGAGACGTCAGACATATTTTTTTTGACATTCGGCTCAACATTATTTCCACTGGCAAGCTAGATGATGACGGCTATGTCAGTCACTTTGGTGAAGGAAAATGGAAGCTCACCAAAGGTTCTCTAATTACTGCAAAAGGTAAGAAAAAGAACTCACTCTACCTGATGCAAGCAAAATTATCCAATGGAGAGGTGAATGCAGCAGTCAATAATTCCTCCATTGAGCTATGGCATAAGAGGCTTGGACACTTGAGCCAAAAAGGCATGCAACTTTTGGCTAAGAAGAAACTCCTACCTGACGTCAGTGGGATAGAGCTACAAACTTGTGTTGATTGTTTAGCAGGAAAACAACACAGAGTTGCGTTCAAGAGCTTTTATCCGTCCAAAAAATCACATCCTCTAGACTTGGTACATACAGATGTATGCTATATGAAAGACTAAACACTTGGCGGTGCAGTGTATTTTGTCACATTCATTGATGATTTCTCTAGAAAGGTCTGGTGTTTTGCTTTGAAATCTAAAGACCAGGTTATAACAGTCTTTAAGCATTTTCAAACAAAAGTTGAAAGAGAAACCGGAAGGAAGCTGAAGTGTATTCGTTCAGACAACGGCGGCGAATACCAGGGTCCATTTGAACAGCATTGTCGTGACCATGGTATCAGGCTTGAGAAGAGCGTTCCAAAAACTCCACAACACAATGGTGTGGCAGAGAGGATGAACAGGACAATTTGTGAGCGGATCAAATGTATGTTATCACACTCAAAATTGTCCAAATCCTTTTGGGGTGAAGCAATGAGGACTGCAGTTGACTTGATCAATCTTTCTCCATCAGCTCCTTTGGATGGTGACATTCCAGACAGAGTTTGGTCAGGGAAAGATGTTTCCTACAAACACTTGAGAGTGTTTGGCTGCAGGGCGTTTGTTCATATTCCAAAAGATGAAAGATCCAATCTTGATGACAAAACCAAACCATGTACCTTCTTGGGCTATGGCCATGAAGAGTTTAGTTACAGACTTTGGGACCCGGTGAACAGGAAAGTTATCAGAAGCAGAGATGTTGTGTTTCTTGAGGAACAAACATCTGATGATACAAAACAGAGCGAGAGGAGAGAATCTTCTCAGGAAGTTCCTGATGACTTAGATCCAATTCCTTCACGTACAACTCGGGATCACGGGGGAGATGTACAGGACAAGCAAAATGATATAACTGATGATGAACCAGTTGATGATCAGGTGCCACCTATACAGACTAATGATCCAGTTCCGCCACCAGAGGCGACGGTTAGAAGCTCAACCAGACAGACACGTCCTTCGACCAGATATAATCCAGATGAGTATGTGATGCTCACTGATGGGGGAGAACCAGAGAGTTACCCAGAGGCCATATCACATGATCAGAGAGATATGTGGATGGAGGCCATGAAAGAGGAGATGAAATCCTTACAAGAAGATCACACCTATGACTTGGTGAAGCTGTCTACAGGCAAGAGAACACTAAAAAATAAGTGGGTGTACAAGTTGAAAAATGTGGAACATAGCTCACAACCCAGATATAAAGCAAGGCTGGTTGTGAAGGGTTTCAATCAGAAAAAGGGTGTTGATTTTGAAGAAATTTTCTCACCAGTGGTGAAGATGTCTTCAATCAGAGTTGTTCTTGGGATCGCTGCCAGTCTCAGTCTGGAGATTGAACAACTTGATGTGAAGACCGCATTTCTTCATGGAGATCTAGATGAAGAAATCTACATGGAGCAGCCGGAAGGGTTCAGAGTCAAAGGAAAAGAAAACCTGGTGTGCATGTTGAAGAAAAGCTTGTACGGTCTAAAGCAAGCTCCCAGACAATGGTACAAGAAATTTGACTCATTCATGATAGACCATGACTACACGAGGACCAGCTCAAATCACTGCGTATTCTTTAAGAAATTCTCAGATGGAGATTTTATAATTCTACTGTTATACGTTGATGACATGCTGATTGTAGGTCATGATGCCAGCAAGATTGAGAAGCTGAAGAAAGAACTTGGAAAGTCTTTTGCGATGAAAGACTTGGGCCCGGCTAAGCAGATCCTTGGAATGAAGATCTCTAGGGATAGAGCTGACAAGAAGCTCTGGTTATCTCAAGAACAATACATTGAGAAAGTTCTTGAAAGATTCAACATGAGTAAATCGAAAGCGGTTAGTACTCCACTTGCGGGTCATTTCAAACTCAGCTCTGCACAATGCCCCACAAGTGAGGAAGATAAACAAGAGATGAAGAAGATACCATATGCTTCTGCAGTTGGCAGTTTGATGTATGCTATGGTATGTACTAGACCCGATATTGCTCATGCAGTTGGCGTAGTTAGTCGCTATCTATCTAACCCTGGCAAGGATCACTGGGAAGCAGTGAAATGGATCTTGCGGTATCTGAGAGGCACTTCTAGACTATGTCTAAGGTTTGGTGATGGCCAAACTATTTTAGAGGGGTACACAGATGCAGACATGGCTGGAGATATTGATTCCAGGAAGTCCACGTCCGGATACTTGATTACCTTTGCAGGGGGAGCTATTTCTTGGCAGTCGAAACTTCAAAAATGCGTGGCATTATCCACAACAGAAGCCGAGTACATTGCTGTGACTGAAGCATGTAAAGAGGTGTTGTGGTTGAAGAAGTTTCTAGGGGAGTTGGACTTGAAGCAGGAAAAATATAGGCTCTACTGCGACAGTCAGAGCGCGATCCACTTGAGTAAAAATTTGACTTTCCACTCAAGGTCCAAACACATAGATGTGAGATACCATTGGATCCAGGATGTTCTTGACGAAAAGTTGATACAACTTGATAAAGTGCATACGGATGATAATGGCGCAGATATGCTCACAAAGTCTTTGCTAAGAGAAAAGCTTGAAGTCTGCAAAAGCGAAGCGGGGTTGGTTGTGCCCTCCACATGAGTTGGAGGGGAAGAATTGTTGGGTCCCACCCATGTGGTGGCTATATATATATATATATATATATAAGTTGTATATTGTTGAAAGAGTAGGAAGCCGACTTCTTTGAAGAGGAAAATGGCAAGTTGCCATTGTTGACTTCAAAAGCCAAATTGTCAAAATTGGACGGCATGGAATTATGCCTATAAATAGAGGCATCTCTTGCCATTCTCAACACACCATCAACGAGAGATAGAGAGAGAAAGAGAAAAAAAAATTGGGAGAAGAAAAATAAGATTGAGAGAAGTGTTCTATTTTTCTTCTACAATTCCAAATTTCTAAACTTGATGTATTTGTAATCCAAGGGATATTCTCTTGAAGATTTGATGTATCCCCTAATTAGTTTAGGGAGAAATTGTGTAAGCCCATTATTGTTATAGTGGAGGTTTTCGACTTCGGTCCCGTGGTTTTTTCCCGATTTGGGTTTTCCACGTAAAAACTCCTGTCTCGTTTATTCTATTACTTTCTATCGTACTATCGTTGGTGTGGTCCCATTTTTATCTAGTTAGTGGGGAAAAGAATTATATCGCTTCCGTGTTGTGCCTGTGTCATTTATTTTGGCACTCTTTCCCAACAGTAGTATCACGGAGACAATTGTACTTTTAGTATTTAGACTATTGTGTTATTTAATTCTGAGTTAGATCAATTAATGAAGGTAGAATTTGTTTAAATTCTTAGAATTTCGAGTTCTTTTAATTCAATTAAAAGTTCTCTTTGGTTGTTGGCCTGACAATTATTTATAAAATTAAGATTTTATGTAACTGATTGCTTGATTGAAGTCAAAACTTTGTTTTTTAAATTTACATTTAAGGAATTCTTTTCCTAAGAATGACATTAAATCCCTAATTAGTTGCATCAATTGATTTTCAGTTTTCCTTAATTATGTTTCACTTTTATTGGCGAGAAATTTAGTTCTACTGGTAAAGTTGCGGCCCTAAGATAGGTGAAGTTTTGAGTTCTACTCCCTCCAAAAACATGAGTTTTTCTCTATTTTAATAGTAGTTATTAGCTGATTGTAATAGTTGATTACCAAAAGAAAAAGGCTGATTGTGATAGTTTGTTATAATTTGTTGCAATTTAATATTCATGACATCCTGCAATCAATTCATTCAAAAATGTCTCACCCTTATTGGTGGTACCTTGTTGAATTTAGCATCTATTAGCACTAATATAGCACCAAAACAAAAAGGGAAGTTTCATATAGTAGTTCAAAACAAAAGGGAATTTTGCGGCCTCAAGATATTTGAGGTTTTGAGTTCAACTCCCATCAAAAGTACGAATTTTTCTCTACTCTAATAATTATTGTTAGCTAATTGTAATAGTTACTTACCCCAAAGAAAAAAGGGCTGATTGTAATAATTTGTTGTGATTTGTTGCGATTTAATATTCACGATATTGTAATAATTTGTTGTAATTTAATATTCATGACATCGTGCAATCAATTCATTAAAAAATGTTCCACCCTTAATGGCACCTTGTTGAATTTTGCATCGATTATCACTAATATAGCACCAAAACAAAAGGGAAGTTTCATGTAGTTACTTTCCATTCGTTCCTCATTTTTATTGGGTCATTCTTGGTGGCACCTGGGGTATAGCTCCAGGCCACTGTTCATTTAATTGCCTTTTGATCCAACCATTAGTGAAACTATTATATTTTGGTCCTTATAACTTTACAGAAATTATATATAATATTGTTACTGAATTTTTATCATTTAACTAGTTAAACATTCTATTCTAAAATTCTCATGTAAGAGGGTTGCTTCGTAAATCCGGTTGCTTCATCAACGAAGACTTATGTTGGATTTGGAGTAAAGTATCTATCTTACCCTGTTGAATTCTAAAATATAGTCTTAACTTTATTAATAATTTAAACTCAAAAATACGAAAAAGATAAATAACTTGAGAAAACTTTTCTAGTGTGGAAGATCAGATTATACTGCGACCACAGAGCATACTCAGAATACTCAAGCTCTGATACCATTTTGCTTGCATCTGGGGAGAATTATCTCGCGCATTTTGTCTCCCGACCAGTAACACCGAGACGGTAAACAAAATCTTCCCGAAGTAGTATAAGATATTATTGAAAACAATAATTTGTACAGCGGAAACATATTTTTGAGACGATGAAAGGGTAGAAAGTTACTACTATTCATCATCATTTTGGGTATTTTTATTGTTTTGGGGTTTTCGGTTTTTTAATATTTTTGTATTTTTTTGATCATGAGAGAACTTATAACATTTTTAAATAGTAAGGGAATCCCGTCCCTAGGGGTAAACTACTCACTATGCATATTAACAAAGCATAAAAACTTACAAGAGATTTTTGCACACAAAATAGATATTTTATTACAAGAAAAGTGGAGAGATTCTCTAGCAACCAAGAAGTGTGGGTTGGAGAATGTAAGAGGTGCAATTTTTACAACTGAGGGATGAGGTACTTTTATAGGCCTCGAACATGAAAGAAATTTACAACAAAATGAAGAACAAACTTGGCATCCGAGCTGCCATTATTACAAACAGTACAAACAGTAGAGAATTACATATGTGGCACAACTTGAACAGTAAATATGTACAGAAAATATGCATTATTGAAGCTTTTTGACTGAGTTTGCTGTAGCTTTTTGTCCTTTTGCTGCATCATTGATTTGGTAGGGCCGTAAATGAATGCTTTTGTCTGCCATTTTGCTGAAGGTTTGTTTTCTTGCTGAATTATTGGTGCTGCTAAACATTATTGCTGAACTGTTGAAGCTTTGTCTTCTAGTATGTATCTCGACTGGTTCCTTCTAGATCTGGATTATATTCTGAATCAGGATTATATCTTGGTGGGTATTCAACACTTGTCATTGCTCTTTTTCCTAATGTAGTAAGGCGAATCTTGCATCTGGTCTTGGCCGGAATAAATATGCTATGATGAGGTGCCTGGAAAATAAGCTTGAGGTCTGAATCTGAATTGGGCATCATATAATGTCGTTGCGTTTTCCTCCGTATTTCCAAAGCTAATTTGAGCTCTTCTATATTGGCTAAAGGATTAATGGCTTCAGGAAAATTCCACAATGTTGACATTGGTTCCCATTTTTCATAATTCTCTGTTATCGAAAAGAATGAATGTCCTATTTCTATTCCTGTAGTGTTCCAAATTGGAGGTAGAGATACTATGTCAAGCTTGAGACTTTCTGCTGCTTTTTGCTCGAATATAAAATTGACAGCGTCTGAAATATGTCGACCTATATGAGTCACTTGTACTGGATCTGATACAAATATTTTTGATACAAAGCCATAATCTAATAACCTTTGAACGCTGATAAAAATATTATCTATCCATCCTTCTCTAAAAACTGATGCGTCTATGTGAACATTAGGCCATGAAAAGTATTTAAGTGTGTAGAATTTTAGTGATCCTTCATGGCGAATAGGCTCCCATTTCCATTGTAGTAGGCTGGTTTTGGAAACTATCCCTTCTATCTGCTGGTTGATAATAATTTGACCTACCTTTAACATTCTTGAGTAAAAACCTTCTTCTGCTTTTTTCCAAATTATAGGCTGAATTTCTTCGGGTAGGGCTAAAACTGTTTGGCATGGATTAAAGAAAGTTCGAACAGACAAATTTTGGTAAGATTTATCCTTGATTTCTTTGGGGATATCATAATGTCTAAGATTTTTCAAATGGGCTAATAAACGTTGATGTTGGGCTAAAAGGTCTTGATAAATTTTTTCAAGGTTGGTAAACTGTTTAGTTATGGTTTCTAGGTCATCTTCGAATGATTCTACATCTGGGTTTATGGGCCGCTTTTCCTTTGAAAGTATTTTGGGCTTTGCATTTTCGGCATTAGGCTGAATGTAAAAATTTGGGCCTAAAATTCTTCTTGCTGCTGTTACTGCTTCATGAAAATGTTTAAAGGGCTCCAAGTATCCCTTTGCTACCTTTTGAATGCTTTGTATTGCTCGTTGATAATCTTCAAAGATTCCCACTGGATCTCCTCTAATAACAAGATAAACTGCTGCTTCTTCTATTGGAAAATTTTTGTTTTCCTTTTCGAAATAAAAACATAATGCATTTAATGCTGTTAATTTTCCGACTGAAGGATGAGCTTCCCATAGAGCATTGAGTAAAATACTCTGTTCTTCAGTTATATGAGAGGTATCCTTTGGGAGCTTGAAATTATGTCTAACTGGAAGTGCTATTTTGCCAAAAGTTTTAAAAACGTTTTGAGTGGCTGGATTAAATAACTGTGTTTCAACTGCAAAGGCTGGTCTATTTTGAATATTTTGCTGAAAGTTAGGCCTGAAAGCTGGTCTTCTAGCTATTTGGTTATAAGCTGCTGAGGGAGGTCTTGTTTGTTGGTTTCCTTAGTTGTTGGATGTCATGATCTGTGACCCAAAATTAAAGTTAATTATCTGCTTAATAAATCTGCTATGCTATTGTTTGATCCTTTAATATGTTCAAAATCCACTTTATATCCATTACCTTCTATTGCATTTCTAAAATTTAACCATCTTTTATTATTTTGTTTTCTTGAATTTTCATTTTTTATGAATCTAACTACAACTTCACAATCTGTTCTGATGGTAAAAGGTTTATTTAAATATAGTCTAAAATGGTCTATTGCTTTAACTATTCCTGCTATTTCATAATCTAGGCTAGTCCAATTACTTCCTGTTTTATTAAAATTACCACTGGAATAAGCTGATATTTTTTCTTCACTTTTTGGAGAAAATTTATGAGGTTTACATTTTAATATTCCTCCCCATCCTTCTATAGAGTTATCTACTTCTATTATGACATAATCAGTACTTAAGGGCAATTCTAAAGGTTTTAAATCTTTAACAATTTCTTTAATTTTTCTGACTAGGTTAATATCTTCCTGATTAAAATGTCTTTGACCTGATTTTTCTGTTTTCTTATATAATGGTCCGACTAATTTACTAAGTTTAGGAATAAATTTTCTAGAATAA
This sequence comes from Buddleja alternifolia, assembly GCA_019426215.1. Lineage (NCBI taxonomy): Eukaryota > Viridiplantae > Streptophyta > Magnoliopsida > Lamiales > Scrophulariaceae > Buddleja > Buddleja alternifolia. Next base: position 25,667,170 of record CM033407.1, read on the forward strand.
TTTAATATTCCTAAAAACGCTTGTATTTGTTTTAAGTTTTCTAGCTTATCTGGGAAATCTAGAATTTTTTGAGCTATATGAGGTTGTAATTTAATTTGTCCGTTTCCTATTTATAAACCTAAAAAGCTTATTTTTCTCTTAAAAAGTTCCATTTTCTTTTTAGATACTACTATTCCGTTTTCTTCTATTAAATTAAACACTTGTTTTAAATGATCTTGATGTTGCTTAAAAGTTTCAGAAGCTACTAAAATGTCATCTATATACACTAAACAGAAATCTAAATGTTTAAATATACTATCCATAAATCTTTGAAATATTGCTGGAGCATTTTTTAAACCAAAGTATAGAACATTCCACTCGAAATGTCCTTCACTACAATTGAAAGCTGTCCATTTTTTGTCTTCTTCTACCATTTTAATTTGATTATATCCGCTTTTTAAATCAAATTTTGAAAATATCTTTTTGTTTTGTATAAGATTAATTAACTCATCTTTATTAGGTATTCTATAAGCATCATCTTCTGTATTATCATTAAGTCTCTTGTAATTATATATTATTCTAGGCTTTCCTCTTTTTATTTCTGCATTATTTTTTACTATAAAGGCTGCTGATCTATGAGGACTATCACTTCTTCTTATAACACCGATTTCCAACATTTCTTTTATTTGTGTTTTGAATTCTTTTATATCTTCGGGAGTATATTCTATAGCTGTCGTTCTTATTACTATATCTGGGTTGAATATGTTTAATTTAAAAGTATAAGTGACTTTGTTTTTAGCTAAATCGTCTCCTATAAAACCTAACATTTCTAATTTATGCAAAATTCTTTCATTTTCTAGGTTTAAAACTTCTACTCCTTTTCTTATATCTCTAATTTCTTCATCTAATAGGATATCTATAGTTTCTGGTTCTATATTATTTTGTTCTAATTCTTTGAAAAAATCGAGTTCATTAGTACCATGTCCACCACGCTTCGCAGTCAACTCTGATTGTTTAATGTATCTATTAGTTGGAAAAGTATAATTATGTTTGCTAATAGTAATATAATTTTTTCCTATTAATATACTACCATTTAATGCACAAATGAAATTTAACCCTAAAAGGAGTTCGTGGCTATTTATGTTATCTGGTGCTATAAGTACTTGTCCTAATGTATATTTACTACTATAATTTCCTGAAAAATCTTTAAATTGTATCCCTATGTTAATTAATTCTTTTGTTATTCTCATTAATCTATTTTTCGCAGTTCTACTAGTAACTGTATAACTTAATTGTGTTACAAATTCTTTTGGCACAAGACTAGCGCTAAGCATGCTTTTTGTACTTCCTGTATCTAAAATAGCTTTAGTTTCAATATATTTTTCTTGATTACACCATATTCGACAATCTAAAAGTATTAGACTACTAGTATAAGGTAGTTGTAGTTGGGGTTCATACGCTGTATTTTGTAAATAAGTTTCTTCTAATTGTTGGTTAATTTTATCAAGTTCTTCTATAACTACACCTTTTCCTTTATTTTGATTACTACTTATGTTTTCATTATTTTTTAATTTTAATTCTATTAATTGTATTCTTAAATCTAAATTCTCTATTTTATGGCATAGAATTTCTATAGATTCTAGTTTTTTACTAGGTTTGGGTGATACATCTGTTTCGATATTATATGCGTCTTTAGCACAAATAAAATAAATTTCGTCAAAACATATATTGCACTGATATCTTAAATGCATATCAGGATATAATCTACAAATACTACAGGCTACACTCATAGTTCCCTTTCCATTTATATATGTATGTTCACATGAATTATTCATATAGGTATATTCTATTATATTTGGAATTTCTGGTCCTTCTTCACTTACTATACTAAATATGCTTTCATTATCACTTTCATTACCATCTATACTTACTACATCTTCATCTAATTGTTCTGCTATGGCTGCTCTTTCCATATTAAATTGTCTTTTCGGACATCTATTAGCTAAATGTTTAGGATCTCCACAAATATAACATGTGCATTTTCTTGTTGATGGCTTTTTAACATAATTAGGGGGTTTTCTTCCTTACCTATATTGTCTAAAACTAGATTTTGGTTTATTTGATTTCCTTAATATTTTGCGTTTTAGCTTAAAGTAATTCCTTTGTCCATATTGTTGTGGGGTATATATAGCTTTTCTACAAAATTCATAAGATTGTTTTCTAATTTGTTCTCTAATAAATTCTTCTTTACACCATTCCTAAAGTTTAAAGAAAGTATATTGTACTCTAGGTCCTATACCTAATCCCGTAAGATTACCATTGGTTTTTATCCATTCTTCATGTATTCTTTTTCCTAAATCTTGTGGTAATTTCGTAAAATATCTATTACATAATTCTTCATCAAATACTTTATTAGCTTCTCCTATTAACCTTGTAAAATCCTGACTAAAAGGTATAATATATTTTATATCAGTTATAGTGAGTTGTTCTAGGTTTCTAAGTGCCGTATCTTGTATGAATGTATTTTCTCTTCCTGGATCTATTCCTATTATTAATATTCTAATAAAACTAGTAAAATTATAGGGATTATTTCCTAAGGCCTTTATTTCATTAATTCTATTAGGATCTTTCTTCTCATTGCTTTGCCAGATAGATAATGTTGTAGGTCCTAAGCATGTTTCTAAAAAATTCAACATATCCATATCTGCTTTTTTATTTATTTCCCAATGTCTTACTACACATTGTTCCCATATATTTATTTCTTCTGGCCACATTTGTGGACTTCCTAATTCAATTACTAACATGGTTCCACTCATGCTTTTTCCTATGGGTTGTCTTGATCCTATATATTTATTTGGCTTGGTTGATCCATATTCATATGTGGGACTTTTCCATTCTGGTCTACCACTCATTTCTACATTTCTAGCTGGAACTTCACTATAATTTGGTTCTACTCTAGTTCTTTTTCCTATATTACTACTAGTACTTGCTTGACTATCTGCCATAAAAGCTACTTCGTTATTACCTTTCTCTTTATTTTTAAAGAATTTTTCAAATTCTATTTTTCCATAACATATATCATCTACTAAATCAATATTATAATATTGTTTAAATTCTTTTTCAGCTGACTCTAAATTGATATCTAAATTCATTGTTTCAAAATACATTTCATCTACTAATTCTCTTAAATTATTTATCTCAAAAAAATTTCTTAATATTTCTTCCATATTTTTTGGTCTATAATCATTTTTTAGCTGACTCTCTAATTGTCTAATCTCTTCATCTATTTCTTCTATATTTTCTTCCTCTTCATCTTCTTCGCTTTCTATATCAGATAATATTTCCAAATTAGCAAATCTACTAGTTATTCTAACTTCTTCTTCTTTTATAATATTCATGTAGCTTGTTTCATTTTCATTATCAGTTTCTTCTTCTAGATCTTCTAAATTTTTTTTGAGATCTTGTTTTTGGTAATTAAGAAATCTAATAGAAGTTTGACCTCTACTGTTTGTATACATTACACTTTCTCCTGGAACTTTGACAGTCTCATTTTCTTCTAAGTGTTTGGTTAATTCTCATTCTTCTCCATTTAAATCGTTATTATCAATATTTAAAGGTTTAATCATTTTTACTCCTACTGAGACTAATCCATCTATTATCCCATCTATATTAATTTTATATTGAGGAAAACTATTATTGGTTACTCTTCCTAAAAACGCTATAGAAACTACTAAGTTGTTACCATCATATGTTTCATATCCTCTAGTTTGTAATCCTATAGTAATTTTATTAATATCTTTAATATTTTTCATCATGTTTGGAGCTACATAAAATATTCCTACATTATTAGTCATATCTATTTCCATACTAGCAAATACTGCTCTCCTAGCATCAGACCAACTCTTATCTAATAATAAAACTAAAACCTTTCCACCGGTTCCTTTTCTAGTTAATCATTTTATTCCTACAATAATCCTAAATGTATATACTTTTTCTTTAATTGTTTTAATTGTTTTATACATTCCGGGCTAACTAAGCTTATATTTTCAGCATTTGTTGTAACTTTTACTTCTTTTTCTCTAAATTTCTTGATTAAATGTGTGTTAAAATCCATTTTTCCTACCTTGTATAATGTTTTAGGTTTTAACTTATCTATTCCCTTGTTATTATATAAATTAAGATTTTCTTCTACGTCTATTATTTTTTCTAATTCTACTTCTCTAGCTGAACTTTGACTTCCTGATCCTCTAAACATTCGTTTAGTGAAAGTATTACTTATTTTTCCCTTTTCTTTTTCTTTATTACTTAATTCACTTGTAGTTCTACTAGTACCACTAAATGATCTCATCATTTTTTTTATTTTTTATTTTACCAATATATATATTTTTTAGGTTCTTTTTTAGGTTTTTCAGATTCTTCTAGTGCTAAATTTGCTAATCTTTCTTCTATACTATCTTGTAGATATCCTTTAATTACTTGATATACTGTGTCTATTTTAATGCTTAATCTTTCTAATCTATTTTCTAATTTGTCTAGCCTTTCGAATATTTGTAAAATTAAAGCAAACTGAAAGTTCCAAAGTTTTGGATATACTTTATCTGAATTACTAGTTCCTTGATAAGTAGTAAATCCTTCCTCCGTAGGTAGGTATTTATTTGCTAGTTCTATGACTCTTTTATATTCCGATTTATTATCTATACTATTCATCCACTAACTATTCGTTCTATATTTTTCAAAATCTTATTAGTCTCTAAATTTTGAGCTTCAACTTTATTTATTTTTTCTATTACTTGACTTATAGTTTCTTAGTTTCGATTTCTATTTGTTTTAGCTTATTACTTTCCAAACTATATTTTAATTCTATGATTTCGTCTTTAGTAGGAAAAAGCTTATTATATTTTTTAACAATTTTCAAAGTTTCCTCAGACTGTTGTTTAATATAATCTAAATTATTACTTTCACCTCTTTTTATTATTTCTCTATTGATTAAAACTGCTTCTTTTAATGATTCTAAATTTTTGTAAAACCTGGTATTTTCGAACTCTAAGTTTGACGCTAAAGATATAAATAAATCCGTTAAACTATTTAGGTGTTTATTTTCCGAATGTAAATTGTGCTTGAAACTTGAATCAAATCTACAAATAAATTTATGCTTATCTAACGAGATTATAGATCTATCCGTTAAACTATATTCTAGATCTAAATATTCTAATCTTTTATAATTAGAAGGATCTATTTTAATGAAAGGTTGCTATTAATATATTTAAAACTAAAAGGAAACTAATATAGTTTTGGTGATCTTGAAATTCGGGTGGTGTGTTTAAATAAGTATTTATCCAATTATTCTTTCTAATTATTAATTGGTTTCGTAATTCTAAAATTAATTCCGGATTACTATAATCTAAATTTTTTAAGGTATTGAGACAACCAGTAAAAGAGTTTATAATGTAATCGGGTACAAGCATATAGATAAATTGTGAATGTAATAAAAGTTTTTTGCAGATTCTTAAAAGCGGGTTGGAATTCCCTTTTCTTTAAAATTTGTATAATAATTCTCATGGGGTTAAACAAACTTTACAAGAAACTAAAAGGACTGAAAAGAAATTTTTTAAAATAAACAAAGGGCCAATTGACAAAGTCAAAAATAGTGGCTGGAATAGTAAAAAGTTACACGTGACAAAATGTGATGGAAGAGGAGCTTGGCTCCAGGAGCTTCCAAGAACCACTCATTTTTATTCATCTCCTTTAATTTTGTACAAGTGTTTTTAAAAAATTTCATCTTGCTTCATCACCAGTAGCATTGATCCTGGTAAGTGAAATTAATTAATATTCCTCAATATCATTTTATATTTACTCATTTCAGATTTTGCTTTATATATTGGAGTTCTCCACTCATGCATTCAATGGATTTTCTGTATGTAGCAGAGAAAATTCAAGTAGAATATGGGGTGCGATTTCATGTTGATCTTAATTTTAGTATTTTCGGTTTTCTAGTTTAATTTTATTATTTTGAAGTTTAAAATTAATTTTCAGTTTTCTATTTTAATTTTATTATTTTGAAGTTTGAACTTTATCAATATAATAACTTGCAGTAAAGCTCAAGTTCTTTCAACTTTTTCAAGTCATTTATTTTTCAACTAACTATTTTTATATGTTGAATCCAAATTTAGCCAATTTTATATAAAGTTAATAATATTCTAAAGAAGAACCTCTATAAGGCAAGATACCTTCTTGGTTTTGATTAAAACATTAAGTTTTAGGGAATTGATATTGGAGCTACATAAATTACTATAGGAGCTCCACTTTTATTTTTCTCTCTAAAAAAATGATTATAACACACATTTACAAATAAAAGCCTATCAGTTTATAAAACGATTTTTTTAATAATCTATTAATTCTTTATACCTCATATATCTTTTTCTCCCACCATATTCCTTTTTTTATGAACTAATATAACATTTTTCTCTTTGTCTAAATGAAATGTTTATGAACTGCATATTCTTTTGCTCAATCATAAAATTCTTATACAAAATGAACATTAAAACACCCATAGGAAAATATTTTTAACATTTTTGTTATGAACTACTCATATACTTTCTATTTATATGAGTTAACATTTATTGAAAGAAAAAAAATAATAACTACTTCTATCAATATTATTTTTTTCATTTAATAGAAGCAATGCTTATTTGCGCTTTTTCTTTGATGTGTAATTGTTGTTGATATTTTTTTTTTTTTTTGTACAATGATGTATTTCATTGAAGGAAGAAAGATTTATATTTGATTCCTTGGTTTTAATATGAGTCAAAATGAAGTTAATTCAACTTGAATTTAGTTTTTCGTTTGTTCACATTATAATAATTTTTCCTTTCAAATTTAACATACTATATACTTTGTTTTGTGGATGATGCTCCATATTTATAACGACCAACTTTGATATAAAATAGTAAAGAAAACATCTACAACTTGATAATGTTTTGCTCTTATTTAAATTTAGAATATTATAACTAATGCATTTTAATATTTATGGGCATTTTCGTCATACTTTAATTTACAAATTAAAGATAGAGCTCTTATAATAATTAATTAGTGGAGTATTAGTATTATTACCCATATTTTTATTACTCTCATTTATTTTACACAAATTTTTGTATGAGTAAAAATCTGTGGACAAGAGGAGAAATATAGTAAAATTGCGAGTTGAATTAAAATATTTGTAACACTCTTAGTACCGATATTATAATTACCTTTTTGTTGCATTTTTTTACTTAAAGTAAACAAAAGACTGATTAAAATGCGTCAATCGGTTTTCCAAACGCATGCAATTAAATGCTAAAACCACCATATTACACACTAAATATGACATTATTTTGAGGTGCGTTCAAATAGTGCGTTCTCAAGATTACTAAAAGGCCTTGAATCGAGTCAGTATGTAAGGCGATTAAACACGATTCAGTCGACCATATAAGGAGATTCGACCCTCAAATTGCTTGTGTCAACTCGGGAAATTTAATCCAAATGAATATTCCCTCCGAATCACGACTACATACATAGCCGTTTTAGATGGTCCCACGTGAATAGTTAGTGACAACATGATATAACTCTAAACCTATAAATATCACATTACGCCTATGGAAAAATCTATTCACCATTTATTATGATCGATACATATATTGCAAGCTTTGTTCTCCATCAGAAATACGAATTGTATTAGTCATATATTTCAAGCTTATAACGGTACTTTGTATCATCATAATCTATGGAGAATATAATTCAATTTCAATCATTTACCTCTGAATTTATAGATTAAAAGATTTTCCCTCCAATACTAATTAATTTCCCCAATCTCAATAATTAATTCCCTCCATAAAACATCCATTAAATTAAGCACATCCCATCTTTGCAGCTTTAATTCTTCAAGAAATCATAACTAAATCAGTTTTATTCATATAAAAAAACAATTCATTTAATTCTTCATTAAATTAAGCACATCCCATGCATCTTCATATCTTTAATTCTTCAAGAACTCATCACTAAACTCGATTTGATTCATATATTATAAAATTTCATGCATCATTTACGTTAGGAACTCTAGCAAATTGCCATATATAGATACACATCCAAGCTCTTATATATTTACTAGTCCACTTCATGAACTGATCATCAAATAACTCCTTCTTTCTTGATTCTACTTTAGGCATACCAAAATTCATTCTCCCAATGAATCTATCAAGTTTCAGTTCTTTCTTTGTGGTTCTATTGGTGTTATGGAGTGAAACTAAAGTCACGTTTTCACAAAGTAACATTGATACGAGGAATTATATAACGTGGAACGACTTAACCGTAGAAGATAAGACATTTCATTCGAAAGATATAGGAAATCAGAAAAAAGTGATTGTCGTTGATAAAAATGGCGGTGGAGATTCTGTAACGGTGCAAGGTGCAGTTGATATGGTGCCGCAAAATAATGCAGAGAGAGTGAAAATTCACATTCGTCCTGGAGTGTACAGGTTTAAGAAAATTCACATTTATACTATGTTTCATTTCATATTCTATTTATATGAATATTCATATGTATAAAAAAAAATTTCCTTAAACGGATAAATGATGTAATTTTATGCACGTGCATGTGTAAATAAAATGACATACGAGATGAAACATTGTTTTGTAATATTGAATCCAGTTCGTTAAATTAGGTTTATTTAATTTACATTTCTTTTCTTGAAAATCAAGAATTGTATTTTTTTTTTCGTGTGTGCTTCTGTTTTGGCGGGAACTCACCACAATATTTCAATTTGGATTGAGTTCAGCCATACTCAATTAATTACACTATGTAAATTCAATTAGATTCAGAACCTAATCTCACTAATTATCCAAAAGTTATATGCCTTTTACATTTCATGGTTTATTTATAACTTCCTTGCTATGATCATTTTCATTTATTAACTTCAATATTCAGTTTTTATTCTTAGAATTTTCACGAGTATATTTTTCTCTACAACATTTTCAAACACAATTGATACTATTTTGCAGTGAAAAGGTTCGTGTTCCTGCATCAAAGCCGTACATTTCATTCATCGGAGATCAAGATCGAGCATCTGAAACAGTTATAACCTGGCACGACAAAGCTTCCGACAGGGACAACAAAGGCGGATTAGTAGGGACATGGAACTCGTACTCTGTCATTGTAGAATCGAACTATTTTTGTGCATCATGGATCACTTTTCAAGTAATAATAAGATCACCTTTCACCATTTAAGATTCAATATAGTACTTATCAAAATTCAAATATTTGACACAAATTTTGTACCTTTCCTTTTTGCAGAATACAGCAGGCCGTCCGCCAAAAGGAGCCAACGGATCCCAAGCTGTTGCGTTGAGGATAGCGGGTGATAAAGCCGTGTTTTACAAAGTGCGATTTCTGGGTTCACAAGATACACTTTTGGATGAAATTGGAACACACTATTTTTTACAATGTTTCATTCAGGGATCAGTTGATTTCATCTTTGGCAATGGAAGATCACTTTATAAGGTACACTAACCATGACTGATTGTATGATCCAAATTATGTCACCAATGTGACATGATTTGGATCATTCGGTCTCTTCAAGATCAAGTGAAGTCCTACGTCGTTAATTGAGAATATGATAGATGATATAAAATGAAAGGGTAAGATTACAAGATTTATCTGCATACTACACAAGTTGGTACGTTTCATGTTGCCTATTATTATAGACGATTCTTATAAAAACCCGGTATTGAAACAAAAGTCTCCGGATTATGTCACATCACAATGTCATACAATATAGATTGATGTGACATAATTTACACCCTTTGCTCTATTCAAAACCGGGTTCAGACAAGAATTTTCTCATTTTTAGAGCGTCCCATAACATTTCCACTGACAATCTCACCACTATGAGCAGCATGGACCCGCCAAATTGGTGAAACATAAAATTGTGATTCAAGAGCAGGTCCTCCTAAAGTTGATCCCGAACCATTTTCATTGGAAACTTTTCAATAAGGGTGTGAATTATGTTACATCAGCAACAGCAACAGCAACAAGAACATACATCACATGCTAATGTGGATAATCTACATCCTTTAGTGTTCTACACACCAAATGCATTTAAGAATTTTTCCCACTTTCACCATACGATAAGTATATTCTTATATTATTCATTTTCTAACACAATAATTCCTTTGTAATAAACAAACTTTGAACAGAAATGTACCCTTTCTGTTGTGGATGGACATGCAATAGCAGCTCAGAGCAGAACTTCAGCAAACGAAGACACCGGATTCTCTTTTGTGAACTGCACAGTAGGTGGAACTGGAAATCCATTTTTGGGCAGAGCCTGGGGAGATTATTCACGAGTAATATATTCGAATACTGAATTCAACATAAACGTGATACCACAAGGATGGGATGATTGGGGAAAACCATCTAGACAAAAGTAAATATCTCAAATACATTTCTCAAATACACACCCGCACGCGCACACACACACATATAATACATACGTAATTTTCTGATTATAAATACGATTTTGTAAACAGTACGGTGGTGTTCGGGGAGTACCAGTGCAGAGGGAGAGGAGCAGATAGAAGCAGAAGAGTGAGATGGTCTAAAGGGATGAATTACCTGGAAGCAAAGCCTTTTCTGGATGAAAGTTTTATAAGGGGGGATCTATGGCTAAGACTCTAGTTAGACACTACTACTTCAAGACTAGATTTTCCTCTGCTATATTTTACCTGTATATCAGTATATCATCAGCTGCTAAAGCTAGTAAATCTAATATCTTTTGTTAGAAGGAGGCTTAGTTATTATAGGATTTTCAATCTTAGGAGTTGATTCGAGGGAATAATGGTTTCATGTATACACTGATGTTTGGCAAATAAATGAGTATGAAATTTATGACAAATTTTCCCCTCTAATCTACTCAGATGAGCCTCTAATATCATGATATCATCGGATGAAAAACTGAAATAAAACCAATGGGTTATAAATCAAAATACAACTTAAAATAGGAACTACTGTTAAAGTAAATTTACCATACAAAAACTGAAACTTGGAATCAAGACCTCTTGATTGTATAGTCTGTCAACGCCTCAAACTTGCCACTAATACTGAACCTTCAAAGCGATATAACAACAATGTTGGCATAGGGAGGAGTAATAGTTATGGAACTTGTGTTCTACAAAGTAGATGACGATATTTTCGTTCTCCAATTCATTCCCCCTTATGAGGAATTTCAAGTTACTCACTTGGATAGTAATCTTTCATTGATAATATAAAGATGATGTCATAAAATGAGATATTGAAACCACCATGTCTAATTTAGCTATTCACAACCATCTTTGAGTAGTACCAAGTGGGTAGCATGACATCCGATGAGAATTTGCATTGTGTTTTCCCATAATAAATTTTATATAACACATCTTCCAGCGTTCAGACAGGTTGAAACAACTATTACCAGACAGCCAAAAGTAAGGTAAATTATCCACAGGACCTGACAAAATGGCCTACGGCGAAAAGGATGATGGAAGAAAAAATACATCAATCACTGCATCTCCATAGCCTTTCGTATGAGTTAGCGAAAATCCCCTCATATGAGATTGATGAGAGTTCATCATTCATCAAACTTGTACTTACAGCCAAAAACCATATATTAGGGGCCCACTCTATATAACTACAAAACAGAGTACAATAAAACAGGAATAAGAATGTTACAATGAATTGCATTAACCATGGGATATCATAAATGTTACGACTTACGAGGAGTTGGGTTGTACCTTAAGTGCCAAGATTGGGCGCTGAAGAAGCTACAGGTGGGCCATATGAGTATCTCCAAGTTTCACATACGGCACATTTCTCCATCTTCACATCATTTTCCAGAGTACAAAATCTACATGACCACATTGCAGTTTTCAGGTTATTGTCCTTGGGTTTTTGGGTCCTGCAGAGCTCACACACTGGAGCTAATGGCTGCAAAATCAGCACAATAGGTCGTTAGTTACATGGAGTGGCAACAAAGAGAAACATTAAAAATATGCTAACTTCTTGTTTACTAAAGGAGGGGTTAACTAGCTGAAGTTTAAGCACATGATTGTCAATGTCACAAATATATAGTATGGTAAAGGCCAAATATAATATATGCCCCAAAAAGTTAATGGAAATGTCCACAAAACTTGACAAATGAGTACAACTCACTAGCACCAGTTGCCAATTGGTTCTCAAATGATGTCACGTGCATATATGACAGCATGTACATATGCACTAGAAAGACGTCGAAGAAAATAGAGACAGGTAAAAGCAGAAAAATGTCATCTTTACTTCACCATAGCTATTTAAGTTCACTTAGAAAAACTCTCTCAAGTCAACTTGTTAAAGGTAATAGTATATGCATTGTAATTTAGCAAAAAAATTGTAAAATTCTGCTTATGTTTCAGTATAGTGACGTATCATCGAGCTATTACTGAAACTCAGTTATCAAGGTCAAATGCATAGTTCCAAGATAACACTGCATTTCACCCAGCTGTCTGCTGTAGCAAGTTTTTTTTTATTACTGAGAGGTCAAGTATACATCCATACACGCTACAAACACTTTCTATAATGATATCCACAGTTAAAACCTTGAAAAGAATCATGACAGTTGTGAAATTAGAGATAGTTCTGACTTAATTGTGATGATGAATGACAAGAATAGCATAAACATGATATTCTGAAGAAAAGCAAATAACTTACTGGGTTCACTAAAGTGCACGTTGTACATTGCCATGTGTCATATTGGTCAGAGTGCACCAGGTTGTGGCTAGATATGGATGATGATGTTGAAGCTTCTCCAGATGAATCTTGGTAATTCTTAATAGGAGGCATTTCATCTGAACAGGATGTGGGCCCAGATTCTGAAACAGCTTTAGCCAAGTCTATGAAAGTTGATTCTTGGTCACTTTTGGTGAACTTGATCGAAGAAACATCATCTGCTGCTTCTCGGCTTCTTTTTCGTGACTTTACTTTCATAACATGGTCATCAAATTCATTGCTTGAGATTTCAGAACAGCATCCATTATCTAAAGAATTAGGCAATGAAAAAGTATTTTCATCTTCACCAGATTCCTCATAGAATTCCGAGCCACACCAGATATTATCCTGCAATCTTCTTTCAGCTGCCATTGCAGCAGCTTGCACAGGACTAAGTGCAGCCATAATAGAATTATCACCTCCAATTCTCTTAGGTCCTGAAGGCAGCAAGGATCCTAGACGGACTCTATTTTCTGCTGCCATCAATGCAGCTTTGCGGAGAGATGAAAGGGGCAGTTTACGAGAGGCTCCGCCCAAGCGCTTTCCGGGAAGATCGAATCCTTGTGCTGTTCCACTTATTCCTTTGTTTATGAGGTCCTCACATTCCTATTGATATTGCATATCACATTTAACTAATATAAGTATAAAAGGTGTCTAGTTAAATTAAAGGTAAATGTTTTTAGTTCAATTCCCTTTCAGAAGGATTAAAATAAGAAAACGACAAGCATATACACCATTAGCGATTCTAGGAGATCATATTCAAACAAGTTCTTGTGGAAAATCACATATCGGCCATATTTTGCCAACCGTAAATCAATAGGACAAGCATATGAATCAATAAGTTAGAATGGAGCAATTTAAAGACTAGTCAGCCAATGACATTTGAATTTAAAAAACCATGCCTGGCTACTGATGAAATGCTCGTGAAATTACTTTATCACGATCATAGAAGACTTTCTTTCTTTCTTGTTTCAACTTTTTCCAAAGTTGAGAGCAATAAGATCTATGAGTATAATTATTTCAAGACAACTGTCACAGAAATCTAGGACAGCTAGTAAGAACCACCCAAATTTTATTGCTAAAAGAATGCATATAAAAATTTGATTAGAGATTTATACAGTATTAAAGTTCATTTATAAAATTGAACTGCCAGGTATAAATTTGTGAGATGAAGTTGATACATGCGCCAATCATGTCCAAGTTCATTTCCGTGCATTGAATGAAATAACATTCCCAGAACAGAACTAAATAACGAAGATAAACACCAGAAAATCATATTTATCAAAAATCCGACAGTTAACACATTTCGAAGGAGTTTCACCCCACTTCTCATTTGCAATAACCAGCCATCTATAAAGCTCGTAATTTATATGGACATTAAACCGGCATCAGCACACATACATTGATGTAAAACTATACACCCCGTCATTTACCTTCCGAATTTCGTCCCAGAGATTGTAGAAACTGGCATTATGAGGGCCATGTTTATTGTGGCATAGCTCATGGAGCATTGTATCTAGAACTTCATGGAATGGAAGAAATTCGTCGTCTCTGTTTGCCCTCCTAAGCCTCAATTTTACATGTATACCACTTCCTACATTCAAACCCAGAAGCCGCGGATTTTTTGGACTACAAAATGTAGATTCTGCATTACATTCAACACGGTAGAGGTACAGGATAACGAATTCAACAAGCATAATCTAACCTAACATAGCTTCTTCAACCACATTCAAATAGTTCAACATGAAAAATATATATATATAAATTAAATTCATTTCAAATAACTCCAATATCAACAGAATTTCGAAAGTATCTCAATAATCGATAAACTGCTCAAAATATTTAGTGTTGCGGCATGTACTTTCATTCTCGCACACCGGATGTGCTTGCACCAGGTATTGTCCGATTTGGCCGGATCCTCACGGGTTGTCCTTAAAAGAGCTTATATAAGCCTATCTAGACCCTCGTCTCTATCCGATATGGGAAGTGATTACATACACATCATATAAGCACTAAGTTTTTTACATCAAAAAAAGAAAAGAAAATGAATACCAGAATTCGGATAACATTTTGACCCTCCAATTGTGTTTACGCATGATGGGCTGAACCTGTTTGGCGATTGTGTCTAGAATCTTCCGAGCCTCTTCTTCTCTAGGTTTTCTCTTCAGCGTTTTGATTTCCCATATTTTGTTGAGATCCCCCAAATTCATTGTTTTCAATTTTTGGAAGCAAACCCTAATTGGATGTGGTATTATACAAATGAAAATGGCGGGATTCAAACAATACGGTGGTGGAAGAATCGAAGAGTTATAATTGGCTACAACTTTTGTTGTTTTGTGGTGGTGTTTAGATCGAAAGGCTTTAAATTTGATAGTGGGTTAGAAAGAAGAATTTCGGATCATTTTGAAATACAAGTTTGGGTTATTCACTTTTACTTTCCTCTGCAGTCTCACTTTAGTCCTCCGTATAAAATAAAATTGGCATTTTTAGGTCCTAATTGGTTGGCTATCTCTACCCCAAAAATCAATTTTCACTGTAAAAAACTCCCAAAAATATGGTTGGATGGTGTATTACCAAATTTTTTTTGTCTACTTTTAAAAAAAAAATTCCAAAAAAAAGAGAAAAAATAGTTTTAAACTATTCATGATTTGATAGGTTCTCATCGATTAAAAATATTTTATCAGGTTTTTCGCAACTCCGAATGAAAAATTAATCACATATTCTAATGCAAAATAACACAAGATGCAAAATAAGATTTATTTTGCCTATTTTTTGATATCTACATCGATGAATTTGATTAAAATTCGTTCATGAAATATTATATCTAAAACAAATTTTAACAAATTTTTCACAACAAAAAATATATCATATCAACCATAATCATTACATGTTTTTCTCTTAAGAAAACTCACCCAAACACACTTTTAACACCACATATTTTATCTCTAAAAACAATTTTTCTCACTTTTGTTGTGAAAAAAAAAATTCGAGATGGATATGCCAACCAATTAAGCCCTTATTTCTCATGTTTCTAAGTTGTATTATGTTGGTCTTTTTTTTTTGTAGTTTCCGACCGTTTTATTCTGGTAATAATGCATGTGGAACACACACACCCCAAACAAGAGTTTTTTCGTCATTTAACCCATATTTTCACACTTGAGGGAATTGAATGGATTAAACCCATATTTGGGGCTTAATTCTACCAGATTACCTAATGTCTTTCTTCAACGAGCAATCCACGGTTGAGTTTCTAACCTATTCACATTCCTCAAAAGCCCTAGAATCACATTTGTAGAGCGCATATACATTGATGATTTGAACCACTCGAAAAATCCTCATCCTCCAGAATTTTTGTAAAAGAAAAAAAAAAGGTGCAAATTTCAGGTTTTATGTTTCAAATTTCAGTCAAATTTAGATTCAAAAAATTGGCGAAAATTTAAGTGAAAAAGTTTACCCGATTTAGTTTGCATCTGTAGAACCTTCTTCCCAAATTTAAACCAATTAAGCTTCTGCCATGGATAGATATAGGGCTGTCCAAAAAAATCAAAAATTCAGTTAACCGCCCGAAACGGACCGAAAACAGAAAATTCGGTTCGGTTTTTGATTTTATTTTTTCCAAAAATTCGGTTTTCGGTTTCGGTTAACCGAACCGAACAGAAAACAGATTTTTTTTTTAAAACTATTTTATTATATATTATTTATGTTATATTATTTCAGCCCCAAATGAACAACCCTACCCAAATCTGAAATGCTCTGCCCCCAAATCTAAAACCAAACAGCTCGCCCCTCTGCCCCAGCCCCAACAACTCGCCGCCGCCGACTCCGATTCCGATCCCGACTCCAACAATTCGACAGTCGGCTCCGCGCATATCTGTTTCCTTTGGATTTCATACCAGTTGAATTTTTGAGGCCAAACAGCACTACTACACCGCGCTAGGATAGGCCAAAAATATAAGGTTTGTAATTTGCAGGAAAATATATAGTTTGGCATGGCTGACTTGAGGTTTACTATTAACATGTCATAAAATTTTATTGTTTACTCGTTTACACCAATGGCAAAAAGAAAATAGTGCAGTTTAAATTCTGCTATAATTTTGGAGCTAATGCAGATAGTCTGTTTATTAAAAAGAAAATAGTGATAGTATTAGTGTCGCTATTTGTTAATGGTTTGTTATACTTGTGTTGTTGCTCAGATTATAATTTATAAGCATTAGCATTTTCTTCTTCTTAATTATATGCGCGGTAAAAGGTAGCCCACCAGAAGATTAATATTAATCCTGTAAAAAAAAATTGAATTTCAATATTCGGTTCGGTCAAAACCGAATTAAAAAATGGAAAATTTCCTTTTTTTTTAATTTTTAATTAAATTCGGTTAACCGAAAACCGAACCGAACCGAAAAAATTCGGTTTTAACCCAACCGAACCGAATTTTTTCGGTTCTCTTTTTCGGCAAACCGAATTCTCGGTTAACCAAAATTTCGGTTCGGTTTTCGACCGAACCGAACCGATGAACAACCCTAGATAGATATAGCAGAAATCAAGCGGGAATGTACATAAATGCTTTCCGCCTGATTTTTGGAGGTCCAACGTGAGAATTTTTTTGGCTAAAGTGTGAAAATATGGGTTAAAAGACAAAAAAAATCCCTGTGTTGGGGTGTGTGTGCTTCACGCGCATTATTCACCGAAATAAAATGGCCGGAAATTGCAAGAAAGGACCAAAGTGATACAATTTAGGAACATGAGGGACGAAAGTGCCAACTGTTAGACATGGGGACTAAAGTAACACAATGACTTCACATGAGGGATCATAAAAGTAAATAACCCTAGAAGTTTTAAAAGTGTTTTGATGCTTCTAACTTTTGTACAAGTTTGATTCTTAAAATAACAAATGTTACGTTACAATCTCTAAATTTTAATTTTTTTTTCAATTTCGTTTTGTTTGCCATTTTCGATGGGTTTTGGACAAATCGGGCAATTTATGCACCTTACAACTTACATATTTAACCACAACATCATATGCACCTCACATTTGCTCTTAAAAGGTGGCTTGAAGTGCACATGCTTCCCAATCCCGCCAAAATCTGCCTGAAGGACGAAAGTGAAAGAAAAACTAAATTTTAGAGACGTGAGCGTAATATTTAGTATTTTAAAGACCTAAGTGATACAAAAATAAAACTTTGAAGACCATTTGTAACATTAACTCAATTGTTTATAATAATTGAGAAAACAATTTGATGTCAAGGAGATTAATATTTATTATAATGTGAAATCATTCAAACATGCTAAATAAATATGTCTACATTTCAAATCCATAGTTTCAAATTCTTCATTCCAAATAACATCATAAAATTATTGAAGTATTATATGTGATACTTAATGTACACATTGGATAGCTAGAGGCACAACTAGAGCTCATGTTGTTATTATTATTTTTTTATTATGAAATTATGAGACATATATACCCACAAGATGTATCAGAGCTCGTGTTGTTATTATATATTTGTTTATTATGAAATTATGAGACATATATACCCACAAGCCACAAGATGTATCATCAAATAAACTGGGATTATTGACGTGCCTTGAGCGCTTCGTATTTGATGAAGTGACTCTGGGAGTCTTGATATCTCAAGTAAACAAATTAAGTCAAGTCGAACAAATTGTTATTTAAGCTTGTTTAAATTGTTGTTCATGCTATAATATTATTCCCCATAAAAAAAATGTCTTGCGTACAATGAATTAAATGTAGATTACAATGGATAAGAAAGGTAACAAGATAAGACTAAATAAACAGAAGATATTATGCTAACAAACTAGGAAAATATAGAATCTAAATATAATCTAACACGCCCCCGCAGTCGCAACATGAGGAGGCTGAATGTTGAGACTGGATCCGAATTCCTGAAATAAGCTCGATGGTAACCCTTTAGTGAAAACATCTACAAACTGGTGAGAAGAGGGAACATGTAACACACGAACCTCACCCAAGGCAACACGTTCTCTTACAAAGTGTAAATCTAACTCAACATGTTTGGTGCGTTGGTGTTGTACCGAATTTGTGGACATGTAAACAGAGCTGATGTTCTCACAATACACGATCGTGGACTTAAGAGAAGGTCAATGAAGTTCTAACAGAAGGTTGCGGATCCAAGAGGACTCGACTACTGCGTTGGGGACACCACGGTATTCGGCTTCAGCACTAAAGCGTGAAACAACCGGTTGTCGTTTGGAGGACCAAGAGACAAGATTATCGCCTAGGAAGACAAAAACCGAAAGTGGAGCGATGCGTGTTGTGACAACCGGCCCAATCTGCATCAGCGTAGGCAACAAGGTTATCAGTGGAGGAAAGACGAAGATGAAGACCTTGAGATATGGAGCCCTGGAGGTAGAGAAGAATACGTTTGAGAGCAAGCATATATTGTTCACGAGGATCATGCATGAAAAGGCAAATCTACTAAACAACATAAGCTATGTCCGGACGAGTAAAGGTGAGGTACTGAAGAGCACCAACAAGGCTACGATAAAGACACGGGTCAGAATAAGGAGAGGTAGAGGAAGCTGAGAGTTTGGAGCGAGTGTCAGCGGGAGTAGAGACGGGATTACAGGAGGTCATGTTGGCACATTCAAGAATTTCACGTGCAAATTTTTCCTGAGACAGAAAGAGACCAGAGGAGTTGCGAGTGAGCGAGATGCCTAGGAAATAGTGAAGGAGACCCAGATCAGTCATGGCAAACTCAGTGGAGAGACGGAGTGTAAGCTGAGAAAGAAGGAAAACGGAGGAAACGGTGAGAATAACGTCATCGACATATAGAAGGAGAAAGGAGGTGTGGGACTCGTGATGGAGAATGAAGAGAGAAGCATCAACTTTGCTGCTTATAAAATCGATGGAGGTAATATAGGATGCGAAGCGGTGATGCCAAGCTCAATGAGCTTGCTTGAAACCGTAGAGAGCATTTTTGAGGCGACAAACATCAGATGGTCGGTCAGGGTCTGAAAAGCCCGGAGGCTGCTTCATGTAGACCGTTTTCGAATGATGACCATGAAGGAAGGCATTCTTGACATCAAGTAAGTGAATAGGCCAGGAACGGGAAAGAGATAGACTTAAGACGATACGAATGGTGGCAGGTTTGACAACAGGACTAAAGGTATCGTCATATTCAATACCAGGCTGTTGGGTGAAACCCTGAGCAACAAGACTAGCCTTGTAACGGTCGAGAGTCCCATCAGACCTAAATTTGTGATGAAAAATCCACTTAGAGCCAACAATGTTAACATCGGGAGGACAGGGAACGAGATCCCAAGTGTCATTTGAGTGTAGAGCAGATAGCTCAGCTTGCATGGCGTCCGTCCAATGTGGATCACAAAGAGCCTAAGTGTAGGAATGAAGAAGATGAGAGATGTCAGTGGAAGTGGAGAGATTAAGAATTTGATGGGGTTTGGTAATACCAGAGCGCAACCGAGTGACCATAGGGTGGGAAGCAGGAGGTGGGTGTTGAAGAGGAAGAGGAGGAAATCTGCGTAGAGGAGAGGAGGAGACCAGAGGAGGGGACGAGGATACCGGAGAAGGGGGTGAGGGAGATGTGGGAACGGGATGAAGAACGGAATGATGTATAGCCGGTGATTGGTCTTCGTTAGTACAACTGAGGAAGTCATAGGATGACAGAGTGGGTGAGTGGGAGAGAGATGGGTAAGGGAACACCGCCTCATCGAACCGAACATGACGGGATAGAATAATATTTGTACGAAGATCGAGACAGCAGTACCCGCGATGGTTAGAGGGATATCCTAGAAAAAGACACAGAGTGAACCGAGGGGCGAGTTTACGTGGGACAGTGGTAGAGATATTAGGATAGCAGAGACACCTAAAAGTGCGAAGATGGTGATAAGTTGGAGATTGTTTGAATGGTAACTAGAAAGGAGTAAGGTAGGGAAGGGTGGTGGTAGGGATAATGCTGAGTAAATGGACTGCCATGGTGAGAGCTTCAGCCCACAAAGAAGGAGGAAGAGAAGCTTGAAAAAGGAGAGCGCGTATAGTGTTATTGATTGATTGAATAACACACTCGGCTTTTCCATTTTGTTAAGATGTGTGGGGGCAAGAAAAACGAAAAACAATGCCATGTTGGGCGAAAAAGTTGTGAAATTTTTTGTTATCAAATTCGCCCCCGTGATCACATTGAAAAGATTGAATTTCGCTTTTAAATTGGTTATTAATGTATGCACGAAAGTTCAAAAAAAAAATTAAATACATCAAATTTAACAAGTAAAGGAAAAACCCAAATAAAGTGAGAATAATCATCTAAAAATAATAAATAATAACGAAAACCTCCCATACTAGGGACGGGAGAAGTCCACAAATCCGAGTGGATTATTCGAAATAAAGCAGTACTCCTAGAAAAGGAAAGACATTTTTGTTTCCCAAGCTGACAAGCTTGACATAAAGTACTTGCATCGATTTTATTACAAGAGATAAATTTGCGAGAACTAAGAAAACGACAAACAGAGGAGCCTGGGTTAGGGGTGTAAGGTGAGCCGAGCCGGCTCATGAGCATGGTGAGCCGACTCGACTGGAGCTCAGCTCGAGCTATTCCGAGCTTGAGTCGAGCTTTTCGAGCTCGAGCTCAAGCTTTTTCGTGAGTCGAGCTCGAGCTCACTTGCAGTTGTTCATATGCTCATAAGTAGACTCGTGAGCTTTTATTATTATTTTTTATTAATTTTTAATATATGTCTAAAAATACTCATATTTCATAAAAATAATACTTGCAATTTTATATACAATATAGTTTAATAATATTTAATTTTTTTTTTCTATTTTGTTTAAATCGTGCAAAACAATAACAACAACAATTATAAGATTACATATTTTAGTTGATATGATATATTTTTCTACAAAATAATTTAATGAAATCATGTTTTCACGACACTCTCCTCTATTTTCTAAATACTTATTGAATATAAGATATTTAATTATTATTTATCTTAATAATACTTATTGTATATGTGAATAATGTATACTATACATTATTAACGTATTGTTATAAGCTAAAAAGCAGAATTTATTTTATTTTCTAAAAAAAAATTAAATTATTTTTTACTTCAAGCTCGAGCTCGAGCTCGGCTCATCTACTTCGAGCTTGAACTCGAGCCTGAAAATTTCATCAGGCTCGGCTCTAGCTCGGCTCGTTTACAGCCCTAGCCTGGGTGCCCAAGACGACGATGCCATAAAGTGGAAGATGAGGCCGAGACGGAGAGACACGAAGAGGGAATGGTGGAGGATGAGACGGGATCAAGATCACCGGAGCTATTGCTTCGAAGAAGAATGTCACCCGAGCTAAGATCCTTCATAGAAAAATCACATGGATCAAATGCAATTGAACATTGATTCTCAATAGTGAATTGACGGACGAAAAATAAGATTTTTGACTAAAGGAGAAACTAACACATTTTTAAGCATAAGGGAACGGGGAGAAGAATTAAAAAAATAATTTCCAACAGAGCTAACCGGTAAAATTACACCATTACCAACCATAATGTTTTGGAATTATCACAAGGTAGGACATTGTGTAAAATACCTGGATTAGGTGTCATGTGAGTACTAGCTCCCGTATCTAAGTACCAATTTTCATCGGGTTGCTAAAGGCCGAAGGGTCATGGATGAAAATAAAGAAGAGATTTATGTGGGCTGCTGCTGCTGCTGGAGGCCGTGTGTAAGGCCAGGAGAAGGAGCTCAATTTGAGGGCTGAATAGAGCTGGTCACAGGTGGGCCTGGTGTGGGTAGAAGGCCCGCATGAGGAGAGGGGGAGAGAGTCCCTGGGCTGGGCTGCCAGTGTGCATCGGGCGCTGGGGAAGCCCAAAGGCTGGGCGGCGGACTGCTGGGCCATGAGAGCCTGATTTGCTGAAGAAGGCTGCGTGTATGGGCCAAGCAAGCGTAGGACGTGAGGGGTTTGCTGAACATAGTGCAAAGAGACCCCATAAGTTGGGTCTGCAATTTGTTGTGGGACGCCAGACTGGACAAAAATATTTTGAGCCACTAAAATTAATTGAAGAACTTTTGGGGCCAGAATGTCCGCCCAAAAAATTTCCAGAATGTGTACCTCCACCTCGGTGGGTATTTAGACCAACATTTTTATTTTTATTCCGAAAATTTTTATTGGAATTATTATTTTGATTTTGGTGTGAAGGCTGGGATTGAGACCAAAGGGCAGTGGAGGACTCGATTGGAGTGGGAATACCATGAAATCGAGTTTCACAAATTTCATGCATGAGGAGTAAATTACGAATTACGAATTTCGAAGAATGATGGTAACAGGGTTTTTGTGATGAGTACTGTAACAAGTGGAAGATATGATTCCGGCAATCCTTGGAGAAGTTGAAGAATAAAAGTTTGATCGGAAACGGGAGAATCAAGATCCACAAGAGTATCAACGATTGATTTCATTTCGTGGCAATATTGTGAAATACTAAGTGAACCTTTTTGAAAATTTCGAAATTGTCCATTTAGTTGGAGAGATCGGGAGGGTTTATTGTTGCGGAAATTATCTTCAATTGTTAACCATAAATCACTAGCCGTAGCACATTCGAGGTCAAGACGTTTAAGAAGTTTTAAATTGACGGTGGAGTAGAACCATCTTTTGACAATAGAATCTAAGGCGAACCAAGAAAGGTCGGAATTATTGTCAGGTTTAGAAACATCAGTGAGATGGTCAAAAACAAAATAGCTTCTACACATATCCATAAACATGCCTCTCCAAGTTTTATAATTAGAGTCATTATCAATGAAGCAAAAATCGAAAGAATTTGAATGTTGCTGGCGGTTAGAGCAGGATGAATGGAGGGGGGCAGTTTTGTGTTTTGTTGGCTATAGAGTGGGTTGATTCATCATCAGACACGGTGATAGGAAAAGTAAATCGCAATAACAATTAGCAATAAAAGTTCAACGAAATTAGAATAAGAATGTGAGGAAGAAGAACTTTACCGTGAGCGTGAGGAACCACACAAACAAGAGCAGGGGTTACATATGGGATTGAGAGATGGCACGTTGCAGGGAACAACAACTTGGCAGCGGAAGAGAGATATGGTGGATGGCCTAATGCAGCGGCGGCGGCGGCGTGGAGGCAGTGGAGTAGGTGGTGGGAAGAGGCCTAGGATTTTAGGTATGATACCATGCTGTAATATTGTTCCCCATAAAATAAATGTCTTGCATACAATGAATTAAATAGAGATTACAATGAATAAGAAAGGTAACAAGATAAGACTAAATAAACAAAAGATATTATGCTAACAAACCAGGAAAATATAGAATCTAAATATAATCTAACAGTTCAAACCGAACATGAATCAAGCTCGAGTAACTTGATTTTTTGCATGCATTTTTGTCATTTTTTTACAAATTGAGTCGAGCTCGATCTAAGTTTCCGACTTATCAAACATACAAAATATTGTTCAAATTTGGTTGATATGTTATCGAACCAAAGATTTAACGAGCTTTACCGAGATCTCAAGTCAAGTATTAAGTAACTTGATTCATCTTTTGGGCTACTGAATGAATAATGGTCTTTCAATTTCCTGGCATGATATTCAAACTGCTGGAGATTTATTTTCACGAGGGAATAATTAGACTACTGCAGTGATATAGGGCAATGATCAAGTTAGGAAACACCAACAGATTATTCACAATTAACTCGGACACAACGGGCCATGATTTACCGAGAGCTTCAAAACCTCCTCAACCACAACCAATTTCAGGGGAAAAATATCACGTCATTCTTTGGAGAAGTTGCCTACGTTGTGACAACTTCTCCGACAACTATGCAGCTAGCAGGAAACGAAGCCAAGGTCAACCGTCAACAATATGTGACAACAAAACAATACTTTTAATTGAACTATTATGATTTACTTGGAATTCAGCTTCGAAATGTTCATGTCCACTTTGTCCAGGAAAGAATATGTAAGGAGACAGATTGCTACGCATTTCTTTGAATAGAAATGGACAATATTTGGATTAAAGTAATGGATTTGTTCGACCAAAATGAACACAACCTCACACAATGATTGCACAGCTTCAGAACCCACTTGTTTTTCCATTTAAAGAACTCAAAAGTCTTAAATCGGACTTAACGTCTCCATAAACGACCATGTTGCTTTTGCTCTTGCATCTTTCTGCACCGTAGAGAGCAAACATGTTAGAAGTTTCTCTCAGCATCCCATTAATACACAAAATAATTTTTCCAATTTAAAAACAAGGAAAAACCTTAAAATATAATAAAAACAAGGGGCGGGGAGCAGCGAGAGAACTGGACATTTCTATCCATGTTCTAATCATATTGACATATCATAAAGAACCAACAATAAAATTGAGGAGAGATTTGACCTTTGATGCTCTTTGGATCGTTCAATGAACTCTTTGGCAATATCACGCCCTTGATATGAAGCCAAAACAGCTCGTATATCACCTGGTCTATGTTGAGCAACATCTGCATTCAAAGAAAGATCAACCACATATTTCAATGGAACGGGGTTGGAAAATAAATTTCACATAATTTCGCGCACAATGAGGAATTCAACATTAATGTACAAGTCAAATGCTTACATTCAAGAAACGGAATAAGATCTAAAAGCGCAGTGTCGTCTGCTTCTCCTTGCCATGGTTTTATTGGGACACTGTTCTCGGGCTGAAGACTACTTTCTAGAGCATGACCACTAATGTATATAACTTTCGCAGGATCCCTATTGAGCTTTGAGAGGTCCTGTAGTAAGAGCCAGACATGAGTTAGAAAATTCTTTAACCTATGAATAACCAAACAAGGCAAATCATGCAAGCACAATCTATATAGATATATTTTGTGACAAGTGAGAAATGAATATTGGCACTCATATTCTCGCCACTAGCATGAAAAAGAGATTGGACGCTATGTTCTCATCATGCTAATTATCCGTCAAAAAACTGAAGGCAGCAATTCTGCAACTAAAGACAGGAACTCAGTGCCCATCTAGAAAGTATTCTTATAAGGGTTTCTTTCCG
Source organism: Buddleja alternifolia (assembly GCA_019426215.1). Taxonomy (NCBI): domain Eukaryota; kingdom Viridiplantae; phylum Streptophyta; class Magnoliopsida; order Lamiales; family Scrophulariaceae; genus Buddleja; species Buddleja alternifolia. The sequence continues at coordinate 25,692,972 of CM033407.1, forward strand.
AGGGCAACCAATCCATAGTCCTGATATTATGCACGAAAAGAGAAATGCAAAGACTTCATGCTAGGACACTATCAAAAATGTAGAACGTACACAAGTACAAAGTGCAACACAATGAAGACTCCAATAACTCCTTGAGCATGATTAATAATGAATTATCCTCAAATGTGAAAGTCATTTCAGGTGTAGCTATATAGCCAACCATTTTCTTGTTCTTCTATAATTAGCTATCTAACTATTTCACTCAAGAGAACATTTAGCCATTCCACTCAAGAGAACATCAGAGGAAAACGTAGAAAATGTCTCTTGAATTCGCGATCTCAATATTATTTCTCAATGTACAGTTTGTTCGACATATTGAGGCAAATCAGTGCTGAATTTTCATTTTTTTTGACAAGTACTGAATTTGAGATGCATAATATTTGACACAATCATAAACAAGTGAGTAGGTGTACCCGATAGTGCTTGCCATCAACATATCTTGTTGCACCCCTTGAAAGCCTATACCGGATACAGTGCTTTGGATCCAATCTTTCCATAACAGGACCAACGTACTGTAATTGACAGTACGCACAGGTAATACATTCAGGAAACAGAAAGAAATTAAAATGGAAAAGGGAAAAAGTTACAATGTCCTAATTCTTTTCCAGAAAGGTGAAAACTCACCATATCTAATTGGTCGGAATATACTACAATTTCATAATATTGAGCTAAATGCTCCAGAAAAGCATCTACACCTGGTCTCTTGAAAGTTCTCCACCCTCGGTCACGCTTTACAAGGAGAAACCGGGAAACAAAAAAAGTAAGTTAGAAAACACAACACATCTATCCCACTTCAGTAATAAAAACAAAAAAGGAAGAGGTCATCATGATTTACAAGAATAGGAAATCAATGACGACAATAATTTAGACTATTATACTTGAGCATGAATGTGATATAGAAACATAATCTGGACTAATGTAAAAGATTATGGGCAAAACCATTTAAACTGAAGTTATATAATAAAATCGGGGGGAAGGGGGCAGCAAGCTAATGAGACATGCCTTCCAATCAGAATGTATCAATGTGTCATTTAGATCTAGAACAAGGGTAAAAACATGCTGCTCCAAAGGGTGCAAATCAGGAAGGAGCTTCTCTGATGTAGGTTCGGTAAAACCCTGTAATGTAGCAATAAAACATCAAAAAAAAATTCAAAGGTGAATATTCTATGAGAATTAATGAAATTAGACATTCGAAATTGAAAAGTTAAAAGCCAGACGGTCTCTTTACCCGAACATGTTCTTCAGTTAACCTCCTTAAATCAAGGTAAATGTCAACTAATTTAGCAGGCACTGCAACACGTAACCACAAATGAAACATCCCATAGAAATAAGACAATCCCAACGGCATTTTACTGCTAAATAACCGTTAAGGACAGACAGGAATAAAGAACTGTTATATCTTCAACCAGCTAAAGAAGTGTAAAGAAAGACCTAAAGCAGAAAGAGTTTCACCTGTTACTGCAGCAGCTCGCGTATAAGCTTGAAATTTCTGCATAAAACAATTTGATATAAAATTGTTACTTCAAAAAAGTAAAATTATGTTCCCAATGTAAATTCAACTATGAAGGCTCTCTAAGGCACACATACAAGAAATTATTATTAATTTTGTATGATAAAATAAAACCGACGTATCTATCGAAGCATCCCTATCTTTTCGAATCATAAATATGGGTACCATATATAGACATTGGATCAAAGGGCATGCAGCTGTGCGGTAATTTTTAACATATCATGTATAACAGAAACAAGCGTACATAACAATGCTGCAATATATACAACATAAATTAGATGCTCCAAAAATAATCGAAAAAATACAATTTCGACAAGGAATATATTGTAAAAAGAAAGGACCACAAGTAAGGAGATGCAGCTTGTACTTTATCAGTAAAGGGTAGTCATTGAGTTACTTTTGAGGACCCGTCATGATTTGGAGACTCGTTACTATAATTCAGAGCAAGAATTAAATGTAGTAAAGGCGGTTCCTCCATATTTCCAACCTGATGCCTCAGAATGTGCTTGTGATCAAATTCAAATACTAAATATTTTCTAGAAAGCATAGATTCATGCATTTTTTACTGCTTTCCTTCTTCCCACCAGTTACCAATCATCACTTTCCCACCACACCGATAATCAAAAACAAGGAATTAAGACTTCAGATTTACCTTGGATCCACAATCAATACGGGTTTGCTAGTTGTTCTAAGGGTAACATTACATCTATTTCAGGACGTTAAGAAAGAGTTACAAACATGAAACCATGCCAGGGTAAAAGTGATGTGAATTACATCTGAAGAAAAGCTAAGTACAAGTACACCATGAGACACACCTCTAAAGCAGATGCATCATCCCCAATGGTGAAATTTGCAGATGCACGAAAGGCCTTTGTCTTCTGATCAACCTCATCAATTGAGTATGCTGCAAATAAACATGTATATCAGCGTGTAATCAATCAATAACTTCAATTCAAATATATCTTGTTTTCTATAATATTAACCCTCCCCTAAGCAAAAAATTGAACAGAAAAAGAAGCCGCCGTTCCAAATCTAAACCAGGAACAAAACCAAGTATCGTTTCTGAAAATTCGAGTAACCACTCAACTAACATCCACCACCAACGGTATTAATACAACTAGACTGTTGATTCATCCACACCTTCTACGCAAAAGCTCATATAAAACGCAAGCGAGAATAACTGAAAATCAGAAAAAGCAAATAATCTAGGATCTCGAGACATCTACTTCTATTAGTTAAAACTAGTACATGAACGAAGAGAATGCATACAAATATAACGGAGCCACAGGGTGGCTGGTAGGGGCACCCACCCCACTTTGAGAAAATTATTTTTTACCCTACCCTATAAACTTGTGAAATTTAATTTATTTATTTTTTTGGAACACGTAAGCTTCTCATTAAAACAAACAAACTATACACATACGCCAGGCATACCTGGGTCGACATCAACAACCAAACTTACATTGGATCATATTCCATATTCTATTGACTATATCATTAACACAGCTATTTTTTTGTATATTAATTCTAGTGTTTCTTTCCTGCCATATACAGTATACTATAGCCACAAACAGAGCCCTCCTTTTGCAGCTGGGTCGAAATTTAAAATTTTGCACCATCAAAATCCAAAAAAATCAAGTTTTGACCTTTTTTTGTTTTTGTTTTTTATTCACCCGAACCCCAAATCATGGCTCCGTCCCTAAATATACTACTCCGGTAAGAAGGAAAACATTAACGGAACGAAATCGAAAAGGAAAAGAAGATGCGAACCATAGGTGGCATAACCGGCAGTGACGATACCACCGGTGAGACCAGCAATCACGCCGTACTTGAGAAAGCTCCATGAATTCTTCTCTGCCTCTGATACCGGCGGTGGAAGCGGCGGACCACTCGGTTTCTGATCGCCGACGATTGACGCCGCCGAAATGATTGATTCTCTCGGCGGTTCTCTGGTGGCGCTCGAGCAAAATCGACGATTATTCGTCGAAATCACGGAATACAAGCGCGAGCGAGATCGGATTAAAGCGGACATTGCAAAATATTGTGTTCTACTGATCTAAATTAGGGTTTTGGAATTTCATACAGAGACGACAGGGTTTATGGTTTTGAGGAAGTAAAAGGAAAGGAAAAGTTTTAGGGAAGGGTAATTTTGGAATGAAATAACAAAATTGGATTTTGATGAATGAGTAAATATTGCTATTGCAATTTTGTAATAGATACATACATACACGTATATAATTGAAATATTTGTTTGACATATATAACATGCCTTAAGGTTATTTTTATTTCCTCCTGAATATCTTTGTTAATTGTCTTAAATATTAGCTTGCGTTTCATTTTTGATTCCTTATTTATATGTTCTATCTCATATAAATAATGTATGAAATAGTAATAGATGTTTCTTTTGTTTGTTCGGACACTGAAAAATACAATAAATGTTAATTGTTGATAGCAATGTAAGCAACCAATAAGGTCCAGCACAGTTGGTAAATAGTTGGTAAACATTTGTTGGGAGAGGAAAAACTCAATTCAGTTATCTCTACGCCTCAAAGGGAAATAGTCTCCGACTTCCGGATGAGGGAAACCCTGGTATATACCAAAAAAAAAAAAAAAGATAGCAATGTATGCTTTATCTAATTTAATTTCATTGCACCATAGAATGTACAAAGATAACATTCTTCTTAAATATATTATTTTCTTGCCTCACATTCAAAATTCTATAGGTTTGTTTGTATATTCGTAACTTTTATTTATATAGTAATTGGCACAATAGACCTGTTAAATTAGCTTGAAAAATTAGAGCATACTCTTTTACCTATTCTTCATTATTAGTTAGTTGATTTTTTAACTTTTCTGAAAATCCGATTAGATCTATATGTTACCTTTAAATCACATTAACATTTTTCATAATCATGAGTTACTATATAAAACAATTTGAACAATCCTAAGTGAATAATTAACTCCGTCTAATTAAGTGATGTACTCTTGCATTGTTGGGTTGCTTAAATATTACGTGAAATATGTACTCTATGGGTTTGTATGATTTTGTTTTCAAAATCCAAATCTCAAAATTTTGAAAACCTAAAATATATTTGGCTTAAAAGTTTTTTCACATAACTTTGATTCTTAGTTTTCAAATCTTGAGATCCCAACCCAAAACTATGAAACCAAATCATTTTTTTCAGCAATTCCAGAGTAGAGTAGAGTCCTTTCTCCTTAAAATGAGGAGTTCTTAAATCTCAAACCAAATCTTCAACATTTATGCCTTTATTTTACACACACACACACACACACACACATATATATATATATATGTATTTACTTTGGTAAGAGAGTTCTTGATTTAACATATCAATTCTCCATTGAACATGTATATCATGATGAAATTGCAGTTAACATTAAAACCATTTGTCAAACTTGATAAAGAAACATATGCATAGAAATATCGAGGGATTTATGCATCATTTTGCATTATGATAACATTCATTTTTTTCTCTTAAACATAGATTAAATGTGGTTTTATTAACATAGGAGTTTGAATGTAAGTGATGTATTCTCATTTATCAATACATATAATATATGTGTGTGTGTGTGTGTATATCAAACTACATCACTTACTACAAATCAACTTTATTTTATGTCAAATCAATAAGTATAATTTTTTATTCTACTTATCTCCCAAAATAATTTTCATCCACATATTTTCATTCTCATCACGTATTTTCGTATAAAAATTCACACAAAATCAAATTTATCAAAACATATTTTCACTTTCAACTTGTAAATTAATTATCCAAAACAACTCATCCAAACATATTTTCATTTGTAGCACAAAAATCAATACAGATTTGAAAACTCCTTTTTCAACATTTCTCAACTTGAAAATGAGATTTGAAAACGAAAACAATACCATACAAGCCCAGTTTCTCAAATTTGAAGGGCATTTTAGTACATTGCACAGGAAAAAAGTCAAAATAGAGTGTTTTTATCATTTTTTTAGAGTGTTAATATCATTTTCCTTTTGAAATTAGTATCAAGAAATGAAACGTGTTTGGAAGTGTATAGCATTATCCAATTTTATTGACACTAATAGGTAAAAGCACACTCAATGTGTTCACAAAAAAGGAAAAATAATAATATAAAGTTTAGTCCAAGTGACCGTGTCCAGGGACGAAGCCAAAAATTTTAGTTCGGGTGTGAATAAAAAAAAGGCCAAGGTTGATATTTTTAGACTTTAGGGAAGCGAAATTCTAAATGTAAAAAAATTGTAGGATGAAAAATAATTTTCTCAAAGTTCAGAGGAGTAGGTGCCACCTCGCCCGTGGCTCCGTCCTGGCTTTGTTGTACTTGCATGTGAAACTTTATGAAAGAAAAAAAAAATGATGTAATTTCTTCGCCTTTTATAATTTAATTTTTACTAATATATGCACTTATAAAATCTGCAAGAAATTGAGAAATCTTACAATTAGACATAACTCTTAAGGGTGTTATGAAATAACCCCAAATATTATGAAATATATACAAATATTCTAAAATAGAGAGACTAGAGAATTAAGAAGAGAATTCTTTCTTTGATTTTGGTGTATTTCTCAATACAATGACAAAGCCTATTTATAGGCACAAAACAAGATCAAATATTGATTACAAAATGAGGTAATGGAATTGTAGGTGAATCCACTAAATGAGATATTGGAGTTGTAGGTGAATCCACTAAATTATGTATTGGAGTTGTATGGACATCCACTTAATGAATTATTCATAACACTCCCCCTTGGATGTCCATCACTTAAGAATATGTATCGTTAAAACCTTATTAGGAAAAACCCTGTGGGATAAAAACCTAGTGAAGGAAAAAGAGTACATAATTCTTTCAATTCGCAATCAGATGCTGCCTCATTAAAAACCTTACCAGGAAAACCCAGTGGGAAAAACCTTGGTTAAGGGAAAAAGAGTGCAGCGCGTATTATCTCCCCCTCATGACATTATTAGTCAAGATCTTTAAGTCTACGCACGCCAATATTGTAGACTAGTTTTTCAAATGTTGCTGTAGGAAGTGCCTTGGTGAACAAATCAGCAAGATTATCTCTGGAACGGATTTGTTGAACATTGATATCACCATTCTTCTGAAGATCGTGAGTGAAAAAGAACTTTGGTGAAATATGCATTGTTCTATCTCCTTTAATGTACCCTTCTTTCAATTGTGCGATACATGCGGAATTATTTTCATATAAGATCGTCGGAATCATTTTTCCAGAAGATAAACCACAAGTCCTTCGAATGTGTTGAATCATGGATCTTAACCAAACACATTCTCGACTTGCCTCGTGAATAGCCAAGATTTCTGCATGATTAGATGATGTGGCCAATATAGTTTGTTTCATAGATCGCCATGAAATGGCTGTGCCACCACATGTAAATAAATAGCCAGTTTGTGAACGACCATTATGAGGATCAGACATATATCCAACATCTGCATATCCAACCAATTCGGACTTGGGTACATTTGAATAAAACAAGCTCATATCGATTGTTCCTCTAAGGTAGCGGAGTACCTGTTTAACCCCATTCCAATGCCTTCGTGTAGGAGAAGAACTATATCTTGCTAATAGATTAACAGCGAATGCTATATCAGGTCGAGTGTGACAAGCAAGATACATTAGTGCACCGATTGCACTTAGATATGGTACTTCAGGACCAAGTAGTTCTTCATCATTTTCTCGAGGTCGAAAAGGATCTTTGTTCACATCTAGTGACCTTACGACCATCAGGGTGCTCAATGGATGTGATTTATCCATGTAGAAACGCTTTAGCACCTTTGATATATAAGCGTCTTGATATACAAAAATTCCGTTCTTTAAATATTCAATTCGTAGTCCAAGACAAAATTTTGTTCTTCCAAGATCTTTCATCTCAAATTCTTTCTTTAAGCAATTAACATTTTTTGAAATCTCTTCAGGAGTTCCAACGATATTTAAATCGTCAACATAAACTGTAATTATAACAAACTCATTTCTAGATGAAAATACAAGGACAAATTTGATCATTCTTATATCCTTCTTTTAACAAATATTCACTGAGACGATTATACCACATTCGTCCAGATTGTTTCAGTCCATACAATGACTTACTTAATTTAATTGAATAATGTTCTCGAGAACTTGATTTATATGCTTCAGGCATATTAAATCCTTCAGGGATTTTCATATATATATCATTATCAAGCGAGCCATACAAATAGGCTGTAATAACATCCATTAGACGCAAATCAAGTTTTTCATGCACTGCTAGACTTATTATATAATGAAAAGTAGTTGCATCCACCACAGGAGAATAAGTCTCCTCGTAATCTATGCCAGGTCGTTGCGAAAACCCTTGGGCAACAAGACGTGCCTTATATCTTACAATTTCACTTTTTTCATTTCGTTTTCGCATAAATACCCATTTGTATCCTACTGGCTTTACATCTTCAGGTGTACGGACTACAGGTCCAAAAACTTTTACATCTTCAGGTGTACGGACTACAGGTCCAAAAACTTTTCGTTTGTTCAAGCGAGTTTAACTCTGTCCTCATTGCGTCTTTCCATTTTGGCCAATCATTTCTTTGTCGACATTTATTAACAGACTTTGGTTCTTGATCCTCATTATCATTCATCATATTTAGCGCTACATTATATGCAAATTTATCATCAACGTTGACTTCATTTCGATTCCATCGTTTCCCGTTCATAACATAATCTATTGAGATCTCATTATTTTCACAATTTTCAGGTACCTGAGGTTCTTCTGGAACCGAAATATTAGTTATGACTGGGGACTCTTCTGGAGTTATTTTATCCTCGATTAGACCATCTTGATTCTTAGCTCCTTTTCTTTTTCGAGGATGACTATCTTTGGAACCGATAGGTCTACCACGCTTCAGGCGTGCAGTAGACTCATTACTTTGACCTTCAGGGACAACAATTCTTACTGGAACATTAACAGCTGGTACATGTGACTTAGTCACTTTTTTTAGGTCAGTAAATGCGTCTGGCAGTTGGTTAGCTAAACCTTGCAAGTGAATTATCTTTTGAACTTCCAGTTCACGAGGATCAAGATGAGATAAAGATAATTCATTCCAACTAATTTTCTTTTCCAGCTGCTTATTTTCTCCCCCTAATGTTGGAAAATCTGATTCATCAAAATGACAATCAGCAAATCGAGCCGTAAATAAATCTCAAGTCAATGGCTCTAAATACTTTATTATCGATGGAGACTCGAATCCAACATATATTCCCAATTTCCTTTGAGGACCCATCTTAGTGCGTTGTGGTGGAGCAATTGGAACATATACCGCACATCCAAAAAAATTTTAGATGGGAAATATTTGGTTTCTGACCAAAAACCAAGTGTAATGGGGAGAATTTATGATAACTTGTTGGCCTTATGCGAATAAGTGATGCTGCGTGCAAAATAGCATGTCCCCAACAAGAAATAGGAAGTTTTGATCTCATAAGTAAAGGTCTTGCAATTAACTGCAGACGTTTAATAAACGATTCTGCTAGACCGTTTTGTGTATGAACATGTGCTACAGGATGTTCAGCATCAATTCCAATAGACATACAATAGTCATTGAACGTTTTGGAGGTAAATTCACCCGCATTATCAAGGCGTATCTTCTTCATTGGATAATCAGGAAATTGTGCTCGTATTCTAATCAATTGAGCAAGCAATCTCGCAAACGCCAGGTTGCGAGTTGATAACAAAGATACATGTGACCATCTTGTTGATGCATCAATTAAAACCATAAAATATCTAAATGGTCCACACGACGGGTGTATTGGTCCACAAATATTACCTTGAATACGTTCCAAAAACGTAAGAGATTCACTTCCTACTTTTGTTGTTGATGGTCGAATAATCAACTTTCCTTGTGAACAAGCAGCACATGAGAACTCATTCGATTGAAGAATCTGCTGGCTCTTCAATGGATGACCATATGAATTCTTAATTATCTTTCGCATCATAATTGATCCGGGGTGGCCCAACCGATCATGCCAAACAACAAACTTATTTTGATTTGTAAACTTCTGGTTTACAATAAAATGTGTTTCAATAGTAGATATATGCGTGTAGTACAAACCAGAGGACAATGCTGGCAACTTTTCCAATATACATTTGTTACCAGATATTGTATTAGTGATGTAAAGATACTCAATATTGCCATCACTTGTTGTCTCAATATGATATCCATTTCGGTGGATATCTTTGAAACTTAGTAAATTTCTTTGAGACTTAGTAGAATATAAAGCTTCATCAATATAAAATTGTGTTCCTCCGGGTAACAATATATTAACTCTGCCGGAGCCTTCAATTAATTTTGCACTACCCGATATAGTATTAACATTGGCATCTTGCTTTACTAAATATGAGAAGTATTTTTTATTCTTGAGGATGTTGTGAGTTGTTGCACTATCAATGAGACACATATCTTTATTATTGATGTTGCTACTGATCGAGTAAATCTTTAAAATGATAAAAGACAAATTTATAAATAATTATTTCATTAATGAAAACAGCACATTTTTATATTTATTTTATAACCACTAAAAATAAGATTTATAAAATTTGTTATGATTACTTGCATCTCCAATCAAATGATCAATTTTTCTATCAAAATCAGTCAGTAAAGAAATCAACAACATCTAAATGAATGTCATCAAATCGGCCATGATCAGGATCGCTTTCTTCAAAAACAAAATTTGTTTCTATCTTCTTTCCTTTACCTTTCATCGATTCTTAGTAAAGGTCAACAAGATGTTGTGGTGTACGACAGGTACATGACCAATGACCTTTACCACCACAACGATAGAATACATTTTCCACATATTTGCTATTTTGGCCACTTTCATTTTTCTCTTCATTATTTTTCCACTTCTGGTAGAAAGATGTATTCTTGGGATCACCATCACAATAACCATAACTCTATTCATGTCGTCATCCACGATTTCTCTAATGATTAAAATAGTTATGTGCTTCTACATTCACTTCAAGGAATGTATCCGAACTAGTTGGACGAGACTCATGATTATTATATATTGCTCAACACATTCACTTCAGGGAATGGAGTATAGCTATTTGCATTAAGATGAATTTCAACATCTAACACCCAAGAGAAATAATTATTCCCCATAATGTCAAGAGCCACAAAATCAAGTTTTTTTCAAGATTCATCAATATAATACTATTATCAAAGTATAAGATGAATAACATAACAATCATTCAACTTCTTAAAATATTTTCAACATGATAGGATTATTCAAAAGAATAATATTAATCAAATATATGCACATATATATACATATGTCTTCTTTCTAAACATCAAGAGAATTATTGCATATTTCTATTTTTGTTAAATATTGAAATATACATACCTTTTCTTTACCTTTTCTTCTTGCTTTGTTTTGAAAACCTTGTCCATCAATTTTCTTTACAAACTCATAATAACTCATAAAAATTTCTCACTACATTTACATCATATGTTAAGTACCCCATGTATATCTTTTGCCAAATTTCAAAATGATTAACACCTTGAGACGGATCGTGCTGATAACGTGTTATGAAATAACCCCAAATATTATGAAATATATACAAATATTCTAAAGTAGAGAGACTAGAGAATTAAGAAGAGAATTCTTTCTTTGATTTTGGTGTATTTCTCAATACAATGACAAAGCCTATTTATAGGCACAAAACAAGATCAAATATTGATTACAAAATGAGGTAATGGAATTGTAGGTGAATCCACTAAATGAGATATTGGAGTTGTAGGTAAATCCACTAAATTATGTATTGGAGTTGTATGGACATCCACTTAATGAATTATTCATAACAAAGGGCACCTTTTTATGTACTCATATATATATATATATATATATATTGCGCTTAAAGGGCATTTTTACGTGGACATGTTGCTTTTTGTCAACATGGCGCTAAAGCATTATGTTGTCGTGCACACTTTTCAAAGACAAATGTGTTGTGTAATCTAGACTTGATTGTATGGATTAATCAAACCTAAAACTGGATGGTAAAGATTCAATACAGAAACTACGCACACAAGAAATTTATAGTGGTTCAATCATCAATGAGATGATCTACATCCACTCTGCACAAACCAGAAATTCACTAATCAAGAACAAGTGTTTACAATGTACAACTCTCAAGACTTAGCTCTCTATTCTCTCTACAAATGAATGTAATCTGATAAATGAAAATGAAGATGCTAACTGCCTTTTATACACGGTTTACAAGCCCCTCAACGATCAGCTCACTCAACCACCCTAACTGAAAGTTAGTTATAACTGAAAATGGCAAGTTGGACAGAAATGGAAACTTAACCAACACTTTCCTTTTTTGGAGACTTCTTTAGCAGTATAACTACTCCACAATTCTCCACCTTAGTTATAATGTCCTTCTGGAATGGCACAACCGCCTCCACTTGGAGACTAACACCTCAGGACATTTATCAATTCCGAGCAGTATTCAAACATACCACTTGGTAATGTTTTAGTTATCATATTTGCTGGATTATCCTCAGTTCCAATCTTCTTGACAACCACAGTTTCTTCTGCTACAATATCTCTTATAAAGTGTAACTTTACATCAATATGCTTTGTCTTTTCATGATGCATATGATTTTTAGACAACTGCACAACCCCTTGATTGTCACAGAAAAAACTGAAATTCTTCCTTGATCAATCTTCAACTCTTTTCCCGAGGAGGATGGACGTGGAACAGACAAACGTGTTGAAGCTGAGATAAGGAAAGGTGTCACGGCGATGAGAAAAGTCTTCAATGCAAGAAGTAAAAGCATAAAGCTACCTGTCGGCTGGAATGAGAAAGGTCAAGCAGTTGACCCAAACAAAGCAACACTTGTTGGTTACATAGGAGTCCTGGCTCGGCAGAAGGTGCCGATTACCATCAGTGATTGGCGACAAGTCTCGGCACCAACAAAAAATGCAATTTGGGATGAAGTAGCGGTAATTTGGTTCTTATCATGTTTCTAATTATTAATGTATTTTTTGTTGATTTAAATTTCTCTAAATTATAATTTCATATACACTTTGTTGTTTATTTTTTATAGTTGTCCTTTGATATTGAGGAAAGGAGAAAAAAATATGTATTAGCAGAAGCTGGGAAGCTAGCACCAAACTTCAGGAGCTACTTGAGTAGAGTGTGGGTACAGGATGATGATGGGAACATTAATTGTAACCCACCTCACAATATGAGATACCTCAAGTTGATTGGATGACATTTTTAGATGTTCTCCTAAGTGAAGAGTTCCAAGTAGTCATTATAATTTACGGTTTCATTTGTTGGTTATTGCGTTTATATGTAACTAATACATTGATTAGTACTTTGATTATGTAATAAATAACAACTAAGTAGGGAAAATCAGGAAAGTGCAAAGGATCCTGAATATTCTCATGGGAAATCACGTTTTGGACATGCTCTTGTGGAGCAAATTGAGGTACATAATTCATTTAACAGTGAATTCTTACAATTTTTTTAATAAAAATTCCTTGTTAATATATATATATATATATATATATATTAATCAAAATATAGATGAAGAAAAGAAAGGAAACTATGTCAGATTGCACAAAGGTGACACGAGCACTCGTGTGGAGGATTTTGCGTTCCGATAAGAAGAATGAGATTGATAATGTCAATGTTAGAAGAGTAGTGAATGAAATGGTAAGTTATTTGAAATTTTAGCTCTATAATGTGTTGTATGTTTTTTTTGAAATGCTTTTGAAAGAGCAAAGTTCACTAAGTTTTTTTATTTTTTAAATGTATTATTACAAGAGTGCATATCACAAGAGAGTACTAGCTATAGTGGAAACGAGAGCCGGGATGATCTATTGACTAAAGTTCTTAAAAGAAGGAGCATCCGGGTCGCGTTAGGGGTGTTGGCTTTGGGGTGTCACAAAGAGAGTACTTTATGAATCCAAAGCCTTCTAAACAGATGGAGATGGAAAGCTTGAGAAGCATGGTAAAAGGCCTCACCGAATCACTATCCTCCTTGCAACGCGAGGTTGCCGAGTTGTAGAAGGGGTGTAGTTGTAAGAAACCATTAACATGAGGGGGTTCGTTGGTAATTTCAAATAAGTGGGGGATTTTTTTGTAATTACACAATAAGTGAGGGGGTCTGTGTATAATTTTCCCTAATAATTATATATTTATGATAAGTGTCCTAATTTTATTGGAGATCCATTGTTTACAAAATTATAAACCAATTGTCATGCATATGCTACTCATTAATGTGTATATTAGATTAGCATGTAAAAGATCAATTTTTCTGTCACTACATAAATAAGTCTTGGAAAATGGCATTTGTATTCATTAAAATTTTCCTAGTTAAATTGGCTCACATAAACTCCTTAAAATACATGATAATGTTTTTCAATTCAAAAAACTCGTTTCACCAACTTTTCATTTTCGAAAACCCAACATTTTGAGTTAATAAATATATGGGATTAATCGCTATTAGTCGTATAGATTAAAATCAATCAATTATAGTCTTGTATAAAAATTTATTTGTTTAAAACTTTCATATTGATAATTGATACAATTGTGATTTTAATTAAAAAAAATTCAAATTTTTTAATCTCCTTACATAATTTTAAAAAAAGTTAATTTAGTTCGAAAAGTTGTTAACCCTAACTTTTTGGGTGTTTTGGAATGAAAAAATTAGTGAAAAGTGTTATTGAGATTGAAAAATAGTTTCATGGATTTTTTGGATATAAAAATTATTTTAGAAGGATTTTAGTGATTTTTCCTATAAAATATGTGTTGTATACACCTTAAATTTTCTTAAGTAAACATAAGAATGCAAAACAACATAAGAAACAATTATCACATCTCTATTATCAAAAAGAATAAATTATCATATCTCAGAACACTCATCTGACATAATGCGGGATATTCGGTCCAAGATCCAAATTAGAAAGCTGCATTCCCTGCATGGGCTTCAAGCCCAATAAAATTGCCTTCTAAATATGATATGGGTTTTTCTGTTCATCTTTCTTTTCCCTAACTCGTTGCTACTCGACTACTAGTACTAGTCACTAGTCAGTGTTCCAAAAAAGAAAAATTCATTTTACTCGAGGTTTGTTAGTTTAAAAGTATCAGCTTTTACTTTCATATGAGATGTTCTAAGCTCAATTTCATGCTGTTACAAATTGTGACTTTTCTTACTTATTTAGAGTCTTATATAGCCTATGTAACCCATAATTAAAACCTAGATTTGTAGAGTCAGGGTATCGCCCTTCGTCTAGAATTAGAAAAAATAAAAACTCATTATTACTAATAGGAAATGCGCATTGTGCAAAAAGAAAATAAAAATTGACAAGGAAACAATTCTAAATTAGAATGATTTTATATAAATGTAGAAAAACTAAAACTGATTAAAAAATAGAAAAGAAAGTGAAGGATAACGTTTAAAAATAAGACGAATACACTTTAGGAAAGTTAAAATGTAAATCACCCCAAAGTTCACAATCTCACTTGTGTCAATAAAATGGACTATGATCTATTTTATATAGGAGATTAGAAATTTTAAGATGTTGATGGACAACTAAAATCATAGTAAAATAATCATGTACTCAATATAATTAGGTACACATGATGAAATTAATGAGGTCAAATAGCTAATAGAATAAGGATTAATGAAACCATAAGTTAGATATAATAATTTTGAGACTAAATCACACAATATTATTATTATTATTCGTTGGAAATAAATAATAGATTGAAGAAATTTAAGTCTTATTTCCGACCGTTTCAAAACTCAAGAGGCTTTAAGAAACAAAAACAACATGCTAGATTTTCTTATTTATTTTTTTCAATTTCGACACGTTTAAAGTTGTTTGAAGTGAAGTGACATATTTGTTTAACTAATAGTGCAGTAAAGCAGTAATTGCAAGTTGCAACAAGATTATTGGCACTTGCATTTCCCTAAAGACGATTCTTATCTATTCAATACCTCGTTGAATATCATTCATTCGTGAATTAACACGTAAACAAGTTTGAATTATTATCTATTCTTGACCACGTTCTAGCATATTCCCATCTGGTATGCTCGATCACATAGTTCTCCTCTTAGGATATCGCAATGTCACTATCGATCATCTTCAAGTCCTCTCCAACACTAGAGGTCCCAAAAAGACCTCAATTCTACTACATATATATATATATATAGGGATAATTACACTGGGGTCATGAGGTATTGCCTAATTACAAAAAAATATCTCCTAATTTAATAAATTATAACTAACATTCAAAGTTTTCATGTATTAATGTAAAAATTGATGGAAAGTAACAAAAGATCTGAATTGCCTTACTATATATTTTTTTAAAAAAATAAATAAAAAAGCTGAATTACCAAATTGCCCCTTTACATCTCTATATTTACTTTTAATATCAATTTTTAAAAAAAAAAAACTTAAAAGAAAAATACTTATATATATATATATGTATATGTATGTTTTATCTTAGAAATTGCTTTTGTGTGTGTGTGTGTCTGTATGTGTGTAATTGTGTGTGTGTGTGTGCGTGACAGTGTGTGTGTGTGTGACTGTGTGCGTGCATGTGTATAATTTTGTGTGTGCATTGTATGGGGGTGGGGTGGGGGTGGAGAAGATGACACCCACCCCGCTTTTTTTTTCCCTTTATTTTTTTATTTATAAAGTAATATATTAATAAGTAATTTATTTTAGAAATTTAGTTAATTAAAATACAATTTTTAAATTTATTTATAAATTTCATAAATTAATTTAAAATATAAAATTTTAATTTATATAAACTATTATATATTAATTTGATTAAAAAAATAAAATGATATTTTACACATAGTTTTTTTATTTTATAATTTTAATAATTTAGATTTTTTTATTTTGTTGATAATAATTTTAAATTATAAATAATTATTTATATACTTTACATACACAACATTACATATAACACCTATACTTTTATAAAATATTACAAATAACACCAAAAGGGTATAATTGTCTGAGAAAAGTTTGGTCTTCTGGTCCAGAAAAAGTAAGGGGACACCCACCCCGCTTTTTTTTTTCCCTTTATTTTTTTATTTATAAAGTAATATATTAATAAGTAATTTATTTTAGAAATTTAGTTAATTAAAATACAATTTTTAAATTTATTTATAAATTTCATAAATTAATTTAAAATATAAAATTTTAATTTATATAAACTATTATATATTAATTTGATTAAAAAAATAAAATGATATTTTACACATAGTTTTTTTATTTTATAATTTTAATAATTTAGATTTTTTTATTTTGTTGATAATAATTTTAAATTATAAATAATTATTTATATACTTTACATACACAACATTACATATAACACCTATACTTTTATAAAATATTACAAATAACACCAAAAGGGTATAATTGTCTGAGAAAAGTTTGGTCTTCTGGTCCAGAAAAAGTAAGGGGTATTTTTGAAAGTTCACCTAAAAATTTAACGGAACCCTAACAGAAGGTGTTCAATGGTAGACGGAATAAACGGAATGGATGTTAGATGTAATTTATTAAATTAGGGGATGCTTTTTGTAATTTAGCAATATCTCAAGGATACCCAGTGTAATTATCCCTATATATATATATATATGTATGTGTGTGTGTATATGTATATAGTAGTGTTAAGAAGCATGTAGAAGTTTTGTAGAATCGTCCTAGAATGTGTAGGAAACATATAGAATTTGTGTAGGAGGTGCGTAAAACCATCACTTGTAAATATCTTGATAAAATTTTCTAGGTAGGTAATATATACTATTGGATTGAATTGATCACCACCGTCCGCTACAAAGGGGGAGTAATATAAATAGAGACATTATCATCCTCGTTTTCACATCTATCACCCGACATTTCGATACTCAACTCTGGTAGATGTCTCCATTCCATATAAATAGCTTGTAAAGTATCTCTATATCAAGTTATTCCCGCAAATATTCTAGGAGTGCACACGAGCCAAGCCTGACGAAAGTGATCGGATCGAGCCAAGATTTTCGTGTTCGAGCTCGAGCTAAAAAATAAATATTTTTTTTATTAATATATATTGTTAACCTTTTATTTTAAATTAGACCTCGATCCCGACTCAACTCACTGACCACCCCTAGTCGGAATGCACATTGTGCAAAAGAAAGTAAAATTGATAAGGAAACAATTCTAATTTAAAATGATTAGGTAAAAGTTGAGAGAAAAATGTTACATACAAGCAAACAAGTTAAACGTGGTAGAAGGAAAAATAATAGAAAGGACAACTTGTAAAAAGATAACAAAATATAGATCTAGTGATAAGACTTATAAATAATGAGGTCGTGTCAAATAAACTATCGTTTAACCTTTCTCTGGAGCTTAAAGCTCAACAAGATACACTGATTTCATTAGACGAGGCCTAGAATTGAGGAGTGAAGCATATAGAGGTCTGCTAGCCGTCGGTATAAGTTGACGACACCTCTATGGATAGCATCAACTTGAAGATCTAAACGACATATGTCAAAGCGTATACCCCTCATGTGTTCTCCAGCTAATGGCTTTTCCTTGGCAGCAGATTGAAAACCAGCGACAATGGAGTTCTTGACTACATCTGTCAAAGACTTAGGTCCCTTAGTCATGTCCACCAACATATTTGGGCCAGTAGTTTTGGGCCCAAAATCCCAAATCTTACTCGCTGACTCGTTGTTCCTAACATCATAAAGAAGAACCACATTTCTTACTTCGAAGCAAATATTCCTCATGTTTTCTTCAGCTAATAGGCCTTCCTCTGAAAATTGACCCATCATATTGAATAAGAAATGCAATATAAGTTGGTTAAAATTGTACAAGAAATCTAAAAATTTAAAATAATATTTTATAAGTTTTTCTTTATAAATAATGATTTTGTATTTGTGCAACACCATTTTTTTTTATGACAACTTCATCGTCTATGGCCTTGTAATTAAATGCATTTAACTATATCCCTTGAACGGTTTTAATTAAAAATACTCGACCTAGATTTAATAATATTTTTTAATTAATAACCTTGATCTAAATATTTTTTTTCACGCAACAAAGCATGCAATTACAACTATGATCATCAAGGATAAAAGTGATAGAAAATTATGGAAATTTCGACATTATTCATAAAGAATTGATTAGAAAATACTCATGTAGGTGGTTCTTTTAATTAAGCTACTATCCATGAAAAGATAATTACTTATGATACTTTGATGTGTCATAGGGCTAATGTTTTAATTATTATTTTGTCATAATATGAAGTATCATATGGTTTATTAATCATCATTTTCCGAAGTCATTTAAAATATCATAACTGCAGTTTTGGTATACTATCTAATATTTTCTTAATCTCTTATTTCTTGTTACATGACTGCAACTTCTGAAGTTGTCACTTGTAAATAAAATTAAAAACTTTATTTAATGTAATTTTTAATTATTTTAAAGTATTTTTTAGTGTTGTAAATTTGTTTCAAACATACGATAGAATATTACTTGCATTTTTCGATAATTCATATTGGGTAGCTTAGTAAGGAAAAAAAAGTTTAAACCTCATTTGTGATAAACAAAAAATTAATAAGTGAAGAATATGGATAAATAAAAAAAACATAGATGAAATAGGTGATACAAATATGATTTTGTATTGAATTTATCATTTTAGTGATTTGTAAAGTTTAGGAATCTCTTCTCCCTAATTACTTAAAAATTGTTGTGTCTTCATAAATTTGAAATTTTCCTATTCCCTAAATAATAATTTTCCCAATTACTAATTTGCTATGATAATATTAATCTATTGCTATAATAATTTTGTTGTTACTAGGAGAGTAATCATAATTATCTAATTCATATAAAACTTAAAATATATATTTATATTTAAAAAAATTAAAATTTATGAGTTTAGTTATGACTATACATGTATGTGGGCTCACACTGAACAGGAAAATAAATAAAGATTTAAAACTTCAATCGAGCTATTTCCAAGCTAACCTTAAATAGACTCGACTCATCTTATTACATATTAAATATATGTAATAAGATTAATGTACTATGTCATGGAGTCAATTTATATTCAGTGTCATCTTTTAAATAGATATTTTTAATGTAAATATTATTTCTTATAATTTGAGAAGGAAAAATATAACATTTTTCGACCGAGGGA
Source organism: Buddleja alternifolia (assembly GCA_019426215.1). Taxonomy (NCBI): domain Eukaryota; kingdom Viridiplantae; phylum Streptophyta; class Magnoliopsida; order Lamiales; family Scrophulariaceae; genus Buddleja; species Buddleja alternifolia. The sequence continues at coordinate 25,712,743 of CM033407.1, forward strand.
GCCAATCAAGGGATATTTTAATCTGCTCCCGACTCGGTCACATCGAAGTGTATTTCATAAAGCAAGTGAATTACATATGTCATATGACTAGTTACTTACTTTGTGAAATACTTTTGGGTGCGGCCACCGGGAGGAATGCATACTAGAATTTTCCATCAATAAATTGCCATGTCCAGGTCATTTATTTCTTGAAATTTACTCAAACAAATAAACTGCGTGTAAGAAACAGGCATGCGCTGTCTTAAAACATCGTTCTAGAATGTGACTTTGTAGATTTTGATATTAATGGCAATAAATTTATGATTCTCCTTTTTCAATTAAAATATCTTAAAAGATTTTTATAGATAGTCTGCAATGCCTTTTTTCTTTTTCTTTTTCTTTTTGGGTAAATTTACTTTACCAGCATAAATTATATTTTTTAAATAATTGCTTTAATTATAATATTGTATCAAAGACCCCTTTGAACTATTTTTCATACTACTTAGCCCCTCGAACTACAGAAAACGTCACTTGTCCCCTTTCTCTACAAAATGAAATGCCATATGTATACCCTTCATCAATATTCTTTATTTTATTATATTTAAACTATTTTTCTTCTTTTTTTCCTTTTTTTTCCACGACTTTTTTCTTCTCTTCATTGTTTGCAGGGCTACATTTAACCCAAAAATTTGATGAGAATATTAATATTTTATTCGATTAAATATTGTTATTGTAGCTATATTTTTAGACATTTTTATTTCGTTTCCTTTTTTAACACCATATTCAAGTTATCAAGCACAACATAAATGACACCAAAATCACAACATATTTTCAGAGAAGTTTTTGAAATCATAAATAGATTTATATTATCATAGAATTACATGATAATATAAATCTATTGTTACAATAATTTTGTTGTTACAAGGAGAGTAATCATAATTATCTAAATTATATATAACTTACCACACACATACACACACATATATATATATATATATAAATTTATGAGTACCGCTTTTGGCTTGGCCACACCCAAGTGTATTTCACAGGAAGAGTGTATTACGTTCGTCATATGATTGATCACTCATTTTATAAAATACACTAAAATGTGACCAGGATAGGGTTAGAATTCCCCCCGACTTATATCCGTGTATGTGGTGGGCTCATACTAATCATGAACAGGAAGATAAATAAAGATTAAGACTATGTTTGGTTATGTTTTGGGATGGTATTTTGGTGAGAATTATTGATGAGAAATTTATGGGGACACGTGTGTGTTTGATGAGATTGTGTTTGGTTTTATTTTGGGAATTGGTTTTTGGGTGTGCTTTTTTGGTAAAATAATGTTTGGTTTTGTTTCCAGAGGGAACAAAAGTTACTGTAGCAATCAAATCATGAAACTTTTGTCTGTTAGGGAGAAGAGAGAGAGAGCACATAGAGAGGAGTGTAGGGACAAAGTAAGTGTAGAAAAATAGAAAATAATTATTATGTTTTTTTTTACCAAAAAAGTAGTGTATTTTTTACCAAATATTTTGTGAACCAAACATGATTTGGAGAGAATTTTAGACCAAACATGATATGGAAACATAACCAAACATTGCCTAAAAACTTCAATCGAGCTATTTCTAAGCTAACCTTAAATAGACTCGACTCATCTTATTACATATTAAATATATGTAAAAAGATTAATGTACAGTGTTTATGGAGTCAATTTATATTCAGTGTCATCTCTTGAATGTACACTACAAGAAATTTAGATTTTAACAATGAAACAGTTTGTTGCAAAAAATTAATTTTTTCGTTGCTAAACGTATCCGCAACGAAAAACATTCGTTGCGCGCTTCGTAGGCCAATTCACGTTACTAAATGTTCATGGCTACGAAAAATCAGATTCGTCGCCTATGGCCAAGGTCTTAAATATCGGCTTCGAGGTAGATATCGGTGTAATAAATTTACGAAAATTTCGATGGAAATTTCGGGGATATTCAAAATTTCGGTTTCGATTTTAAAGAAATCATGAAAATTTATAAAAGTATTAGAAAATTTGCAATAAATTTTTGGTAACTTTAATTAGCATTCTTATACATCTTTTACATCCATAATATTTTATATATAATATATGGATAATGAATTGTTAAATAATATCACTAAAAACTATTGCGAAAAATATGAAATAAATATAATTTGATAGTAACATAATAACCAAATCTCATGAGAACTTCATTAAAATAAAATGTACCAAAATTTAAGTAAAAGTTACTACTCAATACCACATCGAGTTTCTAGAAGGATCAAAATCGCTATTACTAGTATCTGTCCTACCTCTACTTTCATATTTCGAAATCCCCATTGTTGTGCACTACTTGTTTTGTTTTTTGGCCCATTTGGATGGAAAGTGACTTATCACATATGTGTGTGGTTGGGGGATAACCGGGTAAGTGGTAGGTGTTTAAATATAATTTTCTAATTACATGATATTTTTTTAAAAAAAATTTAAATACAAAAAAAAATAAAAAATTCGGCCGAAATTTCGGTTTCGGTAAATGTTTCGGGAAATATCGGATTTCGGCCGAAATTTCGATGGAAATTTGACAAAAATATTTTAAATTTCGTGAAATTTTGGATTTCTGTCGAAATTTCGGAAGATATTCTGCAAAATTAGATCGAAGGTTCGATTTCGCTTCGGAACCCCCCGAAACCAGAAATTTGGACCGAAATTTGGGTGTTTCGGTCGAAATTTAAGACCATGCCTATGGCTTACAATGCACAATGATTTTTATTTCATTGCGAAGAATAATACAATTGGCGACAAATATAGTCGTTGCGAAATGATATGTTTTCGGAACATTATACATCGTAGTGAAAGGAAAAGTTTCAGCAACAATATATAGCGTTGCAGAAATGCTACGTTTCAAGAACAATATATATCGTAGCAAAATACTACGTTTCAGGAACAATATATATCGTAGCAAAAGACTGACTTTTAGGAACAACATATAGCATTGGGAAATGTTGAGTTTGGGCAACACAATAGTATGTTGTGATTGTCTCTTTTTAGCAACAGTAAATTTTGTTGTTATGTTTAGATTGCAGCAACGTATTTCGTTCCGAAAGGCTTAGGTTTAGCAACAAAATGTATGATGTTGCCAAATGTTAGTATTTCAAATTCTAAAATATTAAAATTGTAATTGACAAAAGAGAAGAAAACAATTTGCAAATATTGTAATTCAAATACTAATTAATCATTTATTAAAATACTACATCAAATTTGACATCACGAGTACTTTGTCTTTAGCAAAAAAAAAAGTTTAAACAATAATATTCAAATCATAAAGAAACACTGTCTAAGAACCACCATAAGCATAAAATAAAGATAACACAAAATGAATCTTAATGAGCGTCATAAATTCTTTGACCATAATGCCTTCATGTAGCAATCTGCATAATTTGGACAAAAAGAAAAAATAAGTGATTTGGTATTTTTAAATTTTAAAATATGAAAAACAAACGACATTGTTGGAGACTGACCATGGCGTAGAGTTGCTTGGATTTTGTTGGGACTGTAACAACTTTTCAAGGAGACGAGTATACTCGGCAAGAGTGTCTTCCATGGTACTCATTTTCGCCCTAAGTTCATCGCATTCCATTTCCTTCTCTTTTAAACGCATTCTCATGGAAGAGCTTGAACAAGACCTTTTCGGTTTTGGTCCATATCCAAGACCTGCAACATATGATGATCTTTTGCCGAGAATATCATCCACAATTTCATCAATATCCACTTCATCGCCATTTGCTTCAGCATCAACCCTACGTTTCTCCATCTCCTCCTACAATTACACGAGCAAAATATTTATAATATAATTGACTGAATCATATATCGTACGGTCTTGCTTAGCATCCTAATTGCTAACTATGAATAGTTACAATTACAAGCATGTTTAATATCCTAACTACAAATAATTGAAATGCTATTTTCAGCACCTTTTCAGTGCAGAGATGCACTTAAAAAGTGCGAAAAAGTTTATTTCAGCACTGACAAAGTGCTGAAAAGGCTAGTGTGTGTATATGTATGTGCTACTTTTTGAAATTATAATGCATGTGGACTATTTGTAGTTAGAAGATCCTCAAGAAGTGATGAGAGATGAGCAGCTCCCCCCCTTTCTCTCGATCGATTGTTCTCTCTCTCTCTCTCTCTCTCTCTCTCTGTCTCGGTTGTCCTCTATGTCTCTCGATTTCCCTTTTCCCCTTAATTTTGTGTTTGTTGCATACATATGTTTGAATCTAAACTTTTACAGAAAATATTTGTGTGTGTATTTAGCTTTTTATGGGTAAAAGAGGTTGGTGTGAATTAACAGGTGGAGAGTAATATGCTTCCATTTTTACATGTGTAACAAGATAAGTTTTTTATTTATTTATTATGACTGTTACATTTTATTTATTTATTTTTATTTGTGTGTAACAATTTAAGTAAGAATTTCGGTATTATTTGCATTAATATAGTACAAAAAATGTTAAACTGAGATTAATTAATCAATAACTAATTTATGACATAATTTGAAATCACCGGTCTGACCATAATTGAACCAGCGGTTCGACCAATGACCCTTGACCAAATAGATTTTCCAATTCGATGACCGAGCCGGTTTTTAAAACATTGATCAAAGCAATATTGGGGTCTTGCATATTTTATATACTAAAGAAGTTTAAAAAAAAAAAAAATGTCAAATTAGACCCACCCACTCTTTTCTTAGGAAAAACCCACCCACTCGATAGATTTAAGAAATGGATTTTGATGTCGATAATTGTCCCTTACGTGAGAAATGGAATTGAGCTAATTTCGTTTTGCAGCCAACGTATATAATTGTTCCATTCCCACTACCAAATTTCACTTACTTGTGTATTTAATACAATTTCTTATTTGTTATAAGCTATACGTCTATAATTTTGCTATTATTGTTGAACTTTCATTGATATACTTATGAATAACACACACACCCACCCACACACATATATCTAATATTGCGGGTTAACCTGTTTTTAAATCCGTTTCAACCGGTTGGACCAATGACCCAATGACCCAATTATTCAACCGACTCAATCATCGGTCCGTTTTTAAAAACATTGATTACGGGTTCGATTGATACCCCTTAACCTTTATATTATATATTTTTTTATGTCTTCCTTTTTTATTATTAGCCAAATAAATTAAAAAATTGAATTATAAATAACTCTTACTTCTTATTGTTAAACTTCTTAATATATTAATTTCTTGATTGCACTTAATTAAATATTTTAATTTAGTTCTCGTTGCCTAAAGAATCCTCGTACACAACAAAATATTTTGTTGCTTTCCACCACTTATAGGGGATGAAATGTTTCGTTGCCCATATTTATAAGATTTTGCAATGTGTTATTGTCGTTCGGTAAAGAACTATTCGTTTGCGACAAAGTATTTTGTTGTCTTTCACCACTTATTGGGGACAAATTATTTTGTTGCCACATTATAAGGTTTTGCAACGAGTTGATGTTGTGGGGTAAAGAATTACTTTTACACTACAAGTATTTTGTTGTCTTTCACGATTTATAGGGGACGAACTTTTTCGTTGCCACATTATAAGATTGTGCAACGAGTTATTGTTGTAGCGTAAAGAATTACTCGTACGCAACAAAATATTTTGTTGTCTTTCACCCCTTATAGGAGACGAATTATTTCATTGCCATCTCATAAAATTTTACAACGAGTTGATACCGTAGCGTAAAGAAAAACTTGTATGCAACAAAGTATTATGTTGCCTATCACCACACATAGGGAACAAATTATTTTGTTGCGATAATATAGGGTTTTGCAACGATTTCAAACCGTTGCGTAAAAAATTACTCGTACGCAACAAAGTATTTTGTTGCAATTGCCAAAATTTGTTGCCAAATAAATGTTATGAACCAGAGCTAGTTGGAAAATACAATTTTAGCAACAAAACATAGTTATCGTCCTAAAAAAAATACTAATAAGCTACAAAACTTATATTTTGTTGCCAAAACGTAAACAACGACAACGAAAATCATGTTGTAGTTAAAAAAATCGTTGCGTATTTTATCTTTTCTTGTAGTGATAGATACTTTTAACGTAAATATTATCTCTTATAATGATTATCTCTTGAATGTAGAGGGAGTCAATCAAGGGACATTCTAGTCCGCTCCTGATTCGGCCATATTTAAGTGTATTTCAATAAAGCAAATGAATTACATTTATCATATGACTGGTTTACTTACTTTGTAAAATACACTTGAGTGCGACCACCATGAACAGACTAGAATTTTCCCTCAATAAATCGCGATGTCCAGGTCATTTATTTCTTGAAATATACTCAAACATATAAACCGGGTGTAAGAAACAGGCATGCCCTGACTAAAAACATCGTTGTAGGATGTGAAAGTTAAATGATTGAGCCCTTCTTGTGACTTTGTAGATTTTGATATTAACGGCAATATAAATATATGATTCTCCTTTTTGCAATTAAAATTTCTTTGCAGATTTTTTTAGATACACTTTTTTTTAAAGAAAAATCGGTCTTATATATTATTCAATTGAAAGTTTATAACACATGGAATAATACAATTTTATCGACTCAAACGATGTAGTAAGAACATCTAAAACACCAACTATCAAGTTTCTTGAAGATAATAATCTTAAGAACTCACAAATAAACACAAGAAAACTCTTTTGTTCACGACCACACTCTTATTCGTGAGAGAAAAACTCTCATTCGAGAGAGAAATTGAACTCTCATTTGAGAGAGAAAATAAAAACACAAATATAAAATACTATCTAAAACGTTGTTTATTATCCGTTTTCATCTCGTCAGATCCACCTCTATCTCAGTAGATCCATTCATGTCTCGTCGGATCTGAAGTTGGGATACAGAATTTGAAAGAGGATGCTCCAACCCAACCCGCTGATGATGGTGTTGACAATAGTGATAATAGAGGTAATCGCATAAACTCAAATTCATCGATTTAGTCATCAAAAAATAGGCAAAATGGAATTTTGCTCGTTACGTTATTTTACATATTAGAATATGTAATTAATTTGATTTTCGGTGTTCAATCGTGAATAAACTGATGATAGAAGAGAAGAAAAAAATTATGATTTGCGAGTTGAAGAAAATAAGAGAGATTTTTCTAGATACTCTGCAATGCCTTTTTTTTCTTTCTTTTTAGGTAAATTTACTTTACAGGCTTAAATTATATTTTTTTATAATTGCTTAAATTATACATATTGTATCAAAGACCCCTTAAACTATTTTTCGTACTACTTACCCCCTCAAACTATAGAAAACATCACTTGGCCCCTTTCTCTACAAATTGAAATGTCATATGTATACCCTTAATCAATATTCTTTATTTTATTATATTTAAACTATTTTTCTTCTTTTTCCTTTTTTTTCCACGAATTTTTTCTTCTCTTCATTTTTTGCTCGGTCACTAATTAGGGCTACATTTAACCCGAAAATTTGATGAGAATATTAATATTCTATTCGATTAAATATTGTTGTTGTAGCTATATTTGTAGACATTTTTATTTCGTTTGTCTTTTTAACACATATACATATTCAAGTACAACAAAAAGACACCAAAATCATAAATGATTTCCAGAGAATTTTTGAAGCCATAGTTGCGGTATAATTACAATTGTTCACCAATTAAATAGCATATACAATTATTCACCAATTAAATAGCATATAAAGTGTCAATACGTGAACAATCGAAGTTATGATATTGAAACCCAAATTTCCCAAAACTTCAAGGACTAAACAAAAAATGACACGTACCTACCTATCTCACCAATGAATTACCGTAAGTGTGTATTTCCATGAAAGATGTAGATCTCTCGAAATCAATCTTAGGTCCCGGGAGTCCCAAACGCCACCCGCAATACACCGCATGAAATAATTAATGGAAATATCTAGAGAAAAGCATTTAATACATTGAACCAATATTTTGTTGGATTGTTCACCAAGCTAAACGAAAGATATTTCAGAAAGAAAAGCAACTATTTATGATCACAATTAACCCCTCCATCCACCTATATATATCTCTTTGCCCCTTCTCTTCCATTATCACATCAACCAAAAAACTTCCAAGTACTTTTCATCAACACTAAATATATAGACATATACATACACACACACATATATATACATGTCTCTGAGCTGGATTCTCACTTCTGCATGCGCAATGCTAATAGGGGAATCATCACCTGATGCAACCACACGATGCAACGAACAAACGATGTTCAATCGGACGGATGAAAATGAAGATCATCAGCTGATCAAGAAAGCGGAAATGGAGAAGTTAAATGTCAATGGAGGGTTCCAGATGCCGCTGCATTATCCGCGGTACACGAAATCGGATTACGAGAAGATGGAGGAATGGAAGGTGGACATGCTTCTACGCGAATATGGATTAGTTGATTTCACGGGTAGTTTGGATGAGAAGAGAACATTCGCGATGGGTGCATTTCTCTGGCCTGATCAATTTTGATTCAATAATATATTTATATGTATGTGTGTATGTATGAATTGATGGTGTTTAGTTTGTTGAAGATTAATATGTTACTTACTATAGTATACTGAGACAAATTTGTCAATTTAGAGGGAATTATAGATATTTCTGTGGCTGTGTTGTACTTGCATATGAAACTTTATTTAAAAAAAAAAAAAACTCATTTCTTTGCCTTTTATAATTTCATCTTTTACTAATATACACTTAAAAGATCTGTAAGAAAATAAAAATGAAAATGAAAAAATGTATTTATGATCCTATAGGATATCGCATTTTGCAATTTTAGTCATATTAAATTTTAAGTTACCGCTCTACTTTCGTAGGACCCAACAAATTGTACTTTTGTTTTCAACCATATACTTTTTTTTTAAGGAAGAAAGAGAGTGGATTGCACACTCCATTAGTCTAAAAAATGAAATATATGTTACACAAGGGTGTCCAGAAAACGTAGTAGTAGTACTACTACCAATAATAATACTAGTGGTGATGATTCTGAATTTCTGATAATAAGTAGCTTATAATTTCTTCAGTTGTATATAAAGAGACAAAGTATATAAATATATTTTATATTTAAATGTCCAAGAAGTAGTAGTATTAATAATAATAATAATAATTTGTTTCTTACGTAATTCTTTTATGTTCTTAAACTGATAGTTTTGTACTTGCGTACATGTACATATTGTTCAATTATTCATTCTTCAAGCAATTATTTGAATAAATTATTACGAAAAAGGAATTAATTATTAAAAGAAACATTTATTTTTTAATTTGTTAGCAATTGATTTTTTTTGTTAACAAATGGGTATTATTGTTATTTACCTAGATAGAAAAAAAAGTGGAGCTCCTATAATATAGGTTGCTAATAATGTCAGAGCACAATCCCTAATGTCAGGGCAAAATTAAACCAAATATTTCTTTTGCCAGAATTTTTAATTTGTTAGCAATTGATTTTTATGTTAACAAATGGGTATTATTGTCATTTATCAAGAGAGAAAAAAAAAAGGTTGGAGCTCCTATAATAATTGGCTGTTGATAATGCCAGAGCACAATTCTTAATGCGAGAGCAAAATTAAACCAAATGTCTCTTTTGCCCATTCTGGTTAATGAAGTCAATGATATATATTAATTCCTAAATTGTGTGCAATAATAGATGGACTATTCACGAATAATCCGCCAATATCTTCTGTATCTAATTTAATTTCTTGTGAGCGCCACCAAATAAATTTTTGTTTTTTACGTATACTATTAACTAAACTGTTTTCTCCCGTGATGTCTTAGCCTAGTAGTAAAACTGAGATCGATCTCACCAGATATATGAATTATTTCTCTACTTATATAATAGTTCTTTATTTCAGTTTGTAGCTCATTATTACTAGTTTATAATAGAAAATTGCTGATTACGATTGTTGATTCGATATCCGATGTAATGATGTAACCGTTTTTTTTAAAAAAAATTCAACTAAACTGTTCTCATCTTATTTCCAAAAAAAAAAAATTAAGAAAATTCTGATTCTGAAATGATAGACAAAGTTAAGAAAAAAGAATAAATAAATTAGCCACTAATATTTGTTAACCTCTCTAACCATTAGACTTCATTTTATCAAAAATATTTCCAATTTAAATGCCGATGATAGGATGTGACATAATAACTTATGCAAATTGTTTCTTTTTTATAAAAATATCTAATCGGGTTTTATGAATCCAATTTCAAAATAACAACTTAACGAAAATGAGTTATTCGTGTCGAGTCATGATATAATTAGAATATGTATCAGACTTTTGAGGCATGTGAATTTTATTAGTCATTACATATATATTGTAGCTGTCATGAGATATCTCGATAACTATGAACAACCCGACAAGAACAAAATGCAAGAAATACAAATTAAAAGTATCTAACAATGAAGCTACATGTTCTCTTCCTCTTTTTTTTTTTTTTGTTGCCTATCACAATATTTTGAGTATTATTGAACTAATTTGTTGGTCGACTCGGATTGCACACCTGATCTGGTGGGTGAGTCTCCCAATGGGGGGTAACTGCGTACACAAGGAATCGAACCCGAAACCTTGCTTAAATGTAATCGAATTGCTTACCATTCGGAATAACCCCGTTGGTATGTTCTCTTCCTTTGACATAATATAATATTTAATGAAATATAGGAAAACTATTTGATGACAATGTAGACAAAATTATCTTTAAAAATTTAATTCACTTATACTATGTTGTCATAAATGCACACACAATAAAATATATATCAACCAAGACGATGTGAACAAAGGTACAACATTACAACCAAGGCGATTTAAGAATATTTCATTAGAGCTCATCTGTTAAGATTTTTAAAATAGATTTTAGCCAATATACAGTTCAATATGGTGTTAAATTTACATAATATTGTACAAATTTTCCTGCTCTCCTAATTTTCACCGTCAAAGCTTCATTTATAATTGATTAACCAAGATAATAAATAAGCTGAAAAAGTGTTTTCTGAAGGAAAAAAAAAGATATTAAAATAACAGTTTAGTGTTTTGATAACGAATAAAGAAGAAAGAATTGATTAAAAAAAATACATAATATAGAGAAAATAGTTAGGAAAGAGAATCAAAAATTAATAAGAAAGTGAAATGTTTGATACTTTCACTTTTTTGAATAAAAGAATAAGAGGAAAGAAAAGCTGCAGGCTTGGAAAAATCTATGGTGCACTCGTGCACTCGATTCATTGGAGCCGATGTCATCATTACTACACATTTGTGTTGGGATATGTGGAGCCGGTGCCATCATTACCACACATTTGTGTTGGGATATGTGATTTTTATCATCCCAACACAAATGTGTGGTAATGATGGCACCGACTCCAATGGTCCGGGTGTATCATAGAATTACCTAACTAACAAGACATTGATTGACAACAGGGCAAAATGGAAATTATTTAAAATTTGTGGAGTTTCAATATCATTTCCTTTTCAGATCTTTTCTTTCTGAATTAGTTCAACATTTATACTCTTGCTATAATAAGAAAAAAGTATGTGTTTGAAGAATCTTCATTCCTAATTTACAAAAGAAAATTATTTCTAAAATGTTGTATTTTAATTTTTCAAGTCTCAAAAAAACAACTCAAGACTTGTTGATATATTGATATCCATTTAGTACTTTATGTGAGAAGTTCGGGTTCAAATTCAGGCTATCACAAGTTGTGACTCTCCCCTAATTAGATAGAATTTTTATAACTCAAAATTATGACTATCAACCCTTTGCATTAATTTTTTTTTTTCAAAATGTTTCAAAGAAACAAAGCTCTCAATTATTTTCCCTTATTTTCTTGTTAATATATTAATATGCATGTAACTACTTCCCACGTCGGATGAAGACGAGAGTCTTGAAAGGCTTATAAGCCCCAAAATCCCCTCTTCCTAGCAAGATGCCTTTTATGGACAAACTTATAAGACTCCTGTCAAAGCGAACAATACTTCATGTAAGGGCGTCCGTTGTGCGAGAAGGTTAGATATCTAGCGTATCCCCATCATTTTAATTAAAAAAAATGTTTCAAAAAACAAAAGGTCTCAATTATTTTTCCTTATTTTGTTGTTAATATATTGATGTTCATGTAACTACTTCCCACATCGAATGAAAACAAGGGTTTTGAGAGGCTTATAAGTCCCAAGTTCCCTTCTCCCTAACCAGACGTCTATTAAGGACAACCCATGAGACTTCAATCAAAATGAACAATATCTCATACAAAGATATTCAGTGTGCGAAAACATAAATGCATGCCACGTCATATATATTTTCAAAAAATCACCTCTTTATGTTAATTATATCGATCACCTTGATTTATTTTATATCAGTCACTATTTACTGTACGTTTATAATTAAAACAAAATAGAACTAATAATGTTGTCGTTGATTTATATATTGTCGTGGAAAAGTGGAAATTGGCAGCCGAGGTGGACCTCCTCATTAATGCGTAAGCCTTATGAAATGAAGGTGCGTTAGCAGTTTAGCACTTGGATTAGGTGTAGTCGTGTAGACATCGAATCGACTTAGATCGCGAACTTCAAAAACCGATTTGAGATAAGCTCAACTTCAACTTGAGTTTTTTCAAGCTTTAGCTGAGCATTTTTTATGAGCCGAACTTAAACCAAATTTTCGGATGCTTGCGAGCATGTATAAAAAAATAATATTTTATTTATTTATTTATAATATATATAACATAATACTTAAATTTTATAATATATATATACTATTATATTTTATAATATTACATATGTCTAAATAATTATATATTTAATCTTCATCATTATTATTTAATTATGAATGTTTATATTAATAGAAAATTAATAATATATATTAATGAAAAAAATGTTTTTTTACTTTTTTTCAAGCTCAAGCCGGGCTTGGGTCAAATCTAACCTAGGCTCGAGCTTAAACTCGAGCCGAAAAATTTAATTAAACTTGACTCATGTGCACCCCTATTTGGGATGAGCCACTTGATCAGGGCCCTCTGGAGATGCTAAAGGCCCGAGGCTCTGTATGGTTGTGTTTTTGAACTTTTTTATTGGAAAATGTATATTATAGAAATTCGTGTGAAAATATTAATTTTGTTTGTTTGTTTGAATGTGTTTTTAAGACATGTTTGAAAGTTGTGTAGATGCGATATAAAGTTGATTGAATTAATTATATATGTAATGATGATAGGAAAAAAATTATAATAATAATTTATGTATGATAAAGTAAGAAATAAAATGAGTTGGATAGTTGAATTACGTAATTAATAAAGAGAGACAATAACATGATTGAAATGATGAGTAGTTATATAGGGGAATGTTTAGTAGGATTTGAAATTGAGGCATTTTCTGTAAAATTTGACTTGATGTAAGCATTTTCATTTTTTAATGATCCAAAAAATGAAAATGTAACCCAAAAAACACAACCATACAGAGCCTGAGTGTTTTGATTGCACTTGTTTGAATTCTTGTTTTCTTAGAGAAGCTACCAATCAACTTTTTTTTTTAAATTAATATGCTATCAATACTTAACCCTCAAACTAATACGCAACATTATTTTATAATTTAGGCAGGGTTTGAATTCAATACTATTAGGTGCAGAAATACATATTAATTACATACAACATTTGTATTGTGATTGATAACTCTCAAGAATGCAAACGAATCATAAGTATATATAGTTCACTCGTATAATATTAGTCTTGGGTTTGTCCATGTTGAAAATATTTGGTCGGGTTAGGACTATTGACTTAATTAATTGCATCTATATTTGTGTAATTGTGCTGAGTTAGGACCCTTCTAGCTTCGAGTTGCAATATGGGATGTGGAATACATCTCTAATACATTATCATAAATAAAAATGTATTCTCCTAAATAATCATAGTGGAGATAAAATGTTTGTTCTCTCTTAATAAAAGACACACACTCTCTCTTCATCTAAAACCCTTTCTCTCTCCAATCTTCTTCTAAATAAAAGTGCTAAAATTATATTACATGGATTATTTTGATAATTAATCCTCCGCAGCGAGAAATACTTTATATAATTCTTTCGGGTAAAAATCATCACCCACCTAAACTTTACGTATTTTTACATTTTTTATCTAAACTATTTTTGTTGTACTTTATTGGTGGAGTTACAACACATGTGACAGAGTTAGATAAAAAAGTATAAAAAAACCACAAAATTTGGATAAAAAAAATATTTTTGATAAAAAAGTGTAAGAAAAAAAGTTTGTTTAAACTCCACTCCGGCAGAATATTCACCAAGAATATGTTAATAGATAGGAAAATGTTAAACATGTGGAGTTGAGATCAAAAAGTGTACCGAAAAATAGTTTAGATAAAAAAGTGTAAAAACACGCAAAATTCAGAAAGGTTATTGTTTTTTCACCCCTTATTCTTTTGGATGTTTGTGTTTCAAAAAATTTATGTTAGCCAAACACGAGATACGTAGAATTTCTACTGCGTATATATGATATACCGTATACGTTATCCGCTCGGCTATATGTGTGATTTGTGGATTTAATTCCAACAACGTAACCCCAATTTGGGTTAAACTTCCACTTTTATAAATGAAGACTTGAAGATAGAAAAGTAAATGGCGTCCCCTACCCTGTTCCACGTGGCAACACTAACATGTCCACACGAGAGTAGTTATATTATTTAATTTCCTAATCATTACATATATTCTCGTTAATCACAACCAATACCAAACGAAATATCCTCCAAATTCTATCCTTTAATCTTGTTCAGAGTCCGTTCTATTCTCTTCTTCTCTTGCTCGATCACATTTAAATGTATTTCACAAAATAAGTGATTAATCACATGACAAATATAATACATTCTTCTTATGAAATATATGATTTAAGTGTGGCAGGACCGAGAACGGGTTAAAATCTTCCTTCTTTACTCCACAACGATGTTTTATCTTGTATTTCATTGCTCATATTTGTTCATACGAACAAATATTTCTCCTAAATATGTGCGACATGATTTTTTTTACCTAAATATACAAGTGGCGTAAATTTTATACATACGTCTTGTATATGTAAAATATAAACTATAAAAGGTTGTGTGCTCGATTCCCTCTGTTGATCGATATGAGGGTTGTGTTGGTGGGCGATCTGTAATTAACTATATAAGTGACCTGTGAACCCGGAGGCTTGCCCTGGCCCTGTCAGGTGACCGAAGTCGATTCTACCTAAAACTTTATTAACCGAAAAAAAATTAAGAAGATAAAACGTCATTATGATCAGGATGACTATGGTTCTAAGGTGCATAAAACGGCTATAAAAGGCAACCTAGTTCCCATGATCTCTTTCCCACACCTTCTTTTCTTCCACATAAGTTCATATATTCAAAAAAAGAATAAAATTGCTAAGAAAAATCTAAAATCATTGAGCAAATTGCTAGCATCTAACCCCATCATGAAGATGACCACTCGTGTACTACTCTCCATCTCAATATTTTCCTTTGTTTTTTCCTACTCATCACCTTTGCTATATTACACTCAAACTTTTCATTACTTCTCTACAAACTATTTGAGCCATGCAATGAACAAGAACTGCATATTTCTCATATGTAATGGCCTTTTAATTTTTCTAGCAAAAACCTCTTGTACTGGCTTTCATGTAAGCTCGGGTTTCGATCTTAACGATACGTTGCAGATAGCTGATCATCATTTAGAACCCGTTTTCGCGAAAGATGTCGTAGTGATGGAGAGAAGTGATGATCATGATCCAAATGAAGTTGTTGAAGAAGAAGATCATCATATAGATGAACCCGTTTTCGATAAAGATATCGTGGTAATGGAGAAACGTTACGATGAGCCAAATGAAGAAGTCGACGAAGAAGAAGAGAAGAAAGTAGTTGATGAAGCAGAGGAAATTTCAATCTTCATTGCAGAGAGTGGTGATGATTTAGAAGAGGTTGATCAAAATGATGATGGTGGAAATGATCAAAAATGTTGGCTTTTTGATGATGATGAAGAAGTTGAAGAAGAAGAAAAAGAAGAAAATGAGATAGAATTGTTGAGTACAGAAGAATTAAATCAGAAATTTGAAGATTTCATAAGGAAGATGAAGGAGGAGTTTAGGGTTAGTCATGAAGCTCCAAAGCAGTTGGTTATTGTTAAGTAAATTCAATTTACTTAACAATAGTTTAGTATTGTTTCCTTTTTCTCCTTTAATTAGTAGCCCACTAGTTGTTTAATTAGAAATTATGAATCCTTTTTGTAATTAATTAGTAAGAAATGAATGCGATAAATACATTTGAATTTCCCTTAATTTATGATTATCATAACAAATGAATATCTTACCATATCAAGGATCGATGAAAAAATGTGAAAAACAAACGGTGGTATATAGTATTTTTCTTTTTTAATATGTTTTATTTTCTTTAATTACAAGTAAATACGGCCTTCTCAGCGGGTAATTTTACGTTCGACCAGATATAATAGAATGGATCCGTATCACTAATCCATTACATCATGGTGAGATGTATGTTGGAAAAAACTCCAACTTTTTTAGTGGTGAAAAATAAATTGATTTTGTTGTAACAATCAGATAAAAGTTCACATATTTTATCTAGTAAATGCATGGATCGCCTTTTTACACGTACTGTATTATATATATATATATATTCAAAATTGGTAACATATTCATATTGAAATTCATTAAACTTGAACCCCCAAAGTCATGCAAATGCATCATATATATTTTGAAGTTTTTGAGATCGTACTTTTTTATTGGTAATTTAGATTGCTCTTATTAATCGTGTTAAGATTAAAAATAAAGTGAAATCAAATTTGAACTAGCTTAGGGCTAAGTTTGAAGCTCATATATAGTTATTTCTCAATCAAACCCAAGCATTAAATGAAAGAACTCGAATAAATTCGACCATTGAGAACAAAAGCTCGTCTAATATTAAATCAAACGTGAGTCTAAGTAGGCTCGACTCAATCAATTTAATAGACAACAATGTAAATTTAAACACATTTTCCTATAGTAAATTGATCCATTATCATTTACATTAACCAATTGATATGACGAATAATTAAACATTAAATTAGGTTAAATGGTAGTTCAACAGGCGATTAAAGGATCTGGGGATTTCAAACCCCCGACATCTACGTCTTATATTGTATCGAATCAACACGACACTTCCACATTTTGTTTTATTTTGGAAGAAAAAACAGTCTTATATATCATTCAATCGAAAGTTTACAACGTCTGGAACAATACAATTCATATCGACGCAAACGATGTATTAAGAACATCTGAAACACCAACTATCAAGTTTTTTGAAGATAACAACTCTTAAAAACTGACAAATGAATACAAGAAAATTCTTGTGCAACTCCTATTCAAGAAGAGACGAAACTCTCATTCGAGAGAGAAAACAAACTCTCATATGAGAGAGAAAATAAAATACTAAACAAAATATCTAAAACGCTATGTAAAAACTTATGTATTACCCATTTTCATCTCGTCAAATCTGTCTCGTCAGATTTGAAGATATGATGTACAACTTGAAAAAGGGTGCTTCAACCCAACCCACCGATGATGGTGGTAACAGCGGTGAAGTAGAAGACTGTTTCACCAAGCCATCGCCCGCGAAGAAAAAAAAAGGGTTAGGGTTTAGATAGAGATGGGGAGAGGGCAAAAGTGCATATATTTTTATTTCACACTTCCACATTTAGGAGTGTGTGAATGTTTGAGAACTCCTAAATCTCGATACCTCATGATGTCACGTAGTTGAACCCAAAATCTAACTAGACATCGTATGTGTTGTGGGAAGTCATTTATGTTAGCGAATTAGAGGTAAATAGAATTAAAGAAGAAAAATGTTATATACTACCCTTTTTTTTAATCTCTTTTTAATTTAAATAGTATTGATGTATTAAATTCATCAAATTTTTTTAATAATAATAATAATCTTTTATCAAATCAAAAAGAGAGAAACAAAAAAAACACTGCTATGAAAATGATGATATATAACATTGCTAGCTAGTAGAATAGTTATGTTTTTTTTTTTTAAAAAAAAGGGTAGAATAATTATGCTCAACACTAATAAAAACAATTTGGAGCCAAAGTTCAACATTTTTATGTGGTGAGTGGGGACACATATAGGTCCACGTGGAATCGGACTCATTAAGGTTCAATCAGGCTTTTAAGAAGTAGTTATAAATGTGACAAATGTAATGTTTTGTACAGCTAACCATTTGACTTCTTGTGCTTCATCATTCAAATAGAACGACCAATAACTATAATAAGTTAAAATCATATTGAAAATAAAATGCTCGCTATTTATGTGGTAATACGATGTGCTTATATTGACTCATTTATACTGTTTGATTCGGTGGAACAAACCCTACCCCTTACCATACTCCTTGTAAAACTCGATTCGACCACCTTCGATCTTGGACACATGGCTCCGCCTCCAAACTTCGTGTGTCATCTATAAATGGGCTGTACGCCCAATGCGTGTAGTCGCAATTATAATTCTGACATTCATTGTGTATTCATCTAATTTCTTGAATATATTATTGACTTAAGTATCAAAATATTTTAGTTGAGACTCGAGAGTCATCCCATATAAATAATAACATGGCTCAAAGTACATCTTTAATACTGTTAGAGATGGTTAATGAAACCCAAGTAAAAGATTGATTTCTAAATATTCTATCTATATTCATATATTTTAGATTCATATATAGCTATCTTGAGAATTGTGCCTTAATTTGATATCATGGAACTAGAACATACGGGTTTAACAAGGTTTTAGTTCGTGACACATCCATTCGGTAGTATTAAGTCTGCGTAAATTGTTGATTGTATATATTACTATGTGATAAATTAAAGTGAAAATAATAATTTCAATTTATCATTAATTGGTTTATAATTTAGTAAGTAGTCACTTGGGTGAAATGAATTAGAATCCTACTGCATATAGCACGTCACAAACTAGTGAGTCATGAGTCTGCTCGATTAATCTTGACTTTATTTTTGAACTCAAGGTTTTATGAGCCAAATTCGAGCTTAAACATATTTTGCTTGTAGTCTCGTAAGCCGATAAATAATAAAAATAATAAAAGGTCTATTTATCTACTATTATATTTTGGTATTTAGTAATACATATTAAAACATATAGAATATTTATCAAGGCATAGTCATTTTGAATCATTATATATTCTTAAACAATATATTTAAACATTATATATGTTTTTCGAATCGAGCTCAAGGTTTTTCATTTAGTACGTCATGTAAGCTCAATGTCACGGACTTAGCTTCGATACTAACGTCCCGTGCGACACTTAGCCCTTCTATCCGCCTCTTGCGAGATTGTGCTAAGTCAGCCTCGACAATCACCCATGTGCTCGTGTGTGAAAAGCGAATTTGGCAATAGAGAGTAAGAATTTTGGAAGGAAGAACACAAGAGTAGAACTTGAGATAATACTACACTATTACCCTCAATGACTCACAAGACTTGATTCTACACTTAGTTGATTACAAATGAGTCCCTAACCTCTATTTATACTACCCATCCTTGAAATGAACGGCTAAGATTAACTTAATCCTACGGCTATGATCTATTATCTAGATTATTCTTCTAGATATTTATATTGGAGAATTCTAGAGACTTCTACATTGCTCCACTCTTATCCGGAATATTCTAGAACCTTCTACACAATCTCGGATCTTTCTACTAATATCTACATCATTCTAGAGTATTCTAGAACATTCTAGAATCTTCTAGATCTTTCTAGAATCTTCTAGATCTTTCTAGAATCTTTTAGATTTTTCTAGAATACTCCAATAGCATCAAGGATCTCGTCTTCAAGTAAAATGACACATCCCAGTCATCTCAAAATACCTCAAACTGTCGGGGCGTGACATTCTTCCCCACCCATTTCGGCGACGCCCTTGGCGCCGTACACTGTTGAAGTTGTCTCGTACAAATGACCATTTTCCTATGACATACTCAAAAGTATGTCTTGTCTTAGTCTTTCTTTGTGAGAAGTGTGCCAAGCTTAATGGCTTGCTCGAATCCCATCGTTGATCCCTTATCTTCGAAGGTTGGGCCTTCCCGGTGCCCTTTACTCTCCCTCGATGTTGTTCAACCTTCAGTGGAGCGTTCTCGTAAGGTTCCATTTTTCGTGTATTGGTACTCGATTCTTCTCTATGTGGAAGTTTCGTCTGTACCTCTTTTATTATTTTGCTCGATTTCTCCATGATTTCTCTTTTTACCAGCTCTTCATTGACTTATGTATATGCAGTTTCCTCACATTTCTCTTGCCCAAGCGACGAGTACTTCGTAGTCCTTGGACACTCTCGGATATAGTGAGGTTCCTTACATAAAATGCACCACTTCTTCGGCACGAAAGCTTGCTTCTTGGCAAAGTACGCTTGCCTCCTAGCCTCGTATCCCTCCAGTAACTTAGATCGCCTTATGTCTAAGCCTCTCACAACTTGTTCTGTCCCCCTCATGGGAACACACTCGGCCTCCCTGCCAAACCATTCTCCACATACTCCGACAACCTCGTCGATTGCCATAGCACTAACCCTTCACAACACGAAATACCCCAAGCCCAACCAGGCTCTGATACCACCTGTCACGGACTTAGCCTCGATACTATCGTCCCGTGCGGCACTTAGCCCTTCAATCCGCCTCTTGCGAGATTGTGTTAAGTCAGCCTCGACAATCACCCACGTGCTCGTGTGTGAAAAGCGAATTTGGCAATAGAGAGTAAGAATTTTGGGAGGAAGAACATAAGAGTAGAACTTGAGAGAATACTACACTATTACTCTCAATGACTCACAAGACTTGATTCTACACTTGGTTGATTACACATCCCAGTCATCTCAAAATACCTCAAACTGTCGGGGCGTGACATCAAGCTCATAATATATTGCTCGAGCTCACAATTTTACGAAAATCAACTTGTGTGCACTCGTATGTCGAACCATTTATTTTGTTAGATTTTATGTCTTAGATGTGGCTTGAATTTCCTAGGCTTTCATTGTCAATGGCCTTGTGTGGATTTTCATTCATTTAAGAATTAATGGACTTCTTATTACAAATTTAAGTCAATCTCATAATAATTAATAAAAAAATCCAAATGTTTGGTTCCAACCACATAAATCAAATTCTAGAAGCTCCTCCCCAACTAGTGGATAGGGACGAACTACTTCTATAAAATTTGACACGATGACTAATAATGCATATATATATTTGCCTGAATTATACTGAAACAACTTAATATGTTATACCAATATTAATGATCATAACATTATATGATTATAGCAAGGAAAATTGGAAGTTAACTATTAAAATTTTGCAAGTGTCCACCTAAGGGTAGACTCCTAAAGCTATGAGAGAGTTTAATTTGAAAATTGTATTGATTAAAGTTTGACCAGCCACGTCCACTTATCCAAGCAATGAAGATTGGAACATCAAGACTCTACAAATACGAGGATATGTAAACGAATCGCGAGTAAAATAATGTGTTTTTAAGTTTGAATAAATTTTTTATTGAGTGCGAAAACTTGTAATTGAGTCAATTATGCTAAATCGAGTTCAAATAGTTTGATCTTCATACACATATTTTATTATTTGTTAACTTATTTAATTGAATTCGAGTTGAGTTTCAAATCTTACCGAATAGAAACAAAAATTGTTCAAATTTGATTGTTATGTTAAAGAAAAAAGATTAATTGATCTACATTAAACTCATAGTTCCTTTTTTTTTTTTTGGTAAATAAAACTCCTAGTTCAATCCCACCAAATTTTGTGGATATTTGTTTCCTTTTTACATTGATGTGAGTATTATTGTCTCATAATTTGTTATAATTGGTTGATTAGAGATAATTGTATTGAAGCATCTATCTATATTTTGATATAATGATAAAATTTATTGTTGAGGAAAAAATGAAAAGAACACTTGTATTGAGTTTTTTTATTTTATTTGAATGAGACAATTAAATCATTATATTAAATATCAGATCAATTATCATTAATTAACATTTTTTAACTATAAACTATAAAAAGTGAACTATTATAAAAATAAAAAAATAACTCATATATCTGAATAGATCGAACCCATAATCTTCAAATTATTAGGTTTCAATCGTCTTACCACTAAATAAGAGATTATTGACACCTGTATCGAGCTTGTAAAATGTGACTTGTGACTGAGCCACTTTGTTGAGCACAACATTAATCGCAATCATGTGGTTAATACATTTCCTTGCAATAAGTTAAGAAGCCACTTCTTGAATGAAATTTCAATATTATATTAATTATGGATTGGGGGGGGTGTGTTACATTTTTACTGGCTCAAATTTATTTACCAGATCGTTTGATTGGACAGACAGTAATAATGAATTGTAAGAACATGTTGAAGACCAAATTTGGAACGTATACGGCAATACCTTACTCATTTACCAATATTTGGGGTTCGAAGAAAAGGGGCCAAGGCAACTATGTTCAAAAAGTAGATTTTAGAAATTAAATTAAAAAAAATAAAAAATAAATGAGAATGTACTATGATATGATGTGGAAAAGGTCTATTTTCAATTTATTTTTTTGGGATAATTACATAAAAAACTCCTGTGTTATTTCAAAAATTCTAAAAAAAATTTGTAATAACGAAATAGGCTAATCACCCCCCTCTATTCCTAAAAAGTGTGCAAAAAAAACCAAATTTTGTTAAAATGATAGAAGAAAATATGTGTTTTTTTGGGTGAATTAACACTATCTACTTTTTATAAAGTATGAAAAGTATATCAATGACAAATGAGCATGTCAATAAAGGTGAAAAATATGAAAAACGCGCTCGATTTTTAATGGAATTTGGCTTTTTTGCACACTTTTAGAAACACAGGGGGTGATTAGCCTATTTCGTTAACACATGAGATTTTTTAGCATTTTGAAATAACACAAGAGGGTTTTATGTAATTACCCCTATTTTTTTTTTTACAAAATTAAGTGCCAAATGGGACATAAAACCTATGTGTGGGTTGGGTGGTGTCTCCAGTAAACTTTAAATCCTTTTAGAACAAAGAGTTTAGAAGTGTAAGATGAGTCGAGCCAACTCGATTTAAACTCAACTCGAATTCGAGTCGAGCTTTTCAAGCTTGAACTTCTTTGTGAGCTGAGCTCGAATGCACTTATAATTGTTTATAAACTCGTGAGCTGGTTCGTGAGTTTTTATTGAAGTTTTATTATTATCTTTATATATAACGACTACATTCGTATTTCATAAAATTAATACTTAGAATTTTATAATAATACTAATGATGATATAATCAATAATACATAAATTATGTATAATTCATTGATGCATCCAAGTCAACAATAATGATTATGTTCTATGAACTCGGTTCGATTACTTTTAAGCATCGTTGTACATCTATATATAGACTTACTTTTGAGATTATGAATAATAGACTTTTGACCATTTTTGTATTGATCTATTTGAGCCGGCTTGACTTGTATTCTAATCCTAAACTCGCGGTTCAACTCCCATCAATTTTTGAGATGTATAATTTGTCTCGCTTTTTACATTAATACGAGCACTGTTGTTTCATAATTTGTTGTAATTAGTTAATTATAGATAATTGTGTTGAATTATCTATTTATATTTTGATATGACGATATATAATTAGTTGTTGTGGGGTAAAAGAAAAAAACAATTGCATCGAGCTTACACTGCAACAAAAAATAATATTAATGATAAAATTTGAAATGACAATATTAAAATTGTCATTAAATATATATAATGAGTGACAGTAATTTTTACTTTGTCACAATGAGAATTTTTAGTGACAAGAGTTTCTTCAAATTAGTTATCACTATTAACAATTAGTAACGCATATATAGTAAAGACACAATATAGTGATAATTATAATTGTTGTCACTAAATTGTCATTAAGACTGTGTAATTATTCCTTTTAGTGACAACAATTTTCTTGTCACTACTTAATAAGAGCAACAAAATTTATACAAATCTTGTTACAGGTAAACATGTAAAATTTATTCTTCTGAGAAAACTAAAAATCTTGTCATTAAAAATTTACAATTAGTGACAACTTTAATATTGTCACTTCATAATTTGTCACTCGTGTATATATATATTTTTCTAGTGTTGTATGGTCTCACAATGTGACTAACGACTTTGTTGAGCAGAATATTAATCGCAATAATTTTGTCGAAGAATTGAATATGCATCTGATATACCAAAATATGGTATTTAGCCCAATAATGAAATGCTATAGCATGTGAGGCCCAACACAGACCCAAAAACCGGCCCATAATGGAAGATTCACGTGTTTTTAAGTGATCCGGGTCGGGTCGTTCACTAGATACGAGTCAAGATCCTGACCGTTCGTAGGCACCACGTGGCATCATCGGTGCGACCCGCTTATCGCTGTCAAATCCGTACAACACTTGCATCTATAAATACCTCATCTCAACACATATTGGGGGTTGGAATCTCCATTTTTACATCTCCTGAGTTAGCCTCGTATCCAATGATACCTTAACTATAGACTCGAAGTACGATCCCAGCATACAAATGAGGGCTACATTGCGTCTTCACACGAACGACTCTAAGGGTCTACTCTTCATACGACTCTAAGGGTCTACCCTTCACACGAACGACTCTAAGGGTCTACTCTTCATACGACTCTAAGGGTCTACTCTTCATACGACTCTAAACCCGTCAATAGAATAAAAATCTTCGAACTACGTTAGACTTGATCCTCCAAAGAGGTACGTAGGCAGCTTGGTCTAGTATCCAAATGCAGTCCCAACATCTCGTCACCACATTCATGTGTCATGCGAAGTAGCCCAGGCTGAACTAGATCGACCCCCCAAAATTGACTTAAATCAGCATCAGTACTTTTAATTGTCACAATGAGTTAAGAAACCAGATATGTGCAGAAATTTCAAATATTATTTTAGCAGGTCTGTGACATTTTTACTGGCTCAAATTTATCAGACCATTTTATTCCACAGACAGTAATAATTAATTTTAAGAACATGTTAAAGACAAAATTTTGAATGAATACGGCAGTCGGCATAACTTAATCATTTACCAGAATGGATTGAGAGAACAAGTGCCATCTGTGTTTCATACGTTGATTTTAGTAAGGAGATATAATATATAATATATATATATATAGTGATTTTCGCACTAAAATATAAGTACCAAATGGATAATATAAAGGTGGTGTCTGTAGTAGTTTTCGAACTTTTGTGTCCTTCGAGGCCAGCCAGGGTCAACTAAGGGTTATGTTACATGAACCCAATCCGATTATTTGTCATTCATCATTATATATTGAACGGTTCTTCTATTTTATAATATTGTCACACAATAATATCACATCATTAAGGAGTTGACAATTGTCTATTTAAAAAAAGATAAGTTACACTAACTATCCCTCGTATTTAGTGTAATTACAGTTCAATTCGAGTATTTTAGGCCCATAACAAACACCTCCCTCGTATAATAAAATCTTACATTGTGTGTTCAAAGTAAGCGGATTGGACTGTAGTTACACTAAATAAGATGGACTGTAAGATTCTATTATAATGGGGGTATTTGTCAGCAAATTAAAATAAGTCGTTAGTCATTAAATGACACGTGTCGCTTTCTCATTGATCCAACGATTAAAATTCACAATAGGTACTATGGAATTAACCATGTGGGAAAATTAATAGAAATCCACTCTGATTATATAGACTTATTGTGAGATTAGAAATAATATACCTTTTGAAAGTTTTTTTACACAATTCGAGCCAATGAATATGAAACTCTTTCATATTCTGGTTCGATGAACCATCTGAATCTTTGTACCTATAATGCTGACTTACATTCATACATTTTTAATTCGTGTTTTATATCTACTAATATGACATATCATGCTTTATAAATAATACATAAAATTCGTTAGAAATTTACTGTTTTAAGAAGTTCATATTTTTCATGTGTCTTTGCTTGAGTACAAAGTGTCTCACCTGTGGGTTCCCGTAGACAATAAAAATTGATAAATGATTAAACATATCTGATGATTTCGATCAATGTTTAAAATGCTAAAAACTTAGGTCTGCACTAATTAGAATTTTTATTTAAGATCAAATGGCGATTAATTTAAAAGAAGTTGTAAGAGCATAATAAAAATCTTTAATCAAAGCGCGCACAAGTATAATATAATATAATATATATATATATGGAATTCAAGGTGAAATTCACAAGAAACATTTATATGAATTTATATGTTACCGATTAAAACAGGCCCCCAAACATTATTTGTGGGACTAAAGGAGTACATTAGTTCATTATTTATAAATTGTTACCGATTGTTAAAGGTTAATAATATTTTGGAAAAATTACTAAAATCCCCTAAAATAAATTTTTGTATCCAAAAAACCCATCAAATTATTTTCAATCTCAAAAATCCATCTTACAAACTTTTCATTCTAAAAACCCAAAAGTTAGGATTAAAAACTTTTTGGACTAAATTCCCCTTCATTTATTAAGTTAAGAATTGATTAATTAATCTTTTTTTATCAATTTTTTTTCTTTTAAAAATTTTAAATTGAGAAATCATATAATACGGATTTTATTTTATAATATTAAATCTTTTAAACATTTTTATATAATTTATTTTTCAGTTTAATATGATAATTATCTAAAAATATATTTTTAAATTTAAAAAAAACAACTCAAAATTTTAGAATAAAATCAATTAGTATTGGTTATCAATATAAAAGTTCTAAATAAATGAATGTCACTACAATTAATTAATTTCTAATGTAGAAGGTGTTAGATATTTTCAAATTAAATTTTGGCCATTAATTTCTATGATAATCTAATGCCTGTGATTTAATTGAGTTCCAAAAAAATTGTGACTCTTCATAGAGTCGTATTCTTCAGATAATTATTAACGTTGCTCTTTTAAGAATTTCAATGGTTCCTTTTTGAATAAACATGCATCTGTTCGTAACAGTTGTGAAATTTCTTTATATGTGCAGTGAAGTTTTACCGTGAGGAGAATGCTTTTGGAATCCATAATTGCAGAAACAAAATTTTCTCCTACAAATCCATTATTCAATAGTTCATTTTATTTTGTTTCTTTCTCATTGAAAATGAGTTTGGTTTGGTGTTATGCCATTATTAACTTTTGTGCTGAACACTTTTCCACCAAATAATCAATCCAAACTCACGTACACTCAGGCTTATCATTTTTGAGAATTCGGGTTTGTATTCAAAAGTACAATTCGCAGGCAAACAACAGTTCTTGTAACTGAGCTCCATTGTATCCTGAGACAAATTCGCTATATAACTCGTTTGCACTTGATAGAGGGCGAATATTATCTTGAGGAGAGCGTAAATTTTGCGCGACTTGGAGGTTATACGAAATTATTCGTAAGAGTTGTTCGACCTATTTATTGATACTAAATCTATTGATACTTAATTTTGGGAGTTTTGAAATGAAAAGTTGGGGAAACGGGCTTTTTGGATTTAAAAATATTTTCATGAATTTTTTGGATACAAAAATTTATTTTAATAGGGGTTCTAGTAATTTTCCCTAATAATTTTTGTATACTCAAGTATATATGTCTCACAGTGCAAATCTTTTATTGCAATTCGTATTGCAATCTCCTGTTGCATTTCATATACGATCGACATGTGTATAAAATATTTTCTTGAATATAAATTTATCATGGAATATAAACATTTGTCGTGCAGGCATGATATGTAAAACAAGATGCAACACAATTTTGTAATAAAAGATCTGATATGTCTAACTCATTCGATCAGTATTACATCAAGATATCAAATTAAAGTGTTACACAAGAGATTATCAGATTTATCTTAATAAATAAACTTTCAGTTATCTCTAGTCCACGTTGCATACTTAGGAACACCATAAAATATTAAAAAATACAATAAACAACTCCAAATAATAATTTAACAAGATTTCGAGCAGATATATTCGTAACACAAAAATTCCTCAATCTTTTTAGTAATGAAATGGTCGAGGCCCCCTACATGCATAAGATGACCTATCAAAAGCAAGAAATTTAAAGTAAGCAAAATCAACTATAAATTTGAGAATTTAACACTAACAATTTAGTATACTTAATACTATTTTTCCTCAATATGAAG
The DNA here is from genome assembly GCA_019426215.1 of Buddleja alternifolia. NCBI lineage: Eukaryota > Viridiplantae > Streptophyta > Magnoliopsida > Lamiales > Scrophulariaceae > Buddleja > Buddleja alternifolia. The sequence continues at coordinate 25,740,965 of CM033407.1, forward strand.
ACAAACTTGATCATTCTCATTGTTTTGTCAATAATGCGACTTTAAGTAACATCCAAGAAAAAATACATTACATAGGAAAAAGTAATGTACTTCGATCAATAAACATTTTTATTCAAATCTAACTAATTAAAATGTCTCAAAAAAGAAATACAAATTAAGCATGCAAAAATCACATTATAGTGCAAAAACTGATGGGTTCATCAGCATACGGGTCGTATTCTTTTGGTGGATAGGATGGCACGTACCTTGCCGGTGGCAGACCCGACCCATAATAATAAGGGCTCGACCCGTGATAGTAGGGGGAAACGGAGGTTCTATTGGAATACTGGTGTTGCGGGTACCCTCCATAAGAGTAAGGATCGGGCAAAGCCCGTCTATAGCTATACGGGTCATCAATGGCTCCGTAGCTGTGCCCGTATCCGTAATTATACGAATCATAACCGTTATCATAATAATAACCTCTATTCATATCCGGGTGCCGGAGCTTGACCCATTTTAACTCTGCATGGTACCCGGTTCTTGCTAAGGCCTTCAAAAGTAGGTTCGGATCCACAACCGCATACACTCGGGCTAGCCCTTCTTCAGAATTTATGTCAACATTGTATTTACCTAGAGAAAACATAGTCCAAACAAATTAGTTTATATGTTCTCTAGCAAAGTTAAACTTAGCTATAATAGAATTTAATTTAATTCGTATTTTGATTGCATTACATGGATATGAACAAGGAGATAGCGAAATATTCATAGGATGTCGTAAAATTTCTATCTAAAACAATTACAATCTTTTATGGGATGCAATTCATAGACAGAAAAGTTTTGCATGCGCCTGATGTTGGATACACTAAAGAGTCCAAAGTATGCCACATCAATGTATAGTGTTCACCGATAATAATTGGTGTTCGATATCTGGTTTGCAGAAGAATTTTCTCATATGGATGGTGATTGCGATTTTCTAGAGACTCTTTATGACACATTAATGAATTGATCAATTTTAAAAAGTAATAAAAAGAAGCAATTTTCCACAACAATACAAAATTCTGATTTGATTTGACCGAACCCAATAAATTCTCTTAAAAAGGTTGTGAAAATTACCACAAATTGAACCGAGGACTTCCATCATCTTCATCTTACACGCCTGGCAATGAACATTCACCTTCAAAACACAACTCTACAACACACACAAATTACACAATTTTCAGATATAATAGTTGAGTTTTAAAGAAAATTATATGAAAAATCAAGCAATAATTAAAAGGGTTTTATTACCGCTTCAGCGTAAGGCTCCATAGCTCTCGTTTAAGTTATTCACAACTATGGGAGATTATAGGTGAAATTTATCTAAAAACATATTCTTAAGAAATAAATTATAGTTAAAATTTGACCCCTCTTTAAGTCATTAAATTGGAAAGAAATCTTTATTTTAATAAGGATTATATTTTAATTAAGGCAAGATTTAAAATAAGATAACAATTTTCGTAGTTTGCCTATTTTACATTGGGATCATACCTTGTAAGATCTTTGACATTACATGCCAATAATCGATCCCTAAAAAGAGCATTATTCCATGGATAAATGAAAGAATTTGGGAGTGATTATTAAGGAGTTTGGAGACTATGTTCTAGTATATGTGGATGCGAAATGAGTCCAACCATATTTATGGTTGTGGTTGTTGAGGGGCTTAGAGTTCTAAAAGCTCCTGAAATCACTTTATAGTCTTTATTTTATTTTGTGTTTTATCCTGTGTTTTATTTTGAAAATGTTAATCAATCCACACACAAGTATATATTTAAAGAAAGAATTTATATACTTAGCATGTGTTCACGATAGGGACCATGTTGGAAAAACAGATCATATATCCGCCTAAAGTGACTTGAAATTATGGAGCAAAGAAATGGTGCATGCTCTCCTGAGATGCTACTCACTTGACTAGTACCCCAAGTAAGGATACGCATCGTAATTACACTTTGTAGTGTTATCATATTCTCATCCAACAACTCACATCCAAGTTGAATATTAATCAAGAAGATATCATTAAAGTTCCCAAAATGTTTAAATAGTAGATCAAATTTAATGAATGATCATTATGATCTCTTTGAGTTGATCAAATTCAAGAAGATATCATTATTCACTAGTTTAGTAATTTTTCCAAGATGGAATTTGGGATTATCGGAAGAATATGGGTCAGTCCAGTCCAGATATATGGGCCTGGTACGGTACAATATGGGCTAACTCTTTATGTGTTCGACAATTTTTAAACGCTGCTCAATCAGTAAAAGCTGATAAAATAAGTGCAAAAAAATTAAGCTAATCGTGTTCGACTCGTATTGGACTCGATTAAAGTTCATTCGAGCTCGACTTGATTAACAATCAAACTAAATTCAATCACAAACTCTAAATCTCAATAATAATTCAAACAAGTTTGACGCTCATTTACAGCCATGCTAATGACTTATAAGTATCAATATTTCATTATCAGATCTAATATGCTTTAGCTGGAAAAAGAAAAGAGGGGAAATTTGGTTGGTTCAGATTCTATTTTATTACTCAAAGTCTCCAATATAAACAGAACAAAGTCACAAACAATTAAGAAATATGAATAGTCACATCAAATTGATCCTAGACAACTAGATTTAGCTTAGTCTAATATATGGCCGGCATTAAATTATTCAATCTATTAGAGGAACTACTAGTAACAATTAACAAATGCTATTCCTACAGTAGCAAGCGAGTTGGTTAACAAGATTAATTCTTGCAAATGGGCAGATCCAAAACTTTGGAGTTACAAAGGAAAATTACACTCACACCCCTCCAATAATGGAGTAATTACACAAACCTCTCATCACCAATTGATAATTACAAATACCCCTCGTATTAAAGATGTCTTACAATTGCACTCCTTATATGTGTAACAATTCTTACAATTGCACCCCTGTAAACTATACAAATATGAGGGGGGTGTTTGTAATTATCAATTCATGAAGGGAGGTTTGTGTAATTACCGTATTATTGAGGGGGGTGTGTGTGTAATTTTCCCAGTTACATTTGTTGAAAGAAGTTTAATTATGCAAAAGTTGCATGAACAATTAGTCCGGCCTCCAACTTTGGAGCAGGGATATAAAAGAATCGAGTTGAATCGACTAATATATTGCTCACGCTTGTTGATTATTACCACACCTCAAAGTTTATACTTGAGCTTCATTTAATTATTAATCGAATCGAACTCAAAAAGATCTGAATCAAGTTGAACACAAAATTTGATACTTTGATTTCTTTCACATATTTCACCTTTTCTTACTAACTGAACTCGAACTCATGCCACGCTCTAAAACTAATCGAACAAAAGACATATTCAAACTTTCGTTGTTATGTTAATGAATCGAGCTGAAATAAGCTCTTAAATCTTGGCTATCGTTTGAAATTTCCTGTTCTTCTTGAATCAATTATCGAGTAGTCGTTTTCTAAGTGAAAACACACACACATACAAAAAAAGGACCAAATTGTTGGGTCCAAAGTCCAAATTAAAACCGAGTGAGATCCGTGTCATAATCGTTCCAACTCCACTCTTCGATACTGAGTTTAGCCCCACATATAAATACATAACCAGTTTTAGCTAAATCCGGTATCTGTAAGTCCAACTCCTGGAATCATTTCTGGTAAGTGATATTTCCAGATTATCTTCTTTCGCCTTCTTTATGCTTGATCTTGCCTCTGATTTTCTCATTTATTTGTAATATTTTGTGATTCAGTGATTGTTTTACTGATTTATACTCTCTCTCTCTACATTTTCCTTTTTTAATTTATTTTTTGCTTGAATTTTGAATCTGTATTGGCTATTTGGAATCTGACTGATGATTGTTAGAGGTGAACGTACAATAAATTTCAGCTTGTTTAATGCCTTAATTTGTGCTCATGAAATTGTGATGTTTTTGCTGTAGTTTGTTACTTTGGAGTATCGCAAAATTATAGGAATAGGAGTGTTTTCCTATATATATATATATATATATATATATATATATAGGAATAGACTGGATGTCTTTTTATCCTGCACTTTTTTGTTTAATGAGCGTTTATTGGCTATTTACTTCCGCAAAAGTAAGAATAAATCAGGAATTTTGGAAATTGATCAAAGTATAATTTTACGATTAAATTGGACTAAAATAGTTAAGCTATTTAGGATTTAGATCTGCTACATTCTTGCTGATGAACTTTTGGATCTTTTCCTAATTGCTGCTTTTTGCATTATATGTTGGTTTCTTTATTCACTCTTTAAGATTGAATATAGTTCCAGATCCCGAACGCTTCAGAAGTTCCACCATCGATAAATATTTGTTTGGTTGTGTTTGGATTGAGTGGATTCTGAGTTTGAGGATAGGATTTGGTGTTACGGATTTCAAATTACTCGAAAATAACTCATAATTGTTACTTATGGATTTGGAAACCGTTGTGACTCGGTATTACTAAAAATACCTCAAAGAATTTGTTATTATAGATTTCAGCCCCTTAGCTTCTGAATTTTGTAATCTAAATTCATGTAGTTCATAATTGAGATGTATGTCAGAGGTGACTTGAATTCGTATCGGCAATCATGTTTTAGACTAGGAGTGTGAGTTATTTTAGCAAAACGATTCATATCCGACTTCCATGTAATAACTTTCTTTGTTTCACAGGGTTTTTCCACGCCATAGTCCAATCCATTGGAATGGCCAGTGATAGTGAAAAGTCCTTATTAGCAGGACTATTAAACCCTACACCCCAAACTGATCAAAAGGTTGTTTCTAAGAGAAGAACATTTCGCCGTTGTAAAAGTGCTCCTTTGGCAGAATTTCTTCCTGGGGAAATTAATAGCACTAACGAAGTTCAATCGCTTAAACGTGCAGAATCCTTTTTTGATAATATACATCCCAGTTTCAGAAAGGTGGCTATTTACTTAATTTTCTACTTGGCTATTGGCACAATTTGCTTTTACTTTGTTAAGGACCAAATCAAGGGAGAGAAAAAAGATGGAGTTCTTGATTCCGTCTACTTTTGCATTGTAACAATGACCACCGTTGGATATGGGGATCTTGTCCCTAATAGTACCCCCACTAAACTTCTTGCTTGTGCTTTTGTCTTCTCGGGGATGGCTCTAATCGGTTTAACGCTAAGTAAAGGAGCAGATTACCTAGTTGAAAAGCAAGAAGTATTACTTATCAAGGCATTGCATTTGACGCAAAAGTTAGGTCCAACTGAAATTCTTAAAGAAATGGAGACGAACAAAGTTAGATACAAGTGTTTTATGATGATGGCCTTCCTTGTAGTGCTCATTATAGTTGGGACAGTTTTTTTAGTTACAATTGAGAAATTGGACGTTGTTGATGCATTTTATTGTGTTTGTTCGACTATTACGACTTTGGGTTATGGAGATAAAAGCTTCTCAACGGAGGCCGGGCGGATTTTTGCTATATTTTGGATTTTGACAAGTACGATTTGTTTGGCGCAGTTCTTATGTTATGTTGCGGAGCTTAACACGGAGAACAGACAGAAATCACTGGTTAAATTTGTTCTTACTAGAAAAATGACAAATGTTGATCTGGAGGCAGCTGATATTGATAATGATCGGAACGTGGGGTCAGTTATTGATAATTTAGTTCTCGATTATTTTCTCTGTTACTACAGCTCTGTTTGGTTCATGGATTTTGGTGGAGAAAAGGGAAAAAAAACTAAAAAACAAATGAGAATGAGAATGATAAGAAAATAAGTAGTGTGAAGTGAAGCACACATAATCTTTTCCTTTTCTTTTTCCTCGCAAAATCCAAGCACCAAACATAGCCTTAATCTTGTTATGTTAACTATAAAAAATAACAATATTGTTATCTTGCATGTGAACAGGGCTGCTGAATTTGTCATATATAAACTAAAGGAGATGGGGAAGATCACTCAAGAAGATGTTTCTCTTCTGCTGCAAGAGTTTGAAAATCTTGACGTTGATCAGTCTGGAACTTTGTCCACCTGTGACTTGATGCTTGCTCAATCAGCTCAAGGAAGACGGTGATTTCTGTAAGGTTCTTAACTCTGATGCATAAATTATATATCGGTTCTTCACGGGTTTTTCGTTGTTACGACCTCAGATTTCATTTGGAATTTACAACGAAAAGTGTGGATGGTCGAGGTGATGAGCGGGACACTAACACGACTCGTAATATTATGTAGAAAATCTCTTTTTAGCATAAATTTTGTCAATATTTGGAGTAAAAAAATTGTTGCAACTAATATATTGTTGAGCTCCTTTTTGCCTTGAAAGTATTTAAATTTTTTGTACGACCTTTTTTCTCATTGAAAGAATTGATTTTCACCGGTAACCTAAGAGCACATAAAGGAGAGTAGGAAGCAAATGGAAAGTTTAGAGGGACATTTGCTAGAGACGAACTTATATGTACCGGTTATTATTGCTATAACTATTACTGTGTCAGTGTGTAAATAAATGAAGTCAAGCCAAATAAGTTGGTGTTAAAGCTTGTCTGATTTTTTATCGAGCTTCGAATTTGTGTTTGAGCTTGTCTTGTCTTGTCGAGTCGAGTTAAATAAGGTATTGTTAAAGCTTATTCTCTAGGTTTCTATCGAGCTTCAAATTTGTGCTTGAGCTGGGTTAGACTAATGGGTTCGAATGAGCTTTCACGAGTCGAGCTCGAGTTGTTTGATAACTTACGCATATTATATTATTTTTTAACTAATTCAGTCATAGTTGGAACGGAGCTTCTATCTTTTACTGAACAAAGAAATGAGTTTAAATTTGTGATCAAACTTTTTTTTTTTTTTAACTGAATGATAGAAGTAATTTAAGTAGTATATCTAATTGCTATTGAGGTCACTCTTAATTGGCGATATTCAGGTTTTATTAGATGAGGTCTCATGACGATGTGGGTATTCATTTATTTAAATAATAGCTTATAATAATAAAATGGGATAATTACACAAAATTTCTCTCACTAATTATCTTAATTGATAATTACAAACACACACCCTCATGTTAAAGATTTTTTACAATTGCACCCACTGTAAACCTTACAAATAGACTCTCTGAGGGGATGTATTGGTAATTATCAATTAGTGAGGGAAAGTTTGTGTAATTACCCAATCATTGAGGGGGTGTGAATGTAATTATCCATAATAAAATTGATGAATGGTAATTGTTAATTAATTGTTCTATATTTGTTGGACAAAACTTTATTAACATATCAAAATGCTAACAACGAAGAATGATTATATCGAAGCGAGAGAGAATTCTCTATCCTTAACGCTAAATTATCCCGCTTAGGTGGTACGGGTTACTGCAACAAGCGTCCCAAAATACAACGATATACGTTATGAATTCGAAACCACTTCATATTCAGAACCTAACGAACTTTTCGCTACTTAGAACTCTTGAGAGAATATGAGAATGAGAGCAAGAGAGAAAAAGTTGAAATGCTTTGGTGCGTTTTGCATTATGCTGGAGAAAGCCTTTATATAGGCTTGGAAATCCTGAAAATTAAATACGAGAATTAATTAGCAATCTGAAACTGCAGCTAACGTTCGAACGTTAGCACCCCAACGTTCGAACGTTGAGTCAAAACGTGTTCAGCTACTTAAAGCAGCAAAAAACGCTCAAGTGTTTCAGATTTTCTTCTAGAAGGGGTCAACGTTCGAACGTTAAAACCCAACGTTCAAACGTGAAACCTTCTAAAAGGCTAACTCGAAAAAATGTGGCCGGCGTTTGATCAATCTCTATTTAACAGATCAGATTTCCCAACTGTTGGATAAAATTTTTATTGGATGAATCTTTGTGGAATTAATTTTGTTCAAAAAATTAATTATCTTGCAAGCCCAGGCCCAGGCCCATGACCCGGACCTGGTCCGGAGCCTGAGCCCTGTCTGGGCGGGTGAGGGACGGCGACGTGTGCCCACGCGTGTTTGGTGAACTGGACCATGGCTAGGTCCTGCCTCCTCACAAAACCCACAAAGATGTTATGACCCAAAGGGCCAACCATTTGTCTCAAAGGCAATGGTTTATAAACTATTTAAACCTTTGATTCATTTCCTATGTGGGATAACTCACTTCAAACACTCCACTTTAGCACTTAAGTTCTCATGCATTTCAAATTCGATTTGAGAAATTCGAAATGCTAAACTCATCTACTCGAAACGTAGATTAATATTACCCAATAATATTTCGTATCCCGGATACTTACGGTGTTTGAATTTCTTATGCAAAAGTCGTGTCCAACACACTTTTTATAACCGAATATCCAACAATCCCCCACACGAATGAAATTAATGTAATGCATGATCTTAAGAGTTCAGACAAAAAATTATCACATCAGAAGTAGCTTTTGGCTTTGAACCTTTCTTAGTAAGATATCATTGGATTTACTAGGCCATCCAAGGAACATGATGTCTTGAATTGGTCAGACATTCTTGTAAAATCAAACAATGATATTTACATGATAAATTCTCAGTAGCTTCAGTTCTCACTGTTGGGTCCATTTTGGCCGTGACACCTCTTTTTGGATTCATAAATGTTTACAATTTACTCAATGTTGAGGTGGTCTACACCTCACACTTACATAGGTAATCTTCTATTTAAGAGTATCCTACCATACTCCACTTCATTTACATGACAGTATAGGAATCACTAAAAGTTCCAACTTAGCCTTTGCTACACTTATAGGATGCACTTCTTTATCCTAGGCAATGGGTTTGGAGATGGTATTATGCCTACGACGAATATGTCTAGACTTACCATTATACATACTACTCTGTGCCCTCCCAATTGCTGACATACAGTCGCAATGAATTAAAATCGGAGGCACAGGTTTTTCCCAATAGGGAATATCTTCTAAGAAATTTCTTAGCCACTCAACTTCTTCACCGGCTTTATCTAAAGCTATGAACTCTGATTCCATTGTGGAACGGGCTATGCAAATTTGCTTAAAAGATTTTCATGACACCGCTCCTCCACCAACGGTAAATATATACCCACTTGTGGACTTAAAGTCATTTATGTCTAATATCCAATTAGCATCGCTATATCCCTTTATTACAGCTGGATATCTTGAGTAGTGTAATCCATAATCTTTAGTATGTTTTAATACTTAAGAACTCTAGTTAGAGCATTCCAATGCTCTATACTAGTATTACTCGTAAACTTACTCAACTTGCTTATAGAATAAGCTAGATCAGGGCGAGTACAGTTCATGATATACATCAGACTCCCAATGACCCCAGCCTATTCTAACTGCGATACGGGTTCGCCATGATTCTTGCGTAGATGAACGCTCAAATCCACTAGCGTCTTGACTGGTGCACTATCGCTCGAAAGGAACTTTTTCCAAATTGTCTCAATGTAATGAGATTGCGATAAAACTAGTCCTTCTTATGTTCTCAGGATTTTAATCCTAATATGACGTCTGCAAGTCCCATATCTTTCATGTCAAAGTTCTTCTTTAACATGCCTTTAGTATTCATGATAATTTCATGATTACTACCCATTATCAACATATCGTTGACATATAGGCACACCATGACATATGCGTAATGTGTTTGTCTAACATACACACATTTATCACACTCGTTGATCTTGAAACCATTTGATAACATCGTGCTATCAAATTTTTCATGTCATTGCTTTGGCACTTGTTTAAGTCCATATAATGATTTCACAAGTTTACATACTTTCTTCTCCTTTCCAAGAGCAACATAACCCTCAGGTTGTTTCATGTATATTTCTTCATCTAATTCTCTGTTCAGAAACGCAGTCTTAACATCCATTTGATGTATCTCAAGGTTATGCAGCATGGTAATAGCTATGAATAATCTTATGGATGTTATTCTCGTTACCGGAGGATAAGTATCGAAGAAATCAAGACCCTCCGTTTTTCGGTATCCTTTGACTACCAAAGATGCCTTATACCTATCAGTAGTTTCATCAGTCTTATACTTTCTTTTCAGAATCCATTTACAGCCTAAAGGCTTACTTCCCTTTAGAAGATCAACCAACTTCTAGATATGGTTGTGCAAAATAGACCCAATTTCATGATTGATAGCCTCTTTCCAGAGTTGAGCACCTGGACCGAACATAGCTTTCTTAATCATTCTTGGCTCCCCTTGTAATGTATATGATACAAAATCGGGACCAAATAATTTTAAAATTCTTGCCCTTTTGCTACGACGTGGTTCTTCATCCCCGGGATTAGAACTACTCGTAGACTCATGATGTGTTCTTTTAAGAGGAACTTGTTAGTTTCTTTCCTTACTTGGAAAGATTTCCTCAAAAAACGAAGTATTTCTAAATTCCATGATAGTATCTTCATGAATCTCTGATATTTCTGATTTATGTACCAGAAATCGATAGACGCTATTATTAAGTGCATAACCTATAAGTATGCAATCAATAGTTTTAGGACCTATCTTAACTTGTTTGGGTTTAGGTACTTCCACTTTAGCCAAACACCCCCACACTTTGAGGTACTTGTAAGAAGACTTTTGACCTTTCCAAAATTCGTACGGAGTTTCACTCCTACTTTTGTGGGAATCTTGTTAAGGATAAAATTGGAGGAGAGGATCGCCTCCCCCAACAAATTCTGCGGTAATCCAAAATTTATCAACATCACATTCATCATTTCTTTAAGGGTGCGATTCTTGCGTTCAACAACGCCATTTGATTGAGGTGAATATGGTGACGTCGTTTGATAAATAATTCCAGAGTTGGTACAGAATTCATCAGAAGATGCTCCGTGTTCTCCACCTCTATCACTCCGGATAACTTTAATCCTTTTTCCAAGTTGATTTTCAACTTTCATTTTGTAATGTGTAAACGTTCCAAGCGCTTCGTCTTTACTTCTTAGTAAAAACACATACTAATACGTTGTCCAATCATCTATGAATGTAATGAAATACTTTTTCCCACCTCTAGTTTGCACAAACTTCAAATCACAGATATCACTGTAAATAAAATCTAGAAGTGCGGTGTTTCTTTCCACAGAAGGACGGTTGTTTGACTAGTTTTGCCTCAACACAAATCTCACATTTATGTTCATTTTCAACTTTAAAAGTTGGTAATAAGTTCAAGTTGATCAATCTTCAAATAGTATTATAATTTACATGTCCTAGTCTAACATGCCACAAATTAGAATACTAAGAAAATAAACAGAATTCTCAATACTTTTATTGTTTTCGTTTTCAATTACAACAGAGCGGATTACATTCATTACATTCATCTCGAAAAGGCCCTGCTCAAGGTAATTTTTTCCTACATAAAATCTTCTTTTTGTAAAAAAAAACCTATCAGCCTCGAAAACTATCTTGAACCCATTCTTAACCAAAGCTGAACTGGATACCAAATTCTTGCAAATTTCTGGAACATGCAGAACTTCAGCTAATGTCAGCTCTTTGCCTGAAGTCATTTTCAGCACAACTTTCCCCATTCCAACCACTGGAGACGTGGCCGAGTTGCCCATGAACAATCTCCGTCCATCAGTTGGGGTATAGGACGAGAAAACATATCTGTCAAAACAAATGTGGCGAGTAGCCCAAGTATCTATGAACCACTCTCTCGTGTTGTCCGCCAAATTGGCTTCGAACACGAAGCAGTGACATCAAGATCAGTCAGATCGATCGGCACCTGGTGGTTGGACAGGTCGTCGATCATCTCATTGATGCCATGGACATCGTCTTCAGCCAAGTGTACCTGGTTCTTGCCTTTGTTCTAATTTTGACCAGAACCCTGCCCTTGAGACTTATATTTCTTGGGCTCTTTGCAGTCTCTAGCCCAGTGTCCAGGACGACCACAGTTGTAACAGCCGTCTCCCTGTTTCAACTTGCCTTTATTTTTCTAGGAGTTCTCTTTGGACTTCTCCTTGAACTTTCTTTTCCCGTTAAAACTTATTGGAACTTCTGCGATGTTTGCCATCGCCTCCATCAGAGGCTTCTTGTCAGAAATTTGGTTGTCTTCCTCAATTCTGAGTCGGACAATCAAGTCTTCTAGACTCATCTCCTTTCTCTTATGTTTCAAGTAATTCTTGAAATCCTTCCAAGACAATGGTAACTTCTCGATGATAGAAGCTATTTTGAAGGTTTCACTTAGAGCCATGTCCTTAGCATGAACTTCATAAATAATTATCTGAAGCTCTTGGACTTGACTCATCACGGATTTAGAGTCCACCATCTTGAAATCTAAGAACTTTGCGACCACGAACTTCTTCAGTCCGGCGTTTTCAGTTCTATACTTCTTTGCGACAGATAGACGCTGTAAGGTGAATCATCTAACCCGTTGATGATGTAATTCCTTCAAAGGAAATCACAATTGTGCCACGCATCATATGCCACCCTCAGTTGGTTGTCGGTCGAGTCCTCAGGGACATAAGGAACATCCTCCCTTAAGAACCTCGTCAGGTTCAAAGTCTTGAGGTAAAACAACATCTTTTGCTGCCACCTCTTGAAATCAGCCCCGTTGAACTTCGATGCCTTTCTACTTGAGCCGGAATAACCGAATTAACCGGTGGAACCACTGGTAGATTAGCTCTAGAGCTTGAACTGGAACCGAAACCAGAACCGGACCAAAACCGACACCACCGCCAGAGACCAAAACCGACACCACGGCCGGAGCCAGAGCCAGAGCCAATGCCGAGACCAAAACCAGCACCCAATTCAAGACCAAAATCGAGAGTAGCGCCATCAAGATCTCCCATATTAGCCATTTAAACAAAGTGACAGCTTTTGAACAACGACGAAAATTTAGCGTTAAGTTTGTTGGACGAAACTTCACTAACGTATCAAAATGCTAACAACGAAGGATGATTATATCGAGGCGAGAGAGTATTCTCTATTCTTAACGCTAAATTGCCCCCGCCTAGGTGGTACGGGTTACTCCAACAAGCGTTCCAAGACACAACGATATACGTTCTGAATTCAAAACCAGTTCAAATTCAGAACCTAATGAACTTTTCACTACATAGAACTCTGAGAGAATATGAGAATGAGAGCAAGAGAGGAAAATCTGAAATGCTTTGGTGTGTTTTGCATTCTGCTGGAGGAGGCCTTTATATAGGCTTGGAAATCCTGAAAATTAAATACGAGAATTAATTAGCAATCTGAAACTGCAGCTAACGTTCAAAAGTTTATTCAGCTACTTAAAGTAGCAAAAAAAACTTACACGTTTCAGATTTTCTTCTAGAACTGGTCAACATTCGAACTTTAAAACCCAACGTTCAAACGTGAGACCTTCTAGAAGGCTAACTCAAAAAAACGTGGCCAGCGTTTGATCAATCTCTATTTAACGGATCAGATTTCCCAACTATTGGATAAAAAATTTAATGGATCAATCTTTGTGGAATTAATTTTGTCCAAAAAATTAATTATCTTGCAAGCCCAAACCCGGTCCGGGCAGACGGCGGCACGCTCGTGTTTGGTGAACCGGACCATGGGTAAGTCTTTTGCATCCCCCCCTCCCCCACCAAAACCCACAAAGATTTTATGTGAGGCAATGGTTTATAAATCATATAAACCTTTGATCCATTTCCTACGTGGGATAACCCATTTCAAACACCCCATTTTAACACTTAATTTCTCATTCGTTTCAAATCCAATTTGAAAAATTCGAAATACTAAACTCATCTACTCTATATATATAAGGGAAAATTACACTGAGTACCTCTGAGGTATTGTCTAATTATGGTTTACATCCCCTAATTTAAAAAATTACATCTAATATCCTGTAGTTTCATATATTGATGTAAGGTTGGACGGAAGTTGCAAATTGACCTAAATACCCCTAACAAAATATTTTAAAAAAAAGAAGAAGTTGAATTACCATGTTGCCCCTAAGGTAAAATTACATTGAGTACCCCTGAGGTATTGCCTAATTACGGTTTCCATCCCCTAGTTTCCAAAATCACATCTAACATCCTGTAGTTTCATATATTATTGTAAAACTATTTTATGAAATTATCAAATAATACTAATTTGTTTATTTTTGAAATTATAAAAAATAAAATCAAATAAAAAACTATTTTCGAACAAATTATAATGTAATTGAAAATAATTAAAATATTTTCAAATAATATTGAAATTATAACTCAAATATTGAAACATTACATATAACATCTACACCTTTACAAAATATTACAAATAACACCAAAAGGGTATAATTGTCCAAAAAATTAGGGTTTTCAGGTTCAAAAAAATTTTCCGCCAAAATAAGGGGTATTTTCGAAAGTTCACAAAAAATTTAACGGCATCGTACTGAAACTCTAACGGAAGGTGCTGATTGTTCGTCGGAAGGAAACTTTAGGATGTTAGATGTAATTTTTTAAACTAGAGGGTGTAAACCGTAATTAGACAATACCTCAGGGGTACTCAGTGTAATTTTCCCTATATATATATTTGTATATATATTTCTCTTCTTTTCCGCTGACGATGGCTTGGTGAAGCAGTCGCCTCCATAACTACTGATGTCACCAACATCGTCGGCGAGTTGGGTTGGATCACCCTCCTTCAAGCTGTGTATTCCAATTTCAAATCTGATGAGATGGAGATGGATCTAACAAGATGGAAATGGATCTGACGTAATGAAGACGGACGATACATTAGAATTTGTATAGCTTTGTAGATATTTTGTTTAGTATTTTGTTTTCTCTCTCATATGAGAGTTTGTTTTCTCTCTCGAATAAGAGTTTTTGTCTCTCTTGAATAAGAGTGTGGTCTTTTGCACAATAGTTTTCTTATGCTCGTATGTTAGTTTTTAAGATTTGTTATCTTGAAAAATCTTGATATTCGATGCTTCAATTATTATTACTACATCGTTAGAGACATTCTAAATTGTATTGTTTTTGATATTGTAAATTTTTTATTGAATGATATAAAACGACCAATTTTCCCTTAAAAAAATAATTTGACTGGTGGGTTGTCACTTCGAAATCAAAAAGAAATAAAACATTCCAATGCTCACACTGTACTAGCAATATGACGAGAGAAAAACTAAGGGGAAAAGAAAAGGAAACACAAGTGATTGGTGTTGTCAAAAATAGTGAGTGAATCTCATCATATGGGCTTTAACGCCGACTGCATAATCCAAATCCAATCAATAATTCCACTTTCTTATGAAAACTGAAAATGATTTGGATTTTTGTGTTTAAGAAGAAAATTGCTTTACTCGAATCCACTGGACAATCCGCACCAAGTCTCTAACTCGGATGGGTCAAAACAAAACCTAGGTGAACTGGATTATAAATTGAACTTGACCAAAGTCAAACTTCCTACATACATAAACAATTAGGATCAAGTCTCACGTTGTTTAATTATGGGCGTTGAACCTATCATAAGAGGTTAGAAAGACATTGTCAAATTTTTTGGTCCCCTCCAAATGAACAGGAGGGGTATTCATAATTTGGGTATTTAATGAGTTATAAAAAGGAATATATAAAGAATATTCATTTTGGTGTTAAAAATGCTGTAAACATTAGAGTGAATTTTCTGTAGCTACAATACATTGGAGATGCTCTTAGCAAAAAAAAAAAACTTATATTTTGTGCAGGAGAACACACGCGGATCCCATTATATGTATAATTGTAATTGATTTAGGATTTAGAATCGGAGGACCCGGTTGCAATGATCCTCAAACTCTCATAATGTATCTGTTTTTCCCTCAATGGATTAAAATTGGAGTTAAAATCATGTGTTTATTCATATATCCTCCGAGGATAGAACTATGTTTCTTGCAACTCGTTTTTCTTTTTACATTTTCTGCATAACCAATCACGAATTTGCTTAGGCGTAGAAACCTCAAACATTTGCAACCAAAAAAAGAAAAGAAAAGGAAACCTCAAGCATTGAAACATATTCTTGTAAGAACACGTTTTCAAGGATGATCTGAAGTCATCGTTATTTTTAGTTTTAATTTGAGCAAAGTCAATTATGGTAGCATGGAATGTGATATTTAATTTATGATCTTGCTTAATTTTTTATAAGGCAAAAACTTATATATTTATTCAAAGACATATTTGCCCCTGACCAAATTGAAACATTACGACAAAGCCCATGATCCGCACGCTTTCGTATCGAACTTATGACCCGACCCTACGACCCGAATGATCTAAACCATCGATTAAGATTCCACCTGCTCTCTTCACAACCATCTATGCTTAAGGATCCACTTGAAGCACATCATACACAATGATTATAATTATCTCGAATTCATATTCCATTCCAGGTTTTCCTAAGGAGCTCAAGAAAGAGGTCAAATAGTAACAACAAAAGGCGGCTTTCATTAAAGTGTAAAGAACAATTCAATCACTACTAAGTGCTATAGTACAATGTAAATGGCTACACATCTGCAAGGAAAATTTTTGAATGCACCGGGGCTTAAACACCAAGTGGTTTGTATATTGCCACATCAGCACATGATCATATCATGTGCTGATGTGGCACAATACAGGCCACTTGGTGTATGAAAATCCCGATTCACTAAAGAATTTTCCCATCTGTAGAGCTTATCATCTATCAACACAAGTGGTTTATACACGACTTGGAACTATATCAGGTATCAACCTTGTCATCTTCCTCATCGATTCCAAAAGTTGAGTAGCATAATCAAATTTACTATACTTAGAGTATCCATGCATTAGCATCATATTCAATGTAAAGTTATCAGGGGTTTATTCCTTTGATTATCATTCTTCCCATAAGCTTCCTCAATCTTACCACACGAACACAAACCATGTATAATAGTGGTGTTGTATAAAAACAGAAACGCTAGGGATGAATTTCGAAACCAAATCTCGTGCCTCTTTCAACTAACCTTACAATGATCATGACTATCTTGGAATTTGATATTCATATTCCATTCCAGTGTTCCCTAAGAAGCTCAAAAAAAAGGTAAAATAGTAACAACAAAAGGGGCTTTGGTTAAAGTGTAATGAACAATACAATCACTACTCAGTACAATAGTACAATGTAAACTGAAAAAGAAATTGAAGGCTTATGTCCTTTTAGCAATAAAGAACAACCCTCCTTCAAATACATTATTATTGATAACAAAAAGAAAGATTATCTGTTGAGCATATTAGACTCTAACAGCTTGTTTGGTTTTAGGAATTTGACAAGGAAAAAAAAAGAAAATGGAAGGAAAACCAATTTTCTTTGTTTGGTTACTAGAGAAAAGGAAAAGGAAAAGAAATTGCGAGAGAAAACTTAATGTTAATTTCTGTCAATTCTTTTTCCTCACCACTTGATGAGGAAACTGGTAAAAATCAAGAAGTTTTTCCTTTTTCTTTTTTTTTCTTTTCGTCGCCAAAATCTTTGAACCAAACAAAGCGTCAACTTCACTGGTGTAACTTAACATTCCATGGATGGGTCCTTTGGGACCTTTCTAGCTGACATTCGCCTCTATTGATATGACCATTGTAGCTAAATATACATCAGTTATTCAGCTAAAAGATAATAAATTTCTAACAAGTTCATGCACATTCCTTCTTTGACCATTAATACTATGTAGAGTTAGTTAAGAAAGTTTGGAAAGATGTGGGACCCAATAGCTTGCTGACTTGGATCTTCTTGCAATAGAACATGGCAGCGATATATTTGTGCTCCTATCATCCAAATCGTATATAATGAGATTTTTACTTTTAGGAACAGTATAATATATGGAATTAGGCTTGATTGACAAAAATTGCTCGCGGGGACGGATTTAGGGCGGGGAGGGTGTATATGTTTATATTGTATGCCCCTCCAAACATATAAACTTGCGCTGGTAAATTAAAGCAATCAACATTTCTTGCAGAGACGGAGCCCGGGGAGGGGGGGTGCAACCAACTTTTGATAAAACAAATAAAAAAAATTACCCTATAAATTTTTGGTATTTGAAATTTTGCCCCCTCAAAATCAAAAAAGAAATTAAGATTTTTCCCTATAATTTTGTATTGGCCCCCCATAATACACAAACCTGGCTCCGTCCCTAAGTTCTTTCGGAGTTGGTGAGCACCTCTGTCACTGATCCCACAGGTCGTGAGATCAATTCTTGGAGGCCTCATCTGTGTTCCATTTATTCTTTTTATTTGGACTATTCTTGTTAATTTGCTAGTTGCTTCTTAAAAAGTAATTCTCAGGAAATAAAAAAGGGAAAGAGAAAAAACAATTACCAATGTAAAGATAAAACTAAATTGTTAACAACTGATCCAAAATGTTTTGATTAAAAAAAATTTTAAAAAAACTTTTCCTAAAATCTATAAAAAAAAATAAAATTTGAAAGAAAACATTGTATAAAATTAATAAGTACTTTTCTTAAAACCTATAAGAAAAATTGTTGATAAGGAAAAAATACACAAATTTAAATACAAAAAATAGTCTATCACCATCAGTTATTTGAAGTTTATCACCAAACAGATATACATAAAATAATGTAGTAATTCTAATAGTTGTTACTTTACATTTTTTTCAAAGAATATTGTTATGAAATAGTTGAAATTTATCTTTTCTTTTTCATTTGATGTTATTTTCTTGATTACACTTTATTGTACATTGATTTATGATGACCAAAGTATTATTATATTTAACTAATTGCTTGCATCTAATAATAAAATAGACAAAATCACTAACTCCAAATAGAATGAGACACCAAATCAAGTAGGATGAAGAATATATTGGGAAAAAAATTAATTACCAATACATAAAATATTATTGAATCATGATAGTTCTTTATAATACTATCAACACAATAAGTTTATATATATATATATATATATATATATGAGCAATAAGGTTCAAAATTAGAGTTTAATATGTATTTTTATGTGTATTCCTCAAAGAAAGTCCAGAACAAATTCAATAATTTTTTTAATTTGTTTATATATTTCGAAAAGTATTAATTTTTATTGAATGTCACTTTTTATTTTACATATGATAATTGTTGTTTTACTAGTCTATTAAAATAAAAATAAAATAATATATATAAATATTGTCAAACAAATTACTTTGATTGTAACTCGCCCCACCCCTAACAAGTAATTCCTGGATTCATCCCTGATTGCATGTTTGCCAATGTTCTCTGGCTCCTTACACTCCATTCAATCAACATCCACCCGAAATACTCATGAGAACATTTTATGAACCCATAAGAGCTCACCACACGACGACTCAATCAAGTAATCTACGTGCATTGTTACCCACAATTTTGATGGATGAGCCATGTCCCGAGTTTGTCCTCCCTCCATCAATATTGGATTCAACTCAAGAGTTCTGCCACCAAAATCAATAGTTACAAATTGATACCGATAATCATAGATGACAATGCCGTAAATCTTCCCTTGGAGATGAACAATCTGTAGAGAAACACATTTCTTCATCATTGCCTGTTGAGGTATGCGTGACAAATTGATCATCTCCAATTTAGCAAAAATGTCAGCACATGGTATTAGAAGCAACGAACAAGATGTGACAATCAGGTTCAGTCGGGGGTTTACACAAGAGACATCTATTGAATGCCAGTATACAAGTCAATTCTGGAAGCTCTATTTTATCCAAGGACACTGGATGCCAAAGACAACAATTGTTTGTGTCGATGTCCACTAAACATATTTGTTGCACAACTCAGGCATATCTGTGGTGTGAAATCGATTATCTGATAAGTTGTAAAAAAACTTGTTTCTCTTTCTGAGATATCAAAAGCCAAGGATAGCATCTCCTCATCTGGTCCTTTTCTTTCCATGTGCATACAATGAAGCTACATTAACGGTTAATCAAGATTATAAAATCAGTACTAAAAAAAAGGTCCATGTTATGAAATAACCCCAAATATTATGAAATATATACAAATATTCTAAAGTAGAAAGACTAGAGAATTAAGAAGAGAATTATTTCTTTGATTTTGGTGTGTCTTAACAATACAACTTCATGTCCTATTTATAGGCACAAAATAGTAGGTACAATTATTTCAAGAGTTGAGTACATAATGAAAAGATGGATTTACAAGCAGTGGAAGAGCAATGATCACCCACTATAACATAAAGAGGAGGAAAAATTATTATCCATCATATCATGTAGTGGAGGATACATGGACATCCATATAATTATTCATAACACTCCCCCTTGGATGTCTATCACTTAAGAATATGCCTCGTTAAAACCTTACTAGGAAAAACCCAATAGGACAAAAACCTAGTGAAGGAAAAAGAGTACATATCAATACGCAATCAGATGCTGCCTCATTAAAAACCTTACCAGGAAAACCCAGTGGAAAAAACCTTGGTTAAGGGAAAAAGAGTGCAACGCGTATTATCTCCCCCTCATGACAATATCAGTCAAGATCTTTCAGTCTACGCATGCCAATATTGTAGACTAGTTTTTCAAATGTTGCTGTGGGAAGTGCCTTGGTGAACAAATCAGCAAGATTATCTCTGGAACGGATTTGTTGAACATTGATATCACCATTCTTCTGAAGATCGTGAGTGAAAAAGAACTTTGGTGAAATATGCTTTGTTCTATCTCATGTAATGTACCCTTCTTTCAATTGTGCGATACATGCGGAATTATCTTCATATAAGATCGTCGGGATCATTTTTCCAAAAGATAAACCACAAGTCCCTCGAATGTGTTGAATCATGGATATTAACCAAACACATTCTCGACTTGCCTCGTGAATAGCCAAGATTTCTGCATGATTAGATGATGTGGCCGATATAGTTTGTTTCATAGATCGCCATGAAATGGTTGTGACACCACATGTAAATAAATAGCCCGTTTGTGAACGACCATTATGAGGATCAAACATATATCCAGCATCTGCATATCCAACCACTTCGGACTTGGGTACATTTGAATAAAATAAACCCATATCGATTGTTCCTCTAAGGTAGCGGAGTACCTGTTTAACTCCATTCCAATGCCTTCATGTAGGAGAAGAACTATATCTTGCTAATAGATTAACAGCGAATGCTATATCAAGTCGAGTGTGACAAGAAAGATACATTAGTGCACCGATTGCACTTAGATATGGTACTTCAGGACCAAGTAGTTCTTCATCACTTTCTCGAGGTTGAAAAGGATCTTTGTTCACATTTATTGACCTTACGACCATCGGGGTGCTCAATGGATGTGATTTATCCATGTAGAAACGCTTTAGCACCTTTGATATATAAGCGTCTTGATACATATAAATTTCATTCTTTAAATATTCAATTTTCAACCCAAGGCAAAATTTTGTTCTTCCAAGATCTTTCATCTCAAATTCTTTCTTCAAGCAATTAACAGTTTTTGAAATCTCTTCAGGAGTTCCAACAATATTTAAATCGTCAACATAAACTGTAATTATAACAAACTCATTTCCAGATCTTTTTATGAAAATACAAGGACAAATTTGATCATTCTTATATCATTCCTTCAACAAATATTCACTGAGACGATTATACCACATTCGTCCAGATTGTTTCAGTCCATACAATGACTTACTTAATTTAATTGAATAATGTTCTCGAGAACTTGAATTATATGCTTCAGGCATATTAAATCCTTCAGGGATTTTCATATATATATATATATATATATATATATATATATATCAGCTTCAGGCATATTAAATCCTTCAGGGATTTTCATATATATATCAATATCAAGCGAGCCATACAAATAGGCTGTAACAACATCCATTAGACGCAAATCAAGTTTTTCATGCACTGCCAGACTTATTATATAACGAAAAGTAGTTGCATCCACCATAGGAGAATCAGTCTCCTCATATCTATGCCAGGTCGTTGCGAAAACCCTTGGGCAACAAGACGTGCCTTATATCTTACAATTTCACTTTTTTCATTTCGTTTTCGCATAAATACCCATTTGTATCCTACTGGCTTTACATCTTCAGGTGTACGGACTACAGATCCAAAAACTTTTACATCTTCAGGTGTACGGACTACAGGTCCAAAAACTTTTCGTTTGTTCAAGCGAGTTTAACTCTGCCCTCATTGCGTCTTTTCATTTTGGCCAATCATTTCTTTATCGACATTCATTAACAGACTTTGGTTTTTCATCCTCATTATCATTCATCATATTTAGCGCTACATTATATGCAAATTTATCGTCAACGTTGACTTCATTTCGATTCCATCGTTTCCCGTTCATAACATAATCGATTGAGATCTCATTATTTTCACAATTTTCAGGTACCTGAGGTTCTTCTGGAACCGAAATATTAGTTATGACTGGGGACTCTTCTGGAGTTATTTTATCCTCGATTAGACCATCTTGATTCTTAGCTCCTTTTCTTTTTCGAGGATGACTATCTTTGGAACCGATAGGTCTACCACGCTTCAGGCGTGCAGTAGACTCATTACTTTGACCTTCAGGGACAACAATTCTTACTGGAGCATTAACAGCTGGTACATGTGACTTAGTCACCTTTTTTTAGGTCAGTAAATGCGTCTGACAGTTGGTTAGCTAAACCTTGCAAGTGAATTATCTTTTGAACTTCCAGTTCACTTTGTTTTGTTCGAGGATCAAGATGAGATAAAGATAATTTATTCCAATTAATTTTCTTTTCCAGCTGCTTATTTTCTCCCCCTAATGTTGGGAAATCTGATTCATCAAAATGACAATCAGCAAATCGAGCCGCAAATAAATCTCCAGTCAATGGCTCTAGATACTTTATTATCGATGGAGACTCGAATCCAACATATATTCCCAATTTCCTTTGAGGACCCATCTTAGTGCGTTGTGGTGGAGCAATTGGAACATATACCGCACATCCAAAAATTCTTAGATGGAAAATATTTGGTTCCTGACCATAAACCAAGTGTAATGGGGAGAACTTATGATAGCTTGTTGGCCTTATGCGAATAAGTGCTGCTGCATGCAAAATAACATGTCCCCAACAAGAAATAGGAAGTTTTGATCTCATAAGTAAAGGTCTTGCAATTAACTGCAGACGCTTAATAAACGATTCTGCTAGACCGTTTTGTGTATGAACATGTGCTACAGGATGTTCAACATCAATTCCAATAGACATACAATAGTCATTGAACGTTTTGGAAGTAAATCACCTGCATTATCAAAGCGTATCTTCTTAATTGGATAATCAGAAAAATGTGCTCGTAGTCTAATCAATTGAGCAAGCAATCTCGCAAACGCCAGGTTGCGAGTTAATAGCAAAGATACATGTGACCATCTTGTTGATGCATCAATTAAAACCATAAAATATCTAAATGGTCCACACGACGGGTGTATTGGTCCACAAATATTGCCTTGAATACGTTCCAAAAACGTAAGAGATTCACTTCCTACTTTTGCTTGTGAACAAGCAGCACATGAGAAATTATTCGATTGAAGAATCTGTTGGCTCTTCAATGGATGACCACATGAATTCTCAATTATCTTTCGCATCATAATTGATCCGGGATGGCCCAACCGGTCATGCCAAATAACAAACTTATTTTGATTCGCAAACTTCTGGTTTACGATAACATGTGTTTCAATAGTAGATATATGCGTGTAGTACAAACCGGAGGAAAATGCAGGCAATTTTTCCAATATACATTTGTTACCAGATATTGTATTAGTGATGTAAAGATAATTAATATTGCCATCACTTGTTGTCTCAATATGATATCCTTTCCGCGGATATCTTTGAAGCTTAGTAAATTTCTTTGAGATTTGGTAGAATATAATGCTTCGTCAATATAAAATTGCGTTCCTCCGTGTAACAATATATTAGCTCTGCCGGAGCCTTCAATTAACTTTGTCCTACCCGATATAGTACTAACATTGGCTTCTTGCATTACTAAATAAGAGAAGTATTTTTTATTCTTGAGAATGGTGTGAGTTGTTGTACTATCAGCGAGACATATATTTTCATTATTGATATTGTTGCTGATCGAGTAAATACTCATTCTTTATTGAAACATAAAAAGAAATAAATCAATACCAAACAATATTGTTTAATATGAGAAACGATAATCTTATGAACAAATTCATTCTGCTTAAATATTTATTTATAAAGTACTAGAATTAAAATTTAACAAATTTATTTTTGAACACTTCAGTCTCCAATCAAGTGATCAATTTTTTTTCATTAGGATCATCAAAGAAATCAGCAACATCTAAATGAGTGTCATCAAAATCGGCCATGATCAGAATCGTCTTCTTCAAAAGCAAAATTTATTTCTATTTTCTTTCTTTTACTTTTTAGCGATTCTTGGTAAAGGAACAAGATGTTTTGGTGTAGGACAGGTACATGACTAATGACCTTTACTACCACAACGATAGCATAATTTTTTCACAAATTTGCTATTTTGGCCACCTTTATTTTTCTCGTCATCATTTTTCCACTTCTGGTGGAAAGATGTGTTCTTTGAAATACCACCACGATTTCCATAACCACGTCCACGACCACGTCCACGTCCATGATTTTTTTAATGATTAAAATAGTTATGTGCTGCTACTTTCACTTCAGGGAATGTAGCAGAACTAGTTGGACGGGACTCATGATTAAAATAATTATATATTGCTCAACACATTCACTTCAGGGAATGGAGTATAGTTATTTGCATATATGAATTTATATATTGCTCAATACATTCACTTCAGGGAATGGAGTATAGTTATTTGCATCAAGATGAATTTCAACATCTATTTTTCCTCGTAATATCAAGAGTCACAAAGTCAAGTTTTGCAAAATTCGTCATTATAACACTATCATCAAAGTATAAAATGAATAACATAACAATTATTCAACTTCTTAAAATATTTTCAACGTGATAGGATTATTCAAAAGAATAATACTAATCAAATATATGCACATATACATATGTCTTCTTTCCAAACATCAAGAGAATTATTGCATATTTCTATTTTTGTTAAATATTGAAATATACGTACCTTTTTTTCTTGCTTTGTTTTAAAAATCTTGTCCATCAATTTTTTTTACAAACTCATAATAACTCATGAAAATCTCTCAATGGATTTTACATCATACGTTGAGTACCCCATGTATATCTTTAGCCAAATTTCAAAATGATTAACACCTTGAGACGGATCGTGCTGATAACGTGTTATGAAATAACCCCAAATATTATGAAATATATACAAATATTCTAAAGTAGAAAGACTAGAGAATTAAGAAGAGAATTCTTTCTTTGATTTTGGTGTGTCTTAACAATACAACTTCATGTCCTATTTATAGGCACAAAATAGTAGGTACAATTATTTCAAGAGTTGAGTACATAATGAAAAGATGGATTTACAAGTAGTGGAAGAGCAATGATCACCCACTATAACATAAAGAGGAGGAGAAATGATTATCCATCATATAATGTAGTGGAGGATACATGGACATCCATATAATTATTCATAACAGTCCAAACCTACTTGGTCACAAACAAACATGTATCCTTGATAGTTCGAAGACTGGTACTCTCACACAAACAACAACACACTATGAAAAAGCTAAATGAGAGACACAAGCAAACAAGTTTCCACACAAAATGTAGACGGGAGTATTTCCACTGGGACGTGTCATTTTGCTCATAGATGGGAGTCTAGAGGCTATTGGAGTATTCTGGAAAGGTCTAGAAAATTCTATAAAAGTCGGGAAGACTCTGAAAAGTACTAGAGTACTCGATAAAAATATAGATTCTTACAAAGAGATCTAGAATATTGTAAAACTGTGTAGAATATCTTAAATTATTCTAGATAATAGTAGAAGTATGTAGAATGTCGTAGAGATGTGTGGACCTCTCTAGAAACATATGAATATAATAGAAAGTTTTTAGGATAGAGAATATTTTAACGAATATTATTGGAATACTCTAAAGAGTCTCTCCCATATGTAAGATCAAATGAATCGCCTCCATCCATTAGAGATGTAGATTAGTATAAATAAAAGTAGGAGTGTCATTTGTAAACCAACCTGTTATGATTCAAGCAAGAATCATAAAATCGCAACACAAAATCGATTGAATTAAGCTCAGAGAGAAAGATTGAGAGTTGAGAGAAAAGGGAAATCTGTACTAAATTTTGCATAAAACCTTACAATTACAACTGAAATCCTTTTATATCCTCTGGAAAAAGAAAATTACAGGAAATACTAAAAATATCTACAATTCCCGCGTTAAGTTCAAGCTACCTAGCTTAATAGATTTGTAATCTGTTAATCCACACTACAAAAAAAATCACTTTTGGTAAAGACCAAAATTCGTTACAATAAATTTGATTTTCACCGCAATAACTTTTGGTGACGAAATTATGTCGTTACAACCTTTGTCCTTCAAAGCCCGACGCTAAAATTAAGATTTTTGGAGATAAGCTTGTAAGCCTGCTTCCAGTAAACTACACAGAAATAGCAAAATGAAGAAATCTCGTAGTAAAATATAGAACACAATCATAAACAAAATCCACATTAGATACATTATCCCAAATTGTTACAGACGAGTAGTCCACATGAGTTCAAATAAATAGTAGCTTCAGTCACACAAAAGTAAGGAACATCTTTCGAAAAAGTTCTATTAAAAGATAGTCAAGCGAAGAAAATGCCAAGATATATGTGAATTTCTCATTTGTATGTTGCATCTCCCACGATTTGATCATTTACACTTAAACTTGCAATTATGATAAAAAAAAATAAAAGTTCTCTCTTAAAAATTAGTTTTTTAAGAATGCTCATCATGTCAAAAAAAGATGTCAAAAGAGAAATTAGTTGATGCTTCTTTAGAGGCAGAGGTATGACTCCTAGGGTGCGCTTGAGTGCTAAAGTGACTACTCAAAGAAATAACAAAGAAAGGAAAGAGACCCTCTATTTTTGTACGAGGTAGTGCATCACGGTGTATTCACCAAGAAAGGCATACAAAATTGAGAAAACATAGCATTAAATTATTGAAGTATGTTCTAATACTTCTAGAAATCAAGAATCATAATTGAGACTCGAGACCTAGAACCAAATATGAAGGGATACCTGTTGAACAAATGGAATGTGCTAATCAAGGAAGATGCTCCAAGTTTCTTTTAATGGTTGAACTTCCTAACAATGCTCTGATGTTGAGAAACTAATTTTAAGAATCTAAAAAATTTGCATTCTTAAAGCATTCTCCTAAACCAACATTATAAGAAATGCATTAAGTACATCAACAAAGGAATTCATACAAATAATCCAAGGGAAAAAGGACAATAAAGGACGTACCTATTTACAAAATAACTTTCGGTGCACATCTTTCTTGACTGCTACTTCACTTAGTCATCTCCTACTCAAATATTAAGGTAATATCACATATATTTAGTTCAAAAGATAAGAGTAATATCTTAATTTTTCCTAGATAAAACATGACTAGTCAACTGCACTTATACTCATAATTAAGCTAAGATGTCGAGCTTGTTAGCAATATATATATGTGTGTATATATGCAATCTCTAAACAATAATCATAAAAGATGACTAGAATATATGACAACCCTCATTTCCCAAAGCATGTGCTTTGACCAGCCTTCATCAATACCCACAATAGGCTCCATTAATTTCAAAAGATCAATACTTGTTTTAGCAGTTAAAATGATAGTAATGATTCAACTTTGCAATCTCAAACTTATAGAGTATATTTACATGTATGTCAATAAGTAAAACAAGTAAATCATACAAAGTGAGGATATAAAGTAAATAACTCATTAGCTAATCCATGAACAGAAAGAAATCAAAGCGTGATGCGAATAAAAATAGAGTAAAAAAGATTCAAACTTACAAAGTTTCTGAGTAGCATTGTTTCGCATAATAGTGAGGATGATAAGCAGTGCTTAAATGGAAAAACTCATTCCAAAATCTGCTAACAAAAATCTTATCCCTATCACTGGTAATGGATTGAGAAAATCCATGTAATTTGTAGATGGTATCTAAGAATACAGTGGCCAGTGTGGAGGCAGTGAAAGGATGCTTTAAAGGGATGTAGTGACTGTACTTAAAGAATCTATCCACTACAACCCAAATAGTATCTTTATTAAGAGAGAGGGGCCATTGTTCTATGAAATCCATTGTAATATGTTGCCAAGCTTGGGAAGGGAAAACACTCGGATGCACTCGGTGTGGTCCCATTTGGGTGTACCCACACACATAAAAAAAATATAATAAAATAATATATTCAATATAATAATAAGTTATATAATATTTTATTATATCTTTATGTGAATGGGTGCACCCAAATGGGATCACACCGGATACGCCTAAGTATAAGAAAAGACAGAAACATCATATGGACAAATAGTTGCTGCAGTAATCACAGTCTGAGCTACCTCATCACCTTCATAGCTTAGACTAAGCTCTTCTACCCAAGCAGGTTGCACAAGAGAAATGGCACAACAGTTCCCATCCTGCTCCCTTTTGGATAAGGCATCTGCCACCTTATTCTCACTCCCCTTTCTATACTCAATCCTATAATCAAACCCATGTAGTTTAGTCATATACTTTCGTTGTAAGGGAGTAGATATTTTTTGCTCCAAAAATTGCTTACAATCAGTCAATAGAGGCTGTAATGTTGTGTTATCGTACTGTTTTGATTGCCTTTTCTCTACTGCATTTAGTTGTGAAATCATACAAAGACGCCCCATCATAGCATTCCCTTCATTTCTCATGATTTTCTTAATATTCTTGCCACTTATCATTTTATGGGTGGCATCAGTTTGTGATCCTTGTAAGGTGATCGCTTTCCCATTATTCTCAAAAGTAACTTTTTGTGCCTCAAAGTCAAAAGCTATTGGTCCCAAACTTTCCAGGAAAACCACTCCAATTACTATATCCCCCCCACCCACCACCTAACTTCAGTATCCCCACACTAGTAGTAAATTTGTGGTTAACCATACTCCATTGGAATTGTGCCCATCTGGAGTTGCACTCCATCTTCCCTCCATCTGCCACTATAACTGATAAAGGGTTAGTGTACTCTAATTTACACTTTAATCTTTTTGCATTGTGGGGATCCAGGAATGTGTGTGTACTGCATGTATCCAATAATATGAATATATTATGATTGCCAACCCTTCCCAATAGTTTGATCGTATCATATGTAACATGTCCAACCAATGCACTCAGACTGTGTTTGGATTAATGGATTTGGACCTGGGTCTCAAATCTATTTTTTGCTGTTTGGCCCGAATTTTAAATGAATGGATTTCAAATCCAATTTAGGGTTGAGTGGATTTGAAGCCCATTTTCTAATGGATTTCAAATCCACTCCCACACCCTATCATTTGAAATCCACTCCAACTAAAATCAACACACTTTTTACACACATTTACACACACATTAAACTTTTTACACACACAACACACTTTTTACACATACAACACACTTTTACACACAACACATTTTTTACACACACTACACACTTTTTACACACATTACATACTTTTTACATACACTGCATACTTTTTACACAATGCACATATTTTCACACACAATGCACACTTTTTACACACACTGCACATATTTTCACACACACTCATACTTTTTACACACACAACACACTTTTGCACTCACAACACACTTTTTACACACAGTGCACACTTTTTACACACACAAATATACTTTTTACACAAAATGCACATATTTTCACAAACTCCATACTTTTTACACACACTGCACATATTTTCACACACACTCCATATTGTTTACACACATTGCACACATATTCACACACACTACACACTTTTTACACACTGCACACACATACACTCTTTTTACACACACTGCACATATTTTCACACACACTACGCACTTTTTACACACACTGCACACATTTTACACATAATGCACACTTTTTACACACACTGTGACACTGCACATATTTTCACACACTCTATACTTTTTACACACACAACATATTTTTTACACACACAACACACTTTTTACACACACTGTGACACTGCACATATTTTCACACACACTCTATACTTTTTACACACACAACATATTTTTTACACACACAACACACTTTTTACACACATTGCACACATGTTACACACAATGCACACTTTTTACACACACTGCCCACATTTTCACACACACTCCATACTTTTTACACACACTACATATATTTTCACACATACTACACACTTTTGACACACACAACATAATATTTACACACACTGTAAATTTTTTACGCACACAACATATTTTTTGCACACAATGCACACTTTTTACACACACTACACTCTTTTTACACACACTGCACATATTTCACACACACTACATATTTTTTACACACACTGCACATTTTTTACACACTTTTTACACACACTACACATATTTTCACACACATTACACATTTTTTACACACACTGCACACATTTTACACACAATACACACTTTTTACACACACTGCCCATATTTTCACACACACTCCATACTTTTTACACACACTGCACACTTTTTACACACACTGCAAACTATTTACACATACCGCAAACTTTTTACACACTATATATTTTTTACACATAATGCACACTTTTTACACATACTGCACACATTTTCACACACACCCCACACATTTTTACACACGTTGCATACTTTTTTACACACATTGCAAACTTTTTACACACACTGCACATTTTTTTACACACAATGCACACTTTTTACACACACTGCACACTTTTTACATACACAACACACTTTTTTACACACACAACACACTTTTTACACACACTGCACATATTTTCACGCACAACACATTTTTTACACACACAACACACTTTTTACACACACAACATATTTTTTACACACATTACACACTTTTTACACATAATGCACACTTTTTACACACAATGCCACTTTTTACACATACAGAGCACCTAATTTACACACAATGCCACTTTTTACACATACAGAGCACCTAATTTACACACACTGCACACATTCACACATTCGGAGCATATTTTTTCACACACTGCACATATTTACATTAATAGAGCACATATTTTACACACTACACATGCAAAAAATGTGTAGCATGTGTGTAAAAAGTGTGTAATGTGTGTAAAAAATGTGCATTTGTGTAAAAAGTGTGCAGTGTGTAAAAAGTGTATTTTGCGTGTAAAAAGTGTGCAATCTGTGTAAATAGTGTGCAGTGTGTGTAAAATATATGTAGTATGTATAAATATATGTAGTGTGTGTGTGTTAATATTTTTAGTATGTGTAAACAATGCGTAATGCGTGTAAAAAGTGTGTTGTGTGCCTAAAAAGTGTGCGGTGTGTGTATAAATGTGTGTAGCTTGTGTAAAAAGTGAGAAAGTGTGTGTAAATGTATGTTGTGGGTGTAAGAAGTGTGCAGTGTGTGTAAAATATGTGTAGTGTGTGTAAAAAATATATAGTGTATGTAAAAAGTGTGTTGTGCGTATTAGAAGTGTGCACTGTGTGTAAAATGTATGTAAAAAATATGCAGTGTGTTGTGCGTATAAAAAGTGTGCAGTTTGTGTGCATGTGTGTAAAATATGTGTAAAAAGTGTGCAGTGTGTGTAAAATATATGTAGTGTGTGTAGTATGTGTGAAGTATGTGTAAAAAGTGTACAGTGTGTGTAAAAAATATGTAGTGTGTGTAAAAAGTGTGTTGTGCATATAAGAAGTGTGCAGTGTGTGTAAATATGTGTAGTGTGTGTAAAATATGTGTAAAAAGTGTGCAGTCTGTGTAAAAAGTGTGTTGTGCGTGTAAGAAATGTGCAGTGTGTGTAAATGTGTGTAAAAAGTGTGCAGTATGTGTAAATGTGTGTAAAAAGTGTGAAGTATGTGTAAAAAGTGTACACTGTGTGTAAAAAATATGTAGTATGTGTAAAAAATGTGTTGTGCATATAAGAAGTATGCAGTGTGTGTAAAATATATGTAAAAGGTGTGCAGTGTGTGTAAAAAGTGTGTTGTGCGTGTAAGATATGTGTAGTGTGTGTGTGTAAATGTGTGTAAAAAGTGTGCAGTGTGTAAATATGTGTAGTGCGTGTGAAGTATGTGTGAAAAGTGTACAGTGTGTAAAAAATATGTAATGTGTGTAAAAAGTGTGTTGTGCATATAAGAAGTGTGCAGTGTGTGTAAAATATGTGTAAAAGGTGTGTAGTGTGTGTAAAAAGTGCGTTGTGCGTGTAAGAAATGTGCAGTGTGTGTGTAAATGTGTGTAAAATGTGTGCAGTGTGTGTAAATGTGTGTAGTGTGTGTGAAGTATGTGTAAAAAGTGTACAGTGTGTGTAAAAAATATGTAGATTGTGCAAAAAGTGTGTTGTGCATATAAGAAGTGTGCAGTGTGTGTATATATGTGTAGTGTGTGTAAAATATGTGTGAAAGGTGTGCAGTGTGTGTAAAAAGTGTGTTCTGCGTGTAAAAAATGTGCAGTGTGTGTGTAAATGTGTGCAATGTGTGTAAAAGTATGTTGTATGTAAAAAGTGTGCAGTGTGTGTAAAATATATGTAATTGTGTGTAGTGTAATGTAAAAGTCAAATAAAATATTGAAGAATTTCAAATGCTATAAGATTTATAGCCAAACAATGAATTTGAAATCCATGGATTTAGAAATCCTTTTATAAATCCATATATAGCCAAACAAGGAATTTCTAATGGTGTGGATTTCAAATCCAAGGGGTTTGATTGGATTTGAAATCCATTCATTTCAAATTCCTTGTCAAATTCAAATCCATCGATCCAAACACAGCCTCAGTGAAATGTGAATCTCCTCACATAATTCACTTTCATAGGGCTTGACAGTTTCATCCTCTTGATCACTATCCCCACTTTCCACTTCGTCTCCTATGATGACAAAGAACTTCTTATATCACTTATGCCCTATGTGATATATTTCATCACAATTGAAACATAAGCCTTTCTTTCGCCTTTCCTTCATCTTCGCATTTGATAACTTTTTGAGATGGGGATACTTCTCAACATTTTGTGGTGGTATTTGCTATCTCATCCCTGAGTCCACTAATAAAACTCTTGGTGAAAAAGTTTTGAAAAGTCTTTTGCTGACATCAGCATTTTCCTGCTCGGAAAAAACTGACAGGGCGTGCCCGTGTAATCTAATTTTGCATTCAGGTGGTTCCATGGTAATTTTCAATAAGTAAAGGGGGGGTTTCGTAATTAGTAATTACACAATAAGATAGGGGGCAATCCCTAATTTTTTTTTCCTTTAATAACTTGGGACCCACAAGAATAGAAGGTATCTGGGAAAATTCTAGCCCAGACCCGACTTGGGCGCACCCAAATGTATTTCATAAGGAGAGTGTATTACACTTGCCATATAATTGGTAAGTTATTTCAAAAAATACACATGAGTTTGGCCGAACCGGGAGCGGGCTAGAATTTCCTAGGTATTTGCTGCACAATGAGCTGAGCTCTCTTCAAGCTTTCTGAAACCGAACGCTCTGCCGTTCTTTTGGAGAAAAAAATCCTTTTGCCCATCGATTTGTGTTCTTACAAGATTAAATAACGATATGAAACTAAGAATCACGTGAAACCTTAATCGATGGTTTAAATCATTCGGGTCGTAGGGTCAGTCATAAGATCGATATGAAAGCATGCGGATCATGGGCTTTGCTGTAATGTTTCAATTTATTTTTTTAGTTCTAAACTAGGGATACACTATCTAACAAATTCGGGGCAATGATTTTTTAATTATTGGTCACACGAATTTTATAAGACTCAAAAAAATGAGAGAAATATCACAATTTGTGACAATTTTGAATTAACCCCAAAACCTCCCATATCTTTGTCGATGCTACTAAACTAACAAATCGTGAGTTGTAATGTTTCAATGTGGTCAGGTGCAAATATGTCTTTAAATAAATATAGAAGTATTTGCCTTACAAAAAATTAAGCAAGATCATCAATTAACTACAGAAATTGACCATCTTATTATTCCAGGAATATACAATTCATGAACAGTCAATAAAGTTGCATGAAAAAAAATCCAAAAGATAGAAAAAATAGGTAAAAAGTGGTATCTTTTGTCAGACCGAATTCAATAGTCCGAAAGTGAATTTTGTATATATATCTCTCAAGAGTACGTGGGACCACACAATACAAGGTAAATAAACACTCGGACCATTTGACTCCGTCTAGCATAGATTTTTCCCGAAATGCGTTACTCCGCCTCAACACTTTCTTCTTCTTCATCTACTTGTTCTGCTGCGAGGGACTGTACATTTCCGGTTGTCGGTTGGCCGACGACGTACTCCAACAAGCCTTCTCCGGCTTCCTCGCCGTGAGCTTCGATCGACGGTGGAGAAATCAGGCGTAAAACGACGACGGCGACGAGGAAAAGCGATGTTGAGAAGAGGAGTGGCCGGAAGTAGTTTAGAATATCGAAATAACTCGGCGCAAGATAGCAATGAAGGAAGATAACGGAACTGAAAGTAACGGCCAGCAGAATGTGGAACTCGAATTTGCGAAGCTTTTCTGTGATTTCCATGGATGATGATGATGATGAGATGGCAAAACTCCAAACTCTCTCTCTCTTCTTTCTCTCTCCTCTATCTGTGGTGGTGTTATAGGTGAGTGGCAATAAAAGAAATTACTCTATTTTATTAACTTTTGGGGATGATTTTGATTTTGATTTTTGCTCATGTCGGTAACGATTTAACACTTCAACAATACATTTGGTAGATGGAAATATCCTTCCGAAGAATTCGAATTGATAGTCATAATTTTGAACAATAAAAATTCCATCTAAATTCCATCTATCCACATAAAAGAGGAAAGAGCCACAACTGACAGTCTGAACTTGAACTTGAACTTAAACTTCTCACATAAAGCGAGAGAAAATATTGATAAAAGTAGAGAGTTGTTAAAGACACTTTAGCGTTCATTATTTGTACTCCAACTTTTATTTTATTTTGCCAAAAAGACAAAAAGCCCTTTATTGTGTAAAACAAAGTTCTTGAAGATAATTTGTTTATTTATTGTTTAATATATTTAATGTAAATTTGTTAAAATCAATCCAGCCTACGATTTTTAGAAACACGATTAGAGATATTATGAAAAATGTTATTGACATTTATGTCGTGACCTCACAAATAAAAAATAAATTACATTCTACAATATTCAGATAAATTGTTTGAAATTAAATAAAATTACATTTTTATATTTATTTCATTGTCTAACAATCTGAAATAATTTTATTCAATCCATTTTAATTTTGAAAACTCTACCAATCACTTGTGAACACCCGATAATATTGAAAATGGAAAAGAAATGTGAAAATCAACTAATTTTTGAGAAAAAAACTAATACTTAAATTATTCTAGAAAGTAATATTCATCAAGCAAAATATTGAACAAAAGCCATAAGGCCCATAACTTATGTTTCCAAGAGTCAACAATATTTAAAATGCAAATAAAAAGGAATGAAGGACTATAAAAAATTGAAATTACCAATTTGATTAGTACTTGATAATATCTAGAATTTTCTCGAAACTTTTAGTATTTATAAACTCTAATATTTCATCCAACTCTTCAAAATATTGCTTCGGTTGTCCATTGCTAAAGCTTTAATTTTTTAATTTTTTTTTCTTACAACTACAATTTTAATTTAATTGATTTAATTTCAAAAGCAACCAAGAATCAAAATACATGCAACAATTAGTAAATTAATATTTTATCTTAGAAATCCAGGGGGGGAACTATTTATATTTACAAAAGGTTTGAAGGGCTTTATGTTTTTACCTACATATTTCTTTTGGACAAAACTTATCAAGGTTCAACATTTTCTATTTTAAAGTCCATGTGCATTTTGATAGTGCAAGGTGCAATTGTGTCCTGCACCAATTTATATTTATTTGGCATTAAGAATAATTTGGTCCCTTTGAAAAAATGAAATGGAATGTGGAGTATCAATAACAAAACTTGAAGTGCCTTTAACAACTCTCAAAAAGTATTGTGTCAAATTAGTATTAGATTTTATCTCCTGTTTTCTTATCATTTTCATTTTCTCTAGTGTAACCAAACAATTGAAAATAAGTTTTCTTGTGTTTTCTTTTCTTTTCCTAGCAATTTCCTTAAACCAAACAAAGCGCAAATCTTTTTCTTTTATTTCATCTTATGTTCCGCACATCCATTAGATATCTTTCAAATTTTTTTATTAAGAAACGGTGAATTATCTTGTGTATTACTTTATTATACACGACAAGAATATATATATAATATAATTCATATCGAATTTATATTTTTAGACAAAATTCTTATCGTGCTTATGTGAAGTAGAATACATGATTAAAAAGTTTATAACGGAAGATCCAAATCGATTTGATAGGAGCAAGTCAAATGTAAATAAGCAATACCCTAAGGACTAGTTTGGTACCCAGGATTACGATGGATAAGCTTTTTTATCCTTCGTTTTCACGCGTTTGGTATCGTGGATTAAAGCCCAGGATAGGTATCCGGCCCGCTTTTTTATCACCCATTTTGGTGATAACTTATCCGGTCTAGGGGGGTCGGATTATTTTATCCCTCATTTCAGCCTTTTGAGACTATTCATGAAATGACCTATTTGCCCATCTAATGTTCTGTTTTTTTCCCAAATTACAATTATTTCCAAGCCCACATTTTATATGAAATTAAAGAAAGATCTCCAAATCTCCCACACTTCCCCCAAATTAAATGAAGAAGAAGACGTAACTCCACCATATTCTTGTTTCTACGTATATATATATATATATATATGCTTGTTCATACTGTAAATGCACATACTCACATATATATGATTGTTCGTTCTTAAGAAAATATGTGTTATTTTGCGTTAGTGAAATTTTTGATCTTATTTATGTTGGGATGAGCTTTTTACCATTTGAATTGTCAAGTGTATTTTAGTGACATCCGAAGTGGGTCTCTATGACTGATTTATGGTCTAAGTTTTTGAGGTGTTTTCAAATTTCATTTTTCTGTTTACTTGTTTGTTTGGAAAGATCATTTAATTTGGGTTAATAATTAATTTTTTATTCCTTTTAGAATTTC
The DNA here is from genome assembly GCA_019426215.1 of Buddleja alternifolia. Taxonomy (NCBI): domain Eukaryota; kingdom Viridiplantae; phylum Streptophyta; class Magnoliopsida; order Lamiales; family Scrophulariaceae; genus Buddleja; species Buddleja alternifolia. Next base: position 25,777,915 of record CM033407.1, read on the forward strand.
TTAGTTTGGATGAATAAATTAGTTGGAACCCTTTAGCGAGGAATGAAATCGTACTTGAAATTATATGAAAAACAACATCATTTATTTTTATAAGAAGAAAACTGCATCATTTGAAACAGGCTATTTATCTAAATTTCGATTCCATAACCTCACAAATTAGGTTTGATTGCATTTGTTAATAATTAAAGCTGCTACATTTTTGATAAATTTGAAATATTTAAATGGCGTAATTTGGGTTGAATATACATATTATAATATATATATATATATATACATATACACATGCATATATTAATTGACCTTACTGTTGATTTGTTTTCCAAACTGAAAATAAGCCATGTCCATACAATTTAACCATGGGAAAAAATACTAAGGATAGAGAAGGTTTTATGACAAGCTTTTAAGTTTTCACTTTGTTCACGTTGCTTGATTTGTAGATGTAAACTGTAGAGGGTCTATAAGACTATAATGCATACGAACACTTATATAAACCAATCCCTAGATTATACTGGATAACTTAGATAGTCAAGTTTTCCTGATTTTGATTGAGATTAAAATAATAGCTGATATTTTCAGTTACTTACTTTGTATAATCAGTTCGCTATGGCTTTGGTTCCATAGAGGTTTTCCATGTTTGCTTCATGAAAGATTCAGGAAATAAAAAAAATTGATCAAGTAATTAATTTTACACCTTTTTTTTAATATATGATATGAGAAACTTGATAATTGATATTATTCACTTAGCAGAAAAGAGAATGTGGATAATCCTTTTTGGATTTGAGGAATGAATTTGATGGAAGACTTTCAAATGACTTTAACTTTGTGTGTATAAGTGAGGTAAATGCTCGTTCAAATTTTTTTTTTCAAGCAAATGCGTTTTTAACAAAACAACCAAAGCCAAAATATGTTTAATGAATCCAAGGGTAAGTTAGGTTTTTTAATGTTATCAACCATCTTATAACTTATAACAAACGCTTTATGGGATAGTGAGTTAATTATGAATCATTCATACCAAATGGGTGATTGATAAATTTTCTCTTATCATGAACAGTAACTTATCCCTAGATCTATCCTTTCATCATATATCCCATACTCGATACCAAACTAGCCCTAAGTGTTTACTCAAAGAAATATTTTATAAACTAGCCTGTATCTGTAAATGAGACTTGCCAGAAAGAAAAAAACGAATGAAATATATGATGAAACATTCTATTAAAATAGAAGATCTTATCAACTTTTTTAGGGAAGCTTTATAAGCATTTATATCCCCTATTTTAATTTAGTGTCATGTTATATTTCTCTTAGTAGGGATGCATTGTGCGTGTAAAATCTGACATCACTTGTGCGTTTAAAAGATAAAATTGTGTACTTGTCGTGCATATGAGAAATGGAATAAAAAAGGAGTTTTAAGGATCATCTGAAACATGATGAGGCATTCAACTTAGAGGGTGTTTGGCTAAGCTTATAAGCTCCTCTAAACATCTTATAAGATGTTTTAAAACTTATAAACTCTATAAATTTGTTTGGTAAATTTATAAAAAAAAAACAGCTTATAAGACTAAAAAATAAACTGTTTGGATCTTATAAGTTGTTTTTAAAAAAGTAACCCACCCCCACTTTTTTTTAAACATCTTATAAGATGTTATATCTTATAAGCTCTTAAAACATCTTATAAGATGTAAGAGCTTATAAGATGTTTTGAATAAGCTTAGTCAAACACCCTCTTAAACAAGAGAGATCAAGATTGCTATTCAGATGTCTTGGGAGTTCGAATAAGGCATAATCATAATTATTCGTCTATGAATTGTGCATGATGATTTTCAAATAGATCCACCACACATACAATTGCGATTAGCCCGAGTCAAGTTTCAATAGCTTCTCAGAATAAAAGAAAATGACCTTGTTAAGTATCTCTATCAGCATATTTGGTCGATAATAGCATTATTTGAAAATCTAGGTCTAAATTCTTGATCAAGAATGTGGAAGAATAGACTCGAGTTGACCAGAGGTAGTGCTCAGTTTTGTGTTGAATTTCTATTCGAAATTACTACTGTGTTTGAACTTAATTCTATTGTTAATAAGTTGAAAGGTAGACTTTTATCGAGTCTGAATATAACATAGATCGAGTAGTTTGCTATTTTCCACACTATTTTCCATTTCTTAGTTTGACAAAACTTTCAGAAGTTACTATAAACCTTTTCAGGTCATCAATGGAGCCTGTGACTCGTGTAAATCCATTTACACAAACGATTGTAATTATACCAGACAACATTTCCAGCAAACATCACACAAAATTTCCAATCAAATCATTTTTTGTCTGAGTCGACGAAGAGATCGTGGTTATTGTTCATCTACATCTATCCCAAAGACCCAGAGTCATCTGTTAATTTTGTTGAATTAATTTCATTAGTATAACTCTAACGATAACATTTAGACAAACTCTTTTGTTTTCAACTAGGATTCTTGCTAAAGAAAGAGAGTTCGAAATAAAATAGGAACAATTATTATTTTGTGTTTAAGAACTTCAAACTTGTTGTTTTTTCAATTATTTGGAAAAAAAAAACTTTAAATAAAATTTCGAATAATACAGTATGCAAAATGAGAAAAGGAGTGACAGCAGAATCAGATAAATGATTAAAAGTGGTGTAGGCATCAAAATGGACAGTATAGTGACAGAGGTTTTCAAATACCATTTTAATCTTGCAAGATAACTAGCTTTACTAAACTAACGATTTCTCGTCAAGGGACGACGGTTAACTCTCTTTCTTCCTTCTACAATTCACCAATATTACCAAATCCATTAAGATTAATCATCTATCTTTTCACTAGTAATCTAATTGTAAAACATTAACAGCAAAAGGTCACTGAAGCAAATAAATGTGAAGCAGCATTCCAGCAGAATTATCACCAAATACATTAACTTTTAGTATATATATCAGATTCCTTGATATGTAACTGAGAGAAGACCTTTATTGAAGTAACAAGAAGACCCAAGCCGCGAAAAAGAGAATAGAAGAGGAGTTCACTTAACTTACGTTGTCAAATATTGAAGAGTTTCAAAATCTAATGTAGGTGCCTCCTCTCAAACTGCGATTCATGACAATGAGGGTCGAGCCAGTCTCTAGGAGAACTCTTGGATGCAGTCCCGGTCATTTTTCCACTACCCACAAGCTCCTTTAAGTTATCCACCTTATTCTCACGCCCAGTTCCGCTGTATCGTTTATCTGCTTCTTTAAGTTTGTGCTTAAATTTCTGTTTGCGGTTTGAAGAGTTCTGCTCTTGCTGTTTTGCTTGAGATGGAGGAGCTCCGTGGGGCCCAAGATATATGTTCTCTTCTTTTCCAGCCTGCCAAAAGATTTTTCAAACCATTTCAACCAGATGAACTATAATATACTGACAGGGTGTTTGGTGAGGAGCTTATAAAACAGCTTATAAGTTGTTTGAGAGATTATAAGCTTTTACCAAGTGTGATAAACTTTGGTAAAACAGCTAATAAGCTGTCAAGAGCTTATTATAAGCTCCTAAAAAATAAGAGGCAAAACCCAATTTTTTTTAAAAAAGCTTATAAGATAGAGAGCTATAAGCTCCAAAGCATATAAATTTTTTGATAATTAAAAAAAAGGAGATTGTATTACCTGAACTTCGGACGGCTTAGAATTGGCTACCTTTGGAGCCTCAGTTTTATTTTGATCAGGGTCTTCAATTCCCAAGCTCGGAATTACAAATCCATCAGTGTCTTGAATAAGGCATTAAAATTATCAAAATGTCAGTATAAAGAGAACCTCAAATTTTGCATTTGAATAAAGACTGAAATCCACCACATTATGTGGCGTACCATGTTATACAGATTCAAAGACTGTAAGCAACCAACACTAGATATTACTTTAGTTAGTTATATGCAGATCATAAGAATTTACTAAGTATCATGAGCAAGAATGTATTTCATTGTAGCCATTGGAGGATAATGAACAGGGGATTTATAACTGCAAAAAGTTGATCTACATTATTTAGCTTGAACGAATCTCTCGTCGTGAGAACGAGCACTTCGACAATATGCCGGAAACATTTATAATGAAGGATTAAAACATCAAATTAAGTACATCTAACTTCACATCCATTGAGTTGATAAACGAGAGCAAATCAAATCCAGGAGGATGACGACTCAGTAACAGAACATTCAGACACAATACAACAGGATTTTAGAGCAAATCAAATCCAGGAGGATGACGACTCAGTAACAGAATTCAGACACAATACAAAAGGATTTTTAGTTGCATTTGTCATATGCTGAGAGACTTATTGAGTTTACCGATCGTTTTCGTATAATGTCTGATATACTTACGTGTTATCTTTTTGCATTTCTTTTGGTTGTTTAAAGATTCTCTATCAACAGAATCGCTTAATTTATTACCGAGCAATCTTCCATAGACACATACGTTTAGAGAATCATAACTAATAAGGTCTTTTGTTTGCAGCGTAAATTTCCTCTGCATTCATCACATTTGCAGAAGAACCCTTCAATGTATATAATATATCATAAACTTTTCTTCACAAAAAATGAGAAAAAGATGCTTCTGAATGAGCTGAAGGAAAATAGTAAGAAGCAGCACAGCTTCAGGCTGCTTTAGTCTTCTCACACGTCATTAAGCAACAAGCAAAACTTAACCAGCAGTTCGAGCCCTTAAAAAACCCTCAAACTATTTTCTCTATATCATCATCACGACATAACGACAAAGTGATGAATTTTAAATAAATTACCAAAAAAAGAGGAGCTTTAAGTAGCATTTTCAATTTCCATTTACACATATTACTCTTAACACCAAAAGCCTCATCAACTTAGTAACACCAAATAAGGAAAGAGCATAACATTCTTCGTGTGATAATTAATTCTTCAGGAATTCACTTCAGGAGGCTCAAAGTAAGTTGTCAAGTATAATGTTAACAAATTTACTGATTGAATCATACATATAGGGCTGAAAGTCGAACCAAACTACTCGATACTCGACTCGAGATCATTAGCTAAAATTTCGTTTGAACTCGGTTTGTTAACCTATCAAACCAAGCTTAGATCAATCTTTTGCGTGTTCGATAAGTTAAAGTTCGGCTCGAGCTCGACTAGTAAAAAATAACTAATGATGTGCAAAAAGATCAATCTACTCAAGCTCTATGCTCAATTAACAAACAAACCAACTTCAAACACAAATTTTGAAGCTCGAAAATAATTCAAACAATCGTGAACATCAACTTGCTCGACTCGACTCAACTCGTTTACAGCCAGAACAAAAGTGCCCAATCTCCTAAATCACATAATCTAAAAAAAAAATACGCAAGCTGCAAATCAATTTTCATATCAAACAGAAATAAACTACAAAAATACATTAATTTTCTCATAAATAGAAAAAATTAGGTTTTACTATTACCCCACTCATCGTCTTCCATGGAAGCAGTGGTTTGCACTGGGGAAGGATCCATGTGATGCTGCTGATCATGGACTCCACCTCAATCAAAACGACACCGTATCACAGCGTCGCCTCTGTCCAGGCTGAGACAAAGTTCAGAGCTTTAGGACGATAAATATATACAAACTTTTGAATCGAATCGAATCTTTGATTTGAGATTTGGATTGAAAAAAATACATAAATAAATAAACAAAAACCCTAACCCTAGAAAAATCTATTCATTTCTTCTGCCAAATTTGATTATAAACGTGGCGACTCGAATGCGCTTATCTGCTTAAATGACGAAGATGCCCTTCTCACCAATTTGAATTTGTGAAACAGTCACCTTTTGCTTTGTTCACACCGTATGTCGCATACTTCAAATTCAACATACTTCAAATTTTGTCTCGAGTAGGGTATCCAAAAATTTTCTTTCCTTTTTATTTTCAAACACTTCAATCCCGAATACAGCATCCAAGAGTATCTGTGATAGATACAAATACAATACTGCATTTAATCATTTGTAGGATAAACCGTGCATCATAAGTTATACCTTACACAGAAAAAGATATCCATTCCTTCCAAAAGAATGAGTCTAGTTTGCACACATGTACGGTTGTGTGAGTTATATTGTATCTTCTTTTTTGTTAAAAAAACTTTGGATAGGATTTAGGGACAGAGCCAGCATTTCCATTAAGGGGAAAAGAGATCGAACTGTAAAAAAATATAAATATTTTAATATTTACTTTTACGTACATTTTTTCAGTGTAATCTTTTTTCTTAAGATATTATTGAAGCACAATTGAAATGCAAAAACTGTATCTAGTATTAGTAGAATCACAATATGTCATAATTATATAAATGTTCTAAAAAAAATATAAACATTCTTACATTTATTTAGCACATACTTTTTCCAGTGCAATTCTTTTTTTTTTTTTAGACAATTAATTATTGAAGCACAATTAAAATGCAAAAAATGTGCCTAACAAAACCATAATGTCATAATTAAGTAATCTATCATACTATTAGATATAACTCATATGGCAAGCATTGTCCTATTTTACTTGTCAAAGTTCAATTAAATGCAACTAGGGTACTATTATATTAGATGCATGTAATGTGTGTTCATTTTGGAGTTTAAAATGACATATTTTAGTCTGTTGCCAAGTTAAAATATTTTATATGAATATTATAAATACCCATGAATAGTCAATTACATTAAAGGATGGTAGTTAAAATATAATAAAAGAACTACATATATTGCAAATTCTAATCATACTATTTCTCAAATTATAGATTATTTGTTACTTTATCTCTTTACTATGAAAAAAAAAAGCACCTCAATTGGAACGAAAAAAATGGCATTTTGCAAGTGAAAAACATTATAGATTCTTCATCCCACTTATTACCTATATACATGGTTTTCCTTAGACTCCCAGATTTTTCTCTTCAAATTTACATATCCATCAATTTTTTTTATTGAAAAACAACACCCATGTTACACACCACCACACACCTTTCTTTATTTTATTTTTCTTATTAGCACATATATAATACATTTCACTGCCAATTAATCTACTTGTTGAAATTCCTAAATCAAAGAAAAATCTTAACTAGAATTTAAAGTAATACCTATGAAATATGTAGCAAAAATATCAACATCAAATTTCAAACATTTGTATTCAAAAAATACATTACCTTCTTAAGGTTTGAAATGAGAAAATTACCCAATTTTGAGAGTAAAGGTTATAAGAAAAAAAAGTTAAAGAAAATTTCTTATTAAAAAAAAATGCTAAGGAAACCTACCCAATTTTGATAATGAACTTTAAACAATCATGGGGTATATGCAAAAATTTACTACATTCTAACTTTGAGAGTTGGGCCGAATAAGTAGCCTACTGGACTTCAAAAGTGGGTCAATTATTTTACTATATTGTGTACTCTTAAGCTAATTTTTTGTAATTTTCGAAGTACTTTTTTTTTATTATTTATTTGGAGGGGTGGGTGTGGCAAAGCTTTGGAAAATTTTACACATACAAGTTGTAATAAATAATTGAGGTCGGGGTGGTGCCCTCCAGCCACTCCCTCCCTCCATCCCTATTGGCTACGATCATCTATCACAGGACAGGACAGGTCATGCCTCCAAAATCAAAAATTGCTTACAACAGTATTTACAGGTTGCCCCACCACTACAAGAAAATTTATTATTGACAATGAAAATATATGCTCTAGTTTGAAGTCGTGATCTATAGCAATCTAAATTCACGATTAATTTGGTCATGGTAGATGTCTCATATTACCACGTTAATGTCAACCGTGGTGAAAAAGAATGATAAGTATTTAAGCTCCAACAAGCCGAGGTGGAAGAAATACTAATCTACCACTTTTGTACATGGTTGAAAAGTCATGGATTTTGTAATGAACTAAACATTGACAATAACTATAAGTCATGGGCAATATTTTGACTATGCTTGTAGATACCACGACTAAAGCTGAGGTGAAGCCGTGGTCATTGACTATGACAAATGGACTTTTCACCCTGGCTAAGTGACATAAGCAAAAATCAATTTTTTTGCATTGCACCAACAACGCTTTTACATTGGTAAAGAGAATCGAACTTATAACATTACGGATGTTTGGGGCTCGCTGTGGAATGAGCTAGTGGTGCTGCATATGAAGTTTCTGATTCATATTTTAACTAAAAATGGCTCGTTTCTTACCACTTGAGCCAACATATGTTGGCGTGAGTTATTATATCAGAGTTATTAAAAAGTAATAATTAACGATTTGGATTTAATATTTAATTTTATATTGCACATCACAATTAGAATTTAGCTGGATAATATTTGAAAAGCCCATGACTCAATGTTCTGAAATGATCTACACGTTCATGTGTATGTAATGGTGAACTCCCTCATATGCGTAATGGTGGGCCCCGAACATGAATGCAAATAACATGTCCCACTCAATGTTAATTGTCCTGAAAACCCAATGTTGCTCCTATATTTGGAGTTCTCAACAATAGTTATAAAAGGGTAACTAGATACACTTCTACGTAAGACAATAATTACTAAAAACACCTCGAAATTTGCAAATATTAAACTAATTTCGCTTGCAGTAAAAGCATATTACAATCTCATCCCTTATCTAGTCAGTAAATGAATATATAACAATTCCACCCCTCATTGTTTGCATTTTCAAGAATTGATGGGGGTTATCTTGGTAATTTGCAAAAGTTCATGGTTTAATGGTAAAATATGAAGGGGTGTGCCTGTAATTTTTCCTGGCATGTACTAAACCTAGGATCGGGAAAATGACTTCCAACTCATTCCAGGGATGTTTGTTGACTTGCATGATCATTTGTTTTTCCTTTTCGTTTTTTTTAATGATTTTGGTGTGTTATTGGTTTAGAGTATCGGTGCGCAAGATACCTACCTCCTGAATTTGGTATAATATTGTGCAAGCATATTTAAATGATGTGCATTGTAACTCCATCTTCCTTATGTTTAACTTCATTGGTCGTACTATAATTTATTATACATGAATAATTATAATTATAACAAAAATGGTTAAGAATCACTCTTATTAAAATGAGATTTTCTATTGCCTTTTTTTTATAGCATTTCCTATTGTAATGCACATATGAGGGACACATGTGCAATTGTCAGATAAGAATTAGAAAGGTTGTTATATGTCTTACAATAAGAGATATAACGATAAAAAAATAACAATGGAAGATGTTGTGCTAGTGGTGCAGTTAGATGATTTACTTGCTAGATATTATCAATTTTGAAGGAAAGTTTTAAGTTTGACTAGTTCATTTTATACCTTTGGATGCAGATTATTTAGATTTTTTATTCTTCCTATTTTGTTCTTGCATCAAATAGCGTTTAATGCACTAACTCAATTGGATCCGACATGTCTTAAAATCACCCGATTTTGAAATACTTTTCGACTCATTAATGATATTGAAGGAGTGGGTAAGTGGGGTTGAAGGGTTTTTTTAAAAGACAAATGAGACCCTAATCTATATGTTGTTTCAACTTTTGGTTAGAAATTTTTAGTGTATTAAATATACAAAAGTTTTGTTGCAACTTGTATCAAAAACATTTTGTAATGCCAACAATTGTTTTTTTATTGGACATTGACTAATCAAAGTTAATAGTTCAACACTAAGTCACTAACAAAAGTAGTTCTGCAAGATTAGTTATTTTAATTGTGGACGGTCGATCTTCCACTTGAATAGTCACTTTTGCTAACTTTTTGTGAATTCGATTGCGTCATTGGTGATGTTATGATAATGAAACTAATGGCTTATCAAAAAAAAAAAAGATAATGGAATTAATGCTTCTGTTCATCGTTCATATTGTCCTAATATATATGGTTGAAATAAATTGTTGAACCCAAAGATCAGTTGGTCTAATGATATCTATCTATTTTATGTGAGAGGTTCTTAGTTCGAATTAAATCTACCATAAGTTGTAGTTTTTCCTCCTTTATAGAATTAGATAGAATCTTTATTGCTCAAAATTATAACTATCAACAGAGTTTGTCGGGCTAGATATATATGGTATCCACTTCTCCTTGAATTAAAGAAAATAAATTGTTGAAAGTGAGTGAAGCTCTTTTTTTTTTTTTTACTTCTAGTAATTTTAAGTGGGGAAGAGATGACCAGTTCGTCAACTCTTCTTGGAGGTGATTACGATTTACGAGAGTACTTTCATACTGAGTAATGTTTATATTGAGTTATCTCCATATTCGTTGGAGTAGCAGTCATTTCGATCCAAACAGAGTACCAAATGGTTTGAATTTTATTTCTATTTTACGGGATTATGCAGAGACGGGGCGGGGGACTGGTGGTGGCCCTTGCCCTACCCTTCTTAATTTTGAAAAATAAAAAAAATTACCCAACAATTGCGTTATTCAAAGTATAAAAATATTAAAGTTTGCTCTAATTTTATGTGTTCGCCTCCAGAACCAAAAATCCCAACATCGAAATTATTAGGTTTGAATGCAGGATTTTGTATAGTTCAAGCCTCTTTCACTTCAATAATTTGCTTACGAAGTTGAGTTCTCTCCGAATTCTAGGATTTGAACCTTGTCATATGCGTAGAAAAAGCATCGACTTAACAGTTACCACCATTGATCTACCTAGGGGTGTTCGTGGTGCGGTTTTGGTTTTTTTTAACTAATTTGAAACCGAATAGGCAAGTGCGGTTTTTTAGTAGAGAAATCTCAAATTGTCATTTTGAAAAATAAAACCAAGGGTGCGGTTTTGGGCGGTTTGGTGCGGTTCGGTGCGGTTTACGCTTTTTATCTAGCTAAAAAAATATTTCAGGATATTTGCCTAAAAGTGTCATTTTTTAAACATTACCTAACTAAATCTAATAATAATAATTCACATACATAAAAATTATGCTTAACAAACAATATTTATTCAAAAATTACGTAACATAATCAAAGTTTCGCAAAAACTTAAAATATTGGACTAAGTCGTCCTACTAAATAGTCCATACATAATAATGAAATAGCCTACAAGGCTTAAACGAAAACAATATGAAAGTTGGTCCACAAGGCTAAAACAAAATAAGAGAAGTACAAATTTTTCGGTACTTTTAACTTACAAAACAACCTATTAATCTATTAAAAGTTTAGCCAAGTGATAAAATTCTTGCACACAACTTCAACTTCAACAATGAAGTGCATCGAAGATGATAGCCAATTAAACTCATACTTCTCTTCTTAAAAGCCTGTAAATTAATAAACTTGATTAGAAAGTGAGCTAAACAATAATAAAGTAATTGTAGTAAAATGTTTTAGGCTGTAATGCAAAATTATGATCACCTTCATTCTAAAACAACAATATCCATGCAATATTATTATATCTCTTGGTATATGATTAGCACCCAAATAGTTTATCATACCCTACAAAAAGATATGAACATGTTAATTTAAGAAAATATGGACACGCATCTTGTGTGAACACTTCAATAATGGTTATATATTTTTTATTGGTCCATATTAGATAAAAACTCATTCTATTTAATTATTTATTTAATCTATCATGCATTTAGGGTTTAGGGTTTAGAGTTCATGGTTTAGGGGTTAGAGTTTAGGGTTTAGGGCTTAAGGTATCAATCTATAGAGGTGTTCATCAGTTCGGTTCATGTTATTTGATATATCTAATCTAGTACTACTTTAATCCTAATTCAAAATAAATAATTAGTTATAGCAAATGAAATTTAATTCTCAATATCAATTTCAATATGATTAAATAACAAATTCATAATTTTCATGTAAAATAATAAATAAACGCATAGAAAATAAAACTTAATATGTATATAAATATACATATGTATAAATATAATTTTATATATATATATATATAAAAAAAAATAATGGCGGTTTTGCGGTTCGGTTTGGTGCGGTTTTGGTCCAAAATCATAACCAAACCAATTTTGCTGTGCGGTTTTTGTTTAAAATCGAAACCACGGTTTGCACAACAATTTGACGAAAACGGTTCGATGTAGTTCGGTGCGGGCGGTTCGGGCGATTTTAGAAAATTGTTGCCCAGTCCTAGATCTACCACGTATTGCTAAGTGGAGCACTCACTAAATATAAAAATATTATCAAGAAAATAGCTCGAGGGCATTAACGTGTCTTAAAAATTGGTCTGACCAATGACCAATTAACATTACTATATGCGAAGATAATTTCCACTTATCAATCCATTTAAGAATCCAACAGGCTTGATTATATTTCTCCGACAGAGTTACATAAATTATATCTAACTCAAATATGAATATATATATATACACACACACATATATAAGCATTTACTCAGTTAGAAATCTGAAAGTGTGTTGTTTCCTTTTAAGTAAAAGAAAATTACAATACTAAAGAATCTACTACTGCTGCCATTAATATATATATGACTTGCATGGTAATAGTTAAGTGTAATTTGGTAGATGGCAAAATAAATTTGGATAATTATGAAATTAATATATTGTTGCCCGTTATTAACATTATCTCATTGGCCGGTCGGCCCATAATTTTTTTGGTGCACAACCTATTATGTAAAATATAAATACTCATTGATTAGGGTTAATTATTCATAACTTAATCACTTCACAAAAATTCTAATTATTGCTTTTTCAGAAAAATTTTAATCTATTTTGAGTCAGATCGAACACCAACATTTTGTTGGAAATAAGCTTTAAAATTTCTTCAATTTACATTTTATTTCCAACAAATAATAATTTTTAAAATCTCACAATTAGTGTGCCTATTTACTTATAATTTATTTTAGACTTATGGCCTCATTATCATCTTATTTATGTGATATTTGACCACATTATTTTATCATTAGTGGGCCTAATTATTATTTGGTTTTATTGTGATTTTATGATGGTTTTTAGTGGTCCATTAATATCTTTGAAATGGTCAAATTTTAGTTCTCTATATAAGGGGCCATGGTCTTAATTGTTTGTTGGCACATTGAGAGTGTGAGGTATTTTACATAGAGATTGTGATATTATTTTATACTCCCTACAAGAGTGTTTTGACAATGTGACTAAAGGATTGGTTCCTCGTCTCCTTGTGGTCGTGCACATAGGATGAGACACCGCTGTGAGCTAATGGGGTTTTATCTTGGAGTCGTGATCAGCTATCAGAACCTGCACGTAGGGAGGCAATCATGGCTTTAGGACAGCGTCATGTGGCGTGACTCTCCATCGGTGCAGTATCTTATTTTATGTTTTATGTTGTTTAATATGTATTATTCCATAATTTATAATTATCATATCATGATCTGTAAATAATATATTTATAATGATTTGAGTTATTTGTATTGGTTTAAACACAAATCACAATATTCACAACAATCTAAAGCCATGATCGTGATTTGTGTTTAAGCAAGAACAATATTGAGATTTATGATTTAATATGTCTCCATTTTTGGTTGTTTGCATGTGAATTCCATTAATCGAGTGATGAATTCATTGGGATATAACATGTACCCTAATTAATCAAAACTGTTCGGCTACTTGTTGATTTGTGTTATGATCGAGCTATTCAACTCCAGAAAATGGTATGGCTTTCTCCAAATGATACTATGAAATTTCTTACAGAAATTAAAAAAAAAAAAAAGGTACGTACATTGCATAATTCTATTCGTATATGATCAAAATGAACTATATTTCTGACTAAGTCCCATATGCTTAATGTAATTAGTGAATGCATGCATAAATTCTTACTGGTGCATATGAGCAATTTTAAGGTTTTGGTCTAGCGGACATGAGCATGTGATAATTATCCATTAAGATGTAACAATTTGTTATTTGTTTCATGAGGTGCTAGTTTGAGGATGCTTTATAAGCTATATATATACATGTTTCTTGAAACATTCTGGAGGTTTAGCAAGTTAAGTGTTATGTATATATCGGTAAGTTTATAAAATAAATAATAATGTAGTTTAATAAGAAACCAATATTCCATTTAGTGTGCGAATTTTATCATTGTAAATGAAATTGTTTATTTGATTACTAGTCATGATTATATTTATGATTATATATGTTATGTGAAATGCTAGAAATTATTAAATTAGGCTATTGCACGAGACCATGTGTTTTTAGAGTCCTCTATTTTCTTAGGCCAACGGTAATTAGGAGATTATGCTATTGTACAAAAAGATTTCTCATAAAGCCCATTATGTTTTATCAAGAGTTAATCACATATTAAAACCTAAGTATTATATGTAATGTAATTGAATTCATTAATGTAGATTAACGTTTTGCATTTGTGTATTGTTATTTTGCACACATATAATTAAAAAAAAAAAAAAAAAAACATCCGCTTAGTTTGCAAGTTGTGAAACTAATATGTCCAACGGCTAGTTTGTGCAAGTCATGAATTAATGAATTTATTTGCTATCATTGGGTTGGTGGTTACATAAGGTTATACTAAATGTCTTTAAGAAGGCAAAAGGTCACTTGAGTTTCTAGGGGTGGACATCTGATTATATTTTACAAAGTGCTAAACTAAATAATTTTACCGTTTCTAACGGCTAGACTTAAGATGTTATGAATTAGCTATATATAATGGTAAATATTGATAAATTCATTGCATTGATATTATCGTTTGGAGGTTACACCAATAAGTGTTTGAGAAGGTAATGGACATGTTATTAAATTTCAGGTATGAATATATGATTTTATTAGAGAGTTACAAATGTTTAATTGCATAGCACTAAAAGTCACCAACGGTTCAATTAGCTAATGTAAATTGTAAAAGTTGTTTTCACTATTATGCATAAAATTAAAGAAGTTAATGAGTCATTTGTCTAAAGGCCAATTAAGTACAAGGTTAGACTTCCTTTTTCTAGTGCAAGGACTAGTGATATATTGCATCTGTTATATATGCAAGGTATTTATCAATATGTGTAGTAGAGTATATTTAAAGTTAAAATTTCAAAATTCCATAGGAATTATCATATTCATAAACATAAAGAAAAGAATGTATTGTCTTAAATTTGTTTTCAATTTTCCTTAAGGCCTATACACAACATCAGTTAGAAAGTGTACTTAATGTATGCCTTATAGGACTTTATATGTGCCTAATAGGAGTAATGTAAATTTAAAAGTGAAATTATACTTGATATATAATTATGGATGTGATATTTGAATTATGGTTTATTTCAAAATAACATGTGGCAAATAGATAGTTAAAATTCTACGTGTGGGGTCAGATTCATGTGCCCCATGTGATATGATTAAGAGATATATATCTATAAGTTCAATTATGCATGATAAAATGTGGGGGTTGACATTGTTTAAATAGAAATGGATAATTATGTTAAAATGAAAATATCTTTTACATAGTGATATAATTTAATTTTATTTGAAATGTGTCTCATGGAATATTAATATCTTTTCTTAGTTACATGCAGTTTAACTATGACAAGATTGTGAAATGTGGGGGTTTATATTGATTTTATTTAATATGAAAATTTTGCGATAAGTTGTATTCGCAAGTTTTATTAAGTGCACGATATATATTTTCAAAGAAAATGGAGAGAAAATCTTAAAGTTTTATTTCATGATACATTAGAAGTATGGGGCTGATTTTATTCCAAAATACTTTATGAGATTAATTTTGTTTGTGGATTGAAAAGAAAATTATCATTATAGTGCTATAAAACGTGTCTTATGAAATTATTAATATTTAATTTTATTAACTTGCTGATAGACTATGAAAATTGTTTGTGAAATTTGAAAGTTAAAAGTGAAGCTAAGATTTGAAAAGTTTAAAGTAACATATCATGTCCTTGAGTGACTTGTATTTGGAAATGAAAGAAAACATTTATGATATTGAAGAATAGAGATTGAAAAGTTTTTTGACATTTCGAGATGAGTAAAATTATCATATATAAATTCAATTGAAAATAATAATTCGATTTGTGGAGTTGTTTATAACATGCATGTTTTTGTGAATGAAGAAATGAAAACAAGAGGCATATATAGTATTTTATTCCATAAGATGGAATTTGCCTCGAGGGACTAGCGCAGAGGCTAGATCCTTTATCATCGATGGGGATGGGCTAAGTCCATAAGGGAATCACCTCCGGGAGTAACCCAACCTTTGTGATTGGAGACCCCATGAAGAAGGTTCAATGGGTAGGAACAACCTGTAATGCGTGATTCATAAGCACTATTTTGAGGAGAGTATACATCGAGATGCCTCCTTCCCAATCCCTAAGGTGAAGTGCTGTAAAAAGTGTGATGTTAGGATGGGCTTTTGACCCTTAATGAGACCAAGGCGGGAAATCCGCGGGGTAGAGGTCACACGTACCCTTGGGAGGTTTCACCTAAGTGAGAGTCGCCCTGATGGCCGGGGCTATGGGTTTGGGCTGACCCTAGAGACCTCACGAGAATCAAGATCAGAGCGCATGGCCGTTAACGCGCTAACCCGCTATAACCATGTCCTAAAGTCTATATCGTGTGTGTGGTAATTGAAGTTTGGTCAAGGGACCTAATTCCAGGCCTAGTCCATTATGGCTCCCTCAAATGGAGATTACTATCACTAAGTATAGGTTCAAGCCCGGAAGGCACCTATACCGATTGCATGATATAAAGTTGCCACCATTTTACTAGATTTATTAAATTTCAGAAATTTTAAATCTTGTGGGGGATTGTTGGAAATAAGCTTTAAAATTTCTTCAATTTACATTTTATTTCCAACAAATAATAATTTTTTAAATCTCACAATTAGTGTGCCTATTTACTTATAATTTATTTTAGACTTATGGCCTCATTATCATCTTATTTATGTGATATTTGACCACATTATTTTATCATTAGTGGGCCTAATTATTATTTGGTTTTATTGTGATTTTATGATGGTTTTTAGTGGTCCATTAATATCTTTGAAATGGTCAAATTTTAGTTCTCTATATAAGGGGCCATGGTCTTAATTGTTTGTTGGCACATTGAGAGTGTGAGGTATTTTACATAGAGATTGTGATATTATTTTATACTCCCTACAAGAGTGTTTTGGCAACGTGACTAAAGGATTGGTTCCTCGTCTCCTTGTGGTCGTGCACATAGGATGAGACACCGCTGTGAGCTAATGGGGTTTTATCTTGGAGTCGTGATCAGCTATCAGAACCTGCACGTAGGGAGGCAATCATGGCTTTAGGACAGCGTCATGTGGCGTGACTCTCCATCGGTGCAGTATCTTATTTTATGTTTTATGTTGTTTAATATGTATTATTCCATAATTTATAATTATCATATCATGATCTGTAAATAATATATTTATAATGATTTGAGTTATTTGTATTGGTTTAAACACAAATCACAATATTTACAACACATTTCGCACTTTTTCCCAACATACTTATCCCCAAGTACGCAATTTTAATTTCGAAACTATTTTGATTCCTCATCAATATTCAAAAGTCAACTCCTAACAAGCACTATGAAGTATGAACCAATGTTTTTAAAAAGGTGAATGCACGGGAAGAGGCGTCCAATGTCTCTTTGGACGGGGCAATATGCCTGTGAAATCTAATGTCTTCTATTTTAATGGATTTTTAGTAAGGTTGAAAAATGATATATGATATAGTAAAATAAGAGATAAAGCCCAATAGGAGCTGAATAAGGAACTCAGGCCCAATAGAGGCCCAGAAACAGAATTGCTAGATTAGGTCCGCGCTAAGTAATAGTATCGGGTCGGGTCATTCCTTGACCTGACCCCACACATACGAGTCATCCACCGTCCATTAGTGTCACCTGTTAGCATCCTATGAATGCCCAACGACCATTGGTACAGAACGTGCACTATAAATACCCCCTCATAACATTTATTGAGGGTTGAAATTTCTAGAATATTCTCTCAAAAGTTAGCCTTGTATGTTCATTAGTAACGAGTCTATAGACTGAGAAGTACGTTCCTTTACACTTACAAATTTGGAGACTAGATTCGTTCACCGAGTACGACCCTGTATACAATAACCACTATAAAACTACGTTGACTTGATCCTAATTAGATACGTAGATAGCTTAATTATTATTGAGTGCAGCCATAATTCTTCATCATCATACCCGTGGAGCGAGTCGAGTCACTCCAGACTGAGAAAAAGATTAAGTGAAATTATATTGACCATAATTTGGGTTAAATCAATATAATTTGCCAAAAAAAAATAGAATAAAAGGAAAAGGATTAAGTGAAAAAGAAAAAGCATAAAAGACATTCATATGTAATAGAATGTCAATAACTTATTATTAAAAGAAAAGGATAATGGCATACACCCCCTTAATTATGAGGTGATGTGCACTTTGCACCCTAACTTATTGAAATGTGCACTTTGCCCTCTCACTTATCATAAAATGTGCACTTCACCCCCTCGGGCAGCTCGAGCAGGGGCAAAGTGCTACCAAACACATAAGTGAGGGTGCAAAATGCTACAAAAACACATAAGTCAGGGGCCAAAGTGTTACAAAACACATAAGTCAGGGGGCAAAAGTCCAATTTTTATGATAAGTGTGGTACCCGAATCTGCCCAAACTGCCCGAGGGGGTGAAGTGCACATTTTATGATAAGTGAGGGGACAAAATGCACATTTCAATAAGTTTGGGGCAAAGTGCACATCACCCCATAACTGAGGAGGTTGTTTGCTATTATCCCTAAAAGAAAAGGCCAAAAAAAACCCAAAATTGTTTGTTTTGAGTTATGATCATTTACTTAACCACCACGCCCCCCAACCCCCCATCCCCAAAAAAAAAAGAGAAAATGTTATGATCATTGCGTTCCTATTTATTAAAGATTAACTAATGATAGCAAAATTATTTTACAAACAGCAAAACACTGCTCAGATCAAATGAAACTGCGGTATGCTTAGGTCTATGTCCTTGACAAACATGCAATCAAGTTTGGGTGATTTCTTTGGATTTATGCAGTCTAAATCTCCATATACATCTACATTCTGAATTTTACTTGCAACATATTATTCTAATGATGTACATTTTAATAAGAACTTAAACCCAAAATCCTAAAATAACCCATTAAGACCAAGATCGAAGAGCCCCATTACCAACAAGCAAAAAAGAGACAGAAAAAACGACGAGCAAAATAAGATGAAGTAAACGAAAAGTACCACTTTTTTTTCATTTTTTAAGGTGCAATCTTAAAAAAGAAAAGAAAAAGAAACTCTATTATCAATTCACGGCATTGTCAAAATAATACTTAGCCAGCGACTGTCATGCATCGCGAACGGGGATTAGTCGACGAAAGCTGGCCCGAACACCCCGTGGGTAAACCAAAAAAAATAAAAGTCAAACTCATACTCTACACAAAACATATATGTATATATATATATATATTTAAAGAAAGCAAAATATCTATACGGAAAAGTAGATTATCGTTCTACACACATATTTGAAATATGCTAAAATCCCCAATCAACATTATCTACCCGGCCTCCCACTACCAGCACCCGACCCGTGTCCGACATGGTAGCCCGACCCTACCTTGCCGGGCACACTACCCGCCATCTGCCCGTACCCATACCCGGGTCCACCTTGATGACCCATCATATTCATACTATACATCCCATCATAACCACTCCCACCATCACCCCCCATACTCACCCCTCCGCCATTCCCTCCGCCTCCGCCTCCGCCGCCGCTCTCCTTCTCACCTCTCCCCGCCATGGCGCTCTTCTCCCCCTCCAAATCCCTAAACCTCTGCAAGTACACTTTGAGCGGCTCCACGTACTCCTCGAATCCGAGGGTCGTCATCGCCCACAGCAAATCGTCGCCGTTGATTGTCTTCCTTTTCTCGCGCTGACACTTGTCGGAAGCCTCGCCGGTGA
Organism: Buddleja alternifolia; assembly: GCA_019426215.1. Classification (NCBI taxonomy): domain Eukaryota; kingdom Viridiplantae; phylum Streptophyta; class Magnoliopsida; order Lamiales; family Scrophulariaceae; genus Buddleja; species Buddleja alternifolia. Next base: position 25,797,724 of record CM033407.1, read on the forward strand.
CAAAGCTGATGAACTCGGATACGCACTCCTGCACCGTTTCTTTCGCGTCTTTCGATATCTTGGCGTTCGCCGGTAAGGCCTTTTTCATGATCCTGCTCACGTTGGCGATCGGGAGGAACCTGTCCTGCTCTCGCGGAGAGATTTCGCGGTGTCCGCCGGAATCGTTATCGGAATCCGCCATTTTCGCCGGAAAATTGGGGAATTTTGTATGTATATATCAGGGGAGAGAAAAACAGAGGATCGAAATATGATTTTCGGAGTACAATTTTCTGATAAAATCAGTGCCAATATTACAGTTGTCAACTGTACAACAAGAATATTTACAGCTTTTTTCAGTACGAAATTGATTGGGGGAAAAGGTACGAAATCAGTACGAATATTACAATTTCGAAATAAAATTCTAGGTTTTTTTCAGTGGAAATTCGAAGAAAAATTAGCGAAAATTTTGAAATTAAAAACTTGAAGCTCAAGATATCTGAATTTTACACTCGCGAATTCAGATAAACAAAAAATTAACTGAATGAAGAAATTAACTGCACCTGAAAAGTGAATTAAGAGAATTAACTGAAAATCCAAAGGTTACAGAAAATCAGAAAAAGAAAATTCACAAAATTCTAGGTCAAATTTTGCGTTTTCGATTGCCAAGGAAGTAGAGATTAAAGAAGTAAAAAAGAAAAATCTGAATTAAAAACTTGAAGCTCAAGATAACAAGATTTTACACTTGCGAATTCACTAACACAATATATATATATATTACTGCACCTGACGAACACTTCGTGAAAAGTGAAATCAACTGAAAATCGACAAGTTGCAGAAATCAGACGATTAATACACAAGAAATTTCAAAAATTCTAGAAGAAATTTCAAAAATTCTAGGTTAAATTTTGCGTATTCAACTGTAAAGGAAGAGACTAATAGTACAGTAAACAATCTCAAACGCTTCGATACAAGGAGAGGATTGAGGAGCGGAGCACGGCGGCGGAACTTGACGGTGAGTTTCTCCGACGAATATTCCGGTGCCGGAGAAATCGTTATAGAGAGAGAAGGAATGGGAGATTTTTTTAGTTAGAGAGAGAAATGTAGTGAAGTTTTGGAGTGAGAGAGAGAATGTGAGGTCCGTCGGATCAAATGCTATAAGAACGTGATCGTGGGAGACACGTGGCAGGTTTTAGACCGTGCTAACTCGATAACTATGCCTTCCCGGATATGAATTTTAGGCCATACGATTGGTGGTGAGTTGAGAAATCGTGACCTTACATTTGGCCGGGGCCACGTGGTGGGCTACAACTGGTTGGTTTCACCCAATCAGGGTTAGCTTACGTGGACCATCCTATTTTTATTTTAAATTTATTAAACATTATACTTAGTGAATATATGTTGGGTGTTTGATTTTGTGATCGACGTATATAAATTAAACATATGAACATTTTTGGTGCATATATAATCGCTCAATGTATGTTCCTCAAGTACAATATAATCTTTTATTTTATACTAGTCTACACGCATTCATGCGTGTGAGTGAAAATAAAATTCGGTAATAAAACTTTTGAATTAAAATTAATTAAAGTAAATAGTTGGAGAAGAAAGAAAAAGAAATGAGATTAGATGATAGAGAATCAATTCAGCGTGACTAAAAGAAAATAGTAAAGACATAAATAAAGGAGAAGATGTAAACGATAAATGTGAGAGAGAAAATTTTCTACAAAGACAATAATTCCCTGCACTGAGTTTCATAGTGTCATATTTGGTGGCTTCTGGTGTTAGACTCTCGGGCAATTTTCACTTCACATGTATAATGGGTCTACCATCATATGTACACGTGATGATTGAGATTATCCGGGGAGCCCAACACCGAGAACCACTAAATATTACCCGAGTTTCATGAATCGTGTGATTATCATTATATCGTCTCATTAAAACACGTGATTATATATTAATTCATGAACACTCGGTTCATATAAGATTTTTTTTCCCTCTTTGTCATATGAAACTGTTTGTCAGACCAAAGATACAGAAATTATACAATAGTATGAAAATATCATCAAACATTACCTATTATTGAGGAGATATTGTCCAGTGCTTTCAATTTTCTCAACAAAAAGAAAAAAAAGAAACATTTTTCTCTCTACAAATAATTGATATTTTTTCGAAACTCAAAGTCTCGAGACCTTTAGAGAACTTCTGTGAAATAAATGGAACAAGTTCTTACAATAGTTCACAAGATTTTGACCATTAATTATGGGGTGCTGATAATGCTAGAGCAAACTCTTTTAAATGGCAATTTTATCCTTTATCTTCAAAGAACAAAACCCCATTATTAATCTTTTTCCTTCTACAATATTTGAAAGTTATCAGCTGTACTTTATTTTTATTTTTTATGAATTCTCACCAACTTTGATTTTTCTGGTAATACATTTATTTAATTTTATATATTAGAATTTTAATAATAATAGATAAATAAACATATTAACAATATATCTAGAATATGTAGTTTATTAGTAATTTGATAATTACAGCTGAATTTTCGGAGTACAATATGTTTATTTAATATTTAACTTCTTTTCTTTTTTTTATTTTTTATTATTAACCTATGAATTCTTTTATCGTGAATAGAACAAGATTCACGTTAGTTTATTTAAATGTAACATCTTATATTTTACTTTAGGGTTGGATTTGGATTGATATAGTATTGCATTAATATCTATTAACAAATTAAATTTTTATTGAAAAGTTAAATAATATTCTTTATATTTTCATTGAATATTGTATTTATTAGTAACTAGTTATGATCTATTTTGTTTCTTGGATTGGATTGAGATAAATTTTTCATAAATAATTCTATTTAATTTTTATTCTTGAATGTCAATTTGAAGCCATCTAGATATTTTAATGAAATAAATAATTGGCATGGATTATACTGATTAGTCATTCTTTATTTAATATTTTAGTAGGAAATATTTTTGAAGAGAATTATTGAATCTATTCCCATGAAACAAAATAAATCAATATATGAAGTAAATAATTTGCCTGAATATCTTCTAAGTATCTTTTGTGTCCATAAAATTTACCTGAACTTCTTTTTTTATAATAATTCAGCACATAGAATATAATTCAAGAGAATGGAAAACAGGGAAAGAATATGCATTACACTTATAATTAAACGATTATTGACACATTTTTTAGGAAATGAAGGAAAAAATTTGAGATTGATTTGGCACTGGACAATCGGATGACTGTAGCCCATTCATATTTTGCATGGCACAAGCACGGCATTTTAGGGATTGAATAACTAATTATGGAACTGATTACTTAATATATATATATATATATATATATATATATTTTAAGGTAAATGATATTGGCACTCCAAAAGTGTTATTGGCACTCCACTATTCAATACAAATTTCTTTCTAAAAATAATGAAAAGTGGAGCTCCAGTAGTAATTTTTGGAGTGCCAATATCAACTCCCTATTTTTAATACAAAGAGAAGGGGACCCTAACGATTTAATCCGATAGACTCGGGTTTATAGTCGTTTTTCTAAGCCAAGTAAGGCCTTGTCGATCTTACTCCAAAATACTCTGTAGATCCACGCTCGGGGATTGCATGACAAAGAGGTTTTCATCAAAACCCTTTGTTGGCCGAACCCTTTTGATTACTTAGGCTATGTATGGTTAGGAATTTTAAATACATTTTCATTTTTTGGATCACCAAAAAATGAAAATACACAGTTCAAGCCAAATTCAACAGAAAATGATCAAATTTTAAATACACTGCACATTCTCCTATACAACAACCAATCATTTCATCATTTCAATCTATTCACATCATTAATTACATTATCCCACTATCCAACTCATTCTCTTACTTTCTATATTTTATATAATAAAAATACCTATTCAATTTTTCAATATTCCAATTATTATTATTAAATAACATTTAATAATATATAATTTGTATAATATATAATTCACTATTCACTTTTTCATTGGAAGTTCAATTGTCTCTCTCATAGTTATACTGCTGCCTACAATTTCTCTAGATAGGCCAAATTTCATCAAAAGCGTTGCCAAAAAATTGCATAGAAAGAAGATATGTCCAAGAGATGTGAAATCTATTTTCCATCTATTCTATTATCTATTATATATTATTTGGAGGAGATCATTTGATATCGATGAAAGTCTAACTCTACTAGCGAATTTGAAACTCCAAAATATTAGAAATCCGGAGTTCTACTCCTACCTACGTGTGTGTCTTTCTCTACTTTTATAGTAGTTGTTAGTTAATTATAATAGTTGTTAATTGATTGTGCTACTGTTACTAATCCTAATTAATGACGAGCTAGCTTGTTATGTAGTAAGTTTGCTATTTGAATAGTAAACAAAATCTTAACCCACAAAAGAAAAAAAAAACAAACGAAAAAGAAATAAGGAGCTTGTATACTTTTTCAAGAAGAGATATATTTATTACATTAACCATCAAAAAATTACATATCATAAAATTCACAATCCAGCAACATACTTTTTCCTTAAACTGGAAGAGGATGTCTTTTTTTATTCTTTACTGTCTATAAAATACATGAAATTTTGGGAAAATTGCATTTTTGGTCCCGTAGTATTGCCCTATTTTAATGTTGGTCATATTCGTTACGGATTTCGCACATGCAGTTCGAAAATTTTCAAAGTGTCTTACATTTAGTTCCAACCGAAATTTTCATCTAACATTTAAGGAAGTCAAAATTTTGACCTTTTTTTTTTATTGGAAAGATTCATGCATGAATGTTCTTACGTACGGATTATGTTCAGTATTACATTGTTTTTGTTCAATATCACGTGTCACTGACACACAAAATGTCCCCCCCCGCCCAACCCGAAATGGTCAAATGTTGACTAACGTAGTTAACCATTAAATCTTGAACAAAAAATTTTGTTGGGACTAAATGTGAAATATTTCGAAAGTTATGGGACTAAATGTGATAAATCCGTACCAAATGGGACCAAAATTAAAATGAAGCAAAATTATGAGACGAAAAATGTAATACCCGACACCAAGCAACGTGCTATATTTTGTACCTCAGTCTCTGGATTAAATACAAGGGTTTTTCTTTCTTCAACGTCTTCTCATACTTATCACCTATGTTGAGTTTACTCGGATCCACTCCATTTGGGAGACTCCATTCAAAATAATGGATTAGAGAAGCCACAATCAATTCCACGCTTGTGATAGCGAAAGTTTTAGCTAGGCATATTCTTTGTCCAGAGCTAAAAGGTATATATTCAAAATGATTCCTCTTGAAATCAACTTTCGAGTTGAGAAACCTCTCGGGTTTGAAGCTCATGGCATCGTCCCAGTTGTTGGGGTCTAATTGAATTGCCCAAGTATTCACCAACATAACAGTGTCTTTTGGAATTATGTAACCACCCACTTTGCAAGTCTCAATTGCACATACACGCCTGAAAATATTGTATATATGAACCACATCTTATTTTTATATGTGTCCAATACGAACCGTATAATTATACTAATTATTATAAATATAGACGAGCAAAATTTAATTTTCTTGAACTTTTAAAATATAAAAGTGAAAAGAAAACACGAAATAGAAAAAGGATAAAAATCTAAAGGTGAAAAGGTGAAAAAAAAAACTAAAAATGAAGGCCCCCACCCCAACACATGAACGCCCCGAACTGTCTAGTTGCCTCTTTTTTTTTTCTTCTTGTCTTCTTATTCTATTTGTATAATATATATATTATATTATGTGTGTGTATATGTATATGTATATATATACACACATATATATACATGTTATTTTATTACTAACTCATAACATTATTCAAAAAAATATTATTTTAATATCTTTTCCCCATCATCATTACATTCATAACCAACTCAATCATTTCATATATCAAATCCTAATAAAAATCAATTTTATATCACATCTACACTACTTTTAATTAAATTCTAAAAATACATCCAAACAAACAAATAAAGTCAATATTTTTACACACGAATTTCTGTAGTATATATTCCCAAAAAAAAATTCAGAATTCATTTCCAAAAACACAACTATACAGGGTCTTAATATTTTAATGAGGATATGGAGGGCGCAATAGACATTTTGATCATTTTGCTCTGGCACGAGGATTTTTGCTCTGGCTTTATCATCAGTCTTAATTATGGACTCAAATTAATTTTATGTACTAAGACTTGTCCTTTTAAGTTTTTCCTAATTGTATATATTTTGAGAAATTCTAAGAAGTTTCCGAGGTTGCGATCAAAATGTAAGTAAACAAACAAAAATAGTGATATTGGAAAGGGAGAAGAATATATGATTGATTGAGTGTAATAAATAAGAATAATTTCAACTTGAGAATCTACACTTTATTTTGAAAAAGTAGAGCATGCAGCTCATTATTCTGATTTAATTGACACCAAATATCTTCCTCTTTAAGCAACTAAAAAGTATGGAGTTTGATCATTCTACCTTAATCAAACAAAGCAAAAACTTTTTATTTTTGAGTAATAAAACAAAGACTTTCTCATGATGAAAAACTATAGTGGTTATTTATTGATCCACTAGTAGCTTTCAAATAATAATATAAAAAACTAAGCTAAAATAAATAACACACCAATAGCTTAATAAGTATCATTCACTTGCTTTATAAACAATACGGAGTGAGGGCGGGAGATTGATAGGGCGCCCCCCCTCAACTACTTCTAAGTTTATTTTAATATGTAACAATAAAATTTAAAAAGAAAATATTAATAACATTTTCTTGTCGGTAAAAATATATATGTTTGCTGATCATATCTTTATTCTCAACTGATTTTACACTAAATTTAGGTATGTTACGTATGTTTCTCTTCTTCTTATATAATTACTAATAAGTATAATTTTTTTGTCCCTTTTTTTTAAAAACCAATTTCTATAAACTTCTCATCAAAGTTGTTTGAAATAAAACTTCTCACGAAGATTTAATCATTTCGGTATAAACTATTTAACCCAACATCACGTTATTTAGAAGCTACAATTTATAAGGTGGTGGGTTCAAGATAATTCTATATTAGATTGAATCTAATGATCCGAATGTGTATTTTATGTCTATTTATTTCCCACGAATGTGTGTAAAGACTACACATAAATACCTTATTATATGAGAGATAAATACTAAAATAGTTGAACTTAATTCCGCCTAGATTTTTCAAGTGGGCGCCAGTCAACTCTCAAGTCAACATGTTTTGACCACTGCACTACCAAAGGTGGGCTTATTTTCAACTCTTTCTCCAATTTATTCATGGAAGATTCTTCCGTCGACCTCAACTTCCACCTCACAAAACAAATCATGGCAACCAATCATAGCTTGGATGAAATCTTAACTTTCTTATTCCTATGCTAGTTGACTCACAATGGTCGATCAAAGTTTTGAGACAATTACAATAAGACTGAAAAATGATCCAAGTTACTCGATACTTGATTCGAGCTCGATTGCTAAAAGTTTGTTTAAGCTCGGTTCATCGTCAACCTATCAAATCAAGCTTGAATAATCTTTTGTATTTAGGAAGTTTTGAAGTTCGGTTCGAGCTCGACTTGATTAGTAAAAATTGATAAAAACATGTACAAATAAGTCAAACTACTCGAGCTCGACTCGTGTTCAGCTCGATTAAAGCTCGTTCGAGCTCGGCTCGATTAACAATCAAACAAACCCAAACACAAATTTTGAAGCTCGATTGTAATTCAAACAAGCTTGAACAACAACTCGTCCAACTCGATTCGACACATTTACACCACTAAATCACAATAATAAATAAAATTATTTCACTGCATAATTTAAGGATATAAGAGTGATCAAAGTTTTGAGATAATCACAATAATAAGAAAATACAATTCATTCTATAAATAATAGTTTTTGATTACCAATAAATTCACCAAAAAAATCAAAATCCCTATACTAATAAATTCTATATATAATCAAAATTCTAAGCTTAATATATATTTAAATTCGGAGAACCTCAAATAGAAATAAGTTATTGATTCGGTTTGTAAGTAAGTAAATAATCAGAATGATTATTAGGGTCCGATTCGTATATTGGAATGAGTGAAAATGGAATAAGTATTTTCAAGTCCATTCCTAAACACATGCTTGATATGTTATATATAGACTTTTAGTATTAGGAATGACCCTTCTTGTGGGATTTCATATTATCAGATATATGAAATGGTCATTCATTCTCTTCTTTCATGGGTTTAGTTATTCATGATCCACCAGTAATCAACTTATATTAACTTCTGACAAAATCATCTCTGCCACACAATAATAGAATCTTAAAAAGTTAGCGCAAAAACTATAAAAATTAATAATTTCAAGGGGTGGAAAATGCACTTCTCCCCCTCTAAAATTCATTTTTTAGTACCATACCTCTCTAAAATTCAAAAGGGATAATTATAATTTACTCCCCTGTGTTAGGCCGAAATTGCTAAATATCCCCCTCTGTCAAAAAAATAGGCGAAAGGGCCCCCTTTTTATGTTAAACCCTGCGTGAAAACCCCCTTCCGTCCAAAATTAACGGAAGGTGGGATTCACGCGCAAGTTGTGCGTTTGGTGATATTTTTTATGAATAGTATGCATGTGAAATGTCAAATTTATCCCTCTAATTAAAATAAAAATAATTTTCACTTTTCTCTTTTTAATTTTTCCATTTTCTTTTCCTTTTTTTTTTCTTTTTCTTTTTCTTTCTTCTTCCTCAGCTGTGCAACTTCCCAGCCACCATTCTACCTCCCCCACCACCCACCACCACAGGAGCAATTATTCACCCATGTCCCCCACCGATCCATTTTTCTTTTCCTTTTCTTTTCTATTCTTTTCTTTTTCTTTCTTCTTCTTTGTTTCTTCTTCCCAGCCGTCTGCACCATAACTGTGCAGGCCCACCTCCCCTATTCCACCATGGAAACACTTTAAATTTTTTATGCATTTATATACACAATGAGTTGCTATATTGACTAATTTATAAATGAAGCATATGTTTTAGACTTTCGAGTTGACATATTGATCGAAGTGTAAATTTACCATTAAGTACGAATTAAATTGCAACTAACCACTAGCCCACTACCAAACAATTGCTAAACTCAAAAGACATCCTCTGGAGCCCAAAAGGGAACTTGGGTCGCATGTCTGGGCCGCGTCGAACATGGGTTTGGTACTTATTTCTGGACTTGGACTGTTCAACATATCAAAATACTATCCTCCTTTTGTTGGGCCTCGTCCTGAAGGCCCAAGTTAAAAGTAATCCAAAATGAATTTTTCGGGGTTAAAGGATTGAGCTCAAATTCGACTTTTATTGAACTTAATGTAATCCATGAGTGAATTATATTTGCTACGTAACTAATCATAAGAAAAGTAAATTACATTTAAATTCCATCAAAACCGATACTAGCTAGAACTTCCTTTTAAAAGCATTTCTTTAAGTGAATTAATTGTACACCCCCTCACTTCAGTGCTAATTACAAAAAACTCCTTCACTTTTATAAATTACAACGAGACTCTCTCAATGAGTTTATTTGTAAAGTTTATAGGAGTGAAATTGTAAAAATTTATAAAGACACATGGCTGTAATTGTAAGAATATCTTAACATGTGGGGGATTATATATAATTTCAAAAAGATCAAAATAGTTTCGGTATTACATGAAGGGATCTATAGGTAATGTTTTCCTTTTTTTATGGGCTAAATTTCATTTTAAAAGTATCAGACACTTTCCTATTGCACTTTACTCTCTGTTTTTTTTTTATTTATCTTTGATCGAAGAGAGAAATAATTGAAGAATTCTATGTTAGATCGAGATCATTTGTCTCAATCGAGCATATGTAGTTGGACGTACGTAAATTACGTGTGATTGACAAATGTAGTGTGATTTTGTGATCGGCGTATATAAATTAAACATATGAACATTTTTGGTGCATATATGGTCGCTCAATGTATGTTCTTCAAGTACAATATAAAGTATATCCTTTATTTTATACTAGTATACACGCATTCATGCGTGTGAGTGAAAATAAAAATCAATAATAAAACTTTTGAAATAAAATTAATTAAGTAAATAGTTGGAGAAGAAAGAAAAAGAAATGAGATTAGATGATAGAGAATCAATTCAACGTGACTAAAAGAAAATAGTAAAGACATAAATAAAGGAGAAGGTGTAAAAGATAAATGTGAGAGAAAAAATAATATCCTACAACGACAATAATTCTCTTCACTGAGTTTCATGGAATCATACTTGGTGGCTTCTGGTGCTAGACTTTCGGGCGATCTCCACTCTACGTGTATAATGGATCTATCATCACATATACATGTGATGATGAAAATCATCCGAAAAGCCCAACACCGGGATCCATTAAATATCTCCCGAATTTCATGAATCATGTAATTATCATTATATCATCTCATAAAAACACGTGAGTATATATTAATTTATGAACACTCAGTTCATATAAGATTTTTTTTTTCTCTTAGTCATATGAAACTGTTTGTCAGATCAAAGATAGAGAAATTATACAATAGTATGAAAATATCATCAAACATTACCTATTATTGAGGAGATATTATCCGGTGGTTTCAATTTCCTCAAAAAACAGAAAAAGAAAAGAATACCTTTAGCAACTCTCAGGAGCTGAAACTTTGCGTATTCATATAATGATGACAAATACGTGTAATAGACACCGTATAAATCTCATTCTATAAATAATTGATATTTTTTTCTAAACACAAACGAGAAAGTCTAACAAAATAGAAGACACGACTGAATTCATAAGTACAAGAACAGGCTCTTGACTATTCATAGCAGCCTTAGCCAAACAATGAGCAATAGAATCACCTAAGCGTTTAACAAAAGAAAAGGAAACAGAATTAAAAACATCAAGAGCTAAACGAAGATCAGAACAAACGACACCAAGCGGAGAAAGGTCTAAAGTCGAGTTGCGCATCTTTTGGATAACAGTCATACAATCGTCTTCAAACATCACGTCCAGCCATCCCTCTCTAATTGCCAAACCAATCGCTTTCCTTTTAAGTTTTTCTTATTTGTATATATTTTGAGAAATTCTAAGGATGTGTATGGTTGTGTTTTTAAGATCAAATTCTGAGTTCTCCTTAGAAAATGTGTATTATAGAAATTCGAGTATGGTTAAAAGTTGTGAAAATGTGATATAAAGTAGAATTTTTATTATAATTTGATATATGAAATGATTGAATTAGTTATGAATATAATGATGATAGAGAAAAAAGAGATTAAAATAAAAAAGTGAATGAGTTGAATAATTGAATTATATAATTAAATAGCAAAAAGTGTGAAATGATTGAATGAATGAAATGATGAGTGTTATCTAGAGGAATGTGTAGTAGAATTTAAAAATGAGTATTTTCTGTAGGATTTAACTTGATGTGAGCATTTTCATTTTCTTGTGATCCAAAAAATGAAACATGCTCCAAAAAACACAAACATACAGAGCCTAAGTTTCCTAAGTTACAATCAAAATGTAAATAAACAAACAAAAATAATGATATTGGAAATGGAGAAGAATATATGATTGATTGAGTGTAATAAATAAGAATAATTTCAACTTGAGAATCTATACTTAATTTTGAAAAGGTAGAGCATGCAGCTCATTATTCTGATTTAGTTAACAGCAAATATCTTACTCTTTAAGCAACTAAAAAGTATGGAGTTTGATCATTCTACCTTAATCAAGCAAAGCAAAGACTTTTTATTTTTGAGTAATAAAACAAAGACTTTTTCATAAAGAAAAACTATAGTTGGTTATTTATTGTTCGACTAGTAACTTTCAAATAATAATATAAAAATCTATGCTAAAATAAATAATATCGTGCCAACTAATCGCTTAATAAGTATCGTTCACTTGCTTTATAAACAAGACGGAGTGAGGGCGGAGATTGATAGGGCGCTCCCCCTCAACTACTTCTAAGTTTATTTTAATATGTAACAATAACATTTAAAAAGAAAATATTAATAACATTTTCTTGTGGGTAAAAATATATATTTTTGCTGATCATATCTTTATTCTCAACTGATTTTACACTAAATTTAGGTATGTTACATATGTTTCTCTTTTTCTTATATAATAACTAATAAGTATAATTTTTTTTACCCTTTTTTTAAAAAATCAATTTCTATAAAATAGATGCTATTTGACGATATAGTGATTGTTGACATTTTCACTTTTTTTTTTTTTTAAAGATATTCGATCATTTCATTTCATAAAAGTCAAAGGCTTTGCATGGTTGTGTTTTTAGGATCAAATTTTTATTTTTTGGATCATTAAAAAATGAAAATGATCACATCAAGCCAAATTCTATAGAAAATGCCTCAATTTCAAATTCTACCACACATTCCCCTATATAACTACTCATCATTTCATCACTTCATTCACTTCATTCGAAAACACTGTTGGATTTCTCTCTTTTATTAATAACAATGAAAAAATCGAGGCAGTTGGACTCTCTATCCAACACGGTGGTACGGGTTTGCAACTCTTTCTTACGTGTTGTAATTGAACCACTTCAAGAACAACATCCACGAACATTTTGTTCAAAAAAATGTGATGTATATTATGCAGAAATATTTTTAATTTTTTCGTTTTCACTAACCACTATCATCATTACATATATATTTTTCCCTTACTCATGTTTTTCTTATAAATTAACTTTATATCACATCTATACAATGAAACGTTTCAGATGTAAAACTGATTTCTGAGCCAAAAACACAAAAGAAGAAAATAATTAATTGGGTCCCAAACAAAAAGAATATAAGCCCAACGACCACCAAAGTCAATTAATCCGATTCGGTTCACATCCGAATTTCTATAATACGAATATATTCTCCAATAATATTTAGTAAACTTGTGGTGTTCTTAAAATTTATTTTCGAAAACACAACCATAAAAATTTCACAATTAAGATAACAATATATATATAGGATAGTATTGCTATTAAAGTAATTTAAAAACTAATAGATCGAACGTCAGACGCTAACAATCAAAATTCTAAATATTGAACTCTTATGTGAGAGAAAATTATATAGTATTGATATGTATTGACCCAACATCACGTTATTTATAAGCTACAATTTATAAGGTGGTGGGTTTTAGATAATTTTATATTAATTTGAGTCTAATGGTCTGAATGTGTATTTTATATTTATTTCTTTTTTCCGAATATGTGTAAGGACTATGCACAAATGCCTTATTGTATGAAAGATAAATACTAAGACAGTTAAACTTAATTACGCCTAGATTTTTCAAGTGGGTGCCAGTCTACTCTCAAGTCAACATGTTTTGATCACTGCACTACCAAAGGTGGGCTTATTTCCTACTCTTTCTCCAATTTATTCATGGAAGATTCTTCTGTCGACCTCAACTTCCACCTCACAAAACAAATCATGGCACCACAATCATAGCTTGGATGAAATTTTAACTTATTCCTAGTTGACTCCCAATGATAGCTCGTGATCAAAGTGTTGAGACAATCACAATAATAAATAAAATACAATTCACTTTATAAATAATAATTTTTTATTACCAATAAATTCACCAAAAAAAATCAAATCCTTATACTAATACATTCTATATATAATCAAAATTCTAAGCTTTATATAAATTTAAGTTTGGAGAACCTCAAATAGAAATAAGTTATTGATTCGGTTGTAAGTAAGTAAATAATCAGAATGATTATTAGGGTCCGATTCGTATACTGGAATGAGTGAAAATGGAATAAGTGTTTTCAAGTCCATTCCTAAACACTTGCTTGATATGTTATTATGTTACAGACTTTTAGTATTGGGAATAACCTTTCTCGTGGGAATTTATATTATTAAAAGTATGAAATGGTCATTCCATCTCTTTTTTATGGGTTTAGACGTTATTCCTGATCCATCGGTAATCAACTTATATTAACTTCTGACAAAATAATCTCTGTCACACAGTAATAGAATTTTAAAAAGTTAGCGCAAAAACTATGTTTTTATCTCCGTCATATAAAAATTAATAATTTTAAGGGGTGGAAAATGCACTTCTCCCCCTCTAAAATTCATTTTTTAGTACCATACCCCTCTAATTTTTTTTTAAAAAAAAAGACTACGCCTCGTAGAAAAATTAAATATGCAGCACTTTGCCCCAAAAGTAATGTTCATATGAAATTTTGCGGGATATTGAGTCGCATATAATTATTATAAACTTGTAAGGTCATAAATGTTAATTTATCATCTCTTTCACAAATCAACTACATTTTATAATATAAATTGACGACAAAACTAATCAGGTGAAAATCTTAAATAAATCAGCTTTATGCATTTTTTAAGAACATGAATTCAGAGGCAACAATTAATAATTTCAAAGAAAAAATATCCTGAAAAAAATGTGACGATAAAAATAACTTTTGTGACCAAATAAACAACACTAATAATGAAAAATGGATGAAAAATTAAATAAAATAACAAAATACATCAAATAAAAAAAAATAAGGAATAATATTCTTGCACCCAATAATATTGAAAATTATTTTTACAATAATATCACTACCTATAAACTTTTGACAAATGTCCCAATTAACTTCTTTTTCACCCTCTCACATCTTCTCTCTTCTAATATTTCTTATCTCTTAACACCGTTTACTTTCCTTATTTCTCCAAAATCTCTTTCTTTCTTTGTTAATTCTCTTCGGTATGTTTTACTTATTTGATTTTGGTTTAAAAATTTAATTGTGAAATTGATTTATAGTTAATAAAATTCTTTAATTTTTTATCCATTTATATACACATTGAGTATGCTTTATTGACTAATTTATATATGAAGCATATGCTTTCGAATTTTGAGTTGACATATTGATCAAAGTGTAAATGTACCACTAAGTACGAATTAAAATGCAACTAACCACTAGCCCACTACCAAACAATTGCTGAACTCAAAAGACATACTCTGGAGCCCAAAAGGGAACTTGGGTCACAAGTCTGGGCTGCTTCGAACATGGGTTTGGTACTTAACTTTTGGACTTGGGCTGTTCAGCATATCAATACTCTCCTCCTTTTATTGGGCCTTGTCCTCAAGGGCCGAGTTAAAAGTAGTCCAAAGTGAATCTTCCGGGTTAATGGATACCACTAGAACCAAGATCTGTTGGTCAGGTCCTAGGTTCAAAAACTGTTATAAGTTGTGACTCTCCCCTCCTTTATGGAGCTAGATAGAGTATTTATGGCTCAATTGAAAATTATCAACCCGAGTTTATCGGGTTAGATATGTAAGATATATTCATCTTCCTCTTCCTCTTGAATTTTTAAAAATAAATAAAGGATTGAGCTCAAATTCGACTTTATTGAACTTAATGTAATTTGTAATGTATGTGGATTATATTAGTTACGTATTAATCATAAGATAAATAAATTACATTCAATTTCATCAAAACCGATACTAGCTAGAATTTCCTTTTTCACAGCATTTTCTTTTTGCTAAATTTCCTTTTAAAGGTATCAAACACTTTCCCATTGCATTTTGCTTTGTCTTGATCTTTGATCAAATGAGAAATAATTGAGAAATTCTATGTTAAATCAAGATCATTGTTTCTAGTCTAGTATATATGAAAAATTCTATGTTAGATCGAGATCATTGTTCCAGTCTAGTATATGTCGCCGGATGAAGGTGTGTTATGCTCTATGATGCACAAATACTCCTAAAAATGATTACGTGCAAATTGCAATATCATATTCATATCATACTCGTATCCGGTACAGATACTTCCTATACCGTATCCGTGACCTTTTTGAAGTGTCCGAAAAAAATATCAGTATTCAATACAAAACTTGAAGTACCCGATAGATCTTGCATACCAGATTAGAGTAAATTTTTGATATCATACAATACTTTTGTGTGCTAAAATAGGAAAATAGATAATATTTTTGATCTTTTGTTAAAAATAAAATTTAAAAGTTAACAGATAACAAAGAAATTTAGAGAACTAGACAAAATTTTATTTATATAAATAAATTTATCGAATTAAATTAATTTTTAAAACATGCATATACATAAACATATTCTCGACGTATCATATCTTAAAATTTTGAAATTTGTTGTATTTTATATCCATATTGTATCATATACTTATCCTCATACTCGTATTCGTGTATCATAAGTTATGATAAAAAGCACATCAATTTCTCTAATTCGACGATCATACATAAACCAAGTTCATTGATCTCGGTCCATAATTGAATTACTCGAGATAATTACACAAACAAGAGCACTTGGGGGACGAGCGGAGTAACCCATCCAACGAAAAATTCTAAGGTGGATCGGAAGTGTTGCTCCCGGTTCATTTTATACCACACGATCAAAATGAGTGAGTTGGTTTTCACACTCACCTACCCTATATAAACCACCCATCCCAAATGTTTGTGTGGTGAAAAATAGATCGAGAGCAACATTCCCAATTCACCGTAGAATTACCCCATTCAGCAGGTCACATACTCTGTAGCAACGGTTATATTTACAACCGGGATCAACCGACCCCACCGTTCCCAACGGTCATATTACCTCAAACGCAACGTTTCGTTTCAAAACCTCCTACATACTTACATACATATATATATATATATATATATATATATGTACATATATCCCTCTTCATCCGACACAAACAAATCCCCGCATTTAATTGTCTTAAAAAACATTCCCAACAATCCTCACTCGCCGGAATATTCTCCCCCAAAAATCTCGAAAATGAGCAGCCGACTATACGCCGCCGTTTTACTCCTCTTGTGCACCCACTATTCCGGCAATGCACAGATCACTCACGCGCCTTTTCCATCGCCAACCACCCACGCGCCGCCCCCGGCGAAAACCCCTCCGCCGGCCCATCCTCCGTCATCTACTCCGACGAGCCCTCATGCATCCCCGGCAAAGTCTCCGGTACTTACGCCGCCTTCCAAGGCTTCTTCGCCGGCGAATTCTCCGAAAATCAGCCCATCTGCTTCTCCGGCGACATCTCCGCCGCCCACTGTGTCTGCTCCAACTCCGTCTCCGGAGAGTCCTCCGCCTGCCGCCGTGAGCAGCCCCACTCCGGTGAGTTCTCCGGCGGCGGAAGTACCGGCAACCTCCGCCGCTCCGGCGAGTGGCGTTCCTTCGAGTGCGGCAACGCCGACGGGTTCGCCGGGAATGTTTCCGGCAAGTGGTACTCCGCCGGCGGGCTCTGCTCCGGCGGAAAATTCTGAAGGGCCGGCGGCGGATGTTTCGTCGGGCTGGAAGTCCGTTTATGGGCCTTCGGTTGTTCTTACTGGGCTTGCTCTTTGGGCCGCTGTGGCCATATAATGAAGTAGCCTATACGTCATTTTTTGTTTTTGTTTTTTTTTTACTATAGAGTTATTGTTGTATTATTTATTCTTTGAGATTGTAATTTTTGCTTGTATTGTTAGTGTGCTTCTCTTTTATTATTGAATATTAATAGACACTGTGACATATTGTTATTTACATACAAGATCGATAAGTAATTGTTAAGAGCTCTACGATGTTTTGGATTAATATTTTATTTATGGGCACAATTATTAAATCAGTCTAGTAATTTATTTGGAAAATTCTAAGATGGACCAGGTTCAATGAAACCGATTCATCTAACACTATTGGATGCAGGTATTTTAAGTATTTTTTACTATTTTAACCCCGCAATTAATGGTTAGTGTAGTGGCTCTGTCATAAATGATAGAACCACTATCTATCTTTAGTCATTTTTTGGTTACATTGAATCTCAATTTAGCCAATTTGGCATCACAATTTTTAAATTGTTGACACCCATTAATTAACTCTCTTGTATTTGGATTTTAACTCAATTGATGTTGTTGAGTTACAAATTGACGTGTGATTAGGGAGGAGTTAGGATTTTTAGTTCGGGAGCGAATACGGAACAAAGGGACAAAAGTTTGATAATATTACATTTTGTGAGGCTAAATTTTAAATTCTTGAAATTTAATGGGCCAAAAAAATATTTCTCAAGAGTTGAGGGGACGACTACCCCTATACCAGCCCTCTGGTTCCGTCATTGCGTGTGGTGAGACCTTATATATACATAGATGGGTAATTTGCACATAACCTATTCTTAAATAATTTATTTTCTTAAATGATTCAACATCCTCTCAGATATTATTCTCTAAACTTGAGTAATAAGCATGTATCCACATTTTCGTCCATATTACCCACCAAAATCTACGGGACCCCAATTTATGTTCAAAACAACACTTATAAGATCAGAAATCAGACTTGGGAGAACAATGTGATGAAATTAACAATAATGAAATAGTTGCGGGACCAATTTGTCTAGTTCACTTAGATAAATTGTGAGTAAGTTAGGGAATCGATATGATATTTTTGTCTTATTTATATGATAGGAGAGAGTTCTGAAAGCTTGTAAGAATAGAATTGAATTGAGTTTTGTATATGGGCCGTGAATCGTGGTACTTTATCGAAAGGCTATTTACATACTGGGTCGAGCCTCGTTCATAGGCAATGTTGAAGATACTTAAGAGCATAACTATCAAGGGTCAAAATGAAGTTGACCGACATTAAATGGGCTATAGTGCAAATTCTTTATAATTCTTTTATAATCTTTTTCATTAAAATGTCTTTATTCCATTTTTAACAGGCAAATTCTTAAACTTCCTGTTGAATTAATATTGAGTGTTGGGTAACTGACACTATGTGCTTATGTGGTAACGCTTGGTGTATGAAATTTTTTAAGGTGGATCGGGTTCAATAGAGTTGGTCCATCAAATATCGTTGAATACTGGTGATGGAAGTATTTTTACCATCATATTCTTGCGGTGTTTATTGGACCTGATCCACCTTAAAATCATCGCATAAATATTCTACCCCGAGTCCATAAAACCGAGACTTTACTTTCTGTGATGGGATTATGCATTCAAACTCCTTTTTGCTGAATTTTACAACTTGAATTCAAAATATTGAGTATTGAAACAAAATGAAATTTATGTGAAAGTTCAACTAAGAAATCAAGGAATACTAGCATAGCTGGCCAATGTTGCAGTTAAGAACTCCTGCAGATGGTATAATACTTGGCAATAGTGAAGCTGGTCTTGCAACCATGCTTGATGCTTTTGCATAGCTACCTGAAGTTCCGTTTCCAGATGTCGTAAACTCTGCCCCGTTGAGCAACAAATCCCCGTCCGATCTCCAATTCCACTTCTTCCATTCCTCGTCTCCCAGTGGGGTTTCGTGTTTCGTTATCTGAATTAAAGGTAAATTAATAAGTACAACTTCTCATATAAGTAAAATTATATTACAATTTCACCCTTTGTTTTGGTAAAAACAGATTACCGGATTACAATTCTATCTCCTGTTTTTCGAGTTGCCAGAATCTGACAAGGGGCGTTTTGGTCATTTGTAAAATCTCAAAGGTTTCGTGATAGTTATACAGTGAGGAGATTTATATATAATTATCTCTAAAACAAAACCATACCTCCTTTGCAACATTGTCATCTGATGCAATGAAGACATTGCCTTGACTATTGATAGTTGGATTTGCACTTCCTCCAATGGCATACATCTTCCAACCAGTGTACACATTATTTACAATATGAAAGTATCCATGTCTACACCTTCAAGATTTTCAAAGTGTGAGCACTTGAATAAATCGAGCCTCAATTTGGTCATGAAGTTCAATTTTTTGTATATAAATAGCATACTTACCTAGGAATCCTTTGAACTAGACCTTCTCCAAAGTAATTGAAAGCAATTGTAACTTGCATATTCTTGTCCGGGACGAAATCATCGCTATGACCCATAAGCATCGCCTCGTTGTGTTGAAACATGTAGTTGTTGGACACTGTTATACCCGTCGATCCATAAACTATATCAATGAGACCGTCATGACAACTAGATAACGTACAATGGTCGACCCAAATATCACGGGCCCCAAATATTGATACACCATCACCGTCTGATATACCTCTGCGTTGATAATGATTTGGCGCGTCGATCACAACTGCATTTCCTGCTGGGACACAATTATGTATGTATATCCCATGTATGATAATATTAGTAACACCTTGTATGGTTAAGCATGGACCATTGGATATTTGTATGTTGAACCCTCTACCATCTATGGTCTTGTATGAGTTCATTAGCAATTCTTCCTTCAATCTTATGTTCATGTCATGATCAAAGATGATCCATAGTGGTTCCTCTTGGATGACTGCATGCCTAAGCATGCCCTGGCTCGGGTTCTTTGGATCATCGTCCTCTGTTGTGATGACGTAAAACTCGCCATCCCGACCGCCTATAGCATTGCGGCCAAAACCGACCCCGCAATCCGCCAGGACTTTTCTGTTGGATTCCCAGTCAGGGTCACACTTCCAGCAGTCGTCAATGGGATTACCTGTCCTGCATGATCCTGTTTTGGATTGGTCGTTCGAACTCTGGATTGATCTCCTGCATTCGATGAAGGGTCAAAATATTTTAAGCTGAATCAAATTCCTAAATTGCCCTTTCAAGCGTTAATCTAAAAATTCTGACTCCGTCCATGTTCCGGCTAATAATTTACCAATAATGAACAAAAAAATGAATCTAGGAAAGGGAATTTACCATTGGATTGGCTTTGGTAAATGTGTCATAGGGCGTGCAGAGAATGTATGAGCATGTGAGAAGAAAGCAAAGCACATGAGAAATATTATTGACATTGTTGCTTAACACTACGCCTGTGGAGAATGCAGAGGGATTGGTGGGCTAGAAATATACTGAGAATAAAAGGAGATAATAAATTTCAAGTGATTAAAAGTGGTTGGAATTTATGATAATTATATCATTGTCGCTAAAGCTGTTGAGCGTACACCACAAGCATTAAAATCTGAATTTTCAGAATCTTTGGTGGTACCGGATCTTGTAGGAAAACATTATTACCCAAACAGCTCTACGAGTCTACCGCGTGTTTGAATCGAGGGATTTAAAAGTTATGGATTTCAAATTCATCGATAAATTAATTGAGTTTGTTTGGATGTTTTAAAATTGTAATGGATTTCTAATATTTTGGTGTTCATTTTGAGTTATTTTGAGTTAATGACTCTATTTTAGACTCATTTGATATCATTCCTCCAAATCTACCCTCGTTTTTAAATCCTTCAATTCAAACACAACCTTATTGGCTATTCAAATCATATGTAACGCAACTGTGTACAATGTAACATCTTCATATAGAAAATCTATTTATGTTTCTCTCTCTTCATATTATAATAATCTGTTTATGCTCACGTCACACGCCCATGTATACATTGTATAATAGATCGAGGGTTAATTATTAACTTATTGGGTTGCCACATTTTCTTTATGAGAAGCATGCTTCATCAGGTGAAACTCGTAATGACTATTTCAATAAAACGAACCAAACCATCAATGGATGTTCCTTCGATCAAAATTCGTTCAAATATGTATAATTTAATTTTCGCAGCTCTACTAACACATTAGAAAATAAATTTTAGTATTTAGTTTTTGCTGGATCAAACAATATAAGTAGACTACCGTCAACCCATAATACATTCATATAAAATAGAGAGATCTAATTCATTGCAACTCGAACTCACGTAAAAACTTGATAATAAGATAAATCATCATCAAATTATCGTGCTAGCAGTGGTAGCTACCACATTTTTATTTATTTATTGGTTTTCACCAGGGTTTCCACCGCCGATCGCAGTGATTAAGCCCCTCTTGCTGATTGGAGGCACCTCGAAGGGTGGGACAGCTGCCCAAAGTTTTCAATAGCTCTTCGTACCCAAGGCCGAGGATAAACCCTCCCCACTTGATTAAGGAAGGAGGAATTCTTTCCACTCCACCACACCCTGGGTTGTGGTAGCTACCACATTGAAGAAGCCTTTCGGTGTTAAATATGATGATCACTAATATCTACTTTCCTTTCATAAAAATTGAATTTGAGTACAAATATACAACCACCAAAAAGTCAAATAATTTAATATGTTCTATATGTGGACGTGGGTTTTTTGATATGGCATTTCTAAAATTAGCATATTTTAGTTTTAAAAAATTGCAAGCCAGAAGAATTTTGTTATTGGATTAGATCTAGATAATAATAATATTTTT
Organism: Buddleja alternifolia; assembly: GCA_019426215.1. NCBI lineage: Eukaryota > Viridiplantae > Streptophyta > Magnoliopsida > Lamiales > Scrophulariaceae > Buddleja > Buddleja alternifolia. The sequence goes on from CM033407.1 coordinate 25,819,878, forward strand.
CCTCTTACTATATGGGGGCATTATTAATTCTAATTATCACATAATTGAAAAGGATCCAGAAAATTGGATCAGTGGGGGCACAATTTACATCTGGTGGCCAAGAATAGAAGCAGGAACATAGACGAAGGATTAAAGGGGGCGGTACGGTACGCTATATTTATGGGAAAAAATATAATAAGGAACCAGAATTACCCTATTCATAAGCCTAAAAATTTTATTTTCCCTTTGTTTGAGTTGTAGAAATGTGCGATGAAGGAGGGAAAAAGAGAAAATTTGGGAATCGGAAAATAGATTGAAAAGGTCAAATGGCATACTAAGTATTTTTGAGTAATAGAGGGGGTTATTTTTGTCATTTTTGAGCAGGCAAAATTACAAATGTTATAGCCTTATAGGTAGAAGTGACAATTTTAAAATTTTGAGGGAGTGGGGGGTGGAAATTATAAATTTTACAAATTTTATAGGTAGAAGTGAGAGAGGTCAAGACTCAAGAATGAGAGAGAGGGGGGGTGAGAATTGGGTGAGAGAAATGAAAATTGGAATTGAGGAAGTATTTAAATATTTGAGTAGGAGCATTAATGTAATTTATAATTTAAAATTAAAAAATATGTATATATCCCCCCATGTAGATTCGCCCCTGTTTGTTATCATGTTATGTACTGTTAGTACAATAAATAAAGGATCGTATTAATCTAAACTTAACATGATGTGGAAAGGTCAATTCTGAAAATTCTTCCATACATCATATTTTAAAATCGAGTATCAGTTTGTTTTGTTAACGTATATAACATTGACTATTTGATGTTGAACACTTGACTTAAAAAAATTTTACTTTGACTCGCGTCCAATTTAACTTTTTACGAACTTATTGTTAAAAAACAATTTGTTAAAAAAAAAAAACATATTTCAAATCTCAAGATTGAATCAGGAGTAACTATGAGCTTCAAAACCAGAGCCAATTCAAAATTTCTTGATTAATATCTTTGTGACTAATTTCATTTGGCAACACTGCTTGACTAATTTTGGATTAAAATCATATAAAAAAATTGGGCCAGTTTTCTTATAAGAAAAATGGGCCACTTTTGTCTTTAGCCCAAATAAAGTTTGAAATGTCCCTTTAAAAAATTCAGCAATCTACAAAAGCTACTCTTTCAGTCTCCTTCAAGGCTGTTTTGAGATTATCTAGAGAAGTCATTTTGCTAATTGCTAGAAAAAAAAAATTCTAAATAGATGCTTATATTTGGTGGGTATATTCTCAATGGTCTGATACAATATAAGTGTCTTGATTTTTTATTTAAATATAATAATCAAGAGATATATAAAAGTACGGAACACTTATTATACATTTAACCACATAATATATGTACCAAACTTGGTGTAGCATATAACAAACTTTTTTGTACCAAAAAAAATAAAAATAAAAAAATATAACAAACATCTCATTTTCGCTTAATTATATTTTGAAAATAACAAATTTCTGACTTAATTGGATGACCATCTCTTCTCTGAAAAATTGCTTTTTAGAGAAAATTCTTAAACAGCATTTGGATGGCATGCCTATCATTTATCAACACTTTTTCGTAAAAGAATAATATCAAGTGTCTATTAAAATTTTACGAGATTTGGAAAAACTAACCAATTTTTAAAACATAAATTGCAAAAAAGAGAAAAAATAATTTTTTTACTATTTATGATTTGACTGTTCGCTGAACGATTTAAAAAGCTTCGTCTGGCTATTTCTCAACAGTGATGGTCAAAATTAATCACATATTCTAATTCGAAATAACTCAACATTTGAAATAAGATTCACTTTAACTATTTTGTTATGTCTAAATCGATGAGTTGCATAAAGATATGTTTATAAAAAAATTATATATAAACACCTCATCCAAACAAAATTCTCATAAACAGAATATATCACATCAACCTTAATCATTACGTATTTTTCTCTAAAAAAGTCTGTCCAAACACACACTTATTTTTCATATGAATACTCTGTCTATGTAACTTATACACACACGTATTTATAAGGGAAAATTGCATTGATCTCCCTCGAATTATGGGTATTTAGCATTTACACCGCCTCACTTGCAAAAACCTCCCCTTCTTCAACTTTTTCATTAACTTTACAAGTTAAAGACTATAATACCTTCATATTTTAGCTAAAAACATTTAATTAAATAAAAATTTATCAAAATATCATTAAATAATATAAAACCAAATAACAAAACATTCAAGATGGAGAATTTCTATAAATAACTCTAAAATCACTAACTTTAAATTAATAAAAAGGCTTTTCTAATTTAGTGAATAATTTATCATGTACAAATATTTACTGTGCTATTTTGTGTGTTACATCGCCTTTTCTTTTTACAACAATATTCGATCAATTTGTTCAGTACATTTTTTTCATATGTAATTTCATATTTAAATTGAGAATTTAGGGTGATACTTTGAGTTTTTGTTTTCTTTCAATAAGTTAAATTCATGAATATATATATATATATATCATTATTATTTATACTCCCAATGATATATTAATATATTATTATTTTATTTCAATTTAAGAAGAAAAGTAGTTGGGATTAGTTGATTAATTTATTGGCTTAACATTTTTGGAGATACATTTCCATAGTTTTTTGTACTTATTACAACGCCATTTATGACACTTTGACAAAAAGAATTGTCCAACGAATTTAGTAGTATAATTCAACGTGTTTAGCTTAAATAATGAAAAATTAAAGGAAGGGAGATCTATACGAATATGTCAAAAGTGAGGGATGTTGATGCAATTTTCTTGTATTTATAACATCACTGATTTGATTGTGGTTCATTTATGATTGAACAGTTGACCTTCACTAACACAATCAGATTCTTTATCCAAATTTTAAAACATAGGGTCAGTCACATCACATAATCTAACTTCCCTTGGGTGAACTAGAAAACAAGAAATAGGAATAAGATTCACTGTGTGTAATATGGCGGTGGAACCTGTGCTGACGCACCCCTTGCCAACCACGTGGTAGCATTTTATTGGTTCACCTTGCCAGGGTTGCAGTTAGCCACGATCATACTTAGGAGCTCTCGGGAGTTAAATTTCGGGGATGATCTTCACTATATGTGATGGTGGATCATTCACACATATAAATACATGTGTGGTAGAGATAAAGTTGAAACCCAACTCCCAAAAGCTGCCAAGTATGATCCGGGGTCAGTCTCATGCTTTTAGCGCGAGGGTTTCAGTTTTCAATGCTTAACTTCATGAAATATGACATCATACTTTTCAGATACTACCAAAATACCCCCCTTTTCGGGAGGTAGATGTCATTTATCTTTGCCTCTTTTGTTCATCATTTTTTTATGGGATAAATGCAGACACCCTCCTCATCTATGGGGTAAGTGCACTTTACCCCTTCACCTATTGAAATATGACCCCCTCACTTATCATAAATGTGCACTTAATCTCCTAGGGCAGGTACAGGTATAAAATTTAAAGGAAAAAAATAGAAAATTCTGGAAAATTCCTTTGCATTTTTTACCCAAACCTGCCCGAGGAGGTTAAGTGCACATTTATGATAGATGAGGGAGTAAAGTGCACATTTCAATAGGTGAGGGGGCAAAGTGCATTGACCCACATAGGTGAGGGGAGTGTCTGCATTTATTCCTTTTTTTATTCGGTAGGTCACTCTCTCTGTCTGAGATTTTTCTATAGATTGAGGAATAAAATGATTCAATATATAATTGGTCTTGAATCGTGTACGATTCATTTTTTTTAAAGTGATATTTGTTTTCACTACTCATTTGCTATCGAATTTTTATTGCAAATTACTTATGAGATACGATAAAATCATATGAGACTTGCGAAAGCAAACTGGAATTCTCCCTTCAAGAAAATATTAAAACTTGACGTAAGTAAAAAAATTAGAAGAAATTCATAATTATTTGTGATTATTATGTGGCATATAAATTGGCATTTTAGAAAGACATCTCTTGATCAAATTACAACCTTTAATACTATGCTAAAAGTCATGGCTATTAGTCGGTCACTAAAAAGACATAACATTTAAATTATTAGTACTAATTTTAATACAAAAATCAAATTCCTACACACTCCACATTATGTTTTTCTTGTGAATAAAATAGGAATTAATATTGTTGCCACCAGCAAGATGGTACAGTGGTCAAGTCTCCAACATTGTATTTGAATATTATGAGTTTGAATTTTACTTGTCACGTCGAGTTCAACGACTTATATGAATATATTGTCTATTGATGTGAAACAACTAATGATATTTGATTTGAATATTATGAGTTTGAATCTTACTTGTCATGTTGAGTTCATCAACTTATATGAATATATATGTGGATCCCTATACTTTAGGTAAGATATAAGACCCAATCTAGACCATTTAAACCATTTGATCCCAAGGTCCATATTTAAAGCCTATATTTCAGTTTTTATCTTTAATTTAATGATAATAGGGGTATTTTAGTCAATAAGTCTAACATCATACTTGCAGGATCAAAATCAAATCCATAACAGAAATTATTCCTTCCAATTTAAACTCCCAGAAAGATACTCATCTAATTTGGTGGAGGAAACTGAAGTAGATAAGCGAGGGTAAAGTGAGTAAACTAACAGCTGAAATAGCAGAAAAGTATGGTGCACCAGTGTATTCACGATCAACTGCTATCTTCCCTGGTAGAGGATCAGGCATTCAACAAATAGATAAGAGATAGATAGCTAATTTTGATGAAGTTTACTGAAATTGAGGGTAGTGCATGCTGTACTGAAATGTATTACGCAGACAAAAAATGAAATTACCTCAAATCTTTATTATTCCTCTTCCCAAATTATACAGTACAGTAATCACCATTATACAGTATATTATATTACATTATACAGTTCATATAATTATACAGTGTTAAATGCAATCCACATAGTCAGTGAATATATATATAGTAGAATGTACACAGGTATACAGTTAGTACAACAGCGATAGACAGTGCATGCTTTTTTGATACATTAACTAATTAAACAGTATACAGAATATTTATGGGTGTTATACAGCGAGTTATTCAATATTATACAGTAAGAAGTCTTATTAATTATTTTATGCTATATGTACTGTTTGTTACCCATTAACATACTGTATATCACATATATATTCACTGTATAATATTGAATTTTGTTAACCCATCTGAGGAGTATTGTCCAAACAATTGCGCAGTTTGAGGTATCAAAAATCTTTGTGATGGGTTTTTCTACATGACAAGTATGGGTGCACTCTATCATTCACTGCCACACAAATTATATGTACATACGCCAGAACTGCAACAAACTTTCCCATGGCAGAGTTATGGGTGATCTTTGCCATCAATGTGTACAATAAATAATTTCTCTCTCTATGTTGTCTAATAAATTATTTGAGAGAGAAGAGAGAAGAACCGAAAAAACTGAGAGTTGAAGAAATACGCTGCAGATATACACATTATATATTATGAGGGATTTTAGGGAGATTGTGGAGTTATTTAGAGAGTTGTTTGTTGTATAATGGGATGTATTTTACTATTATACCCCTTGGGTTTGCAGCGCTGTTGGACTGTTGGATTTAATGGATCTAATGGTATATATTGGGTCTTATATCTTATCTAAGAGAAGGTATGTACTCGATCTTGACCCTATATATATATATATATATATATATGTATATATTGTCTATTGATGTGAACCGACTAATGATATTTGATTAGTAATGAATAAGGCTCATTTCTTAATATGTTGGTGGACTACATTAAGGACTGTAAGCTGATTGAATTGAAATTAACAATGTATCAGTAAAATTTGTTTGAATTTTTGTAGATTTTAAAACAATGTGTTTAACTTGGTTTGATTGTTACTCAAATCACTTTTTAATGGAGTAGAACTCAAGTAGTTCAATTGTAATTCTCTCGTTATTCTAAAAGTTTCATTTTGTAACCACTATTCAAAGGATGATAGAATTCTATCCTAAGGTCTTAATTGAATGACATGTTCATCCTTGAATAATCATTTTTCAGATAAAATTCTTTTAAAAATCATTTAGACATGACATGCTTATCAGGTTTTTTTTCGTAAAATAATAATCTCAAAATTCTCTATTATATTTTGCCGAAGAAAACTAGCTAATATTGAAAAAAAAATTTGCCAAAAAAAAGCAGAAGAGCAAAATGAGTTTTTTACTATTCTTTGATGGTTCGCCGGACGATTAAAATGACATAATCCGGCTATTCCTCAACACCGGGGTCAAAATAATCACATATTTTAATTCAAAATAACGTAACATACGAAACAAAATCCATTTTTTTATATATGTAAGTCCATGAATTTTACTAAGATATGTTTATGAAAAATAATTTTTAAATTCTGATCCAAACAAGTTTCTCACGAAAAAAAAAAATCTCATCAACTTTAATAATTACATATTTTTCTCATAAATAACTTCTCAAAACACACTTTCAACACCACAATTCTTGTCCCTAATTTTTTTAAAAAAAAAAATACTCAGAGGCAAACATGCCATCCAATTAGGCAACAAATTTTCATTGAATGGTCCCAGAGCATGACAGTTATTATTAACTATTACTTTTTTTGGCACATAAAAATTTAGAAAGGGTTGTCTCCGATCAGCTACTATAAAGCCGAACATATCTTCGGAATCAAAAATACTTACAAATTCTCTACCAATACTATCAACACATTGATAGAGGGAATCAAATTCACAAACTACTGTTAAGAAGTGATCTATTCCAATTGACCCTAACATGTGTTGACAATATATTCTATTACACCGGTGCGATATATATTACTTTTTTTTTAAGTGGCATTGTTTTTTAATATTATTATTACAGCAGCAATTTATGCCATGATTTTCTGCTGGAGTGATGCTTAAACCACGTGATATGTTTCCATCGCTTTTACTTTTTTTATATATTTCCGTTATAAGAAAGAGAAATGTGCTGAATGTTAAAACTGCTTATTATATGCCTATCCAGTCAATCTCCTGCCTTTGAACATTTGTTTTCACCCTCGCAGCACAATAGTTATATATCACCATTTTTATACCATCAATTTTTCATCGCCTCTTAATTTAGAAAGTATGAATATATTAAATTCATTAAAATCAATTAATTGCAAGTGATTTCTTACCAAAACTAGGGGAACTGAAAAATTAGTGACATATAAAATGTAGTATATAGCTTTACTCTAGTTATAATATTCATAAAATAATTGAATCCGAATAGAATAAAATATTATTCAATTTTATTTGAATTATTTTATCTAGTAAAAAAATCATGATTAAGCTCGATTTGACTGGTAATCTTGTTCAATCTGATCAAACTTTAACTGAATCGAACAAAAATCGAGCCCGAGTAAGTCATTTTTTTTTACAGAAGTTCTTTCATATGTTTATAAAATGTTATTCAAGATTAGTTTGAATATTTAATCAATCGAGCTCAAAAGAGCTTTCATCGATTGATTTTGAATTAAAAATCGAGCAATATGTTTTATTTTTCAACTCTAGACTTATCGGCGCAATAGTAATTAATCACGCCCTCGTAGAACCTTTTTCTTTCAGAGATTTGCTCGAAGGAACAAATCTATCACTACATTCTCACCAAAACATCAGTTGAATAGCGTCTCAATTCATCATTAGTAAAGAAAATGATCTAACTAACACGAGACAGAAATGTCTAGGTCAGGCTATAACTATTTTTCGAAAAATGAATCTATCAGTATAATCCCACCAAAATGTAAATCAATTAGTGTTATACTCCCTTAGCTTCTCACCGTACAACGGTAACTTCATGTTCATATATCGATATATAACAAGTGTATACATAGACAATTTAAGATATATAGATATCACAACTTTTTCTCGCTCTTATCTTAATTATCTCTATATGCAATGCAACACTTGTCATGCACCAGCTCAACACTGCAAATTATGGACCAGAGTGACCAAATGGTGATTTATTTCATGTTACCCGCTTTGATGTGATGCATAATTTAGCCTTTTGAGTCACACAAAAGGGAGTGGTTCTTGGAAGCTCCTGGAGCCAAGCTCCTCTTCCACCACATTCTGCCACGTGTAAATTTTTACTATTCCAGCCACTATTTTTGACTTTGTCAATTGGCCCTTTGTTTATTTTAAAAATTTCTTTTCAGTCCTTGTAGTTTCTTGTAAAGTTTGTTTAACCCCATGAGAATCATTATACATATTTAAAGAAAAGGGAATCCCAACCCGCTTTTATAAATCTGCATAAAAACTTTTTATTGCATTCATAATTTACATACATGCCAATTTCTGCCCATATTTTAAGTGCTTTTATTAATTGTTTTAATACTTTAGAAAACTTAGATTGTACTAATACAGAATTAATATTAGAATTACGAAATCAATTAATAATTAGGAGAGAACATTGGGTTAATAATTATCTTAACATACCTCCTAGATTAAGAGATCACGAAAACTATATTAAGTACCTTTTAATATTAAATATATTAATAGCAGTCTTTTATTAAAATAGCTTCTTCTAATTATAAAAGATTAGAATATCTAGATTTAGAATATAGTTTAGCTGATAGAACCGTAATCTCTTTAGATAAACATAAATTTATTTGTAAATTTGATTCAAATTTTAAGCACAATTTACATTCAGAAAATAAACACTTAAATAGTTTAACAGATTTATTTATATCATTAGCATCAAACTTAGAAATAAATAACGCTAAACTTTGTAAAACGTTAGAATCATTAAAAGAAACCGTTTTAATAAATAGAGAAATAATAAAGAAGGGTGAAAATAATAATTTAGATTATATTAAACAACAATCTGAGGAAACTCTAAAAATAGTCAAAAAAATATAATAAGTTTTTTCCCACTAAAGACGAAATAATAGAGTTAAAATACAGCTTGGAAAGTAATAAGCTAAAACATTTAGAACTTGAAACTAAGAAAACTCTAAGCCAAGTAATAGAAAAAATAAATAAATTTGAAGCTCAAAACCTAGAAACAAGTAAAACTTTAAAAAATATAGAACGAATTATTAGCGGATGAATAGTATAGAAAATAGATTAGAATATAAAAGAGCCATTGAACTAGCAAACAAATATCTATATACGGAAGAAGGATTTACCACCTATCAAGGAACTAGTAATTCAGATAAATTATATCCTAAACTTTGAAATATTCAATTCGCTTTAATCCTGCAAATATTCGAAAGGCTAGATAAATTAGAAAATAAGTTAGAAAAATTAAGTACTAAAATAGACACAGTATCTCAAGTGATTAAAGGAGATTTACAAGATAGTATAGAAGAAAGATTATCAAATTTAGCACTAGAAGAATCTGAAAAACCTAAAAAAGAACCTAAAAAATATATATATTGGTAAAAAATGATGAGATCATTTAGTGGTACTAATAAAACTATAAGTGAATCAAGTAATAAAGAAAAAGATAAAGGAAAAATAAGTAATACTTTCACTAAACGAATATTTAGAGGATCAGGAAGTCAAAGCTCAGCTAGAGAAGTAGAATTAGAAGAAATAATAGACGTAGAAGAAAATCTTAATTTATATAATAACAAGGGAATAGATAAGTTAAAACCTAAAACATTATACAAGGTAGGAAAAATGGATTTTAACACACATTTAATCAAGAAATTTAGAGAAAAAGAAGTAAAAGTTACAACAAATGCTGAAAATATAAGCTTAGTTAGCACAAAATGTATAAAGCAATTAAAACAATTAAAACAAAAGTATATACATTTAGGATTAATTATTATAGGAATAAAAGGATTAACTAGAAAAGGAACCGGTGGAAAGGTTTTAGTTTTATTATTAGATAAAAGTTGGTCTGATGCTAGGAGAGCAGTATTTGCGAGTATGGAAATAGATATGACTAATAATGTAGGAATATTTTATGTAGCTCCAAACATGATGAAAAGTATTAAAGATATTAATAAAATTACTATAGGATTACAAACTAGAGGATATGAAACATATGATGGTAACAACTTAGTAGTTTCTGTAGCGTTTTTAGGAAGAGTAACCAATAATAGTTTTCCTCAATATAAAATTAATATAGATGGAATAATAGATGGATTAGCCTCAGTAGGAGTAAAAATGATTAAACTTTTAAATATTGATAATAACGATTTAAATGGAGAAGAATGGGAATTAACCAAACACTTAGAAGAAAATGAGACTGTTAAGATTCCAGGAGAGAGTGTAATGTATACAAATAGTAGAGGTCAGACTTCTATTAGATTTCTTAATTACCAAAAACAAGATCCCAAAGAAAATTTAGAAGATCTAGAAGAAGAAACTGATAATGAAACTGAAACAAGCTACAATTATAGAAGAAGAAGTTAGAATAACTAGTAGATTTGCAAATTGGGAAATATTATCTGATATAGAAAGCGAAGAAGATGAAGAGGAAGAAAATATAGAAAAAATAGACGAGGAAATTAGACAATTAAAAAGTCAGCTTAAAAATGATTATAGACCAAAAAATATGGAAGAAATATTAAGAAAAAATTTTGAGATAAATAATTTAAGAGAATTATTAGATGAAATGTATCTTGAAGCAATGAATTTAGATATAAATTTAGAATCAGCTGAAGAAGAATTTAAACAATATTATAATATTGATTTAGTAGATGATATAGTTTCAGGAAAAATAGAATTTAAAAATTTCTTTAAAGAAAAAGGTGGCAATGAAGTAGCTTTTATGGCAGATAGTCAAGCAAGTACTAGTAGTAATATAGGAAAAAGAACTAGAGTAGAACCAGATTATAGTGAAGTTCCAGCTAAAAATGTAGAAATGAGTGGTAGACCAGAATGGAAAAGTCCCACATATGAATATGGATCAACCCAGCCAAATAAATATATAGGATCAAGACAATCCATAGGAAAAATCATGAGTGGAACCATGTTAGTAATTGAATTAGGAAGTCCACAAATGTGCCCAAAAGAAATAAATATATGGGAACAATGTGTAGTAAGACATTGGGAAATAAATAAAAAAGTAGATATGGATATGTTTAACTTTTTAGAAACATGCTTAGGACCTACAACATTATCTATCTGGCAAAGTAAGAAGAAAAAAGATCCTAATAGAATTAATGAAATAAAGGCCTTAGGAAATAATCCTTATAATTTTACTAGTTTTATTAGAACGTTAATAATAGGAATAGATCCAGGAAGAGAAAATACATTCATACAAGATACGGCCCTTAGAAAACCTAGAACAACTGACTATAACTGATATGAAATATATTATACCTTTTAGTCAGGATTTTACAAGGTTAATAGGAGAAGCTAATAAAGCATTTGATGAAGAATTATGTAATAGATATTTTACGAAATTACCCCAAGATTTAGGAAAAAGAATACATGAAGAATGGATAAAAACTAATGGTAATCTTACAGGATTAGGTATAGGACCTAGAGTACAATATACTTTCTTTAAACTTCAGGAATGGTGTAAAGAAAAATTTATTAGAGAACAAATTAGAAAGCAATCTTATGAATTTTGTAGAAAAGCTATATACACCCCACAACAATATGGACAGAAAAATTACTTTAAACCAAAACGCAAAATATTAAGAAAATCAAATAAACCAAAATCTAGTTTTAGACAATATAGGCAAGGAAGAAAGCCCCCTAATTATGTTAAAAAACCATCAACAAGAAAATGTACATGTTATATTTGTGGAGATCCTAAACATTTAGCTAACAGATGTCCGAAAAGACAATTTAATATGGAAAGAGCAGCTGTAGCAGAACAATTAGATGAAGATGTAGTAAGTATAGACGGTAATGAAAGTGATAATGAAAGCATATTTAGTATAGTAAGTGAAGAAGGACCAGAAATTTCAAATATAATAGAATATACTTATATGAATAATTCATGTGAACATAAATATATAAATGGAAAAGGAACTATGAGTATAGCCTGTAGTATTTGTAGATTATATCCTGATATACATTTAAGATATCAGTGCAATATATGTTTTAACGAGATTTGTTTTATTTGTGCTAAAGACGCATATAATATAGAAACAGATGTATCGCCTAAACCTAGTAAAAAACTAGAATCTATAGAAGTTCTAAGCCATAAAATAGAGAATTTAGATTTAAGAGTACAATTAATAGAATTAAAATTAAAAAATAATGAACACATAAATAGTAATCAAAATAAAGGAAAGGGTGTAGTAATAGAAGAACTTGATGAAATTAACCAACAATTAGAAGAAACTCATTTACAAAATACAGCGCATGAACCCCAAATACAGGTACCTTATACTAGTAGTTTAATACTTTTAGATTGTCGAATATGGTGTAATCAAGAAAAACATATTGAAACTAAAGCCATTTTAGATACAGGAAGCACAAAAAGTATGATTAGTTCTAGTCTTGTACCTAAAGAATTTGAAACACAATTAACTTATACTGTTACTAGCAGAACTGCAGAAAATAGATTAATGAGAATAACAAAAGAGTTAATTAACATAGGCATACAATTTAAAGATTTTTCAGGAAATTATAGTAGCAAATATACATTAGGACAAGTCCTTATAGCATCAGATAACATAAATAGCCTCAAATTCCTTTTAGGGTTAAACTTCATTTGTGCATTAAATGGTAGTATCTTAATAGGAAAAAATTATATTACTATTAGCAAACATAATTATACTTTTCCGACTAATAGATACATTAAACAATCAGAGTTGACTGCGAAGCGTGGTGGACATGGTAATAATGAACTCGATTTTTTCAAAGAATTAGAACAAAATAACATAGAATCTGAAACTATAGATATACTATTAGATGAAGAAATTAGAGATATAGGAAAGGGATTAGAAGTTTTAAACCTAGAAAATGAAAGAATTTTGCATAAATTGGAAATGTTAGGATTTATAGGAGATGATTTAGCTAAAAACAAAGTAAATTATACTTTTAAACTAAACATATTAAACCCAGATATAGTTATAAGAACAACAGCTATAGAATATACTCCTGAAGATATAAAAGAATTCAAAACACAAATAAAAGAAATGTTGAAAATCGGTGTTATAAGAAGAAGTGATAGTCCTCATAGATCAGCAGCCTTTATAGTAAGAAATAATGCAGAAATAAAAAGAGGAAAACCTAGAATAGTATATAATTATAAAAGGCTTAATGATAATACAGAAGATGATGCTTATAGAATACCTAATAAAGATGAGTTAATTAATCTTATACAAAATAAAAAGATATTTTCAAAATTTGATTTAAAAAGCGGATATAATCAAATTAAAATGGTAGAGGAAGACAAAAAATGGACAGCTTTTAGCTGTAGTGAAGGACATTTTGAGTGGAATGTTCTATCTTTTGGTTTAAAAAATGCTCCAGCAATATTTCAAAGATTTATGGATAATATATTTAAACATTAGTGTATATAGATGACATTTTAGTAGCTTCTGAAACTTTTAAGCAACATCAGGATCATTTAAAACAAGTGTTTAATTTAATAGAAGAAAATGGAATAGTAGTATCTAAAAAGAAAATGAAACTTTTTAAGAGAAAAATAAGTTTTTTAGGTTTAGAAATAGGAAACGGACAAATTAAATTACAACCTCATATAGCTCAAAAAATTCTAGATTTCCCAGATAAGCTAGAAAACTTAAAACAAATACAAGCGTTTTTAGGAATATTAAACTACTCTAGAAAATTTATTCCAAAACTTAGTAAATTAGTTAGACCATTATATAAGAAAACAGGAAAATCAGGTCAGAGACATTTTAATCATGAAGATATTAACTTAGTCAGAAAAATTAAAGAAATTGTTAAAGATTTAAAACCTTTAGAATTACCCTTAAGTACTGATTATGTCATAATAGAAGTAGATAGCTCTATAGAAGGATGGAGAGCAATATTAAAATGTAAACCTCATAAATTTTCTCCAAAAAGTGAAGAAAAAATATCAGCTTATTCTAGTGGTAATTTTAATAAAACAGGAAGTAATTGGACTAGCCTAGATTATGAAATAGCAGGAATAGTTAAAGCAATAGACCATTTTAGACTATATTTAAATAAACCTTTTACCATCAGAACAGATTGTGAAGCTGTAGTTAGATTCATAAAAAATGAAAATTCTAGAAAACAAAATAATAAAAGATGGTTAAAGTTTAGAAATGCAATAGAAGGTAATGGATATAAAGTAGATTTTGAACATATTAAAGGATCAAACAATAGTATAGCAGATTTATTAAGCAGACAATTAACTTTAATTTTGGGTCACAGATCATGACATCCAACAACCAAGGAAACCAACAAACAAGACCTCCCTCTGCAGCTTATAACCAAATAGTTAGAAGACCAGCTTTCAGGCCTAACTTTCAGCAAAATATTCAAAATAGACCAGCCTTTGCAGTTGAAACACAGTTATTTAATCCAGTCACTCAAAACGTTTTTAAAACCTTTGGCAAAATAGCACTTCCAGTTAGACATAATTTCAAGCTTCCAAAAGATACCCCTCATATAACCGAAGATCAAAGTATCTTACTCAATGCTATATGGGAAGCTCATCCTTCAGCCAGCAAATTAACAGCACTAAATGCACTTTGTTATTACTTTGAAAAGGAAAACAAAAATTTTTCATTAGACAAAGCAGCAGTTTATCTTGTTATTAGAGGAGAACCAGTGGGAATCTTTGAAGATTATCAACGAGCAATACAAAGCATTCAGAAGATAGCTTTTACAAAAGAATGTTAAAAGTAGCCCAAATTATTATCAATCAGCAGATAGAAGGAATAATTTCAAAGACTCGCCTACTACAATGGAAGGGAGAACCTATTCGCCACGAAGGATCATTAAAATTCTACACCCTAAAATATTTTTCATGGCCTAATGTTCATATAGACGCATCAGTTTTTAGAGAAGGATGGGTAGAGGAAGAATTCATCAGCGTTCAAAGGTTATTAGACTATGGTTTCATAGCAAAAATATTTGTATCAGATTCAGTACAAGTGACTCATATAGGTCGACATATTTCAGACGCTGTCAATTTTATATTCGAGCAACAAGCAGCAGAAAGTCTCAAGATTGACATAGTATCTCTACCTCCAATTTGGAACACTACAGGAATAGAAATAGGACATTCATTCTTTTCGATAACAGAGAATTATGAAAAATGGGAACCAATGTCAACATTGTGGAATTGTCCTGAAGCCATAAATCCTTTAGCCAATATAGAAGAGCTCAAATTAGCTTTGGAAATACGGAGGAAAATGCAGCGACAATATATGATGCCCAATTCAGATTCAGACCTCAAGCTTATTTTCCAAGCACCTCATCATAGCATATTTATTCCGGCCAAGACCAGATGCAAAATTCGCCTTACTACATTAGGAAAAAGAGCAATGACAAGTGTGGAATACCCACCAAGATATAATCCTGATATGTATAATCCTGATTCAGAATATAATCCAGATCTAGAAGGAACCAGTCGAGATACATACTAGAAGACAAAAGCTTCAACAGTTCAGCAATAATGGTTAGCAGCACCAATAATTCAGCTCAAGACAAATTTAAAAGAGACAGCTCAGGAAGACAACATTCAAAGTTTCAGCAAAATAATGCATCTCCCAGACAAAAGCCATAAATGTAGCAGCAGCAAGGACAATAATTTGCAGCAATAATTCAGCTATCAAACAAGGCACTAAATTCAAAGCAACAATCTCAGCAACTTTTGTACCATATTAACTGTTCACTATTGCCACCTATGTACTTTTTACTATTTAGACACTATTTGTAATAATGGCAGCTCGGATGCCAAGTTTGTTCTTCATTTTGTTGTAAATTTAGTTCATGTCCGAGGCCTATAAAAGGACTTCATCCCTCAGTTGTAAAAATTGCACCTAGACATTCTCCAACCCACACTTCTTGGTTGCTAGAGAATCTCTCCTCTTTTCTTGTAATAAAATATCTACTTTGTGCAAAAATCTCTTGTAAGTTTTTATGTTTTACTAAAATGCATAGTGAGTAGTTTACCCCTAGGGACGGGATTCCCCTACTATTTAAAAATGTTATAACTCTCTCATGGTCAAAAAATACAAAAACATTAAAAATCGAAAATCCAAAAACAGTAAAAATGCTCGAAAAACAAATAAAAAATAAAAAATGATGATGAACAGTAGTAACATTCTACCTTTTCGTCGTCTCAAAAATATGTTTCCGCTGTACAAATTATTGTTTCCAATAATATCTGATACTGCTTTGGGAAGAATTTGTTTACCGTCTCGGTGTTACTGGTCGGGAGACAAATTCTGCGGGATAATTCCCCCCAACGTGCAAGCAAAATGGTATCAGAGCTTGAGTATTCTGAGTATGCTCTGTGGTCGCAGTTTAATCTGATCTTCCACATCAGAAAGGTTTTCTTGAGCTATTTATCATAATGGTGTTTCTAAGTTTAAATTATTAAATAAGTTAAGACTATATTTTAAAATTCAACAGGGTAAGATAGGTACTTTACTCCAGATCTATTATAAGTCTTCGTTAATGAAGCAATCGGATTTATGAAGCAACCCTCTTACATGAGAATTTCAAAATAGAATGCTTAACTCGTTAAATAATAAAATTTTGGTAACACTGTTCATTTTATATGTATTTGCCACTTTTATAAAAATGTTAAAAATTATAAGGACCAATGTGTAATATCTTTGAAAAATGCTGGATCATTGGACAATTAAAAAAAAGTGGCCTGGAGCTATACTCCAAGTGCCACCAAGAATGACCCCACAAAAGGTGAGCTTCAATTTCAAATGCTCCGACAAACTAAACCACGCATTGGGACTATTAATTACACTGCTAACTCCAAACGCAATAAAATACTAGTACTTTGAATTATTAGTATAAGGAAAAAGTCTTAACATTATTTGCAAGTCTTTTTAACCCTAATTAAGAACGTGAACTATTAAAACATGCAAACAGCTCATCATTAGTAATAATCCATGAACTGTCATAAGGAAAAACTCTAACAAATGAGAAATATAATTTCTTCGCCTTATATAATTGATTATTTTTTTAAAATAGTATAATCTATATATATATATATATATCAATCACATAACAAATGAAGTTCACTTGTATTATAAATAACAAGGATATGGCCTTTTAATTAACTAAGCTTCGGATATGTTGATGAATTTCAAAATTAATCAATATTTTTTCATTGAGCGTATTTTTGGTTATTTTAATTTATTATGAATTATTTCAAATTCGATAAAACTCATTTGAACTATTTATTTTCAATCATTATAATAGGTGGAGTGGCTTTCAAAATCTTCTCCCAAATCCATTGTTCAAATCCAAATTAAAACCATCAATCTAAATATAAGATTAGGGAAATTCTAGTCTAGATTTGTTTTAACTAAATGCAATACAATCTCATTTGTCTTTTAACTAATCACATGATAAGTGTAATTCATGAATATTGTAAATTATACATATCAAGTTTGAATGGATTCGAGTTTTTATTCACTCAATCTAAAGAATATTTCCGATTCGAGTCTGTAATTCACTCGAGTTATGAATGATTAGAGTTTGGCCAAACCCAAGTCCTTGCATTAGGCGTAGTACCTAAAACCTAATTTGTCGCTCAACTATATATCTCTACAATATATATATATATGCTCCCACTTTCAGTTTCCAATATCAGTTTCTCCTTTGACTTCACTCCTCACAACCAGTCCGAAAACCAAAACCTCTCATTCACAATGCAGCTCCACCGGGCTGCCGCCGCCGCCGCCGTCGTGGCGCTCTTATCTCTCTCCCTCCTCACCGCCACCGCCCACAACATCACCCGAATCCTCGCGAAGAACCCCGACTTCTCCACATTCAACCACTACCTGACAGTCACACAGCTCGCCCCGGAGATCAACCGCCGCGAAACAATAACCGTCTGCGCAGTCGACAACGCTGCAATGTCCGATCTCCTATCGAAGCACCTCACAATCGGCGCACTCCGTAACGTCCTCTCCCTCCACGTCCTCCTCGACTACTTCGACGCCAAAAAACTCCACCAGATCACTGACGGCACCGCACTCGCTGCCACAATGTTCCAGGCCACGGGCTCAGCCCCAGGCTCCTCTGGCTTCGTCAATATCACAGATCTCAAGGGCGGAAAAGTCGGATTCTCTCCCCAAGACAACGACGTCATATCCGCCACATTTGTCAAATCAATCGAATCTATCCCTTACAACATCTCCGTCATTCAAATCTCCGCGATACTGCCTTCTCCAGAAGCCGAGGCGCCAGCGCCCGACCCGAGCCAGATGAATCTGACATCCATCTTATCAGCTCACGGATGTAAGGTCTTCGCTGACACTCTGTTAGCTAATCCAGCTGAACAGACGTTCGAAAGCAACATCAAGAGCGGGGTAACGATATTTTGCCCTGGCGACGATGCGATGAAGAGCTTTTTACCTAAATACAAAAACTTAACATCGGACGGAAAACAATCTCTGCTGGAATACCACGGAATACCTGTTTATCAATCGTTATCCGGGTTGCGATCCAGCAACGGATTGACGAACACTTTAGCGACCGATGGCGCGAAGAAGTACGATTTCACGGTGCAGAACGACGGCACGGACGTGACGATTAAGACGAAAATCGTTACGGCGACGATCGTTAACACCTTGATTGATGAACAGCCTTTGGCGATTTACGAAGTAGATAAGGTTTTGATGCCGATTGAGCTGTTTAAAGGAGCTCTGCCGCCGGCGCCGGCGCCGGCTCCGACGCCTGAAGCGGATGCTGCGCCGCCGAAGAAGTCGAAGAAGCATGGGTCGCCGCCGGCGCCGGCTGCTCCTTCGGACTCGCCGGCGGAATCTCCGGCGGACGCTCCCGTGGCGGATCAGACGGCGGATGAAAATGGCGCAGTTAGATTTGATGGTGGGAGATTTGGTGCTGTAATTTTGAGTTTTTGTTTTGTATTTCTACAGCTGTGAGTTAATTTTTGTTCAACTCTTTTACCTTCTGTTTTTCAGTTTTAGTTTTCCTTTATATATATATATATATATGTAATTGTGAAAATTATAATGCTGTAAAATTTAGTTTATACCGGATCTGACCGAATCTCAAATGTATTTCATATTGAATCATGATTGACATTATGATTGAACATATATTCACTGAATTGTTTGGTTTGACCGAATCTACATATAGTGAATTACTGTAGTCATATGATTGATTACATAATAATTGAATTACTTTTGGGTTTGATCGAATTTGATCGGACCAAAATAGTGAATTGCAGTTGTCATATAATTGATCACATATTAATTGAATTATTCTTAAGTTTGACCGAACCTGATCCAGACTAGAATTTCCAGTGACAACAGGTGGTTATTTAATTTATTTGTAATAGATTGCTAGGAGCCTTTTCTTCTATTTAAAAATAATTCAGTTTTTTTATTCTTTGTATTTGTTAACAATTCTTAAAAGTATAATATACAATTTAGTCACGTAATTACGGATTTTATTGCATCTTCTCGGATCTTTTATTTAATTGTAAAAAATTTGTCATTTTCATTCAATCAAAAACTATAAAATGTCAAGAATAATATATAGAATGTTTCTAACAATGTAATTAGAAACAAATGTAGGCCTTATCTGTAAATAAAACAAGCTCAAGATATATATGTTGCAAATAAATTAAATTACTCGAGATTGATTCGTATTCAACTCGCTTAAAACTCGTTTGAGATCGATTTAATTAACAATCAAACCAAACTCAAACACAAATTATGAAAATCGATAGTAATTCAAATAAATTTGAACATCAACTTATTCGACTCAACTCAACTCTATTTGTTTACAATCCTAACCGCAGAGGAGAAAAGTACGAGAACACTTAGATGGAGGATTCCGAATGCAAATTTTGAGGGTTAGAAAGGAAACACAACGGTAAATGTTTTTTTTTTTTTTAAGTTCTAACAAATTATGTAACCAAGAAAAAACCGTGATTTTGTGAGATTATTAACATGACCAAAAAAATCTCAATTAAAATCTTCTATTATAATTCAATTTTTGATCTTGAATTCCAAATTATGCGTACATGTCAAGTGTTTATAATATTTCCTCATATACACACTTGGATGTAAATGCCCTGCACTTGACATTTATGTATAAATTGAGACGGGTGATTCAAACTGGAAAAAAAATAATAGAATTTTATTTTTACCTCACAATAAAATCATGTATCTGATAACTCACCATTCAACACATTTGCATCTACTACGGCACTAAGAAGTTTATATAATCCATTTTGATTGGATTTATAAGGTCCCACGGATATAATGAAATCATAAAACTCTCTATAACTAACTATATTTGGAACTCCCAGGATTGATATGTTTCGAAAATCTATAATACGATAAGTGAATCCATACCCATATAGGACGGAGACTGCTCGGGTTCACTAATCTCATGAGCTCCCCAAACATATCCCTCCACACCCATAAAGTGCGGGCCTTGTATGTACCTCACAATGAAGTTCATTTAGGGTTCGGAGGTTCCATGACTTCGATCCCTTTTGTATGCTAAACTATAATACGATAAGTGAATTGTAAGTTCTTGTGTCCAAGTTCGAGTTCTCCAAATCATCAATTTGAGAGCTTCTGAAAAAATTCTAAGTTAGTCTCATCCCAATGGTCCTAATCCCTTCAACACCACATATTTATATTGGGGTGGGTGGTTTTTATGCACAATTGAGATGGAGTCTGGCATAGAATTCCCCGAGCTTCTGGATCTTAGAGTATCATAATATACACAATTATTTGTGTAAAAAGATCTATCAAACATGGCTTGCTATGATTATATATTCTCAAATTTGGATCAGAATTCACTTTTAATTGTTGATCGGCACATGAAATTGCAGACTTTCACCTTTAATAGCAGCTTAGAAAAGAAGCTTCCACAAAAAAAAAAGTAGGATTTGGCTTTTCTTGAAGCAACATTATTAATTTGCTTTTCTAACCCTTAAAATAAGGGCTTCTCATATGCATGTAACGTGACTCTGCACGTGGCTTTCATGGTACAAGATTTTAATTATTTCTTTCCACAATAATTTTTCTAGTACGGTGGGGGATTATTATTTCAAATTCTTAATTAATATTTGCATGTGCACTTTATTACATTGTGAAGCAATTATAAACTCTGTCACAAAAAAAAAAAAATTATTAAATAAATAATGATACTTTGAGTGTTTTCAGGTGGTCTTCGTTTATATTTAATTGCAGAACTGATAATTTTTAAAATCTGGCATCGGAGAGAGGTTTTAGGCACCGGCTATTGCAGAAATGTTCCATGACCGTTAATTGGAGGATTATACAAATACAACCAACAGTCGTCTCACATTAGATTACGTTTAGAATATATGGGGAAACGAAAGTCTTTTTTAATTATACATAATTACATATTATATTATACAAGTATAACACGAGTTTTAACTAACAGAAAAATACAGAGTATTTAAATACCAAACAGTTAATAGAGCCACATCACCAATGAATGATTGCGGATAATGAGATGGCTTCATACTGACCACCTTGTTTTCGAGCAAACCACCAAATAGGGGTGCCTCATGTTTGTGATTGCATGTGGATTTTTAGCTCCGAGAGTAGGGATGCACATGAGCTGAACTTGATGAAATTGCTCAGTGCGATCTCGACTAGCTAGAAAATAAGAGTTTGAGCTTGAGTCTAAAACAAATTATGTATATACATGTGTGTGTATATATATATATATATATATATATTTTATCAATTATATTTTATTAAATATTAAATATTTCATATGCATTAACAAACATAGATTCTTCAACATGTATTAACAAATAAATAAATAAATATTATTTTTATTTATTTATTTACTGGATCTCCATAGATCGGGTATATATATTTGTGTTTGAGTTTAGCTCAATTAAAATGCTCGAGTTCGAGCCAGCTCGACTCAATGTCTACCGTACCGAAAAGCTACCAAAAATCATCTTCCTTTTAATCCAGCAATTGTAACGTCATGCAGCTTTAGTTTATTTTTTTTCCCATTCAAATAATGTAAGCAGCGCCTCAACTTCAGCATTATTCTTCTTAATATATGAAATCATTTAACAGTACTATATTGACTATGACAAAAGAAACATACTTCGACGATTGACCTAAAATCATCTTGCCGGAATACCAGGATGTAGATGGGCGGATAGCACAAGTTAAAAGGGAACATTGCCGCATTGGATAGGGCTTCTTGTATATATGTTTAGTTCAATTATTTACAGACTTGCAAAATTACTACCTGGTTGCACTGGGGTACGGATACAGCAACACAGATATGATACGATACAAATACGAAGACACGATTTTTTCAAAATTTTAGGATACTACACGAGGATACAGCTACTAATATATATATATTTGTCTTATTTAATCTCCACGCAACCATAAAATACTTCAAATAAATAAAAAATAAATATATCCAACTGTACCCACTAATAATTAAAAAAAAATATCAAACAGCATGTATCATATATATATATATATATATATATATATATATATATATATGTTAGAATTTTCTTATTCATGACACATTGAAAAGACAAGGAAAATCAGGTTTGAAATTCATGGTTCATGAGCGTCCAGATGCTTAAGCGTCCAACTGAGCGTCCAGATGCTTAAGCGTCTAGCTGAGCGTCTGACCTAAGCGTCAAGCTGAGCGTCTGACTTGAGCGTCTAGCTGAGCGTCCGGCTTGAGCATCTAGCTGAGTGTCCGGTTTGAGCGTCCGGTTTGAGCGTCTAGCTGAGCGTTCAGCTTGAGCGTCTAGCTGAGCGTCCGGCTTGAGCGTTCGGCTTAAGCGTCCGGAGACACTCAAGAGCGTTCGGAGACACTCATGAGCGTCTAGTTCCGGATTGATGCATTTCTGGACGCTTGGCAAGCGTCCGGGTGAACTTTATTCTGAAACGTTCTTGGTGTCTGTTCACGAAAAACTGGAAGCTTTTTGCACCAACAGTCATAATTTTTGAACATGAATAATTGTGAACTTTCAGTGAATCATTGTAACCTTTGATTGGTTTTTAAGTCTATAAATACTAAATTCGTCCACCAAATTCGAAAATATATCAAATATATCCCATATATAAAAAGATTACAAAACAATCTCTATTGGTGCAAGTTCTGAAGTATTCAACTATTGCTTCTGAATACTTGTGCCTGTTTTATCTTGAGAGACTTATTTGTTGTAACTCTAGCAGTAAAGAGGGCAAATAAAGTCTTAAGGAAAGAGTAATCCTCGACTCAGGCAAAATCTCAGTCTTACGTATATTTCCAACAATATATATATATAGAGTAAGAAAATCTAGTTCTAAATGTAACTACTCAGCAAGCCGCCCCATCTTTCTTATTTTTGTTTTCTTTGTGACTTTTTCTTCTTCATCCCCTGTCTTTCAAAATTGCCAATGTTCTTTGTCATTTGTTATATCATATTCCCACTTTCATATCCCTCTATTTTTTCATCTTAATATCAAATTGTCATTAATTAATCTACCATCGTTAGGCCCGCTAACCTTTGCATCGTCACTTTTACCATATACTACAAAACTACGAATATTGGGAACAATGTTATTTTTATCAAGTTTCTGGCTTGGACACGTTTCGGATTCGTTTCGGATACGGTATCCATTTTGGATATGCCACGTGGCTTATCCGATATGTATCCGAGGAGTATTCTACTGGTATCGTATACCCCAAATATCCGACACTGTATCATATCATTTTTAAAAATATCTGTACATCATATATTACTACTTTAGGATGCATTTTTAGTCCCAAGACGGACGGAACCGTCACGTGCAATGGCAGATTAATTAATTGTGACCAGTAATAAATGTAATTGTGTGTGTACTACACATGCGAAATTGCAAAAAGATACATTCACAAGTTTGTAAAAAATAAACTAAAATTGCAACATGCCGTATTTTAAGGAACTAATATTGCAATTTTCCTTAAAAGTTAAAATTTGACATGGAGAATTCTTTCTTAGTGTGACAAACATATTCAGGTCCAATGGTCCATTAGCCTTTTTACCTATAAGTTTCTTATATTAAAGGAAAAGAAAAAAATAGCAGATTAATTTCTCCAAGATTGTATATGAATCCTAGGATAATTCTATGATATACCGGGAGTGTTACTCTAAGGTGTATCATTGTTTCTATCTCTTTCACACAACTGTGTGTAAGGTCCACACATAACACATATCAATGTGTGAAAGAGATAGATACAAGGAGCACTATTCCCGATTCACCATAGAAAAATCCATGAACCCTGCTACCCATTTATTTGCAATTTTTTAGGAGGGATGAAATTAAAATACTGTTCTGCGGTGATTCCACCAATGTCGGCTGATCAAGTGAAGAGTTTTTACATGAAAAATAAACTTATTAATTCTTCTTAATTTCAAAATTCTCACCAAATTATCCCAAACTATTTAAACTCACTCAAAATTAAGCAAACTATTTGAATGATAAGTTTAAAGCTCGGCTCGAGCTAGACTCAATTAGTAAATAATGATAAAATATGTGCAAAAACTCAAGTAACAAGAGTTCAACTCGATAAAGCCCAAATCAATTTACAATCCAACCTAGGACAAACATGAATTCTAAACCTCGATTATAATTCAAACAAGGTTAAACAACAACTTATTCCACTCGATTTAACTTGTTTACAGAATTATATAACTAAGCAAACACATGTAGCCCACATAAGAACTCGTTTGGGTGTTGGCAATGGAGGTTTGGAGACCCAACAGGCCTATACACTTTGCTTATGGGCCCTCCACCGTTAGCACAGTTGTCTACTGAAAAAAAAAATCCACTTCAAGAATTTTAGATCATAAGGATCACAATAACTATATCTTATTTGATCCAATAAACATAACTCAAGGATCCAATATTTAAAAAAAAATGATAAAAAAAAATCCAATATAAAAAGAAAACGAACAATCGTATCTAGTAAAATAAGTAGCAATTATAACACCACCAAATAGATAATACATCTCAATTATTCAATAATAACATAACAAAGCACCAAATGCACAACGGAACTCAAGTATTTAAGAACGAATAAGAAAATCGCACTAGAGACAACAAACTCTCTAACATAGGATATTGACGCTCTCATTTGAGAGAAAAATAGAATAGCAATTAAAATAAGAAAACAAAACATTTTCTATGGCAAGCTAAAAAATGCCGTAAATCCTCAAATATTTCAGATAATATTTCTACGGCAAGCAAGAGGCCACAACCACAAGGTCCACAACTAGCTAGAAACCCTAGAAATTAATTATGCTCTACATGTCACCATAATATCTGTATAATTAAAGGCAAGGGATATCATTTGCTATCATCATAATAAATCACATTTAATGTTTGTTTGCAGTTTATAGCATACCCCTAAATCTAAATAGCAATTTTACTATTACAAGTTTCTCAAGATGGTGTTGGTCATTTTCTCTTGAGAATTATAGGAGTTTAAGATCTCAAATATTTTAAGGAGAAAATATTAGGAGGACTACACGATCAAGATTTTATTGGTAACAAAACATTGTAAGGTTAAAAGGTGACAATTAATTCTAATATCTTCGAAATTGAATTGAGTTGATTTTATAAGCTAGGCTGATTTTCTCTGGGGAGAGCTAATGGTCCGACACTATTTGTGATATAACGCCAACAAATGCACCCTTATAAAGCTATCCCGGTTTAGAATGAATTTGGTTGACCGTTTGATCATTTGAACTGCGTCTAGTCTATTGACCAATCTGTCTACATGCTTCTTTTGGAATTAAATGTGCATTTACAGAGATCTCCAAAATGTTCCAATATTTGTAAAGGCACACGGCTTTGTAAGGATCATGGCAAGCGGATGTCTACAGGCTATGATAACAGTTTATGGTTGTGTTTAAAAGACTGTGATCGACCTAACCAGAAAAATATACAGATCTTATTGCATTTCTGTATATAATGAATATTTTGGTCAATTAATAGTTATTTCTATATCATACAAATGAGAAGCTTCTTTAATTTATTTGACTAATAATCTTCAATACTTATTATGATCGAAGATTTCTTTCTTCAACTAAATGTTGATAGTTGACATAAAAACAAATAAAAGTGACGGAAGGAGAATCATTCACTTTTTTGTTCTTGTAACCGATGAATCATTTTACTTCGATTACCTAATCATTTTTTACATTTGAATAGTTCATTTAACTACTTTAGTGTTGCAATACTAAATACTTTGGTAAATTTCTTGGAAACTAAATGAATAACACTCGTTATTTGATATAATATATACTTAGATTTTTGATTTTATAATGTCAAAGTTATCAAATCAAATAAATAGTAAAATGAGTTGGTCAAAAGAATAATAATTTGATATCATATTCTGGGGACATGGGACATATTAATATAGTGAAAAATTACAGAACTCCCCCTAAATATTATTCTGTAGGTTTAATAAATATTTTTCAATCTCAAATACTAATTTCATTGACTTTTTCTTAAAAAAAAGAAACAAACCCAACAATTAGATTGAATTTCTTTTTGGACTAAGTTATCGTTGAGATATTGATTTTGTAGTTTAAGAATTAATCAGATAAGTTTTTATAGAATTATTTTGTTTTGAACTTTTTGAACTGATAGATTAAATTATATAAGTATACTTCATTTGTTATATAAATAATAGTATGTAACTTATTTTTTGAGCTAAACATGTCAATTTCTCAATTTTATTTTTATTTTTTAATGTTTCCGAATATCCCCAAATATTTAAAATTTAAAATGAATAAGTGCAAGTTATCAATAATAAAATTTGAAATAAAAGAGCAAAAAAGCAATTAGTTCATTTTTAATTTTAAAAATTGAAGGTATTTGAGTCCAAAAATACACTACTTCTAACTATTGAATGTTTTCAAATGAAAAATCGATAAAACACACGTTTCGAATTAAAAGAAAATATTATCACGAACTTTCTGAATACAGAAATTTACTTTGAAAGTTTTCTTAAAAATACTTTATCCAATAATTTATTAGAAAAGCATGGGCGAATATGTAATTTCCATAAAAGTATTTTACATATGTGGTGAGTGGAAAATTCTAATCCAGACTCGGTTTAGTCGCATCCAAGTGTATTTCATAAGGAAAATATATTATATTTGTTATATAATTAATAAATTATTTTATAAAATACACATGAATTTGGTCGAGGCGAAAGCGAACTAGAATTTCCCGTGGTGACGTTGGGGGGTGTCTTGTTGTTGGGTTTTGGGGTCTTTCCTTAAAACAAAACAACAAAAGAATTTGTCATATTTTTCTTCCCTACCATAGTATATTAGTAAAGCCCCTCTCTTTTTCCTTCTCATTTTATTTGATCAAAACTTTCAGAGAGCAACAAAGTGAAAAAGGGAAAAAATTTAGGCCCCAAAAAATAAATAAAAATCATGTCTTTGGGGTATGCTGAGAAGCTTTCATTCATAGAAGATGTGGGCAACGTCGGAATGACCGAATTTTTCGACTCATCTCATGTTTTGCAGGAAAAAGTAAAGATTTTTTAATTTATTTTTTGGTCCCTGATTATTTCAATTTTATTTTTTGATATATAGTGTTTGTTGTTATTTGTTGATGCTTAGTGTTGTTATTAGTAGTGTTGTTTGATGATCATTCTTAATTTCTTCAGCATTGCATTAATTAGTTAGTTGTTGGGGTTATTTTGTGCTTAATCTATAATTGTTATTTTCTATTTGGGCTGTTGATTTGATCTTTGAGGCTAGGTTTTGTAGTTCATTGATGAGATCTGATTTGTGGGTATTTGCATTTGTAAACAAGAATTACTGAATTTATAGTTTTTTGAGGGAATTTTGAGCTCAGAGTGATTGTGGAGGGGGACCTAAGTTCTTGTTTTGGGGATTTTTTGCTGCCCAAAATGAATGTAGTTGCAAGGACGGAGCCAAGATTTGGGATTCGGGGGGGGGGGGGGGGGGGCGAATATAAAAAAAAGGAGGGAGGTGGGGTGGGGCAAAGCTTGATAGTTTTAGATTTTGAGTGGCGAAATTTCGAAAATAAAAAATTTATAGGTTAAAAAAAAAGTCTCAAAGTTAAGGGGGGCGGATGCACTCCCACCAGCCTCCCTGGCTCCGTCCCTGTGTAGTTGAACTGCATGTGATTTTGATTGAAATGAGAAGATAAGTTTACATAAGTCTTGTTTACAACCATAATCCATTGGTAATATGAGAATATGAATGATTCTATCTCCCAAGAATGCGTGTGAGTACTGCTAGTTCTAAACTTGCGTTTTTTCAAGAATTTTTCCTGGAAATTTAACGTATGAACGGTTGTTTGAGATCTCCTTTTCAAACCAATTTCCAGTATTCTTACTTTTTAGACTATGTTTGGTTCTTGAATTATTACTATACTTTCCCATCTATTTCTGCTTCTCAGAACTATCATTGTTTTGTGCTGCGAAAGTTCAAGAGCTTTTATTTATTGAATAACACACTGAAGTTTGTTTTGGTTTTTAGTTTGAGTGCTAAAAGCTTGAGCTTTATTTATTCATTTACAGGTTGAACGGCTTGCCACGATGATACAAAAGGTCTGATCTGACCTCAGGTTTATATTCACCAGTTTGATTCTCACAATTAACACTCAGATCCTTTTTTTGGTTCATGCAGAGCAAACACTTAGTGGTATTTACAGGAGCGGGAATATCCACTTCTTGCGGTATACCCGACTTTCGTGGCCCCAAGGGTATTTGGACCCTTCAGGTAATGATTGTAAATTTTCAGTTTTCCTAAGATTAAATAGTTTTCTGTATCGTTGAACATAATATGAAGTATAATTTGAGCATTTTTTTTTTCCAAATGTGATATGCAAAAGCTTATTTCCCTTCGGAAATTGCTTCGAAAATTCTGAAACTTCACTTTAGGTTGCATCTGTACATGGATTATGTAGATCATGTCTTGAAATTTAAATTATGGTGAGTTTGGCCCAACTTTTGCATATTTGAATATAAGATAATTGATTATCGCAGATATGATTATGCCAAAAGCTAGAAAATCCAGCTTTGCCAAAACGTGGTTTCGCAATGCAAAAAATTCCAAACGGGTAGAAAAGGGGTCTAAACAGTTATTAAAATAATGTTTGGACTCCAAACGCAGATTTACCTTTTCAACCGCTGGGCCAAACGCACCCTTAATAAAACAGGACCATAGGTTGTTTTTCTGATTTACTTTACCATTGATTTGAAGCGCCAAGGAAAAGCCTTACCAGAAGCATCTCTACCTTTCCATCGTGCAACGCCAAGCGTAACTCATATGGCATTGGTTGAATTAGAGAAGGCTGGTATCATGACGTTTCTTATCAGTCAGGTAGGGCATTACTATCCGCCTCCTCTCTACAAGAACATTATTTAGTTAAGTTTCTTTGTAATACACTCCTATTTCTTGTTAGCAATCTTAAAGAACATCTTTATATTATATGATACGTGTGTTACTTAATTGTCATTTGTATTTAGATTCATTATTTGTATTTACATGTCTGAATATGCAGAACATTGACGGCCTCCATCTTCGTTCTGGAATACCAAGGGAAAAACTTGCTGAATTACATGGAAACTCGTTCATGGAAGTGTGCCCATCGTGTGGAACTGAGTAAGTCTTTGCAGTATACCATTTTTTTCTTTAGCAATTGATTTTGTTACATTTTATAGGCAGTTCTTTTACTGTGAATGTTAGCCGTGGAGTTTGATCACTGCTTAAGTTAATCACTATTTCCTTGAAGATATGCGAGAGACTTTGAAATTGAGACTATTGGACTGAAGGAGACTGCACGACGTTGTTCCAAGGCACGATGTGGCTCAAAATTGAGAGACACTGTTCTTGACTGGGAGGTACGGATTTTTCATCTAAAGAGTTTTTTTATCTTTGAGTTCTTCGTCATGCATAAACATATGGCACCATAGGCTCAAAAAGAGGCAATTGCAAAGATTTCTGGATTTTGGTTAGCAATGTTGAAATATGAAAGGAAAGAAAACATAAATTAGTAACTACAGCATGGAAAGGAATTTATTGGCTCTTCATTAAGCGTGAAATATGATATTCAGAGACGGTGTTTGTTAAACTTCAAGGAAACATTTTCCAAGCTCTTGGAACTTGTAGGATGTTTCCAGAGTTTATAAAATAATTATTCATTTTTCTTTTAAAAATATTGATATCATGATATGTTTGAATAAAATGGGCTCTGGGAGCTTGTAGGTATTTTTGTCTATTAAGAAGGTTAACATAGTAATTTAAATAGTATACTAAAGAAGCTTGTGAGATTTTATGATATATTTAGGTGTCTCGTATATTTCAAGAGAGTTTACGAGCTCTTAGTATCTTCTTTTTGGAGCTTATAATCGCTCTTATAAAACTTTGACCACCAGAAACTTTACTATGACTTGTAAGATTTTTAAAAATCTTACAAACATGTTTTAACCAGGAATATGCCTATTCATACACACTCTAAGTAATAAGAGTGATTTTTAAGCTCGGGACTCCAAGTTCAGGTATAATCTCAATATTTATGTATGGTGAATCCCATCAACTAACTGGATGGTTGTGATTGACCCGAAACTCCTAGTCTTAAAGAGCTCCTAAGAATGACCAAATTTGTAACGATATGCAATTGTAGTATGCATTAACGACATTTATGCTTTGAAGTACATAACCAGTACAATGCTGAGAGGCTAACCAAGAGAAGACATTAAAATGTGAACACTTGATTGGGATGTTATATTACCGTTTGATTGTCACCTTTTCTCTCAGGATGCTTTGCCACCCAAGGAGATGGATCCTGCAGAAAAGCACTGCAAAATGGCTGATTTAGTATTATGTCTTGGAACAAGGTAATTACCGAAACCTAAGTGTAAATGTTCTATAATATCCCATTTATTTTGGAAACCCGCCCTTTTGATTTCTTTAAAGATTTGCCCGCTAATTACAGAAGTATTATGTGTTGCTTGCTAATAATGTGGTAAATATCATTTTCTAAAGTTTTTGCATTTTTCTTTTTCTCTTGGTGTAAAAGCTCCTCGATTAATCATAGAAAAATTCAAATCCGGTTCGTATTGGATTACATAATAAAGTGATGATGCTTTGTGCAGTTTACAGATTACTCCTGCATGTAATTTACCATTAAAGTGTCTCAAAGGCGGGGGAAAGATTGTAATTGTGAATCTACAGGTGAATTGTTCCTTTCTATGTGCATCTATCGTGTAGCTTTTTAACGAACAGTAGTTTTTCTACTGCAGATATGACTCTAGAACTTGAAGAACAAATGAATATACTTTGAAACTTAAATATGTAATCATGTAAGAGATTCGTGATATAATAAATTAAGACATGTTTTTTTAACTTTACAGAAAACCCCAAAGGACAAGAAAGCAAGTTTGGTGATCCATGGACGTGTGGACAAGGTGAATTACTCTATCACTAAAATTTCGTTTTTCTATTGGAGGGTCTTTTTCTTTTTTTCCCCATTCAAGAGAATGATTTAAACTTCTCAGGATAAAGATTCTAGATCTATACTTGTGTTTTCGTACTGTAAACCTGCTGTTTAAAATGATCTTTAACAGGTGATTACGGGAGTCATGGACATGCTTAATATGCGCATCCATCCATTTGTTAGAATTGATCTTTTCCAGATCATTTTAACTCAAGCCTTAAGTCTAGGTAACTTCTCTAAATTCTTTCATCAATTTTCTCTCTCCCATAATATTTCTTTACTCTATTTTTTACTATACCGCATTCACGTTGGTAATGCGTAATTCTATACCTGCGTGGGAAAATGATTCTGTCTCACTTGTCATTGTTTAGATACTGATCCATGATTCCCTTTCTTTGCTTACAACTTTTGTATTTTGGGTTTTATTTTTATTTTTTCACAAATATTTTACGTCTGATTGCGGGTTGAAAGCCTTGATTTTCTTGTTTTTCAGATAAGAAATATGTAAACTGGACTCTCCGGATCTCAAGTGTGCATGGGAAGCAAGCTCCATTACCTTTTGTTAAATCCGTCGAGGTGAGTTAAATGAATTTTGCATCTATTGCTATTCCCTTTTCCACCATCGAATTCCTGTAACTTATCAATGAAAATAACAAGAAATTATTTAAATCAATCTTTACATGGAGCAAAATACGGTTTAATGATCCAAAACATTTAGTAGCCTTAATCAAATTAGTTATTATTGAAACTATGGCCTTAATCAATATAGCTATTATTGAATCTATTTGCCGACGTCTAATTCTTTGTTGCATTAGAGGCCTCATTTGCAATTTTGAATTCTTGCGACTACATCCCATGTCTACCAACTTAAACAGTAAGCTGGAATGGGATGGCATGGAGCCGGGTAGGGCGTGAACCCGCCTCGGACCTGTTAGGGCGAATTCGAGGTTAGCTAAACGGATTTTGCATGGGGCGGGTTATTCTATTCTAGCCCCAGGCTGGTTGGGGGCAAGGTATGGGTGAAGGTGAACTCCGCCCCTGAGTGACCCGCCCTGTCCGCTTATAGTAGTATAGTTTTTTAAGTTTTATCTCTTTTAGGTTTAAATATTCTTATTTATCTTCTCAACTTGGGTTTGTATCTGTAATTCCGGCAAATCAAGATGTCCATTAAATAAGACTTCAAATGTGGCCATCCAGTTTAGAGGAATTAAGTTTCTTCAACACAAATTAGGAAAAATTACACAGACCCCTCACTTATTGTGTAATTACCAAAAGGCCTCTTCACTTATTTGAAATTACATACACACCCCCTCAAGGGGTCTATTTGTAAGGTTTACAGGGGTAAAATTGCAACAAAAAAATTAACACACAGGGGTGTAATTGTAAAAAATACTTAAACATGAGGGGTTGTGTTGGTAATTTCCAATAAGTGAGGGGTATTTTTGATAATCACACAAGAAGTGTGAGGTCTGTGTGTAATTTTCCCTACAAATTATCACTAATTTGGGTTAGATTGTTCAATATTGAATCTAATCTAATTAAATAAGAATTTATCGCAAACTTTCCAAAAATTAGCTTTACAGCCGGGTCCGCCAGGTTAGACCCGGCTTTGTCAGGGCGGGGAGGGGCGGGGCCGATTATTGGTCCAAATGAAAACTAATCGGGGGCGGGTCTCGAGTCCTGCCTAACCCGGCTCATTGTCATCCCTAAGCCCCGGAAATTAGTTTCATTATCTGGAACATTTGGTCCTCTTTCTTGCATCGTCGTGTATTTTCTATGCCGTTGCCTCATTATCCTCTAGGGTTATTGCGTCATATTCCAACCGTTATCGATGCCATGGTAATTGAATACAGGTCTCCTTCCCTGAAAGTTTAAACATGAAGGCAGCAGTTCTACACAAGCAACCTCTTGATCTCAAAAGGTACCTCATTTGCTCTAAACTTCTAGTACAGTAAAATTCACACAAGTATTGAGTTTAGACAGCCTTTCACAAAATTCTTTTAGTATTATTACATCAAATGTACGGTTGTACCTCTGCTATTCTGTAAGAGAATATCTATTCAAGTATCTGTGTTACCCCTTGTTTAAACACGAAGTAGTGGGTGGAGGGAAATTCTAGTATGGACCGGGTCTGGCCAACCCAACCAATCATATGGCTTTGTAATTGGCCACACTTCTTGTGTATATACAGAGGACAAGTGTAATTCATTTCAGTTCGACCAAACTTGGTCTGTTCTAGAATTTTCCGTGGTGGGAAATTCCTACTTATTTATTTATTTATTGGATAAATATTTGGTTTTCATTTGCTTATTAGGAGGACTGCGAGGAGCACAAAGCCGTTTGATATTGTATTGAAACTGAATTTCAGTGCTGGTTGCAAGTGTTCATCTACTCGGATCAAGATCCCAGTTGATTTTGAGGTGAGTACATCTTTTTAATGATAATTACATGCACATTCCGCCATTTATTGAGTAATTACCACGAGCCCCATGAGCGGGTTGTAAATTACCGAGACACCCTGTCAAATCATGACAACTCAAAAAAACAAGGGGCGAAATTGTTATATATTTTTACTGACATGCATTTAAATTGTAATATTTTTTACTGATGGGGGACATTATGGTAATATCTCAAACTTCGGGGTATTTTCATAATTACGATCTCACGCAGGGGTGTCATTGTAATTTACAAAATGTTTAAAATTTCTTTGTTCTGCAAATATTCTCTTCAGATTCCAACAGAATCTCTCAAGGAAGACAAAGATTCCATTATTCAGAACCTAAAAGACAGAGTGATCAAGGACCCGTCTTGTGGACAAACAGCAATAGTCGAGAGGAGGGCCGTCTTAGTTCCCAAAAGTGACATTATAGTCCATGCAATTGCCACAAATATTACTGAATATGGAAGTTCCTCAGGGGCATTTGAGGCATCATCTCTCAGTAATGGCACACTTAAAAGGAGAAACGAAAGCAGTTTTGACAGTGGAATATCTTGGACACGAACAAAGGCGCGAAAGAAGAATAGCAGACATAGAAGGTGACTTAGTTACTATTAAGCTTTGTAAATATATATTCACTAGAGTTTGATACAACTGAAAGATTTATTTTCTTGGCTATAGTTTCTTTTGTTCTACTCCCACCTTAATTGGTAGTAGAAGTTCGGGTGTGGTGGCGTCTGAGGGTATTTTTGGTAGATCGCACACTCAGTCGGCCCGGTGATAGGAAACTGGGAAATTAGTTTTAATGTCCCAATTATGTAGATTCATGACTATTGATGAAGAATTTGTCTATATGATATATATATGCGTATGTTTTTGACTCCATATCAATGGTCTAGTCTTATTTGATTATTCATTGATAGTTTAAGATGTGTTTAATTTCCAAATTATTGATACATCGTTTCATTCCAGGCAATTTTTAAGGGTTTCGAGAACTTCAAATTACTAAATAATCACAATCATCCGTCTAGTAGGATCCGCATTGTCTCAAAATATGATGATTGTGATTAGTTTGAAACTTTGGGTCCGACTCTATCTACTAGGAGTCGTGCCTTCATTTTCATATATAATTAGTTTTTATTTTGACTTGTTTAATGAATTACTCTTGCAAAATAGTATTTGATGTTTCCTTTTATTATACTTACTGCACTTTCATGAGGGAAAAGAAAATTAAGACTAAAACTAGAAATTAGGAGAATTGTTATTGAAAACAAATAAGAAGCAACAATTTAGAGATGTAAATAAGTCGAGTTAAGAGTTGAAATTTCGAATTGACGTAAATTTTTATCCATTTTGAAAATTTATGTTTAAGTTTGACTTGATTGTTGATCCAATTAGACTGCGCTTTAATTGAAACAAACACGATTTTGAGCTCAAGCATTTTGATCTTTTTGCATATATTTTATCAATTTTTAAAATCGAACTAAGCTCCACCCGAGATTCATATCTTACTGAACATAAGATGATATTTAAGCTTTGTTTTGTATACTAAATAAATCAAGCTTTTAGCAATCAAACTCGAATATTGATCTATTATTATACTGAATTCAGGATTCTGAATTAACTCATTACTTTTCCTTTCCTAGTTCATAAATCTGACGGAGACCAGAGCGGGGGGTTGGTGGTGGCCCCCATCTCCCCCGCCCCCCTAACTTTGAAAAATAAACTTTTTAACCCTATAATTTTATGATATTTAAAATTTTTGCCCCTGTGAAGTATAAAAAAATTTAAGCCTTGCCCCCATTTTGGTCATCGCCCAGTTCAATATTTCCGGCTCCAGGAAAATAAGATATTACCCAAGTGGGTATGTGTCCAAGTAAATTTTAAACCGCTGAATCATACATGATGAGATAATAATTTCACTTTATGACATCCTCATGTGTATATCTATTGATTGATAAATACATTTGAGTATTATCCACTTTGATAGCATTAAATTTTCCCAACTCCGTCCCTACTTGAGATTGCAATAGGGAACAATATAAAGAAAAGAGAAAAAGAACATGCATGCATGATTGTAAATGGAAATCTTTCATTAACGGCTCCATGACGTGTGATTAACTTTTTTATTCTTATAATATAGGTGATACCTTTTATTGAATATTAAAGAGAATAATGGGAACTTGAACCCATTTCACATGGATTTCAGTGTATTTGATTGTCCTCATAACCATTTTTTTAAGTGTTATCCAATTCATATGAGAATCTTTAATTGTCAATTATCAAAAAGAATCTATAATCTTTTTTGGTTTCTACTAAATTAATTACTAATAGCATGCTACAACCTTTTTTTTTTAATTCAAAAAAAAAATACTTTACATATCTAACCCGACATACCCGAATGGATAATTATAATTTTGAGACATAATAACTCTATCTAGTTTCATAAAAGAGGACAGAGCCACAACTTGTGACAATCTGAATTCAAACCCAAGACCTCTCACATAAAGTGAAAAGTGGATATCACAGGACCAACAGGTTTTGGGTAGCATACTACAACTTTGGAGCAAACAACAAAACAACATTTTAATTAGTGCCGTATCACTTTCCAAGTAATAAACTCACTAATTTTATTATTGCCCCACCCACAGACCACAGTTCAAATAAATAATTAAATGGTTCTTATTAAAAAAATAAGAAAATAGTAATAATAATTAAATGGTAGTGACTCATAATTCATAAGCTGTTATAAATTATAAATAATTTTATGACATTGTAGGCGCCTTCATTTTCACATTATTTTGTCTTGGATAAAAGTCTGATCATCATAAAATTAAAAGCATATATGAATTGGTCAATATTTCACTGTGAATAAGTCTATTGCACAACGGCTTCTTTTGGATTCTTTTGGTTCTCTAAATTACTACAAAAATTGACCAATATATGGTTTAGTATTTAGCAATAATGTCTGGACCAAAACATTGAGTTGACTGAATATAGGGTATGTATTTTATAGGGTGAATGATACTCTCTCACTTTAGTACTAATTGTCGAAATTTTCATAACTTTTGATAAATTACAACGAGACCCTCTTAGTGGGTCTATCTGTAAGGTTGCTATGAGTAAAATTGTAAATATTTTTAAATATACAAGGGTGTAATTGTAAGAACACTTTAACATGAGAGACTTTATATAATTTCAAAAAAGTCAGGGGGTTTTCGGTAATTACCACTAAAGGCAGGGTGAGTGCATGTACTTTTCTCTATTATATAAATTTTTTTGAAAAATATGTAATAATGGGGATGGAAAAGGCAATGAAACACTTGTCGAATATGAAGACAGTCAATGGATAATATTAGATGTCACGTTAGTAGATAATCATAAGACTATAAACGAATTGACTTGAGTCAAATATATATGGTGTTGTACAAGTTAGTTCAAATTATTATTGAGCACTAAATTTATGTTGGAACATTATTTGATTGTTTATTGAACCTAACTCAAATGAGTTCGATTGAGTTAAGTTGGGGTACATATTTTAGCATTTTTTACTGATCGTGTTGAACCTTAAAATTTATGGTACAAGAAAAAATGTTCAAACTTAATTTTTGTTATGTTAAAAAATTGATTTTAAACGAACTTTTAACAATACTCATAATCCAAATATCGAATAGCTTGTCTCATTTTTCCGCCCACATTTTTTTTTTATGGAAACCGCTCACATTTGTGGGATAATTATATGTAAGATAATTAATTCCATGCAAGTACCATATATGTCTCAATCCATTCATTGCTATTGAAGGATCATGTGAATTGTGATGCAACAAAAATTTATTGGACCAACCAAAATCAATTATTATTATCATACTCATACAGTCATACCAACATTCAATGAAGCATATAGATATAGTCAATATTCAATAATTTGGTATTTTAACACATTGTCCTCTTCAAGGGCCCCCCACCCCCCTCCAAAATTAGCCTGCCTATATGACCGTTATAAAAACCCATCATAATCAAATATCTTATTTTATTCCATTCCATTTTATTTAATATATATACTGTCTTTTTTTATTTTATGAAAAATTATTTTATCCCCTTATTCATTGTGTAATTATCAAAATATCCTCTCACTTATTAAAAATTACCAATACACCCCTTCAAGTGTCTATTTGTAAAACTTCTAGGGGTAAAATCGTAAGAGTTTACACACAGATCCCTTCACTTATTAAGTAATCATCAAAGTACCCTCTCACTTATTAAAAATTACCAACACACCTGTTCAAGTGTCTATTTATAAAACTTGCAGGGGTAAAATCGTAGGCAAGAGGAGATTTTGGTAATTACACAATAAACGAAAGGGTCTGTATGTAATTTTTCCATTTATTTTAATTTAATTTATTTTAATTGCCCAAATTATTTATTCTTTTTCCAATAACCCCCCCCCCCCCCCCCCCCCCCCCCACCTCCCCAAAACCCCCCACGCGCCCATTCCTCTTAACCGTTTAAACCCCATTTTTCCCACCACCCCCTTCAACCTCCATAGCTCATCTTCTCTGTCTTCTCTCTCTCTCTCCCCCCTCCATGAACTCAAAAACACTAACAAAATCTTCACTTTCAATCAATTCTCGATCAAAATCCCACGTAAAATCACTCCATGAATCCAAGAAAGCTTCTTGTTTTCTTCAATCTCCTGATTATATACACTCCTGTATACGTATCATCACAGAATGTGAATCTTGAATTCCCATTCTTCAGTCTCCGTAACCTATCCCTCCTCGGCGACTCCTACCTCCGAAACGGCGTCGTAGGCCTCACCCGAGAGCTCGAAGTCCCTTCGTCAAGCTCCGGCTCCGTCATCTTCAACTACCCAATTTCGTTCTTCGATCGATCAACGAACGTCACCGCTTCGTTTTCGACTCGGTTTTCGTTCTCGATCGACAACATCAATCCGTCGTCGTTTGGCGATGGATTGACATTTTTCCTCTCCCCCAATAACCAGACATTGGGCAGCCCGGGAGGGTACTTAGGCCTGGTGAATTCGTCTCAATTGACGAAGAACAGATTCATCGCGGTCGAATTCGATACGAAGCTCGATTTGCACTTCAATGATCCGGATGAGAACCATGTGGGGTTGGATATTGACAGTTTGATCTCGATCAAGACTGCTAATCCGATGTCGAAAGCGATTGATTTGAAGAGTGGGAATTTGGTAACTGCTTGGATTGATTACTTGAGTGATAAGAAGAAATTGGAAGTGTTCTTGAGTTATTCGAGTTTCAAGCCGGATGATCCGATTTTAAGTGTCGAAATCGATTTATCTGATTATTTGAAGGATGTTATGTTTGTGGGATTTTCAGCTTCTACAGAGGGTAGCACTGAGCTTCATTATATCGAAAATTGGAGTTTTCAGACTACAGGATTTCACCCCATAAGGCCAAGAATTCATCCTCACAATGTGTCTGATAGCACTATCCCTTTAAGGCCACCGATCGCGGTTTCTGACTCGGGGAATAGAAATCACAAAAGGATTGGATTAGGTCTTGGGATTGGCTTTCCAACTTTCTTTTGTGCGGTTCTTGTGATTTTCGGTTATGTTTCGGTGAAAAAATGGAGGGGTATCAAAACAGAGAAAAGCTTGAAAGCAGAGCTTATGACAGGGCCAAGGGAGTTTAATTACAAAGAATTGAAGTTAGCCACAAGAGGGTTTCACCACAACAGGATTTTAGGACATGGAGCTTTTGGCACTGTTTATAAAGCCTTTTTCATGGATACCGGTTCTGTTTCTGCTGTCAAAAGATCGAAACATAGCCACGAAGGTAAAACCGAATTCCTTGCTGAGTTGTCAATAATAGCTTGTTTGAGGCACAAAAATTTGGTTCAACTCCAGGGTTGGTGTGTAGAAAAGGGAGAATTGTTGCTTGTTTATGAGTTTATGCCTAATGGGAGTCTAGATAATGTGCTGTATAACGATTCTCAAAGTGGGGAGGCGTTGAAATGGTCGTATAGATACAATATCGCTGTGGGGTTGGCTTCGGCTTTGACTTATTTACATCAAGAATGTGAGCAGCAAGTGATTCATAGAGATATTAAGGCTAGTAATATAATGCTTGATGGGAGTTATAATGCTAGGTTAGGTGATTTTGGATTGGCAAGGCTTATGGATCATGGTAAAAGCCCCGTTTCGACTTTGACAGCTGGCACAATGGGATATTTGGCTCCTGAATATCTTCAATATGGGAAAGCAACTGAGAAAACCGACGTTTTTAGCTATGGTGTTGTGATATTAGAACTGGCTTGTGGGAGAAGGCCTATTGAGAGGGAAGGAGAGAGTCAAAAAATGGTGAATTTGGTTGATTGGGTGTGGAAGTTGCATTCTGAAGGGAAGATTGTAGATGCGGGCGATGAACGAATGAACGGAGAGTTTGAAGAGGCGGAGATGAAAAAATTGTTGCTTGTTGGCTTAAGCTGTGCAAATCCAGATAGTGCAGAAAGGCCTTCTATGAGGAGAGTTCTGCAAATACTTAACAATGAGGCTCAGCCTGTGATCGTGCCGAAGATGAAACCGAGCCTGACGTTTTCGAATAGTTTGCCTTTGAGTATTAATGAACTTGTTTTCGATAGTGAAGATGATTGTTGTGGTTCACCTGAATCTCAGATTGAAATTAGAGTTGATTGAAAGTGTGATTAGGGATATTCTTTTATTTGTTGTGGGTAGTTTTTGGTGTTGAGTTTCTTGATTGTTTTGTATACATAGCAAGTTTGATGCTATTCACTTTTTAGGTGTTGTATTGTTTCTTTTTTTTTTTGGATTGTTGTATATATAACTAGATTTACTTAGTGATTGTTCGGGATTATTCCGATATGATTGTAATAGTTTTGAAATTCTGAGTAAGTTTCATATAAGTGAAAATTGCACGTCTTAATAGTCAATTGTATAGAGTGGATCCTATATTAGTCACATTGCATAAATGATTATGGGCATTGAATTAAATGAATGAATAATGTAATAATCAGCTTGTTTACATACATTTATTCTAAGAAGGCCCTTAATTAAATAGAACATATATGCGTTGTATATTATTTGTAAAACTCCTTTAATACCCTTACATTAGGAATAGGGTAAATAAATTGTCGACTAGAAGTACAAGAAAAGGAATAGCTAAAAGTCATTGATATTCAAGTACCAACATGGATTTTAAGATGCACAACCGATTTGGAAACGCTATTTGATATTTACGACTTGTTCAGGTACATTTCACTAGGGGCCTCTTAAGGCTCCAAAATGACTCACATCTCCAAAATGACAATCGTAGTTATTATGAAGCCCCTTTTGAAACACACGTGAGCTAATTCCATTGAATCTTAAATTCGAAATTTGAAATTGGAGTTAAGTGCTACTGATTTTTTATTTTTGAGGGGGCATAGTTCTATATTTTTGAGGGGCATAGTTCCAAAATAGAATTTTGCGAATCGAGTTAAGCGCTATTAGCCCTACTTTTTTCTACGTGCAGAAGTTCAAAAAAAATTCTAATTCAAATCAGGTTCAGTTAACTCTAAATTATAATGTGATCACATTTACTAGCCATATAATCCCGTATATTAAAAGAAAAATGATTATCACAATAACAATGTTCCAGTACTACGAATAAGAATTTTTCATAAGTCTATTTGGATGGATTTCCAAACAACCCCTAAAAGAGTCGGTTTTATAGTTAATTAAAATGTTTTGACCAATTTGTTTTACAAATTTTACCCGCCAAATCCTAAGGTTTGACTGTTTCTCAGTCTTCAGAAATGGAAGAGCTCACGTTTAGCTTTAACTGATCATAATACCCCCACTTCCCACTCTCCCACTCAATATAACTGCCAATATATATATATATATATATATATATGCATCATAACGTTAAATTAATCTCTACTCGTCTACTCACTTTCTCTGCTCTTGTTCTGCAGTAGCATTCGATATAACACTTAACTCTCAATGGGTTCAGCCTCAAAAGCCTTCAACAATATGCTATTCGCGGCCGTTCTCACAGCCTCGATGGTGGCGGTGGTGGTGTCGGGTTTTCAGTTCGAAGTTGGAGAAAATATGGGGTGGAGAAAACCAACAGGAAAAGAGCCTGAAACTTATAATGAATGGGCTGCTAGGAACAGATTCCACATTGGTGATTCAGTTCGTAAGTTTCATAAATTAACTCATTAATCGTCACTTATATTAACTCATTTTGTTGTTTTAATTGTGCATGAAGAAATCTTTTAGATATAGGCCAAATTATTTCATTTCTTGACCATATATGTACTTCTTATATGCATGTGTTTTTATGTATTTATGTTTGTGTTTTTGTATATATTCATGTTCGAATATACGTGTCGAAAACTGTTCTTAGAGCTTTCAAACTTCCGAATCTCAGAACAATCACAATTATGTGGGCTATACTGATTATAATTTATACCATGATTTGAAGTCCTGGAACCTCCTAAGAATAACTCGTTTCATATTTTTTATGCTTGCTTATAATTTTTCCACTTTGTGTACTTAATTTGGCTTTGTTGATCAGATTTCAAGTACAGAAAGGACTCAGTGCTGGTAGTAAGCTCTGCTGATTACTTAACTTGCAATAAATCGAACCCCATCTCGAAATTCGACGATGGAAACACAGTTTTCCAGTTTGATCACTCGGGGTTCTTCTATTTCATCAGTGGCCAGCCTGGAAACTGTGAATCAGGCGAAAGGCTTATTATTCGTGTGATGCACCCATCTGAAGTCGAGGCACCGGAGCTTGCACCGTCGCCATCAGCAGGAGGTAATAGCGGCTGGAATTCGGACAATTGGGGCCCGCCGGGAGTTATAAGTTCTAGCATAAAACTATCTGTTGTTTCCTATTTCATGACTGTTGTTGCTGCTCTGTGTGTCATGGTTTGCCTGTTTGTGTAGGAGGATTTGTGTGTTTTAGATTTTAGGTTTAGTTTAATTTGGATTATTGATAGGTTGTGTTTTTGTTTCTTAGGATGATTTGTTATTGAATCTTGACAATGTTGTTTTATTATTGATTTGTTATTGGGATTTATTTGATTCTATTCGGAGTAGCGTCTAGTTCTTTTACTATACTAGTATAAAGCACGTGCGTTGCACGTGGACGCCTGTTAATTTTTTATAATTATTTTTAACTTTGTGCATAAGAACTAAAAATAATTCAAAATATTGTAATAAACAATATATTTTAACTAACTTTTTAAAAACTCTAATTATTGAACATTTTAATAAGTGAACAACAATTAAGAACCATAATAAATGACTATTGTAATGCGCAAACAATGAAAAATGATATTAGCACTCCAAATATATTAGTGGTGCTCCACTATTAATTGAAAATTCCTTGAGTAAAGTAGTGTATAGTGAAGCCTGAATAGTATATTTTTCGAAAATCAACTAACGTTTTTTTAATACAAATTTTTAGATGTCTAAAACAACAATATCCTCAATCTTTCCCTATTTTGATCCTCTTTAATGTTGTTTTTGGCACTTGTTTGCTTGGCAAATAAATTTGCAATGTATCATCATCCTCCACATCCACATATATCTTTTTATTCACACATATAATCTGCAACTCCTTCTTGTATGTTTCACATGATATGGTTTTGTATCTTTCTTTTGAGGGATAATAGCAGACAGCCCCCTCAGTTATGGGGTGATGTGCACTTTACTCCCTAATTTATTGAAATGTGCACTTCACCCCCTCGGGCAGTTCGGGCACCACACTTATCATAAAAATTGGACTTTTGCCCCCTGACTTATGTGTCTTTGTAGCACTTTGCCTCCTGACTTATGTATTTTTGTAGCATTTTGCCCCATCACTTATGTGTTTTGTAGCACTTTGCCCCTGCTCGAGCTGCCCGAGGGAGTGAAATGCACATTTTATGATAAGTGAGGGGGCAAAGTGCACATTTCAATAAATTAGGAAACAAAGTGCACATTTTAATAAATTAAGGGACAAAGTGCACATCACCTCATAATTGAGGTGGTGTCCGCATTATCCCTTCTTTTTATGCTCTTTCCTTTTTCCTTTCATTTCAGTTGTCTTTTCTTGTCCCATTACCTGGCGGCAATGTTCTTTGAATTCATTTGTATCTTCATCAATAAGCAGAAATTAATCAATTTAATTTTTTTTTATGTTTTCTCATTCTTGAACCATTTCTTGATTTTATTCTTCTGCTTTTGAGTTTCTAGTGCAGCCTTTCGTCCTCTCTTTGTTGTTGTGGTTTGTTGTGTGTAATCTCCAATATCTTCAACAATGACAAATAGTACTCAACTACAAACTTCTGCATTTTTATCTAGCTTGAAAATGAAGCAGTAGTCTTTACTAT
Organism: Buddleja alternifolia; assembly: GCA_019426215.1. Lineage (NCBI taxonomy): Eukaryota > Viridiplantae > Streptophyta > Magnoliopsida > Lamiales > Scrophulariaceae > Buddleja > Buddleja alternifolia. The sequence continues at coordinate 25,864,304 of CM033407.1, forward strand.
TTGGCTTTTCCAAAGTCAAATAGTAGGCGGATGAACTCTGATTCTGCATAGTAATCAATAATCCGATTCAAATTATATGCAAAAATGACATGTGGGCTAAGCTTCAAGCATGACAAATAAACAAGGTGATTAATTAAAAGAAAAAAATTGATGACTTCTTTAAAATATGAAACGAATTAAATAAAGGGAAACGAGTCCAGAAATTATCATTAGAAAAAAAAAAAGAAGGTAAATACTACACCTCCTTAACTTAAAGAATACATATCGTCAATGTGCTCTGTGAAAGTGACGATCAATCATCGAAGAATAATTTATTCAATCTTGGCTGAAAAAGAAAATTAAAATATGAAATTATTAAAAGGAGAAAACCAATGAAGCTCTTTGTATCAGTGTTGTGTATTAAAAAAGAAGTGCCACACAACTTATATGCTATTAACTAACATTAACATTTAGACTTTTATTGAAGGTAGAAAGTTTCTTCATTCATGTAGGTATTGAAAAATTGTACAAAACCGAGTAATTATGACTCTTCGTCTCATCCCTACATGTATTGTATGTATTTATAAAAAAATAAAATTAAAGGACCCTTCTAATTCACATCTGTAAAATCAATTAATAAAGGACCCTTCAAATGATTTCAATTCACATCTATAAAATCAATTAATAAAGGACCCTTCAATGCTTACCTTTTGCAACCTCAAGAGTCGCTTGATCCGTGAATATGAATATTATTGCTGTTAGTGAAAATTAATGTACTAATATTAATATTAATATTTTATATAATTGGTAAGGTTACTTAAATAAGGGCAATAATGTCATTCCTGGAAGAAACACCAACAAGATCCACATTTTTATAATAGTATAGATATAGATATAGATAGACAAATATCGTAGATAGGGGTTAAACCTGTTTTCGGTGCACACGACCCAACCAATCAAATCAGTGACTCGGTTTTTTACAATCGAGCCAAGTGGTTTAGACGAAAAATTCTAGTACGCATCAGATTAACCAAACACAACTAGTCACATGCAAATGCTATAAACTTGACGGTTCGATTAATTAGATGTGGCAGAATCCAGGTTCGATTGAAAGTCGGATTCAAAACATTAGGTTCAGAAAGAAGGAAAGAAGCGAGTCACCAACATGAGAACCAAAATACGACCAACTTAAAACTCCCACCTAAGAAATGATTAGAAGTTTCAGCAAAAAGAAAGGTTAAAAGTCCAACTGCAAGACTCAAATGAACATCTATAAAACAGTAAATTTTCAACCTTCTCAAGTATTCTTTTCTTCCAATGTCAGAACAAAATCTTTTCAGTTCCTACTAGTGTTGCAATTCTGCCAATATAGTTACAACTTACAACAAGCCCTGGTGGCTAACAAAAATTAAAAAATAAAAATCGGGGATTATGACTCTCAGCAGAAGACTTTTATGAAGTGTTGCATGTGAGCACTAATTACTAAATAATTTTAGACCAAAAGCATGATTTTCACTCTATTTGCTCCACTGGGCTTCAGATTGATACGAAGAATCCACAACTTCATCAGTTCGAAAATGGCAGCTTATTTCACATTCTCTGTTAAATATCTCGTTTTCCTGCTTCTTTTCAACATCAATAGCTGTTTCCACCACTCTCGTTTTCAATTTAATCCCAACCGCCTCAGCCTGATCTGCAAATACCAATTCTGATACTGGCGAACTGCAAATCTCTTTATACATGTCATAACTCGCAGCACGAATGCCTCCACCTTCTAAAATCTTTGACATGGGATGCAAAACTGAAATCGGGTCATTATCTCTTTCTAATTTATCCTTCAATTCAAAAAAATCAGACACCATTTCTGTTTTACTGAACTGAACAAAAGCTGCGGTGTCATCCAAATGGTAGATTGATGTAACAGAGCCCGTCCCAAAAACTTTACAGAAACAGTCTCTAATATCTCTTGCTTTCAGCTTTGAAGGAGGGCCCCACAATAAAATCATATTCGAAAACACAATCTTCATATACCGGCGCTTGAGAATACTAGAAACTAAAGATTCTGAAGCAGGCTCCCCTGTTTTTAGATCAATAATGTCTCCACTCATCCAGCTTAGGTATAAATGATTAATATACTTTTGGAGATTCTCGTTGTGTGGAAAATCTAGAGGCGGTGTATGAGAGTTGAAATCGATTCCTAAATGAACACATGCTTGAGAAAAGACGCATCCTGTCATAAAAGCATCGTATCCAGCTTCGTGCTTGGCTCCAGAGTTCCAATTTGAAAATCTGCACAGTATTTAACTTCTAGTTAAGATTTTTATAGTCGTATAAACAGGCAACTTTTACCTTTCAATATGATTGAGATTTGTAGTTCTTGAAGCAATGTGTACGGATCTAGGGAATAAAACACATATTTTCAGTCTAAAATATATGCATGACTTTGCTCATGTACTACCTTGAATACAAAAGTATACCATCAAATCTATTTATAAAGGCAGGAATTCTAAATTCACACCCCTTGCTCCTAGATATCCACCCTTTTGACATGATATCATAAGGTGCATCTAATTTTGTTCTTCTGCTACCATTCACCAGACCTTCAGTGGTTCGTTGCACTTGTATGTTAGAAATAAATAGGGAAATTCCATTCTCGAACAATAAATACGACTTCCCCTAATGTAATTATTGTGTTTAATACATCAATTGATGTAATTCCATTGCTTATGTCAAATCTATGTATAGATAGTCAAACAACTATTTTCTCTTTTAGATTGATTTTTCAAGTGGAACATGGTTACGAATTTCACGAATTTGGCAATAGCTCACTTTGCCTTCAAAGATTCATGCGAACTCCAACAACTTCAATCAAAATTGTGCATGAACTTAATGCTTATACAAATCCTTCTTCTGATAGTTGTTGAAGAGATTTTCATGTTGAATTATAAAGGGAACAGTAATTCACCACCACAAAGAGTCAAAGAATATTTCCAAAATTATAGTGAAAAGGGATATGAGAAATGAACCTTTGATCATCCACTTGAACTTCCACTTTAACACGTAGTTTATCTGCCAAATCACTTGTGGTGAAACTGGGAGCAATTTGTGGACATAGTAAGCCAAATGCTTTGGAAAGTGATGTGCTGCCTGTCCTCATGATACGCGATAATGCATCATCTAAATTTAGCAGCACTTTAGTATCAATGATGTAAGGGAAATATTTTTGAATAGCTGAGACAAATTCTTCAGCAGTCAAAGGAAGAGAACCGACAAATTTGCTGTAAACATGCGCGAGATCTGTATCAAGCATAGCAAACAAATTATCAGAAAGGAACCTAGATTTTTTTAAATTAAATATGAAAAGAATGTTGGAATGAAACTAAATACAATTACCAAGAAAACAATTATGACCAACAATTAACTTCTTCTCCGAGGAAAGCAGATCGATAACATGTCGAAACCCAACAGCAGCTTTAATCTTCATTTCTGCTTCTTTCCTTTGACAAGCTTTAACCTCCCTCTATACAATGCAAAGGTAAAATGAGTTTATATCCTCATGATGTGCAATTAACATAATGCAGAGAGGATCATGCACAGAGACAATGTTCGGAACTTAAGTGGCTTCACAAAAGATTTTTCTGATACTGCATTTCAATAGCAAAGTTCAAATACATTGTAGATAAAGAACTGGAAAAATTTCAAGCACTACCAGCTAAAACATCAATATGAAACTTAAAATTGAGGAACTTTATGGTAACAAAGAACAAATAGATAAATCCCTCACATTTTTTTTGTGAAATATGTCACATAAATACAAGACAACAGAATAGAAGCCTCTATCAAGTGGTTTGCACTTAGTCTCACCATCAGCAAATCTCTGTCTGTTTTGGAATCTGTATAGACTATCAATGGTTGTGAACCAGAGATTTCACCGGTTACATGGACATAAGCAAGATCCTTGAAATGTTTCTCAGTGACCTGTGTTTTATGACAAAAAACATTAGTTTTAAAACAAAATATCACTGCAACAACCAATTAAAAAAGAAAAAAAAGGCAACGGTATGCAACGAAGCTCCAGCATAATACTTAACAAAGTTAACTATTTAAGTGGGGACAAAAGAATCATCCACAAAATACAAAAAAAGGCAGGAACAAAGAAAGAAGGGAAAATGGAATATTGCAATTTCATGGATTTGATGGTATATCAAAAAAGGACGGGATCCTTTTTAATTAAGGTACACTTCTCACCTAACTGTGTGATTACACCCTTATCACCAGCAGTTCATAGGAAGATTGTCTATACCCATTGATTTCCCAAATTTCATCTTCGAGGATATCTTGGACAAAGATTAGATGGAGATACAAATAAGTTGTAACCCAGTGCTAGAGCTTTCGTTGTATTGTAAGAAACTAAAATGATCTTGGGTTGCAAGCCGCATGCCATTCTATAGGATCAATTTAATGGATTTCAGCGTGTAAAGATACAAAAATATGTGAACATCTTTTATTAACATGCCAGATGATCCTACACAAGATGCCCATAGAGCTGCAGGCAATGGTTGAATTAAATATTGGTATGCAGTAGAACATTTATAAAAAATAATCAATGTTGACAATAAACGTGCTTGAAAGTTGAAGACAGTTAACAAAAGTAAATAAGGAAAATGGGTAAGCATGTGTTACCAACTTAATCAATTTCAGCTGGCGGGAAGTCAAGCCATTCACCACAAGGGCTGGACGCATGTGGAAGAAAGTGGTCTGAAATGTCTGCTTTATGTCATTCAAACTCCCCTGAGATTCAGATCCCCAGTTGCTCTCCCGTAATAATCCAGCACGCCATTCACTGACTTTGTTCTTCATTCTCTCGGCAAACAGAATATCTGCCATTCTAACCAACTGTGTATCCACATCTTTTCCCCAGTTAGATGATGAGTCAGGAATATCATCCTTATATAAAAAGTCTAACCGTCTCAATGCTTCCTCCTCTTGGCTTCTGGATAAATAAGATATTCCTGAGATTATTTAAGGGTGTAAAATCTCCAAATACAAGTAACAGAACACACCAGGAAAACCCTCCAAAGCTATGACACACTGAACAAATTTGGATTTTGGAACCAAAATTCTCTATAAGCGCTATGAACGAAGTGATTTTTCCCTCTTACAGGTAAAAGTTCCAGTATAATGTGAACACCGTACTGCCGATGCAATATAACTTGGCAGTCTAAAAGAACTTCTAGATAAATATCCCTCATGCCATAAAGCCATGAGGCAAACAAAGCATAAAAGTCAACAGCAGTAGTGGCAAGGGTTATTGCTGATTCCCAGAATGCCCATCTTACTGCGGTAATTTCAATCTTAGACTGAAGCCAAAAAAACTAATGTAACTTGTTATCTCAAGCATTTATGCATGGAAAGGCCTTTGAGATATTACCATCAAGGCAATGCAGAAATATGACATTTAAATCCATATCCAACTTCTGCATCATATGGTATACTTTACCACAGGTTACAGCATAAAAGTTCATACTCATAGAAATATTAAAATTGAGAAAGTGAATTTGTAGATGCATTCACATTAAATTTACTTTATTTATGTTCAACATTTACATAGAAATAGTCATTTGCGGTCTGGAATAATTGACAGGAAGTGTAACTGCAATTGATTTTCATAATCTAGGAGTGAAACCGCGACCAACCAAGGCATTTCAATCAGATAATTTGACATCAATGCTTCATTGATCCATGAATAGTAAACATAATACCACGGATGAGAGAAAATAAGGTGATAACAGAAGTTCACCTTCATAAATGCATGCATTGAAATCAAACTGGTATTTCGCCAAGAATTCCAGTGAACTTGTCTGGCACAGGAACTCATAAGCTATGCCATCCCCTGGAATTTCCTGCCGTGGAAAAATGTAAAAATTGTGCCTGTAAACACAAGAAAAAGAGCTGATCACTACTCATCAAAGCAATTTTAACGAATCCCCCATCTATCTCAATTGCATCAATTTCATAGAGCAATATCCAAAGCAAAATTCAAGGAGAGAAAAAACAAAGTTTCAAATATTTTTTTTTACCAGTTGAAATTTTCTATCCAAACTCAGCAAATACTAATAATTTAGCTACAAGTAAGAGCAAAGATAGAAAAATGATCGACACTCCTATCATGAATTTCGAATACTAGCACTAAACATGACAAAATATTGCCCTCATACATCTTACTTGCATCAATTTCATAGAGCAATGTCCACATTCCACAGCAAATATCGAGGAGAGGAAAAACAAAGATTCGATTACTCTTTTTATCAATTCCTCCAAATTCAAGCAAACAATAACACTCTAGCTGAAACTCACCCAAATATTCAACACTGATCCACACTCCTAACATTAACACCAAATGCTAGCACCAAACATTAAAAATGATTCCCTACATATTTCATATCTGATGTTCTCGAAAACATATTTTGCAAACAGGCACACTTAATTCAGTCCGGATGTTCTATTGCAAATAGTGTTGCAATCTCCTATTGCCCCTTCACAAATGAAGGCCATGTGCATCAAATATTTCCTTAGACTATAAATTCAATATGGATTATATACACTTGTCCGAGTAACAGACAACGCCGTGGTGATATGCAATACAACATACAACAACATTTTGCAATAAAAGATCTTGTGTGCACTTACGGATGGGCAACAAAAGAGTTGCTATGTGCGTCCCAGCGAAACGGACAGACGCCGAACTGAACAACGGCGAATTTCTCGGCGGAGTCTTTGATCTTCAAATACTGAACATCAGGCCGGTCGAACTCGAAGGACTCTCGCCACGGCGCGCTGGTCACTCCGGTCATCTCCAAGTCTATCGACACGAAGTCGGCTTCCTTCACGTGGCGCCGCAGCTCGGCCAACGCCGGCTCGAAGTTCGACGTGGTCACATTCTTCAGCGCCACGTCCGCCGCCGACGGCGGAGCGGCGGAGGAGCAGAGAGCACGCCGGCTGAATGTTGAGGTTCGAGTTAGGGTTTGGGCCGTGGTTAGGGCCCGAACCAGATAGTGGTTTTTCATTATCTGTATTTGCTCATTTTAGGGCTACTGCGTAATTAGTGCTACGTGAAGGAGACGACCAACTGAGGAGGGTAAAGTGATTATTAAGTAAATGAGGGAGTATTATGTAAATTTGGTGTGCCTTGGACGAATGCACCGACACTCCGAAAAATTATCCTGATCAGTGTCGGATACTCGCTGTATTTGTATTCAGCTATTGAGAAAAAAGAAAAATACATTTGAATATTCGTGTTTTAATCGTGTCTTTGTACTAATTTAAAAAAAAATCATGTACCTGTGTCTCGTGGCGTCTCCTTGTCCGTGTATCATAGGACGCATGTGGTTTATGGAAAATTCTGGCTCAGTCATACTCAATTGTAATTTACAATGAGATTGAGTTAAACTCACTGGACTATTAATCCGGTCATTTTGTGAAATCTAATTGGAGGTAGCCAATCCAAGAATGGTCTGAAATTTTATGTGGTTTGTAGGTGAAAAGAAAATTGGATTATTTGATATTTGATTTGAAGTCGATCATTAATTGTTTGTTTGTTTCTATTTTTTATTTAACAGTATAGACTTGTTTTGGAACATGTTTCTGTTTTTTATTTAGAAGTATAGACTTTTTTTGGAACATGAGTACTATGAGTTTTCTTTTGAAAAAAATGTGATGTGTGATGTGTTTGTATATATATTTTGAGAAATGGTTAGAAATTGTATATATTTTAAATATAAATGATTAGTTGATAATGTATAAAATGATTGATTGAATTATTTCAATAATGATTATGTGATTGAAAAATTAGTAAAGTAAAATATAGAAAAGAGGGAATAGTTGGAGTAAATAATTATTGGTAGAGATAGTGTAAAATTATGAAGTGGCTATAGGCAATTATATAGAGATTTTTTCAAGAACATTACTCTTTGAAAACATAATTCTCAAACTAGTAGTATTTGAAAGATATTTTTTAAAGTATTACTCTTAGTATCATATGTATTGCCATGTATACCAAAATTATTTAGTTATGTTTTTTTCCCTACTTTAATGATCCATGGATTATTAGTTATAATATTCCTAACCATTTTTATCTTTCTCTCTTTCCAAATATTTTTTTGTTATCTTTAATTTTTCTCTTTTCTATTGCACTAATTTCTAACTACTTATGATAATTAACATAAGATCATATGTAAAATTTATGTTTGCATAATTTCAAAGAAGACATGTGGTATTGAGAAATTTTCATATTACAAAAATAATAAATGAATTAATCATTCTAATGCATCAATTTTAAAGAATTAAGCACATGTATCGATTGTGCCACTACGATTAATTAGTATAAAGTTATAAACATATGTTTTCTTAATTAATTTACAAACTGATACTAATGCTATACATGGAACAACAAGTTAAGTATAATATTTTCATGGTTGCTTATGTTTTTTCTGAATATCTAAAGTTTTTGTTTTCTTGATTTGAATAAAATTAGAGTTGGAGGGAGTATTTTCCAACTTCTAATTGCTTTAATAGTCGTCACTTCTTTTTTCTCTCTCTAGTCTCTACACTCGATAACTAATTTTTTTCAAAAAAAGTGTTCTCAATTCATTTTCTTGCTATCAATTTGTCTGTATTGTGGTTGTTCCCAGTTTCTAGTGCTCGGATTTTCACTCTGGAAATCGCCCACCAATTTTTCGACCTAGTCAAGAAATGGTGCCGCCGTATTGGAACTAGTTTCCCGGAGTGGTACCACCATGCCATCGCACTGCCACTCGATGCGTGTGCTTAATGCTTTAAATTTTATAAATCATAATAATTAATTAATTTATTATTTTGTAATATGAATTTTTCTCAATACTATGTGTTGTTTGAAAATATGCAAACATACATTAGAATGTTTTTTTTTGTAAGTATAAGTAGTTAGAAATTAGTGCAATAGAAAAGAGAAAAAAAACGATTAAAAAAATAGAATATTAGGAGAGAGATACTAATAAAAGATGAGTACGGAATAATATAACTAGTAAATCCATGTGGCTATTAAAGTACGGAAAAAACTTTTTTTACCTAAATTAGTTTTGAACAGATGACAATATATGTGGCATTAAGAGTAATAGTTTTAAAAACATTTTTCAAATAGTACTAGTTTTGATATTATTTTTTGAGAGTAATATCATAGAAAAAAAACTCGTTATATAAAGGATGAAGTTGAAAAAATGTGATTTTTGGTGAATATGGTTTGTAGTGTAAAACTTTAAAATATTATGATCCAAAAAACCAAAAACAGTTATTTGAAAACATAAACAAGAAAGACCTAAAAATTTGTTTGATACTGGATTGACAATATAGCAAATTATGCTAAAACATTTTATTTTTGTTAGATAAATTTTAAAACTTGATTCAATTAGTAAATAGTGGTAAACAAAGAAATTAAGTTACTTGATTTCGAGTAATCCTGATCGACTCATTTAAAGATTGTTTGAGTTCGGTCAACAATTAACTCACACACAAATACAAATGTTAAAGCTTAATAATAGTTCAAATTTCAAACAAATTTAGACAGTATTTTATGTAACTCAATTCTACACATTTAGAACCGCATTCTTTTGGGAATAAGGAGCACTCCATTGCTTGTACAAAGCTCAAAATTGATTCCTAAAGGTGGATAATACCTATTTATTATTTTAAATGTCTACAATTAAGAAGATGCGCCTTCACGCTTCAATCAGGCTAGTATAAGATGTTCGTCTCAATTCAATTAATTTAACATAACAAATCAAATTTGCACATATCTCCATTCGATAAGAGTTGAAGTTCGAATCAAGTATTCGTCAATTTAGTTTTAAAGATAATAAAATACTAGTCACAACCTCATCCTAAGAGACATGATACATATTATGCACATAAAAATTATAAAAAGCATATAGTATCATTGCATAATTCATTTATTTGTTTATAATCTGCAAATTGTAAGATTATTTCAAATTTGAAGATTATTGTCGAATATTTTCTTAATAGGGTATTAAATCATATTGGTTTTGTCAAAAAATAACAAATCATAATTTCTAAATTTACAAATATTAAAAATAAAACAATTAATTGGTAACTATTATTAATAAGATAAATAGTTGTAAAACATGTTAAAAATTTTATTTGAATTCACATTATACTTGTTAAGTTGTTCCCATCTTATCTTAAATTTCAAAAATTGACTACCTAGATAAAGATTATTAACAATTTTCAGTTACTTGCGTGTCATAGTTGCGTTCGATAAAGCTGGGGTCGTAAATGAGTCAATTAGTTTTAAAAATATTAAAATATCAATAAAAACGTCAAACTTTTAAACTCGACTCACTTAATAGTCAAACGGAACTTTTGAGCTTGTTAAAAGTTAAAAACAAACTTACGTTTTTCGGCTGAATTCCTTGCACCCCTATTTCTAGAAGCATTATACACTACTTCCTTATTCATGACCCCAAATTCCAAAAAATATGTGGTCGAAAATAAGAATTTCATATCAAAACTATCTTAGGAAATTGCTTGTTGTTGGGTTCAAATCCATTCATTTTTTCCAGATTCTGATGCTCCTCTCTTTTGGCTTGCATTGTACATTGGTTCATGCACTTTTTTGGTGTCTTTTGTATTGGCTTTTCATGTAATTGCACGAGACAACGACTTACACCTATGCTTTACTGAATTTATATTGCTCCAAAACTTGTGCATTAAGAAAAGCATCATTTGTGCTTTCTTAACAACTCGTTCTCCTCCTAGGATCCTCAACGACTAGAAGAATGACTTTTCCGTAGTTTTGATATTCCAACTCCTGATATAATTATAATCATTTGTATTATTAATATAGATGGTCAGCTTTATATAAGAGGGTGTTTGGCTAAGCTTATCCAAAACATCTTATAAGCTCCTACATCTTATAAGATGTTTTAGGAACTTATAAGATGTAACATCTTATAAGATGTTTAAAAAAAGTGGGGTTGAGTTACTTTTTTAAAAACAGCTTATAAGACACAAACATCTTATTTTTTGGTTTTATAAGCTGTTTTTTTTTTAAAAAAAAAATTACCAAACAAATTTATAGAGCTTATAAGCTCTAAAACATCTTATAAAATGTTTAGAGGAGCTTATAAGTTTAGCCAAACACCCTCTAAGTCTAGTAACAAAAATAATTGTAATTATCTCGAAATTTGAAATCGATGAACGCTTGAAAATCACCAGCGAAGAGAAAAGAAATTCTAGGAATATTTGTTGTTAAAGTGACAAGGAATTGGTTAGGGAAGTTTTGAATCTTGATTACTTTGGTAGAGAGATTTTACCAACATTTTACATTGTACAAACTTGTAACATTTGCCAAGACATCAACCTAAGAATGCAATATACTAATTGGGAATTCAAAGCACCCCTTTTTTTTTTTAAGTGAAAAAAGAGGCTATTTTTATGGGATTATGAGGGGTAAATTGGTCATTTGAGACAACACGAGTTTGATGTATTCGCAAAAGAACCCAAAAAATTGTGTTTACACCATAAAATAATTTGGGCTTTCGAATTAAAGAGCCCAAATAGCCTAAACTGGGGAAACACGAAAAATAAGGAAATGGGTTTACAAATAAACCATACAAGACCCATTAAATTCAGAAAATAGCGAAGACAGGGGCTGAATTGACAAAAACCCAAAGAATCGAATCTAAAACATAAAATGAATCCAAAAGCCTATAATCTGCATTCAAGGAAGACGCGCCAAGTTGAAGATATTTGAAAGAGCAGTTGAAGAAGCGGTTGAAGACGGTTCCCGAAGATAAGGAACGGGGGTTGAGAACGGTTCTGAAGACCTATATATACCAGCCGCGCCAGACATAGAAAAAGATCGCAAGATCACCACACTTCTGCATTTTCGTTTTCTTAGGAGTAGTTCATAGCGAATGTAGGAGTAGTTCTTAGCATAATTTAGGAGTAGCCGTAATGTAATTTAGTATTAGATTCGAAGGAATTTGCCTTTTCAAGGCTTGTATCGGCATTCGATTGCCTGTAATTTTTACGAATTGAGAACTTTCATGGAGGTGTAAATTATCGTTTATTCAGATTTAAGTATCGAATAGATAGTTTATGCACTGGACTTGAGTTTTCAATTTACCCTTTTGAATTCGAACATATTCAAGTATGGAAAAAAGATAGATTCTCACGTAGGTATAAGATTATCTTTTGTCAGATTTAAGTATCTGAGAGATAATTTTTATCTGGACTTGAATCTTATCTTTCACTGTATTATTGTATTCGAAGACAATAATCAACATCTAAAGTAACACATTCGATCGAGAAATTCTCACGTAGGTATAAGACTATCTTGTGTTAGATTTAAATATCAGAGAGATAGTTTTTACCTGGACTTGAATTTTTCCTTCACTGTATTATTGTGTCATACGAAGACGGTAAATATTTTCATCAATTGCGGTCCACTCGAAGAAGATGAAGAGAAGTTCGAATAAACAACACGTCGAAGTGTTAAAGTCTGAACCACCGTCTAGCGTATCGAACTCGAACGCGGGGGTTGAGAGATAATTCTAAGTGGAGAATTATCGCGGGGCTTGGAACGACTATTCGAAATCCTTTCCTAATCTAGATTGTTTTTTTTTTTTTTACGAAACAAGTTTTGGCGACCACAGTGGGAGTTGGTTCCTGTAAAATCAATTTTTCGAGATCATTTAAGTCATTCTGCAAGGCCGATAATGACAGACGAGTTCACTCGTGATGACTGCACCGAGATTTTGGATATCCAGCCGGTGACGAAAAATAAAGTCAGAGCGGACAAAATGTATGAACAATTTGTTCGACTTATGAAACAAACTCTAGCAGATGCTTGAGAAGATCAAAGGAGAGAATTCAATGATTAATATCAAGCACTGGCACAAGAGTCCGCCCGAATATCTACGGCAATCGTACAAGATATTGCGGTAAGTGCTCGAGATGGGCTGGCTTGAGAAGTTACTCGAGTGATTACAGAATTGGGTGAAATCTGCAACCAAACTTGTGACGTTTTTTCGAATATGATAAACACGCAAGCAGTTTTGGGGCTCGAGCCTTTAATAAGTCAACATAATGTTTCCTAGAAAAGTATCTCAGTTAGTGTCGACCAAACCTAGGATTCGAACTAGACACGTGAACTCGGACGAAATTCCTTTAGGTTGTCCTCGAGATACTCGAGTTTGAAATGTTCAATTCGAGGTTGGCCAAACTTAGAATTCTGTACCCCTCGGGGAACAAAATTTTGTAAACCAACAAAATCATGGGGGGCAACCAGGAGTAAATCAAATAAATACTTATCAAATGCCGACTTATCCGGGAGTTTCAAACATTCTTTTCCCTATGGGAAACCATGGGTTTGCGAACCCATCCAGGGGTCAAAGAATTCCCACATTCCCGAATAATATTCAAGTACAATATGCAGGGGGCGAGATGGGCAAACGAAATTTGCATGCTTGAGATAAGGCACACTCGAAATACTATGTGCTCGAAATGAGGCATAATCGAAACACCATGTGTTCAAAATGAGTATACTCGAAATATTACAATTTCAAAATATGATGTTCTCGAAAAAGATGGGCTCAAAAATAAGAGGACTCGAAAAACTATGATATCGAAATTTAGTGTACTCGAAATGCCATCTTGCTCGAAACTTGAGGTACTCGAAAGAAAGACATCGAATATGGTCTTGCTCGAAAATGTCATGTTCGAGATCAAGCATATTCGAAATCAAGTGATGCTCGAGATCAAGTGATGCTCGAAATCAAGCATGCTCGAAATCAGTAAGGCTTGAAATCAAGCATGCTCGAAATCAAGTGATGCTCGAAATCAAGCATGTTCGAAAGAGCCACCTTCAGAATTAAACATGCTCGAAATTAAACATAATCGGAGTCCATTCTCGAGTGCCATGCTCATGAGATAAGCATGTTCCCAATATTGTCAGCTTTACTTTGCAGATTCGTCATCTTTGAAAACATAGCATCTCCAACTCTCTCAATTCCTTTCTCTCTATTACAACAACTTCATATATATATATATATATATATATCAGACATATATATATCGAGTGCCATTCTGCCTTTTCGAAATTAAGGCTCATGTTCACCAAATATCAGACATTTTGATTTGTTTTTTAATTTCTAATAGATGGTCATCAGTGGAGTGCTTATTAATTAACATGATTAACTATTTTAACTATTGTTTGAGTGTTCATGTGACCCCATATGGAAGTTTTTTTTTTTCGAAAATGGCTGTGCTCGCGCACAAGTCTTCGAATTGGAATATTGTTCAGGCCAGACAGTTTTCGAGGATGTTCGAGGGGCCAGTTTGTACAATCAACAGTTTCGATTAAATTCGAACAATGAACATTTTAGAGGGTGTTCATTGTTTCGACCTCAAAAGATTTTGATTAAGTTAAAAATACCTCGAGCAGACAGCTCGAGCATAGTTGCTCGGGCAGGCAGTTGCTCGAGATAGTTGCTCGGGCAGGTAGTTGCTCAAACAATCAGCTCGAAGAGACAGCTCGAGATAGTTGCTGGAGCAAGCAGCTCGGGCAAGGTGTATTCTAATTAATTAAAAGGAGCAAACTCCTTGTTGTTCTGCGTGATAGAAACATCACAGTTGGTGTTTTGACCTGTGACACGTGGCTGTATTTGAGGTTTAATGATTCTCTGAGAAAATCTCGCAAAAGGAGCATTGAAAGCCCTTTTGGTATATAGCTGGAATCAAAAGCTAAATGGTTATGAAATTTTAGCCCCATTACAGCACCTGGAAAGCAATGAACACTTTGATTGGATTGGATGAAGGGTTTATTATATCGTGTTTCTCGAGACGAGGAAGAATTCGAATCAGGTGACGAAGATGAAGGCTTCGAAAAGGGGGAAAAATTCGAGAAGTATAATGTTCGAGATGTTACCTTCGAGAGAGAAAGAAGTCTTTAACTAAAACTAAAAAAAAAAAATGTATCTTTTAATACACATGAACTCGAAACGTTCATGTATATTAGGGGGGCATTTGTTTACACCATAAAATAATTTGGGCTTTCGAATTAAAGAGCCCAAATAGCCTAAACTGGGGAAACACGAAAAATAAGGAAATGGGTTTACAAATAAACCATACAAGACCCATTAAATTCAGAAAATAGCGAAGACAGGGGCTGAATTGACAAAAACCCAAAGAATCGAATCTAAAACATAAAATGAATCCAAAAGCCTATAATCTGCATTCAAGGAAGACGCGCCAAGTTGAAGATATTTGAAAGAGCAGTTGAAGAAGCGGTTCCCGAAGATAAGGAACGGGGGTTGAGAACGGTTCTGAAGACCTATATATACCAGCCGCGCCAGACATAGAAAAAGATCGCAAGATCACCACACTTCTGCATTTTCGTTTTCTTAGGAGTAGTTCATAGCGTAATGTAGGAGTAGTTCTTAGCATAATTTAGGAGTAGCCGTAATGTAATTTAGTATTAGATTCGAAGGAATTTGCCTTTTCAAGGCTTGTATCGGCATTCGATTGCCTGTAATTTTTACGAATTGAGAACTTTCATGGAGGTGTAAATTATCGTTTATTCAGATTTAAGTATCGAATAGATAGTTTATGCACTGGACTTGAGTTTTCAATTTACCCTTTTGAATTCGAACATATTCAAGTATGGAAAAAAGATAGATTCTCACGTAGGTATAAGATTATCTTTTGTCAGATTTAAGTATCTGAGAGATAATTTTTATCTGGACTTGAATCTTATCTTTCACTGTATTATTGTATTCGAAGACAATAATCAACATCTAAAGTAATACATTCGATCGAGAAATTCTCACGTAGGTATAAGACTATTTTGTGTCAGATTTAAGTATCAGAGAGATAGTTTTTACCTGAACTTGAATTTTTCCTTCACTGTATTATTGTGTCATACGAAGACGGTAAATATTTTCATCAATTGCGGTCCACTCGAAGAAGATGAAGAGAAGTTCGAATAAACAACACGTCGAAGTGTTAAAGTCTGAACCACCGTCTAGCGTATCGAACTCGAACGCGGGGGTTGAGAGATAATTCTAAGTGGAGAATTATCGCGGGGCTTGGAACGACTATTCGAAATCCTTCCCTAATCTAGATTGTTTTTTTTTTTTTACGAAACAAATTGTAACATTGTCAATGCCACCCTCTCTATTCAATTTCATTCAAGATTTCATTAATCATTGATCTTTTCAATAGAGTGCTCAGAGTGTCCCCATGTTAATTAAATTTTAAAAAATTAATATTTACATGTAGTTCAGATGCTTAACAGAAAAATGCTTACATATCTTTCCTTTATAAATTTCGAAGGAATAAGCTTATAAAACTTTAAGCTTGAATGAAATAAGGATATTATTATTATACAAAGAGCAAAGTATTTTCTAACTCTCAAACGTCTTGAATATCATACTGTCGTGGTTTATAAATTATCAAGTATACTACTTTCAAATACACATTAATTCGTCTTTTCTTTCCCCCTCAAATTTAGTATCAGTGTAAAAGCAAATATTTGAAGTAGTAGTAATTAGTACATAATAATACTTATTTAATTTCATGAAATGTTTCGACATTAAAAGTTCAATACATATCATGAGGAGGACAAAGTTATTCATAAAGAAAAAAGAGGTTCTTATACAAATACTTGTTCAATAATAAAAGCTTTCAAAAGAATTGTCAATTATTTATAATGTATTTTGATATTTAAATGAATAAATAAAAAAATTTCACTTGATATTTGTAACTACGTATGTTATTAGAGCACGGAAAGATTCCGAAGTCGTAGAATTTAAGTGTGTATATATAGTGCGTTTATATTTTATTCACTCCTGAATTATATAAGATTATTTTTTTTGTCCGTCATTAATATCATAGGAGTAAATAAATAATTTTCGCTGAGATATTAGTAACTACGTATGTTACTAAAGCATGAAAAGATTCCGGAGTCATGTAGAATTTAAGTATTTATATATAGTACACTTATATTTTACTCATTTTCTGAATTATACAAGATTATCCTTTTATCCGTTTTAATATCAAAGGAGTCTGTTTATCTTTTATCTCAAAATAATTATAGAAAAATCTTTTTTGCTTCTACAAATTTTATTCTTTATTGATTTGCCTTTCGGTGGAAAAAAACAAATGACACGTAACTTCAAAATATCTAATTTTACCATCAAATTACCTATGTAAATATTTTTTATTTAATATTGTTGTAGACTTAACTAGTAAGTTCTCTCTTAATTTATTATATATACACACACACATATATATATAATCTACTATTTGTTTCCCCTTATTCAAGTCTTTTTCTCTATATAAACAACACAACTCCAAGGCCGAGTAATTTTTCCCCTCTTTTCTTCTCTCTGTCTACAATTCTGCGATCACCAATCGCTTACAAAAACCCTCAATCCGAAAACCCTAGAAATTCACGATCTTCATATACTGTGTATTTTCACATAAATTTCATCCTGTCTGTTCAAATCCTACCCAATCTCATCGAATTCACAGCTTCCGATAACCATTAATCACTTAAAATCTCCCAAAACCTTTTATTTTTTGGTCACTTTCGATCGATTCCATCAGTTATCGAATCGGTCGATTCATCGATTTGTCGTCGATTACGGCTTGAATCTGTCAATGGTTGCATTTGGTTGAATATTAAGAGATGAAGTTGAAACGGAGGAGGGCACTTGAAGTGGTGAGTGAACTAATTTTTATCCTCCGATTAATTTTTATTGCTTTTTAATTTTTTTTTGAGGCTGCTCGTTTATTGCGGTAGTGTACTGTTGCTGTGTTTTCGACTGTTTTGAGTGAGCAGGGATGGCGGCGATTGAATTAGAATAAGTTGGATTCTGTAGCTCGAAATTTGTAGTGGAATTCTATTTAGAAGTCCCTTTTTTTTTGCAGTTATATAGGAGACAACTTTATCTTTTATTTACTTTGAAGTATAATTCGTCCTTGTTGGTTGCATTGGGTCGACATGAGGTTTTATAGTTTTAATTTCTACCCATGATTGTCCAGAGGATTTGTCTTTGTCGTCATCGCCTGTCATCGCCTTTTATCCCCTGTGAAGGGTCCAAGACCAGTGTTTGTTATGATTTTGTTGTTTCAGTGAATGGATTTTACTTCCCTATTGTGTTACCTAAATGAGTTTTCGGCTGATTATAAGTGTCTTAAGTGGTTGCAGCAAGTTCCTTCTTCTATTGGTTATCATCTCAGCATCAGAACTCATAAGCTTTGGCTTTGTTTGGTTTCTCATATCCAAGTGTTTTGGGGAAATATAATTTGGGAAAAAGCACCAGGGAATGATTGAAAATTATTATTTTTATAATTTTAAGATAGTAAGTGGAAGATATAAAATGTGTGTTCTTTATTTTGCCGGTGTCATGTTAATTTTTATGTTATTTATATTATGTAATAATTGAGTATAAAATGGACATTTAGGTGAAACAGTAATGAAAATGAGACACCAAACTTTGCTTTTGGTTTTGGGAAAATGAAACGACCTTCTCGAAATAAAGCCAACAACTAGTTTTGTGTTAAAAGATTGAATATTTGAGTACATAAATCTATTTCATCTCATCTGGAGGATTTGTTTGGGTCAAAGATTTGCTGAATGGCATTCAATATTGAAGAGCTATACATTTTAAACATGTGAGTGTGTTAGCTATAATTTGAATTGCTGATGTGGTACTGAACTTATGAACATCATGCACAATGTTGTGATGCAGTATTCATGTTGGGGAAAAAGAAAGATGGAAAATAATAAAATGCTGTTAATATTTTGTATTCAGACTGTCCAGCATGAATGTATAGTTTCATATCCAGCTATGGAGTTTGACTTCTTATGTCTGTTTGATTGTCAACTCATTCACTTTTCATTTTGTGTACTGGAAAAATTATTAGATGTTTGGAATTATCTGGGGAGATAGAAGGCATTCAATGCAATTCGAGTATTCTTCCATTTTAATTTCCTACATTCTCTCTTGGATATGTTCAATTTTATTACAGAATGCTATAAATATGGGGGCACCTATCCATTTAAGTTATGCAAGAACCATAGTTACTGATTCATAACTTTAAAGCGACAACTTCAAACGGATTAGAATAAATCACAACTATGCTGAAGTTGGTTTCTAACTTCTTGTTTCTGAAAAATTGTCCGAATTTATATTATTATTTTCTTGATCTTATTATTCTTTTACTTAAATCCCTACCTTTCTCCTGTTATCCAATTTGTCATTCTCTGGGTCTGCTTTGTGCTATTAACACACATTTTTGAATACTTGGAGATAACGGATCTTCTTTTCACTTTTGCAGCCTCCTAAAATCAAATCCTTCATCAACAATGTTACTGCTACACCGCTTGAGAATATAGAAGAACCGCTGAGAAGTTTTTCTTGGGAGTTTGACAAGGTGCATAAATAATCTTGCGCGAAGTGCAAACTATTTTAAGTATTATTCCACTTGCTTTAATGACATTGATTCTTGTAAGTGCAGGGAGATTTCCATCATTGGGTCGACTTGTTCAATCATTTCGATAGCTTTTTCGAGAAATTCATTAAGACGAGGAAGGATTTGCAGCTTGAGGATAACTTTTTGGGATCTGATCCACCCTTCCCTAGGGATTCCGTTCTACAGATTCTCCGTGTCGTAAGGATAATATTGGAGAACTGTACCAATAAGCATTTCTACAGCTCTTATGAGGTATCTGGTTTACTCTATGGAGCTTTTAAATCCTTTTACAAAAACAAAGTTATTGACAATTCATTTAGTATTTGAGAAAAAGAAGTTTTTGGTACTCCAAACTTTTACTAGTAAAGGTTTTACTTCACTAAAAGGCAGCTGATCTAACTCTTGCTGCAATGGGAAACGGTGCTGCAACTTAAGAGTAATTGATAGGGAGGGGCGGGGGTGGTAGGAAGAGAGAGGGATAATTGAATAGTGAACTGCTTAAAGCAGTTGAGTGCAAGAAGGACTTCTTTAGGAAAAAATTGAATACGGTGCTGCAATTGAAAAGTAATTAATAGAAGTTTCCATATATCTTTACAAGGAATTGCAGTTATGCTTTGGTAGCATCTGAGTTAGAGGAAACAAAATTACATTGTTGGCTTGATTTTCTCGCTAATTTGTTGGAAGGGAAGTTAATTTTTGTAAATGGCAAAGGATGACGGACCAAATTCGCACTTGTGGGTGCTCTTCAATTGTAGAATCTTATATGCATCTTTTATTGTAGTTTCCTCGGTGAAGTTGTTTTCAGTATGTGCATCTTTTGCTTCTGCATTTATTCTCTCTCCCATGAATTATTGCGATTTCTTTTGACTTTAAAATTCATTGCTTGTTCAATATGTTCCATTTTGTACTGCTATCTTATTGTCCGACTTTCTATTGCTTGTGCAGCATCACTTATCATCTTTGCTTGCTTCCACCGACGCGGATGTTGTTGAGGCTTGCCTACAGACTCTGGCTGCGTTTTTGAAGAAATCCATTGGGAAATACATAATAAGAGACGCTTCTCTAAATTCAAGATTATTTTCTTTTGCTCAGGGTTGGGGAGGAAAGGAAGAAGGTCTAGGATTGATTTCATGTGCTTTACAAAATGGACCTGACCCAATTGCTTCTGAGTTGGGGTGCACTCTGCATTTCGAGTTTTATGCTACGAATGAATCTTCAAATGATGTTACTTATGCAGAACAGCCAACCCAAGGTTTACAAATCATACATATGACTGACGTAAACGCCAGAGAAGAGTCTGATCTTGAACTTCTGAATAAATTAGTCATAGAATATAAAGTTCCTCGTAATATGAGATTTTCTCTCCTGACAAGATTGCGATTTGCTAGGGCTTTTAGCTCCCTTGCTACACGGCAGCAGTATACATGCATCCGCCTATATGCTTTTGTAGTTCTTGTTCAAGCCTGTGGTGATACTGATGACCTGGTTTCTTTCTTCAACACTGAACCTGAGTTCATCAATGAATTGGTCACTTTGTTGAGCTATGAAGATGCAGTTCCTGAAAAACTTCGAATTTTAAGTCTGCTTTCCTTGGTTGCCCTTTGCCAAGATAGGTCACGTCAGCCTACTGTATTGACTGCTGTAACATCTGGTGGGCACCGTGGTATTCTATCTAGCCTTATGCAGAAAGCCATTGACTCTGTTGCTAATAATTCGTCAAAGTGGTCTGTTGTTTTTGCCGAGGCTCTGTTATCTCTTGTCACTGTTTTGGTATCGTCCTCTTCAGGTTGTTCAGCCATGCGTGAAGCAGGATTTATCCCAACTCTTCTACCTTTATTGAAAGATACAGAACCTCAGCACTTGCATCTGGTTAGTATGGCTGTTCATGTTCTAGAAGCTTTTATGGATTATAGCAATCCAGCTGCTGCTCTTTTCCGAGATTTGGGGGGTTTAGATGACACCATATCACGCCTAATGATAGAAGTCTCTCATGTTGAAAATGGTCCAAAGCAGCAAAATGTGTCCTTTGACCTTGACAGTCCAGAATTTAGTGGTTCTCGAGTAGTTGCAAGCACTTCTGCTGAGCTTGATTGTTTGCAGCCTCTTTATTCTGAAGCACTTGTGTCGTATCACCGTCGGTTGTTGATGAAAGCTTTACTTCGCGCTATATCTCTGGGAACTTATGCTCCAGGTACAACAGCTCGTATGTATGGTTCAGAAGAGAGCTTGCTGCCACATTGCTTGTGTAAAATATTCAAAAGGGCAAAAGATTTTGGTGGTGGGGTGTTTTCACTTGCAGCAACTGTCATGAGTGATCTTATTCACAAAGATCCTACCTGCTTTTCTATCTTAGAAGAAGCAGCTCTTCCATCTGCCTTCATTGATGCTATAATGGATGGTGTTCTTTGCTCTGCCGAGGCTATTTCTTGCATACCGCAGTGTCTGGACGCCTTGTGCTTGAATAACAATGGTCTGCAGGCTGTGAAAGAACGCAATGCTTTGAGGTGCTTTGTAAAAGTTTTTACTTCCAAATCTTACCTACGTGCCCTGGCTGCTGATACCCCAGGTTCCTTGTCTAGTGGACTGGATGAACTAATGCGCCATGCTTCATCATTGCGCGGACCAGGAGTTGATATGCTGATTGAAATACTGAACAATATCGCAAAAATTGGATCTGGAATTGAATCTTCTCCTTCTACCGATTCTCCGAGCTGCTCTCATCCTGTTCCCATGGAAACTGAATCTGAGAAAAAAGACGTGGTCTTATCTGAGGATAAAGATACATGTAGACCTGAAAGTTCTGAACAATCAACTGAAATGTTGTCTGATGCATCTCTAATGAATGTGGACTCATTTTTGCCTGATTGTATAAGCAATGCTGCTCGTCTTCTTGAAACAATTCTCCAAAATTCTGATACGTGCCGAATTTTTGTTGAGAAGAAAGGAGTTGAGTGTGTCCTGCAATTGTTCACTTTGCCCCTCTTGCCTCTTTCAGTTTCTCTTGGTCCAAGCATAGCTGTTGCTTTTAAGAACTTCTCCCCGCAGCATTCTACTTCACTTGCTCGTGCAATATGCTCTTTCCTGAGAGAAAACTTGAAGTCATCAGCTGAACTTTTGACTTCAATAGGGGGATCCCAGCTTGCCCAGGTGGAATTTTCGAAAAGAGTAAAGATCTTGAGGTGCCTCTATAGTTTGGAAGGTGTCCTTTCTCTTTCTAACTCGTTGTTGAAAGGGACCAGTACAATTGTCTCTGAATTGGGCTCTGCGGATGCTGATGTGTTGAAGGATCTAGGGAAGGCTTATAAGGAAATATTGTGGCAAGTATCCATGTGCTGTGATTTAAATGTGGAGGAGAAACGGAATGTTGATGTGGAGCCTGAAAGTGCAGATACAGGTATGTCTAATGTGGCTGGAAGGGAGAGTGATGATGATGCTAATATTCCTTCTATTAGATACATGAATCCCCTCTCCATCAGAAATAATTCTCAATCGCACTGGGGAGCCGAACGTGAGTTTATATCAGTGGTTCGTTCAGGTGAGGGTTTCAGTCGTCGCAGTCGACATAGTTTGGCTCGGCTTCGGGGTGGCAGGACTGGAAGGCATTTGGAGGCTTTCCAAAATGATTCTGAACCTGGAGCAAGCAATGCGGAGATCTCTTCCCATGAAATGAAGAAGAAAAGTCCCGAAATACTGGTTTTGGATAACCTTAAGAAGCTTTCTTCGACCATGCGTTCTTTCTTTACTGCTTTAGTTAAAGGTTTTACTTCACCAAATCGTCGGAGAACTGAAACTGGATCCTTAGCTTCAGCTTCAAAGAGTATTGGAACTGCCCTAGCCAAAGTTTTTCTTGAGGCACTGAGTTTCTCAGGGTACTCCAACTCTGCGGGACTTGATATATCGCTGTCGGTCAAGTGTCGTTATCTTGGGAAGGTTGTGGATGACATGGTGGCTCTTACATTTGATAGTAGACGGCGCACTTGTTATGCTGCAATGATTAACAACTTTTATGTCCATGGAACCTTCAAGGAGCTTATTACAACATTTGAAGCAACAAGTCAATTATTGTGGACCCTTCCTTACGCGGTTACTACATCAGGTGCTGATAATGAAAAGAGTGGTGAGGGGAGCAAACTGTCTCACAGTTCTTGGTTGCTTGATACATTACAGAGTCATTGTCGTGAGCTTGAGCATTTTGTAAATTCTCGTTTACTATTATCTGCCACCTCAGCATCTCAGGCTCAGCTACTTGTTCAGCCTGTTGCAGTGGGTTTGTCAATTGGGTTGTTTCCTGTTCCAAGAGATCCAGAGGCGTTTGTCCGGATGCTGCAATCTCAAGTGCTCGATGTGATACTTCCCATCTGGAATCACCCAATGTTTCCAAGTTGTAGTCCTGCTTTTATCACTTCCATCATTTCACTCATTACTCATGTATACAGTGGTGTTAGTGATGCGAAAGGACATCGCAGTGGATTGTCTGGGAGTGCGAACCAACGTTTCATGCCTCCTCCTCCTGATGAAGGTACAATTGCCACCATTGTTGAGATGGGTTTTTCAAGAGCGAGAGCCGAGGAGGCACTGAGACGAGTGGAGACAAATAGTGTTGAAATGGCAATGGAATGGTTGTTTAGTCATGCTGAAGATCCTGTACAGGAGGATGATGAGCTGGCTCGTGCACTGGCTTTATCCCTAGGCAGTTCATCGGAAACACCTAAAGTTGATGATGCTGATAAAACTGCTGATGTCCCGACAGAAGAGGGACAAACAAAGGCACCTCCTGCTGATGACATCCTTTCTGCAGCAATGAAATTGTTTCAGGGTAATGATTCAATGGCTTTCCCGCTGACTGATCTGCTTGTGACTCTTTGCAGTCGTAACAAAGGTGAAGACCGTTCGAAAGTAATTTCTTATCTAGTTCAGCAGCTGCAACTTTGCCCAGTTGAGTTTTTTAAGGATAACAGTGCATTGGGCATTATCTCACATACTTTAGCATTGCTTCTATCAGAAGATGGAAATACTCGAGAAATAGCTGCGCAAAACGGGGTTGTCTTGATTGTAGTTGATATCTTGATGAATTTTATGTCCAGGGCCGAGGCTTCAAATGAGCTCATTGTACCTAAATGCATCAGCGCTTTGCTTCTTATTTTGGATAATTTGGTGCAGTTCAGGCCTAGAATATCTGGTGATGCTAATGAAGGAACAACAGCTGGACCTTTATCTGGCTCAGTGGAAGATCAAACATCATCCGGAGCAATAGAGGAAAAACAAATTCCAGCTTCTGTAGACAAGGATGTCTCTGCTAAAGATGGCCCTGCTTTTGAGAACATTCTTGGAAAACCAACGGGTTATTTGACAATGGATGAGAGTCATAAGGTACTGGTAATTGCTTGTGACCTGATGAAAAAACATGTTGCACCGATGGTTATGCAAGCCGTGCTTCAGTTGTGTGCTCGCTTGACAAAATCACATGCTCTGGCTGTGCAATTCCTTGAAAGTGGTGGCATGGTTGCCCTTTTTGGCATTCCCAGAGATTGCTTCTTTCCTGGGTATGATACCTTAGCATCTGCTATCGTTCGACATCTTCTTGAAGATCCCCAGACACTGCAAACAGCCATGGAATTGGAGATACGACAAACTCTTAGCGGAAACCGGCATGCTGGCCGTATACCAGTGAGAACATTTTTGACATCAATGGCACCTATTATATCTAGAGATCCAGGGGTCTTCATGAAAGCAGTAACTTCCGTATGTGAGTTGGAATCATCAGGAGGGAGGTCCATTATTGTGTTATCAAAAGAGAAAGAGAAAGAGAAAGAAAAGTCGAAAGTATCTGGTGTTGAAACTGGAGGATCTACTAATGAATGTGTACGTATTACTGAAAATAAGGCACATGATGGGTCTTCTAAGTTCTCCAAAGGACACAAAAAGGTTTCAGCAAATCTTACCCAAGTAATCGAGTACCTTCTTGAAATTGTGTCAACATATCCTTCATACAGAGGAGAAGCTGACTACACAAGCCATCCAAGTGCGATGGAGGTTGATGAACCAGCTACCAAAGTGAAGGGTAAATCAAAGGTTGGTGAAGCAGTAAAAATAGGAGATGGTTTGTCCGAGAAATCAGCTGCACTAGCTAAGGTGACTTTTGTTCTCAAGTTATTGAGTGACATTCTAATGATGTATGTTCATGCTGTTGGAGTCATTTTGAGAAGAGATCTGGAATTGTCTCAACCGCGAGGGTCTAGTTATTTTGAATGTCCTGGACGAGGGGGCATAGTTCATCATGTTCTACACCGTCTTGTTCCCCTTTCTGCAGATAAATCTGCTGGCCCTGATGAATGGAGAAGCAAGCTCTCTGAAAAAGCTTCATGGTTTTTGGTTGTATTAGCTGGACGCTCTAGCGAAGGAAGGAGAAGGGTGGTGAATGAACTTGTGAAAGCCTTATCTGTATATAAAAATGTTGAGAGCCAGTCATCTAAAAGCAGTTTACTGCCTGATAAGAAAGTCCTTACTTTTGTGGATTTGGCATATTCCATTTTATCGAAGAATTCTTCTTCTGGAAACTTACCTGGTTCTGGGTTCTCTCCTGACATTGCAAAAAGCATGATAGATGGAGGAATTGTAAATTGCCTGTCGGGCATTCTTCAGGTAATTGATCTGGACCATCCCGATGCTCCTAAAGTTGTAAATCTCATACTCAAGTCTTTGGAAAGCCTGACAAGAGCAGCCAATTCTAGTGAACAAGTTTTTAGAGCTGATGCGCTGACTAAGAAAAAAATACATGGTCCAAGTGGAACATCTGTTGAAACACCAGCTTCTCAAGAATTACAATATTCTGAAAACAGAAGCCGTCAACAGGGAGTTACTGGTAATGTTGGTTCAGAATCACAACCCCAGGAAATGTATCAGAATGATGGGGATCAGAATGCCAATCCAAACCAGTCCATGGAGCAAGATATGAGGATTGAGGAGGCACCAACTAGTGACCCACCTGTGGATTATATGCGTCAAGATATGGAAGAAAGTGGTGCCATACCTAATACAGAACAAATTGAGATGACTTTTCATGTAGAGAACAGAGTAGATGATATGAACGACGAAGAGGATGACATGGATGATGATGGAGAGGATGAGGATGATGATGACGACGGAGAGGATGAGGATGAAGATATAGCTGAAGATGGCACAGGTCTGATGTCCCTGGCTGATACTGATGTGGAGGATCATGATGAGGCTGGATTAGGAGATGAATATAATGATGATATGGTTGATGAAGAGGATGACGATTTCCATGAAAATCGTGTGATTGAGGTAAGGTGGAGGGAAGCTCTTGATGGGTTAGATCATTTGCAGGTACTTGGACAACCTGGGACCGGAGGGTTAATTGATGTCTCGGCTGAACCCTTCGAAGGGATGAATGTTGATGATTTCTTTGGAATTCGTAGATATTTTGGGTTTGAGCGTCGTCGTCAGTCTAACAGAACTTCGTATGAGCGGTCAGTTACAGAAGGCAATGGCCTTCAACACCCTCTCCTTTTGAGGCCATCGCAGTCTGGTGATTTGGCTTCAATATGGTCATCTGGTGGGAATTTATCTAGGGATTCAGAAGGCCTTTCTGCTGGTAATCTTGACGTAGCTCATTTCTCTATGTTTGATGCTCCAATTCTTTCTTATGACAACAATGCTCCTACTAATTTATTTGGTGATCGGTTGGGTGGTTCTGCACCTCCCACACAAGCTGATTTTTCTGTTGGTTTAGAGTCCTTGCGTGTGCCAGGTCGAAGAGGACCAGGTGATGGCCGGTGGACTGATGATGGTCAACCCCAAGCTGGTGGTCAAGCTACTGCAATTGCTCAGGCAGTTGAAGAGCAGTTCATTTCTGAATTAAGTAGTAATGATCCTACTCCAAGTGCTGCTGAAACGCTTCCACAGAACCCAGGAGTAATGGAGGGAAAGGAGGGAGATCCGGTCTTGGCCACTGATAATCAACTGGTATTAGAGGGTGATAACACTAATGCTCAACAAAATGATGATAATCAAGACAACCCAATAGGTGAACCTCAAGTTTCTCAGGATGTCAACTCTATGGTTGTCTCTGAACAACCAAGTGAGTTTCAACAAGTAATGGAAGGTATGCGAAGTGAGATTGATAATGATAGCATGGAAATTGCGGAAGAAAATGCTATCGCCAGAGAGCCATCAGAGACATCTTCATCTTTGGTTGCTCATGGTGGTGTGCTTTCTGATAGGACGGATAGTCTTGTGAATTCTTTTGATGTGCCATCTCAAGATACTCTTCTAATTTCGGGATCAGATATTCCAGATCCTGGTGATAACCATGCTTCTTCAGTTCCAGAAACTAGTGATGTTGATATGAATGTTGCTGAATTGGAAAGAGAACAGACTGGCTCGAGATTACCTCTCTCTGAAATCAATCCAGAGGAGCCATTGCAGCAAAATAGTGTGGTTGGCCAGGATGCAGGTCAGCTAGATGAAGGTAGTTTGAATAATGAAGCTCCTAATGCAAACGGTATAGACCCAACATTTTTGGAGGCGCTGCCAGAAGATCTTCGTGCAGAGGTCCTTGCTTCACAGCAATCTCAGCCTGCAGCTGCTCCTACTTATGCACCTCCTACAGTTGAAGACATTGATCCAGAGTTTTTGGCAGCCCTTCCTCCTGATATTCAAGCTGAAGTTCTTGCCCAACAACGAGTGCAAAGGATTGCACAGCAGTCGGAAGGACAGCCAGTTGACATGGACAATGCTTCAATTATTGCTACCCTACCTGCTGATCTACGTGAAGAGGTTTGTGTTTTGAGTTCTATTTTTCATCCTTCTGCCCTGTATACTTACTTTGTTTGTATCTATTAGGTGCTTTTGACTTCTTCAGAGGCAGTATTATCGGCATTGCCATCTCCCTTACTTGCTGAAGCACAAATGCTGAGAGACAGAGTAATGAGTCACTATCATGCTCGCAGCTTTGGAAATGGCCAGAGACTCGGTAGTCGGGGCAACAGATTGGGCTTTGATAGGCAGACGGTGATGGACAGGGGGGTTGGAGTCACTATTGGGCGGACCGCTGCTTCCATTGCAGAGCACTTGAAGTTAAAAGAACTCGAAGGAGAACCACTTTTGGATGCAAATGGCTTGAAAGCACTAATTTGTCTGTTACGACTGGCACAGGTAGTTTATATATTTTATTAGTATGGTCTACTCATACATCGCTTTATGCTTGATGCTTGACCAGAGTGCAACTTTTGTGAAATGGATTATTTAAATATTTCTAGAGTTGAGTTTTTGAATTGTAGAATTCAAAACTGGCTTATTATATAGCCTGTAGGAGGCTGGGAATTGCTGTCTAGCATGTTTGTTCTTCTTTTTTAAAGTCAATTCTTATTCTTCACAGTGCTGAATATGGAAATTTAATGTTCTCCTGCTTTTTGCTTTTAGCCTCTTGGGAAAGGTCTTCTGCAGAGACTTTTGTTGAATTTGAGCTCGCACAGTGATACAAGAGCAATTCTGGTTCGTCTTCTACTTGATATGATCAAGCCTGAGTCCGAAGGCAAAACTGGTGGACTGACATCAATGAACACATTGAGGCTTTATGGTTGCCAATCTGATGTGGTGTATGGTCGATCTCAATTGTGTAATGGTATGACTATTCTTTCTCCTGATGATGCAAAATATTCTCTGTAATTTGCATATAAATCTCATTAAGGGTGTGGTGGTTCTTATTCTATTTTTATTTTTAAGGTGTTCCTCCACTAGTACTGCGACGGGCACTCGAGATTTTGACTTATCTGGCTACAAATCATTCTGGTGTTGCCAGTCTTCTGTTCCATTTTGAGACCTCAAGTATTCCCGAATCTGCTAATATAAACCATTCAGAAGGAAAGAACAATAAAGGAAAGAACAAAATTACTGAAGAGCCTAATCTTAGCCTTTCTGGAAGCTCAGGAGACAAGGATATTCCTTTGATATTGCTTCTTAAACTTTTGAGTCAACCACTTTTTTTACGGAGCATTAGTCATCTTGAGCAGGTAGGCATTCTCAGCAGTAAATGATCCTGATGAAAGTTTCACCGTAGATGGGTTTTGCTTGATTCTAATATTTGATGTTTTTCATTGGTGCAGGTCATGGGTCTGCTCCAAGTTATTGTGCACGCTGCAGCATCCAAAATAGATATTCAAGCTGATGCTGACAAAACTGCCGCTCACACTGAAAATGCTTCTGATAATGAAACTGGTGTTCAGGAAGATTCTCATGTACTGAAAATAGAATCTAATCTACCTGATCAAAGCTCCAGTGCTCTGAATTCCAAATCAGATGGTCAGAGAAGCATTAGCACTTATGATATCTTCTTAATGATACCACAATCTGATTTGCATAATCTCTGCAGTCTTCTCGGGCATGAAGAGTACTATTTCTGTAATCTGATTGTTATCTTTTCACTGTTGAATTTCCTTCAACTTATAATTTTTGTTTTTTGTAGTTAACATTAACCATTGCGTCACATTTTTCTTAAATTCCACTTGTGCAATGTCTTTTTGCTTGTTAACTTAGAAAATTCGATTGACGAATGATGCCGGAGTGTTTTTATCTGTACTGTTTATTCTATAGGCTTTCTGACAAAGTTTACACACTGGCTGGAGAAGTGCTAAGGAAGTTCGCCTCAATTGCTGCTGCCCATCGCAAATTTTTCCTTTCAGAGCTTTCAGAATTAGCCCAAAGGTTGAGCACCTCAGCCGGCAATGAACTCATAACACTAAGAGATACACACATGTTGGGATTGAGTGCTGGATCAATGGCTGGGGCTGCAGTTCTCCGTGTTCTGCAGATACTCAGCTCACTTACTTCAATTGGCAGTGATAGTAACAAAGAAAGAGTAGATAACGAGGAACAAGAAGAGCATTCGATCATGTTGAAGTTAAACATTGCTTTGGAGCCACTATGGAAAGAATTAAGTGAATGCATCAGTACTATGGAGTCGGAGCTGAGTCAAAGCTCCAGCTCTTCAGATTCAAATGTTAATGTAGGAGAGCAGATATCATTAGCATCACCTCCTCTTCCACCTGGAACTCAGAGACTCCTGCCTTTTATAGAGAGCTTCTTTGTTCTATGTGAAAAACTACAGGCTAACAATTCAATATTGCAGCAAGAACATTCTGATGTGACAGCCATAGAAGTTAAAGAGTCTGGTTCTGGTTCAGTTCCATTGTCTATTAAAAGTGTGGATTCATACAGAAGGCTTTGTTGATGGGTTCGTCACACCGTCGCCTTCTTAATGCATTTGTAAGGCAGAATCCTAGTTTATTGGAAAAATCACTCTCAATGTTGCTGAAAGCTCCGAGGTTGATTGATTTCGACAACAAGAGGGCTTATTTCCGGTCCAGGATTAGGCAACAGCATGACCAACACCTCTCGGGTCCACTACGGATTAGTGTTAGACGGGCATATATTCTCGAGGATTCGTATAACCAGCTTCGCATGCGCCCAAATCAAGACCTTAAGGGACGATTGAACGTGCATTTTCAAGGTGAAGAGGGTATTGATGCTGGTGGTTTGACTAGGGAATGGTATCAATTGCTGTCAAGGGTCATATTTGACAAAGGAGCTTTGCTGTTCACCACTGTTGGAAACAATGCAACTTTTCAGCCAAATCCTAATTCTGTGTATCAAACTGAGCACCTCTCTTATTTCAGATTTGTAGGCCGTGTGGTAATTCTCGGAATAACCCAATTTTGAGCTTTTTAATGTTGTCTTTTGGCATTTTTTTTATTCATTATCTTAAATTTTTAATATTGGTCGTACCATCCCTACTAATAGGTTGCCAAGGCGCTGTTTGACGGACAACTGCTTGATGTTTATTTTACTCGCTCCTTCTACAAGCACATTCTGGGTGTAAAAGTGACTTATCATGATATAGAGGCTGTTGATCCTGATTACTATAAAAATTTGAAATGGATGCTAGAGGTGAGTGAATAAGACCAGACATATATCTTTCAATTTAGAAGTTCACCAAATAGTAAGACTAAACATTATTTGGCTTTACCTTTTTGTCAGAATGACGTGAGTGACATACCTGATCTGACATTTAGCATGGATCCTGATGAAGAAAAACACATTCTTTATGAGAAAACAGAGGTAATGATATATGAACCTCCCCTTTAGTTACTTCCTTGGGTATATTTCCTTGTATTTGATTTGGAGTCAAATTAAATGTCTTAAATCTTCTTAAAGAAAGCATATTCTCTGATTCTGATATGCTTATAA
Source organism: Buddleja alternifolia (assembly GCA_019426215.1). NCBI lineage: Eukaryota > Viridiplantae > Streptophyta > Magnoliopsida > Lamiales > Scrophulariaceae > Buddleja > Buddleja alternifolia. Next base: position 25,896,086 of record CM033407.1, read on the forward strand.
TGAAAAGGTTACTGACTATGAGCTCAAACCTGGAGGAAGAAATATGAGAGTGACGGAAGAAACAAAGCACGAATATGTAGATCTTGTTGCTGAACACATTTTGACGAATGCTATTCGGCCTCAAATTAATTCCTTCCTTGAGGGTTTCAATGAATTAGTACCAAGGGAACTTATATCTATTTTCAATGATAAAGAGCTCGAACTATTGATTAGCGGTCTTCCGGAGATCGATTGTAAGCCATCATGTCTCATCTCCATTGTTAAGTTTGTATAAATTTTTGCCATCCCTGTAATAGTGTAATTGACTTAAATGTTTCTGTAGTGGATGATCTGAAGGCCAACACTGAGTATACTGGCTATACGGCAGCATCTAATGTTGTTCAGTGGTTTTGGGAGGTGGTTACGGGATTCAACAAGGAAGATATGGCAAGATTGCTCCAATTTGTAACCGGAACCTCCAAGGTGATTTGTGTGATTTTGAATTATCATATTTCTCTTATATTGCTGTATTCTATTGATTATCGTAGCCCGACTTAATCTTGAGATGACCTTTTTCTTCACCATATTGTAATTCGCTTCCTTCTACGAATCTACATTAGTTTTATTTGTGCCTATATTCTTAATAACTCGGACTTTTGGTTTCTTAGGTTCCTTTAGAAGGTTTTAAGGCACTGCAAGGCATATCTGGTCCACAGAGATTTCAGATTCATAAGGCATATGGAGCTCCTGAGAGACTTCCATCAGCTCATACCTGGTAAGTTCTTTCTATTTAGTTTTGCAGAATACAATCTTATTTTATTTTAATATGAATTTCTCAATATAATACGATCTTTATCCTCTACTGTACAACTTTCCAGCTTCAACCAACTGGACCTTCCCGAGTATTCGTCAAAGGAACAGCTTCAAGAACGTTTGCTATTGGCAATTCACGAAGCTAGTGAAGGATTCGGGTTTGGTTAAATCAATGGTAACATCATATGGTTCTGCAAAGTCGCTGCTGGATTCGGCATTGCCATGTACATGTTAGTTATTTTTTACTTTTATACTGCATATATCTGTTGGCATCAACTTTAGCTATCGTCTGTCACAGGCATCACTTGTTGATATAAACACGCCTAGTTTTGACTGATTACTTGACTTGGTTACGTAAAATTGAGAATTGCAGCTATGCTTTATATCAATAGCAGATTTATTATTAGGAAAATTATACACCCAAGCACGAGACATTAATTACGAAAAACTCCTCGAGATTTGATAAATTATCGTAACTTCCCCTGTCAGTGTCCATCCATGTCATAAAAGCATATTGTAATTTCACGCCATATCAGTAAAAGCAGACTATGATTACACCCTTATTTTTTGAGTTTCCAAGGTTTGACAAAGGGAAAGTCCGTAATTTGCAAAATCTCATAGGGCTCGTGGTAATTGTCCGGTTTTGAATGTGTACCAGTTTGCATGTCTCTCTGCTCTCTTTAGTGATTGGGAATAATCACTATTATTTAGGACTAAGTGGCTGCTGCATATGAATACTCAACCTTTTAATTTACTAAGTATCACTTTTTATTTTCTCTGGGATCTCATGCATGCAGACATATTCAAGGAATGTAGTTAAAGCATGTTTGCCCCCTGAAATTTGTTATGTACTATTTTGCAGATTAGATATGCTTATTGTGATCAAAGATCCTTGAAGTACGTTTCAACCATTGGCTTTTGGTCATGGATGTTATCCATTGGCATCGTTTAAAGCTGCAGAACCCGATATATTAGAATTTCTGTAGTATCTTGCATGAACATATATCAGAGAGGGAGGGAGGGAGGCGGAGATACTATTACTCTTTTGTGTACATGTTTTTGTATCTATCTTTTGGGCGAATGAGACGTCGTTAGACGAGAACCTTTTATCCTCATTCTTTGTCTCTCTACTTTTGCCAATTGGCTTCTGGGATACGATATCATAAGAGCAATTTAGATGCTGGCATTTAATAAGTGATTTTGCAGTTTATTTCTGTTCTCTCTTTCATATACAGCTGTGATTCAATTATTTTCGGGGCTGTTGCCTCACATGTTTTGCATGAATAATGTGGTCACTGTAGCAAAAGTTTCAATTCGAAGTGTATAAACGCCATTTGAAAAATGTTGGAAGAAAAAAAGAAAGAGAAAATTATGTGTACGCCCCCTCATTTAAGTGCAAAATAACCGAAACCCCCTTGACCTTTTCGTAATTACATGAAATCTCCCTCGTGCTAATATATTTTAATAATTACAACCCTTGTGTATTTAAAAATTCTTATAAATTTCACCCTTGTAAACTTTACAAATAGACTTCTTGAGGGGTATCATTGTAATGTACCAAAAGTGTAGGCTTTTTGGTAATTAATACTAAAGTGAGGGGGTGTGTATGTAATTCACCTCAAAAAAAAAGAAGAAAAACTCAGCAGCAGGGATTATATTTATGTTGCACACGGTGATTAATGTAACACAATCAAAAATTTATCCTTTTTGGATTTAAATATTTTTAGCAGAATTGTAATGATTGTAATTTTTTTTTCTTCTTAATGTTCACTCACAAGTCATATAATATCCTTTTTTCACTGTGGCAAATGGAGCTTCAAGATAAATATTGTCCCCGGTTGGCTTTAGTTTTATTTCTCTTCTATATTTCCTAGTTCCCATTAATCTACATTTAATTTAGTTATTTGCTAGAGCAATAATGATTTAGAAGTCGGTCTGGGCCAATTAGGGAACGGGTGATTAGTTGAGCACCCCTTCTCAACGTTGATCATGAGAAATCCCGTCCCGTTCAGATTTAATTATAGTAATTGTCTAATAGACGAGAGAAATTCAGTCCCGCTCAAATTTAATTATAGTAATTGTCTATTAGACAACTCCGTTACTTTGATCAAACAAAATTCATAGTTGTAGATTCCTTATTGTGAACCCCAACAACTAAGTATTAGGATCTATTAACTTAGCCGTGAGACGATATGAAAAATTCTTGTATATAGTTGGTGTTGAACACCAAACAGTGTACGTCAAAATATGATGGTGCATGTTAATCCTAATGTGGCTTAATTTACACCGTTTGGTAACTTTCGAATCTTATTAAACATTTTTCCAGATATTACGGATTGATGCAAAAATGATGTTTTTGTGTACACAAGAACTCTCATCAGCTTGCACCCCAGCAAAGGAGGCAGGTCGGTGATGTTGTCGGAAAATACACAATACTTTTAGTCATATTTTAATCTGGAGCATGCCATAAAAATAGCACATAAACAAATGGATCCTCGCGTGGGAGAGGTAGACAGAATCCTGCTATATAATATATGGTGCACGATGTTTTGGTTTACAAATAGTATTTATATTGTATGTCCCTTCATATTTTATTATTCTTCTAACATCTGCTCGTGTTGTCTCCTCTAGTAAGGTCTAGGTGCTACAATCAATGACGTTTTCGTCTAGTAATAAGATTGAGGCCACATGTTTTAGGGGTCATGTGTTCGATTTCACCAGTTGTTTTACTACTTATGTAGTATAGTTCACTAATTGTAATTTACAGCAAAAAATTATTCATTGATGATAGTTGATATGATATTTGATGTAATGATGTTATCGTCTCATTTAAACAAAGGAGGTCCAGATGCTACACACCTACACCTTGTAAACATACACAGGATGGTTAGACATAAAACAAATGTTCTAGTATTTAATTGATATTATCTGCTAATTACAAAATGATAGGACACGTGTAGTAGATTCAACGCGCGTCCAGTAGGTGTAGCATATACAATACATTTCTACTACTATCCATTCAAAACTTTTGTAACACAAACTGTATTTTACTTTCTGTTACACGTATAAATGTGTGATGAACGTATACATGAGCGATTAGAATCTTCAAAAGAGAAAACAAATGTGACGTGAATTTTGTTTTTAAAAATCTTTCTTTAGATGATTTTCACCCACATATATACCTGTCATACATTTGTGTTGTGTGACAGAAATGTCAAACAATCGTACCATAAATGATTTGGACTTTTCTACTCCGGTACCACCATTGCTAGGGTTTAACATACTGAAGGGACCTTGTATTCTCGTGTCCTTGGAACATCTCTCCAGTATACCGATGTCCCATGTATACTCTACATTTGGGGTGATACATACAGTACAACGTCCCACAACCCTGTAAGTATCACCCTAAGTTCAGGTTAGGAATCCTCCAAAATCAACAGATGTTATGGTTGAGAATTTTTCGGGTTTCCCTTCCTAAACACTCAATTTGTATTTAAGAGAAAAAGGAGCAAAAGGAAAACAAATCAAAATCAAATGGAGTTGGATGCCATTGCAAGTTACCATGCGACAACACAGGCTGGATCCAGTAGCCAACAAACGGGCCGCAATCCCGAACTATTCCTGTTCCAATCTGCTGGTTTATTAAAAAAAAAAAAGTAATAAAGTTAAATTACAATAAAGGACTTTGGTGTATTTGCAATGGGACAAATATTTATTTAAACTAATTATGTGACCATATTGCTAACATTTCCTTAAAAAAATACTGTTATTTTTTAATTGAAAAAAAATAATGAAGTTGGTTAGTTAATTGAACATTTCAATTTGTTTGTAATACGAAACTTGGCGTATTCATAATGTTTTGGTTTTACGTTCATTGTAGAGTAATGTTATGTGTTATCAATTAATTTTTACAATTTTTTGCACTTCCTTAATTGTATTATCTATTGCGCTTACTCACTTGGATGGATTTCATGGCCGAAATTAAAGGGATGTGATGACAAAATTGAAGAATTAGACGATAACATACAACATTCTTCTTGTATATCGTCTTTTTCAACTTTTGTTTGTCAAGTTGATTGCCTCTAAACAAACAAAAGTTATGCAAATGTATGTATACGGTGTGTACTAGAAACATGCCAAACCTCTAGGTCCTCGGTGAATAATTCTCTGGAGATCGTGAAGCCTTGCCCCCTTCAATTGTGATACTCAAAAGTTTGCCCCCAAAGTATAAAAATATTAATCATTGCTCCAATTTTTTGTACTCACCCCTCTATGTCCTGCCGAGATAATCTACACCATTCCATGCATGCATTCACACGATCCCCATAAAATGTGTTCACACATATGAAGATCACCCGAAACGTGAGATTTCAAGACCTCCCAAGTACAACCCCTCTTGGTAATTTCTAGGGCTGGGCAACAATTTTCTAAAACCGCCCGAACCGAACCACACCGAATCGTTTTCGTCAAATTGTTGTGCAAACCGTGGTTTCGATTTTAAACAAAAACCGCACCGCAAAATTGGTTTGGTTATGGTTTTGGACCAAAGCCGCACCAAACCGAACCGCAAAACTGCCATTATTTTATATATATGTATAAATTTATATTTATACATATGTATATTTATATACATATTTAGTTTTATTTTCTATGCGTTTATTTATTATTTTACATGAAAATTATGAATTTGTTATTTAATCATATTGAAATTGATATTGAGAATTAAATTTCATTTGCTATAACTAATTATTTATTTTGAATTAGGATTAAAGTAATACTAGATTAGATATATCAAATAACATGAACCGAATTGATGAACACCTCTATAGATTGATACCTTAAGCCCTAAACCCTAGACTCTAACCCCTAAACCATGAACTCTAAACCCTAAATCCTAAATGCATGATAGATTAAATAAATAATTAAATAGAATGAGTTTTTATCTAATATGGACCAATAAAAAATATATAACCATTATTGAAGTGTTCACCCAAGATACGTGTCCATATTTTCTTAAATTAACATGTTCATATCTTTTTGTAGGGTATGATAAATTATTTGGGTGCTAATCATATACCAAGAGATATAATAATATTGCATGGATATTGTTGTTTTAGAATGAAGGTGATCATAATTTTGCATTACAGCCTAAAACATTTTACTACAATTACTTTATTATTGTTTAGCTCACTTTCTAATCAAGTTTATTAATTTACAGGCTTTTAAGAAGAGAAGTACGAGTTTAATTGGCTATCATCTTCGATGCACTTCACTGTTGAAGTTGAAGTTGTGTGCAAGAATTTTATCACTTGGCTAAACTTTTAATAGATTAATAGGTTGTTTTGTAAGTTAAAAGTACCGAAAAATTTGTACTTCTCTTATTTTGTTTTAGCCTTGTGAACCAACTTTCATATTGTTTTCGTTTAAGTCTTGTAGGCTATTTTATTATTATGTATGGACTATTTAGTAGGACGACTTAGTCCAATATTTTAAGTTTTTGCGAAACTTTGATTATGTTACGTAGTTTTTGAATAAATATTGTTTGTTAAGCATAATTTTTATGTATGTGAATTATTATTATTAGATTTAGTTAGGTAATGTTTAAAAAATGACACTTTTAGGCAAATATCTAGAAATATTTTTTTAGCTAGATAAAAAGCTAAACCGCACCGAACCGTCCAAAACCGCTCCAAATCGCACCCTTGGTTTTATTTTTCAAATGACAATTTGAGATTTCTCTACTAAAAAACCGCACTTGGCAATTCAATTTCAAATTAGTAAAAAAAAATCAAAACCGCACCACGAACACTTCCACCCTCCAAAATGTGAATCCATGCTCCGACTTGAACAAGTGGAGGTGGAGACCACATCAGATCCTTGGATCATACTTGTGACTCCCAAAATTTACATTTCAGATGATTTCCACCTCTAAAAGCGATTTCAGTAAAATAATTTGTTTAAATAATTAGATTGATTTTAAGTGTATGTTTAGGGTCGGGAGGTTCCAGGAACTCGCATCTCGGGTGAACGCATTCTACGTTCTGATAAGTAGGAAGAGTGAAGACAACTAGAGACCTGAGTTTCTGGAACCTCCGTGTAGCCCCAATCCGGATTCTCTATTGCAAATGGTGCTGCATCTCCTATTGCATTCACCTCTATCTTTGACAAGTGTACAAAATTCAAATCACTTATATATTTAAGGAAAAGATTTATACACTTGTCATGCATAAAATGAATGCAATAGGAGATGCAACACCATTTTACAATAGAGGATCTCGTGTGGTGTAGCCCAAACATAGACATAGAAATTAAATTAATTTTTTTTTTGAACAAAAATTTAAATTAATTATTTAAACAGCCGAAATTACAACTTTCCATTTTCCAAAAGCCGTTCCCAGATGTTTGTTTCCGTTCCCATTCTCTCTTTATTTTAAGTTTTTATATCATATATTTATATATATATATATATATATATATATATACACACACACACGCCACTATGTATACAGCTACATAGACATACCTTCGGTCTCTCTGTATATATATAGTTTTATACATAAGACTACACCAACTTATCTCTCCTTTCTCTGTCTCTCTCTCTCTCTCTATATATATATTTTACGGCTCGAATATAATTTTTCTTCAGAGATATATCACTTCCTGAGGATTCATGTCGGTATGTAATCCAATTCTCATCTATTGTTGTTGATGTTTTCGGTGCAATTGAATGAATTTGAGTCGATTTGTATATACATTACTTTTCCCCTCTTTAGGATTGGCTTTTCATTTTACTCCGTGTTTAATGTATTCTGATGGTTTGATCGATCGCCTTTTTGTGTTTATGTGAAAATTGGTTATTTACTGTTGGCGATTGGATTTTTGCTGATTTACATTGAATTTTGATGTGCTATAATTTCTTTTAATTATGGAGATTTTCAGGAAAAATTGAAGGAACTCTTGTTAAGTAAATACATGGGTTTTTTCGTCTACCTTATGCAAAAATGGAAAAATAATTAAAAGCAAATTAATGAGAAGATAAAAAAAAAAAATTTGCATTTTTTAATATTTCTTTTTTTCCCCCTGAAAATGTTGTTATGTGCAGATTTTTTGTCTTTTGAATTAAGACTTAAGTAGTTCACTTCGATCGTTATGGCTGATAAATTATTTTATTCTTGTCGTCTTGATTGTGTTTACCTTGTACATTAGGGGCGAAGAACTTTACGTGTTGGGTTATTTGATCTGTCTTGAATTTCTAATGCGTTGGTTTATATTCACCCTCAATCGACTGAAGAAGTTCGAGAAAAATGGATCAGAAGTTAAGTCAAATAAGCATGAAATTGTGTTTCACTGATTAATGACAAAGATATTCTCGATCGGATTTCCAATGTTCCTTTGTTGTCTCAATGGATTTAGTTTCTCAAGCCAAAATGTTGTTATTAATCACAAGAATAATCCTTTCCGTAGATGTTGTAGAACCTTTTGTTTTCTCATTAATGCATTCCGAAAGATAGGAAAATGGTGGTGAATGAGGTTTATGGTTTGTGTAGCTGAAATCGAGTCTTCTGAGGTTTAGAATTAGATTTATTTTGTAAAGGCGGCAAGACTGGTTATTTGGTTAGAAAATGGATATAGCATAGTCACTATATCTGGACTAGATGTCATCTTTGGAAAAGAAAATATAGGCTCTCTGCAAAACCCCTTTCTATACAGTGTGCAGTGTGTAATGATCAGTGGTTTTACTTCAATGTGATGATCTATTCATCAGTCCTATAACTGAATTTTCTTTGGTAAGTTTTTTATTTAGAGTTGTCTAGTTAAAATATTTGACTTCGAATTTGAGATCTCAGTCAGAACTTCAGTTAATGTGGGCCTTTTTCATGCATCTTCCAATTAGAGTTCTATTGACTTTTATCTGTACCATTTTTCAGGAGAAGGGTCGACCGTTGCCAAAATTTGGTGAATGGGATGTTAATGATCCAGCTTCAGCAGAGGGATTTACTGTAATATTTAACAAGGCAAGGGATGAGAAGAAGACAGGTGGGAAGCCAGATTCTCCTACAAAGGTGGAAACAAATACGAATCATCGAGTGGAACCTTTAAAACCTCAGGGTGTAAGTTGTTCTTTAAGTCAATAATATACATATCAACATTGCATATCCGAAGAAGGTTATATATTGTGTGATGGACATCTCTGTTAATATATCTTTCAAAACAAATTTGTATACCATTTGTTTTAAATGTGACCGTGTACTATTGCTGAGCTCCAGTTCCACAGGCTTTAGCTCCTTTTGCTTGATGCAAGTGTTTATGTCATTATGTCTATATCAAACTCTATTCTGGAAGGCCTATTATCTGCATGTTGATATGTCGTCACTGTATACTTGTGATTGCTTTGTCCCTTCACAACAAAGTTTCTTTCATTTTTAAGATCATATTGAAAAAGGGAAGCAATTATTTGGTCGTCTCCACACTCGATATTTCATTTATAAAGTGATATAGTGGAAGAGAAATATTAATCTTTACCGTCTTGCAGACAACTTTTGGATAAACAAGGTTGAATTTTTGTTTTTTTGTTAACGTACTTCACTAGCTTCCACTGCCCATATGTAGAAAATTGACCCCAGTCTCAATCTCCTCCTCTCATTGTGATTTTATCCGCTTTTTTATGCCTAAAACTGATGATAAGTCCTTGATCTGCAGAAAAAATGGTTTTGCTGCATGTAGAGCTCAAGTGCAGAATCTTGACCAGGTTTGTGTGTAAAAGATCAATATAGAACTGCATATTTATAAACAGCTGGGAAAATGTGTCTAAAACGGAGCTGCAGGTGGTATCAGGCACCACAGGGGTCCATTTTTGTGTGATGTATATTGCGTTGTTGTCGGGGAACGGAATATGTAAAACCTTAAATACATTTCTGTATGTCTCATGAAACAAGATTAAACTTACCTTTGTGTTTGTTGCATTTGTTATCATGTAATTTGTAAAAAGCATTTCCCCTGTTAATCACCATTTTGCCAATTTATTTGTTTCAAATTGAAATATTTTTCTTCCATAGAGATACATTCTTAGAATCGTTACTAGGCAAATGTCTTTAGTAAACAACTTTTAGGTGTCTTTTTGCACTGAGGTTGAACGAATTATTCTAAGGAGGTCACAGAACTGCATACTTGGATAATCACAACCATACTGTCCACCGTATATGGACAGTTGTGATTGAATGTATAGTAGAGTTTCATGACTCCCTAAGAATGAGTCTATCAACACTAGAGGTCGAACTTTCGGAGGAAATTATATTTCAGACCAAGTTAGGATAGACTGAAGCCATCGGCAAAGTAATCTATACTTGTATATATGTATAGTAGAGTTATTGATGTAAACACGGGACACATTCATACCTTTTCTACTTGAATACCCTAATTCAGATAACTTTATGTTGGTTGGATGCAACCAAATCAATCCAATCATAACCACTGAAAAGCCGATCTAATCTGAAAAGTTGCTCTGGAGTCGGTCCACTATAAGATGTCCCCTCTAATTAAGGAACTAGCTGACAGATTCAACTTTTAGACTAAGAGCCCGTTAATCTGCGTTTGGAGCACAAACGTTATTTTGACGAGTCTCTCTTTGCATTACAAAACTACATGTTTGCAAATTTGGAAATTCAAGCATTTATAATTTATTATATGTGAATTAATTCTCCTATAATCAGCTATAGGACAGATGAGTCAAATTCACCCTAACAACTCAAAAATTCCTAACCTCTTGGGTTACAAATTACAAGTACTAACATATGTAATCTTAAGGCAATTGTTACAAGAAAGCATAACAACAAGTACATAAAGAAAGAGCCACAAAAACAGATTTCAGTGTGACTGAGCTTGGCATCCTGCCCTTATCCTTTCTAAAGAAAGCAGCATTATATAATGGCAAATTGATCAAAACCAGAACTCCACACAAAACAATCTGCAAAGCCATAATTTCATGATCAAATTCAACCCCTCCAGCCCTAATCACTTTCAGAACCATCCCAATGAAGCAGAACAGATTGAGCATTGCCAGTGATGTTAAAATGGCAAAAAATGGGGTAGTAGTTACTCCAAACTCCATTTTCTCCTGCTCGTATCTCTGTTCCACGTCCTGATCGGACACTTTGGCTGAGATCACGAATGCGGAATCAGAATAGCCCACCAGCTTCAAGAACGTGTCGATAGCTGCAAAGAGGTAAGAACTTGTTCTCTTGTATAGCCATATTCTTTGCTCGTTCCACCAGCCTAATGCCGTTCCTCCTGACCATAGATACTCAGCAAAACTATAGGCGTGCTCCGTAATGATCATGTAAGCAAATGGAAGAATCCATAGGCTTGAGACCTGAAATGTTGACATAAAGATATAGGGTAAATTACATAGAGACCCCTTGCGTGAGATCCTAGTTACGAAAAACACCTAGAAGACTTTTCCTATCAATAAAAGCATATTACACCCATGTTTGTAAAAAGCAGATTACAATTCACCTTCTGTTATTTTAGTTGTCAGCATATGACAGAGGATACGGTAGGGGTGTCTCGGTAATTTTCAAAACCTCATGCAGCTCGTGGTAATTACCCAAGAAATAAGGAATGTGCATATAATTATTCCTAAAGGTATTAACATTTTTCCATCCAACTGCTGTACTTGTGGAATATTGTTCCATCACATTTTGCCTTCTTACAAAGAGTATTTTAGTAAGCGAATAAAGGACATACGAGTCAGGGATGAAACATGACATTCACTAAGTTTCTATTTTCAGTTCAAACGCCAAAAGACCCGAAGGTAGGAGAGATTGGGTAAGCGTTGTAAATTCACAAGGGAGGTTCTTATAATTTTGAACGAAGTTCGGGGTAAATTGATAATTTTGCTATTTCAGATGGGAGATAAGTGTAATCAACTATAAAGTGAAATATTTGAGTACCTGTGGAAACAAGGAGACTCCTTTAAGTAGACAGATAGAAGGTATCATGGAGTAGTACAATGTTGCAAAGCAATTAGGAGACCATAGGCAATATGTGGAATATCCCATTATAAGGCCAAAATCGATCTTCCCGAGTCCATACCATATCGGGCTGAATTTCGAGAGCATAATCTGCAAGTCGCCCTCCGACCATCTCTTGTGTTGTACTAGCGTTTGATCAAGTGTTGTTCCCGAAACACCTAAGAAACCCTTTCTTTCAGGATTGGAATATATGGATTTCCACCCTCGACATTGGATGGAAAACCCGGTGATCACGTCTTCAACCGGGCACCCATACTTCAAACCCATCTGCATATTAATGAAACAATCATTATAGTGTACAATTATGCTAAATGTATGGGCAAATCACATAGACACCCCTGCGTGAGATCATATTTACGAGAAACAACCCGAGGTTTGAGAAATTACATTTTCACCCTCTGTCAGTAAAAGCACACCCCTATTTCTTGAATTGTCAGGATATGACAGGCGATGTTCTGTCATGTCTTGATAATTTATCTAGGAATCTCGTAATAATTACCCATAATTGAGGGGTGTGCACGTAATTATCCTTAAATGTATAGCAAACAAACCTCATTGCCCCATTGAGTGTTTTTCTCAAATGTGCAGCTCGCTAGTTCTTTGATTCTTTCTTCCAATTCAGCAATACTTTCTCCGGTTTTCGGAACACTATTTTCCTTCCACTGAAACTTAGATCCCTTTATAAACTTTCTTCCACATAGAGTATCCCTTCTGTGAAAGCAGCCAGTTCCAATATACAGAGGCCCTCCATAACCATCCAAACCATGTAATTCCACCTATAATACCACGAAACTTTTTCTAAAGCAAGCAAAAGGAAGTATAGCACAATAACCCAATCATTGTTATGAGGGTAAATTACATAGACACCCTGTGTGAAATTAGCATAACTTCCCCGTCAGTGAAGCATATTACAATTTGGCCCCATATCAGTAAAAAACAGATTACAATTTCACGTCTGTTGCGAGGAACTGGTAGGGGTGTCTTGGTAATTTGCAAAACCTCAACGAACTCATGATAATTACTGAGGGCGTCCATGTAATTATCCCTTTTTATAATGTACTCACCTCACAGATTACTCTCATGGAGCCTCCATAAAGTTCATTCTTAGTAATGTTATGAAAATCCTGAGGGAACTGCACAAAAGCAACATCGTGGCCCTTCTCTTCATCCAAGAAGAAGCAAAGGACATCTCGGATTGAGTGTGAGTTATTTGAGTACATGTCACAATCTACATTTAGAATTATAGGTCCATTGCTGATCTCCGATGACACCCTTATCTGCACAACTCATTAGAACAATAATAGCCCTTTTTAATATAAATTAGGGGTGTTCATGGTTCGGTAAAGCAAACGAACGGAACCAAAACGAATTCAAAAGAATTGGTTTTTATATTACAAAATTCCCATAGTTGGTTCGGTTTCAGTTTATGTTCGCGTTTTACCTAACCGTACCTGATACCAAACTATATTTTAGTTATATTTACTGTATTTTACTTATATATTTATATCTAATCTTATATACAAATAATTATGTTGACTGTTACTTTTCATACTATTCTTTTATCTTTTAGCTTCCAAACATTAAAAATATGATAGATAAATCTGTTTTTATTTAATTTTGTATCTAGAAACTATTTTTTATTCCTTTTTAGCAAAATTCAATATATTGAAATACCGAACAGAAATACCAAAAACAATTCGGTTAATAAACTGAACCGACTAATTCAACTCGGTATTCAAGACCAAATTTTGGCATCGGTTTCGTTTGGTTTTACCAAATGAACAACCCTATAGCCCCAAGAAGTGGTCTTTTGATTTGAGGGCTAGTCGCTTACGTTTAGATATTTGTACTTACCAATGCATTCATAGCTCCAGCTTTGAAGTTGTGAAAATGCTCGGGTCTCTTCTCCCTAGCCAAATATACCAAAGTTGGCAGTCGACATCCTTCAGTATCCTTGGCTTCAGCATCTCTTCCATCAATCAGTATCTGATATAAATATGAACATAAAACTCGATAACATGATATATCATGAAATGATGCTTTTAGAATTCAAGAAGAGGAGGCCTACTTGCAGTATGGAGTCATGATCTCCTTTAGAAGAAAATGTATCCCACTTAGAAAATCCTCTGTGTTCCAGAAGCGCGTTTTTGGAGAAATTTCCGAGTTTCTTTGCAAGCTCAATCCTGTTCTCCATGTCTTGGTACAGTTTCTGCACATGCAGATCATGAAAACGATTCTACTTGAGTGAAAGATTTAAGGAAAGAAACATTGGAAATGCTTTTCAATTCCCATAAGGTTGTTGCCTTGTAGACAAATTAATGTTTGCTAAAAGCTCTCCTTCCTAGTAAAGTGAAGCACATCTAATCGTGTCACTACTTTAAGTTTTACCATTTTCCTGAGATGTGTATATCCTTGCTAGTCTCAACATAGAAACTCTTCATTAGAACTTCGACCTCACAACCCGAAAATTTAGGAGAAAAACATCCGGCATGCCATGGTTCAAAGTATGGTTGATAGCCGAGAATATGGACTGATACGTAGCAATCCGATAATATTAAATGATATTTACATATCACCTATATTATCGGATAATATCAATGAACAGTGATATTGTCGGCCATATCTGGATACTATATGTTATAATATCCGATAATATCAGATATCTTCGACGTTATTTTTTACAATCAAATTTCTACTTTTTTCAGAGATAAGATCTATTGAATGTATTATTAGATATACAATGAATATTTGTTAGTATATCATGAGTATACTCATTCTATTACAAATATAAGTTCGGGAATAATGTTAAAGCGTAATTTTTTGATATTTCATGTTATAAAGTTTTTTACCAGTGTTTTAAAAGGCAGTGCCGTGAGCGCTGCGGGGCAGGGCGTTGCTGAAACGCCCGTGGCAATAGGAGGGGGGCGTAACTCCTCGTGGGCGTACGCCCCGGGCGAAAAATGCGCCCAATGTGATTCAAGCCCATACAATATGATTTTAGCCCTAAATTGAATTTTGTTTCAATTTCCAATCTAGAGCCCACCCTTAGGCCATGGCACACTTATTCAATTAAGTCAAAATAAAAAAATTAAAAAAAAACTAAGCATCAATAACTATTATTTCAAATCTTAATTTTGCATAACAGTAGAATTTAAAACAATTATTTGTCTATTTTAATTATTTTTTGCAAGAGTTGAGCTTGAACTTTTAATTTACATGGTTGAATATATATATTTTTTAACTTTCTCTATCTTAATTTTTTGCTTAGTTTTTCCTTCAAATTTTGTAATTTGTTTGCTAATTTAAATCAATATATAACCTTATATTATATTTTAATATTAAAAAAGCAAAAATCGCAGGGCATACTACCCGTGCCTCAGGGCTTACGCCCCGCCCCGCGCCTTCGCCTTGTAAAACACTGTTTCTTACCATGTGTTATTGAGTAACTAATGTTATTTACATTTTTCGTACAATTTTACATTTGTTTAGAATTTTTTGAACATTCTATAAATTTATTTCGTATAGCATGGTAATGTTCCGAAACGTCGCGACCAATATCAAACACTACGTACCAATATTTTCATTGATACCGCAGCTTTGAACCATGGTCTACGCCCAACTTCTTGAATATCATTGAATATGCATTACAAGTGCTAGTATAGGGTGTATGATCCTATACCTTGACTGAAGCCAAATGTTGAGCCTGATATGGTTCAAGCTTGTTCGTCTCCAACCTAAAATGGGCTTCGGGTGATCGAGGTTCGACTCCAAATTTCTTGCAATACGGTATCCAATGCTTAGCGAAATGGGAGGCCTCCAAGAGGGCGTAGAATGTGTTGTCGGAGCCAGCATCATCGGAGAGATAGACGGATAGTTTCTCCGGTGGGTAGTCATACGCCATTACGGATAAAACAGTGTTGATCACCATTATTGGTGGCTCTATGTTTGGATCAGCTGTGCAAACAAAAATGTCTACCCCGGGCAAGTCATTCTCGTACCTGTGTATTAGACTCCATTAGGACACAAGGACTTTTTGCTAGGGATAATGACATTTTTCGTCCCTCATCTTTGCCACTATAATTTAATTTCATCAGCTTTGACTTCATCAAATTTTATAACTTATGATATTCTTTTTAGTAAAAAATAATCCTAATTGTTTGGATTTCGTGAAATGCTAATAGAGTTGCACTGGCACATGAGTATTGGGAAATTATGGTTTCGGTTCCTTAAGTTGAACTTATATAGTTTTGACACATAAATTTTGAACTTTTTGCAATTTTAGTCCATCATAAGTAGGGATGACAATGGGTCTGGATAAAATTGGGGCCTGCATCAAAAGATAAGCAAGTCTCGGGTTTTGGTGTTCTGGTTCCGGACCCGCCCCATTTGACATTATAAATATATTTATGTGTGTGATCATGTGACATTGTATATGCAAAATGCAAATATCTCCACATAAAAATTTGATAAAATACATTTGTATTTATAAATAAGAACTAAATTAAGAATTAGAATAATAATAATAATAATTTTTTATTTTGAAATTACATTTTTGAAAAATTAAATGTAAACTGGCAAATAATTAATCATAGTTAATAATATGATTTTTTTTACTATTTACATATTTATGACCATATTTTTTCCAAAAACCAAAAAATAATTACTTAATTTTTTTTTTTTAAATTGTAAGCTTTTAGCATACTCACTGTATTGTCGTCCCTAATCAGACGTGTGCAACTCTTTTTAGTAATTAATGTAGAGCCAACAACATTAAATTGTAAGCTTTTAGCATACCCACCCTATTGTCGTCCCTAATCAGACGTGTGCAACTCTTTTAGTAATTAATGTAGAGCCAACGACATAGACTGGATGTATCAAATAGAATAAAAGATTTGGGACTAAATTTGAATAGCAATAAAGTAAAAGGACTGAAACCGAATTAACAAAAAACATTAAAAACAAAAAAGAAACGTCGAAGATAAAAGTGAAATAAGACCTTTGTGAAAGCCTGTCCTTAAAAGTGCGGCGATAAATCCGGTTCCAACGAACGGCCTGAGTTAGGATCCAGTAAAACCCGAACCATATTTCAGCTCCGAACATCCCAATCCACACGGGTCGGATCCTCCCATTTTCTGTAATATGGGTTGCCCTGTAGAACCAAATGAAAATAATTCCCACAAATCTGGAAATAGCAAATAGCTTGTAAATTAAGCTCCCCTTTGCTCTTTTTGTTTCAAAGAGCGGAGTGTAAGAACTCTCTGTCATATTTTATCAGTGATGATATTTTTCTTGGTTTTCTGTGAATGACTGAATTCTTTCTCTCTATATATAGTCTATACATATATATATATATTATATATATATATGGGGTGGACAAGTCGCATTTTTTGTTCGGGAGGGAGGGAGGGTTCTTTCTCTCTATATATAGTCTATATATATATATATATATATGGGGTGGACAAGTCGCATTTTTTGTTCGGGAGGGAGGGAGGGTTCTTTCTCTCTATATATAGTCTATATATATATATATATATATATGGGGTGGACAAGTCGCATTTTTTGTTCGGGAGGGAGGGAGGGAGGGAGGGAGGGAGGGTGGGGCGGGGGGCCGCGACAATTCAAATTTTCGTTATCGGGTACATATGTTTTTATCATATGCCCCCCAACAAGTAATTCTTGGATTCGTTCCTGTCAGTATGTGTTCGACTACATTTTTAGTTCTAAACTTTATATAAATCTCAAATTTAGTCTCGTAACTTTCTAAATGTATAAACATTTAGTCTCAGCCAAAATTTTCGTACAAAACTTAACGGTCAACTCCGTTAGTCAAGATTTTAACCTACGTTTTGAAAAGATTTTGTACGTGAGTGCCACATGATTTTAAATGAAAACATCTTGATATTGAATACAATCAATGTGTGAGTGCATTCACCCATAAAATCTCCCAAAAAAAGGGTCAAAATGTTGACTAACGGAGTTGACTGCTAATTTGGATGGAATATTCGATTGAGATCAGACATTTGACGAGTTATGGGACATGATGTGAAATTTATAAAAATCTCGGGATTAAAAATGTACTCGGGCACAATTATAAAGCAAAAAATGAGATATTGTGGTAAAAGTATAACTCCCTCATGTAATTACCAAAGACTTCCTTATTTATTGAAAATTAAAAACACATTCCCTTAAGTGGTCTTTTTATAAAATTTACAGGAATGATATTGTAAAAAAATTTAAATATGAAAAGGGTTTAATTGTAAGAATGACTTAACATGAGGGGCATTTATATAATTTTCAAATAAGCGAGGAGTTCTTCGGTAATTATACAGTATGTGACAGGGTTGTGTGTAATTTATACATACAGTAATTACTGATTGGCTGAGGTGATGCATGGGAGGATAACAATGAGTAGAATATCTAAATCTAATGGAATGGTCCAATTGGAAGTCTTAATTGAAAATCTTTTCAATAATGGAGAAGTTTGATTCAAAGTAAGCTTTCTTTTTGTCGTTGTTTTGGTGGGAAAAGGACAAATATATTACTATAATTTTGGTTAACTAAGAAAAGGAAAGAATTTTTTTTTATTATTATTGTCCGTCTTTTTTGGGAAAATTGCATATAACCCCCTTTTATTATCACTTTTTTGTTGAAAATCCCCTTATGTTAATTTTTTTGCACGAAACCCCCAATCCTACTTCAAATATACTGCGAGTGTATGCTACTTTCCGCGAATTTAACACAAATTAGGGGTTTCGTGCAGGGTTTAGACTAACACAAGGGGGTTTCGTGCAAAAAAATTAACATAAGAGGATTTTCAGCAAAAAAAATGATAACACAGGGGGGTTATATGCAATTTTCCCGTCTTTTTTAGAGAGGCTCGGTATTTTAAATTTCATAATTATCACAATTATTTGTTTGAAAATTTTGACTACCAAAATGATTTGATGTTTAAGTTTTCCTTCGATAAATTGGGGCCTATGAGTAGTTGAATACACTTGGTCAAGGAGAGAAGAAGAGAACAGCCGGTTGAGCTACGATGGTAACGGGATGGTTATGAACCAGGTATTGTAAGATACGGTATCGTCCCATTAAGCTTTCTTAATACTCGGACTCAGTCACACCACGGCCCCGCCGTGTACCCCATAGACCTGGTTTGACTTCTATTTTTAACTACCAATTTTTTTTGTTTATATCTTTTTCTCACAAAAAACATTCCAAACATATAAAATAACATTATATTTTTTACCTGGTTTGACCTGATTTTTTTATTTTTGTGTGAAAATGACAGCTTGTTTGGTTGTGTTTTCAGAAATGGTTGGAATTGATGATTTGATGATGTGTGAAATGATTGAATTAATTAAAAGTAATGAATATGTATATAATATTATATAAAATAATAGATAATATTATATTGATTAAATATACTTGTAAGTAAAAATGATAAAAACTGACCCCCCCCCCAAAAAGCACTAAAAATACTCAAAATGGGTCTTAAAATGTGTACAAGTTCCTGAAGGTTAATACTATGTATTTTATTAAACTATAACACCACAAATTGTTGCCAAAAAAATAAATTTTGAGAATAAGATGTGAGAGAAAGAAAAAAAGTGAGTGTGAATTGGTAAAGTAAAAGGTAGTTATTATAGAATGTGAAAGTGAAATGAAAATAAGTGTATTTTTAATTGAAAATTGTGTAAATTTTATTTATGAATGAGAATGAAAATTTGAGTCTGAAAACACAAATAAACAGGGTCTTAAATATTTTGAAATTAAATAGAGTTATATTTCATCGAAAATAAAAATAAAAGTGATGGAACCAAGACTTGTTGATCTAGTGATATCCACCTCTTATGTGAGAGTTCCTGTGTTTGAATACAGACTGTCACAAGTTGTGATTTTTCTCTATTTTATGGAGTTAGATAAAATCTTTATAACTCAAAATTATGACTATTTACCCAAATTTGTCGAACTAAATATTTTGGGTATTCTCTTATTGAATTTTAAAAAAGAAGTGATGATTGGCAAATGAAATCACAAGTACGTGCAAATTACAATAAGGATGCGGCCTCCAAGTACGAAAGCGGAAATTGGTTAAGTCAAGTTTTGCCTTTTAACTTTGACAACCAAGTCAAGTCCGTAATGATGACTAAACAATTCTTTTTTTTATTATTATTTTCTTTTTTACTACTAAACAATTCAATGTGATAACATAGTAAATAATCCAAAAATACATCTCGAATCTTATCCAGTAGATGACTCGGATTGATGAGTTCTAGGAGTTCTCCACCGTCTACAATCAAACAAATGATTAAAGTGTCTAGAGATGCCGATCGCTATAGTCTATGTTTGCTCATATATATATATATATATATATATATAGAATATGGATCAAATACATACATTGTCATTAGGTAAGACCTAAGACCCAATCTAGGCCTTTGTTTCAATTTGATCCAAAGGTGTGAAAATATATCATTATTTCGGATTATTTAAATATTTTTAATGCTGGGAGGGCAATTTTGTCAATAAAACCCAACAAACTCATGCAAATTTAATGCATGATCAAATCAAATCCCCACTAATGCGTAAAAACAGAATTTACCATATATTTCAGCTTGATTAAAATCAATATTAATCACCAGAATCCATTCTTCATCAGTCCATCATCGAGATCAGTTCATCATCAATCCTATCGAATTAATCAGCAAATATTATACAGTATTCATCATCAATCGAAGTAATCGGCAAGATCGCTTCATCATATTCGTCTTTTTCATCGCAATTGATTGGGTAAGATCAATTCATCATCAGCAATCACAGTATTCACATGGAAACTCATCGCAATTGTCTGGGTAAGATCAGTCAATCATAAGCAATTAATCAACAATATCAGTTCACTCGTGAGCGTCGTGGATTATTGATTTCGTTTTTTATGGCAGAGATGGATAATATTATGGATTCAAATGTATATTTATTGTATACATTTGAAGCAGTAAGTTGAATACATTATACATTATCTTATATGGCATTATACACTGTATTATACACTATTATACATTACATATAGTGTTGTTATACAGTATATTATAAACACATCGTATATTATAAACACATCAGCAATCACAGTATTCACATGGAATCTCATCGCAATTGTCTGGGTAAGATCAGTCAATCATAAGCAATTAATCAACAATATCAGTTCATTCGTGAGCGTCGTGGATTATTGATTTCGTTTTTTATGGCAGAGATGGATAATATTACGGATTCAAATGTATATTTATTGTATACATTTGAAGCAGTAAGTTGAATACATTATACATTACCTTATATGGCACTATACACTGTATTATACACTATTATACATTACATATAGTGATGTTATACAGTATATTATAAACACATCGTATGTTTGTGATAGGCTAAATAATCACAGTTTTTTGATGTTTGATTATTATTAAACAGGATCAGTAGTGTATAGCAATAATGATGTTGAGAATCAATGTGTCGGATCTTCTTCTTCGTCTAATTCTATATCATCTCCGGGCGGTTCAAAATATTGGGAACCAGTGTGTGCTACTGAGTTTAAACCTTGCATTGGTAAGGTATTTGAAAGCTTGAAGTTTGCATTTGAGTTTTACAAAAGCTATGCTCGGTTATGTGGTTTTGATGTACGCAAGTGTTCCCAAAAAACTCATAAGGATGGTACGGTTATATCTAAACATTATGTATGTAGTCGTTTCGATGTTTACACAAAATGTGATGATGTTGGTTGGAAGAAGAAGTGTATGATTGGTCGATGTGATTGTAACGCCAAGATTGTAGTGAGGTTTAGTGCTTCCCAGGGATATGTTATAAAGAAATTTGTTGAGCGGCACAATCACGAGTTGGCGACCGACGAGGGAAAACAGTTTCTGAAAGTTAATCGGAACATTGATCCATCCCAGATTATGTTTTGCTTAAACGCATCAAAGGTGAATGTTGGCGCCGTCAAATCACATTCATTCCTGAAGGAGATTGCAGGTGGGTTTAATAATGTTGAGTCAACTTCTACAGACTTCAAAAACGCAAAAAGGGATGTGAAGCAATACGTCGGTGAGAACGATGGGGAGATGATTGTTAGGAAATTTATGAATTTGAAAAAAGCGTGTGAAGGATTTTTTTTTGATTATGCCACAGATGATGACGGTTGTATGAGTAAGTTGTTTTGGGCTGATCCGATTGCAGTAAGGAATTTTGAACTATTTGGTGATGTTTGCTCGGTCGATGCAACATTTCGATCCAATAAGTAAGCACTCTTGTTTGAATGCATAATACATTTTTTTTAATATGTAGTGAACATATGCTGTATAACACACTATCAGTTAATGTATATTACTCATTCAATAAATGTATAATGAATCATTAGTTAATGTATAGTTGATTACCCTGTTAATAAATGTATAATGATTCATTAATTGTGGGTGTAATTCCTTTTCAGGTATCAAATGAAATTTGTTCCTTTTTCTGGATTAGATAACCACAAGAGAATAGTCACATTTGGTGCTTCTCTATTCGCAAAAGAAGACATTGAGTCGTACACCTGGGTTTTTGAAGCTTTTACACGTGCAATGGGACGGGAACCAATCTATATTGTATCTGATCAATGTCCTGCTATAAAACAGGCTATTCCTAGTGTTTTTAAAAATGCTAGGCATCGTCTTTGCGCGTGGCATATCATGAAGAAGTTCCCAACTAAGGTTTGTGTCTTTACTGCTTTTTTGAATCCATATTATATTAATGTGTTACAATAGCATTTGACATACTGTAGTATGATATGGTATTTAGTGTACAGTGCATTTTAATAAGATTTAATTTTATAATGTATAATGTGTTCGATATAGAGTGTATAATGATACCTTTATGTAGTGTATAGTACAATATATTATGTTGTATAATATGTTTTGCATTTGATTATTTTTTCTCCAGATTTCACCACATACAGGTAAATATGCTGAAGTAGTGAGAAAGGTGAATAATTTTGTGTATAATGACGAAATCACGCCACGTGAGTTTGAAGATGGTTGGAATGCTCTTATTTCAAAGTATGGGCTAAGCCATATTGAATGGCTTTCTGAAATTTACGACAACAGACATTCGTGGGTATCCGCATTTTATCGAGATGTTTCGATGGATGGGTTACTGAGGACTACATCGATTTCAGAGTCGATTAATTCATTCTTTAATCAATTCTATGTAAAGGGTGACACAATCATTGAGTTCTATAGTAGATTTGAAAGTGCTATGGACAGACAAAGGAATACGAATGCAAGATTAAATCACGAGTCTTTGGTCTCTAAACCATCATTAGAAACCCCTCTGCCGATAGAGGAGGATGCTTCAGAGGTATATACACGCGCTGTTTTCTATGACGTACAAGCGGAGATCAAAAAGTCTGCGTATCAAGTGATACTTCAAAGTCTAAATGTTGTCGATGGTGTGAAATCATTTGTCGTATTTGACCCCGACAACGAATCAGAGTTATATGAGGTATATCAATTTTTTATAGTGTATGTTATTATTATATATGTTGTATATTATTAAACAGTCAATGTATGTTACAGTTTGTTCATTGTATTTTATGTTATAGGTGAAACATTTTGCATCAAACGATCAGGTTGATTGTTCTTGCCGACTGTTTTTGAGGCGGGGTATTTTGTGCAGACACATTTTCTTTGCATTCAGCCAAAGCCGAATACTCAAATTGCCCGCCGAGTATGTTCTGAATAGATGGAGAAAAAATGCAGAAATTATGGCTTCTGATATAATTAATAACCAAGTCGGACATTATCGCGCGATGATGGAGAAGAACACAAATGATGTGAGTCAAATTTGGATTGACTTTCAATCATGTTTAAATCTTGCAGGTTTTAACAAAGAAAAACTCGACTACATAAAAAATCAATTGGTGGATATGAAGTCTCATTTGAGTGTCGGTGCGGACGATAACAATAAGAATAATAAGAATGCTGTTATCGAGACACTAGTGGGACCCCAAATTGAGAACAAGCTCGGGATCAGAAATCCTCAAATGAGCCGATCTAAAGGGTGCGGTAAAAGAATTAAGAGCAGTGCCGAGATATCAAAGCATGTTCCTAAGAGGAGAAAATGCACTGTATGCGGAAAAGTTGATGGGCATAATGCAAGAACATGTCCATCAAAAGAAAAATAGAAGTGTTTTCTTTTTTTACAATTAGTACTGTACAATTAAGTAGCATTCAATGTATAACATATCATTTTATAGTGTATAATGATATGTTAATCAATGTATAATGATTCAAAGGATCTCTGTGTATACTGAAACATTTATTGAAATTGAATGAAGTGTATGTTAAAAAATGTCATAATGTATGTTGTATATTTTTTAGTGTTTTTTTAATTATACTGTTTAATTATATACTTTAATTGAGTTTTTTTATTATGTACAGTGAATATATTGGGGCTGTTAGAATGTATACTTATGTGCTTTATATAACATTAACAATTAAACTCAATGGCCAGAACAATATAAACAGGTTATGAGCAATGAACAAATTTTTTATATATTTAAACTGTTCAACTAAAACTAATAACGTGATGTACAAAAACTAATAAATTGTACAAAAACTAATAACATGTACATCTAACAAAAAATGTTGTAAACGTATCACGTTGTTTAAATCTAGCGTTTCTTCCCCTTTTTCAGTTGGGCTTGTTCACGTTCCCAATCCCTTGATCGTTTGATAATGTCGTCCTTGAGTGTGTTCAAATCACAAGTGAGGATTTTCTCCAGATAAAGTGCTCTCAATCTAGTGAGTTTTGCAACTTGTCCTTTCTGCATTATATAAATATTAAAGTTAGATAGACAGGAAAATAAAGATTTTCAGAAACTTTCAGTTCGTAGAATAAAAAAGTGTAAATCATTACGCTTTCTGCACCCAATTCTGCATCCCAAGTCTTTAATCCCCCACCGAAGTAAGTTTCCATGTGACGCATTACAAAAACACCACAGTCCGAGCTGTTTCTGTGCGTACGCCATGGCATTGGAAGCCGTTCCATTTCTACCGTCGACAATGCTTGTGCAGCTGGATGGTTCATATCATTCAGGAATTTGGTAAACATGGCCCTCTGTTTTGAAACAATCAAACAAAAAAGCTATGAGGCACAGTGTATAAATATATTAATATCATTATACAGTACATTATCGACTTAATATACAGTGTATAATTAATAATTATACATTGTATACACAATCATTATACAGCAGTATAATATTATTAACAGTGTATTATCTTATCATTATTAAGTGGGTTAATTGTGTGATAATGAAGATTTAACACATATATATTGACATAAAAAAAATAAACATTAGTGTTTAAAGGATTGTTACCAAAGTGAATGGCACATGTTGGTATTTGTTTTCGAACGACACATCCGTTTTGCTATTGTCAAGGATCTCAATAGCTGGCTGCTTCAAATTAAAGCACATCACGTAGTAGTGTCCAGCGTGAAGAATAGGAAAGACAACCTATATATCGATGGGATGAAAGTGGTGTTAATGAATCTCCATAAAATTCGATAATTTTAACAATGTAACGGTGTTAGCTTACCAACGTTACATCGGTTATGTTCACTCTTGGAAACATGTTCAGACGATTTGTGATGTTTTCCACGAATTTTTGATGCAGTGCATCATCATGTTTGGCGCTTTTGTTTGTCGTGAAGAAAACCTGTTATCAAATTTTTTAAAAAAATTAGTTAGCGAGCAGAACATTATATCGTATGCATTAACAAGAAGTAAAGAAGTATATTCTACCGTGTCGGACACGTGGAAAAAAAATCTAAGCGGTGATGCGGGTGCTCTTGTTGACTCGCCATTGTTCAACAGGTATGACCAGAGGTCTATGACTCCAGATAAAAGCTCGGTCCGTTGAGACAATGTCTTTACATCCCAAATATAGCCAAGTACATCACCACTTGTGAAAACAACAGTTCTGTAAAATCATATATATAGTGTAATAAGTTATTGTTCATTACACAGAATGTATAATGATGTAATATCATGTTAATCAATATTACCATTATACATAGTACATTCGGTTATTACATAGTGTGTATTTAAAATTCAAAGGAATACAAATAGAACAATTGTATTATAAATGTACTCACATGTCGTCTTCGGCAACTTGATTCACCCAATCCCATAGCCTTTTTTCATTTGCGCCCTGTTTTGAGATTATATTCACAACCCGTTGAACATATGGAGAACACAAGTCTGGAGCTGGTCTGAATTGTCTCTTTGTTTCTCCAATGATCTCAACAGCCGGGGCAATGGTAGCGTCTGGATGAGGGAATCGTTCTGTGACAATGGATTTTTCGTCCCTTGTTGTCACATCTGGAGATGCTTGCTCAGACATGTGGGAGGTGTCACCGGTGTATTGTCTAGCAATTGACAACACAGCCCCCTCTGGATCATCCTGACGCGGTTTCTCCGGTGTTTTGAAGGTTGGCTGTGATTGTACTCGTGGACGTACTCTCTTAACCGGTGTAGTTTGTTCGGGTTGGAGAGGCGGATCAGCTGGGGCGGCTGCATGTTGTTCAGGTGAGGAAGGGGCACCTGGTTGATATGTTCTTGCCTCTGGTTCCCCCACTGGATCCTCCTGACGCGGTTTTGCCGGTGTTTGTGTCAACAAATTGAAGGTGGGCTGTGAATAAACCGGTGGACTTATTCTATTAACCGGTGTAGTTTGTTCGGGTTGGAGAGGCGGATCAGATTGGGCGGCTGCATGTTGTTCAGGTGAGGAAGGGGCATCCGGTTGATAAGAACTTGTCTCTGGTTTTGTTCTATACAGTTTTTCAACATGATCTAACACCCTTTTTTCAATCACCTTCAACCGTGGATTTGATGGAAGAATGGAGTCACATGATTGGATGTATCCATTGTACGTAATAAGCTTATCCACCAGGTCCAATGCAGCCCTTTCCAAATTGAAAATCATCCCCTGCGTATACAGTAGTGTTCAAACCATTATACACTATATTTAAGTACAATTATACATCATGTGATTGAAAAGTATACAGTTATAATAATTTGACTAATTACATAAAGATGCATACCTCTTCAAATGTATTCCAGTCCTTGATGGATGCATCTGATACTGTGGGAGCTTCTAAAGAGGTAGTGGGTTGTTTGGGAGCTTCAATATGTTGTGCAACATGCTTCCCTTTGTCAGCCTTCATTTCCCACTGCCCCTTTGATATGATCCCCTGGCCAAAAACTCCCTGTTTAATCTCTATGTTACTCTTTTCTCGTAGCGCAGAGTCTGTCCAAGTGAGCCAAGTTGGGATTGATCTTGGTACTGTCCTATGCCCCTTGTAGTTGACTCTGTCAGCATACAATATCTGAATTTGGAGGAAAAGAAAAAAGTTGAGATCATATAAGTATACAGTAACATGTAAACCATTATTCAGTATATGATAAACCATTGTACACTAGATAATATACTATTATACAGTGCTATTCATATAACACATTATAACACATTACAGGGTATGAGTTATACACTGTAAATTATACACATTATAACACATTATACACATTATAATGTGTTCATATAACACATTATAACACATTACAGGGTATGAGTTATACATTGTAAAATATAGTGTTAAGTTCATTTAACACATTAGACACATTATACACTAAATCAACAAAAAATACATTATACACATTACACACATTATAACACATTATAGTGTATGAGTTATACACTGTAAAATATAGTGTTAAGTTCATATAGCACATTATAACACATTATAGTGTATGAGTTATACACTGTAAAATATAGTGTTAAGTTCATATAGCACATTATAACACATTATAGTGTATGAGTTATACACTGTAAAATATAGTGTTAAGTTCATACAGCAAATTATAACACATTACAGTGTATGAGTTATACACTGTAAAATACAGTGTTAAGTTCATTTAACACATTATACACATTATACACTAAATCAACAAAAACACATTATTGGAACACAATCAACATCAGAAGAGGCATTGTAAACTTACAATCATAAATAGAAGAGGTCCAGTGTACATGCGTTTCGCCGGATCCTCTTCCCAAACGTGTTTTGTGTCTCCCAAACTATTCAGGACTAGTCCGGGCCAATTGTATATTGACAACTCATCAAGAGACCCCTTGAAATTGAGTATCTTCTTGTTGACGAATGGTGTACCAGGGGTCTCTATCAAGCAATTATACATAATCATCATAAAATTCAGCTTGAATTGAGTTGTGAGTTGTTTATCAGATTGAATTGCCTTCACGACCATTGACGCTGAAACTTTAAACTTTTTGGACTTATCAAGGCCAAATTGGTCAGTGAATGTGTCTAATCTCTTTTGATTTTTTACAGTGAGGTCTATAGGCCGCTTCCCGTGTGGAAATCCCAAAACCTCGGCCACATCATACTCTGTAATATTTATTTTTCCTCCGGGCAGAGTAAGCCTGAAATTTGCTGGATTTAAAGATTTTAGAACTTTATATCCAAGCCGGTGAGGCAGCTCTGTAATGTTGAAATCCAAAAAGGATCCGAACCCGGATTGTCTCACCCATTCCCGTTGTGGTTCGGTCAGTTTTGAAAGAGTATCCACCAAGACCTTCATCGATACTCTTATTCGTGTATATTCAACCACTTTCCTTTTCCCCTTTGGTGGCAGTTTGGATACGGTCTGGGTTTTCTGTTTTTTAGTTTTTGTTTTTACAGGAGGGCGGTGTGTCGCGCGTCTTTTCCGAGCAGCAGGTTGTTGGTCTGATTTGGTATATTCGTCTTGATCAGACGATTCTTCTGCTGACTGTACGTATTCCTCATCAGTACTAGGTTGTTCAACACTAAGAGGCTCAACAACATCGGCAGGCACAAGTTGCAACCTCTCAATTGAATTGGTAGAGGATGAATCTGCTTCAGCATCTGCATTACAGAGTAGACAAAGACATCATACACTAAAAAATTACACAAATCCAGAATATACATACACAAATATTATACACAGTGTTATTCATGTTTATACACGTCAATGCAAACCATTATACACCCAAATATGCAGTATGTGCATACACAGTATAATTAATATGATGTATAATATTATACACAGTGTTATTCATTATTATACATTACAATGCAAACCATTATACACCCAAATATGCAGTATGTGCATACACAGTACAATTAATATGATGTATAATATTATACACAGTGTTATTCATTATTATACATTACAATGCAAACCATTATACACCCAAATATGCAGTACGTGCATACACAGTACAATTAATATGATGTATAATATTATACACAGTGTTATTCATTATTATACATTACAATGCAAACCATTATACACCCAAATATGCAGTATGTGCATACACAGTACAATTAATATGATGTATAATATTATACACAGTGTTATTCATTATTATACATTACAATGCAAACCATTATACACCCAAATATGCAGTATGTGCATACACAGTACAATTAATATGATGTATAATATTATACACAGTGTTATTCATTATTATACATTACAATGCAAACCATTATACATCTACGTTTTATATATTATACATTTAGAATGAAGAAAATGACGTAATTATATACAGCATATGTTACTCAAATATGCATATAACCTAACCATAATATTACACCCATAGGTACATAAGCCATCAAAACAAATAAAACCAGCGTATAGATACATTGCGCGTTCCCAATATAGTTGTAATACACAGAGTATACGTACAGAAGCCATCAAAATCCACAAAATACGTAATATTGTCACCCATAGGTCGAAGAAGAAATGAAAAGTGTGTATAATCGATACCTGTTATTCTGGATGGATTTTTCGTCCTCATTTTTTGATGAAAATGAAATTGGTTTGCGAGAGTATCAGAACTAGGGTTCCCAGCTATAGAAAATTAGAGTTTAATTTTGGCAGGTTTTAAAAATGGGAGAGATTTCGACGAATCTGTATGTTTATTAGGTTTAAAATTGGGAGAGATTTCAGGGGAGACGGGGGAGAGAATGTAGGAGAGAATCGAGGTATAATGGGTGTAAATTACCAAAATACCCCGCAGACAGCTTAATATTTGGGTTTCCCGCGTGTACAGTGAATAAATTGGACCGTTGGATTTAATTGATCCAATGGTGTATATTGGGTCTTATATCTTATCTAAGGGAGGGTATGTATTAGATCTTGACCCTATATATATATATATATATATATATATTTTGGTGAAATTTGCTCATATTTTTTTAGTTACAATTCTGAAAATTTTACGAGAAATACGTAATGTAATATGGAGATTCATGTGAAAATAATTTGTGTTTTGTTTGTTTATATTTTATAAAAATTGTTAAAAATTGTAAAATGTATCAAATCAATGGTGATATGTTGATGTATGATGTATTGAATGATTGAGTTAATTATTTATATAATGATTATGTGAATGAATAAATAATAAAATATGAATTAAAAATTAAAAATTATGAAAAAGAAAGAGAAATAATGATTGGAGTAATAATTTTGATTAATAATTGTGTAAAATATAGTTGAAAAAGTGAGTGATAAATAGTTGTATAGGAGATTGAAAAAGTTAAGTTGAAAAATGGTGAATTTAGATGAAATAGTTTGTGTTATGGTTTTTAAGATTTTTTTGCACCAAGATATTGAAAATGGAATTTGAAAACATAACAAACAAGGCCTATCTTTTTTGGCGAAATTGAGGATTTAAGAGTGTGTAATTATTTCTCTACTGTCGTAATAGTTATTAGCTGAAGATTGTAATATTATTAATTAACTATTTTTACAATAGTTATTAATTGATTGTAACAGTTATTAATTAAATATAAATTATTATTTTTTAATATTTATGATATGTATGTCCAGAGATGGGTCAATCTCATAATCGTAGAATTGCAAATTGACTCGATTACAAATATATATTTATGAAATGCATAAGAATAACTAGACCACAAAATATGACCACCATCTTTGGGCCCAACAGCTCAGCTGGTTCGGACTTGCTGTCCTACTCATTTTGGTCCACTTAAAATAATTGCATCGTTCCGGCTTTTATACAATTATTATTATTATTTTAAAGTTATAAATACATGATATTATAAGGTTATAACTCTCTTCTAATGTATAACATGTTGATTTTTTATTTTTCACTATTTAGTTTCTCGGTATTATTTTATGCATTTGTACAATTCGGAAACGCTGTGGAATTATTTAAAACAACATAAAAAAAAAAGGCGAATCGGCGCATTTGATTTTCTTTTTCACTATTCTTTATTTATCTATTAAAAACTAAATTCATAATCTATTCATTGTCATTATTATTATTTTATTTTATTTTTTGATACAAAGAGAGGGGGTGACCCGGAGAGGTTTAGTCCGACAAATCTAGACTAATAGTCATAATTTTAGGCCAACAAATACCTAAGATGTCTTGATCATTGAGCCGTTTAATGGCTCCTTTTGGGTGATTGATCATTGTCCAAAACTTGTAGAGACCTTCTTTAGCTAACAAATTCGCAACTTGATTCACTTCTCTTGGTACATATTTCACTCGCACCTTCCATTGCCCTTTTAGCATAACTCTGTTCATTGTTTACTTATTTTGACAAAAACACGATGAATTATGAACAAAAATGCTGTATAATATTCTGGGCCAAATAAGCCCAAATGTCGGTGCGAAATTGGGCCTATGTGAGCCAATCGGAGCCCAAATGCATAAATTAAAACTAAGAAAAATTTACACACTGACCCATTATTTATTGTGTAATTACCAAAAATTTCCTCACTCATTAAAAATTATATAAAGTCACCTCATATTAAGTTATTTCTATAACTAGTCACCTGTATTTAATAATTCTTTCAATTTAAGCTCTTTTAATTTTATAAATAAATAGACTACTTGAGTTCGTGTGTTCGTAATTTTTAATAAGTACTAGCGACTGGTGCACGCCGTCCCGGCGCACATAAATTTACCTGCCTGTAAAGTTGGTCATATAAACTTGTCTTTGATTTCATCGAATTAGATAAATCTTAAATAGTAGAAATAATATAAATAATAAGGGTATACATGTGCCAAGAGATTGAGGTTTTTATTGTACTGACTTTGTGAGCGCGATGTGAAGCACCATTTTTTTTATTTGCCTATCAATCCATGTGAATATTAAACAGTCATGAACATTCAATTTTCTAAAAGCCAAAAACCACACATCCAAATATAAATTGAAGAACCAAAGTGTATTCATTAAAATTCACAATTACAAACGTGAAAGTAACAACCACCAAAAAATGATAGATAAACAAAATTCATTGAGCCCACTTCACAGGATCATATAATTTTCTATTTTTCATGCTGCTAACACTTAAACCCACTTGAATTGAAGCCTCTAACAAATAGGTTTCTGCAGAAAAAGACAAACAATAAAAATTAAATATAAGAGAACAAAAAGGGGTGTGATGTGAGAGAGTGAAAGATGAATAACTGTTCGCCCAAAAAGAAAAGATGAATAACTAAAAACACCTCAAACTTTATGGATGAATCACTAACCATGCTCTCAACTCTTTTCTCATAACATGTAATACAATACAGAAAGAATAGCATCTGCATTTGCAATGATTATTACGAAAATTCCATGTAATTGAATTGGAAAACAAATACAAATACAAAATCATTGATTAAGTTGAAATATCTAAACCAACAGGTAGATTTTACATAAAGTGGAGCAATAATAATTCTTCAACAATTTCCTTACAGTTTGTGCTCAACAATTCATTCATTTATATCAATTGAACTACAAAATCAAATTCAAAAAATACAAATAAGAAGTGAATAACTAAAAAGGTTAGCCGAAATCTGAATGAGGATCATACTTTAATTCCGTGAGAAGAAAATATATGAGGATCATAAAGAAATGAGAATGTGATCGGTTCAAACTACGTCAATTTTCATCTATTTTACATGTATCTTAAACACTCATATATCATCCTGGAAGCGCATATCGTACCTGTGATGAGATTAATTAGTGATTATTGATAGGAGTGTTATCTTATTGAAAGAATCAGAAAGCTTCTACTATTTTAGTGGTGTTAGACTTTACATACTTCTTAGATGTCTTCATGTGTCTTGTCCATAACTTTGATTGACCTAGACAGAAAATGAAAATGTACAATTAAAATTTATATAGAAATCTTCGAAAAAATTTATATGAAACTATTCCAATTGTAATGATTGTTCATTACATATTACTTTTGTACCTTTATCTATTTGATTGCCTAGCTCGTAGCTTTGCAAATATTTCTTTGTATACCACATTCCTTGTGTAAATTCCCACATGACCATCGATGGAACCAGTTTTGACTAATACCTTTGTTGTTTTTTCTGAAACACCTCTTGATAAAGCTACATACAATTGGCCATGACTAAACACATGATTAGGAAGATAGATCCAGACATTTGGAATGGTCTGCCCTTGAGATTTGTTAATAGTCAGAGCAAAGCTCAAGCGAACAGAGAATTGTTTGCGTGTCATTTCGAAGGGCATTCTTGAATCTTCCGCACTCCTCAATGGGATTCTTGGTAAAAAAACTCTCATGCCCTTAAATTGTCCAGCTAATATTTCTGCTTCAATGAGATTTCTACCAAAACGACGACATATAAGTCTGGTACCATTACATAAACCAATTTTTGGATCAATATTCCTGAGGAGCATGATTGGAGAACCCTTTTTCAATGTCAACTCATGAGGTGGAAGATTTCCAGGTGAAATAGAATTCAAAAATTCAGGTAAGTACAAATTCCGCATGTCATCAGCGACTGAGTCAAATGAATAGTATGTGACTTCTTCTCCGGGGAAAGCTTGAAGAGCCTTTTCATTTTACTTGTTCACATCGTCATTCAGTGGAGTTATTAAAGCTCTACTTTGCATATAATCTGCATCATATGTGTGAGAGCTTAAATCAGGAAAAGTTGTATGGATCAACTCATCAACTGAGTGTTCCCCTTGCCACGGTATAGACATAGAATCTGGAATTCGTATCATGTCATTTTCTATTGTTAGCTCCTCTCCATTACCAACTCGAAGTAAAAAATCTGAGAAGTATTGATCGTCTTGAGCTCTCATATTCTCTAACAAATGAAGAACTTTTACATTAGACCATAATGATGACTCGACTATGCTGGCATTTATAATTTGTGACTTTGTCCCATTGATAACAACAGGTGGAACTTGTCGAAAGTCTCCTACTAGAATCATCACTTTTCCACCAAATGGTAGGTTCACTCCAAGCATGTCTCTAAATGTGCGATCAACAGTTTCAAATGCTTTTCTATTCGCCATTGGCGCTTCATCCCAAATCACAGCTGATGCGCTCTCTATTAATACACACAAATCGGATTGCTTACTAAATAAACACATTGAGAGTGGTTCAAACTTGATGGGAATTTTTAACTTAGAATGTGCAGTCCTGCCCCCGGGAAGTAGGTTCGCAGCAATCCCTGATGAGGCGGTTGCCAACATGATGCAACCATTCTTTCTAAAATTTGCAAGTAGAGCTCGATAAAGATACGTTTTTCCTGTTCCACCTGGACCGTCCACAAAAAAGGTTGCACTATGCTTTTGTCGTATTGCACGACTAATGACATCAAATGCTAAAAATTGTCCAGCATTTAGAAACCTAACAGCATTCAAATCATCATTTGAAATTCTGATTGAGAGTTCATGTTCAATTACACTGGAAATTGTTCGTAAATCTTCAAATCCTTCACTTATCTAAGGCAAATCAAATTCTTTTATACTTTTTTTTTATGTTGATGGAGAATATCATTAATGTCATGTAGAAGTTTGTTCATGACATATAAATTATTGGAACTGCTTCCAGATGGATAATCTTCAATCATGTGTGAGTAGTTTTCCTCCCATAACTTTCTAACTCCACTGGGCTCACAATACAACAAAATTGTTGCAAATAGCCTTCTCAGTGCAGATGGCATTCTAAAGGTGCGAGCTTCAACTAAGCATTCCCGAATGCTATTATCTTCTTCCAGAAGGCCGTGTTTTTCAGCTGCTTGCTTAAATGTCAGGTAATGCACACCGTCAACTGTCAAAAGGTCATCAAACGACTTTGGACCTTTGACATGATTAAGGAGTCGACGCAAATAAAACCTCTCTCCTTCATTTGGTGCCACAGCATAGATTCTTCCAATCACTCTTTGGTTTGTGCTCCTCTTCACCCACTTTCTTTCAGATGGAATCCATCTGTAGTATTTCGGGAAGTCCTTATACAGATATTTGTTCTGCTCCTGTTCATCATTGTATATTCTGAAAAACTCTGTCAACATTGTTCTAGAGTTTCTTTCGTTTGCTAGCAAGTCAGAGATAGATTGATTACTATAAAATCGAACTTGTTGCTTATTAGGAAGGTGAATCTGCAAACGTACAACTGAAGGATATATTCGGCTCATCGGGAACTTGAATATTTTCCATAATGCCTCGGGAGCACAAATCCATCTTCCATCTACATATTGACTGACTTCATCATAATTAGGTCCCGGTCTTACCTCAAATACAACGCAATCTGGTCCCTTGTACACATACTTGTACAAATATTTGATGCTTTTGATGCTGCTGCAGATCTCAACATTTATGTGGCAATCGTACTTTAGCAACAACCAAGGGTTGTAGGGGACAACCCAACCATTGTCAACAACCACTTCCCCATTATTATCTAAAGCTACAGACCTGTTATCATTGCGTCGTTGATAAATTGGATATGAATCATGTCCTTGCACAGTGCAATCTGCAAACGGTTTGGGATAGCCTTTCTTACAACTCATATTTTTCATGCATGGTACATTTGGATTATTTTGTCCACATGGTCCGTGAATCATGTGTTTAAGCACCGCAACATATAACTCAGGCTCTTCATCTTGTTTAGGAATTTCTGCTCTGACAATGCAGTCATAATCTTCTGGATTGTTTAACTTGTCTTCCTCATCAAATATAACCAACATATGTACATGTGGTAAGCCCCGTTTTTGGAACTCAATGACATGTACATGCGCTACAGATTTGCCAAGGACACCCCTGTGGAAGATATCTTCCTTAAGCTCTTCGTATTTTGCTCGAAAAACTCTTGTTAACAAATCTGGACGATCTTGTGGTGTTTGTCCAGGACGGAGTTGATCCTTTATCTCTTTCCATGATGGATTACATGTCATGGTTAGTAATATATCAGGCTTACCAAACTTTTGTACAATTGCCATAGCATCCTGATATCGTTGATACATATCCCGTGGACTTCCAATAAATGATGATGGCAAAATTGTACGACGCCCGACATTACCTATAGTTGCAATCTAAAATATATTAAGTTTAATAGATTTGATCAGTTAATCTAAATTGTTTACCTGCATCAGTTTCGCCGGCATTGAAACAGTCTTGCAATCCTTCATACAACTCTGCTCGAATATCATTCTGGTGAAACCTAACCCAGTTTAGCTTATGAGTCTCAATCTTGACGTAATTATCAACAACATATTGTTGTAATAAACGACCTCCATGAAGAAGAATTGATGGAATAAATCCACGAATCTGAAAATTTAAATAAGAGGGATGAATAAGACAGTTTTAAAAATAAAATTATGTAAAACTTGCTAAAATTATTAGTACCTGGAGCATATAGGCATAGTAATCACAACATGTAACTCGTCTTCCGTTAATTGATTGGTAGTCACTATACCAACCATATGTACCATACGGAAGTAATAATGGATATTGTAATGGGTCATAGTATCCTGAGTAGTCCTTGATGTTAATGAGTTGACCACCAATAGTTTGAACGATTATATCTCTATCACTTGCATCCATTATTTCTTCTCCACCAACTAATATTGCTGCGACTTGTGAAGCTGTTGGGAGTGTGTATTAAAGGTGATTCGCTGGCCTTTCTCTAATAAGTAGCCTACAATCATAAATATCTTGACGTGTGGCAAGTTGACGGAATGTTTTCACAAATGGATTGTGTGAATCTAGTATACGCTTGATCTTTTCAATCAATTCTCTATCCAATCCGCCATTTTCCTGTAACCGGTTGTCGGTTTCATTTTGAGTGTCATAAATAAACATCTGGAGAAATCGTGGACGATTTCCAGGAACAGGTAACAAAGAGCCAATTTTATGATATATCAACCCATGGGCTCTGAAAGTGTAAATCCCTTGATTAAATGCTGGTAGATTCTCATCTAGTGAAACACCCATAGATGTAAAAGAAAATACATGATTGTAAGCCCGTATGTTTTGTCTGAAGATGCGGCCCTCGGCAGATTCATCTGTAAATAAACGGAGCAGCTCTTCCGGAACTAGTATTGCGGGAAGGACCACTTTACCTCCTTTGCAGCAAAAATTTTGTGTTTCTCTATGAAACAACTTAGCCCAACAATGAGAGCAAGTTGCTGGTGGTGGGAGCTCCAATCGAACATGGCGAGCTGGATAGAAATTTCTTGCACAGTTATGGAAAGAATTTGTCCGAATTCTTCTAGAATTTCGTCTAGTACCAATCCTTTGAGGTTCATTCTCACCATCCGAACTTGAAGAGATAACATGCTGGTTATCATCATGATCTGCACGTGTGATATTTGAGTTTTTGTTATTATTAGAGAGATATGATAACAAACAAATAATAATTATGAAAGTTCTAATACCTTCACTATTAGAAGTCTGGGCTCTTGAAGTTGAGACTTGAAATCGGTTTGTGGATATTGACGAAAAATTACTTGGTGAAGGAATTGAGCATAGAGTAACTCTTCCACGGCCCCTGTCTACACCAGATCCTATAGAACATTTCAAAAAAGGCTATTTTTGAAATATATGAATTGATTAAAATATTGATTAAATTGAGCTAATGTTTGAATATTTTGAAGTTGAAACTTCACAATTATTACCATTTGAAGAGGCCGTAATAGGTATAGGTATTGAGCGAGCCAGTCGATGCACTCCTTGATTTGTAGGTGAGTCATTTACTACTACATCCGAAAAACAAAACATTATGTTGACAATATCCATATTTTGAATCAAAAGAAAGTTTAGTAAAGTAACCAAAATATAATTGAATTGTTTAATACCTGAAGCATTTGATGTCACAGCATGTGAAGAAGATGCCTCACATGCATTACCAGATCTCAAAGACAAATTACTATGTGTAGAAGTTGATAAAGGATGATGTGCGTTATGTAGTCCTTCTATTGACCGTGAGATGTGATTTGCATTACTTGCTCTTCGGAGTTGGTAAAGTTGTCGTCTTCTTGCATTTTATGCTTCGCGTTGCTCTGGAGTCATAATTTGTCTTCTTTGTCTTGCTCGGATACGATTAATTTCTCTGCGTTCCTCGTCTGCGTTTTTAAAATATTTCATTTTCAAAATTGGAATCAGCGTATTAGTAAGCATGAAATTTCAATGATTATGTTGTACCTGACATTGTGAGAGTGGTCGTTGTACTTCTTTGTCTAGAGGTGTCATTTTCATTTCTTTCGGTATGTTGTTGGCGAGTTTGTCGTCTTCTTTCAAGATTTACATCTCGCTCTTCGGAAGTCATTTGATTTCTCCGCTCTCTAGCGCGTATACAATATCTTTGTCTCATTTGTTCAGCTTGAGCGACAATGTCTTCGGCATTCAGGTGAGCCCCTTGTGAATCCATTTCTTGAAAATTGCTTCTAACAATTGTGAATTTCCTTTATTCGGAGTGTGCAACTACAGACTTGAAGAAATAGCAAAATTCCTGGAAAAGAAAAAACAGAGAGACTCAATTGAAGAGAATTTGGTTATATTATATTTGTAACTTGAATTAAAAAGCTATAAAATGAATATCTTAACTCAGTAACTCCTATGTAATATCAGTCTGACATCATATATAGTGAGAAACTATTGTTGGTTCGATGCCACACAGAATATGAAATCCTACTTCATTTGCATTTACCATGCATAATCCTTAAAATCAATATTGTATATGGACATAAACATAGAATGAAAAGTTCCCATGTGATGATAACCTAAGCATATCAATGTAATCATTTCTAAAATCAGCAAACCATTAACCAAAATATAACTCTTGAGTGAATATATTAGAAACCCTTTGAGTGAGATTCTTTACTAACCTCAGTAGATGTAATCCTGTTGAGGGATTGAAAGAATTATCGCACAAAGAATAAATTATAATTCAAAATTCTTCATTAACCTGATAACACAAAAGCTTAAATTAATCAAACTACAATTCAAAATTTCTTCATTACCCTGAAAACAAAAAAAACTTAAATTAATACGTTTGAGTGAGGTTCTTTACCAACCTCAATAGACAAAGACTTATGCGGAATCCCGTTCAGGGGTTAAAAGAATTCTCCAACAGAAGCTTAAATCAATCAAAATACAACTCAAAATTCTTCATAAGCCTGAGAATACAAAAGCTTAAATTAATCAAAATACATCTCAAAATTGTTGATTAGTCTGAAAACACAAAAATAATATTAATAAAAATATAACAGCGATTTCCAGAAATAAAGAAGATAACCGTAAGAGAATCGGTGGGCGTGAATTGGTGGCTGTGAGGAGGAATTGGTGAAGAATTAGTAACGGACATTAGTAAATTGCTTGCTGTGAGGAGACATTGGTGAAGAATTAGTCACAACATTAGGAGAATTAAACCAATTTCAAATTATGGGAGGAGGCAAAGTTTAATTATAAGTAATTATAAGTAAAGAAAATTGAAAGAATTGAGTACTTACCTGCAATGTCCCAAATGCGGATTTTGAAATGTTAATGGTGGGAAAAGGTGATGCAGCGTGTTGCAGTAGGAGTTTTGCATGAGTAGAAGACGGAGATTTGTGATGGTGGAAGTTGAGAAGTTTTTTTTGCTGTGAAGTGCAAAATTCCAGATTACCCCCTACTTGACTCAAGTAAACGGTTTTAGAGTGTTTGTATTTGTGGGGAGTCTTTTGGAATATTAAAAAAATGGTGTTTTTGGTGTAAAAACTGTGGGTCTGTAAAGAGCCTTTTTTTTATAAATAGTATAGATACTATACTTGAGATACTTAGGCTATGTTTGTTTGTGTTTTCAAACTCATATTTTCATTTTTGATCTCATTTGAAAATGAAAATACACACTTTACACCATTTTCAACTGAAAATACATTTATTTTCATTTTCACTTTTACATTCTACAATAACTACCTTTTACTTTATCAAATCACATTCACATTTTTCTTTCTCTCACATCTCCTTCTAAAAATTCACATTTGATGCAACAAATGTGGTTCTATAGTAGAATAAAATACATAGTCCTAACCTTCATAGGCTTGTGCACACCCATTTTGAATATTTTTAATGCTTTTTTTTGGGTCGATTTTTATCATTTTTATTTATAAATATATTTAATCAATATATTATTACTTCTTATTATATATATATATATTATTCACATAATTATTACTTTTAACTAACTCAATCATTTCTTATATTATCAAATAATTAATTCCAATAATTTTCAGAAATACAACCAAACATACCTATATTTTCACACGAAAATCAAAAAACTCATTTTTCCATACATTTTAAAAAATGACGGTTGAAAATCAAACGAAAACAATCCAAACATAGCCTTAAGGGTCTGTGTGTAATTTTTCCTAAAATAAAAAGGAAATAGTACTCGAACGCAAATCACAACCAAACTACTGTAGCTCAAGCCCAAACCCTCCCTTGCCGATCATCCGCCGCCGCAACCTCGCCGTATTGCCGCCTCTCCGCCTCATCTACAGACGTTACCCCAGCCACCGCCACCATATCCCCACCACTTGCCTCTCTCTTCTCCGCCTATCCAGCCGCCGTCGCCGCCCCTCGGTAAGCATTTTCATTTCCTATTTTCATTATTCAGTTATATATTTTTTAATTTTCTTAATTTTTGATAAAGCGAAGTGAAATCTATTCAAATAATGTCTATTTATTCCACTGCCACTACAGATACGGGTGTAATTGCCATAATCATATTATAGTACGTAAATTGTTGGCCCTAATTTGATACAATTTGGGGGTAAAATGATCAGAACATACCTTCGGAAGCCTGATGTGCAATACGCGGCTTTTTCGCGGTTAATTTTGTGTAGAGGGATGCATAGTAGGAATAAGAAGGCAATGGAGTTGATAGCCAAAGGATTTAGTGCTTTGAAAGAAGTTGATAGAGTTATTGATTACTGCGAACTTAACGACAAGCGTTTAATCCCTTTACTTAGAACAGCGAAGGAGCATTTCGAATTAGCCCTTGAAGCCGACAACACTAACACCCATGCTAGATATTGGTTATCCAAACTTCATCTCAAATACCACGTCCCGGGTGCTAATAAAGCCATTGGTGCAGCTTTATTAGTAGAAGCTGCTGAAATGGGCGATTCTGATGCACAA
This sequence comes from Buddleja alternifolia, assembly GCA_019426215.1. Taxonomy (NCBI): domain Eukaryota; kingdom Viridiplantae; phylum Streptophyta; class Magnoliopsida; order Lamiales; family Scrophulariaceae; genus Buddleja; species Buddleja alternifolia. The sequence continues at coordinate 25,937,443 of CM033407.1, forward strand.
TATGAGTTAGGTTGTCGCCTAAGAATCGAGAATCCTTATGTACAATCTGATCAACAGGGTTTTTACTATCTTAAGAAGGCGGTTGAACAGTTGCATCCAGGTGCGTTATATCTCTTAGGGGCAGTATATTTGACTGGGGATTGTGTTAAGCAAGATTTTGGTTCTGCATTGTGGTGTTTCCATAGAGCGTCTGAGAAAGGTCATGCTGGTGCTGCTGTAGCTTATGGATCACTTCTACTTAGAGGTGTTCAAGTTCCGGAATCAATTAGGAAATTCAATTCGAAGAATAAAAAGTTGAGGAAGAATGGTGGAAGCTCGGATGAATTGAGTCCGGTTGAGATGGCAAGGGAACAGTTTGAGGTTGCTGCTAATGCGGGGTGTGATCTTGGGTTGAAATGGTTGAAAAGACTCGAAGAGGATGAGAAAGGCTTGTTGTTGAGTATTTGATCTAGAATTTATTATCCGGATAGGGTGGTTCGACACTTTTAACATGTAAGATTAGAGGATTAACATCTGTGTCAGGTGACTGTATTGTAATCTTGATAAATGGTGTTCGAATTTTTGAAAAAAATTTGTAACTATGCTCAGTTACTATGATAAGAGTTTTTGGAGTTGAACTCATAAAGGCTTTGTTCACTTCGAATAATATTTTAGGGATACTAATTTTAGTTTGGTGTGTGCCCATGAATTGGGCTGAAAAATGATTCAACATTATTCAATACTTCAATTAAAAACTTGTTTAGCTCGGTTTGTTAAACATAAAACTTGAATATTTTTTATCGTTTGAAAGATTATGAAGCTTTGCTCGAGTAAAGGCATGATTAGCGAAAAAATGATAAAAAAAAATTTCATTAGAATCAAGCAACATGCTTGACTCGTCTCGGGTTCAATTAAAGTACGTTCAAATTTGATTCTACAACAATCACACCAACTCAAAATAAATTCTGAAACTCAATAACAATAACAATGTAAATGAGGTTGAACAATATCTTATTTGGCTCAGTTTGGTTCGTTCATAACCGAACAATTGAAGGGCCACAACCAGGAGATAAAAGTTGCAGCATTGCTGGTCTTGTTGATCTAACTCAAATGGTATTGACATAAGTATTATATGGGCTATTTTGAACAAACGTTTACAGTCATTCTTGATATGGATGTATTCTAAGATTCCTCTATCTTGAAACAGGATCATATTTGGGGCTCCCGGGACTCAGGGTCTCGGGATGATATGTGATGGTGGACCGCCCACATACATATCTATACATATGGGGTGGAGATCCCGGGACCGCAGGTGCCGAGGGCCCCTAAGTATCACCCCTTGAAATATCTTCTATTGAACATTATCGTCAAATCAAATGACTGATTAATCAATGCGACTTCCTTTCTCCACATGTCGTGGCGAATTCCGCCATATTATTATACATCACAATAATTACATCTCAGAATGCACAAAGCTCAGGCAACCATTATAGCTAGTAAACAGGAAGCAGAAATACTACAGAAGCTACAACAATTGACTTAAACAAAACAGAGGATGGTATACTTCCCTTATCACTTCTAAAGAACAGAGCTTCATAAACTGGCAAATTCACCATAACCAGTAACCCACAAACACTCATTTGAACCGTAAACCTATCCAATGCCTCCGGTCCAGAAAATAACGCTTTCTTCATTCCCCACACCAAGCTGAAAAAATTCACTAATGCAAGTGTTGAAATGATCATACACATAATCGATGAGCTTCCAAACTCGATCATCTCATTCTCGAACCTCTTTTGCACTTCATCGTCCACTGCTTTATCTGTGAGAACAAATGACGTTTGGGAGAGGCCCAATAGCTTCAAAACCGTGTCTATGAAGGCTAGGAAGTAAGAAGTCGTACGCCTAAATAGCCACATTCTTTGCAAGTTCCACCATCCTTTTATTGTATTGCCACACATTAGGTCTTCGACTAAGCTGTAAACAGTTTTTGCAGTGAAAACGTACGCGAAAGGCGTGAACCAAAAGGTAGACACCTGGAAATGTGAGGTTATGAGAGTTCTGTGTTAGAGGATGAAGTTGAGTGGTGGATAATGCTAGTATAAATTGAACGGTTAATTCCATCTTCGTCCATATTAATTCAGGTAAATACTTCTTCCCCTCGAAAGTTGGAAATTGCAATGCCATTTTAGACGGTCTGTTCAGTCTAGATCTACTATAGATTAGTGTAACACTTCCTGTTATACACAAAATCATGCAATAAGTGTATATATGAACAGAGGAATTTTAGTTTTTTATCCATATCACAATTTTCTCTTTCAATATTTGAACCACATGTGCATACACTTATCGCACATTTGTGCGGGTAACAGGAAGTGTCACACAATTGTGTTACAGAAGATTTAAACTGCAGTTTGTAGGTTTTGTCTCCGTTGACTAACGGCAGTACGTCAGAAGGGAGGTTATTGTAATTTCCATTCCATAAGGAAGTGTAATTAACCATAAATGTAACGTGTATAACTATCAAGACCTCAAACTTTACACATAAATAACTAACAATGATGTATTGTCAAAAATTAGTCTGTAATATGAAAAATGAGGTCGTTCTTTACGTACCTTAGGGAACAAGGGCACATCATGGAGTAAACAAAGAGACGGAACGACAGCATAATACAGAGTAGGCAACGAAACCGGAGCCCAAAGAAGGTAGATACAATATCCCATTTGTGCCCCCAATTTTATCTTGCCATGGCCATAAACAAAGGGGCAGTACTTGGAAACGAAAATTTGAAACAATCCCTCAGACCATCTCTGGAACTGAATAAGAGCAATGTCTAAGGTTGTCGGAGAGACGCCCTGAAAGGCGTTCTTGCAAGGATTGTAATACACAGGTTTCCATCCTCTGCACTGGATTGTTAATCCCGTGACAATGTCCTCCACAGGACATCCATACACCAGTCCCATCTGCATATATTCAAGGCATAGTCAATGTTATAAGGTAAATTACAAAGACACTCCCTGCATGACACTTTAATTACGAAACCCCACTGTTTGAAAAATTACCATAACTTCCCTTGTCAGTAAAAGCATATTCAATTTCACCCTCTGTTAGTAAAAAGCAGATTACAATTTCACCCCTTTTGTTTTTTGAGTTGTCAGGATCTAACAGGGGAAGGGGTGTCTTGGTTTGCAAAACGTTTGTTGTAATTACCCAATAAATGAAGGAATATACATATGATTATCCCGTTTTATAAATTTGTTTGTCCCAAAAATGCTCATTCGATGAGTATTGCTATAGACAAACCTCTTTTCCCCATAGAGTGCCCTTCTCATAGCTACAATTTGCTAAAACCTTTGAGGCTTCCTCCAATTCTTCTACGGTTTTGTGATATTTTTTGTCTTCCACATTGTTCCATTCAATTCTATGATTCTTATTGTACTTATTTCCACATAGGCTTTCCCTCCTATGGAAGCATCCGGTGCCAAGGAACAACGTTCCACCAAAACCATCTATACCAGCAAGCTCAATCTTCACAAGAAAGATCAAATATTTCAGTCCAAAATATTGTTTTTCCGAATATGGGCACAAAAAAAAAAAAAAAGATAGCTAGATACTAGACATACTTTGTTAGTTGCAAAGGCCACATTTGCATAAATATCGTTCTTGGTGATATTATTAAAGCGTTGAGGATACTGCACGGATGAAATCTGTTGTCCTTCATTTTCATCCAAAAAGAAGCATAATGCATCTCGTATTGCATCGGGATCATTTGAGTACATATCACAGTCCAGATTTAGGATGATTGGTGCATTACTGATTTCTGCTGAAACTCTTGTCTGACAAGAACGTCAATCTTAGTAAATATTTAGCTTAAATAACATGAACTTCAACACAAGATTCACTTTCTATTAACAATGTCAAATTTTCATGCTAAAAACGGGAACTTTAAATAACTTGATTACCAATGAATTCATTGATCCGGCCTTGAAGTTGTGTGCCAATCCTGGTCTCTTTTCTCGGGACAAGTAAACCAAAGTTGGCAATCTGTTTCCCTCAATATCCTTTGCCTCAGGGTTCCATCCATCTATCAATATCTAAAAACATAATAATAAAGAAATTTCAGTTTATGTTCAAAGTAACAAAGACTATAATAAGTGATTATAATTGGGAAATAATTGGAATTGAGAAAAAATCAATTACTAGTAATATTTTCAAACGTAAGTGAAAAGTGGAAAAGAGCCGTAGGAATGTTTGCGAAAAAAGGTTATTGAAAGTGACGATAAATATGTCTAGAATAACTTCTATTTAATCGTAAAAATGCCATAATCAGTTTTAGGCACCCCTTACCTAAATACTACAATTAATATCACTTAAGTTTAGAGGATTTGAAGCACAGGTCAGATTCAGATTTCAGAAAGACCCTCAAGTAACTTATTTTAGCTAAAAGTTGATAAGCACTTAAATTAGAGTTTGCAAACACTCCACAAAACAACTAGAAATAGCTACTATATAGATTACCTGAACAATCGATTGGTGATCATGCTTTGTGATCCCATAATTCCATTCTGAGAACCCTTTATGTTGATCCTTAATTTCATCCAGAACGCAACCCCTCGCCACTGCTGAATCTATTCGTTTCTTCATATCTTCATACAATTTCTACAGCACTTAAGACAAAGTTTCATTATTCTATAATCCAGGCCAAATGTATTTCAATCTAGTGTCACTGATTTAATTTCACCTTGATACTAGTCCATTCTTGCGTGAATTTTGATTCATGTAAAGCGGCATTCTGAGCAAAATAAACTTCAGGAGACCTCGGGTCGACATTGTATTTCTTGCAGAAAGGTATCCAATACTTGGAAAATATAGAGGCCTCTAAGAGAGCGTAGAACGTAAGTTCGGAACCTCCATCGTCTGATATATAAATGCTAAGTTTTTCGGGAGGATAATTATATGACATGACAGATAAGACTGTGTTGATCACCAATGATGGTGGCTCTAATGTTGGATCTGCTGTGCAAACAAAAATGTCAACTCCTGGCAAGTTCTCCTTGTATCTGCAGCATTCATGTTTACATTTGTAAAAGACAAAAAAATCAGAAACAAATTCAACTGAAAAGATGAATCTCATAGTTGTACATCTTAGAGGTTGTTTCACCGAGTTTATAAGCTAAAAATGTTTCAGATGTCGCTTTTTAAAAATACTTCCAATATAAAACATAAGAGCTTATAAGATTCTTGAAAAGATTCAAGAAAACTCATAAACAATCCGTTTTAGGGTTCGAATGGTTTGCGCGACTGAGATTGATAGGACTGAATCTAGTATGATAGTAGGATTGTAAATGAATCGAGTCAACACGAATAACATATCGTTCAAGGCAGTGTGAACTGTTATCAAGCTTCACTATTTGGGTTTGATCGTCAACCAAACTGAGCTCGAACGAGCTTAACCGAACACGAGGCGAGCTCAAGTAACTTGATTTTCTCCACATATTTTTTATTATTTTTACTAATTGAGGCGATCTTAAAAACTTGTCGAACAAAAGAAGATGTTTAAGATTGGTTTGTTATGTTATCAAACCAAACTCAAATGAATTTCTAACGATTAATCTCAAATTGAGTAATCAAATAGTTTAATTTGTTTTTCAGCCCCTGTATGACCGTGTACTACCCAAAAAAAATGTGTTGCTTTCTGCGGCCTATCATGATTATGGCTTGTATGATAGAGGTTGATACATCAAAATCACTTTACTGCTCCTGCTATGATTCATTGATTTGTGTTAACCCAAAAAAAAAATTGATTTGTACTTCTTTTCATGCTTATTACTTTTCAGATCGGACACAATTTGTCAATTTGCTTGCTAAGCCTGGTCCCCCGCAATCCGGATCTTCTCTTATACGTTCGTCTTACACTTCCTGTTACACACACAAATGCGTGACAAGTGTATACACGGACGGTTGAAATGTGGAGAGAGAAATCTCAAATGTTTATCCATATTACATAATTTTCTCTCTCCACATCTGAACCGCCCGTGTATACACTTGTCACACATCGATATGTGTAACAGGAAGTGTGACATGAATGTTATAGCAGAAGATTGGGTCCCCCAGTCCAACAAACCAAATATTTGATAGAAATTAGGTTTATTTGCAATTTAGCTCCCTGTAAAATCCTGAAAGTGCACAAAAAACCCCGTGAAACAATAAAGGGCAATTTAACTTCCCGTATAAAAAATAATGAAGCACACTGCCTCCCTTGACATATTAAACCTACCTTCATCAACATAAACACTAAAATACCCTTACCTTCTCGAAAATTTTACATTATGTTTTTATTTTATTTTTTACCTTTTTTATTATTAATATTGAATTTTTTTTTTCATCTCCTACACTAACTTATCATCTTCCCAAAACTCTAACCCTAATTTACCGTATGTTCCCCTCCCATCTGTTTTGTGTGTATATACATATATACACACACAAATACTCCTATATTGTGTATATATTTAAATAATAAGTTTATATGTAATAAGTATAATTATAAAGTTAAAATTACAAAAATATATATTAATTATGAAAATGAAAAATTATATATAAAATAAATCTATATAACAAGATAAATTTGGACCATTAATCTATATTAAAATGCATGGTTGATATTAATTTGATTAAATAAGATATATGTGTTATATCTCAACCGTTGATCTCTATTAATTAGATCCAATGGCTATGGCAATGTTTGGTTATGTTTCCATACCATGTTTGGTTCACAAAATATTTGGTAAAAAATACACTACTTTTTTGGTCCAGAAAAAACATAATAATTATTTTTCATCTTTCTACACATACTTTATCCCTACACTCCTCTCTATGTGTTCTCTCCTCTCTAACAGACAAAAGCTTCATGATTGGACTACTATAGTAACTTTTGTTCCCTCTGGAAACAAAACTAAACATTACCTCACCAAAAAAACACACCCAAAAACCAACTCCCAAAATAAAACCAAACACAATCTCATCAAACACGTGCGTGTCCCCATAAATTTCTCACAAATAATTCTTACCAAAATACTATCCCAAAACATAACCAAACATAGCTTATGAGTTTGGGGCAAAATGGTCTTGTTAAGGCAAAAATGTCATAACCACTCTCAAAACAAATGAAATCTTCTGTTACAACATTCGTGTTACACTTCCTGTTACACGCATATATGCATGACAAGTGTATACACAGGCGGTTAGTATGAGAAAAGAGAAAATTATGTAATATGGATAAAAATTTGAGATTTCTCTCTCCACATCTCAACCGTCCATGTATACACTTATCACGCATCTATGCATGTATCAAGGATTGTAACACGAATATATAATAGAAGATCCGGATTGCTCTCAAAATGCGCAAGTGGCGCGAGTAGGGAGTTAAATTGCAATTAATGCCAGATCGAGTCCAATGATGAATTGTGAATTATGTGTCTATATCTCTCTCTCAAATAAGTGTGTGTGGGGACAGCACACAATATTCTTACGGCATTAAATATATGCACAAGTGGCGCGAGTAGGGAGTTAAATTGCAATTAATGCCAGATCGAGTCCAATGATGAATTGTGAATTATGTGTCTATATCTCTCTCTCAAATAAGTGTGTGTGGGGACCGCACACAATATTCTTACTGCATTAAATATATAAATACTAAGATCACTGGACTCGATCTTATTTTTCTAATAAAATAGTCAATCAAACTAATTATCCAAGAAAAATATAAAAAAAAGTCAATCAAACTCATCCAGCAAACTGTGCTCCTAAACCAAACTAAAAACATTTAATAATATAAACTGACTGAGACCCTAAGAACTGTTTGGCTAACTTCTAAACTATGAAACTTGTAGTTACCTGTTGGAGAGCCTATCCTTGAAAGGATAGCGATAAACGACATGCCATCGGCCGGATTGTGTGATAATCCAGTACAAACCAAACAAGACCTCGGAGAAGAACATCCCCAACCAAGCGTATCTTCCGTGTTCTCCAGCTCCAGGGATGTGAATCAATCTGTAAAGCCATATCAAAAATATTCCAAGCAATATAGATATACAAAAGAGTTTGTATGCAGCTCTCGCTTTTGCTGTTTTCGTCTCGAATAGAGGACGGGCATCTTCTTCTCCATTATGTTCACTCATTCTCTCTCTCTCTCTTCTCTCTCCTGTTTCTCTCTCTCTATATATATATAGTTAGGTGTGTGTGTGTAGAGGCATGTTTTTTTGTATCCACTCTTTGAGTAGTGTTCTTATTGGAGTGAGGAGAAAGAAAATTTATTTGAAAATGATTGAAAGGTAATATGAAATCTGGTCTTTTGAGTAAATAACAGTAGTTGACTAGCTAATACCGTGGTGAAATTGTAATATATTCATTTTGATGCGGGATGAAAATATAATCTGACAGGGACTGAGATTGTAATTTTCTTTTTTAACTGTCACCGGGGATGTTGGTAATTTGTTAAAAATGAGGGGCTTCGGTAATTACATATTGGGATAAATGCAGATACCTCCTCACCTGTAGCGGTAAGTGCACTTTGCTCCCAACCTATTAAAATATGCACCTGACACCCTTATCTTTGGTAAAGGTTTCATTTAACCCTGTGTTGATCTGATCAAGAGGAGTCTAAGGAATATTTCATCGGAAATTCGAACATACTATGAAATATGTGCACTTTACCCCTTGACATTTTGAAAAATATGCATTTAACCACCTATCATAAACGTTACTATTAAATCTTATTTTGATTGAATAAAATGGAATGTTTCAACAATATTTTGATATGTGGCATCCAAATTGTACTATGAATGGAGGTTCCCAATCAATTTGAGTATTTTTGTAATTATAAAGGACATTGTTATCATACATTTATGTACGTTAGATAATTAATTTAATTTTATATTTATTCTCCGATAAATGTTATGATAGACATAAACTATGCATAAGTAAAAATTTATTTACGTAAAATTTTGTACTTCAATATAATAAATAAAAGAAATGATGATTGATTCAAAATTAACTATGTTTTGTTGGTAAAAGCAATCCAAAAGAGGATTGTCTTTGTTATCCTCTATGTAACCCAAACAACCCACATTATTCACTAAATAATAATAATGATTCAAGGGTAACAATAAAAATATGTTAATGATCTAACCTACATGAACTTAAAAAAAAAAAAACTATAGAAATAATTTGTAATTATAAGATAACTTGAATTATTGAAATGTCAATATATACATCATGAGTTAGTACATAATAGTATTTTGGTGAAAAATATTCCATTTTATTCAACCAAAAAAGAATTTGATGGTAACGTATAAATTAAGTGGTTAAATGCGCATTTTTTAGACAAAGGGGGTAAAGTGCAACACTTATCAAAGGTGAATGTGTCGGATGCATATTTTTATATGTTAGGGGGGGCAATGTGCACTTACCTCATAGGTAAGGGGGTGTCTAAATCGGCTTGATATTGATATAGCAACCATGGAGATTTCAAAACCAAGTCTGATTTGTGTTGATGTTGATGAATCAGGTAGCTATTATTTAGGTTATCGTGTTCTAACGGTAAAAGAAGCTCTGGAGCTAGAAAAGGTAAGAACATGATAAATGAAGAGGAAAATTCTAATACAGATTCGGTCTAGCCGATTCCAATTTTAATCACCAAGAAAGTGAAATGCATTTGTTAAGTGCGTGAATTTAGGGTAAGTTGACAATTATCAGCTTCTTATATTGCTACATTCCAAGTTTCTCAAGTCAATAGCTCAACAAATTACCAAAAAAGACAAATAAATCATTAATGAAGTGATCAATTATGTTTGTAAAGCACGTTAAACTTGTCTTGTCTTGCATCTAGGCTTATTTAGATAGATGCTATAGAAAAAACAATTCGGATCCTCTATATGTTATATCGTGTTTCATCTCTTATTCTAATTAATTAGAAGGAACACATTTTGAATAAATGATCCAACGTGAGAAAATAGGAGAACTAATGAGGAGTTTGAAGAATGACGTGAAGGCTCATGGAAAAGGGCCAAAATATCCAAACATAACAAAAATATGTGTCTTATACATTGGTTGTGATGACCCGATTCAATCTTGAAATTGAGGACTCTGAGTAGTAACTACTAATCACGGTGATCAAAACTCATTTGAAAATAACAGGTAAAATCGCAGTTATATTCCTCTACAAATAACATAAATAGTAAGTCTAATCAAGTATATCGTTATTATTGAACATAGAGAACTTGATTAGGCCAATTTTGGTCATATATAATAAAAGGTAAAAATACCCCTCAAATACAAGTTAATATGGGTTTTATTGTCCATGTATAAAAGTAGTGGGGTTAAGTTATAAACTATATAATATTTAGAGTCAAATTGTTAATAAATAAACAAAAAGAATAGAGGATTAATAGAGGCCACACAAGTGTCCTACACAAGGCCACCTCATGCTTCTTTGCACACATGATATGATAGGTGATGTATAAATATCACAAAATGAACATGAGAAAAGGGGGGCTCCCGAGAGGGGCTCCCAGGTACGCCTCCCCTCATTCCTTTTCTCTCTTTTTCTCTGTTTTTATTAAGAATTTAGCTTATACATGATTTTAAGTTAAATGAGCTAAATATATATCTTGCGGAATTGATACTCCTCTTATTGAGTGTTGAAGCTTGGTTATTTGAACAAGGAATTAGTCAGCTAAAATAATCATAATCATTACAATAATTGATTAATGTTATGAACGAGTTGCATGCCGTTCATGGTTGTAGTTAGTCTTGATTTAACTGGTTAACTTGGTGAAATACCTTGTTTTGCCTCTAAATGAACTTGCTTCGTATTATACGAGGCAAATATGCCTCGTTAGTACTTTGATTTGAACTACGGTTGACTTGATCCTACTAAAGTAGGTACATAGGCAACTTGATTTAGTTTCAAGTGCAGTCTATAATCCCAAATAATTTGGGTCTGGGTTCGACCCCCGAGTTGTCGATATACTTCGTATTTCTGACGAAAATCGAGCTACATGAGAACTGAAGTTGCAATCGCCTCCAACTACTCCAGTCTATTATCTATTTTTCCGGTCATTAGACGTCACACTATTAAAAAAGTAAAGAGTAGATATATAATACTATTAAAATCTAAGCGAATATTAATAATTTACATCATGCATGATGCATCCTAATGGACCGCCCAACTTTAAATAGTATATAATTTATAATTAACGTATTATAATGGTGCGTCTTTGACTCGAATTGTATACCATTTCTTATACTATCGAACCTCTAAATTGTTGTAAATAGAGTAAAATGCATTTTCAGCCCCAACCTATATCGATCGTAGCACTTTAGTATTTGTCTTAGAAAAATTTATACTTTGATGTCCAACCTTTGTCATCTGTTACAAGTAAGTTCGCCGGAGCAAAAAAAAAGGAATATTCTTTGCACTCTGCGCCCTCTCCTATAACACTTAATGCACCGAACTTCCTATACTTTGCCTTCTATGCGCACTTTCCACCCTCTCGTATGACACTTTTTGCACCCGTGAGAGCATATTCGAAGGGAATATTCCCTTTTTTGCTTCAGCAGATTTACTTATAACAGATTACAAAGGTTGGACACCAAAGTGTAATTTTTTTAGGATAGGTACTAAAGTGCTCCGACCAACATAGGTTGGAGCTGAAAATGCATTTTACTCTTGTAAATATGTATAGAGTGAGTCGTTTACTTGAGTCGAAGATCGCTCTTTTTTTAAGATTTTATTTGTCTCTTTTGTTGTTTGAATTACAACAAATAAGTTACCTAATATAAAACAGACAAGTATTTTATAGCAGTATAAAAATACCCTTGAACTTGCACCAATAAAGAGATTGTATATTTCATGAATTGAAATGTTTCAATTGATTCAAGGATACCGTATTTATAACCTTGGAAGGATCAACCAAAGATTGCATTGTTACACTGAAAAAATACACATTCAAATTTTGTAACGTTTGTTCATTTAATTCATAACGGATTTAACCCAGCCGAACAACCTTGTAATGGTTGGATCATGGACGAACAAACACGACTGGATGCTTTTGTTTAATTCAACGTTTCGAACAAATACATAGCAAAAAGATATACAATGGCCAACCTACCTCCGGCTTGCGGCGTGGCCGGTGACCACTCATCTCATCCGGCAAACATCTCTATTTGCTTTTCAGTTTAAGTATAAAGAAGTGAATATGTTTATAAACATACCACTTTCTTAAGATTCTCATGTGAGACATGAAATTTTCCTTTCACAAGATACAAAGTATTTCATTTTATAAATGTCCAAAAGGTACTCCGTTTCTCTTGTCTTTCCAATGTGGGATACCTTTTAAACAAGAGAAACTCACTTATGAATTAAGAAAATTCCAATGTAAATCTGGGGTTAGGCATGCTTGGCGGGTGATACTTGGGGGCTTCTGTGTGATCTCCACTACACATGTACTCATCATGTGCGGAGGGGTTCATCATCACATATACATGTGATAATTGAGATCATCATGAGAGCCAACTCACGAGAACTCCCAAATATTACCTTGGTTGGCCTTGAGGGTTCCTGTGTGATCTTCATTACACATGTACTCATCATGTGCGGAGAAATCCACCATCACATATACATGTGATAATTGAGATCATCATGAGAGTCAACTCTCAAGAACTCCCAAATATTACCTTGGCTGGCCTGGGGCAGTATTTTACTAGGAAGGGCAGCATTTTGGTAAGTCCTCGTGCCATGATTGGTTGAGTTAAAAAATAAAAAATGATTATTTTATTTGACTATTACTTTTTTTTATTTGATCTTGGGATATAATATTATTGGATAACTGATTAATTTTATAGTGTCACAAATTATCATAAAGTCGGTCTTCGCATGGAGGATTAAACAAAAAATTAATTATTGAGGGTGAAAAAAAACAAAAAAAAAATTCCGAGATATTTTAAGTGAAATATTTGGAGTTAGTCACATTGAAGTTGATAAAAGGGAAAGGAACTTGATTAAAGACACACTGACAATAGTGTCCAATGTGGATTTCTACTACAGCATTGCTTCATATTTACAGTGGCAAATCTGTCTTTTACCTATCTAATATTATTAACACTACCGACCGTGTACCGATTAGTAAATCATCCAATTCATTAACACGTTTTCCTCCAAAGAGGATGGACTTTGGCTTGAAAGTTAAAATAAGTCAGGACCCAAAATCTTTGGCTATGTTTGGATATGTTTCCAAACCCAATTTATTTCAAAATTTTGGCTCAATTGTGTTTGGTTAACACAATTTTTGGCAAAAAACATGTTACCTTTTTGGTAAAAAAAATACAATGATTATTTATTTAAAACTCTACAACCTAAGTATTGTCCTCTACTTTTGCTTCTCTCCTCTTTTAACTTTTAATCATTAACAGACAAAATCTTCATGATTTGACTGCTACAGTAACTTTTGTTCCATTTGGAAACAAAACCAAACACTATCTCACAAAATAAAAAACACCCAAAAATCAACTCCCAAAATAAAATCAAACACAATCTCATCAAATATGTACGTGTTTCCATAAATTTTTCACCAATAATGCTCACCAAAATACCATCCCAAAATATAACCAAACATAGTCTTTAAAATGGGGCTGAAACGACCTAGGCGTACTGCATGCCTTCATATTTTGAAATATTTTGAGACGATCGAGACGTGTTATTTTTTTTTAGGGAAAATCACATTTTTAGTCCCGTAAGTTTGCCCCAGTACACTTTTGGTCCCATAAGTTACGGAATTCTCACTTTACGTCCCATATGTTTCACAAATTCTCACTTTTGGTCCCATCCGTCTACTTTTAACGGAAAATGGCATGTGAGTGGCACGTGCGCCGTTAGCCAGCTGGTTTGTGGGGGAAATTGATCACTTTTCACTGTTTGGGGGCAAATCTGAAATTTTGAAAAGTCAATTTGGGGCAAAATTTGAAAATTTTAAATCGTCCTCTCAGGCGATTTAAGGACGGCTTCGAGCAGCAATTCAACCGGCGTTAATGGCGTTGCACTCATCGATCCATGTCGGCGTTTTTCTGGCGAATTTGGGCTCGATTTCAGCCATTTCCGGCGTCATTTTTTCACAGCAAAACATGACCTTCTCCTGCGCGTTTTTTAGGCAAATTCACCGCTGCCATGACCGGGAATTCACCGCTGCAATGAAGAAGAAGATGGGCTGCTGTCAAATTCCAAAATTTTGCCCCAAATCGGCTTTTCAAAATTTCAAATTTTGCCCCAAAACAGTGAAAATTGAACAATTCCCCCCCCCCCCAAAACCAGTTGGCTAACCGTGCACGTGCCACTCACGTTCCATTTTCTGTTAAAAATAGACGGATGAGACCAAAAGTGAGAATTTGTGAAACATATGGGACGTAAAGTGAGAATTCCGTAACTTAGGGGACCAAAAGTGTACTGGGGCAAACTTACGGGACTAAAAATGCGATTTTCCCTTTTTTTTATTAACGGGAGTTTAGAGGCTATTGGAGTATTATGGAAAGGTCTAGAAAATTCTAGAAGACTTTTAAAAGTACTAGAATACTCTAATAAAATGAAGATCTTTATAGAGAGCACTAGAAAGAGTAGAGCTGTGTAGAATGTCTTAGATTAATCTAGATGATAGTACAAGTATAGAGAATGTCATAGAGATGTGTGGATCTCTCTAGAAACATGTGAATGTCATATGAAGTTCTTAGGATAGAGAATATCCCAAGGAATATTCTTGGAGGGCTCTATAGATTTTCTCCCACATCCGTAGGATTAAATGAATCTCCAATGTTCATTAGGTAGGTAGATTAGTATACATAGAAGTAGAAGTAGCATTTGTAAATCAATCAAGTTTAGAACCAAATGTAGAAACAATTCTGATAAAAGTATAAGGTAGTCTAGAAAAGATTGAAGTGAAAATTGATTCGGAAGTTGTATGTAATCTAATCTAATCAACGAAGGAGATGTAACTTCCACCCTCTAGGAGCTATTATTGAAGATTGCAGAAGACTTATTGGAGGGCCTTGGACTTGCAACTTAAGGCATATTCTACGGGAAGGCAATGGATGTGCTGACACTTTGGCCAAATTTGGACACAAACTGGCACAAGGAGCATTGGGATCTTCCCCCTACTTGTGTAATGGATCTCCTTAGTATTGAAGAATGAGATGTCTCATTTCCCGTTGTAACAAAAAAAAAAGTGTTTGATACAATAAATATAGTTTAGGGTAGTAATTTTCGTGAAGCCTCACCGTGAAACTATCCCACATGGAAAAAATGAAAGGGAAAAAATGATTTATATACATTGCCTAAGATATCAGGGAAGGGATTTTGGCGGACTAATTGGACGGAACTTAGTCTTGAACCATGTCAGGAAGTTGACAATTAGAAAAACATATAAGGAATAAAACATTTTTTCAATTCAATAAGCGTTTTGCTTGATAAAAGGAAACGAGGCCGTTTGGTTAAGTAATTAGGGCTTTGTTTAATTAAATAGAACGACACCATTTTGAGTTAGTGATTAGGGATTGGATTTATTAATTAAGCGATTTGGGGTTGAGGTAATTAGTTAAAAAAGGAACAGATGGACCAATAAGCAAGTGACACGTGGGAAGAATCTCTGCACAATTCGGTTAAATGCAGAGGTGAAGGAATGATGATACAGATTTGGATTTTGATATTTGCAACAAGGTCCTTCTTCTCTCTCCCTCTTTCTCCATTCATCTTCTTCATTGTTGTTGTGTTTACTTATCCATTTCTCATTCGTTTTGATTGAATTTACAGTGTGAATCTGAGTTAGGAAGTTGGAGGTTGTGAGTAAATCGATTGAGTGAAGTTTGAGTGTCATTGTGAGTTTCTTCCTCATCTCCGTTGATACTAATCCAAGCTCAATATCTTAACCTCACCTTCTTTATTCTGCAGATTACTTTTGGGATTGAATCAAGGATCGAGTGTTGGTATTGTTGAGATTTTGCATTATTGTGAGTTATTTGTGGCTGGATTTTTTGTGGTTTGATTAATACATATTTTAAATATTAATTCACATCATAACAAACCGAATTATTACCGCGTCCTTAATGCATGGATGAAACGACGAAGTCGTCTCACACTCTTCGCAAACTTGCTTGTCAAACAAAAGATAACAAAATCAAATACATTCATGGACAAAATCAAACTTGCGTATCAAACAAGTCACAAAATCAAATACATTCATGAACTCAATGATTACACCTTATGTTGCCTTACAAACGAGGGGGGACGCAGCTCCATCAAATTGTGGTCAAAATAGAAAACATGAAATTAAACACTAAAATCAACTAGGTAAACAAAACAAGAAATTGAAGTTTAAACAAGAAATTACCTGGAAAATATCACACAAAAAGTGTAGGAAAAAATCACGCCCTAGGCCCGCGAGCTTGTTGGACAAGATGCGTGCGTCCGAACCACTTAGTGTAATCTGAAATTGGGCCACAAATCCACTGCCTAGGATAACCAACATTACACTTTAGTTCCTATGTGTTTTTTTTCTTTTTTTGTATAGTTTGAGATGGGGTATAGTTTTCGGTATAGTGTTTTGATATGTGTCAAAGGATGATGAACTATAATGGTTTTTCGTCTTGTAGGCCTCTTTATGTAAGCGTCTCAAATGATTGTTGATATTATTGATATGTTTTTTTCGATCTCATCTTGTTGGTTTTCTTATATTTGGTCCCATAAGTTATCAAATTTCTCACATGTGGTCCCATGACCAAATTCCATCAGGAATTTAACGGAGCCACGCACGTGAGTTGTGCATGGCTGTTAGTCAAAGTCAAAAAAAAAGGCAAGAAATTGTTCGTCTTTCTTCCCAACAACCCCCACCCCTTGGCACTCCTCAGCACCACCCTAATCCTACCACCTACAGCCCCAATCATGCCCTCTACCACCCGATTGGTCCGATCCCCCCTCTCTCTCTGTTTTTTCGGCGTTAAATGTGTGTGTATTTGTGCTTATTCGAAGTGTGTAGGTGTGTGTCTATTTTGTTTGAAGTTCGTGACCATGGCTTTGAATTGGGCGGTGAGATAGGGTGGAGAAAACTTCGGGTGGCGAGTGGAGAGGAAGGGGAGGTGGGGTTGGACATAGAGGGAAGGATGACTGGAGGTTGGGAGTGTTGTGCCGACGGATTGAATGGTGAGGGGAAGGGGTTGTTTGCAGGGAAGTAACAACTTCTTCCCTTTTTCTTT
The DNA here is from genome assembly GCA_019426215.1 of Buddleja alternifolia. Classification (NCBI taxonomy): domain Eukaryota; kingdom Viridiplantae; phylum Streptophyta; class Magnoliopsida; order Lamiales; family Scrophulariaceae; genus Buddleja; species Buddleja alternifolia. The sequence goes on from CM033407.1 coordinate 25,954,715, forward strand.
TTTCTTTTTTTTAATCTTTTTAAATTTATTTAAGTGTTTAATATTATTAGTAAAATACTTTTCTATATCAATATTTTAAAGTTTGATTCATTTAAATTTTTAGATATGAAGATTTTCACATTGATTAAATTATATTAAGTAACTTAATATTTGATTAATTTTTAATATTTGATTGATTTGTTTCTAGCCAATAGAAAATAACTTTTCTTCCTTGGAAAAAAAATTAATTGAAATGTAAAACTTAATTAAAAATATATAATCTTTGATATTTTCTAATTTTTTTTAATGTTTTAGATAATTTTATAATTTTTTTATAACATATTAACATTTAGGGGTAAATGCAGACACCCCTTCACCTATGGGGTATGTGCACTTTGCCCCCCAACTTATTAAAATGTTCACCTGACACCCTCACCTTTGGTGAATGTTGCATTTAACCCCGTGCTGACCGGATTCGACGGAATCTAAGGTAATATTCCCTCGGAGATTTGAAGATGCTTTGAGGTATGTGCACTTTGCCCACTGGCCTTTACAAAAATGTGCACTTAACCCCCATCATACACATTACTATTAACTTCTTATTTTGATTGAATAAAATGAAACGGTTCACCAATATTTTGACATGTGGCATCTAATGTAACCCAAGTAACCTACATTATTTACTAAACAATAATAAAAATTTAAGGGTAATAATAATAATATTTAAATGCACATTTTTTAAAGGCTAGGGGCAAAGTGCACATATTACAAAGTATCAAAGAATCTCTGATGTAATATTCGCGAAATATTCCTCTATATTCCACCGGAGATAGGCAAAGGGGGTAAAGTGTAACACTTATCAAAGGTGAGGGTTTCGAGTGCCCATTTTGACAGATTGGGGGCAAAGTGTACTTACCCCCATAGATGAGGAGGTGTCTGCATTTATCTCTAACATTTATTTAAACGTTCCATATTTTTGCCTTTTTCCCCTATGACTAACGGCCAGATCCGTCAAATTCCTAGTGTAATTAGGTCATGGGACCAAAAGTGCGAAGTTTGACCACTTATTGGACCAAAAGTGAAAAAACCAACAAGCGTGGGACCAAAAGTGTAGAGGGTGCCAATTATGGGACAAAAAATACAGGCTCTATTTGGTTTTATTTTGGAGGGTGTTTTTGGTGAAAAATTTTGGTGAAATTTTTATTAGGAGTTGTGTATTTTGATGAGAATGTGTTTGTTTTGATGTTTGGTTTTATTTTCAAATGAGACAAAAATTACCGTATCAGTCAAATCATGTAAACTTTTGTTTAAAAAAGTTGTGTTATTAAGTAGTTAATGATAGAAAAATATAATATAATATATGTTTAAATGATTGTAATACATATGAATGTATATACATATTTTTTAGTTGATGTAATATACATATATATATATATATGTATGACTATCTACATTTATTTATAATATATATGTATGGGCATGTCGAATTAAATTTTTAATAATTTCCCCTTTTTTTGGTATTGTTGATATGTTTCTTATTTGCATTTGGAAAGAAAAAAATGATTTTGATATTACAATAATAAATCATGTCGTTCGGAGAGAATGAAATCACTCTTTTCAATGATGCAGCTGATTTTTTGTAAGTCCAAAAACACCATGAGTGTTTTGCAATGGCTTTTGAAATATTTTCTAAACTAAAATTGTTAATCCTGAAGTAAAATTTGTATATTGTGCTGATCAAGCCTATAATTGGAAAAGAAGTTCCCAAAATCAAGAAAATTTAATTCTGAAATAATAAATAAAAATATTATTTATTTTCTAGAAACACATGCCACGTGTCCAAGTGCCAAGTGTCAGATCTTGATATATAATAATATATTATAGTTGAAAATTTCAATTTTCGTCCCTTACTTTTACACCAATTTCGATTTTGGTCCCCCAGATTTCGCACTCATCTAATTGATCCCTAAGTTTTATCTCGATTTCATCAATTTTGGTCCCTCCGTCAACTCCTCCGTCCAATAGTTAACGGATGGCCAGTTTTCCCTCCAAAATTCACGATTTTGGCTCCAAAAACTCGATTTTTCAGCTTCTTTTTCTTTAATATCAGATTTTACCCCAAAAAATCTCATTTTCTCCAACACAAGAGCACCCTAAACATAGTTAATGGAAATAAAATAAAAAAGGTCAATTAGCAATTGATTCTGTGAACTCACTCCTACTTGAAAAAGTGAAAGGGTAAACGTATATTGCGTGGAAACTTTGTAAAAAGCAAGTAATCCAGAAGTACGCCAATATGCTGAACAAAAATCACATTAATTGCGTAACAAGTTCTGATAACAGAGATAACCAACAACAAAAGGTGAATTGCGTAATTCTTTAATGTATCAATCAGTTTTAGTGAAATTCTACTACTCATATGCATAAAAGATTCCCTATCTCCAAAAAATTCAACCTAAATATTGCATTGGGTGTGCAATATTTAGGTGGTCATTCTTTGGCTTTAGATGCAAATTCTGAATACAAATAACACTAAATAAGTATGTTATCGAAAAACATAGAAGATATACACGATGCATTACCATGATTCACACCTTTACTCTCAATCAAATACTTCCTGAGCCAAATGCATCAAACATCACATTAATCAGCACATTATAGATATTTAAATCCAACCAACCACTATCTTACATTTGCTAAATCAGTCAAACACCAAACTATAAGTTTTGACATAGAATGAATTGAAATGCTATAAAAACCAGAAGAAAAATGAGCTCATGAATTATTGAAAGAAGAACGAGAATTTGAAGTTGAAGATGATGAGTTGGTCCTTTTTTGTGTTCATGGTGCTTTTGTGTTGAAGAAGATAAGATTTTTTGGGGGTAAAATCTGATATTAAAGAAAAAGAAGCTGAAATTCGATTTTTGGCGCCAAAATCGTGAGTTTTGGAGGGAAAATTGGCCCTCTGTTAACTATTGGACGGGGGAGTTGACGGAGGGACCAAAATTGATGAAATTGAGATAATTTAGGGGTTAATTAGATGAGTGCAAAATTTGGGAGGCCAAAATCAAAATTAGTGTATGAGTGAAGGACGAAAATTGAAATTTTTCCTATATTATATATATTTTGGTTTTCCTCCATCTTTCCCTCCCAGTTGCATTTAAACTTAATTATTTTCTTTTAGGGGATCGGATGTGATACTTCTTAAAGAATGTTATGGTGTTCATTTGTGCACTGTTCGTGAAGCAGTGATGAGTTTCATGATGAAATTTCAAAAGTGACTTTTCATGAAAATGCATGAAACCGTAAAAACGAGAAGGGAAAAAAAGGAAAATTACTAAATTCCCCCTAAAATAAACTTTTTTTATCCAAAAAATCCATAAAAATATTTTTCAATCCAAAAAATCCATTCCACAAACTTTTCATTCCAATACCCCAAAAATTTAGGATCAATATATTTATCATTTATGGATTTAATCGCCCTTAGCCTTCTAGATTAAAAATTAATCAGTTGTAGTTTCACGTAGAAATTTTTTGTTAAGAATTTTTATATTGATAATCGATGCTAATTGAATATAATCTTAAATTTTCAATTTTTTTAATCTTTTTAAAAACATTTAAAAATATATTTTTAGAAAATTACCAAATTAAAATCAAATAAATTATATAAAAATGTTTAAGATATTTATTATTTTAAAATACAATCCATGTAATAAGCTTTGTCGATTTGAAAAATTTAAAATAAAAAAGAATTTAATAAAAAGAGATCAATCAATCAATTTGTAACTTAATAAATGAAAGGTAATTTAGTTTAAAAAATTGTTAATCCTAATTTTTGGGTTTTTTTGGAATGAAAAGTTCGTAAGATGAGTTTTTGGAATTGAAAAATATTTTCATGAGTTTTTGGGATACAAAAATTTTATTTTAGGGGGTTTTAAGGAATTTTCCAAAAAAAAAAAATTCTTGGAGCATGAAGCGGCTGTTTGGTCAACTTTTCAAGAAAAGTTGCTATAATGTATGATGGACACATTTCCAAGGTGGAATTTCACAATTGAAGGGGTGTGATTGAAAAAGATAAGGTGGAGGCCGTAACTTGAGTTGAGAGCTGATCGTTCATGCATCCAATTGTGAGATACGTCATTTGTTTTATTTTGATTATATAAATTAATGCACTAAAAATCTTACTAAATGACTATATGATTATATGTGTATTTTGTGCCTAAAGTGATATAAAATGTCTCCCGTTGACATGGATTTGTGTAAATTGAAATTCAAATTTTTTATGGTTACATAAATTATAACTTGTGGCAGTGGTAGTACATTTTAAAAATTGTATATGCATTCATATATGTAAGTAATTAATTTGTAGTAGAGTAGAATTATTATTTAATTTTATTTTATTTTTGAAATCACAGGGTAAATTTTCGTCAGTCACCCAACAGAGCAAACCTGCCTACACGCAATAGCCCACAAACCACGTATGGGGGTAAGCCGCCCTAGGTTACCCATAGGCGACGGGCTCAATAAGCGCAGGGACCCCAGGGGAGGATATAGGGGAAATACCCCCAATCCCCACACCTTGGTTTCGAACCCGAGTGGGTTCTCACGGCTGTTGGCCTTGTGACCGTTAGGCCACACCCCGTTGCTTGAGTAGAATTATTATTCTTATGTCAACAAGAGACTTGAAAATAGGCATGTTATATAGGATATACATGGCCAATAAGTTAGTGTATTTCAAGGCACTGTTGTCATTAAAAACTGTGATAATTTATCTACATATGCAAATTGATGAGTTTTTACAAATGAACATGATGGTTATTAAAATTCATCTATGTTCTTGTTATAAATATATTTGCATGCTTTAAGAATACTATATTGATTATTTTGAATTTTGCAATGTATATGATGAATTATAGTCCATTTTCATGAGTTATTCAAAGTAATAACATTGACATGTTTACTGAATAATCAGTTGCTTGTGGGGACTTATTCATTTGGATCAAGGAAATTCGTTGATTCCTTATCAGTGCACTTTCTTTATAATTTTTTTATAGTAATATTTGTGACTTAAAGTTTGTACAAATTAGAGGTGTGGAAAAAATAATTTTTTACTTTTATCGATGATGAGCACACACTAAAATGAAAGGTCTCATTCGTTAAGATGGTGTTCCAACACTACTATTACATATACTTGCTAAGAAGCAAGAACGAGGCCGTAAAAGTGTTTGAACACTATAGGAATGAAGTTGGGGATCAACTAAGCTGTTGAATAAAGAGTATTCGAAATAATACAGGTGCAGAATATGGAGCAACGTTTAATGAATTCTGTCGAGAATCTAGCATTATACATTAAACTACCGCTCCTTACTCACCTCAATCTAGTGGCGTTATTGAACGCGAATTCAATATCTAAAGGAGATGATGGACACTAAGTTGATAGGTTCTGGTTTACCACGAAACTTGTGGGGTGAAGCAGTTCTCTCAGTCAATTACATTCTCACACACAACTAGGAGTAAAACTCCTAATGAATTATGAAAAATGTCACAAAGCTTCCTACAAGTGTTGAACGTGTGGGAGTGTTTGGAAAAGGAAGAAGTACATAAGCTCAAATATGTAAAAACAGGATATCTGATACAAAAGACTTGAAGCCCGCATGTGGTTATATATTTACCATAGGTGGTAGAGCAGTGCCATGGAGATCTTCTAAGAAAACTTGTATAGCTTGATCACGATAGAATCGAAGTTCATAGATTTAGATAAAGATGGCAAAGAAGCTGAATGAATTTGCATGTTCTTAGATGACATTATTTGTTGGTTGAATCTTGTGCCTCTAATCCTTATACATTGCGACAGTCAGTCGGCAACTGGGAGAGCACAAAGCTGGATGTACAATGGTAAGTCTCAACATATATGTCGATGACACTACCATAAGCAGCTGATCTGTATAGTGGTATTATTGTTATAATTTTGAAATATAAGTTTTAAAACTTCATTGTTTTATTTTAAAACAATTTACACTCCTGGTCAAAGAGTCATTACATAAGTTACAAAATATTTAAAACAATGATTATTATATTTGTAGTGGTTACAAAATATTAAAAATGATCATTATTATAATGGGTAACTCTTATTTTCTATGCATATAAAAAGGAAGATTTTTCTAACATTTTAAATACACATCAACTTTATAATACTTCTTATACTCCACCACGTTCTTGTAAAACCTATACTTATCAACTAGTTATACATATACACAACAATAATATATACTTATACTTTTGTGGGCAATTTAAGTGGTTGAGTTCATTCGTCTCATTGTGAATGTGCTCACAATAGGAGATTCGCACTGTGTATTTGGGTTTTATCTTGGAGTGGTGACAAGTCGTTGGTACCCGCATGTAGGGAGACATCACTATTTTAGGACAGCGACTTTGTTGTGACTCCCAAAAGGACAAGCGTTCTTTAACTCTAATTTCTTGTTGTTTATTTATATATATATTATTTACAATTGTACTTCACTAATTGTGACTTGATTGTGATTTTGTAGGAACACAAATTCAAGAATTCCAACAATCTAACGTAGTGATGAAATTTGTGTTCTAACTTCTCAGTGGTCTTCGGTGGTAACACCAATTTTGTAAGCTTATTTTAATTGGATCTGACAAAGTGTTTATAAGCATTATTTCTATTTGCATATTTCATAATTAAACATCATATTATGTTATTGAGATACAATTTGGCTTTCTAAATTTTGAGGGGAAAACTAGAAAAACGAATTTAGTTCTCTATTGCTAATACCTCTTTTAAAGGTGAAAGAAAAGGGAAAAGTTAATACGGTGTTATTTGTGCATCTTTGCATATCTGACAAATTGTAAAGAAGTTGAGTTTGGATTTACTTTTAGTTTCTTAAAAAAGGCTTTTTGAGTGGTTGATATTAAAGTTGATATTTAGTTTAAATTGTGATACAAGTTTCAATACTGTAAAGTTTTTACATATATATGTGTGTGGTTGCAATTCTGAATTAGTGTAAGAAAACTCTTGCTGATTAACAAACTTTGTTCATAATCAATCTATTACTTACTTGAAAATAAATCTGATTATAGTAGTTTTGAATTAGAAAAGGAAAACGATTTAATTGTTTGTAGAAAGAAATTTTTTGAAGTATTGACAGAAGCTTTAAACATTCTATCCAAAATTTTCAAAATATTAAGCTTCCATGTTAACAGTGGAATTTCTTTCATGATTTTATTAAAATACTGAAAAGAGAAAAAGGTGAATTTGTTAACAAAAGCAAGGTGTGGAAAGTTAAAATTGTTCTGATAATTTCAGATCATATAATTTGTGATCGGATATTGAAAATAGAGTTGTGCTAATAGTTATATTTTTAAGATGTCCAGCTACTGTTATTAAAGGTCTTTGTTTTGCATTTGTTAAAAGGTTCATATACTGCTAATTTGCTGATTTGATACTGCGAATATTTCTAGTGTGAAATTAGAAATGACATCGTGACACACATAGAAATCAAATTGTGAGGTGATATGCACAATACTTGATTTCATAATGCATAATTTACTAGTGTTATTAAATTTAACAATTATTTTAATTTGTCAGTTTTATAACTTATAAAATATTATTGAGCGAGTCAATTCCATTTTATCATCGCTATTGCTAGTCAGTGACATTAATGAACACGGTATATATAAAGTTCAAATTGATATGGTAAAACTAGTGGTATGTTCTAAGTTTGAACCCTTATTACTAAGTCTCATTGATGAGAGTGTTGCCTGGTGGTTAGATTTAGGAGATAATACACATGTTTGTTTTTATAATCATCAAATTATTGAATTGACTATTGGTGCGGCTATTTCATTTCCTAATATTATGTTGTTTCGATATGATATATATGCTCATGAGTTTTAATAATTATGAAGAGTGTTTTCTTAGATTATTCATGTTATAAATTCAAATCATTTTTATTCAAATATATAGTTATGATTGTGATTTGTGTTAAGCAGTAATTATATGTTTTGGATTAAATCTAAAGTAACACAAATTTGTTTCTACATGTGATGAACTTGATGTCGAGAACTTTGTTTGACACATGATCAAATTTTACTGATGAAGTTGTTTCTAATACCAAGCGATTTCAAGCTCATGTCGTGAATCAGAAAAGACTTGTATATAGTGTAAAGTTGCAGAGGTCAATATTTGAATTAGGGATAAATACAAAATGCCTCCTTGAACTATTCTTACTGTCGCATATACCCCCTAAACTTTAAAAGGTACCAAAATAGTCCCTCATAAATTTTTTTAAGCAATTCCAAATACTTCAACCCAAACACAACCTTACAATATTTAAGCACCAAAGAAACTTAGTTAATTCTTTTTTCATTGAACTTATATGATTTGTAAGAAAATGCAAATAGATTTAAATAGGATTTGTTGGTTGATACAATTAAATAACTTATAATTGTATATGATACAATTAGAAAACACAAATCTTCGTAGTTTAAATCTACAAATTTTTAATTTTATTAATTTAAATTAAATATTTTGTTAATTTATAAATTATAAATTTATAGATTACATGATTTAAATAATTTGTTAGTTGATAATATTTAATTAAAGAATATTCAAATAATTATAATAATTCTTCATAATTCTTGAATTAACAGATTACAAGATTCAAATGATTTGTTAATTTTGAAGACTTAAATTGATAAATTCATTTTAAAAAAATGAAAGAATCATCGGTTAAGTTCATATAGTGCTTAATATTGCAAAGTTGTGTTTGGATGAGAGCATTTGGATAACTCATGAATTTCCACGAGGGACCATTTTGTTACCTTTTAAAGTTTAAGGGGGTATATGTGACATTAGAAATAGTTCAAGGGGGCATTTTGTATTTAGCCCTTTGAATTATACATTCAGGTATGGTTTATAAACTTGTCTTCTTTGAGATATTATAAGCGTGAAATTCATGGAAGCAGGTAACATGAAGTCTATAGTATTTTTTATTTTTTCTTTGGTTCAATAATATATAGAATTTAGTATTCAGAGTTCGAAATTTTAATGAATATATAATAGTTGTCTGTTTTGATCACTTAAAAAAAAAAGGAAAATAGAAGTAACTTAAAGATGTACATGAATCTGGGAATATTTCTGCATTATACAACGCATGTCTGGTGCTGGAAATGATTGCCATAAAGGTAAGTTTATTACAACCAATGCAAATCTCATTATATATGCCATGGAGTATAATATGACGTCTAAATACTTAAGTCATCTATTTCAGCATGTATATAAGTTGGTCTTGTTTGTTTCATGCAATTATCTCTACATTAGATCATGCATATACTTACTATTGATATTCGTACGTAGATATACTAACTACATCTGGTAAGGTTGTGTTAGGGTTTCAAGAATCTAAAGGAAAAGGATACAATTTTTTTGACATGAAATGAATATTAAATATGTCACTACACTCGTCTGTAATTCAAGGAAAAGTTATATACATGATGTTTTTCTCCTCCAACAGCCATCTTAGTCTTTTAAGGATTAGAATTAATCTGTCTTAATTTATTGCATTTTGGAGGTTACCATTCTATATGCTTTCATGATTGTGAATTATATATTCTCAAACTTAATGGAATGACATGAAACAATTCATATTTATGAGAGAATTAATTTATATTAATTTAATGGTTGAATCATGTAGTGAGGTTATGTATATTTTCCTAATGGATAATTGATCATAAAGATCTTTATTTTATTTTATTTTTAAAAAAAAGGTTCTAAATTATTTGCCATTATTTCTGTACTAATGGTGGAATATTTATATACATATAATATGTGATAGCATTTTAATTTGAATAAAAATGTAGTTTATTAGTTATGCACCTGCATCCTATAATTGGCGCGAGTAGAGGTAATGATGTTTTATTTGTGGATAATATACCTTATGATATAAATTAATAATTCACCTTGATACATATGGATATGATTATATTTTTGTTGCTAGACAATATACTATAAGAATACATTGGAAGTTATATTTGCTAACAAGCAAAACTATGTACGTGATGATTATATTTATTACAAAATAATTTATTTTAGATCATGTGCTATGTGGGGGTAATTTTCTCCTAAAAGTTTCATTTTGTTGAAAAATAATGGAAATACATTGAGGAGAATCACGTGTTAAAAGTTAGATGGATGTCAAATATTATATTAACTTCAAGCTTTCAAATGGGGCGTAAACATTAAATTAATATGAAGTATTAATTCATTTCTCCAAGACGTACACAAGAAATCGTGGGGGTCTGTTACATTTATAAGTGAATAAATTTACTATTGCAAATATAATACAATTTTGAGGTTAAGAGATGAGAATTCTTAACAATCAAATTTATATGATATTTTATAGATAAAGTAGTTCTATTAAAGGACAATGATTATTGTTCTAGAAGCTTAATTTCGAGAATCAGAGGAACTAAAATAAGTGCGGATATAAGTAGCAAAAGCTACAGCACCAAAAGTTTGACATTTTGATATTTTTCTTAAAAATCAAAAGTGGATCTAAATGAAGTTGTACACAATAAATAAAGGACTAAAGAAAGCAGGTCCAGATGAATTCTCAAGTGACTAGTTTCATGATTTATCTAATCTAATATATCAATCTTGTGAGTTTTGTCTTGAAATAGGTGCACGTGCACAAGACAAGAAGAAAAGAGAAATGAGTTAAGAAATAAAGCGCTATATAAATTATATGATGTGAGCATATGTTGACTAGAAATGGTGCTAGATCATTAATCATGCATGATTTATATGCTGTGAGCATATGTGGACTAGCATTAAGGCTAGATCTGTAATCATCGAGGGGGGTGGGATTATGCCCACAAGGGAGTCACCAACGGGAGTAACCCAACCTTTGTGATTGGCAATCCCATATAAGAAGGTTCAATGGGTAGGAACAACCCGTAAAGCGTGACTCATATATATATAAAGCACAAAATTAAGGAAAGTGTCTGAGAGATACATCATTCTCATCCCTATGATGATAGTGTTACATTTGTGTGATGTTGAGGTTGGGCTTTGCCCTTAATGAGACCAAAGCAGAAGTTCTGCGGGGTAGAGGTCACGCGTACCCTTGGAGGACTCACCTAAGTGAGAGTTTCCATGAGGTCGTGGCTATGGGTTTGGGCAACCTTAGAGACTCTCATGAGAATCAAGATAATGCGCATGGCCATTAACCGCGCAACCAGCTATGAACTAAAAAATTAAAACTCAGTACTATGTGTGTGACATATTGAAATTTGGCCAAAGGGACCTAATTCAAGGCCAAGTCCATTATGGCTCCCTCAAATGGAAATTGTCAACACTAAGTGTAAGCTCAAGCCCGAAAGACTCCTACACCCGTTGCATAGTATAATATTGCCCCTCTTATATTATTATTAATTTTTATGAAGTTTTAAACCTTGTGGGGGATTGTTATAATTTTGAAATATAAGTTTTAAAACTTCATTGTTTTATTTTAAAACAATTTAAACTCCTAGTCAAAGAGTCATTACATAAGTTACAAAATATTTAAAACAATGATTACTATATTTGTAGTGGTTACAAAATATTAAAAATGATCATTATTATAATGTGTAACTCCTATTTTTTATGCCTATAAAAAGGAAGATTTTTCTAGCATTTTAAATACACATCAACTTTATAATACTTCTTATACTCTACCACTTTCTTGTAAAACCTATACTTATCAACTAGTTATACATATACACAAGAATAATATATACTTATCCTTTTGAGGGCAATTTGAGTGGTTGAGTTCATTTGTCTCATTGTGAACGTGCTCACAATAGGAGACTCGCACTGTGCATTTGGGTTTTATCTTGGAGTGGTGACAAGTCGTTGGTACTCGCACGTAGGGAGGCATCACTACTTTAGGACAACGACTTTTTCGTGACTTTCAAAAGGACAAGCATTTTTTAACTCTAATTTCTTGTTGTTCATTTATATATATATTATTTACAATTGTACTTCACTAATTGTGATTTGATTGTGATTTTGTAGGAACACAAATTCAAGAATTCCAACAATCATTTCCATTGATAATGTAAAGTCATAGGAGAAAAATTGTGGATCTGTTAACTAAAGGTTTTCCGTGAGATCAAGGATAGTGCTTATCTTGGGGAATGGGCTTAAAGACTATAAATTGAGAATGAACATACTAGAAACCCCACCTTGTTGACTAGAGAACCAAGATCTTGTTTCAATGGGACAAGTAAGCTATGGAAGTTCAAGTAATGCACTTGGAAGTTTAATACTCTTGACCGTTCCTATGATAAACAAGTGCAACCTACAGAGCGTAGCAAAAAGGTTAAGTTGTAACTTTTAATGATTCATATATTGTCTAAGCGTGAGACGTAACAAAGTTTAGTAAGATATAATACTCTTTATAGGAGGTCACATATGTAAGTGTGAAGTGAGGGCCGCTTCAACATTTGAAACACTTATGAATCCAAGATGGTGTTCCATAGCCAAAACGGACTCAATTGAGAACAAAAAGTGTTAAAGCAGTGATAGTGTGAGTATCATTGTCTTGGTTCACACAAAACGCTGACCAATTCAAGACATCGCATTCATTGGACAGAAAGTAAACCGATAGTATTTCACTAATGATGGTTCAAAGCTATAAGCTACCTATCCTAGTGCAATAACTTTTTCACTTGAAGTCTCTTAAGCATCTGCATCTTCATATGCATTAATTTCATTCATGTGGGGAATTGTTGGAAAAATTGATTAGAAATTAATTCTCAAATCCATTTTGGGATGAATGAGAAATTAATCGAGCAAACGGAAACTAATCTGATCGCGTCCGTACAGTCAGTGGCCCGACTGTACGGACACACTATTCACACTAATGGATGTGTCTAATGACGATTGGATGCATCCAAATCTATAAATATTCACATCATTTTCAAAAGAAAATTAATTAATTCACTAGTCATTTTCTTCAAAGAGAGTTTAAAACAGAACTATGTTTGTCGATTCTCGAGATTTGTAGTGCTACTATTAAGAGAAACAAGTCTTATCTTAGGTGACGATTTCCATACTTTGTAAGCAACGTGAGCGGGGTCTTTCCCTTTAATCCATCTATCCAATCTAAATTACACTAGCCTAGGTCAAATTTTCTCTCACACTGTTTCCATAAACGACGTCAAGATGATGTAACAGGCACTCGCATTCTCGAAGAAACGCAATGGATTGTCCTGAAAAGATGTCTGATGGTGAGGTAAAAATGAGTTTGAAGCTTATATGTCTCTCGAATCCCTCGTCTCCAATCCATCAAACCTAAGATGATAGTTGCATATTCACCCTGAGCTCCATTAGATAAAGAGTGACATACAAAATCCTAGCAAGTGTACTAGGTCGAGCAAGTAATATAGTGGATGTAAGTCCGGATTATCGTACCCTAGAGACAATTGTATTTAAGTACTGAAATTACTGTGTTATCTAATTCTAAGTTAAATCAAGAGATAAAGATACGAATTATGAATTAAAATACTAAATAACAATTACCAATTAATGAGAGAAATCAACTTTGAATTTAAATCAATGAGAAAAGTGATTAAGACACATGATTCAACCAATTATTCAATTTGACTATGATTCTATCTTACCGGATTATTAGATTGATTAGGTTAAGGCGAAATTCCCTAAATTACTTACTATCCAATCTCTTGGTATAGCAATTCTATTTTCATTAACGATTTCTATATCTCTATATGAAATTCAAATTAATGAAAACGCATTACAAAAATTCATGGAATTTCCCGTTTTCACAGAAAGCACACACAAGGAAATTGAATCTATCTCTAGTCAATTTTACGTTGTGGTGTTTAATACCTAGATGCATCCCTAGTTTATCTCCTCTCGGTCTCAAAAGTAAGCACAAATTCATACAATTGGTAGCTAAGCAATCATAAGCATTAAGAACAAGTATTAAACACATAACCCAAAACAAATTTAATCCGGAAAAATAATACTCATAAATCAAACATAGTAATTGAATTTCACATGGCCTCAGTTAAAGGGAAATTAAATCATAATCATAAAAGAAAAGAGATAATTCATCTTGAAAAACATGTTCAATGAAAACAAACCTAAAAGCATGAAATTAAAATTCCCTAATAACGTTTCTTGATAGATCTTGCTTGAATTATCCGTCTTCGTAGACAAAGATGGAGTATCCTCGTGTTCTTCTTCTTCCCCAGACTTCTCTCAACCCTCTTGGTGTGTTTCAAAGTGTCAAACCCTCAGAAGTGGGCAAAAGTCCCGAATTTTGACCTAATGTCGCGTATTTATAGATGCTGAAATCGGCCCTTAGCCGCGGCTAAAAAGACGGTAGCCACGGCTAAAATCTGTTGTTCACATTTTTTGCCTATTTTAGCCTTGGTAATTTCATATCTTCAAAGTACAAAGGCTCCTTCTGTTAAGAATCAAGGCTCTCAATGGTGAACTTAACAACGAGAAATATAAGAAACAATGGGAAAACTAAAGCAATAAAGAAGACAAGGAATTTATGGTGGAAACCCAATCAAGGGAAAAAACCACCTCCAACTAGATCTTGTATTTCAACTCTCTCAAAGTGATTCGATTACAATTACAAGAAGAGTTCTACGCTATTTAAATAGACAAAAGTGAAGTTAAAACCCTAATAGATTTAGGAAAAACAATCCTAAATCAACCCTAGGACTTAAGGAAACAATCCTCATCAAAATAGGACTCAAAAAACATGTCAAAAATACATAAGCCACGAAAAGACAAAAAACGCGCTTTCAGTCGGACGAACCCGCGCCCAGGCGCCATACAGTGGCGCCTGGGCGCCACTTTTCTGCTGGAGGCGCCTAGGCGCCATCAAGGTGGCGCCTGGGGGCCACGTGCAGTGCATGCTGCTCCCGCTTCGATTTTTCGACTCCTTTTCTCGATCCCGGTCTAACCCCGACCCTTCTCGACTCTATCTTGGCTCCTTTTCCAACCTATTTTGATCCGACTCCACACAATTGCCCAACACCTTCATGATCACCATGGTTAAGGGTCTTCATAGCTGTGGCTAGAGAAGTATTTTGAGAACTTCTTTGATCTTTTCATTCATTTTTTCTCAAATTCTCAAATAACCTATGAAAACACAACCAATCACAAAAGCAAAGCATATGTGGAATAAATACACTCAAGAACTCATCAAAATACAAGACAAGAGGCGCTTGAAAAGGTGTAAAATACGAGCTTATCAACACCCCCAAACTTAAGTTTGATCGTCCTCGAGCAAAGAAATTAAAGCAAACACATAAGCTCGAAAATTCTACAACTCATACACAAAGGCAAGATAAACACCTTAGAACAAGACGTATGAAGAATCACTTATTCATCAAAAACATTCAAATTCACATGCCTCAAAATTTCTGCAACACTATCTCAAATCATGAATACCCACGTTCTTCATATGTCTAGAATCCACATTAAGCAAGATTATGCAAACAAATCAAACTCATCAACACAAACCAACTTTGAAAATATAACTTATTCGAATGCACAATACGCGATAACCATGATCAAAAGGTCTTTCCGGCTTGTAATGTAAGGCTCAGGTGTTGGCTTGGTATGGAAATATATGGAAGAAAGTGACTAAGGGTTTAGAGAGCTTAAAACTCAATATCCTCAAGCTACACTCCCCAACTAAGCATCATACTCAAAATCCTCACCACTTTTTTTTTTTCCAAACTCACAACCCCCAAACTTATTTCTTGTTGAACTTGGGTTGTGTACTAGTTACAATACCTAACCAATGATCATCAAAGCACCACATATATAGCCTAGTCGAAAATATTTTTTTTCTTTTTTTTTCTTTTCTTTTCCTCTTTTTTTTGCCTTTTTTTGCCTTTTTTTCTTTTTTTTTATTCTTCTCCTTTCTCTTTTATGAGTATTATTTTTTTCCGACTATTTTGGCTCAACTGTATTCAAGTGCTTCTTACATCCTTATCTTTCATCTAGTATACCTCAAAATTTTCATCAATTCTCAAAATCAACCAACATCAACCTCCTTACCCTTTTGTGCTCAACACAATAAAATACACACCCAAACATAGCTAAAAGAATACCGAATTGTAAGCTCTCATAACCGGGTGATTAGCTTTGTTTTTCTTTTAGACTAACTGGTAGATGTTGTGGTTTATGAACAAAAAGCGAATGGTGGTCTATGGTATGCTTAACACACCCCATTCTTATCAATAAGGCTCAAATAAAGGTTCTAGAGACAATGAATATACTGTAGACTAACATATGGCTGAAGACAATTAAAAAATGGCCTAAATCATCTCATGGTCATGCAATATCAATGCATTCTTCAAAATTAAATAAACGTACAAAGTTCATGCCTCGAGTCCTCAAAAATTTACATAAGCTTGACTAAAAAGAATATCAAGACACAGAAAAGCATGTTGATCACAGAGAAAAGAATTGGAAGCTAAAAACAAATGAGACAGCAAAATCATCAAGCTTCATCAGAAAAATGACAATTCGTTAGAATTATTCAAGGTATATTCACTTGCACATATGTGTATAAATTGCATCAATTTCTGGGCATATCAAAAAATTATCATGCATAACATGTATCCACCCCCAAACTTAATTAGCGCATTGTCCTCAATGAGCCAAATGATGGAAAATAAAAATAACTAGGGGAAAGAATACCGCCCTGATCATTGAGTGAGGTTGGACAGACAGAAAGTGCATGGGAGCTAACGACAATCACTCGCAAAGTTGGAGAATAGGTGTGACCTAAACACATAAACAAAAGAAACCAGAAAGCAGACACAAATACTTGTAGTTAGGAGATTAATATTCATGACATGGTCTTCAAAAGCGAAAAAAAAGAAAAAAGAAAAACAGAAACTAAAAACAAAACAAAAATCTCAGGAAAACATAACCAAAAAGCAAGAATAAACATAACATATCTTGAACAACGAACGACGTAAGTACTGAGAGTTGAGAGATAGATCACTTTGGCTGCTGAGATAAAGAAAAATAGGAGTTGGGGACTTTAAGGGTTTTGAAATTTTAGAATTTTTTTTTTTTTGTAAAATCGCCATTTAGCCGTGGCTAAAACCATGGGTAGCCGCGGCTACTGGGACAGAATGGTTTCAAATTTTTTTCCGTGGCTATGGTGATTGGTAGCCGCGGCGCTAAATTTACCTGGGAGCAATTTTTTTTTTTATCGTGAATTTTCGACTAAGCCATGGTTAAGATGACCGCGAGCGGTGGTGATAAAAACAAAGGCTATTCATAACATGTGAGAACTCTTAGCCATGGCTAAATTACCTGGAAGTAGAGATACAAAAAAAAAAAAAATCGAAAATTTTAAATGCAAGCCACGGCGAAAGTGATATAACACCACAACCAAAATACTGAACACCAAAGCTAAATTTTTCTTGAGCTTGTAAGGAACGTCGTTGTTCTTCTCGACTGTCTCTCTTGTATGGATTGCATAAACCTGAGACATGAAAACAAACTAAAAGAGAACAAAAGACTCAACTAAATCAAAACAAAAGAAATAAAAGAAAACGATAAACATGGGTTGCCTCCCAAGAAGCGCTTGTTTTAAGTCATTAGCTCGACTCCCTTGCACTGCTCATGGTGGATCATAAGGAGCAATGCCAACTTTGTATGGACGAATCTTTTTGTGCTTTTTCCAGTTGCGTAGAGGTTTCTCCCCCTCCAATCTCTATCATACAACCTAAAAGAATTAGAAGTGAGCATAAGGTCTCTTTCAAAAATACATAATTGAAGTGTAAAGATGAAAGTTTAAATGGAAATGAGAAAGAATCCTCAATGGATGATTGCAACTCATATGTGGCTGTCCCATACTCCCATAGACTTTTTTTGACAACTCAAATGGTGGTACATCCAAGTGATTTATATATCCTCTGATTTTTTTTATTCTCGTCCGTAGTATCACTTCGGTTCTCAAAATATGCATCGAATGGATCATAGAGTTGTAAACTTTGACTTCAACCTCCCCCACTCTGTCTCTCTGGTTATTGATACACTTTTGTAAGAACTCGAGAGATATGGTGGTAGACGGCCTTTGGTTCTTGAAGATTTCTAATGTCTTTTCTTGGTCATTTGATGTGATGGATTTCGGAGAATCAGTGCAGAATTGTGAGTCCTCTAGTGATGTTGCTTCTGAAGCCTCATCATTCTCTTCTGTGTTAATATACGTGGTTTCTGATGACCTCTCTGCCAATAAGTTGGAGATTAGATTCAGTTGTGCTTGGACGTTCATGATTCATGTTTCTATGTTTTGACTCCGCTCATCAAGTCGTGATATCATAGTGTCATTTTACTTCATCCATTGGATCATCAGCTCTTCAAAACTCGAGATCATATCATATTGCTAATATGTTGGCGAAGCTCTCATTGCATAATAACTCAATGACAAGTCCTGCTGATTTCTCCATCATTGCTGACAGTAGTCACTCTGATGAACGCCTCCACACTACGAACATAAATCTTGCACTTGACTCCCATAGGCTCCTACATTCCATCCTTGTTGTGATCAATAAAAGTTATTATTATTCATCTCTTCAAGAATAAAAATAAAAAGACTAAATATAAAAAAAAAAAAAAACTTAAGCGTAGAACAGATAAGAGAATCTCAATATTAAATAAACAATTGTCCCCGGCAACGGCGCCAAAAACTTGACACACAAAATCCTAGCAAGTGTACTAGGTCGTGCAAGTAATATAGTGGATGTAAGTCCGGATTATCGTACCCTAGAGACAATTGTATTTAAGTACTGAAATTACTGTGTTATCTAATTCTAAGTTAAATCAAGAGATAAAGATATGAATTATGAATTAAAATACTAAATAACAATTACCAACTAATGAGAGAAATCAACTTTGAATTTAAATCAATGAGAAAAGTGATTAAGACACATGATTCAACCAATTATTCAATTTGACTATGATTCTATCTTACCGAATTATTAGATTGATTAGGTTAAGGCGAAATTCCCTAAATTACTTACTATCCAATCTCTTGGTATAGCAATTCTATTTTCATTAACGATTTCTATATCTCTATATGAAATTCAAATTAATGAAAACGCATTACAAAGATTCATGGAATTTTCCGTTTTCACAGAAAGCACACACAAAGAAATTGAATCTATCTCTAGTCAATTTTACGTTGTGGTGTTTAATACCTAGATGCATCCCTAATTTATCTCCTCTCGGTCTCAAAACTAAGCACAAATTCATACAATTGGTAGCTAAGCAATCATAAGCATTAAGAACAAGTATTAAACACATAACCCAAAACAAATTTAATCCGAAAAAATAATACTCATGAATCAAACATAGTAATTGAATTTCACATGGCCTCAATCAAAGGGAAATTAAATCATAATCATAAAAGAAAAGAGATAATTCATCTTGAAAGACATGTTCAATGAAAACAAATCTAAAAGCATTAAATTAAAACTCCCTAATAACGTTTCTTGATAGATCTTGCTTGAATTCTCCGTCTTCGTAGACAAAGATGGAGTATCCTCGTGTTCTTATTCTTCCCCAAACTTCTCTCAACCCTTTTGGTGTGTTTCAAAGTGTCAAACCCTCAGAAGTGGGCAAAAGTCCCAAATTTTGACTTAATATCGCGTATTTATAGATGCTGAAATCGGCCCTTAGCCGCGGCTAAAAAGACGGTAGCCACGGCTAAAATCTGTTGTTCACATTTTTTGCCTATTTTAGTCTTGGTAACTTCATATCTTCAAAGTACAAAGGTTCCTTCATGATCACCATGGCTAAGGGTCTTCATAGCTGTGGCTAGAGGAGTATTTTGAGAACTTCTTTGATCTTTTCATTCATTTTTTCTCAAATTCTCAAATAACCTATAAAAACACAACCAATCACAAAATCAAAGCATATGTGGCATAAATACACTCAAGAACTCATCAAAATACAAGAAAAGAGGCGCTTAAAAAGGTGTAAAATACGAGCTTATCAAAGAGCTTGGAAAGGCCACATGTCATTTTCATAAACGGCGCCAGAATGATGTGGTATGTACTTCCTTTCTCAAACACATGACTTTAAGCGCCATTTATTGTTAGCTTACCCGGAGTTAGGGGCGGATCTACATGTATTGAAAGGGGGGACTGCCCCCACTCAAATTTTTTTTTAATATATACATATTTTTTAATTTTAATTTGTAAATTACATTAATGCCCCCACTCAAATTTTCAAAGCCCCCCCCCCTCAAAATCGAAAAATATCACGTTTTCTCCCTTTACTTTGAGTTCGTCCCCCCTCCCAAACCCAAAATACTGGCTATAATGAAAGAGGCATAAGAGTATAAAGTATGTCAAAAGTTGTAATTGAACCTAGTTTCTTATTATATTTCCCCCCATAAATATAACGTACCGTACCTCGGCCCCCTTAAATCCATCGTCTATTTGGCAAAAAACAAATTGTATAACTATATCACAACAATCTCAGCCCCCTCGGTAAAATTTTTAGCTCCGTCCCTAGTACCCCCATTGACCCAAATTTCTAGATCCACCACTGCCCGGAGTCTTACGTTTTTGACCTAAAAAAGCGCCTCGCCATGGAGGGAAAGCTCGGGACTTATATACACCTCGTATCCCTAGTCAACATCTGATATGGAACGATAATTGCATATATACTCATCATTGTCCAGTGCCAAGCAGGTAAGTGCATGTCACGTAGTCTTGATGCTGTATGTAGAATCATGGCCATTTGCGCTACCCAAAACCTTCGTCAGAGGAGGCTAAGCATATAAACTCCAAGCTCCCCTCTTCCTAACGATACACCTTTCTAGGCAAAACCCTGTATTGACGCATCATGTATACGAGAAGACAAGGGCATCTCATATATACAGCCGAAAAGGTAATTGCACACCACCTCAATAACCATATTGTAATCGTTTGAGTGCTAATAGATGCATCTTTTCAGAATTATTCACAATTAATATACAAATAAATTTAGATTCATGCCTCAATCCGATCAACCAAACCATTCCTCGTTCATTTCACAAAACAATAAAAATGAAAAAACAAATTCAAAACTGACGTTCTCATGAAATACAAATTCAAAATAACATAATCAACATAGACAAGACTATTATTCTCAAGTCTCAACAATAAAAGAAATAAACTAAACAAAAAAAAAAACTTACAAAAATATCTATAATCTCATATGTCTATATAAAAGCAACAAAACACAAAACATTCAATATCAAACTAAATTAATTGGGACACTTGAAATGGTCAGCTTGCTGATTAATGTTTTTGCACTTTCCGGCCGTCGACGCATCATCGGAGCCATCATCAAACTCGGCGCCGGTACATTCAACGGTGGGTTTCCTATCATCGACGCCGTGCGAAGCCGGAACGCCGCCGCAGTGTTGGTGGCACAGCCGCGAAATGGCATCTTTATCGAGCTCTTTCTCCACCCTCTCTTCTTCTACCACTGACCTACCTTGTGATTGTGGCTGAGCCGCCTCCTTTCTGGTTGCCATCACCAAAAATAAGCAAATATTGATGGATTATTAAACTTGAATTTAGAAATATTTCCTTCTTCAAAGTTTATTATATATATTCCTATATATATATATATCATAGTTATATTTAGGTTTTGCTGGAGTTTTGGCTAAACTTCACAAATCCATGACAAATGTCATGCATGCAGTAAGAAGAATTTAGGTATGTAAGGCAATTGGGCCACGGCTTCTTTCAATGGTTCATTAACATGTGGGCTCGTTCATGGATTTCCCGGCTGATCAATTGGGCCATTGTAGATTTTTTTTTTAATTTTTTTGTCGTCAAAGTAGCTCAAAAAGGTTTTAAACTAATTATTCGAGCTACTGTCAGATGCGATTATGTGAGTCTCTTCGTAAAAAAATTTATGTATGCATAACGGCTCAACTCCTGGAGATATTGTCAATCGCAATTTGCTTGAACTTCTCCCATGAAAATACGAGTGACCACTAGTTCGCCGTTGATGAAACTACAATTATATTAACGTTAGACGTATTCCTATACATACTTGCAATTGCATAAACTAAGTCGGGTTATTATTTTAGGAGCTATGAGAACTTCGAGTCAACCAAAATTATACACATATATATATATAGTATTATACGCATGCTTTTGGTAAAATACATGCTGCCCTCTCCGTGTTTTGGAAAAAGGGGCATAACGTCCATTGTGTTGTAAAAAACATAGGCTGATTACTCCCGTCCGTTAGAAAAAATAACTAAAACACACTCAATCTCATTAGAATGACAAAAGATGATCTTATACATATAGCAACCCTATTAGATAAATTTTCTTATAAAGCAATGAAACTCTATTTAATTGTTCGTAATCATCCAATAATTATTAGATAAATAAGTAGCATAATATATATATTGTTATATGCATGCTTTCCCTAGATAATAAAGTCAGAAAAATATTCATACAGATTTTCCTAATTAATTATAAAAGTCATAACTTGTATCATAAAAATAAAAGAGATTAAGTTAATATATGCCATCATTATGATGTTTTATTTGTTATAGCATGTAATGGGTATGTGATATTTTTCTTCCTATATTCTTATTCGTATTATATATTATTTTATTTTAATGATTATACTATTTTGAGTAAAACGTTAGATATATGTTTTATTTTACCCCATTTAATATAACACTGCAATTTACATAATTAAACTTATTTACATTCTATTATGTCTACTAAATGATATTATTTTAGATACTTATAATTAAGAAGCAAAAAAAAAAAGAAAAATAAATTAAAAAGCTCACAACATTTAATATAAGGTTTATAATGTCTATTTTAATTGAATAAATGAGTTTGAGTGCTAACATTCCCTTTTCTAAGAATACGAGGTAACAATCATTGTTTTTGCTAACATGTGAACGATATGCCCTTTTTTTTATGAATTCGAATGACTAAAATTCATTTTAGCATTAACTTGGAACTATAATTTTCTACTAAATTACACGACCAAATTTGAAACTATAATCACCTAATACTAAATTTCAATACAATTATAATTATTTAAGCTTGTACCTGAACCCCACTATTATAATTATTGGATTCCTGAGAACTTCTATAAATGTTTCATGGGTCCTTCTCAATGGAAAGGAACATAGTTTGAGACCCCTAACACTTCATAAGTGGCAAACGTCAATTTTGAATAACTACTCCCCCTACTTCATTTTCTTAATTATATGATGAGTCTATGACCAAGACATCGCATATAAATAGTGACAATCTTATCTTAAACAATGACATATCCTATATATTACATTTATGTGCCTATATAACTAAAAAGACATATATAATACCGAATCTACTCATATAACTGGCCCCAACTACAGGTGGAGCAATCAAGCAAAGGAACACCCCACCCCACCCCACCCCACAAGAAAAAGAGCAAAGAATCCATTTGAAGTATTTATTTATCTTATATATATATATATATATATATATATATATAGGCAGCTTGATTCTGTTTAAGTAAAATGTCGGATTCGATTCCTTGTGTAAGCAGTTATCCCGGTTGGGAGACTCACCCACCAGGCGAGATGTGCGACTTGGGTCGACCAACAGATTAATCCGATAATGTCCGGGATACTGTGGTAGGCAACCAAAATATATATATATATATATATATATATGCAAGCAAATGGTTGTGCCATGGGAACAAGAACTTGTGTTTGTTTCTACTTCTCGTGTAATCTAAAATTATATTTATGAAAAGAAAGAAAAATCAAAATCAAAAGTACAAATGAAAAAAAGGGTAATTACCACCCCCCCAAATTCCGTTGTTTTAACGTATTATTTCATCGTTTTTAGATTATTCTTTCGCCAGAAACACTCTTTATCAGCTATTATTCGCGCTTTCTCCCCAAATTTCCCATCTAAAATCCTCAAAAGGCCTCGTAGAATTTCATATTACTGGTGATGGTAAAAGCAAGACAAATGATAGTATCTTTATTACAAACAACACCAATCATAGTATAAGAATTTGACAAAATGAACGAGAATTGCAATAATAAAGATCAAAATATCTCTTTCGTGATGTAGTAACTGAAATCTAAATTCTCCAACAACTAGCAATGACTAACAAAGAAATTTCTACTAAATATTTGAGATATAGTGCTACAATAAATATAAATCGAGAGCCCAGCTTTTCAAGTTACCTCTTTTTCTAGTAATGTAATAAAAACATAGAAATTTGGGGGATGCAGTGTCATTTACGGATTTACCCCTATTTAAAAGCGTGCTTGGCATATTATTCTCCAAAAAAAATTTAGAAGCACTTCATTGGCTAGATTTACTTCTATTATAGTACTCTATCTCCTAAATTATACTTTCACGTAAAAAAAGAAAATTGCAAAAATATTCTTTGTCAGTCATAGCTTTGCATCATTTCTCCATATATCCCCCTCAAATGCCACAATGAAAAGCTTCGTAATATTTGTATTACTGCGAATCGAAGGTAAGAAGTATTCAATTTGCTACAAACAATTTGAAGTGCAATTGCATGTTGTGAAACGACAATTGAAATCTAAACTTTCAAATGACACGACGATTTGAAAGAACTTCGGTGAAAACTTTGTTTGAAAATGTCATTGAAGGGAAGCATTGTGCTTCAATAAGTTTAAGTCGAGAGTATAAAGTGCTTATAAATTATTTTTAGGGTAATGCGTAAAAACGATAAAATTTAGGGGGTGGAGTGCCATTTATGATTTATGATTTTATTTTTTAATCTGTAAAAAGCCCACCCCATCAAAGTTTGATTTTTTCACTTCCCCCCATGGACATAGTCAGTCAGCATTTGACCGGTGCCATTCGCTGACCTGGCACTCTCTCTTCTCTCCTCTCTTATTTGCTTCTATTGTATATTTGTATGTATGTATATATATATATATATATAACATACATAACAAAGCAAAGAATTTTCAAACTCTCTTTCTCTCTCACAACGCTGAAAATCATTGTTCTCAAATTATTTCTTGTTTTTATATCTAAAATTTCAACTTCCAAAAGGATGTTAAGTTCTTGCTTGCTCGTGTTAAATTCTTATTTGTGACTGTAAATTCCGGTGAGCTGATTTTCTTGGAGGTTCTCTGGAGTGTTGAAATTTTTCTTGGTGGCGATTTTCTGCTTGTTGTGCGGATTTTGGTTAAGGTTTTGATTTTGCGGAAATTTGTTGCAAGATTGTTGAAGTTGATCAAGATTTTGCGCTGTTTTATCAATTTGTTTTACTGCTGTGAGAAGACCTATTTTGTGGATTTTGAGTTCTCTGATAATTTCTAGGGTTTATGGTTATTGTCTGCTTGCTTCCCCTTCGTGTGATTAGGGGGTTTTAGGTGAGTTTTGATTAGGTTTGTAATTATTGGCTTGTAATTATTATTTGTTTCACTAATTATTTCTATTTATTTTATACTCAGGTTCAAGTAGCAATTTCCTGTGAGAATTCCGATAATAAATTTCAGGTAATATTTGATCCTTGGGGCTCCATTCATTTCAACTTCTGGTTTCTTGTCATGTTACTTCTGCTTATATTTTTATGACTTGCCAAATAGATTTATGTCTTGAACTGAGTTGCTATTGCAATATAATTCTTGTCTTTGTTCGATTATTTATAGCGTTTGGTGGTGCGATTTCCGCTTGTTTCTTGTGGTATCATCTCATTTTAGAGATATAGAGAAGTCTTGAAGTTACTTTGTTAAGCTTATGTGACCAAATTCTTTGTGTGCACCGCATAGGTTATGGTCATAAAGCTGAATGAACAAGTAGTGCTGCAGAAGTTGTTTCTTTTTCTGGACTTTGAAGTTGTTTTAGTTAATTATGTGTCAGTCTGTTTATTTAATGTTTTTGAGCTGTACATTATGGGATGTAGGAATCTAATAGTTGATTGTCCATATGAAATTGCTATAATTTGTCAATGGTTCGTCGTCTTTTCGGAGCTTGCATGCAGATTTACCTAATGTCATGTTGTGAGCATGGATCTTCTATCCATCTCGGACTTTTGCGACCAACACTTGACCTATTTTATGGTGGACAAGTACATATTTAATATGGTATTTAACAGGCTATACGCATGTTTCTTATGACATTATCCACGAGTAAATATTAGGATGGTGGTAATATCTACCCTCTTAAGTTCATATGTCTATTCATTTTTTCTGCTTCCTTAAAGTCTTTCTCAAGGCAAACACTCTTCTTTCATCAAAGTGCATTTAAGGCTGCTTTGACTATGATGATTTTACATTGATACTAATCTGAATGAACTATTAGCATGGTAATTATCTATCAAAACAGACAAATCGACGATGATTGGATCATAAACCAAAACAAAAGGGTTGATGTTCTCTGTAATTTTACTTGGTTCCAGTTTTGCTCTGTTTTGGTAAATGCAATTCCAAAAACCTATTTATAAACAACGATCTTCAATGCCTTTGCATTATATCTATGGTTTACTTACTTTACAAATGGAATTTCTGAGATTTGGCATGCCAATTGGGTCATATGTTTATTCAAATTCATAGCGTAACGCAACCTTTAGCATCTTTTTATTAGAACTTACTATTTATTCGTGTACTTTCTTTAGCTGGAAGGGCCATCCTTTTACTACAGCTTGTCCATTGTCGTCATTTTTCTTAACGTGGTCTTTCTTTTGACTGCTATTTACAGGTAAGAGCTAGAGAGAAAAAATAAGTGAGAAATTATGGTCGCAAAAGATTATAATAAAACCAAAGGATCGACTAAAGCTGAGGTGGGAGAAATCGACACCAGTGCACCATTTCAATCTGTTAAAGATGCCGTCAGTTTATTTGGTGAAGGTGCTTTTTCTGGTGAAAAACCCGCCATTAAGAAGACAAAAGCACAATCTGCTGAGGTATGTCCATTCCCATTTCCTTTTTCTTCCTTATTGCACTTGATCCTAGTACTTTGTAATAGGAACACTCTTAAGGTTGATTTGCATCAACTTGATAGTTTGAGAATTGTGAATATATGTTAATAGTGGTATCTGTCACCGTGAAATTTAGTGTTGATCTCATGCAAGGCATGTGACCAAATTAATAGTTTCCGGCTGCTTGCCAAAAGAAGGTATGCTGCGGGACTAATTTTGCAAGTTTCTATGTTGGGGCCAAAATTGCAAAGGGACCTATCCTATGGGACTAATTCTTCAATTTCCCCTTTTTAACTTATTATTTCGATAGATTTATGTTTTATCATAATTTGCAGCCTTTCTAATGATATTTCCCGCTTCCCTTTCTTCCTTGCAGAGAGTGCTTGCAAAAGAGACACAGCTTCACTTGGCCCAGAAAGAGTTGAATAAATTGAAGGAAAAATTAACAAATGCTGAGGCCACTAAATCTCAGGCTCTTTTAGAACTCGACAGAGCTAAAAAGACTGTTGAGGATCTTACCCAGAAGCTGAAAAGTATCAATGAGTCAAAAGATTCAGCAATTAAGGCTACAGAAGAGGCAAAGCAATTTACAGAAGCCAACAATCCCACAAAAACTGATGGATCTTCAAATGTGGATATTGAAACTGCCAGAGTTCAGTATATGGCTGTTGTAACCGAACTCGATGCAGCCAAACAGGACTTAAGGAAAATTCGCCAGGAATATGATGCATCTTTGGAAGCAAAAGAGATAGCTGCCAAGCAAGAAGCCGGAGCTGAGAATACTGCAAAAACAAATATGGAAAAAGTTGGTGAGCTGTCAAACGAAATTGCTAATGTACACGACTCGGTTCAGCAAGTGAAGATTGCAAGTATACGGGCTAAGGAAGAAGAAACGAAGATTTGTGCTGAAAAAGATAGACAGAAGATGTTATATAAAGCTAAACTTGAAGAATCATTAAGAAAACTGCTTGCTTTGAAGAAAGAAGTTGATCCTGAATTAATAAAAAATCTCGAGACTCAACTGTGTGGCATTTTGTCAGAAATCGAAGCTTTACAAAATGAACAGGAGAATAAAAGGGTTAATGATCTTGATTCTGCGAATAATGTTACTTTGGAGTTCGATAGTGCTAAAGATTCGCTAAATAAAGCGGCAGAAGAGGAGAATTTATTGAGAAGCTTAGTCGAGACACTTAAAGTGGAAGTGGATAACGTTAAAAAAGAGCATTCTGAATTGAAGGAGAAAGAAGCTGAAACGGAATCAATTGCAGGTAATCTGCATGTGAAGCTTAGAAAAGCTAAGTCTGAGCTTGAAGAAGCACTTGTAGAAGAAGCTAAAGTAAGAGGTGCTTCTGATGAAATGATTGCTACAATCCACCAACTAGCCTCGGAGCGTGAAAGTGCGAAGCATGAAGCTGAAGAAGTGAAGTTACAAGCTGAAGAGCTTAAGAGAGAAGCAGAAGCTGTTAGAATTAAGCTGGAAGAAGCAGAAAAGACTCTAAAAGCTGCTACACAAGAAGCTGAAGAAGCGAAAGCAGCTGAAACTAAAGCCCTTGATCAAATTAAGGCGCTAACCGAAAAAACTGACGCTGCACGGGCCTCAACTTCAGAAAACGGAGCCCACATTACAATATCAAGAGAAGAATATGAATCATTGAGCAGAAAAGTTGAAGAATCTGAAAAGTTAGCAGAAATGAAAGTTGAAGCTGCAATGGCTCAAGTAGAAGCTGTAAAAGCTGGTGAAAATGAAGCCCTTAAGAGATTAGAGGCTACGCAGAAAGAGATTGAGGAAATGAAAAGTGCAACTAAAGAGGCGTTGAGGAAAGCTGAGATGGCTGAGGCAGCTAAAAAGGCGGTTGAGGGGGAACTTAGAAGATGGCGTGAAAGGGAACAAAAGAAGGCTGCTGAAGCAGCTTCTAGAATACTGGCAGAAACAGAGAAGAAGTCGTTTGAGTCGTCTCCGTTTAATTACCAAATTGAAAAGCAGAAGCCTCAAGAAAAAGTTGTGGAAACAAGAACGCTGGAAAAAGCAAAGACATCGGTTGCGAAGAAAGTATTAATGCCCAGCTTGAGCGGTGTGTTTCATAAGAAGAAAACGCAAGTTGAAGGTGGTTCTCCTTCGTCCTTTGCCCGTGAGAAGAAGACGGGCTGGTGAACGTGATTTCGATTTATTTTATTTTTTTCTTTTTGTGTATGTGGGTGCAGTAAATGTAATGTTGAGGGGAACCTCTTGTGTGTTTGCCTTTGTGTATATTTGAGACTCATGGATTTGCATTCTCTCCTTTCTTAGCTTGATATTTGAAATATGGAACTTAGGTAATTATTTTGGAAGTTTGCATTTGTTTTAATGAATTGATATTGGAAATGTCAGCCAGAATAAAATCTATTTGTTAGCGGTGGGCATTAGTTACGAAATTAATTGAGATATGCTGAAGATGGGTAACTCAAATTGCTATAAAAATCCATTATACCAACTTATAAATCTTTCATATTTTATCCCACAATCAATGTGGGATATTACAATTGCCCCCTATTTGACATGGGTTGTCCTTGTCGCATTCCTTCCACAGTCCCAGTACACATCCGGCCAGGTCTCCCGAGCCAATAGTACCCCCGAGGTCGGGTGTGATACCATTTGTCATGCTCCTTCCTTTTACAATCCCGAGACCGCCTCAATTACACATTCGTTCGTGCCTCTAGCGTAGATAGGACCCCGTAGTCGACTCGATACCATTTGTCACGCCCCCGGCCCTAGGGTTCGTAAGCTAGACCCAACATAATGGACTTCGCTAGCTAGAGATGTCCATCATACCACTTATAAATTCTTTCACATTTTCCCCACAACCAATTTGGAATATCACAAATAACATAATAAGTGTTATTATATTTCGCAATTTATGATTGATCAATCTCCTTGACCAATCTCATAATATGTATGCGCTTGTTGTGTTAATAGTCGGGTTTGACCTGTCTGGGCTAAAATCCTTCCATGAGGTTAAGATGGTGCTTTAAGGTTTGACGATTTTTTATTTTATTTTATTTTAGCTAGCAAATTACCTCAAATGAAAATACGTGGCAAAATAAATAAATTTCCACTTTATGCTATATGTTTTCTCTATTTTTAACAATATAAACAAGTCTAAAGTCTAAACATCTTTTTTCAATTCAAGAAGTTTTGAAATTCGAATAGTCGACTCAATTAGCTAAAAAAATATTACAATAATTGTAAAAATATTAAGATATTTGAGCTCAACTAGATTAAAACTCATTAGAGACTCTGATTCACCTAACAACTAAATCCAACTCAAATATAATTTTTGAACAACCTCTTTTCCGACCTGACTTCATTAAACCCCAAATTTTAAGTAGAATTCAATTGTAGGCATGGGTATGTGTGTATATACATTTATATTTTATAAAAAAAGGAGGGGCAGGGGGCATTAAAACAGAAAACATAAAACGCTTTTAATTGAAACTGTAGAGAACCGGAGCGTAGGAAAATGGACTTCTTGCCGGACGTAACAAGTAGAAACAAAACCTTGTAAATCATTCCAAGGTACAAAATAGAAAGTTATCAGTACAAGCGTCCAAAGCTGCATCCCAAATCCAAAAACGAAGAACCCTAACCCCTCTCATCTCTCCGATTCATCATCTGAATTTTGTTCAAATCATTCATAAAACTCCGATTAATTCAGAATTGGATAATCATGAGCGGCGAATTGCGGTTCGAGATCCACCAAAATGCCTACATAAAGCTGATCCTCCACGCCCTAAAGCACCGCACCGCCGCCGTCAACGGCGTCCTCCTCGGCCGCTCCGCCGCCGACGGCGGCACCGTCGAGATCGTGGATTCCGTTCCGCTCTTCCACTCGCAGATCGGCCTCCTTCCTCCGCTCGAAATCGCGCTAATCATGGTCAGTCACGAGATACTGAACTCGATTCACTGATTGTTTTTGTTAATTGTGTTGTTGAATTGTTTTGAAATCTTGAAATTGCGATTTGGTACAGATAGAGGAGTATTATGGAGGAAAAGGATTGAGTGTCGTAGGTTATTTTCATGCTAATGAGAGGTACGATGATTTCGAGCTTGCTGGTGTTGCTAAGAATATCGGCGATCACATTACTCGATATTTTCCTCAGGCTGCTTTGCTCTTGGTATGATCTTTGTTTTTTTTATGGTTGAAGTTGTTTGAAAATTAGTTAAAAGCTTGAAATTTAGTTAGTGGTTGAGTGATTGATGCTTTGAATTTCTGAATTTCCAGTTAGATAACAAAAAGCTCGAGGATTTACTGAAAGGGAAAGACCGGAGTCCAGTGATGCAGGTATCTGGTGCTAAAATTCTTAACTTTGCTGTGTTAAAATTCGTTTTATCAGTTCGGAGTGGTGACAGATGGATTTCGACTGCATAACTCTAAACTATTGTTGTCTTTGTTTTGTGATTCCACTGAGCTAAACTCTTGATAATTTATTCTTCAAATAATGATGGTTCTTTATTTACCTTTTGCTTAATGTCTAGTTCAACTCAAGACGATCTAAAGACTTTTGAAGGGATTTTTGTCCCATACGTATTTGTCTTATTAATTTGACGACAAAATGTATCATGTCGTGTCATTTAGTTGAAGAAGTGTCAGAGCATTTTGTTGTCATTTCTCAGGGACGTGGATATGTGTCTTGTGCTCGTATATGTATGTGTATATGTCCTCTCCTTATGTGTAACACTATACAGAATGCTCAGATCATTATGTGTTCCTCCCACTAGGTACCTTTGAGTTTAATGTGCTCTGCTGTACCTTAGGTAAATTTATTCAGTGTCATTGATTTCATGTAATTTTCTATCTGGCACATCACACTTAATTCACTCTTACAGTGTTAGACTGGGAAATGTTAAGGTAGAGTTTGTCTAAACCTAAATGTAGAAGAGATAAATCTTAATTCACCATTATTTCTGAGGTGGGTGGGGATGGTAACCCAAAAAATTCTACATTTTGAAATTGGTTTTTATTGTTAGAGAAAATTACATACAAACCCCCTCACTTACTGTGTAATTACCTAAACTCCCCTCATTTATTGGAAATTTCCAACACACCCCCTCTGTATTTCTTACAATTACACTCCCTGGGTTTAACAATTCTTACAATTTTACCCCTATAAACCTTACAAATAGAATCCTTTAGGGGGTGTGTTGGTAATTTCCAATAAGTGAGGGGAAGTTTTGGTAATCACTAATTACACAATAAGTGGGGGGTCTGCGTGTAATTTTCCCTATTTTGTTAAAACTTTGTTAATTGTGTCCCACTATTGCTTAGCTTTACACCAAGGATGCATCTAGCTGGAAGCTAGTTGGATCGAAGGGAAGCGACCAGCTCGCTCTCAAGGAGCCTTCAGCAAATACAGTGCTATTGGATTATATCTCTTCTGAAAAATGGAAGAACATCATCGACTTTGATGACCACCTGGATGACATTAGCAAGTAAGAGCTACTTCCTCTTCTGTTTATCAATGGTTTGAATTGATAATTTGTGGTTCATCATATTGACCCTCATGACTGAAATCTTTTATGTGATTGTAGGGACTGGCTGAACTCAGGACTTTTTGAGTAAGCGTAGAAGGTTTCAATATGTATCAGATTTAACAAATGGTGATTGATTCTCATTCTTTACTAGGTTGAAATTTCGGATTAAATTAATCTTCTTTTATGGTTTTTCTTGGTATCTCCTGGAAGAGACTTAAAGTTTCGTCGTTATGACCCACCCCTACATCTATAGCCAAGAGACTAGAGAGTTTTTGTTTACACATTACCCGTTTGCCCCCGCTCGTCTTTTTTGTTCTGAACTTCATTTCATTAAGTTTTGTGATTGTGTGGGTTGTTCGCCATAAATACATTTTGTTTTGAGTAATTTTTACGATTAATCATTGATCATAATGAGGATGAGATTCAGTTACACAATTGAGTGTTGAGGGTGCTTTCTGATGCCAACTTGAAGCTAATATAGTACTGACTCATAAAGTGCTCGCCACTTGGATACTATGTAAGTAAGGTTGTGAACTCTTAGACATGGTGATATCATTATATCTCTTTAGAACACCATCATATTATCAACAAATTGTTATAAAAGTGAGTAGGCTGAAATGTCCTATAAAATCATCCCCCGATGCTTATTTGGGATAATTATCCGAGCCAAAATATATCATTTTCTTGATTGATTTCTTATTATTGTATTTCCTTTTATTAGATTTTTGTAACTGGGGATGTTAAGATAAGCTGAGACGGCTTGAGTGAAGCTTTTATGAGCTCGAGTTTGTGTTCAAAAACTCACTTCCTGAGCTTTTATCGGATTACTGGTTTTTCTATCTGTATTAAACTACTTTATAATTTAGATACGATAATGTTTTATTATAAATAATAATATCTTAATAGCTGTAAGTATGATGATATTAGTACAAATTTATCACAATAATTCGTTATCATAGGACAATAAACATCAACAGTTTATATTTTAACCTTTTTTACTTTTTGCTAAATTTTTTATATTTTAACTTTATATGGAAATATTGTAGTAAAAAATTAAGGATAAACGGATAGGATTATTTAGAAGAAAAATACTCAATGATTCATATAAATTCATTCAAGTAAGCATCTATTATAATTGTTTTTAGTATAAGCAAGTTCGAGCTCGATGTGGATTACGGTTGCAAATGAGTTGAGCTCGAGCTCAGTAATTTTACTATGAGCTTGTAACTCAAGTCTAAAGTTACAAGATCGACAAGTTCAAGCTCAAGCTTGAGTTTAATGCTTTTATGATGAGCTTGAGCCCGAAGATTTTAATAGCTCGATTCCAGCTTGCCCTCGTTTCGTGATCACGTAATCCTTTCTTCATCTACTGTTTACTATAATTTTTCCTTCTATATCACGTTAGTATCAGAGTCTCCCGTCATCACTTTCGAACTTCAAACTAATGAAACTTGTATTAAACTAACAATACCAAACTTCTTGAACATATAAAACAACATAAAATAAATACTGATCAATCAACTGTACAACTTCAAATCTTAAAACTCTTTAAACTCAGGTTCTCAGACAGACATCATATAACCATAAACCTAAACACACAAGACATCATTAAATCATAAACCTAGAAACTAAAGACATGCATATATTTACACAAAAAAGAACTTTAAACACAAGTGACTCTCATGACCATTTATCAGTGAACAGGGCAACCTTCAACCACAATCCCAGGCGCAGTCGGGCATTGCGCCAACGGACAATGATCATCGTTGCTCAATCCCCACCATTGAGGGCCCGAGATATCATGTGACTGCAGCGAAAAGTAGAGGATCACGCCCAAGAACGCGAGTCCAGCGTTAAGCGCTGCAGCCAACACGTAAGCATGGCGAGCCCACCATTTCTTGTGCACCCGAAAGACGTAAATATTGAAGAAAATCCCGACAATACCCCACATTATGAAGTTTACAGCTCTTGCTGGTGGCATAATCATTGTTGATGCCAAGATGAGAGGTACATTGATTAACTGGATCCATTTCTTCTCTGGAAATTTTCGGGCTAGAAGGTAAAAGGGTACGGGTAATATTCCCCCGGCTAGGAACCACCAATTCATGTTTCCGTAAACACCCTTGTTGGTGAACATTCGGAGTGGCCCGATTACTCCCCATATGATGGAAGCATTGTAGAATACATCGTCCCGGGGGCAAGTCCACGGGCTGCCTTTTGGTAGTAGAGCTGGATCACAAATGTGCTCTATTGAAGTTAGGAGCCACCAAGCTGTGAAAAAGTGAACTGAAGACGCGACAATCGTTCCTAATAGCTGCATAGGTTAAAAGAGAGAAGTTGAGCGTAAATGAGATTGCTTATGAAGATCATGCCACGTCAACACAGTTTAAGGTCCACAGCACAACGTGGCATGATTTATCTTTTTGGTAGCATTCCTAGATATTCCATAGGTCAAACGAGAGAAAGTTGTGCGTAAATAAGATCACTTTTGAAGATCATTCCACACTAGCATTAAGGGTTTCCAGTGCTGACGTTGCATGATCTATTCCTTTTTGGTATTGGACATAAGGCGTAGTATTTTCTGACATAGGAAAGTATTGCATAATTAAATTTTGGATACCTGAACAATGAACATGGATTTGGGAGGGATCTTCATGTAGTGGCCTAATTTGAAATCACCCAAGAAACCAAGTGCTTGTGACATGCTTATGTAGCCATAGGTCTTGAAAGCTACATTGGCAAGAGGCTTACCGGGATAAACGTAACCGATAACCATCTCGGTTATAATGTTTAACCCCACTTGCTGCAGAACATTTGCATAAATGGAAGAATTAGCCACATAAGAAAATAGGAAACCTTAGTCTTATAGACCCTGGGGAAAATTCTTATATGGATTGGGTGTTGAAGATCAAACAGTTCAGATTACGCCAAATCATCAGCACTGACGTGATCAGCACCCAGTTCATATAAGAATCTTCCAATCGTGTGAAGGCATTAATGCCACTGAGCCCATTGAAGAACTTTTTCCAAATTTTATGTGTCGGTTAGATACCTGGTTTGTCGTTGCTTGTATTATCCCAATCGGTAAAGTGAAGAAGAAAGCCATTACACAAGCCATTACAAGCCCCCACCATGGAAGTTGGAGCTGTTTGCCAAAACCTTCACAAGCATATAGAGAAAAACAGAACACTATTGCAAGAACTATATAAAACCACCAATCTGGCACTGATTCATAGTTCTGCTTCATTAATCTTGTGTGCACATCTGTTTTGTCCAGTGTCTTCTTGGCTTTGGTCCATAATGTCCAAATTGTTCTGATTACACATTATTCTATTATTCATTAGAGAATTTTTTGCGAAAACTATATATGTATATAATCAAATTTCGACTTACTTTCCATGATAAAGCACAACATGTGTGACAGTTGCAGCCAGTCCAGCAAAACCAAGGCCATACGTGAAGGCGAAAAAAGCAGTAACGTATAGTTTGCTGTACCCTTCATATCCGGGTATGTCAAGATTGAACGTCTCCGTGTTCAAAACACGAGATATGTTATACGTATGACCCGTATTATCGTACGTGTGGGATGAAAAGATTGGAAACTTCCTTGCATCATAGACATTCAAATAATAATTCAGCGGTGTCATGACATACATGACTAGGAAGAAACCAATGAGGCTATTGATAATGGCAAAGCCCGGAGTCGATATGGGGTTGCTTATGAAGCTGACAACAGCGGACCAGTCCAACGAGAAGGAGCCAATGCCCAAACCGTGCAGACCCGACCCGAGTTGTTGAGGCAGTATTTTGTTTTTCCATATTAAACAGAGGACGGAAACGGCGGATATTGAAGGGAAGAAGTAGGCGGGAACAATGTAGTATGCGAAGCTTGCAACGAATACTGCTAGAAAGAATTGCATTCTTGAGAGGCCTCCTTTTGGTCTTACTTCTTCTTCATGCAATGCTCTGCAAGGGAAGAGAAAAAAAAAAGGACTTGTCTCGATTATTGTTGCAATTTGTGGTGATGGGAAAGAAAGGTGTGTGGGGTTTGTAAACGAATCTACCGAGCTGAATAGAGTGTTGTTCAATCTCGTAGTTTGACATTTTTGTACATAATCATTTCTTTACTACTTGAGTAAGCCGAGTATACAGAGAAGAGTATAGAGTAGTTTGGTTTATTTTCAGACGTAATGGAAAAAATGGTGAAGAGGATACCTGAATAGAGAGATTGAAATCATGTTTTCAGGCCACCACATAAAGGGGGAGTCAACAAGGAGTCTTCTGAATACACCAGCCCAGCCATAACCAAGCATCTGAAAGTAAATACATTTGTTTTAGGAAAAACATTTACATATATAAAGTGTTCAATCACTATCACATCAGCATAATACAGGTCTAGGTCAATGATGACTTATCGTACTTATTGGGAATTATAGCCCAAATTAGGTTTGATCGACTCTAGGTGTAATTCACTGACCTTGTAACCAATCATATTATGAGTTTAATTGTGAATTACGGTTGGAAATCAGCGGAACAAAGTCCAGACTTGAGTTTATGGACTACGCAACTTCACTTACGAGTGTCACACCAAATGATGAGAATCATTTCACATCAGCATAATGTGTGTCATTAATGACGTAACATCATATGTACGGTATTTTTGAATTGTCAAATATTTAGGTATGAGAATATAATTTATTATCGTACTCATACTCCACGGGAAAATCTAGCCCAAATTAGGTCCGAACCGAAGCTAAGATATGATGGATGAATCCTGCCCAAACCAAAAGGCTCGAATGTTACCACATCAACGCAATGATTATGTCATTGTTGATCAGATATCGTCAATGTTTTGGATGTTCAAGGCCCGATTAATGTACAAAAAGGAAAAACTGACAAAAGACAAGTCCAATATATACATACCTGTGTAGTTTGAGCCAACAACCATGCAGCAACAGGGTGGAGCTGCCTATGGTAAAAGGCCTTAACAATGGTTATAATACCAACAGCATAAACACCTGCAGATCCACAACTAGCAAATATGGTGATCAACACATGCTCTTTAAGATTAAACGGCCCCGGATTGAACGAAAACGTCCATTTTGTGAACGGCACTGTAAAAACCCGGGTGGGCAGGACGGCTGCCATGAACTTCCCTATCGGAAGAGTGACAATTTGTGCAGTGACAGCCGAAAGGTTGAGGCTGTTCTGGCGATAGCCAAAAAACTGGTTGATGAATGCCAGCATGCAGCACGAGAGTAGACCAAGAAACCATGTCCTAAAGGTGAGGGCGGGGATTGAGGGATCGTCTATGGGCGGCACGGTCAGGCGGACCTGCTCGATCGGGCAGTAGTTTTCGTCATCGTCGTATGCTGCACAGAGACATATTTCCTTAGTTATGTTCACATAGAATCTTCAACTACAAACCGTATCGCATCTCCTATTGTAAGGTATTAAGTGAATGACACGTGTCCAACTAAATTTCAAGAATTACATGTTATTTATACAATACTCTTGCAATGGGAGATGCAACACGGTTTGCAATAAAAGATCTCATTGGAGTTTTGTTCGGCTAGAAATGAAGAGAAACCGTAATTAGTATAATCATTGGTCAGATCGAATGCAAAGTCCAATCGTCGATTATTATTCGATGGATTAAATCCAACGGTATTAGTGACGATATACCTGATCCACTGTAGAGTTGGCCAAATTTAGAACATGAATAATGAATTTAAGTTCATTATTTATATTGACAAATTGCAATGCTATATGTTACCACTTAATTGTCGTTCTTCTTTTCTTCTTTCTACAGCATCGTAATTAAGGGAAATTTTATATATAACCATTTATATATCATTGATTTTTCACCTCTCTTAGTTTTAATAAGTAATTATTGCAGTCAATAGACAATTGATGAATTTAGTACATCAATATTTTTTATAAAAATGATAATATAAAAATGTTAAATGGTGATAAATAACATTTGCTATAATTGATTCATTTTAAAGTGTGCAAGAAATTTACGCCTAGCTATCCCCCATTTTTTTTCTTTTTTTTTTTCATTAAGCAACATATCACTTTTTCCATCTTTATTTAGTAAAAAATGGTTGCAATTAATTTATTTTAATAATACTGTAGTTTTCCAAGACAAAAGTTTCATTTCCTTAATTTTAGTAAAAAATGTTAGTTTTAAAAAAAAAGTAAAAGATTGTTGCATTTTAAATTATTTTGTGTTTAATAAATCAATATTCTTCAAACATATGAAATAGACAAAAAATAAAAAAAGGATTAGCCGATAATGTATAGCATTTCTGAATCACAAAAATCTTGGTTCCAAAAACATATACATCATGTATATGGTATCTACATAGGTGTATATATAACCACAGTTTATACATTCAAACATCTTTTTCTATGAAGTTTCTTATCTTTAAATAATGTAAGAACATGCATGTATATATCATCTTATATATATATATATATATATATATGTATGTATATATTTGTATATATATGTAGCATGCATGATGCATGAGCAATGGATGCAAAATGAAACAAAAACTAAAGAGATGGAAAATATGTGTATATATATATAAGATATATATACATACATATATATATATATATATGTATTTACCCTCAATTTCAAGATTTGTGTGAGGCTTCTTCGGTTTGTCGTCGGCTATGAGGACTTGGCCGGCCATATTTCTGGTTGATTTCTCCAACAATGAATAATCCCTCAAAGTAAACACAAAAGTTTTGTGATATATATATAGTGGGATTGTTTGGTTCTTTTTGAATTTCCATAACCTCCATTTGCGGAACACATTAATGTCTCTCAGATACTCACTAATTGTGGTAATTGCATTTTGCCTATATACACGTTTTGGTAAATTTTGACCGAATTTTATGTGAATATGGCTTCAAATGTGGACCATGTTCGACTTTCTTTTTACCATCAATAATAATATTATTATTAATAATAATATACTAGCAAAAAAAATAAAAACATTATTATTATTATTATTTAGGGTAATTTCAGTAATTATTTTCTTGGTTCTATCAAGTACTTTTGGTCAAAGTTGTAAAAATCTCCTCTTTTTATTTATTTGGAGGGCAAATTCACTAATTCTTGTGTTATATAGGCCATTATTTCATGTAACGTTTCATTATTAATTATATATTTGTGTGGCATTTTTTTTCTTTATTTAATTAAATGAGTATGAAGAGAAGTTGATTGGACAAAGAATATTGTATATATAATCTATAGCTTTCTGAAGGAGGGATCGTTTTTCTTTTCTGGGAATCTATTACATAAATTATAATGTTTGGAATATTAATAAACAATAATTATTTTTTTAACAATGTGAACAATTCATAATCAATTTTGAGATACATACTAACACTTAGTAAAATTTGAATTCAATACATCTAGTGTCTTGAGGGACCAATTTTGCCATTAGGAGTGATTGCATCTCATAACTCTATGTCTCGATACAATCTCATATGATGGGTCCAAATAAACCTGATCACATGAATAATTGTGATTATTTCAAGAATTTCTAAAAATAAACATATATTATTAGATATGTTTGGAGACTGATCAATCCGGGATGAAAACAATGGTGAGTTTGCAAAATTGAACTACATCCAGTGGATGTACAAAGGACAAATTAATATCTCATAATTTTGTAATAGGAGTAATTGCATAAAGTCCCCTGTGTTATTTCGAAAATGTTAAAAAACCCCTTGTGTTAACGAAATAGGCTAATCACCCCTTTGTGTTCTTAAAAAGTGTGCAAAAAGCCAAATTCCATTAAAAAAATAACCGCGTTTTTCATTTTTTTCACCTTTATTGACATACTCGTTTGTTATTTATATACTCTTCATACTTTATAAAAGATAGATAGTGTTAATTCACCAAAAAAACACATATTTTCTTCTATCATTTTAACAAAATTTGGCTTTTTTGCACACTTTTTAAGAACACAAGGGGGTAATTAACTTATTTCGTTAACATATGGGGTTTTTAGCATTTTCGAAATAACACAAGGGGGTTTTATGCAATTATCCTTTTGTAGTATATGAATGAGAAAATTACACCAACACCCACTGTTATAATAAGTAATTACACAAACTTACTCTCTTATAATTGAAATTACAAATACCTAACCCACAATAACTGAAAATTACATTTACTTCGCTGGAAACTCTCGGTCAATGGTCAAACAATACTAATGACATTTTTGCCCTTCACTTAAATTATTAAAAAAAAAGTTGGAATAATATTTTTGTTACGGTCGTACCCCCTCTTATAATGTGCAATTACCAAAAACCCCCCATCTTACTTTTGAAATTACCAACACCCCCTACAGAATCTAATTGTAAGGTTTTTAGGGGTTAAATTGTAAAAAAAATTAATACATAGGGGACAACAGGGGAGGTTTGCGTAATTTCAAAAATAAGAGGGGAGATTGATGTAACTTTTCCTAATTGACATTTGGACAACGACATTTTTATAAGTTCACATGATAACGTCATAAAAAACTATCTCATGGGGGGTAAATATATTTTTCAATTATAATAGGTTAGGTATATATAATTTCAATTATAAAAAAATAAGTTTGTGTAATTACCTATTATAGCAGTGGGTGTTAGTATAATTTTTCCTAGATAAATTACAAGATGGTCACATAGCATATACTTAATCACTCAAAATATGTTCTGCGCATCAAATATATCATAAAGTATACTATTTAGCCGTGAATTGATATATAATACTCCACTGGGAAATACATAAACAAAATGCATCAAATAATCTCTTTATTTATTATTGTAATTAAAGAATATATGTAATAAAGATTCTGTTGAATCAAAATCTGTACTATTACCAAAAGAATGAAATGTAGATGCAACGCAATAATCCCTTTCTATTTATAGGTGATCACACGAGGAGGACTATGACTAATTATGGGATGTAATATTAAATCAATTCCAAATTGGGTTTTACGTGCTGCAGACCAAATTATTCTTTCTGTCTATGTGAGGGTGAAACGCGTTTCATCACGTAGAGATAGGTATGCTTTTCAATATATACACTTTAGTCATATTATTATATATTATTTCAAGTTATTAAAACTATTTGTGGTTCGGGGTATCCATTTTTTAACTCTGAAACCAACCAAATTAAAATTTAGAAGGTTCCCCAAATTCCTAGACCATCTAAATATAGAAAATTTTGAAAAAAAAAATTGTATCAAATGTGTTCACAGTAACTCAATCATGTAATGAATACGCTATAAATTTTTGGAAACCTTGATAAATTGTGCTTGAGCACAATTTTAATTAAAAGTTTTAGTGAATTCCACGTGTCGAAAATAAAATATTTTTGACTTAAATTAATCTACATTTCGAGTAGACAAATTTAGAATATTTAGTTACTCAAATCCGATTTCAGGTGAATGAGAAGTTAGTTAACAAATTGTGTCACTTAAAACGTGATTTGCAATTGGAATCAATGGATTGATATGAATATACGCGATTAATGATCACGATCATACAATCGACGGCCGCTCTGGAGTAGAAAGTGTTCAAATTGAAAAATTGAAGGACCAATGTGAAATGACCTAATTGATCAGGATTCAAAAGTTTTGGAGTTAATTTATAATTTCTGAAAAGTTAGTGCTGAAATGCACAACAGTGGTGCAACTGCCGCACCTAATCAACGGTGATCACCGAGGGGTCTGATTGGTTGGTCAGCGGGTGCGTGGTGCACCTACCCTCACCAGATCATTGCCCTGTTGAGTGGGCTCATGGTACTCTCGCGCAAATAGATATCCGCTCATGCCAGTGGTTGTTTTGCAACAGCTGTGACTTATGGGGCTGTTTTGAACATTTCGAAAAGCTTCTTTCAGTGGGCTTTTCGCCAAAAAGCCACAACTTTTGGAGCCTTCGGCATATGTCCTACAAATTGCATCGGCCCAAAACTTTTCATTATCTATAAACACTTCTATTTTTGAAATTAACACACCAAATCCATACTTGTCTATCTTTTTCTTCGAAATACTAATTTGAGTATTTTTTTTAGAATTCTTTTGTTTCTTAAATATTACTTTTTAATATTCTAAGAATAGTCTTGCATTTTAAATACTAAATTGAGCATTTAAATTATTCATTAAGTTCTTGAATATTATTTACTATATTATTTAGTACTAATTTGAATACATTAAATATTCTTAAATATTATTTTTGATATTGTAAGAATAGGTTTGCATA
The DNA here is from genome assembly GCA_019426215.1 of Buddleja alternifolia. Classification (NCBI taxonomy): domain Eukaryota; kingdom Viridiplantae; phylum Streptophyta; class Magnoliopsida; order Lamiales; family Scrophulariaceae; genus Buddleja; species Buddleja alternifolia. Next base: position 25,997,494 of record CM033407.1, read on the forward strand.
TTAAAGGCTTAGTTATGCCTATAATTCATATTAGTCCATCGAGAGAGTTTGGAACAATTATTTGATTCGCTAGCCTCGAAAATTTGTAATAGTACTGTTAGGAATTTCATACTAGATGTTTCGATGATGACAATGAGAATTACGTGTTAGATTCCAAAATATGTAAGTTTGATTTTAATAGAAATCATGTATAAGCTTTGAAGCGTTAGAATTGTAATAGGCTTTGTTTTATTTTATTCTAGAGTGTTAGGCTAAGTATTCTTAGACTGAACGTCTGATAATTTCTAAGTGAGTTTATCAGTTAATTTCTAAGTATTCTTCAGGCGCTTGAGTCTTCAACCTTAAGGATGAATGACCGGTTATATCAAGCGTCACTTATAGGACAGAAGTAACTCAAGGATGAATGAGCGTCTATTCATGACTGATTTCACCTGAATTTATTTTTAAATCCAGAAGGAATTCAATGCAAATATTCTCAGCGCATTAAGTGTCAACGGGCATTTAATTCAAATGCATTAAATGCTGATAAGAGCATTAAATGTGATAAGCTCTTTCGGACGTACGGAGAAGTCACCCTTTTGGACTGTCAACTATTCACAGACTGCAACACCAACTTTTGTGCAGCAGATTTTTAGGAAAAATGACAAAATTCGTTCACTCGCGGAAGTGAGAGACACGCGCCTGTGCATGTGTCAAACTGATACTTTTTCCAAAAATGCCTATAAATAGAACTTCAACAACAAACCAAAATTAACGATCCACTCCAAGCCAAATTGTTGTTGCATTGAAATCTCATTCCTTAAAATCTCAGAAAAGCCAGAATATTCAAGTAAACATTCTCTTTGTTTTTCTTCAATTCCCGAGACAGTCAACCAATATCTCAAACCTTCTTTTCAGAGAAACCTACATTAATATTGAGATATTTCCAGTTATTTGAACTTCATCAAAATCAAACAAACCGTTTAGAAAAACCTCATCCAAGTCTCGCGATCTGTGTGAAGTCGAAATTGGATACTTGCATTATTTCTGAGTGAAATAAGCACGAGGATAGAAGTGATTTGGAACAGAAATCTGTGTGATCAAGGAGCTCAAGTCATTGACATCCATCTCTCCCTAAATTGTAGAAGATTCTGTGTGATTCTTTGAGAATTATTTTAGTGGATTGCCTCCAAGTGATCAAGGAGAAGAAGGACGTAATTGAGATTACACCACCCAACGAACCTTACAAATATTGTGTTCTTTACTTTACACTCATTTTTCATATTATTATATCATTGTATAAATATGTTAAGAAAAACTCAAGTGAACGCTAAGCAACTAAGGAACCGTTTGTGACGCTAAAGCTTTTAAACAAGAAGATTATAAAATCAATTCCGCTGTGCTAACACTGATCAAAGAAGTGAACGCTCAAACCTATTTGGTTATAGTATTCAAATCTTGAAATCTAAGTTAACTTTCTAAAACAGTCTTCATTAGACGCTCAAGTCAAGCGCCTATTTTTCAAGCGTCCAATTAATTTTAATACGAAATTTGTTTTTAAGTCGAAAAAGACTTCAGGGTCTATTCAATCCCCCTCCCCCCTTCTAAACCCTTTCGTATGCCACTTGGGACCAATAAATACTATTTTCGAGACATCGTTGTATCTTGAGAAAAAAAATTGTATTGCGTAACTACCAAATGCGAGGCAATAATGTCTTAAGAAATCGAGTCTAAACTCATGCCTTCACATTTATTTTGCATTTTCATAAATATCGTCCATTTCGCATTAATGTTTTCCAACACAAGTTGACCCAAGGTAGTTGGGCCAAGTGGTAAACAACTTGTGATCCGCAGAGGCGATAAATGTTCGAAATCTACTCTAGAGACACCACTTTATAGAGGGCTTCTCTTTGTGACTTATATGTTTAACCTTACGGGAAAAAAAATATTCTTAGACTATTTGTTAATTTTACAATAACAATTATTTAATCATGTAATAGACCGCAATATAAGCGAAAATTATTTAATGACCAACTGTTAGATCATTTAATTAAATACAAAGAAGTTAAAGGTATGCTTTGCATTAAATGGATTACAATGGGTTACTTATAATTGAAGAAAATGGAAGTCGTAAAGTTGATGAGGGCATGATTGTATTTCTACAATCAGAAGATATATATATATATATATATATATATATTTCAAAATCCAGACTTTTAGCATACTAAAATAAAATATTATTTATAAAACCAAAACTACAACCACAAGATGTGAAACAACATATAAGTTCTAAAGCTTTTTTTAATTCTAAATGAGGGGTTATCTTGATCCAATAAATTCGGGCGTGTATTTTTTAATCATGGGTCACACAGACTTTATAAGACTCCAAATAAGGAGAAAAAAATCACAACTTATGACAGTCTGTAGTTGAACCCAAGACCTCACACATAAAGGTGGAAGTTGATACCACTAGACTAACAAATTTTGAATATAAGTTCTAAAGCTTTAACATAGAAGACGCTTAGATATCGACTTGTAAGACAAGAAAAAATCTAAAAAATATTGCATACTAATGAAGTAAATAGCCGAGTTTGATATATAGAATAGGAAAATACTATATGTTATAGTTTTCGTACCACCATTTTTTCACCTCTTTTTGATTTAGAAAATATTAATTATTAAATTCATCAAAATCAATTAGTTACAATAGTTTCTTGCCAAAGCACAAAAAGGCCAAAATATAGTGATATGAAACAGTGGTATAAAATATTGCAATGTATAATATGTATCATAATCTAGCTAGCTACACAATTGAACAGAAGCACCCGAAGACATAACAATTTGGAGCCTTCTGGATATGTCCTAAATATTGTATCTTTTGGCCCAAAACTCTTCATTTCTATAAACCCTCCTATTTTTGAAATTTACACACCAAAATCATATTCTTTTCTATCTTTTCTCTTAAATACTAATTTGAATTTTTTTTGGATTTTTTTTGTTCTTTAATATTATTTTTTAATATTTTAAGAATAATCTTGCATTTTAAATGCTAAATTGAGCATTTATATTATTCATGGGGTTCTAAAATATTATTTACAATATTATTTAGTACTAATTTGAGTACTTTAAATATTCTTAAATATTATTTTTAATATTGTAAGAATAGGTTTGCATATTAAATGCTTAGATATGCATATAATTCATTCTAGTCCATCGAGAGAGTTTGGAACAAGTATTTCATTCGCTTGACTCGAAAATTTATAGTTGTGCTATTTCAGAGACGTTATTGTATCTTGGGTGACAATTTTCGTATTGCATAACTACCAAGTGTGAGGCAATAATGTCTTAATGAAAACGAGTCTAAACTCGACATTTCATTTTGCATCTTCATAAACATCGTCCATTTCGCACTAATGTTTCCGAACACAAGTTGACTCAAGGTGGTTGGGCCAAGTGGTAAGTAACTTGTGACCCCCCAAGGTGACAAATATTCGAATTCTAATGGAGACACCACTCTAGAGAGTGCTTCTCTTTGTGCGATCCGACCCGATGAATTAGACTTCCCTGTCTAATCTTTCCTGGAAAAAAAAAGTCTACACTACAAATAGTAACTTATTTAATTTACTTCTTAAATTCTTTGTTAATTTTTCAATAAAAATTATTTAATCATGTAATTGAATACAATATAAGCGAAAATTATTTAATAATTAATTGTTAGATTATTTAATTAGATACAAAGAAGTTAGAGGCATGCTTTGCATTAAATGCATTACCATGGGTTACTTGTAATTGAAGCAAATGGAAGTTGTAAAGTTGATAAGGGCATGATTGTATTTCTACAATTAAAGAACTATATTTCAAAATCCAGACTTTTAGCATCCTAAAATAAAATATATATTTATAAAGCCAAAAGCTATACAGCCACAAGATGTGAAATAACATATAAGTTCTAAATCTTTTTTTTATTTTAGAGAAATGAAATACTTTGACCCGATAAACCCAAATTAATAGTTTTTAATCATGGGTCACACAGACCCTATAAAACTCCAAATAAGAAAAGAAAAGTCACAGCTTTTGATAGTCTGGGACACATGAAAGTGGAAGCTGATACCACTAGACCAACAAACCGTGGGTATAAGTTCTGAAGCTTTTAGAGAGAGAGAAAAGACGTTGGGATAGCAGCTTTTAAGAAAAGAAAAAAATCTAAAAAAATATTGCATACGAATGAAGTAAATAGCCGAGTTTGATATATATAATAGGAAAATGTTATATACCGTTGTTTTCGTACTACCATTTTTGCCTACCTTTGATTTAGAACATACTAATTTATTAAATCCATCAAAATCAATTAGTTACAATAGTTTTTTGCCAAAGCACGGAAAGTCCAAAAAATAGTGGTACAAAACAGTGGTATAAAGTATTGCAATGTATAATATGCATCATAATCTAGCTAGCTACACAATTGAACAAAAGCACCTGAAGACATAACAATGTACACAAACACCATATACGAAGAAACAAAGGGACCCTAATTGGGTTCGAGTCGAGATCCATAATCCACCCATTTACGAGATCCATGTTCTCGATGCGAACCCGATTAGGCACCAGGCTGGTGATTCGGCTGGAGACACAAAGACCAACAACTTTCTAATACAAAAATGTACTTGGGCAAGGTTTCTCATGATATTCAGGAAATTATGTTAGAGATACTCATGGGGGAAATTAAGAAATGTGGTTTTGAAACTTGTCGAAATCAATATTATTAAATTGATATTTGCTCGTTAACGCTTAACGAGTTTGATGTATCAAATCACCTCAACTGGTACAAGATAGTCTATGCAATTTGTAGACAATGTATGGTTCTGAAATTGTCTAATTCTCTTCAAATTTGTGTTTGTATACATCATACCAGATTGAGTTGTAATCTATAATGCACGAGTAGTGTTAAAAATAACTTCCTTCGTTGTTAAATACTCCTGAAATACAAAAAGGAGTATGATTATGGGCAGATACATATCAGATAAGTATTTTGGACTATTCGAAACTAGAAAAATATGAATATGCTATTTTAAATAAAAGTAGGAGCACCCGATTCATATTGAATACAGAGAGTGTGTTTTGATATTCTGCGAAGGTTTGGGGTGAAATCAAAAAATAAAGAAAAAAATTAAAAATTCATTTAATTTAATTTTCTCGTTTATATCTTCCAAAATATTTTTTTTCCCACTTATTTCTTACTTAAAATATGAGTTGAGCCTTACAAATAAAATAATATTATGTAATTTAATATAAACGAGTTGAACACTTTATCTTCTATTGTCTTAGTACATTGATATTGAGATCTTTGAATTGTACATAGTTATTGATATTTAATTTCTAAATATACTTTGAATTTAGATACTTTATTATGAATTTATGGTTATATATAAACAAAATTATGAATAAATATATGTTAAAAATTGATGCAATCAAGTAACTTGAATTACAGGTATTGGTGATTTTACTACAAACATTGTTTTCCTTTTGACTTTTGTGACAATCTTTTCAGTGATGAGGTAAAATTTGTCACATTAGACTTTTTTGGTTACAAAATTTGTCACATTTAGATGATTACGGACGAAAGTTACTTTCACCAATTACATATTAAATTAATCATATATTCTAATTCAAAATAACACAACATGCAAAATAAAATCCATTGTACCTATTTTTGTATGTCTAAATCGACAAGTTAGGCTAAGAAATGTTTATAAAAAAATTCTAAACACCAGTCCAAACAAATTTCTCACAAAAAAAATCTATCATATCAACCCTAATCATTACATGTTTGTCTCTAAATAATAACTCATCCAAACATATTTTTAATATCACTTTTCTTATCACTAAAAATATTTTTTTTACTATCTTTTTTTATGATTTTTTTTTTCACAAAAGGACATGTCATCCAAGAAATAGGTATTTCGTTCCAATTGGACGTTCTAACTTTTTTTTGTTTTTCGGTTGCCTACCACAGTATCCCAGATATTGCCGTACTAATCTGTTGGTCGACCCGGGTCGCACACCTGGCCTGGTGGGTGAGTCTCCCAACAAGGGTAACTGCGTACATAAAGAATCGAACCCGAGACCTTATTTAAGAGGAACCAAGTAGCTTACCATTTGGACCAACCCCCGTTGGTTAGTATTACACTAATGAACAATAGACACTTGTTTTGAATAACACAAAAGAAAAAAAAATACAAATCAAGATTTAAAGATAAGTTTGTACTATTTATTGGTGTAACATCAATGTGTACTTATAAAAATCTGGAGCGATCTTATTGAGCAGGTATTCCCTAGAACCGGGTTCGATAAATACCTTTCACACCCAACTAGGCCCTAATCAATGGGGCAATTCTATGCCAGGCCGAATCAATGGTTTGAGTGTACATTATGTGTCTATCTCTTTCACACAATTATGTGTAGAGACCACACACAATACTGATGTAACTCAAATCGGGGGACTTGAACCTTGCCAGTCTGGAAGGGCTCGAACCGTGTTACTAGTACGATGATGTTGATTATAGACCACACTCTGTGTTAATGGAGCTACATACGTACCTAATTAGGATCAAGTCAACGAAGTTCTATAGTAATGTATATAGCCAGGTTCTGTTAGGAATCCTATGAACGAAAAACGCAGCGGAAATACAAAGGATTCCTAGAATCGAATCACTTTAATGTGGGTTTGATGATTTTCAAGGTTTTAAAAAATTAAACGAAATCAAATACCTTATCGATTTGTTATTTTGCAATTCGCATAACACCAACTCTCTTCGAATTCCTCTCTCTAAAGCTTCACACTAAACAAGTCTTCAAAAACTCCCCGAGACTCACCTTGGAAAGAGGGTGGACGGCTAGTGTGAGATAGGGGATAGGATTTTTCCTTCTTTTTGTGTATTGCAATCTAGGGTTAGGTTTAGCTTGTTAGTTTAAGGATTTAAATAATCCTCAAACCCTAAGCTGTGTGGGGCGCCTCCCAGGCCCTCATTGGACGCCTATGATGGGCTAAGTTGGCCCAATCAACTTAGTCCATCTTTTAATACATATATTTAATTTAAACTCAATTCATATATATATATATAATTAATTAATTAATTCCAATTAATTAATTAAATTCAAATAATATAATCTTTTTAGATATTTGAATTATTGATTTATCAATTAAATCAATTCGTCCAATTTAATTTATCTTTCTAAAAGATAAAGTATTTACACAAAAAGATATCCTGCTTATTTTTTGTAGCGCGACTCTTTAGGTTCATCTCGATTAACAATGAGAGGATACTAAATAATGTAAGTGTCACCTAGTCAGTCCCGCAGACTCACATCGTAACCCTAATCGAGTACGAAATGATTGCATCATTTACAAACCTCTCCATCATAAATATCGTATGAGTATAAGCCCTTCATTGACGTATCCCGATCAAGTGAAAGTCATGGTTTATGTCAAACTCACAATACTTGATACTGTGCATTAGATCATAGCAAAATGAAATTACCAAACTACTCTCCATGTCTTACATGAGTTAGTTTCATTGCTTTGGCCAAAGACTTATAATTTCATTTGCCTATGATCGCACATGATACTTTCTCTTTTATTATCGAGACAGTGAATCCCATCTTGGCGATCACCTCACAAGTGCTACTTGACTCATTGACATCGCACTTCAAGGTCGGCCCCACCAAAGGATGATTTGGGCCTAACTACTCTAGTAACAGATTCAACAACACAAGTACATTGATCTTGACCCCTCAGGTTTAAGGCTCACGTATACTATTATGATCAGTAATGCAATCATTGACAGTCACTGAGTAAATACCAGTGTGATCAGATTACTACGAGTCGTGTTTGAATATATCAATTCCATTGGTATATCTATGACATGTGCTCTTACTATCCCATAGTGTTCGACTGACACTCTTTGTCAGAGCACGTGTCATACAAGTCAAATCTTAATGCCAATTAAGATTTCTTAAGTTGCGAACCCTTTTAAATGATCATGTGTCAGACTCTCCCCGTGCCACTTCTTTATTCCATAAAGAGCGAAGAGTCAACCTCGATACACATGGACTACTTGTTCAATATTTATTAATGTCATGAAATTTTATATGAACAAAAGAATACTTATTAATGTCATGAAGTTTTATATGAACAAAAGAATAAATGCCTTTATTAATAATAAGTTCGTACAACATAATTGGATACCCTATATAATCTATTTGTTCTCATTGGCATCTAAGGCATATACCTAATAGGGTCGTACTCGGTAGACAATTCTAACTTCTAAATTTATATGTAAAGAAACTTACTTCTCAGTCTATAGGCTCGTTACTCTGGAGATACGAGGCTAAAGATAGAAAGAATATTATAGAGATTCTAACTCTCAATAAATGATGTTGGGGTGTATTTATAGTACATACACCTTGTCCGGGTGATTGGTGGACATTTGTATGATCATGACAAGTGTCACCACTGAATGACAGATGACTCGTTGTTGGGTCAGGTCAAAGAATGACCCGACCCGCTATTGTTACTCAGCGCGGATCTTTAGCCCTACGTTGGATTTTGGGCTTGTATTGGGCCTAGTACCTTTGTATTAGTGCTTGTGGGCATAAATACCATATTTTAGTATATCAAATACATCTTACTATGTGAAAGATATATAGATAAGAATCATTGGACTTGATCTTGCCTAAATTTTTCCCAATCAATATGCATGAGACCCGGGCCCGAACTGGGCAGCATTGATAAACTCAATTCGGATCGGGTCTATACCCGACCAAAAAACCCGCGGTCCCAAATAGAAACCCTAAAACTTACTTCTGATTTTTATTCTAAACGACCCTTCTCTGCTGTCACTACTGCGTGAAGTTAAACCCCGAACCCCTAAAACCCCACCTCCACCTCCGCCTCCGCCGCCGCCATCGCGCCGTCGTTAGGACTTCCTCCGCCGCTTTCTAACGTAAGTGTTCATCATCTTCAATAACTCTAAAGTCTTCAATTGCAACACTGAGTAACGAATTTGATGAAGAGACGAGAAAAATAATGGCTGTTTAATTTCATCATCAGTTTTTTTCCCTTCTTTTGGTTTTTCATTCACTCTCACCAATATTCATACTTATAGCGTAGTATAGATATAGATAACTTTTATCTGCATGTATCTTAGCTTTCATAGTTGATTATGTTGTGTTATTATAAAATGTGAAACCAAGGAGTGTGTGTGTTGCCTTCACGATGTGCTTTGGCTATGCTCTTGTAAATGAGACTGTTTAAGTAGTTTTGGGGCTTATGGTGTACAGTTTAATGGCTGGTCCTAAATTCAATAAGAAAAAGGGGGGAAAGGCTAACGTTCCTCTTCCTCCAAAGAAGAAGCAAAAAGCGGAATTCATGTTGGCGAAAGAACCGGAGAAAGAAGAGCTGGTTAGTGATTCAGAGTTAGAGGAAGAGGACTTGGTTAGTGATTCAGATGGCATGGACGGACCTGGAAACCATGAAGAGTCTGATGTGGAAGAACAGGAAGGGGACTCTGATTCAGACATGTCATCGGACGGTGATGATCAGTTTGCTGATGATATTCTCCAAGGAAGTGATGATGAAGGTACAATCTTTATTGGTGATTTGACTATCTATTATTAGGTTTCAATTCTTTTTCTCTTTATTTCGTTGTGATTTTTCTCATTTTTTTGTGTTTTTGGTTTTCAGAGGAGGGTTCTGATAAAGATTCTGATTCTGATTCTGATGATGGATCCGATATTGAGACTAAGTCAAGAGCTATTGATGAGGAAAAGGCAAGGGAAGAAGAAGATGCGGAAGCTGAATTACAGCTTAACATCAAAGAAGAAGCCGATGAGTTCAGATTACCGACTACAGAGGTTTAGCTTATGGACCATTCTATTTTTGTACAAACTTTTACGGATGTTATATGTTGTCCAGTTTAAAACATTTCCATGTTATTTATAATTTCTATTTAACAACTTAGGAGCTTGAAGAAGAAGCACATAGACCCCCAGATCTTTCCAGTCTCCAGAGAAGGATAAAAGAGAGTGCGTTTGGTTTTTTACGTGCAATATTTTATTTTTTTCGTTTAGTTTCTCTTCGACAGAGTATTGATGTTCCAGTGATTATTTCAGTTGTTCGGATCCTTTCAAATTTTAAGTCTTTGAGGCAAGAGGGGGCGACACGCAAGGAATATGTTGATCAACTTAAGAGGGATTTAGGTTCATACTATGGATACAATGAGTTTCTGATTGAAGCTTTAGTTGAGGTGATTATTTTTTTTTTCCCTGAAGGAAAAACTTATTTTGCTTTCCACTTCCTTCACCTACATTGTTGCATTTGCTTGTTCATTCTGTGTTTGCCATCTTTACTCAGATGTTTCCAGTTGTTGAACTTATGGAACTTATTGAAGCTTTTGAGAAGCCTCGGCCTATATGCCTTCGCACTAACACTTTGAAGGTAATATGGATATACTTTGTGCTTCTGTCCATGAGATTTTTTCTAGTGATTGCACTGTCTAACTAGTTCCATATTCTCTGCTGTAATTTAGAGTCGTCGGAGGGACTTGGCTGGTGTTCTTTTAAACAGAGGAGTCAACCTCGATCCGTTAAGCAAATGGTCCAAAGTAAGATTTTCAATGTGTTTGTAGTAATTTGTGAGTTATGAGACAGTGAGGGTCATTCTGTTGTTTTATTCTATATGATGCTATTATTAAATGACTAGTTATCTGATTGGTATACTTGTGTGTTCCATAGGTTGGTTTGGTTGTGTATGATTCACAAGTTCCAATTGGAGCCACTCCAGAATATATGGCTGGACATTATATGGTATCTTCAGATCCTGGAGTTTCCAAATTTTTAGGTTAATTTACTGTGGAACTTAAAGTTAAAACTAATGGTTTATTTGGTGACAGCTTCAAGGCGCAAGCTCCTTTTTGCCCGTAATGGCCCTTGCTCCTCAGGAAAAAGAAAGAATTGTTGATGTGGCGTGAGTATTTGTTATTTGTCCCATTATGTGCAGTTTTTTCTTTTCTTTGTTTGTTTTCCCGTTACGAGACTATGATTGCAGCACCTCTCTTTCTTAAAACTAACCTTTTCATTTTACCGATCCACTATCTTAGTTGTTTTCAGTTGTCTTATTTTTTACTTTTACTAAAAAATCAAGCATTTGTCGCTTGCCTCTCTGTTCACCATTCCTATATTCTGATACTTTTATCTTTTCTGCATCACGCTCGTCACAATGTCATCATCATTGTCGTCTTCGTCTTCGTCTTCTTGCATCGTTTGGTGTATTACCTCATTTTACAGTGGTTTCATTCAACCATGTTTCTTGAGCTACTTTTAGTAATTTAATATGCTAGCCACAATGAATAAAATTTTTCCTCACACTTTATATCTATCTTGCAATGTGATTTAACTATTTTATGTCAACTATGCTATAAAAATTTTACAAACTTAGTTACATGACACATGAGATTGTAGGCCATTAGACATGCACTCGAAGAGGATCATATAAACATAAGATATGCTATGGTAGATGTGTGCAATTTTGCTGCTTGCCTTGTATTTTCTTCTCCTCCTGATTTAATTGGTGCATTTGTAGGGCTGCTCCTGGTGGTAAAACTACCTATGTTGCTGCTCTTATGAAAAATACTGGTGAGAATCTTATTTGGAGCTAATCGAACTGATTTATGATGCATATGCTTAATTTTGGTTATTTTACGAGCTGCTATCATCTATGCTCTCTGTGAAACTCAAGAGCACCATGTAAAGAACTTCAGACTTTTGGTGTTCTCCCTCTTATGTGAGTCAAACAACCGCAAAGAGAATGGCCACTTTTTCCAAAAAATTATATTGAATATTTTCAAAATATGTACTTCAGTTGTATGTACAAGTCCAAGAGATCATACATCGTACTATTCTTACATGTCTTCCATATGAACAAGTTTTCTAATTGAAGTTATACTCAAGTCATGTGTTGAATGCTAAAATAGCTGCCATTTTTTAACCTTCATTTGATGGCATTTCCATCATTAGAAGGAGAAAGTCTTATTTTTTCTGAAACATAACTAATGTATAAAATTTGTTTGACTTAGTTGCAAAACTTTTCACGGGTAGCAATCCATTGTAAATTCTTGCAGTTTGTTTTAGTTTTTCCACCTTCTTTAACTATTATCCTTTTTAGGATCAAAATATGCATGCCTCATAATATGTTTTCTTTAACACTGTATTTGCTAAAAGCATAATGACCATTATTAGATGCACATAGTTAATCTTATTTTGATGTTCTATTAAGCATCTGAGACTCAATTTCTCCTAAAAAGGTATCATTTATGCAAATGAGATGAAGGAGTCGAGACTCAAATCGCTCACCGCAAATTTGCATCGGATGGGAGTAACAAACACCGTTGTTAGTAACTACGACGGGAGAGAGGTGACAATATTTGCCTCATTTTTCCTGTTTTCTGGAGAAGATAATTATCTCTTTTTTTTGGCTTTTGCAACACCCCCACCCCCCATCACTCTGCCGGTGCAATATAATTTTCATTTTCAAACAATAAATTCAGTGCCCCAGTAGAAACCAAATATTTGACTTCCATAACCTTCTGTTTTCTGTTGGTTTAATTCCAGTGCAATTAATATATATATATATATATATATATGTATATGTATGTATGTATGTAGAATTACTGCGGTATAGCACCTTCTAATATTCTAGTCGATCTAATGTCAAGCTTTTTGTGTCTATTTGCATCAACTTCAGCTGCCCAAAGTTCTGGGAAACAACACAGTTGATAGGGTTTTGCTGGATGCTCCTTGCAGTGGCACTGGGGTATGCAATCAAGCTTAGTATATTTGCATGTTGAGCTTCTTTTTGGCCACTATAGAAAGGAAATTGATGTGGTTTACAAATGATGCAGGTTATATCCAAGGATGAGTCCGTGAAAACCTCAAAAGATGCTTCAGATATACAAGATTGTGCCCATCTACAAAAAGTATGTCTTCTGTCCTAAAACAGGAGAAGTTTCAGTTACTTGGGAACAAAACCATTTTTAATATGCATGATAAAAGTCTAAAATCAGTCATGGAACATTGAAAATTAGAAAGGAAAAAGAAAAAGGAAGCTAAATCCTATAATGTACTGCTACCTTGTTAATTTTACAGCGCATTTGAAGCCGTAATAAATTTTGGTAAATATACATATTTTGCCATTTCAGCCTATACAAAGTCTCTAAATAGATGTATGAGATGGAGCTTCCTAGCTCCAATGTTGAATACATAAATTCATATGAAATACTAATTAGCAATATCATAGTTAGCTCATTCTGTATTGTTGGTGAAATTTTAGCTTCTTTTATTGCCAAATGCACTGCTAATTATGCTCTATACCTTTTGTGGGAATTTGTGGGAATCAAGTACTCGCTGATGTTAATTTGCACATTTTCTGATTCAGTATTCTTTATTTACCTCGTAATATCGTATTTGTAGCATCCTTTATCTACCTCCTTTTCAAATAAAATTGGTTTTTATTGTTTTGAAATAGTTATTTATTTCTATTTTTCCCTTGGCAGCAATTAATACTTGCAGCTATAGATATGGTGGATGCCAACTCAAAATCAGGAGGATATGTTGTTTACTCCACATGTTCCTTAATGGTTGCAGAGGTTTGTTTTCTTTTACATTATCTATGAAATTTTCTGATGCCTTGTATTTGTTCTTTCTCAAACTTGAAGTTTGCAGAATGAAGCTGTCATTGATTATGCACTCAAGAAGAGGGATGTGAAACTTGTACCTTGTGGCCTTGATTTTGGACGCCCCGGGTATTTATCCATGAGTTATTTATAGTATATTAAGACAATTCAATAACTTGTGATTGAACTTGTCAATCTGACAATTTTCTATTATATACCAGTTTCGTTAGCTTCAGAGGAAATCATTTTCACCCAACCTTGGACAAAGCGAGGCGATTTTACCCCCACGTTCACAACATGGATGGATTCTTTGTAGCTAAGGTGAGTCTCAACACCAAATTCCATGAATCAATTTAGGTTGTGTTTGGATTGATGGATTTGAATTGGAGAAATGATTTCAAATGACTCCAAATTGGTGTAATTTGAAAGCCACCATAATGATTGAAAATATAGCTCGAAATGAGTTTGAAGGAATTTGAAATCCATTGCAACTCGAAATCATCCATACAAGCTCAATTGATTTGTTGATGAATTGGAATTTCATGGCTTTAAATTTTTTCAATCCAAACACATCCTTAGATTATTCTATGCCTCCTTCTATGGGCTTCGTTGATGTAGATATTGCCTATCGGTAAATCAATTCAAAATACTAAAATGTTATCTTCTACCCAAGTATTTGTACCATTGCTAATTGTTTAACTAATTTCATTTACAGCTGAAAAAAATGAGTAATTCGAAGCAAACTACACAATCGTCTGCAATGTTGGGAGAAGTGGAGGATGCACCCGAGTCGATTGAAAACGATGACCAGAACAATGCTGAGGGAGATGGTGAGCAGCAGCAGAAGAAAAAAGTTGCTCCCAAAGAGAACAAAAAATTGAACAATGGTTCTAATAAATCTGGGACTGGAGACAAACCGCCTGTAATTGAAAAGAGAGTGAAAAGGAAACGTCCTTCGAGAGAGGAAATCGCAAAAACTAGGTACATGGCAATATTTTCTTCTTCTGATCCACTCTTCTCATACTTGTCAAACTTTGATTTCTGGAAATGAATAAGGGTAGATTAAATAGACACCCCTTGTGTGAGATACTAATTACGGAAAACACCCCGAAGTTTGAGAAATTACCATAGATCCCCCTGTCAGTAAAACAGATTACAATTTCATCCCCAGTCAAAGCAGATCACAATATAAACCAACCCCCCCCCCTCTTTCGAGTTGTAGGAATCTGACAGGGGGTGTCGTTAATTTGCAAAACCTTAGGGAGCTTGGTAATTACTTTACGCAATAAGTGAAGGGATGTGGATCTGAATGCCAAATGTCGATTCTTCACACTGAAATCCAATGCATACAATCAGCACAAGTTTTCAGTATTCCGTTTCACTTTTTCTTATTTATGTCTCTTGTTAATTTTCAGAGAGGAGAAAAGACTAGCCTTAATTGAAGCAAAGAGAAAGGCCAAGTCCCAAAATGGGGCCAGCAGCAGGAAGAGCCGGGGTGGGGATTAAACAACTTCCCTCGTGTCTATGCACAAGTGGAATGTTATGAGATATGATCATGATCCAGCGTTTATTTTATTAGTTTGAGATAATTAAATTTGGGCAAAGTGTGTTAGTTTTTTTTCCTGGTGATGCCTTTTGAACTTAAACGGAGAAGAGTATAACTGAAGTCGAAGTCAGAAAATGGTAAAGAAGAAGAAAATAGTCGAGCACATCGTTGGAGATTGATGACTCTTGGCTGATCGGAAGTTGGTACAAGTGTATCTATAAATTAGAACACGCAGAAGCTTCGTTGCATTGTATTAAAATTATATGGTTGCTTTGACTCGCTAATTTTGGCTCCGAGAGCCACGGAATTTTGTAATTTTTAGTTTACTATTTATTACATCCCTGTAATGGATTCAGGGTTTTGTCTCTGGTCTCAAGATCCCTGTGATCCAGTTCATTCTGTTTTGTTGCTTTATACTTTGTGATTATAAAATATATTTAATCTTATTGATATGCATCTAATACGAGAGATGCATTCATTTAAGATGTTGCATTTTCGCACAAAATAATGCACATAGGCAAATAATAATAAAATTGGGTATTTTGGAAATTTTGTATTCATTTACTGAACATATGTGTCATAATGTTATACAATTTGGATTGGGGGTTGGGCGATTAATGTAAAACTGAGCGTGGCATAAGTGCACCACCACTGTAGAATATTCGGATTGAGTTATATTTAATGACCAAATACAAATCCATTACCACCGTTCGCCCAATATATCAAATTGAAGCTCATTTATAATAGCGGAGACTAATTCAAGAATTACTAGTGCAATTGGATTCGAACTTGCGACTTACAAGAAGTAATGAGCTACCATCTTTGGTGTAAACTTCTATAGTATTACATTTTCACATATAGTACAAGAAGAAAGGATCTAACAACATAGCCAAACCTAAGTAGCTTGTGAGAAACATAATAATTTCTTGCAAAAATAAACAACAAAATAAATTTTGTGGGCTTGTAGCTACATGATTGAGCACACCCTATATATTACAATTACACCCACATTGTAGATAGGTAGGTACTTGAGGAATTTAGCATACAATTATGGAGCCCATTATTCCCAAAAATAATGTAAATTTGGACCATTTGTCCTTGAATTCAATCAATTATAGACAACCCCATTGAAGCTAAGTAAAGAAGAAAGGACAATAAAAGTTGTGGCATGCAGGACATAACCTGTCATTACCAAGTTAGTTATGGCTTTAATTGGAAATTGAAAGAAATATGGGTCCCAATTTTTAAGCATGAGGGACAGATTGGAGCATTTGTAGGCCCATATGTTTTTTCAGACCCATTTTTGTGTTTGGGACAAAAGTCATTTATTTAAATTATTGAACATGCAAAGCTTTACTTTATCCTTCTTTGATCCCTCCACGCCACTCTCTCGCACAGTTTTTATCGATATACATTAGATTTTTTTTTTTTTTTTGTTACGAAAAGGTTAGGCGGGAAAATCTAATTCCACGGGCTGAATCGTACAAAGAGAAATATTTTTTAGGGTGGTGTCTTTAGTAGAATTCAAACTTTATCGCCTTTGAGGGTCCCAAGCCGCTTACCACTTGGCTCAACCACCTTAGATTTTATCGATATATATTAGTTGGAATTTACCAAAAAAAAAAAAAAAGATATATATTAGATGGATATGTAGTGGTTAACTCTCTCTCTCAATCTATATATATATATATACATACATATCATAATTTTATAATAGATAAATATAAATAAGTTTACGTGACACTTATTATACATTCAATCACTCCGCAAATTTCTACTAAACCGAAATAACTTCGTTTATCTATTTCTCTTTCTTTCTCTCTCGTACACAAATACATACTTAACGTGATTACTGGTTGAAAACTTGTAAATCTTATTCTTTTACTACTTTTCAAAGATTTATAAAAAAGACACTTATTTACTATGATAATATAACACCACTAACTACTTCATCACATTATTAAAATTAATGTGTTCGACACTTGACGTATGATGATGATCTTTAAGAATTCTCCTGAACTAAGTCTATTCAAAAGACTAAAAATTAGAACATATTTTTTTTTCCAACAAGAATTTAAGCTTCACTTGAGCTGAAATTCATTAGTTAAAAAATATTATATATATATATATATATATATACACACAAATTATACTATTCAAGGTGAATTCGTATTTCACCAAATTAAAACACTATTCTTTATCAACTCAAATTTATCATATTTGATAAAAATCTAAACAAAATCAAAGTATACTTTAGCAATAGGACTACGGGTCACTCTATATCATATTGAATCCAATAGTCCGATTGTGTATTATGCATTTATCTTTTTTATATAAATATATATTAAAACTACACACAACACACCTTAATGTGAGAGAAATAGACGACAGAATTATCGTGAATTTGTCCTTAGTACTACATTGGTATTGGTATATCCCACAAGCCAAAGTCACCCCCACCCAACTTTTTTCTTTCAACATTCTCAAAGCCTTTTTCTTTTTCACAATCATCCACTCAGCACATTTTCGGAAGAAAGATGAAGTGGGGCTCTCTCTCTCTCTCTCTCTCTCCTCTCTTTCCCTCTCTCTACAGTTAAGTGCCCTCCTTTTCTCTATTTCTTTCCTCCATTGTTCAAAAGCAATTAAACTTATAAACCCTAAAGGTCTGATCTTTGTCATCTCAATTGCCTCTTCTTTTTTAGGTGGGCTGCTTTACTTTTGAACTGGTCCAATGTTTAGCTAGGTGGGTTTATGCTTCTATACAACCCTTTGTGTGTGTGTATATATATATATATATATGTATATATATTAGCATTGTGAGTTTTTGGTGGGGTTTGTATGGCTCAGTCATGGTAGGGTTTTTACAGGAAAGATGTGGGTCATGGCTTAAGATCTGTGTGCTTGTCATGGACCCTTTTCTTTTTTCCAGCCGTTTTTATCCTAATAATTAATGCTTATCTCTTAATATGTGGTGATGTTTGACTGTGAAGAGTGTTTTAAGGGTCTACATTTTCTTTTATAGGTTAATAAAGTTCTCTTCTTTTGCAATTTGGTTGTGGTTTGAAGCATGAATTGTTCTTCTCATTAGACATTAGTATTTGTTTCTCAAGGTGAAAAGATTGCATTTTGAGGTCAAAAAAGTTGATTTTGCTTCCTTGTGGAGAATTGGTTGCTTTTTATTAAGCACTTTTCTGGTTATTGTATTTTGAGGTAAGAGAAATGTCGATTTTCGATTCCCGGTGGCGAATTGGTTGCTTTTGTTAGTTTTCTGGTTAATTGTAGTGATCTGCATCTGCATCTTCATTTTGGTTTTAACTTTTCATTGAAGAAGAAATAATCTGTTTCTGATTTACTTTTTCATGATTCTTTTTTTTCTTTCTCAGAGCTGATTTTTTATTGGATTTTTGATCCATATGGTATGTGTGAGGGCTATCTTTCTTTTGATCAGCTTATATTGATCATAGTCTTATCATGTTTCTGCAGATGATGATGTTTGATTTCGGGATCGAAGCGGGGGCATATATGGTATTCGAGCGCTGATTATGGTTTGTTCAGTCTGATTAATTTAGATTTTACATCGTTTATTTTTTTCATTCCAATGGCTTCAGAACCGTGTAAAAAGGGTTCCTCGGAGAAGCTTAAGAATGCTCATGGAGGGCAACTATTAGAAGGAATTCCTCGAAAAGTTACAAAGGAATTGCCTAAAAATGTCGAAAATGTCCCTTCTAAGAAAATTCCCGTAGAAACCACCGTTGAAGCGAAACTACTTAATCATATGCGAAAGGGATCAGTTAGTTCTTTGGCTGGTAATTTGGATTCAACCTTATCTTTGGGTTATCCAATTGCTGATAATGAAAAGAAAACATCCGCAAAAGTTAGTGATGGAGCAAGAAAGACTAGTGGAAGTGCCAAAATTAGCGATCGGATTGATTTTCTCGATAGTGGGAAGAGCAGTTTGTGTAGAAATAGCACGAGCACTGATGTAAGTGATGAAAGTAGTTGTAGCAGCTTCAGTAGCAGTATTAGCAAACCCCACAAAGCAAATGACCTTAGATGGGAAGCAATACAGGCCGTTCGATTACGGGACGGGTCCTTAGAACTGAAGCACTTTAGATTACTGAAGAAATTGGGCTGTGGTGATATTGGAAGTGTTTATTTGTCGGAATTATGTGGTACGAAATGTTATTTTGCGATGAAGGTTATGGATAAAGCTTCATTAGCGAGTCGGAAGAAACTCTTGAGGGCTCAGACAGAAAGGGAAATATTGCAGTCTTTAGATCATCCTTTTCTTCCGACTTTATACACTCATTTCGAAACAGACAAGTTTTCGTGTTTGGTGATGGAGTTTTGTCCAGGTGGCGACTTGCATATGCTTAGGCAGAGGCAAACTGGAAAGCATTTCTCTGAGCAAGCCGTGAAGTACGTCACTCTCTGTTAACTAATAATTCTGTTTGATAGTCTTATCATTAATATGCATTTTGTGATGTATGTTTCCTTTTAGGATTACGAGGATTAATGTCTTCATTGCATGATTCTAGATTCATTAATATATTCCCATCGTTATTTCATGTATATTTATGTTTTCTACATTCTTAGGTTGGAGAATAACCACTCCAATACATATTGTCATCCCAGTGCACCACCACTTAATCGGTCTTTCTATTCCCGAATACAAGGGAATGAACTCTATACTTATGATGCCGAGTATACCCTTGGAAAAAAGTCTAAAAATGAATGCCTCTTAAATTGAATCTTTCTTAAATGTGAAGATAGACATTGTTTTCTTATAGACCCTATTTGTTCCATAATACCGTAATTTTTCTGATACTATTCTAGGTAGCCTTTTGAGTTTATCTGCTTCATTTCATGATTTCTCGAATTTCCACTAGTCAAAAACTCTTACATTGACCAATTGTTAGGACATTCCACGCGTATTCTTTCACATAATGCTTGTTAAATGGTGTAATTAATAAGCCTTGTGGAATTGTTAATATTAATGTGCTGCTTTATACATGCTTGTTTTAGTACGTATATTTAAAGTGAAGGGCTATTTCAATTTAACCTAACCCCACCCCAGGGAAAAAGAAAAATGTAAAGGAAGACAAAAGAAGGAAAACATTGACCATGTAATTAGTGGGCTTTATTTTCCAAGTAATGATACTACGGATCATCCAATTACTTTTTCCGTGTATTTACTTCTGAAGCTCTGAATGTATTTAGATGCATTTATATCCTGTAGAGAATTAATCAAAAGCTATACATTCTGCCTGCAGAACATCACGTTTTCTTTACGCAAATGTCGACATGTAGCATGTATTCTGCTTTGCAAAGTGATTCTTGGAGTTTCATTTTCAAGACTTTACCGTATTTTCTCTTGTGTTAGCATTTTACAGAAATGAATTCCGAATCTTGTACTTTCTTTTGGTGACTAGGCTCCATATTGTATGGTATTTTATAAGAGCTTTCGGTGTCTACGCTTGCATTTCTAAGCTTATTTCCCAAAATCCCCTTTCGTTAACTTCTGATCTATTTCCTTGCAATTTTCACATGAACAGGTTTTATGTAGCAGAGGTCCTCCTATCTATGGAATACCTCCACATGCTCGGAATTGTATACCGTGACCTCAAGCCAGAAAACGTTCTCGTGAGAGAAGACGGCCACATAATGCTCTCAGATTTCGACCTCTCACTCCGCTGCACTGTCAGCCCAACCCTAATCAAATCCTCCTCCCTCCAAGCTGACCCCCTCACAAAAAACTCCAACCTCTACTGCGCCCAGCCCGCCTGCATCGAACCACCATCATGCATCCAACCCTCATGTGTGGTCCCCACCTCATGTTTCACCCCTCGTTTCTTCAAATCCAAAAAAGACCGAAAACCTAAAACCGATATAGGCAATCAAGTCAGCCCGTTGCCCGAGCTCATGGCTGAGCCCACCGACGCACGCTCCATGTCGTTCGTCGGTACCCACGAGTACTTGGCCCCCGAGATCATCAAAGGTGAAGGGCATGGGAGTGCGGTCGACTGGTGGACGTTTGGGATTTTTCTGTACGAGTTGTTGTTTGGTAAGACGCCATTTAAGGGGTCGGGTAATCGGGCGACCCTTTTCAATGTTGTGGGCCAGCCCCTTCGTTTTCCGGAATCGCCCGTCGTGAGCTTTGCAGCTAGAGATCTTATCAGAGGGTTACTAGTGAAGGAGCCACAGCATAGGTTGGCGTATAAACGAGGCGCAACAGAAATTAAGCAACACCCATTCTTTGAAGGCGTGAATTGGGCTTTGATTCGGTGTGCCAGTCCTCCAGAAGTGCCGAGGCCCGTCGAGATTGAGAGGATCCCAGGCCCACCAGCATCGGCTGGTCTGAAAGTTGTCCCTGCAGCCATGCCAGCACAGAAAAATTCAGATAATTATTTGGAATTTGATTTCTTTTAGTAGTTTTTTCACGTTTTAAGTTGCTATTTATTTTCATTGGACGAGAAATGTCGCTTCTCTGAAGGCAAGGACTACAAGGAAGGTGATGTGGTAGTAGTACTTGATGATATGTATTTTGGAGAGTGGTTGATTTGTTGTATTGCAAATGTCAGTAATAGTGTTGCTATCAATGTACAATGTGTATTGTTCAAACTTTTCTGGTCCTGTGATCTAAATGTTGTTGGCAATTTTTTTTCCATTTTTGTTTTTCCTTTTTGTTTCTCGAAGCTCGTTACCCGACTCCCCTCGCATCGAAAGAGAGTGAGGCAAAACCAAAGAATTTAAAGGACGGGATTCGGGTTTGTTACCTATCAAGTCAGCAATCTGAGTCCCTATGTTTCAATTGATGTTTTAATACTTTCCCATTTTTCATATGGCATCTGAAACACGAAACGGAACATAATTTTGAAATACAAGATCGCATAATTTTGAAATACAAGATCGGATGTGATCGATTTAGAGGAGACCAGTACCTAAATAGTGAGGGAGAAACAAAGAGGACACCAGTTTCGAAAGAGAAGGAAAAACAAAAAAGATTTTGAGGGCGAAAAATTGAATGCGGTGAGCGTGGATCGAACACGCGACCTTCAGATCTTCAGTCTGACGCTCTCCCAACTGAGCTATCCCCGCTGTTGTGAAATTATATGGATATTATTTCTTAATTTAAATTTAGAAAGGTATACATTACAAATTAGATTGTCGCTATTTCTTCTAACAACTTTGTGATGGAAATATTTATTCCTCTACGAGTCTAAGTTCATATTTAGTTGTAGATATTTATTTATTTTTTAACTAGTGGTTGATGATCTAATTAATATTTAGGCTAAATTACACCAACACCCACTGCTATAATAAGTAATTACAAAACTTATCCTCTAATAATTGAAATTACAAATACCCAACCCATTATAATTGAAAATTATATTTACCCCCCTAGAAGGCCTTGGTCAATGGTCAAACAATACTAAATGATATTTTTGCCCTTCACTTAAATTATTAAAAAAAAATAAAAAAAGTTGAAATAATATTTTTGTTACGGCTGTACCCCTCTTATAATATGTAATTACCAAAAATCCCCCTTTTGTTTTTGAAATGACCAACAAACCCCTACAGAGTGCTAATTGTAAGGTTTTTAGAGGTTAAATTGTAAGAATTTTTAATACATAAGGGGTGATTGTAAGAACTAAAAAGTGCATTATAACATGAGAGGTTTATGTAATTTTAAAAATAAGAGAGGAGGTTGGTATAATTTTTCTCAAATGACATTTTTTGAATTTCGCATGATGACGTTATAAAAAACTTGATCTCGGGGGGGGGGGGGATGTAATTTTCAATTATAGTGAGTTAGATATTTGTAATTTCAATTATAAGATAGTAAATTTGTGTAATTACCTATTATAGCATTGTGTGTTGGTGTAATTTTCCCTAATATTTATATTTCTTCATTAATATATTGGTAAAATGACTTCCTTGAATCCCATTGAAGATTTAAGTGGACGGTGAAAAGAGATATACTTTAATTGTTGTCCGAGAAAAG
This sequence comes from Buddleja alternifolia, assembly GCA_019426215.1. NCBI lineage: Eukaryota > Viridiplantae > Streptophyta > Magnoliopsida > Lamiales > Scrophulariaceae > Buddleja > Buddleja alternifolia. The sequence continues at coordinate 26,020,751 of CM033407.1, forward strand.
GAATAATCAAATTCAACTTGTGATACTTTATTCTATTTATCCAACTAATATAGAGATGCTACCGAAATTATAAATAGGGAGTGACAGCTTTCTTTTATGCATGGAATGTTTGAAAATTCTTATATTTATTGGATTTTTTATGTATCAAATTGTTTAAGTGGATTGCATTGTCGTATCACTGTTGATGTGGTATCATTTAAATTGTTTGGCATTTAACTCCCGATTTATATAAGAATTTTCCTCCAATGATTTTACTCAAGTGACATTTTCAATTGAATATAAATAGTAGGATATCGATGGCAATGAATTCAAGCCAAATCAAACCAGCCCACAAACATGCACTATATTATTCGAAAGAAAAGAAAATTTAAAGACTTTGATGGGATGTGCCCTAAATTTTGGCAAACCCCACCCATTCAGATAATTCTATAATGCTCTCGGTGCACTCAACAATACAATTTACTTGGAGATGTGTGGTTTTCGCAAGGTGGATGAGTGATGAAAATCACCATCTCTTAGTAATTGTGTGATGTTAGATGCACCGAAAATAATACTTTCTGTACACTATAGAATTATCTCAACGGATGGGGTTTGCCAAAATGTAGGATACATCCCATCAAAGTTTGAAAATGTGCCCCTTGAGCCCAGATGGTGTCCCAATTTGGCCAACGCCTCTGCACATGCATTGCCTTCACGCAAGATAAGACAAACCTTGCATCTCCAAGGCTGCCCCAAAAGCTTTCGACAATCTTCCACAATGGCTCCCAACGGGCGTTCATCAACGTTCCCTCCTTTCACAAGTTTAAACACAACTTTTAATCCACCTCAACTTCTAAATTTTCCAATCTTTGTTCCCATGCAAAGATGAGTCCTTTTCCAAGGGCTAGAAGTTCCGCCTCATTTTTTTTCTTTGACAAGGGAACCTGCAGCCACTACCCGAAGGTGCGTACTGGGTAAACCCCGCCCTCATGCAATAGTCTGTAAACCATATGAGGGGGTTAAGCCACACTAGGCAAGTCTTGTGCAACGGGCTCATGTCCCAAGAAGTTCCGCCTCATTGATTGTGATATTATCCAACTTCCTGCTAAAGCCTCCTCGCCAACGGGTTTTGTTAGCCCTTGAAATTAATAAATTATATCAAGTAATTTCTAATTCATCTCAATTATCGTCCACATAATCCAATAATAATATTAATAATAATAATAATAATAATAACAAATAAATAAAAGTAACAAATTTGTTGTACCTAATTTTAAGTTAAAAATGTAGTAAATTTAAAACAAAGTTTATAATATTCAAGCCCGACAATTCTCAACCCGAGTCACCTTCGGCTTGGCTCATAAGGCCCAATTATGGTTTAAAATTTTAATAATAATAATAAATAAATAAAAGTAACAAATTTATTGTTCCTAATTTTAAGCAGAAAATGTAGTACATTTAAAACAAAGAAAAAGCTGAGTATCCTAACGAGTTAGATTCCGGCTAGTTCCCGAAAAACCCACAATTCACTTATTTCTTTTTTAAAAAAATAAATTATTAATTTCATGAACTATTATGTAAATTGGTCTTCATTATATCATAATAAAAATCAATGATAATATGTTTAATAATACGATTAAGTTTGAGTGTGAACCAAGGGAGAATTGCCGGTGGACGTGGGAAGAAAACAAGCAATTTGAAGATAGTTTGGTTGAATTCACCGAAGATTGCCCGTACCGGTGGGAGATGATCGCGGCGAGGCTCCGAACAAAATCGGCGGCGGAAGTGGCACAACACTACGCCGTATTGTTGGACGATGTGGCGGCGATTGAGGCGGGGTTGATTGATCCGCCGGAATATGCGGATGATGGCGTATTCCGATCATCGGAATCTAAGGAAAACCATGAAGTTGACAAGAGGAAGCAGAAAGGGGTGGAGAGAAAGGCCAGGCCGTGGACTGAAGATGAACACAGGTGACATTTCAAGTGTGAGTATATATATACACACATACAAACTCTAGTGTTTGTGTGTGTATATATACACATATAAATACATAGAATTGATATTTGCGCTCTTAAATTTGTTAATAGCGCTCCAATCTCCTTTTTGTATTGACCAATGAACCAAAATGTCTTCATAGTTTTATAACACACAATTTACATCAATTGTAAAACAAATTATACTTTTCATATACTTTTATTTCTTTTTAACTTTATAATCCCATATTTCATTGTGTTAGAATTTTCATTATTTCTTGCATCCAATTTACTTAATATTATGCGTATATAGTTAATTAATTTATATATACAAAGAAACATAAGTTACATTATAATATAAATTGACAATTATCACCAAAAAAAAAAAAAAAATTGACAATCATAGAGCTGAATTGCAGCTTTTTGACGGGCTCAGCTCAAGTTCAAATATAGTTGTCCGCAAATATAGTAAATAAATAATAGTGAAATAATTATTTATTACATGTTTAATAAATAAATAAAATTTTATTATTTATTTATTGGTTTGTAAGCCTGTACGTGGACAGAAATAATTGGGATTGAGCTCTAATGAGCAGGTTTGGCCTAAAAAAATTTGATTGTCAATTCCAAATGCATTATTTTATTTTAATAATGTTGCCGTGTATTGTTTTATTCCTAATTTTTATATCTATTCAAAGTTTATTTTCAAAATATCAACTCTACGTCATGATTGTCAATTTATGTTATAATGTTAACTTTGGTTACTTTATATACACACACACACACATATTTTAATTAACTACGTATGTATAATATTAAGTAAATATGTAGAAGAAACATAACAAAAAGAAAGAATGAACGTGCTAATATAGTAAAATATTGGATTATCTATACTATCTATATCTATCTATTCTATACTAAAAGTATGGATGTTGGAAGTGTTTCTTGCAATTGTGAAAGACATTCAAACCCTTCCATAAGTACTTTTTCTTGTAATAATAAATAGGTTATGATAGTTACAACAGCATTACTATTTTAATGAAATATTACCTACACAACATCCTAAATAAGTTGGATATATAGTATCCTCTTTAATTTTAATATTAAAATCTATCTTTTCAACTTCTCAATCACAATGTTTTAGAATCTCTACAATCAATGAAATTAAAAAAAAAAAAATCAAATTTAGACACATTTTAAAATCTATAAATATAGCATTTTTCTATATTGTATCTTGGTTTCGTGATATGTTTTATTTGAATTTCCCCCAAAGTTTTTTCTTGAGTGAATCAATTAATTACAAATACATATTCTGAATATAAATAAGCAATCAATTAACTAATAACTAAAAAAGTAGAGAAGGACTCACACGTTAGTGGAAGTAATCCAATATCTTTAATATCTTGAGACATCAACTTATCCAATAGGCTAAGCCATAATGGTTCTCCCTTAATTATATTCCTAATTTGTTATATCTATTGCACAAGAACGCTATGCTATACATACTTATTGATTTGTACGAAATTGAAAGTTTGAAAGATTAGCATTATCAATACGGTATGCATAGAAGTTAACTTAAATATATATATATATATATAATTTATAAACTTTAAATTCCTAGAAGAATGATTTGATTTTTAGATTAGTATCATCATCAAAATTATGTTTAGTTTTCGGGTAATATCAATATTAGATTCCAGTATCCATATGTATTTGAAATTGTTGCAAGGTACACATAAGTATTTTTTTTCCTATCACATTTAATATGATTATAATCTTTTCAGAAGAATCTTTGGAGTTTAGAGATGATGAATGAAAAGGAAAAAGATGAGCCGTCAACACAGTTTAATAGAAATATTTTGATGTATCTAATATAGCACTGAAAAATATTATCGACAATTCTTTATTATTCTTCGGTAATTAGATTTCAAATACATTAGGAGATGAGAGTCCACAAAAGTGACAAATAACAGTCGGGGTATTTATGTTTTTCATTATCACGAAATAATTATTGAAATATTATGTCTCTCTTTTATTGGTACATTTTTTGTTAGACTTCAAGAACTGAGATATAATTTTTGTAATGACTATCTCTTAAATGTCACAAATAGTATATGATTGTGTACGTTCCTAAACAATTATCTGCTTTGAAATAATAAAAATTTGAAATGAAATGGAAATTTTAAATTAATTTAAATTGTAAAATGTAATGTCGTGCTACCTATTAGTCTATTCAAGCTACGAACTTAGAGATTGTAAAAATATGGTAAAAGTATGAAGAACTTTTTTTGAGTATGGAACACATGTAAAATTTTCATTTATAAATATCTCAAATATTATTTTAGAAACATCTAGTTGTAGTATGTTTGAATGAAGCCCTATTGTTAGATCGAATTGACCTCCACCATGTGGAGTAGTATTTATAGAGGAGTCTTGTAATCATTCAAGTATTGTTAATGTTTTATTGTTTACACATCATATGATTTTACGTGCCTTGCACGTACATTTTGCTAGTAGAGTTAAAAAGGAAGAATATTATACGGAGAGTATATTTTATTTTACAATTGATGTAAATTATGTTATAAACTATAAGGAAATCTTGGTTCATTGCTCAATACAAAAAGAAGATTGGATTGTCATTATCAAATTTGGAGGCAAATATCAATTCTATGTATATATATACATATATACATATATATATATTACATTTCACTTTTTCTTGTTTAATTAAATTGTAGCTTTATCAATGTTTTATGTTATTTTGATTGCAATGATGAGTGGTAATTTATTAAATCCATCAAAAAATGCCAGTGATTCATTATTATTACTAAAATAAGAAAATCGAAAGGTATAGCCCCCCCATTAGAGATGATCAAGAGGGCATATTGTGGCCCTGAGTTGTGACTATAAATTCGGGTCTGTAATAGTATAGGCTAACCCCATTAGAATTAAAAAGAAAGGGTGATTATTACTAAAATAAGAAAATTGAAAAGTGGTGTTTGCATTGCCTTTATGTGGTTTTTAGGTTTCTCATAATAAACTGCTAGTTTGATTATATGGATTAGCAATTTAAAATACTATTTGATAAGGTTTGGTGTGATTTGATGATTTTTTAATTAATTTTAATTTTTATGAGTAAATAAACTAATATAAATTGTAATTTTTTTTTGTGAAACTCAAAAAGAAAATAGATTTTGGTCATTATTGTGATACCCCATCTCGAATAAAAATTTGAAAGGTGAAGAACTTATTAGCAATTGCCAAAGAACTCATGAGTTTCCATTGGATTCCATTTAAGCAAGTGGTTGAGAAATTAATTTTAGGCTGCATTGTTTTGGAGGCAATATTTGCGTTCGAAGTGCTCTCAAGCCCGAGCATGACAAATGATATCAGACTAGCCACCCGGAAGGGATCTAAGTGCTATGCAGCACAAAATGCTAAGCACATGTGAGCCACCTCATGAATCCGTAGCACAAAGTGCTACATATGTTGGAGCCACCTCTTGAACTTGTAGGAGCCACCTCTAGAGTCCCAACCCCTAGCAATTGATCATGGCTTGTGACACACAGCAGCGAGGACATCGTGTTCTTAAGGAGGGATGATTCTAATATCCCATTCCACATTTAGAGCTTAATTTCGTGGTGCACTCAATGAGTTTGGTAATTCTTGCGTCAATAGGCTCGCGAGCCCGGGGTGTGACAATTACTTATCAAAATACTAGTTAGGCACACATGTACCGTCTTGGCGACATCCAGGGGTGAAGTGGGTTGCACCCACATATGTGCCATTGTTCAGGCGTTAGTCCGTCAATAAACGTACAATCATAGTGCTAATATCAACAAAATATTTAGTAATAAATAATATATATATATAGGCAATGGGACTTCGACTTAATTTTCAACCGCAATTCGTATATAAAATCGATAAAAACAACGCAATGTCTTGTGATGCGGGCTATTCGAACAATTTTTCAAAATTAATGTCCAGCCCTATTAAACCGTAATATACATACTTGAAGGTCCCTTTAATTTGTGTTTTTTTTTTTAAATCTTGTGCTTTTGTGCTATTAGATTGTAATACTCGATATTTTTTTTAACCACGACGTTTCAATTTTTTTCTTTTATGTATATAATTCAGGTCATTTTTAGTTGGACTAGAAAAATATGGTAAAGGTGATTGGAAGAACATTTCAAAGTACGCGGTCATAACAAGAAATCATACCCAGGTTGCAAGTCATGCTCAAAAATACTTTGAACGTCAAAAGAAGGAAGATAAATACAAGAGAAGACGAAGCATTTTCGACAATACGGTACATGGATGAAGACCTGCAATTTTGTAACTATTTCCCACTTCATTTATTGATTCTTTTATTTTTTTTTGGGTTCATTTATTGATTTTCATGTGAATAAATTAGCATTGAGTTTTAGAAGTTAGAACAAACGAATGTAAATGTTTGTCCCGTTTGTGGTACTTGATCCTGAGTTTCTAGGATTATTTTTCATTTAAATCTAATAAATTAAGCTTTTTTTTTTTGGGAAGTAATAAATTAAGCTTCTAGCAAACGTGTAAGTTTCTATTTTCATTTGAATATCTATGTTTTCATACAATTACGTGTCCAAGAGATGAGTAGGATGGCATTGGGCCGAGCTCGAGCTCTAGTCGGACGAGACAGATAATAAAGGCTCGAGCTCGAGCTCGAACAAGTATCTTTTTCCAAAAACATGTATGTTCGCATGTATATTATATGTTTACCAACTCACGAGCCTTTAAATAGGTATAATTAGGTTTGAGTTCGGTTCGTTATGAAGCTTGAGCTGATTGATGACTCTTCGTTTACCCAATAGATAGGGTGAAAATTTGGTAGACCGGAAGTCCAATTAACATGTAATGCAAGGATACTTTGAAAATACATCAATGTGGTTTCGGACGCGACTCTGACACACCAAATACGAGGTGTCCAACAATTGAACCAAAAAACCTCCAACGGGACACGATACAAATGATGTCATGTTCGACTCGTTTCAAACACAACATGATATTTTTTCATATTTAACAAATCTTTTGGGTGATAAAAAATTTAATAAAAATAACAAAAAAACAGTTTAAAAAACCTTCAAATTAACAGAAAAATTCTTGTCAACATCGGGTTTGACCACATATATCTCTAATCACAATACGTATAGCAAGTGCAGTTCACTTATCATGTGATTAGCTTAAGTTATACTGAATAATCGAATTTCACATACAACTAAAGATAGTAATATAATAAACTCGGTCATAAATACTAGTTTTCTTTTATCTCGGGACCAAAATTGAATTAATGTTGAAAAATTGAAATCTGTACAGAGGTCAAGCAAAATTTTCTGAGTTTGAATCACCAGTCTGGTGAATCAGTAAGCCCTATACTATACAAAAAAAAGTGAAAGTTCTGAAGCACTAAAAAAAGGGTTAACCGCATATTCCCCCTCAGCGTATGACATGTTTTGCACTTTGCCTCCTATTCTAACACGTTTGATTTTTGTTGCAGAACACCCCTTCTGGGGAACGAAAATAAATATTCCACCGGAAGGGGTGTTCTGCAACAAAAATCAAAAGTATGGACACAAAGTGCGAAAAATTTTACAATATGGGGCAAAGTGCTCAGTGTGACATAAGTTGGGGGAATGCTTTTAACCCAAAAAAGAAAGAAAAAGGAATGATTCACATGTTCCTGAAACTCAAACAGCACTTGCCTTCTCTTCAGGTTTCTCTTCATCTTCAGTACTCTTAGGTTTTAAAGAAGCTAAGTTTTGCTTTGGAAGCAAAAGATCGCTCGTCTTCTCAACCGATTTCTTCAGGTTAAGAGATGTGTAAACCGACATACCACAAAGAGCTACGACAGCGCCAATAATGCTAATGAATCCTGGATCGGAACCAAAAAGCACGTATCCTCCAAGTAGGATGACACAAGTTTTGAATTGCCCTAAGACGACATGGGATGTAGCAGAAGTTGCGCTGCAATGAGTAAAAGCGAAAACGTTTACCAAGTATTCAAAATGGCAAAAACTCATGGGCAATGTTTGTTTACGTTTTCAAAAAAAAAAATTTGCTTTCTGAATCACAATTTTCCTGAAAACAACATTACAAACTATTTTCAACAAAAAACACATTTTTTGCAAATTCATTTCTACGTTTCTCTATATAACCCTTTTTTTTTGTTACAATGGGGGAACTACTACCTATCAATTTAACAAATTCATCACTTCACAGATCTACTCTAACTATTCTTTGTTCTCTGTTTCTTACTTTACCCTTTTTTAATCAATTAATTATTACAAAAATAACTAAATCAATTTTTTTACACATCATACATCAACAGATCACATTGGATTTGACACATTTCATTGATTCCAATAATTTTCTAAAAACATAACAAAAAACAATCAACAAACCGCTATTTTTATACGAATACCCGTAGTATGCATCACCAAAAGCACACTGAAAATTATAGCCATACATAGCCATAGTTTTTCATGTTCTGTTTTCATACTCTTGTGTCGATGTTCAATTGAAAAGTTGAGGATAAAATAACTCACCCGAGTGCCAAAGCTCCGGACCATTGCAAGAGAAACCCGAGCAAAGCTGATATTAGAACTGCAGTAGCGTTCGTGTAATCCCAATTGAACGACAATACTCCCGGAGGGTCCAACCATGGCATAAGTGCTACTAAGAAGAAGATTGTGACAGGGGTCGTCTTCCACATCAACCTACATTGATGAAATTTTTGTTCTAAATAACAGTATGGTTTATCATCGTCCATGAATTGTTATGAGGAATTAATTCTAAATAACGATACATAAGTTTCTCTAATTAATTCTAAAAAATCTAGCTACAATCAAGGATAAAATTCATGATATATTGATGAAACTATCCATGTCTGTAGACTATATTTTGTAATATGCAACGCTTCGTATATAAACGTATTACTTACGCAAGGGCAGTCCAATTGCCTTGTTGCTGCAGATTAGACCAGAGAATTTTGTTAATGGCACTAGGGATTATCCACGCAATCGCAATACAAGCTCCAAATACATTGAATTCTAAGTCCGTCACAGTTGCAACAGCCACACCGAACGAGACCACAACTAAAGCCACAACCTGAATACACACAGTAAATATCTCCATGGTAACGAATTTATACGTAAACACATGCATATAAATATATATTTAATACCAAATTCCGGTTACCTTGCTAAAAGATGAAGTTTTTCGGAAAAGAAAAAACTCTGCGGTAACAATAGTTGGTGTGACAGCAATTTTAGCCATTTGATAGAAACCAACACTGCAAGAAAATCCGAATGAGGAAAAACGAAGATATTCCAAGTGGGATTTGTAAGGCTAGCTATGTTTGGTTCGTGAATTTTGGTGAGGGAAAGGCAAAAGAGAAATATTTTCTTCGCATCAAATGACAGTTACATTCTGCTTTACTTTTTGATCATTTCCATTTTCCTTTTTCTCACCACAATCCACGAACCAAACAAAGCCTTCAGAAAGTTGTGAAGATAAAATAGGATACGGACCTGTTATGCTTTAGGCTGGTATTTGCTAATCCAGAAGCAAAAGCCATGACAGCACCCAAAGCAAACAACGAAGAGAATGGCGTGGTTTTAGATGGCGGAGAGACTGGAAGCAACGACAACGCCTTGAAAATAGCAAGTAAAATCCAAGCAGTCGTGTAGTGGATCAGCGTAAGAAATATTGGGTAATTAAATCCAACTTTCCCCATAACCTGTGTCATTGATGAGAGTATATATGTCAAACTAAATGAACAAGACGTTGAGCAAAATAATAAGGATAAATTACATATACACACCCTCTGTGAAATTTTAATTATGAAAAAATGCCCTGAAATTGGAAAATTACCATGATTTCCCTTATTAGTTAAACCAGATTATAATTTCACAACTATGATGTTTTGATAATTTCCCTTTTTTAAAGATGTTTTGATAATTTACAAAGCCTTAGGCGTCATGGAAATTACTCAATAAGTGAAAGGGTGTGCGTGTAATTATCACAAATAAAAGACAGGTAAACAACATTTAACTACCATGAACTATGTCATTTGTATCAGACACCCCGTTAAACTAAATTTCATACTATTTACCCTCTCCACTATGCAAAGTAACATTTAACTCCTTCCTTAGTTCATGTCTTTATTGCCCTTAAAGACTATTTTTATTTTTATTTTATTCTCTGTTTTTATAATTTCCTTTTCTTTATATATATATATTTTTTCTTTTCCTTTACCACCCAACCATCGGCCACAACCATGTCAGCCACCCGCACTTGCCCAGAACCACTAGCTTCCCTGCCCACCGAGGCCACACTACAAATCCTCTTCTACCCGTGCTCTGGGTGCACTGGGTCCATTGTAGCTGGTCCACCTAACATCGTTGAATGCAGGTGATTAAGGTGCTTTTTACCATCATCTCCTTCATCCAACGTTGTTGGGTGCACTGTCTCTATTGAACCTGGTGCACCTAAGAATCAGCCCCCGAGCTACCCATCCACTAGCTAGACTTACCCCACCTACCACCTCACTAGCTTATATGTCAACTACGATGCCCCTCACCCACCAGTCCACCACCGGTCTCACCACAGCCCAACTCCAAGGCACACAATCACAATCACAACCTCACCTCGGTCTACTATCCTAGTTCCGAGCCCAAGCTGCCACCCACCCAGCTTCGTCATAGACTCAGTGGTACCACCCAACCTTGGCCAATGCCGACATCATGCCAACCTAGCTCCATCACCCAGCCCCACTACCATTTTTTCCAAACCCTCCTATTGGCTAAAAAATACAAGAAAAGAAAAGAAATACAAAATAGTAAACATTAAAATAATGTTTAAGGGCAATGGAGACAATTTACATGATAAAGAAGGCAAAACTTCACATGGTTGAGGGGTAAATGATACAAAATTTACTTTATGAGTGTTTGACACAACGCGAATAGTTCAGGGTGGTAAAGTGTATTTTAACCTAAAATAATTGTCGGATCTTAACAAACTATATAATAATTCACACAAATTCGAAGTAAATAAACACGAAATTATTTAGGCATAAAAATTCGAACCAATTTATTTCCAAAAATAATTCCAATAGCCACCATAAAGTTGAATGTCATTGCAACAACTGGTCCACAAAGACGTTGTTGTTGACGTTTGGCTCCATCTGAAGTACGAAGATCATTATAAATTGAACTTCTGAGTTCTTCCAGTGCACGTCCTGCAAATTAAATGAAATATTATAACGATCAAAAATAATAAAATAAAATTGTTCATTTATCATATGAATCAAAATTAATTAATTAATTAATTAAATATATGGAAATAACAGTTTTGTTAAACTAATCATTGACAAAATCAAACCCCAGATCCTACAATTTGCAATATTTTATTTTGTAAACTAAATAGAAGTTAAATTGTTATCCTCCATAAATTCATATATTATGAACTTGAATTTGCCCCGAAATATATACAAAGAGAAAATAATTATTACACATGCAGAGGGTAAAAATAGGAAATTATTTACAGAACCATCACAGTAAATTTCATACTAGCTCAATCAAGAACCAAATTAAATGCAGAAAATTCATGAAGAGAAGCTCATATGTGTATATATTCATTGAGACATCACCCATAATATATATATATATATATATATATATATATATACAGAAAATTGAGGAATAGAATTATAGAACAAAAACAGACCTGCTTCGCCTGCGTCACTATCTTTTCTTTTGATAAATCTTCTGCCATCTTGTCCCAACAGAGAATTCAACAAACCCATAATTGCATTTAATTGGAAGAGAAATCAAGAAAAAGGGGGGAAATAAACCCAAATCATGGTAAAAGCGGTTAAAATTAATGGTGAAAAGCAGAAATTATGAGAAATTTAAAGGGAAAAAAAGAGTCTTTGAAGTGAAGGAGTCTAGAAAATAATTGAAAGAAAAAGAGTTATATAGTATAGTACAACCATGCATCTATAGGAGTTTGTAATGCACAAGGAATTGCAATTTTTGGACTAAGATTAAGAATTCAATAATTCAATTCAGTATGATTATAATTATTTGTGTAAAATGTACTCCATGTGTGCATATATATATGTCGAATGATTGTACATATTTGCAATGTTTGGACTAAGATTAAGAATTCAGTATAATTATAATTATTTGTGTAAGATGTACTCATGTGTATATATGTATGAATATGCTTGTACATATTTGCAATTTTTGGACTAAGATTAAGATTTCAATAATTCAGTATGATTATACTTGTTTGTGTAAGATGTACTCCATATATATATATATATGAATAATTGTACACATTTGTAATTGTCGGACTAAGATTAAGAATTCAATAGTTTTGTATAATTATAGTTATTTATGTAAGATGTACTCTACGCATATAACTTGTTCATATTTGCAATTTTTGGATTACAATTAATAATTTGGTAATTCAGTATTTTTATAATTATTTGTGTAAGATATACTCTACGTGTATATAATATGTATGAATAATAGTACATATTATATACGTTTGTAATTGTTTAAAGATTATGAATTTAGTAAGCTATTAACCAGTTTAGGGTGTTTTATTTTTCATTTTTATTTAGTTATTACATAAAAATGGTAATAATTTTCGATGTATTCTAGGAGAATACAAATACAAAAGGTGATGATGGAGTTGCAGTAAAAAGTGAATAATGTTGGTTTAACGAATGACAACTCAAATCCCCAGAGTCTTCAAGAATCTGTCAAATATCAAAGTCGGATATCACGGATCTCCTCATCCAAACCACTTTTACTATTAGGTCCACCCAACAAAATAATATAATATATATATATATATATATGTGCGATGAATCATGATATTAATTAAGGGGGATTTGGTAAATGAGAAAATGAATTTGGGAATATTATGGAATTAATTATTGTAGTCTATTATGAATATTAACTTATTACATGAGTCGGCTAAAAAGGGCTTCAGCCCATTATGAATAATATAAATATATGTTAATTAGTGTCAATCGGGCATGATATAATCACTATACAAAATTCGAAAGACTGCTTTATGGGAGCAGCTTGAGTTTGCCGTGAGTTAGCCAGTTAGATCGGACCCTAATAACATTTCCCAACACATTTTTTCTCGAGGTTCCTAACTTTGATCCTGACACTATTTTAATCTCACATCATATATATATATATATATATATATGTATTATCGAGTCATTTTTAATCAATCCACTTTTTACTACTAGATCAGGACGGAACAAGGATTTTCTTTACTCTAACCCTATAGTTATCCATTTTTTGCCTGGAAATAAGTCTATCCAAATGTGGTCTACAATAGGCATATATTAGTAATTCTTTTGACCGAAAAGGGGAAAAAGGAAAATATGCTGTTTCTTGAACCTTTTAATCATCATCAGGTGGTCTGCCAACTTTAAGTTATGTAATTTCGTAGAGTTGATGATCTTAAATCTATTATGACACAAATTCACTCATTTTGTATAAAATATTTCAAATTACAACAATTTACTAAAAAAATACTAATTATCAAAAAAAAGTACAATAAATTTCAGAATTTTTTAGCCTTCATTTCGAGCCATTTTTCCAAGCACTAGGTTGGATTTCAAACCCGTCTATTCGGGATATATGGAATTATTTAAAGTAATTCATCCGAGGAATTATTTAATCAAAAAGCAAATTATTGTTCTTATTGCTTTATACACAAGTGAATCAAAAGTAAACCATTTCTTATGGACTAATCAACAAATAATGCTACATATAATTGCCCTAATATTGGAGCTATGTAGGTTGGCAGCATTCCGATTTATTTTTTTATTTTATTTTTGAATTCGCGCTTCATCTTGAATTTCAAAGCATGAAATCATACTAAATATATATAATTCACGTTAACTATATATATTGAAAGAAGTATTCTAGAAAATAATATGTGTGTCAATTTTGTATCACCCATTTGTCACGACTAATATTAAAATGCGCCGCAGGAAGTCAATTTCTCACCCCCATTTTTTTTTTTTTTGCTTCATTTTCAAGTCTGATTTGAGTAAAACCCAAGATTTAAGGTCCGCTAGTATATCATTTCATCCAAACATAGCCCAAAAGGTTGGCGTTTAATGCAACCTAAAATAATAAAAGAGGTGCAATGCAATTGATTCCTGACGTAAATTTTACACCTCTGGGCAAATCATACAATAAGAAAACAAATTTAACACCTAGCTAAACCCACGTAGCCCTCACGAACATTAATTTGCAACTATAAAAATTTCGAGAGTACCTAAAAATCACTCTTGCTTTTAAATTTTTCGTAGCATCCGAGTTCAACACCACGAACTACCTATGTTACCAAACTAATGTTGAATTCACAAGTCGGGTTAGGAGTTCCGGGACTCGGGATTCAAGAACAATCATAATTGCATGTCTATTAAAACCTACATATGTAATTTTATGATGGTCCTAATGTGTTTGATCATGGTGCACTATGAACCATTGGGTCACATCAACGTGGATGGTTTACATTACCCACACACCATAGAATTTCCCAATTCATTCATACATATACAAATTAAGGAGTTTAGTTACAATTACAAACATCTATCTACGGAACCTACGTAGCCATTGTTAGAATAGTGCCCTGTGAGCCAATCCTAGATAGGCTTTATTTATCTATTCTTGTAGTAAACAATTTCGTTTTACATTATATTAATAAAAGGCATTTCTTCATCTTATGTTTATATCGTTATAACTGTATGATGAAGTCCCTAGAATTCACACATAGCTATGGGGCTTGATATCTCATTGGATGGATATCATAAAACAAGTTTCTAAGGCTGTGATTTCTAAATACTGTCCAAGTCATAGAATTATCAAGATGGGACATTGATAATTCGGATAGACTTGCGCCTATGATGCACACTCTTAATTGGAGAATGTCTCGTTTTATGGACATTAGTGTAGTTGACACAAATGCACATACGCGGGTGCTTGTTGAGAACAAGTTCACTGATTACCCTAACTGAAACTTCCTAAATTGGAATTATTTCTATATATGTCGAATTAGGAGTTTCTTAATCACGATAGTGCAAGATTAATTCTTTGACTTGAGTCATCACAGTAATCTTGTATATTGACTCACTGCACTTTGACTCCTGTGCCAGTTCTTTTACAAGGACACATATGGACTGGTGATTGGGTGTAGTGACTCGTATATGGAGGTTGGTGTTGATAACAAAGGATCCATCACTTGTCTAGATGAACAAGTGAATTTCCTATATAATTCTAAGTGATTTGACTGAGTTAGTCCTTGGCCAAGGCAAGTAAGTAATTAATTAAAAAATGAGTTTCTTGAATTAATTAATCACTAGTCAAACACACTTGAATTATTAAGATTGAATTTACAAGGATCTCGACCAATAAGATTCCTCGATTCTTAATTCAATTGGGAAATTAGTTGATGGAAGAATCTCACTTGCATGGAATGCGCGATTGGAAAGGTTCACTTTGAATCGCCTACATCTAGGTCTTCAAGATAAATAGCTAGAAACTTTTCTTTGATTTATGGGTATCTTATATTTAATGGAGATTAAATAATAAGATGGTTAATTAAAAGTGTTTAATTAATCGAGACAATTTAATTGTCCAAATTAAATCATAAAGGTTATGAACCCATTACTAGTATGTTGGTGAACCTAAAGGGTCACACACAATACTCGGACAAATCCATTTCTTAATTAAGGAAATTTAATTCAAAGTAGTTGAGTTAATATATTAATTAATTAGATTAATTAATTAAGACTTTTATTTATTCAAGTGTTGGATAAATAAATTAATTAAGTTGATAAGATCAATTTAATTAAGCTTAAGTCTAGAAAGCATTTAATTTAATTAGAAGTGACTTTTATTAATCTAGTATGGTGGATTAATTATTAAAAGACTATTTTATTAAGTCTTGGTCGAAAATTTGGTGGAGGAAAATAATTAAAGAGTTTAATTAATTTTCTTCTAGAAGGAAATAAGATTTCTTGGAGAGAAAGGAAACTAATTAAAATAGAAGAGTTCTATTTAGAAATTAATTAGTCTTCTATTCCTACATGGAAAAGGATTAATGTATAAGAGTTCTACATGGGAAAGAATTGCAAGAACCTAGTTCTATAAATAGGACTAGTATGGAACGAAAATAGGATGATGACTTTTGAAGCCAAAATTTTTGTTCCTCTTGCATAGAAAAATCGTTTCTTTTTCCTCTCTCTCATATAGTGTTCTTGAGTTCTTGATTATTCATCAAGATCTTGAATTCAAGAATTCTTCCAAAATACTTAGAGAAGTAATTTTTGCTTTCACCTTAATCCCATACACTATTCCTTAGAGTTAGAATAAACGTTTATAGATCAACCTAGCTAAAGATTATAAACGAGTGGGTATCCGGGGTGTGGATCAACTTTAGAGGAGAAACACTTGGGTCTCTGAAGTGAATCAAGAATCCGATCAAAGACGTTTTTGGTGGAGGAATTCGAAATCTACATCAAAGGGAAAAACGAAGGAGTTGATTCAAGGAACGAGAAGCAAGCTAGGGAGCTTACGTTAAGGAAGAAGAAACTCTTCGATTTTTACGAAAAATCGAATAAGGTAAGATCTTCTTTATTTAAGTTTTAAATAACAAATCAAAGATGCGCAAGCCTATGATACGTGATAAGCCCGTAGGATTAATAAACTCGCATGTTTAAATCCTAGAAACTAAAATTTTAATTTTCCGCTGTGCTTAGTCGGGCTATATGTATATTTCCCAACAGTGGTATCAGAGCCTAAGGCTCGCGCATCGTTATGCATGATCCGTTCAATTTTAATCGTTACATGTGATGCACGTTTAAAATTGATTAAATTCATATATTTTGTTGATTTGGGGATTTCATAAACAATAAATTGTGCACGTGTGGAGGTGGCGAATTTGGTGGTTGATTTGGACTTAGAGTCCGAAACCATAATAATTAGTAATTACATATATGTTATATGTTTTGAGAAATTATTCTGTGAACATAAACCATGCAATTCAGAATTGCAAGTCTTTTCCTTTTTCTGCAAAATTCGCATGATTCTGTTTATCTAATGCACGTATGCATGCATGTGGCTGAATTGTGTGGGTGCATGATTCTGTTTTTGGAATTGGTGTGAGAAGCAATTAAAAATTGTATTCAAAACAAAATTTGTCCATCAGCCATCTGTACATAAGTTGTGCATGATTCTGTTTTGGAATTGGTGTGGAAGCAATTTAGATTGGATTTAATGAATAATTGCAAAGCACCTTTCGGCCTTTTATTTTACAATAGTTGTGTATGAGTTTAAGGGGCTTTTTGTATGAAGTAGTGGGAAGATGCAATTACATTAATTAATTACACGAACAACCCACATGCGCGCCAAAACGGGGCTGCCTAAATAGCTTGGACCGACCCGACCCGATAGTCGGGCAACGGGTCGCTGATCCGTTTTTGAGTATTTGATTTTTCCTAGAAATTCTATTTAAAAAGGTGTTTTAAATTGTTTATTTTGGAAAAATCAAGTTTTATTGAGAAACCCCAAATTGATATAATTTATGAGGAATATTTGGTAAATTAAGAATTTACATATGCTTTCATGAGTTGATATGCATGATGGAATTTTGAGGCCATTAGAATTGTACAAGCATGTTTACTTTTCGTTATTTATTATTAGCCTTGCCGGCGTTCGATCCTTGATGGCTCTAGATAGGATCGATTTAGATATGGCCCAAAATATCCATGTTATATTTTATGTATGAGATGCATGATTTAATGTATGAGATGCATGATTCTATGTATTAGATACATGGTTTTTTTTGTTATGCTTATCTTTTATATTTCCTTTCATGTGATGTTGGGCATGTTTAGGATAGAGACTTAGATAAGATAATCGAAGCGATGAGACCTTTTCATAATATACTAAAATCCCTTACTTATTAGATAAGTTTATAAAATCTTAATGATTTTAATTTTAAGTTAATATGGGATAAAATTAAACGGGGTTTAATATTCCATGCCTACCATCAAAAGTAATAGCATGTCGGTGCTACTTATGTAGATTAGTCGACCATTGCAAGTGGGACTTTCTATAATGAGAAAGCCGTGATTATTACTAAGCATAGAGATGCACATGGGTAATTTATCCTCTAAGTTGACCATTGCAAGTGGAACTTTTTGGGTAGGTCATTTACATGTAGGTTTGATGGGTCTAACTTAACATAGGAGTAACATGGGGGCGCATAAAATTGAGGTCCATGTAAAACATGAGGTAAAATAATTGAGGGTTACATAGGGATGTAATTGATAAGTGTTGTCTACCTTTTTAATTATTATGTATGTGTCCATAAAATTGGGGTATGTAATAATTAAATCGGACTTCAAACTCACTAAGAAAAAATTGTTTTTCTCGAATTCTTTAATGAGGGTTATTGAATTTGAATTAAATAGTGGGAGGTAATTTATGATTAAAAGACCTTAAAATCATATCTACACATAATGTATTAAACATCTTCTTAAACTCCGTTTCGCTTTAATTTGTAGATAACTAGATATCTAAGATGGCTAAGAACCCGCTTTCCACAATTCTCGACACAAACAAACTCACTGGACCCAACTATTCTGATTGGCTTAGAAACCTTAAGATAGTGCTCAACTCTGAGAATAGAGCCTATGTCTTGACTGATGCACCCCTCTCGACTCTACCCGAGGATGCTGAGGAGGAGGAAATCGAAACCCATAAGAAATGGTTAAACGATGACCTCCAAGCAAGGTGCACGATGCTTGCATCAATGTCGAATGAGTTGCAAAAGCAACACGAAAATATGGCAAGTGCTGCTGATATTTTCAAACACTTGCAAGAGTTGTATGGTGAAAAGTCTAGGAGGGAAAAGGTACTTAGTGTCTAAAGAACTTTTTAGAGCTCGTATGACTGAGGGGTCAAATGTCCAAGAACATGTGCTTAAGATGATTGGGCTCATTGAGAAGCTCGCAAGTCTTGACATTTTTCTAGACAATGAACTCTCAGTGGACTTAGTACTTCAATCCTTGCCTAGCACATTCGATCAATTTGTGGTCAACTTTAACATGAACAGTCTGGAGGCGACCTTGCCTGACTTGTTAAGCATGTTAAGGACTGCAGAAGCCACCATCAAGAAGGACAAACCAGTCCTACTTGTGAGTTCTGCCCATTCTAAGGCTAAAAAGCCAAAGAAAGGGAAAGGGAAAAGTTCCCAAAAGAACAAGAAGCTAAAAGCTAAAGGTGGGGTCAAGAAGGTTAAAGCTGATAAGAATAAGGGTGACTGTTTCCACTGCGGTAAACCAGGGCATTGGAAGAGGAACTGCAAGGAGTACCTTGCGACCCTAGGTGAGACCAAGGGTATGTTTTATGTTGAAGTTAACTTATCTGTTAACGATACTTCTTGGGTATTAGATACCGGTTGTGCATCACACCTTTGCAATAATTTGCAGGCGATGACAAGAAGTAGGATGCTAGGAAAGGATGAGATCGTTCTGAGACTTGGCAATGGAGCAAAAGTTGCTGCCACAGCGATAGGGACGGTCAACCTGGCATTAGGCGACGGCATTAGAATAGTTTTAAATAATTGTCTTTATGTTTCTAGTATAATAAAGAACATTATCTCCATCCCTGTTTTAGATGGAGAGGGTTTTGAGTTTTTAATAAAAGATGGAAAGTGTTCCATTATTAAAAATTGTTCTTTACTTTTTACTAGTACTTTGACGAATTGTTTATACACTGTTCAACCAATTAATTCCGTCTTTCACATTCAACATAGTAACAAAAGAAAACAAGATAACTTAAACAGTACACTAATGTGGCATGCTAGACTAGGACATATTTCCAAAGAAAGAATGCACAAATTGGCAAAGGAAGGTGTACTCGACCTTAAGGAAGAGGAAACCATGCCTGCTTGTGAATCTTGTCTTAAAGGAAAAATGACCAAGTCACCATTTGTAGGACAAGTGGAACGTGCCACCCATCTTTTGGATTTGATCCATTCGGATGTTTGTGGTCCTTTTAGTATAAGTACTAAAGGAAGGTGTACTTACTTCATTACTTTTACCGATGATTATTCACGGTACGGATATGTGTACCTTATGAAGCACAAATCTGAAGCTTTTGAAAAGTTCAAAGAGTTTAGGAATGAAGTAGAAAAACAACTAAGTCATAGTATTAAGACTCTTCGATCTGATCGGGGAGGAGAATACTTAAGTGACGAATTCCTTAGTTATCTTAAAGAGAATGGGATTCTCTCTCAGTGGACTCCGCCTGGAACACCACAATTGAATGGGGTGTCTGAGCGAAGGAATAGGACTTTATTGGATATGGTCCGTTCCATGATGAGTTTCACTGAAGTTCCTCCATCTTTCTGGGGTTATGCCTTAGAAACTGCGGCATATCTATTAAATAGATTGCCTTCCAAATCAGTGCCCAAAACGCCTTATGAGTTATGGCGTGGTAAACCGGCCTCATACAAATATCTTCGAGTATGGGGATGTTCAGCCTATGTGAAAAGGCTAGTGGGAGATAAGTTAGAGTCTAAGTCTAGCTTATGTAAATTTGTGGGGTACCCTAAAGAAACTGCGGGGTACTACTTCTATGATCCATCGGAACAAAAGGTGTTTGTTTCAAGGAATGCCATCTTCT
Organism: Buddleja alternifolia; assembly: GCA_019426215.1. Classification (NCBI taxonomy): domain Eukaryota; kingdom Viridiplantae; phylum Streptophyta; class Magnoliopsida; order Lamiales; family Scrophulariaceae; genus Buddleja; species Buddleja alternifolia. The sequence continues at coordinate 26,041,473 of CM033407.1, forward strand.
TAGAGAAGGAGTTTCTATTAGATAGAAAGGGCGAGATCATAGAACTTGAAGAAGTTCAAGAACCACAAATTATCTCACAAACTTTGGAAACACAAACACAAGAAAACACTGAAATATCTAACACACAACCTCCGAGAAGATCCGAAAGGATCCGAGGGCCACCTGAGAGGTATGGTCTATTACTAGAAAGTAATAAGGAGGAGCTTCAAGTGGATGAAGATCCAAGAAGCTACAACGAAGCAATATGTGATATTGATTCTGGGAAGTGGCAAAGTGCCATGGAATCTGAAATGGACTCCATGTACTCCAACAAGGTATGGACCTTGGTAGATCCACCAGAGGGTATAGTACCCATTGGTTGTAAGTGGATCTATAAGCGAAAGCTTGGAGCAAATGGAGAGGTAGTGACCTATAAAGCTAGGCTAGTGGCAAAAGGTTACACTCAAAGAGAGGGTATCGACTATGAAGAAACTTTTCGCCAGTAGCAATGCTTAAATCCATTAGGATTTTGCTTGCAATAGCTGCTCATTATGATTATGAAATATGGCAGATGGATGTGAAAACCGCCTTCCTCAATGGAAACATAGAGGAAGAGATTTACATGAAACAACCAGAAGGTTTCATATCTAGTGGGAGTGAGCAAAAAGTTTGCAAACTCCAAAAGTCCATTTATGGACTAAAGCAAGCATCCCGAAGTTGGAACATCTGTTTTGATGAAACTATAAGGATGTATGGTTTCATTAAAAACGAAGATGAACCATGTGTGTACAAGAAAGTCAGTGGGAGTGCAGTGACATTCTTAGTACTTTATGTTGATGATATTCTACTCATTGGGAATGATGTAGGAATGATGCAATCGACTAAAGTATGGTTATCCACCAAATTCTCCATGAAAGACTTAGGAGATGCATCCTACATCTTAGGAATCAAAATCTATAGAGATAGATCAAGAAAGATGATAGGATTGTCTCAGTCAATGTACATAGACAAAATGCTAAAAAGGTTTAGTATGGAGGAATCAAAGAAAGGATTCTTGCCTATGAGTCATGGGATCCGGTATTCTCGATCCATGTGTCCTTCGACATCCCAGGAACGAGATAGGATGGCTCGCGTACCATATGCTTCTGCCATAGGAAGTATTATGTATGCAATGTTATGTACAAGGCCTGATGTGGCTCATGCATTAAGTGTAGTGAGTCGTTTTCAGTCCGACCCAGGTGAGTTGCACTGGGTAGCCGTGAAAACAATCCTCAAGTACTTGAGAAGGACTAAGGACTTGTTTTTGATATACGGCGGTGGAGAATTGAAACTAGAAGGGTTCACTGACTCTAGTTTCCAATCTGAGGTGGATGATTTGAAATCAATGTCGGGATTTGTATTCACCCTCAATGGTGGAGCAGTAAGTTGGAAGAGTTCCAAACAGAAAACTACTGCGGATTCCACAACCGAGGCTGAATACATAGCTGCATCTGATGCAGCAAAGGAAGCTGTTTGGATTAGGAACTTCATCCAAGGGTTGGGTGCAGTCCCTAGCATTGTCGATCCAGTACCTCTGTACTGTGACAATAATGGCGCCATTGCTCAAGCAAAGGAGCCGAGGTCTCATCAAAGATCCAAACACATAGAAAGGCGATACCATCTGATCCGAGAGATTGTTGGTAGAGGCGACGTACGCGTGGAAAGAGTCGACACAACGGAGAACATAGCGGATCCACTAACTAAGCCCTTGTCTCGTAATGTATTAGAAGGACATCTTGAGAAGATGGGTCTAAAATACCAAGGAGATTGGCTCTAGTGCAAGTGGGAGATTGTTAGAATAGTGCCCTGTGAGCCAATCCTAGATAGGCTTTATTTATCTATTCTTGTAGTAAACAATTTCGTTTTACATTATATTAATAAAAGGCATTTCTTCATCTTATGTTTATATCGTTATAACTGTATGATGAAGTCCCTAGAATTCACACATAGCTATGGGGCTTGATATCTCATTGGATGGATATCATAAAACAAGTTTCTAAGGCTGTGATTTCTAAATACTGTCCAAGTCATAGAATTATCAAGATGGGACATTGATAATTCGGATAGACTTGCGCCTATGATGCACACTCTTAATTGGAGAATGTCTCGTTTTATAGACATTAGTGTAGTTGACACAAATGCACATACGCGGGTGCTTGTTGAGAACAAGTTCACTGATTACCCTAACTGAAACTTCCTAAATTGGAATTATTTCTATATATGTCGAATTAGGAGTTTCTTAATCACGATAGTGCAAGATTAATTCTTTGACTTGAGTCATCACAGTAATCTTGTATATTGACTCACTGCACTTTGACTCCTGTGCCAGTTCTTTTACAAGGACACATATGGACTGGTGATTGGGTGTAGTGACTCGTATATGGAGGTTGGTGTTGACAACAAAGGATCCATCACTTGTCTAGATGAACAAGTGAATTTCCTATATAATTCTAAGTGATTTGACTGAGTTAGTCCTTGGCCAAGGCAAGTAAGTAATTAATTAAGAAATGAGTTTCTTGAATTAATTAATCACTAGTCAAACACACTTGAATTATTAAGATTGAATTTACAAGGATCTCGACCAATAAGATTCCTCGATTCTTAATTCAATTGGGAAATTAGTTGATGGAAGAATCTCACTTGCATGGAATGCGCGATTGGAAAGGTTCACTTTGAATCGCCTACATCTAGGTCTTCAAGATAAGTAGCTAGAAACTTTTCTTTGATTTATGGGTATCTTATATTTAATGGAGATTAAATAATAAGATGGTTAATTAAAAGTGTTTAATTAATCGAGACAATTTAATTGTCCAAATTAAATCATAAAGGTTATGAACCCATTACTAGTATGTTGGTGAACCTAAAGGGTCACACACAATACTCGGACAAATCCATTTCTTAATTAAGGAAATTTAATTCAAAGTAGTTGAGTTAATATATTAATTAATTAGATTAATTAATTAAGACTTTTATTTATTCAAGTGTTGGATAAATAAATTAATTAAGTTGATAAGATCAATTTAATTAAGCTTAAGTCTAGAAAGCATTTAATTTAATTAGAAGTGACTTTTATTAATCTAGTATGGTGGATTAATTATTAAAAGACTATTTTATTAAGTCTTGGTCGAAAATTTGGTGGAGGAAAATAATTAAAGAGTTTAATTAATTTTCTTCTAGAAGGAAATAAGATTTCTTGGAGAGAAAGGAAACTAATTAAAATAGAAGAGTTCTATTTAGAAATTAATTAGTCTTCTATTCCTACATGGAAAAGGATTAATGTATAAGAGTTCTACATGGGAAAGAATTGCAAGAACCTAGTTCTATAAATAGGACTAGTATGGAACGAAAATAGGATGATGACTTTTGAAGCCAAAATTTTTGTTCCTCTTGCATAGAAAAATCGTTTCTTTTTCCTCTCTCTCATATAGTGTTCTTGAGTTCTTGATTATTCATCAAGATCTTGAATTCAAGAATTCTTCCAAAATACTTAGAGAAGTAATTTTTGCTTTCACCTTAATCCCATACACTATTCCTTAGAGTTAGAATAAACGTTTATAGATCAACCTAGCTAAAGATTATAAACGAGTGGGTATCCGGGGTGTGGATCAACTTTAGAGGAGAAACACTTGGGTCTCTGAAGTGAATCAAGAATCCGATCAAAGACGTTTTTGGTGGAGGAATTCGAAATCTACATCAAAGGGAAAAACGAAGGAGTTGATTCAAGGAACGAGAAGCAAGCTAGGGAGCTTACGTTAAGGAAGAAGAAACTCTTCGATTTTTACGAAAAATCGAATAAGGTAAGATCTTCTTTATTTAAGTTTTAAATAACAAATCAAAGATGCGCAAGCCTATGATACGTGATAAGCCCGTAGGATTAATAAACTCGCATGTTTAAATCCTAGAAACTAAAATTTTAATTTTCCGCTGTGCTTAGTCGGGCTATATGTATATTTCCCAACAGCCATCACATGCATATATATGTGTATATACATATGCATGATATACCAAGATTCTAGAACTCCCTAAAAATCAGTCCATACCTTGGGTGATACATAGCATCTAACTTAGAGGTGCCAATTGGGTGGGTTGGGTCGGGTCCAATTGGGTTGAGTCCAATTCGGGTCGGGTCCAATTGAGTCCTATGCAAAAAAAATTGTATGAAAGCTAGACTCATAATAGACCCAACAAGGACCCAAAGTAGACCCAATAAAGACCCAGTTAGGACCCAATAAGGACCCAACATAGACCCAAAATTGGATTAGAAGATGTTTTCAACAAGTTTAGCCAATCAATCTTTTTACACACACTGCATACTTTTTATACACATTAGGCATATTTACACATACACAACACACTTTTTACATATACACAACACACTTTTACACACACACAACACACTTTTACACACACTGCATATTGTTTATACACATTTACACACACTACACACATTTTCACACACAATGCACACTTTTTACACACATTACACACTTTTTCACAGACAATGCACATTTTTTACACACACTACACACTTTTTACACACACTACACATATTTTCACACACAACGCATACTTATTACACACACTACACATTTTGTACACACACTACACATATTTTCACACACAATGCACACTTTTTACACACTACATAAATTTTCACACACAATGCACACTTTTTACACACACTACACACTTTTTCACACACAATCCACACTTTTTACACACACTACATAAATTTTCACACACACTGCACACTTTTAACACACACTACACATTTTTTCACACACAATGCACACTTTATATACACACAATCCACACTTTTTACACACACTACATAAATTTTCACACACAATGCACACTTTTAACACACATTACACTTTTTTCCACACACAATGCACACTTTATACACACTGCACATTTTTTACACACTACATAAATTTTCACACACAATGCACACTTTTTACACACACTACACACTTTTACACACACAATCCACACTTTTTACACACACTACATAAATTCACACACAATGCACACTTTTAACACACACTACACATTTTTTCACACACAATGCACACTTTATACACACACAATCCACACTTTTTACACACACAATCCACACTTTTTACACACACTACATAAATTTTCACACACAATACACACTTTTAACACACACTACATATTTTTTCACACACAATGCACACTTTATACACACACTGCACATTTTTTACACACACTACACATATTTTCACACACAATGCACACTTTATACACACACTACATACTTTTTACACACACTATACATATTTTCACCCACAATCCATACTTTTTACACACACTGCACTCTTTTTACACACACTACACGCTTTTCACACACAATACACACTTTTTACACACACTATACACTTTTACACACACTACACACTTTTTCACACACAATGCACATTTTTTACACACAATGCACACTTTTTACACACACTACACACATGTACACACACAATGCATACTCTTTACATACACTGCACACTTTTTATACACACTACACACATTTTCACACACTACACATATTTTCACACACTACACACATTTACACACACTACACATATTTTCACATACTACACACATTTTCACACACCACATATTTTCACATGTTTTGCACACACTATACATATTTTCACACACTACGCACGTTTTCACACACATGACACAAATCTGTGTAGTGTGTGAAAATGTGTGTAGTGTGTGAAAATATGTATAGTGTGTGTAAAATATATGATATGTTTGTGAAAATATGTGTAGTTTGTGTAAAATGTGTGATGTAGGTGTGAAAATATGTGTAGTGTGTGTAAAATATGTGTGGTGTGTATGAAAATATGTATAGTGTGTGTAAAATGTGTGAAAATATATGTAGTGTGTGTAGTGTAAGTGAAAATATGTGTAGTGTGTGTAAAATATGTGAAAATATGTGTAGTTTGTGAAAATGTGTAATGTGTGCAGTGTGTGTAAAATATGTGAAAATACGTGTAGTGTGTGTAAAATATGTGAAAATACGTGTAGTGTGTGTAAAATATGTGAAAATATGTGTAGTGTGTGAAAATGTGTGTAGTGTATGTAAATTGTGTGAAAATGTATATAATGTGTGTGAAAATATGTGTAGTGTGTAAAAATGTGTGTAGTGTGTGTAAAATATGTCATCTGTGTGTGAAAATATGTATAGTATGTGAAAATGTGTAGTGTGTGAAAATGTGTATAATGTGTGTAAAATATATGTAGTGTGTATAAAAAATATGTAGCGTTTGTGTAAATTGTGTGTTGGGTGTGTATTAAATTTCAAACTAAGTCATAACCAATTTGGACCCATATTGGGCCCAACTTAAAACCCAATTGAACCCAAAAATAAGTGAGAACCAACCCAGTTGGAACCAAAGAGAAAAAACTTAGGACCCAACCCAACTAAAACCTAGGTGGGTTGAATTGAAAATATATCTTTGGACCCAAATTGCAACCCCTTACATCTAAGTCAAACCCCAAGAACCACCTATGGACATATCCTCTTCTATGGCATTGCATTAGCAAACACTTTTCTATGCTTTCAAGAAACCCAAATGAGGATAAACTGCAAGGTAATCTTGCACCTATAAGATAAGATAACCATAGAAATATGGAATTATATGAGAAGGCGGCATGACAAAAAAAAATGCAAAAGAATACACACAAATGTAAATTACATTGAAACTTTTTGCATGGAAATGTCAATCACAAACAAATCGAGATCAAAAGAGTCGTTACTTGGTTGACCCCTGCTCTTACATATGGTACATCTGGTTCTCATCACACGGTAATTTCACTAAAAACGTGATACAATTGTTATTTCATGTACTTCTGGAGAAATTTTCGGTGGAAATCACTCCTGATTGTATCATTGATGAAGCGCTTTGGTGTTTTCGTCTCACCACGAGTTTGGTTCTTGAAAACCACATCATCATCCCACCTGAACAAACAGAAATTCAAAGACAAATCAAACACAATATCATGACAGGCTATAAGCCAAAACGAAAACACAGGAATAATTTATACTACCTTCTCTTCACACTAAAGGTAGTCGAAATGGGATTATTTAGCAGAGGATTTCCACGCAACAATTGCTCTTCTTTAACTTTAAGCTCCTCCTCTTGCTTCTCTCGTTCCTGCCATAAGGATTATACCTCAATAATTTCTCATGTGCTACAAAAGTGAGAAATTTGCCGAGTAATAATGCAGATAGCAAGATCATTCAGGCAGACACATATGCAATGGAGAACTCTGTTCGGTCGTGTTTCAGTGGCCCATATATTTCCACAATAAATGCACTTGCATAGACAGCTTGGACGTTTTTCAGATTTGCAGTCGACCTACGCTAACATAATTTTAGAATGTTCCAAAATATCTCGTCCCAGATGATTTTAGCAGACTCATTTTTAGCAAATTGAGCTTTCTCACTTCTGCCCTAACATGTTGCAAGGAGAAGGGTCACCAGATCATTTTTTCTAATTTTCAAACACCAACTTAAATTGTAAACTGCTACCACAACAATTTCAATACATCTCCATTTTTGGGTTTTTTATTAGTTAGACCGATATTTCGGTCAAACATCAGTCAAACTTGTCAAATTGACAAAAAATGAGACCATTTATTATACTAACCTAAATATGTCATTTGAAATGGCGCCTTCAATTTTTCATTTTTCCGGAATTAAAATTGGAGGCGCCATCCGAAATGGCGCCTTCAATAAATTTTCTGCCACCCTCTCTCTTTTTGCATGGTGTTGCATAACGTTGGATTGGTAAGGGGTAATTGGACACTGAGTGAAATTTTCACTTTAAATATCTCATACCTTCATCAATTTACTTCATTCAAAAACAATTTACCCTTTGGTATTGCATAACATTGGATTGGTAGGGGAAGTAGTTGGACATTGAGTGAAATTTTCACTTTATATACCTCATACCATCATCAATTTACTTTTCACTTTATATACCTCATACCATCATCAATTTACTCTTCACTTTATATACCTCATACCATCATCAATTTACTTCACTCAAAAACAATTTAACCCTAAGAAAATTATTTTAGAAATTTTGATTTTATTCAATTTAGATTTGTATTACACTGATTATTTACATTAATTTGCAGAAAATTTCACGCCGTTGCAGCAAAGACAAAAGGCAATTCATATTTTGTCATCTCGTTCTTCAAAAGTAAGTATCACACTTAAATTTTCATTTTCATTGACTGAATTTTTTTCTTTTATTTCAGGGTTAATTGCATATTGTTGTGACAAAAATTTTCTAAAATAATTTTCTTACCAAAGGGTAAATTATTTTTTAGTGAAGTAAATTGATGAAGGTATGATGAGATATAAAAATTTCACTCAATGCCCAACTATCCCCTACCAACCCAATGTTAACCTGCAAGGCTGCAACATCATGCAAAAAGAGCAAAAAGAGAGAGGGTGGCAGACACTTTATTGAAGGCGCCTTAAAAAAAAATTCAAACAAGAAAATATACAAAGGCGCCATTTCAAAAAAATCCGGAAAAAAAAATAAAAATTGAAGACGCCATTTCAAATGGCGCCTTTAGGTTAGTTTGCTAAATGGTCTCAAAAATCGATCATGTTGACAAGTTTGACTGAAAAATCGGTCAAAATAAAAAAAAAAACCTTCTTTCTTTTCTTTTTTTTTTATAAATAACTCTCAGATACGAGGGAATTTTACTAACTCTCTGAAAAATATTTATTCAGATGCTTGTGAGGATCGTGTCTAACGGCCTCAGATTGTGCTTCTTACGTAATTTTCAAGAGTACTGTTTGATGGCTTGTTACATATACAAACAAGGGGTACGTCAGAAACTTCATGCCAGTCAGTTTCGAGAATAACCTTAAGAGAACTGAACCCAGACGCTTTCACAAAATCTCCTCCAAAAACAATTTTACCTGAATCTATTCCACTAAAATTAACTATCCAAAAGTCTATCAAACCCGCATTTTGTCCTTTATCTACTTGCATGCACATATTGCAAAGCGAAAATGATCACCATAATTACATGATACTTCACCTGGTAATTACATTTATAATCAATGCCATGGGAAGTATTCTCATATAAGAGTAACTAACCAGTTGACAGTGATGAAATCATATCAAGAATAAGTGTTACTTTCATTTAACAAAAAAACAAGATCAATAGGAAGAATTTGAGCCAATGCATGAAATAGGAAACATTTTTAAAAAGGTTAGGTGGTGCGCAACTTACTTCTCGTTCTTTCTGCTCTGCTTTTTCTTTCCTTAAACGTTCAAGCTCCGCCAAAAGTGCTTCTTCATCATCCCCATCATCATCTTCATCATCCTCACTAACAATGCATATAGCAGCAACAATAAAATCAGAAAAGTTTAAGAACATCAAATTAACAAACAAACAACGAAAAGGATGGTATTTGTACACGTAACAACTAACAAGTAAGCATGTGGTAACTTCAATAAAAATACATGTAACACACATGTAGGAAGCACCACCAACGTTGTTAAAGATACAGCATAAGTGAAAGAGACCCTAACCTGTCATCATCACTTTGAACATCCACGTCTGCATCGTCAGCATCTACACTTCGTGGAATTATACGATCTTCGACATCTCTCCTGGACCCTGGAAATAGAGATGCCTGATTAATTCATTAAAGCTATGAGCAAAAAATCTATGTTCAGCGACTTTATTTCACAGCCTTAAAGCAATCATGAATCATTTACCTTCTAAAAGAAGATGACCTCCTTTCCGACGATCTCTATCCTCTGCAACAGAAATATACATATGACGTGCCATGTCATCAATAAGCCTATGCAACACGCAATTATAGGGGGTGGGAGTAGTATTCATACAACACTAACCCTTTGACGAGAAATGCCTCCTCTCGCGGTCCTCCAATTCATCCCTGAGATTCCTCCTTTGCACCTCATCTTGGGTGTCTTGTCCTTCCTTTCTGTGGTAATGCATCACCATAAACATGGAAAAGTTTATAAACACAATTGCAACAAAAGAAATACAAGAACAAAAAACGGCGCTGTTTTAAAGAAACAGAAGAAATGATATCCATAGTTGATCCTTTTGCACCACTACGAGTGAGTCCACGAAGGATTTTTTTTTTTTTTTTTAATTCATATAATACAATAGACAAAACAAAACTGGCATCAAGCAGCATCCCATAAAAGAGAAGAAGACCAAAGATAAGGCCGTCATTTTGCAACTAACAGAGAATCCTTTTAATTAATTTCAGTGTCGTCGATTCTTTTTGTTGAACTAAACAGCTAAGAAACATAAAGAAAACAAAAAACAAAATAAGTTTGACAATGTATAGCTAAAACAAACATGCGTAACATGATGTGAAATATTGATCATTTAGTCTAAAAGATCATCAGACAGCTGAAGAGATAGACACCCATAGTTGATCCTTTTGCACCACTACGAATGAGTCCACGAAAGAAATATGCTTTCTAATGCACATAAATACAGAGACAAGACGTTACACGAGTATACAAATAAAAGAAAACCCAGTTATCCAGTGCTGATCCTAATCTATTCAAAAAACTCGCATCAAGCTAACAGAGAGTCCTTTTAATTAAATTCAGTCATCAATTCTTTTCGTTGAACTAATAATAAAACTAAAAAAGTTCAACAATTAATAGCTAAAACAAACACGCATAACATGATATGTAATATTGATCATTTAGTCACAGAGATCATCAGACAGGTGAAGAAATAGAAACATAAAACTGTAAAACATATACAAGTTAAACGAAAAATTGGAGAAAAAGAAGCGACGAATCGGACCTAGGTTTTAAGGTAGTGTGAGCGGCGATGTCCCTGGAAGAATACTTTTGCGAAGGACCAAATATCCGAGCGCCGCCTTGTTCGTTGCCTCCTTTCGCCGGCGCCCAAGTAGGTCTAGCGGCGGTCGTCATATCGGAACCCTAGATTGCTCGAAACTCGATCCTATCCAATTCCGAGACAAAATCAAGTTATGTGAAATTCAAATCTAGATTTGAATCGATAATTTTGACAGAGATTAGGGTATATATATTACCTTCGATTCGATTTTGGGGAAGAGAGAAGAACACGAAAGGATTTGGAAGGACGAAATAGCGTTTTTGACAGTGTCGAGTTGAGCGGAGAAACGGCGTCGTTTAGGAGCAGTAGACTGGGCCTGAACGGCAATTGGGCTTTGACTTGTACCAGCATTTCTGGGCCTGAGTCCAAAAAATATGTCCCCAGTTTTATTTTGTTGTCTCTATGAAATCTAAATATAGGACTGACCATATCCACCTCCGACCTTATAGGCTGTCACAAATTATTGTTCTTTTTTTTTTTTTTTTTTTTTTTTTAGAGATAGATAAAAATTTTATAACTCAAAATTAAAACTATCAACTAGAGTTTGTCGAGTTAAATTTTAAGATATTTCCTTTATTATGAATTTAAATATAAAATTGATAGACTCCAGGTTTGTTAATTATGATGCACGGGTATGGATATGAGGATACGGATACAATACGATACAAATACGAAATACAGCAAATATCAAAATTTTATAATACAATATGCCGAGGATACGTCTATATGTATGCATGTATAATATATATAAATAAATTTGATTTGATAAATTCATTCATATAAATAAAATTTTGTCTAATTTTGTAAATTTCTTTGTCATTTATTTAATTTTTATGTGTTTTTTTAACAAAAAACCGAAAATATTATCTATTTTCTAATTTTAGTCCAAAAAGTATTATATAATATTAAACAAATAGTCTACCTGGTATCCAAAACGTATCTAATAATTCAAATTTTGTGTCGGATACTGTATCCAGAATTTTTTCTTTTCTTTTTATTTTTGGACACTTTAAAAATAGTCTGGACACGATATCCAAAAATATCTATACCGAATACGAATACAATATTGGATGGAGTTAATTTTAAGAGTATCGGGGCGTCATAGCTCGTTAGTCACAAGTTGTGACTTTTGTGTAGTAGAGACTTATAGAGTAGTGAAACTTTTCTCACATGGAGACTTATATGACCCATGTTAAAAATATTATTAAGTCTACCCATAGGACACGTGTGAGTGTGCCGGAGTGCTGATTGCGGGGTGATTCTATGGTACACTCGAACCATTGAAGTCGGTGTCATCATTACCACACATTTGTGTTGGAATGATAAAAATCACATATTCCAACACAATATGTGGTAATGATGGCACCGACTTCAATGGATCGAGTGCACCATAGATTTTTCCCTGATTGCGGCCTCTCCATTTAACGCCGAGTGAACCAAACGACACATTTCACTTCCCACACAGTCAGTCACGCACAATCAAGTATGAGCGATCTTAAACCCAAATTCTTGCAAGTTTATTCTGTTCTGAAATCGGAGCTGTTAAATGATCCGGATTTCGAGTTCACTCATGATTCTCGTCAATGGATTGAGCGGGTAATCACACCACCTCCTTTATGCATGTTCATTATATATAAATATATATATATATATATTCTGTATATTACAGCTTTTACTTCCCATGATTATGTGTTTTATTGACCAGTTCATCGATTCGATTTTTCTGTTGTGAGAACTATATGCGTTGATATCAGTGTTTTTTGTTTTTCAAGGATTTTCAATTCCTGATTTTTATTTCTAGTGGAATCTTGTCTTATCTTGTTGTTTGTTTTTTGTTACTTTTGTGAGTTGTTGAGATATTTTCGTTTGATCATGCTATTACCATTGAAAAAGATTCATAAGTATGTGATTAGTTGGAAGCACACCTTATGTGTGAATTTGTTGAAATTGATTATATTTATCTAATCATGTATATGTGGCTATTTATTACAGATGTTGGACTACAATGTTCCTGGAGGTGGGATTCAACACTAATTTATAAACTTGAGAGTTGTTTTTTTTTTTTTTTTGGGTTTTAATAGGCTTTCGTTTTCAATTGAGTACATTCATCGAGGTGCACAAATTGGGAGAGGGGTTTCGCTTGATCATGAGACAGGAGTTGTGATTGGCGAGACGGCTGTAATTAGGGATAACGTGTCGATTTTGCATAACGTGACATTAGGTAGTACCGTAAAGCCTCAGTTGATTGAAACCCGAAAATTTGTGATGTGGTTTTGATTGGGACGGAAACTTGTCTCTCGGGCAATGTTAGAATTGAAGATAGTACTAAGGTTGGCTGCACCAACCTTAGCACCATCTTCAACTCTAATATTACCCAAAAAGTTCCCGCCTCAATCCACAACCCATCACCAATTTTCGGTTGTCGATCACATGAGGCTTACCAGTGCCACCTAACGTCACGTTATGCAAAATCGACACATTATCCCCAATTACTGTAGTCTCTCCAATCACAATTCCTGTCGCATGATCATGCAAAACACCCCTTCCCTATTTGTGTCCCAATTACAGCGTATTTCCTTTGTTTTGCAGGAAAACTGAATCGAGGGCTCTCCGTAATTGACAGCTATCAGCTACTGAAACAGGGGAAAGAGCTTACCGATGAAGAAGTCTTTCTTGCATGCTCACTTGGATGGTGCATTGAGTGGGTAAGATATGTCTTAGTTTGTTTCATATTGTTATTTTTGATAACAATGTTCCATTTGCTGGTTTATTTCGATGTATTGTTTTGGCCATTTTGCACTAATGGAAAAGAACTAATATACAGCTTCAAGCTTATTTCCTTGTTCTCGATGACATAATGGATGACTCTCATACACGCCGAGGTCAACCCTGTTGGTTCAGATTGCCCAAGGTGTGGCTCTTAAAGGAGAACATTTGAGTTTTCTCTTTGTTTACTCAAGAATATTAATCTGTATTCAATTGTAATAACTAACTGTTCTATTTGTAATTACTTCCTAGGTTGGGATGATAGCTGTGAATGATGGACTAATACTTCGCAACCATGTTTCAAGAATTCTTAAAAAGCATTTCAAGGGGAAGCCTTATTATGTGGATCTGTTGGATTTATTTAACGAGGTGAAAAATTCTATCCTTACAATGTGGACTTGGATTCGTTTTCCCAAAAGATGATTCTACTGTTCCTCCTCTAATTTTCTACCATTTATTTAACAGGTGGAGTTTCAGACTGCACATGGACAAATGATAGATTTGATCACCACACTTGTCGGAGAGAAGGACTTATCGAAGTACTCATTGCCTTTGTAAGTGTGAATTTTAAACTGACCGTGACTTCTAATTCCATTTTGTATTGATCTCTTGTTTTGTAACTCATCATCTGTATCACTCCTCTTCTACACAGGCATCGTCGGATTGTGCAATATAAAACTGCCTATTACTCGTTTTATCTTCCTGTGAGTAAACTCTACATGTGAAATGATTATATAGCTGGTCAATCTATTTGAAGAATATAAGTAGCTTGTGTTCCATTCTCTTAATATCCCACTTAGAGTGTTCTTTTGGGTTCTTCACAAATGTTTTTGCATTTGTAAAATACTTGATTGTTGGAACCTTGATGAGTAATCTAACCATATATAAGAGGAGATGTGTCATCAAGAAATTAGATGATTATTGAAATAGAAAACTTCTTTTCATTAATGTAGATTTTTTCACCGAAACCTTCCATTTGTTTGAATTGGTTGTCAAATCATATGGCTATGAAGAACTGGATCTTTTTCCCTCTATTTTCTGTTAGGAATTTTCTAAGTATCTTTAAATACCTTTCGTATTATACACAACTCAAACTGTTTACATTTTGATATGCTTTTGTCCATGTAATTTTCATTAAATTTAAATTTGATCTGGGAGAACCTTCACAGGTGGCATGTGCACTTCTTTTGTTTGGTGAGAAATTGGAGAATCACGTCAGTGTGAAAGACGTACTTATCGAAATGGGTACTTATTTTCAAGTTCAGGTAAGTGACCTTAGCAAATAAGTTGTTTATCATTTACGAACTCGAAATTGCCAATTCACTCAATGCATAAATCACAAAATTGCCAGATAAGATTTTGTCTAATTAAAACTTAAGCTAAAATCATGTATTTTTTTTTATGTTCTCTGAGCTATATATATCATGATAGTAATCAGATTTCCCTTCCTTTTATAGGATGACTATTTAGATTGTTTTGGTGATCCTGAGGTGATCGGTAAGGTAAACTACTAGAATTATACGGCTGCATATAGCCATTGTAAATAAATCCTGACTGTTGTTTTCAGGCTAGCTTATTACCTTTCACCCTTTGTGCATTTTTCAGATAGGAACAGATATAGAAGATTTTAAGTGCTCTTGGTTGGTAGTGAAAGCCCTCGAACTCTGTAACGAGGACCAGAAGAAAATTCTCTATGTATGTTACTAACACGAATAATCTCGTGCTAATTCATTATTTGTCGTGTTGTTTTTGGTGATATTGCTTGTAAATGAGCCTTTCCTTTCAGGAAAATTATGGAAAGGAGGATCCTGCCTATGTAGCTAAAGTTAAAGAGCTTTATAAAGATCTCAAGCTTCAGGTTGTTTTCTTCATCTCAATAGACTAAACCTTATAGGTTAATTATGTTTGCTTCCTATCGAGAAATAGCTAAATTACCAAGTCACCTCTCCTCTCATATTTACAAAAACACGCCTTCTTAGTTTACCAAATCTGCCTTGGGGATTTAGACTTTAGAGTCTTAGATGGAAAATGGTGATGTCAGCAGTTGCTTTTTAGTGAACTTCCTATTTTGCTCCTGACCTAGTTATCCTTGTATAGATATCTACTTAATTAAAGACTTTTCCATTTATAAAAGTGGAAGTTTGGCATTTTGGTCCCATTATTTTCGAAGTTGTAAAAATAGTGCCGTAGTATTCTTTTCTTTTTTTGCCTATTTATCGTGTGCATTTTTGGTTCTATATGTTAAAAAAAGGATACAATTTCACTCGTGGAAGGTGTGTAATGGGATGGAATTGCACGCGTGGACTGCACTTGTCATTAAATGAAGTATTGATGATGTGTAAGACACGTGATCAAACTAAAGATTTCCGTTCATTTTTTAATGTTTGGGATTAAAAATGGAAAAAAAAATCATCCTTAAGGACTACTTTTGCAAATTTGTAAATAATGAGGTATCCCATTCGACTGATGATAGCAATTTTCCCTTTAGATGTTCCTTGTATTTAAGATTTAATCCTGGTTTAACTGTGTAGGATGTCTATCTGGAGTATGAAAGCAAGAGTTATGAGAAGATAACCAGCTCAATTGAAGCTCATCCCAGCAAGGAAGTGCAAGCAGTGTTGAAATCATTCTTGGCAAAGATTTATAAGAGGCACAAGTAAGAACATTGCAATAGTTTTAATAACATAGAGGAGCCAAAACCCTATCTGTACTCATGATGAGTTTATCCCAATCACAAAATTAGTTTTATTAAGACGGTCAGCTAAATATATCCGTGCTTGAAGAATCAATGTTATATCGAGAAATAAACGTTGATTAGCGTAAAAATGGCTTCTTGGCTTCCCATTTAGGTTTTTAATGGGATTATGCAGGGAAAATCTATGTCAGACCGAATCCAATGGTCCTAGTGTTTATCTCTCTCACACTGTAAGGCGTATAGTATGTGGTCTCCACACACACTTGAGTGAGAGAGAGACACAGATTACACAATCGGACCATCAGACTCGGTCTGGCATAGAATTACCCGGATTATGCACATAGTTGAGCCGAATTTTTATTTTTCTGTTTTCTCTATATTAATTTACAAAAATCGGAGTGGATTGGATGTGTGGGAAACTAACGGAAGATTTCTCACCTGTTAGTGAGGGAATTCAACCAAATGGTGGTTGGAACAATAGTATGAAACAGTGATGAAGACTTTGTACAAAAATAATAAGAATGAATTAATTGATAAAATGCAAGTACAGATGAACAAAACAAAGTAAAACAGATTAGGTTGAACCTAATGAATAGATAATTATCCTAGTCTTTAATGCCTCAATAGTTCAGAAATGGCAGTTGAGCTTTGTGAAGAAGTTATGTAACAACCAGTCAGCCATAATCCTGTATCCTTTCTCTGTCAAATGCACTCCATCCCAGCTCATGTATCGGTGTGGGTCGGGGCAAACTGGAACATCTGGAGCTCCACACATTCTTGTCAAATTGAAGTTGTATTTTCCTCCTAATCCGCAACAAGCTTTTTCGGTTTCAAATCCTATATATATTCATCAAAATAATAATTTAATGAGTCGTGACTCGTGAGCTCGAGAACTATTTCTTATCACAATTGTACAGTTGTTTCATTAAGACATACCGTGAGACGTGGCAAATTGGAGTAGTGATTGGTACGCGTTGTAGTAATCGCCATAGACAATAATAGCATTCGGGTTTTCTTGTTTGAGTTTGTCGATGGCTTGTTGTAGTTGTTCATTGTGGTACATTGCAAACTCATTCAATGGCTTCAAGCAATGATTTTCATCATAGGTTGATGATATGTTGGTTTGGAAAGCCGTTTGATAAATTGGGAGGCATCCAATGGGGAAGTTTCCGGGCACCACCACTCTTGTCGCCCCAAAACTAATTGATCTCTACAAATTGCAAAGTATGATAATATGAGAAGATAATATATAGTCATGCAAAACTAATAATGTAAGGTCAATTTGTCTATAAGTCTAAGCGAGCTCGAACTACGTAAATTCAACTCAATAATTTTAAAGTTGAATTTTATATTATATCAAATCGAGTTCATGAGTCTGAGACTCTAACTCGAAAATTAAGGTTTGAGTTTACATTGAAATTGAAATTGAATTTGAGCGGGGTAGGCTCCGATTAAATTGAACTTGAGCTTGTAAAGCTATAACGATGATTGACGAGCTTACCCTAACTCCATCCATGTTAGCCTCAACAACCTCCGGCACCATACTTCTCAACTCGTCCATTGTTTTCCCTTGGAAAATAGCGTAGTTATAATCGTTGCCACCAATTTCTCCAACCATGAATAAAGCGTTTTCGAGTTTCTCAACACAATCTATCAATTGGAAAATATAAAATAAACATTAGGATGTCAACTAAAAGCAAAATTAAAAACCCTTCAATTTAAATGTGTATTAAAGAAATAGATATTAACCTCTATGATTAAGGCATGTTGAGTTGAAGTGTTTGGACATCCAATCCAATTGTACATTAAGAGAACTATTTGTAACCGGACAGAAAATATGTTTAGCAGCCAACACCTCCGATGGTAGTGCGGTGGAACCTGCCACCGCGAAATTGACTCCATGCCTAAAATTAGCTTCCACATCTTTATACGGTGGTAGAGTTGGAAGACCCGCCGCCATTGCTATAAAGAATTACAAACAATCTCAATTATCTCCATTATTAGAATCCCAAAAACGTACTCAAGAAATAACTTCGAAATATTATCCCATGCAGTGTCGGACAGACGTCATGTTCGTAACCTACTATTGAGAGAAAGGAAAAATTACACATAGATAGTCGTGTCTGAACTGTGTCTATGTACTAATTTTTTTAAAAAATTGACGTGTCATGTGTTCGTGTCGTTTCGTGTCCGTGCATCATAGTTGTAATCCAAGCAAACATCAAGAAATATCTCTGTAATTATACTTAAAAATAATAATCAAGAAATAATTCCTTAAAAATTTATTTTGAGCTTATGTATTTGTACCCGGAAAAAAGATGATATATATAACGTATGGGTTTCTAAAGGGTAATGTAATACTTAATTCTCAACATAGAAAAGCTAAAACGAAGTAAAGAAGAGATCAAAATTCAAGTGAGAAAAATCCGAGAAAAAAAAAATCTTCCAAGACGATCACATTTCTCGAACACATAATTCAAAAGAAATAAATATAGGTCATGAAACCGTACCAATATAATCAATCATAAGGAAGCCATTGGAGCAACGACCGGTGGAGTTATTGGGTAGAGTTCCGTCTCCTATGTATCCTCGTGAGAAAGCTTCACCATACGGGAGACGCCCGAAGGGGGTAGACGCCCCGATAGGAAACTCTCGAATCAAATTACCAGTATCAGAAATCGAATCTCCTAATTGATATATTTGATCAAATTTACACATCTTCAAAGGATGATGAGCATTGGTACAAACAAAGCTCAAAACAAGAATGAGTAGTGGAAGTACAAATTTCTTGAGAGTAGTAGCCATTGCAACGCAAGTTATCTCTCAAGTTATTTTAAAAGGATGTGAATATGATCCGAGGATATATACATATATATATAGGAGGTGCATGTATTTATAATAGCAGTGGTAGATGTCTTGTCTTATTAGAACTACTATTATGATTAGAAATCGTAGTCCTTATTGATCAATAATAGATTCCTAGTTGTTGTAGGTTTCGGCTTTGTTGCTAATGTTTAGGGTGGTTGAATTTGTTTTGCCCAATCACAAAATTTTCATAATGCATGAAAAATGTGTAAAAGATAACCAACTCATATTCAGTGAGATGAAATTTATTAGTTTTGTTGAGATAAATACACCAATACTTTACAGCTATTTATTAAAACGAGTTTTCGTGAAAAAATTAGGAGAGTGAAAACATTTAGATTTTAGGGATAATTATACTAACCGCCCATCTTATTTCGTGTAATTATATTCCAGTACCGCTTATTTTTTAGCACATAACAAATATCCCCTTTTATAATAAAACCTTACAATCGCCCCCTTTCGTTAGAAAATGAATGGGATTTGCTGACATTATCAAAAAATATTTTTTAAATTTTCTATTTTGCCATTGAGGGGGTGACTGTAATTTTTTATATTAAAGAGGATGTAAGTGTAACTTTCAATTAAATTTTAAATAAATGACTTCGTCAAAAACTTGTTAACATCTCGATAACGAAGTGCAAATTCGGATTTATCTCAATTTAAATATCCTTTAGAAAAAATGCAAAGGAAAATACTGACTTTAGGTTTAACATAGGAGCAATATCATAACAGATAAATCTAAATTAGTATGTTGCAAAAAAATTTGAACCAATTAGTAAATTAAAACAAGTTGAATGAAAACAAATATATATAAGGTTATTGTTAAAAGGAAAATTAGTATATTATGGAAAAATATATAAAAAGGAATAAAAGGATAAACAAAAGTAACGAAAATTATTCGTAGGATGTTGAATGTAAGGTTTATTATAAGAGGGAAGTATTTGTTATATGACTCAATAAAACGGACTAAATTGTAATTGCGCTAAATAAAGAAGGTGTTAACGTAATTAATCCTTTTTTTTTAAACAGGGGTAAAATTGACATTTTACATTTTTCGTCACGCTTGACTAACGACAGTTTGTCAGAAGGGGTTCAATGTAAGATTTTATTATAAAATGGGGTGTTTGTTATGAGCCAAAAATAAATGAACTAAACCATAATTACACTAAATAAGAGGGATAGTAAGTGTAATTAACCCTAGATTTTATCCAACACATATCTATATACATAAAAGAATAATGCATTTGAAAAAGATAATTCCTATTTGATTTTGAAAAATATTTGTCTATAAGCAATCTTATTAGATAACTTTGACATCTGTAAACGAGCCAAGCCTTGCAATTTTTATAGGCTCGAGCTCGAGCTCATCTTAAAAAAATTTAGCTTGAGCTCGGCTCGTTGGCTCATTTGAGCTAGCTTGAGATTTTGGTCGTTTAGTTTTTTTTTATTACATGAATATATCTTTAAAATTTTGAGATGCGAACAAAAATTCTGCAAAGATGAAAGGATAATGGTAAGCACTCGGTCATGAACATAGAAGAAAACTTGGAGAAGAAAATAGAATAAAATTTATTGTTTACAAATATATATGCCTACAATTATGAATTCCGAAATGACTACATAACATCATGAAAATTTTGGATTAAAAAGAACTTTTATAATATTTTTGAATATATTATTCCATAATTACTTAGTAATTATTATTACAATATTATTCATAAAATTTGTTATTACTAATATAAGTAAAACATGGATAATAAAAGCATTATTACTAATATATATATATATACACACACACAAAAATTGATACTTAACAGTTGAAATATTTATTCAATATCATTCGATCAATCATATATGATGTGCAGGAACAAGATTACAAAAAAATATAATATGAAATAAACATAAATATACCTATATATATAATAATAATAGTAAAAATTCGTGAGCGACTCCCGAGCTTATGAACACTCAAATAAGTCAAAAATGTTGACTAATGCGGCACATGCATTTGACCGTTAAATTTTGGATGGAAATTTTGGTCCGGACTAATAGCGAAAAATCATACTTGTCAAAACGAAAAACCACGTGCGAATCACGCTTACGCCAAAAGCCACTTAATCTTCTACGGCTTCTTTCTTCTTCCTCTTGTTCTTTTGCCTCTCTCATCTCCTCCCGTTCTCTGCTCCGCTCCGCCGCCTGAATCGAGGTAAATCAAGATTTCGAATTTGAATTTTCTCTAGTTTATATTCAACATCTCTCTTGATTTCAATTCGTTGATTCCTCGAACTGAATTTATTGTTTATTTACATATGTGCGCTCTAATTTTTGGATTAGGTAAATCATCCATGAATGATGTTTGCTAAAAATTGATAGAATTTTCGTTTGATTTGAATACGAATGAAATCGGTTGAAATTTGGTTGGAGATAACGAAGAGCAAGAACACTTCGAATTTTTCGAAAACCTAAGTGCGATATGTTTTTGATGCTTTAAATTAGAGGTTGTTTCGAGAAAAGAATTACTACAATTGACGAAAATTAGCTTTGATTGTGTTGTATATGAGTATTTTCCGTTTCTCTTCACAAGCAAAAGAATTGCGTGTATGTATGTGTATGCATAGTTTTGTGAGTTCGGTGTGCTTAATTTGCGCTTAGGAAACTGAATTTTAATCTCGCTTTATTGGTAGTGTTGAGAAAAAATCCTTAATTTTGTTCGAAGTATAAAACAGTTTGTGATTTATAGATAATGTGAAGATTTTGTGTGCAGTAACTATTTGAATGTTGTTTAATATAGTAAACATCACACTAAGGGTGAGTTTGGTGCGGCTTTTGCATAATTGATTATGGAATAAGTGATTGTTGCAGAATTGATAATGACAAAAGCTAGGATTTCTAGTTTTCCACACAAAAATATCCAAAATAGATTATAGAAAAGGGGGTCAAATAGTCATCAAAATAGACTCCAAACGCAAATTTTAGCTTTAAACCGTTGGGCCAAACGCACCCTAAGTTGTAGTTTCATAGAGAAAAAAAACTTATGCTTTGTTGAATGATGCAAGTTGTATTACCCCTTTCTCATGAGTCATGATCAAAGATGTGTTTTGTTTTCAGGTGACATATTTGCGTTGAGATGTCACTGACTGCCACTATTGCAATTCCAATCACATTGCTACCTATCGGTATGTAAAGCTCCAGCCTCCATGTTCAATTATAATTAGAACAGCTGAATTTGCTTGGTTTATACAAAACTGGTATTAGTAATGAATATGTCTTGTGTTTTTTGGGGTTTGGGTTTGTACAATGTTTTTCTGGGGAAAAACCAGCTAGCTTCGACTAATCCACTTGGTGGTTTACTGATTGCATACTTTCAAATGATTCTGGTAATTGATTAATTTCTAGTAGCTTACCTTGATGCTACTCTGTTACTTTGACCACGTACTGTATTTAAGTTGACAAAGACAATGAACTGAATATGAGATATCTGAGTTATCATGTTAATTCTTTCATATCTCTCATTATGTGCCATTTCAGTTTCTGTGCTAGACTCGTATTACCATTAAACTGTTTATCAGTTGGAAGAGGTGATTTGGATCGTGATTTACTTTTTCAATGTACTGAACCTTACATATTGAACTTTTTCGGCACAGTACAATCAGAGTATCCGTGTTTGAAGCTCAAGAAGAATGTTGGGTGCAGTCCAGCTGGCCTCAAGCCACTTCGTATGCAGTTTCGGCCCTTTGAAAGAAGAACAAACATAACTTGTACTTCTCGAGTGAAGCGTTCTTCTATAATATGTGCTGCGGCTCTGGTAATATTACTTTCTATGATGTTGTATATTCTCATAATCACTTTTACTCTTGGGTAACGAGTATGTAATGATATCTTTGAGTGGGGATCTTCTGTCACCGACAGTTATCCATTGCATTCTAAGCTATTTATTTCGTTTGCTTCAATCCCTAAATCGGCAAAAAAGGTTTGAGTGAAGATTTTTCAAATCTTGCTTACAGGCCTGGATATGCTATTAGTTTAACTGCATGGACTAAACATTGAAAAGTGTTTTTGAAGCCTTCAATATAGCATGTCAAACTTGCTGAAGGCATTTTTCGAATCTAATATAATATATGAAAACTTACTGGAGAAATATTATGTTCATCATTTACTTGGATCTACAGCTAATAAAAGTGCCCATATTCTTATTAGCTTATTTTTCAATTGCAGAATGCCACTTGCGCTGCAGAACAAACCCAAACAGTAACACGTCAATCGTCTACCATTACTGTTGCACCTATCCAAGGTAATAATCTCATTTTCCATTGACTTGGTGTCATACAATTTATTGGTGGAAAGAATTAAGCCAAGTTGAATGCTTAGCTAGATCCTCGAAAACCTAGTTATTTCGGCTCAAGCTCGGTTTGAAAGAAAAACTATTATGCTCGAGTTTGATGTTACACCACTGAGGAGGCACAAAAAGCTCATGAACTTGTCCAATTCATTTGCTACCCTTAACATTTTCTTATCTCGTACCTATATAATGCATTTTATGTTTTTTCCTTATTGCATCTACTTTCTCTAATAATTTGTGGAGAGAGAGCATCTTCATCTCACAGCAATATATTTCAGTGCCTCTTCTGCACAAAAATTAGGCATCCCCAATATATATGACATAACTTGTTCAGGGAAAATTGCATGCACACCCCTCACTTATTGGGTAATTATTGCGAGCCCCTTGAGGTTTGCAACTACTAAGGCACCCTCAACTCGAAAGCAGGGGGTGAAATTATAATATGATTTTACTGACATGGGAAACTACGATAATAGTTGTGATAATTTCTCAAACCTGGGGTACTTTTTGCAGTTGGGGTCTCACGCAGGGTTGTCTATGTAATTAACCTATTTGTTTAATTGGATTCCAGGGAAAGAAAAGTCTCCAGACCTTGATGATGGTGGGACAGGATTACCACCACGTGACGATGGCGATGGTGGTGGCGGTGGAGGCGGTGGTGGTGGGAACTGGTCAGGTGGATTCTTCTTTTTCGGGTTCCTTGCTTTCCTGGGCTTCTTGAAGGATCAAGAGAGTGAAGGACCTTACCGGGATGAAAGAAGAAGATAAAGAAATTATTATATGCCTTAAATTATTAGTACTTTGTTTCTCGTGTTCTATTCTTTTGCTGCTCTGAGACAATTTTTACGGAGATACTATATATATGGTTTTATGAGTTAGCATGTTTGGAAATAAGGACTGTTTTTTAGTTCTTACGAGTTAGGTCATTGTCTCTGTGAAAAATAACAAAAGGTATCATATAATTCTGATGTTTATAATTGTTAAAACAAAAGTATTCCAGTAACGTTATTCACTAATCTTCCCATTAATTCATAATAAGGGGTTTAATGAAAATAAAACCCTGTATTATAACTTTTTTGTTAAAAACTCTCTGGGATCACGAGATAGCTTAATCACTCCATGTGTTCTTAAATTTTTTTGTAAAAAGTCAAATTTTGTTAAAAAGATAGAAAGAAATATGTATTTTTTGAATGAAATAATATTATTTTATTTTTTATATTGTTTGAAGAGTGTATAAATGACAATAAGCATGTCAATAAAGGTAAAAAAAATGAAGAAAAAAGCTTATTTTTTTTAACAAAAGTTGGCTTTTTGCAAACTTTTTTTAGAATAAAGGAGGTGAGTAGACTATTTCGTGATCCCAAAGAGTTTTTAGCAAAAAAATTATAACACGGGGATTTTTTTCATTTAACCCCATAATAAGGTTTGGCAAGTGGTTATTTTAGGAAAAATTCGATCTAGCATATAAAATTAATTACATAGTAGATTTTATAATAATTGGGATTAATCTCACTACAAGGACAAGAAAATTCCAGTCCAGATTTTTGCTGTCCAAGTGTAATATATAAGTTGAGTGCTAGTTACATGATCAATCATAAAGTATGTAAATTATCATTGTTTTAGACCAAACACTGGAATGGATATTCCCTTGCATCATTTTCCACAAAATAACATGTAATAAAATTACATGACATTGCAACCATTTTGACACACATTCTCATGGACCCAAGAAAACACATACCTTTGTCACACTATTGTTCGCAAAGTACAAAATGCGTCCTTAGACTATACTTATTGTCACATATATCTCTCTAAATTTTAAAAAGGACCAAAATTGTCTCTCATGAATATTAATGATTTATGAAAATCTCCCATTAAACACGACCTTACAATATTTAAGCACTATATTGACTTACCCGATGATTCCTTTTTTTATTTTAATGAAATTGTCAAATTCAAGTATTCAAAATTAACAAAATATTTAAATCTTGTAATGTGTTAATTAACAAATTATGGAGAATCATTATTATTATTTAAATCTTGTTTAATTAAATCTTATCAACTAACAAATTATTTAAATCTTGTAATTTGTAATTTATAACTTATAACTTAACAAAGTCTTTATTTAAGATTAATAAAATTAATAAACTATCAATTAACAAATAGTAGATTAAACTTATAAAATTAAGTTATTAAATTTTGTCAATTAACACATCCTATTTAAATCTTGAATGAAGTTTATAAGATTTGTAATTTCTTACAAATTTTATAAGTTCAATGAAAAAAGAATAACAAGTTCATTTGGTGCTTTAATATTGTAAGGTTGTGTTTGGATGAAGCATTTGACATAACTTATGTATTTTTATGAAGGAACATTTTGGTAATTTTAAAGTTTAGGGGATATATGAGATAGTAGAAATAATATAGGGGGCATTT
The DNA here is from genome assembly GCA_019426215.1 of Buddleja alternifolia. Taxonomy (NCBI): domain Eukaryota; kingdom Viridiplantae; phylum Streptophyta; class Magnoliopsida; order Lamiales; family Scrophulariaceae; genus Buddleja; species Buddleja alternifolia. Next base: position 26,067,506 of record CM033407.1, read on the forward strand.
TGTATTTAGACCTAATAATTAAAGATTATAAATAACTCTATTCATTTCCCTATATAATGTAGCAGTTGAATCACTGTGTTAAATTAAGTGAACAGTTAAAATATTTGAGCAATATTGTATATATATAGACATAAATGTAAGCAGTTGGACAAAAATAGAGCGGACAAATTACAAAACGAGAGCTCACGGGCCCCCTTGAGAAAAAGCAGAATTAATCGATTTTGACTCGAGGTTGATTGACATAAATTCGTCTGAAGCTCAATATGTTTAATGTATCAAAAAGACTTAAATATAGTTTTGTTTAATTAAGTCTAAATGTCGAATTAATCAAAAATAAATGTGAAAATACTAGATTATTCAAATTCGATTCTAGATTATTCAAGTTCGATTCGTATTTAACTCATTAAAATTCATGCAAACTCAACTCATTCAGCAATCCAATCAAATCAAATTCCAATATAAATTTCGACAACAAATTCAATAAACTTTCGACAATATGGCAATAATTCATTCAAGGGCAAAATTTATTTTGCCTCCTTTTACTATAGACACCCACATCAAACTCCCTCTACCCTTAAAACCTTCAAACATTCCCCCTCTACAACATTAAATACATCAAACGCCCCCTAAATATATTAATGGACATAAATACTCTTGATTTATGTAAAATAAAAAATTTATTTTCCAGCCAGCTACTATAATTTATAGCACTTTGCCCCCTTACATTACATTTCAGTATAATTTGACTCCAAAATTGATTTAATACTAAATTTATTAAATAATTAATCTTCATTGTATGTAATAAACAGTAAAATATGATTGTAATATTATGAATAACACATATTAAATTTAGAAAATCTCACATAAATGTTTATGATCACTATTAATATATTATTTTCTTTTATATATGTTAATACTTTAATTTTATTTTAAATAAATATTGATAATCCATGTTATTCATTGTTAGTTTTTAATAGAACTAGGCATTTATTTCTTAAATATTATATTACTTATTAACATAAAGTGATAAACTTATTCCTATCATCTTTTATTATATAACATGTACACACTTATTTATGAGCACAACTCTTTTTACGTTAATTAGTGATAAATGCTTCTTTTTTTTACTTTTTCGTTAATTGGTATGATAATACTATTATGTGAATAAGACGTGCATACATAGTTTAAGATATATTAAATAAAATATTACAATATTTAGTTATTTACTTTAATGAAAATGCAACTAAAATTAGAAAGCACAAAATAACAAGAATGTTTTCTAATATCTATTAATGTAACTAAGTTATCGAAAGAGAAAAAAAGAGTAAATTTATTACATTGTTTGTAATTGTCAAGAAGAAAAGCATAATAAATTAGTTATATAAATTTATATGAAATAATTTAAAACTTATTTTTTTATTCTTTCTATATTATAACAACAATATCTTTTTATTTATTTAATTTATAATTAATTCAAGAGTTATTCAGTAAATTTTATTATTCTTAAATAAAATTTGCGATCAAATTAATTAAAATTTAATCATGGAGAGGGTAAAGTGCTAGATAAATTGTATTAGACAGGTTGTCAGATATTTTATCATTTTAAATTAAAGGTATTTATGTCCATAAGGTGATGTTCTTGCATTTTAATACAATAGAGGGGGTGTTTGAAGGTTTTAGATGAAAAGGGGTAATTAATGGGGTTGTCGGGGCAAAATTTCATTCGACTCGACTCGACTCGATCCACTGAATATTCAACTCAACTAAGATTCACAGCAGGGCTGCTTTCACCCATCAAACACCGTCATCTTGCCAGCCGTCAAATTTGTTGTGATATAAATTACTAGGAATTAAATCGTTTTCATTTCTCTATTGTTACTGCAAAAATTTACGAAGATATTATGCTCGCCACTCTCTGTATTAAATAGCAGCTCAACTTTACCTTCTCCTTTTCTCTTAATCACCGAAGGTATGACTTTTCTGTTGTCCAATTTCTACCTATCTATAAGTATTTAATTTCCGATTTCAGAGATTTTTTAGGTCTAATTCTTTGCTTTGTTGCTAGATCTGTTGCCAAATTTGTCGGATTTTTTCTAGTATATATATATATGTGTGTGTGTGTGTGTGTGTGTGTGTATAACTTTTTTTCAATTGAAATTGAATCGGATCTTGCGTGAATTTCTGTTTCTGTAAAATATTCCAATCGGATTATGAATAAATTGTTGTGCAAGTTAGAATAGTGATTTATCTTGTTTGGGTGACGAAATGTTGACAAATTTAGATGAATCTTGGGGTATGAATGTTATCTTATGGAATTAAATTGGTTGATTTATGTTAGTATATAGTTGGAAGCTTAGAAAGCATGACCTGTGCGTTAATCAAGATGCTTTTCGTATCTATCTGATTGAGATAATATATGGATTTTCATTTCGGGTTGCGGAACGAGATCAGGAATGGTGTATTAGCAATAGATGAATATCTAGGATAACTAATTGAGTTTTCCTCATGGTTCTATACAATTTTCCTATCGGATTATGAAATTGTTGTACAAGTTAGAATAGTGATTGATCTTGTTTGAGTGACGAAATGTTGACAAATTTAGATGAATCTTAGGGTATAAATGTTATCTTATGGAATTAAATTGGTTGATTTATATTAGTATCTAGTTGGAAACTTAGAAAGCATGACCTGTGCATTAATCTTCATGTCAAATGAATTAAGATGCTTGTAGAATGATAGTATCTGCCTGATTAAGATAATATTTGGATTTTCATTTGGGGTCGAAGAATGAGATCGGGAATGGAGTATTATCAATAGATGAATAGTTTGTCGAAAAATTTGAATGCTAGGGCTAGCATTGGGAGCTTAATTAGTCTTGATTTTGTTTCTTATTTGAAGATTTGCGCAGTAATATTTGTAAGTTCCATCTGCTAAATGTAGCCTGTGATCTGGAAATCACAGGAGTCTGATTCTAAAACTTCAAAAAAAAATTGTGGTTCTGACAGTTTTCTACAATAATATGATCTCAGGTACACATATAAAAGTTCCAAAATCGAGTATTAGTCTGAGCATCATAAGTGGAGAATGACACAAAGGTTCTTACTTTTTCCCTTTTTGCGTATGGTGTTCACACTATTCTGATGAACTGTAGCCAGTAAACTATGTTTTTTTTTTAACAGGTATGGAGTATAATAAATTACCATGTTGCAGTGCTTAGAAGGGATCAAGCATTTATGTGCTTCAGTGCTCCAGTGTTGTGAACTTGATAGACAAGCAAGGGGCCTTGAGGATCCTGAAATTCTTGCCCGAGAGACCGTGTGTATGCTACCACCTCCACTATTTCTTTTAATCAGCCTCCAGTACCTCCTGTAGAGCTAAAACGATGACAAATGTACCCCTAAACAGATCAATAATCATGGCCAGCATGAATATGTGTGGTTCTGTTAAAACTTATCATGCAATAGCATAAGATTTCTATAGCCTCATTTCTGAACATTCTCTAGCCTATTGTTCTCTGATAAAAGTGTAAATGAGCTCCTATTTCTGGTGAGAATAGGCGTCCATCCAATAGTTCCATCAATACCTGTCCCGTTTCTAGTCTTTTATGAATAGAGGTGTTGGAACCAGGAAAAGAACACTGTGAATTCTCGTAATCTTATCTAGCCTGCTATTTTATTTTTGGAGCTAATTATGATATACTTTTTTCCAAGAAAAATGAAAGTTGACTTCACTTCATGATTTATTGATTGATGCAGTTAGTGTAAGTGAGATAGAAGCACTTTATGAGCTGTTTAAGAAGATCAGCAGTGCTGTGATTGATGACGGGCTGATCAATAAGGTTTTATATATGATTGTATATGTTCATTCTACATGAAACTAGTATAAATCCGTGCAAAAAGAACTAACTCTTTCCATATTGTTTTGCAGGAAGAGTTTCAATTAGCATTGTTCAAGACGAACAAAAAAGAAAGTTTGTTTGCTGATAGGGTACTCCAAACTTTTAACCAAACGTGTTTCTATTATATTCTCTAGTATAGGACTTCTGTGGCATGTTATTAAGTAAATAGTGATTTTGTCATGAATTGTGAGTTTTCTTTTCATATGCTTTTCTTCTGAATGTCTTCTAAGTACACAATGGTCCAATGTATGTCAGCTCGAATTTTTGTTTTAGACATCTGATACAATCTATATATGCATGTATAATGCATACATGTATGTATGTGTATGTCTATTGTCTTCATTCAAGTGTTATAAGTCTGTCACAGATTGCATAGAAACTGAGTGCCTGCTTGAATAAGAAGTTCAAAGGTGATTTATAAGATATATAGCTTAACTAATCATTGGATTGATGTTTTACGACGTGTATTTAAGCCATTTAATTTTAAACTTGTACATATGTTTATAGTATGCTCTTAAACTACGAATTTTGTAGCCTTGTGTTGCATATGTGAAGAGATACATTATAATATTTATGCATGTTCTGTACGCAGGTGTTCGACTTGTTTGACACAAAACATAATGGAATTCTTGGTTTTGAGGAGTTCGCCCGTGCACTCTCCGTATTCCATCCAAATGCTCCTATTGATGATAAGATTGAATGTACGTCGCATATAGAATGTGTTTATCAAGTAATGAGAATTATTCTTTTGTATAGATTTTAACATCATCAATTTCTCTTAATGCAGTTTCTTTTCAGTTATATGATCTCAAGCAGCAAGGTTTTATTGAGAGGCAAGAGGTAACAGCTACTGTGTAACTGTGTTAAGTTTCTGGGAAAATGTTTGACCTGGAAACTTTAGCTGCAACTCCTAAATGTTTGTCTAAGGGATGGCAATGGATCCGGGGCTGCCCTGGAACCGCCCCGACTGAGCCGGTTCTTTTAGCAGGAATCTGTTCCGGTTCCAAATATCATGGACCCAGCGGTTCTGGGGCGGACCAAAACCGGCCTAATTCTTTTTTCTTTTTCTTTTTAAATTAAAAAAGTGCTACTTTTACCTTACTTTTTAATCGAAAAATGCTGATATTTTTTTTAATTAGACCAAAAATAGAAAAACCTTACTTTTGTAGCACTGTAAAGTAGAAAAACGGAAAAAGGTGACTAGAAAAAACCTCTCTGCACCATAAATTAGGTAAACTTTTGTTGAGTTGATTTTTTTTTTCTTTTTTGATAAATAATTGTTGAGTTGATTTGAGACATACTCATTCTCTTATTATTTACCTCAACATATATGAACACTGGAATATGTATATATGCCAATGTTTATTAACATTTATCATGTGGTTACTTTTTGAACGAATCATCTTAATCAACTTTAGCGCCTACCTATGGTACGCATCACAGTTCATCCACATTCTTGTATGATGAATCAAGATAGAAAAATTAATTAATCATATGATATGATATGCAGGAATACTTTACTGTAAATTAATTATGTGACTAACGATTGCATAAATAAATAAGTGAAAAATCTATCGGTGCATCTCTCCTTTGCCTCCTGCCGGTAGGCATAAAAAAGTTTAAAATAATACAAGAGATGTTTGTTTTTCGGAGTTTCATTTATAATCCCAATTATTCTGTGAATTTCATATATGTTTTATTTATTGTGTGTGATATAATACATAACATTAATTCTTCTTATATTCTTATTAATTAATTTTTTTGACACAAATTACATAATTTTTATATGTGAATCATTACTAGTTTCCTACTAGTTATATATATAATTCTATATATAAGAATTATTATAGTGGATTACGAAAGTCAAGATACTTGAATTAGGAAATTGTCGTCTCAATTTAAACACTTTTGGGAGTTGAATACCAATTTCGGCGGCTAATAGACTAAGTAAGGAAAATGGGTCTCGGGGGTCCACCGGGTTGGACCCGGCGGTTCCGGTTCCGAGAGGAACTAAATGGGATGTGTCTGGGATCCGCCGTACCGGCCTGTAGCCATCCCTAGAACTCTAGGCTGTCACTTCTGAGTGTCAATTATGTTTTGTTTGGCAACTCAGTGGGAAAAAGGTTTTTTTCTTGGTAATCACTGAATAACTTAATGACGGAAGCATATCACATCACATTTACGTGAATGTTCAAGCTATTCCCTTTTTGCTTGTAATGGACGTGTGGCCTTCTCGATAGATCATTGATTATTCATGCTCGATTGCTCAGGTTTTAGTCCTGCAAAGTAAAAATAGATCATTTACGAACATTAATCCATATCACATTGTCAAAAATTTCATCGATCATTTCTCATCTCTGCCTGGAAATAAAGGATCCCACAATTGATTGTTTTGATGTTAATTACTGTTGAGATGGGAAGCGGAAAAAAAATCCTTGATATGTCAATATCTTCTTACAAAGTCTAATTTTAGTAGCATGCTTAATATTTGGCTTCAAACTTGCAGGTAAAGCAAATGGTGGTCGCCACTCTTGCTGAATCTGGCATGAACCTGTCCGATGAAGTTATTGAGAGCATCATCGACAAGGTTATTTATCAACATATTCGCAACATAAGTTTTTTTAATTCTTCTTCCCCTTTTTTCATATTGTACTTAATTCTCGATAAAGTTAAGAATAGCCACAACCCAAATCTTTCCTGCCTAAACTCCAGTATGCAAGAAAATTCCTCCATTCCCCGAAAAAAGGGAGTTTCAAGTTTGGGTTATCATAAAAACATCCAAAAGGTGATTAATAATCCAGGTGTAGAAGATGCAGATGGATAGGATCAGTATGGCCTGTTAAGATTATGTGCTACTTAATCAGTATGGTGCTCCTTCAAGCTACAGAAACATATATAGGGTTGCTTTCGCTGCAGGACTAAAAAAATTTTAGTAACAGAATTGATTGTTTGATTGAGCTTTTGTGCTTTCTTTTCAGACCTTTGAGGAAGCTGATACGAAGCATGATGGGAAAATTGATAAAGAAGAATGGAGAACTCTAGTTTTGCGGCATCCGTCGCTTTTGAAAAATATGACTCTTCAATATCTCAAGTAAGTACCGGTAGAATATAGTTATCAGATAATTCTCTGGAGAACTGATCTTACTTTTACCACTCTTTAACATTATATACTGCAAAACTATATGAGTTGATCGATGAGCCCAAATGCTGCTTGTTGTGTGCATTGAAGCGTTACAACTAGACGTATTTATCTAGGAATATTGTATAAAAATATTTTCTATTTGTAAAACAAAGAGCAACTAGAAATGGTAATTTATCTGAAATGATTCAAGAAGAGGTTGCCATGTGTTCTTTCTTGCTCCTTTTGAGAGTGGAATTGGTTTGTTGATGCTGAGACTGAATGTCGAAGTATGTGAAAACAGCTCTTAGGTTCTGTTTGGATTGGAGGATTTCAAACCTATGGGTTTTAAATCCATCATACAAATTCATTGAGATATTTTGGATGATTTCGATTTATTATGGATTTCAGATTTGTTGGAACTCATTTTGTGTTATTTTCCCAATTATTTTGGTGTATTTCAATAATCTAATTTGGAGTTATTTATGTCGAAATATCATTTCGTTATAGAATCAAATCTAACTTGGACTATGGCCTTCATAAAATTGTGGGCTGAAGATGTATTTGTAGTGTTACTTTTCGGTTGGACACTGTCATCATGTCTTCAAGAATCCTTAAAATTGATTCTAATTCATCTTGTGTTTACAGGGACATAACGACTACATTCCCGAGCTTTGTTTTTCATTCAAGAGTTGAAGACACCTGATTCCACCAGTCCGATTTGAACCCTGTTGTTGTTGCTGTAGAGATTGTATTATTATTTTGATTTCTTTTTTGAGGACTTGGCTATTTCATGCGCAGTTATATTATACATAGAATTTTGTTGCTATGTGTGTTTTATTGTTTGTCAAGATGATTAATGGTTGTGTAATTTTATTACCGGTGATATAAATAAAATTGATTTTCTGTGCTCGGCGTAGCCTCTCAAGTGTTGGGCGAGATGCTTTCTGTCGATCATGAGAGAAATACTGACCAATTGTGCTTAAGCGCAAATTTACTTGATCTTAATCAAACTTGAGCTGATACTTTAACTCGAGAAATATTTCATATTGCCAGGTTTTCAGCTTGCTTTGTTAGCAAATTGGCTGTCCGATATTCCCATGGCGTTTGCCAAAATTGAAATAGGAGTTCATGATCGCAAAATTATATGGAGCCTACTGTATACACCCAATAGTGATTGTACAAAATCCCAACCCAAATTCTAATCTTCCCGTATATAGGACTCCGTAAGAAATTCTTGAGCAACAATCTCGTCAAAAAAAGAACAGAACAACAATATTATCTTGCTTCTTAGGGTTGTAAATAAATCGAGTCAAACCAGGTAAATTATTATTCAAGCTTATTTGAAATATTATCAGACTTCACAATTTATATTTAAAATTAATTTAATTGTTAATCGAACGAAGCTCAAACGAACTTTAATTATATCAAAACACAAGTTGCACTCGAGTAACTTTTTATGCATTCCATCATTTTTTGTTGATCAAAAAACTCAAACCAAACTTCAAACGCTATCTCTTGATTAAATAATCACAAGCAAGTCAATATAGCATTCGCCCCGAGTTAACAGAATTGATATTTTGAGCAATTAGTATCTGTAATTTGAAAAATTAGTACCCGGTACCTAACAGCCAAGCCAAACAAACATAAAAACAAAACGCCAAAAAGGGAAAGATCAAAGACAAGCAGAAACATCACTTCTAAATGAATTGCACAAAAGAACTACTGTATTGCTGCTGAAATACTAAAACTGCTACTAACTACTGAATGATAATCCAACCTCAAATGCAAACCAGAAGAACCATCAAGTGTGTCCTCAAAAAAAGAACTTAATCAGAACTTATAAAGCAATATCTCGTTCATTTAAAAACAAAACCGAAAATAAGGTAACCAATAAACTTAAAAACACTTAAAACCGAAAACCAGATCTCAAATTTAATCGACTTCCTCCATCTTGCTGCCTTCAGCATCAGCTTCACCTTCCTCCAACGCGGGCATATCAGCATCAGCCTCACCAGCATCTTCATCAATGCTCAAACCAAGCTTCAACATTCTATGAATCCTGTTACCGAAAGTGTTTGGCTCATCAAGGCTAAACCCAGAGGTAAGAAGAGCAGTCTCGAACAGCAACATAACCAAATCCTTAACAGATTTATCGTTCTTGTCAGCATCAGCCCTCTTCCTTAGCTCATCCATGATAGGGTTCTCGGGATTGATCTCCATTGTCTTCTTACTCGACATGTATCCAGCCATGCTGGAATCCCTTAAAGCTTGTGCCTTCATAATTCTTTCCATGTTAGCAGTCCAGCCATATTCACCAGTCACCAAACAGCATGGAGAGTCGACTACGCGGTCCGAGACAATCACTTTCTCAACCTTGTCTCCTAGGACATCCTTAATCACCTTGCATAGACCCTCGAATTTTTCCTTCAACTCTTCCTTCTTTTTCGTTTCATCCTCACTCTCTTCGAGCTTGAGACCTTCCTTAGTGGCAGAAACAAGTTTTTTGCCCTCGAATTCCTTCAACTGACCAACAGCATACTCATCAATGGCATCTACCATGAAGAGGACTTCATAACCCTTCTTCTTCAGCCTCTCAAGGAAGGGAGAGTTCTCAACGGCCTTCCTGCTCTCACCAGTAATATAGTAGATGTCGTTCTGGCTTTCCTTCATACGGGTAACATAATCCTTCAAGCTGGTCATTTCATCACCACTCTTGGTGGAATGGTACCTGAGCAACTCAGCAATCTTCGTCTTGTTAGTGGAATCCTCGTGGATACCAAGCTTGAGGTTCTTTGAGAATGCCTCGTAGAATTTGTTGTAGTCTTCCTTGTTTTCAGCGATTTCAAAGAAGAGCTCTATGCACTTTTTCACCAAGTTCTTACGGATGACCTTCAAGATCTTGTTCTGTTGCAACGTCTCACGAGAGATGTTGAGAGGCAAGTCCTCAGAATCAACGATACCCTTGACAAAGCTCAGATACTCCGGAATCAACTCCTCACAGTTGTCCATGATAAACACACGGCGGACATAGAGCTTAATGTTGTTGGGCTTCTTCTTAGTGTCAAAGAGATCAAAAGGTGCCCTCTTAGGAACATATAGGACGGCCTTAAACTCGAGCTGCCCCTCAACTGAAAAGTGCTTCACAGCCAAGTGTTCCTCCCAGTCATTGGTAAGGCTTTTGTAGAAAGCAGCATACTCTTCCTTGCTGATCTCCTCAGGTTTTCTCATCCAGATAGGCTTCTGCTTGTTCACCAAATCCCACTCGTGTGAGACTTCCTTGATCTTCTTCTTTTTTTTCTCAGCTTTCTCTGTCTCTTCATCAACTTCCTCGACCTTTCCTTCCTCGTCCTTCTTGTCCTCCTCATCCTCATCATCAGAGATTTCCTTCTCGGTGGTCTTCTCAATCCAAAGGGAGATTGGGTAGCTAATGAATTCTGAGTGCTTCTTAACCAAATCCTTCAGTCTGCGCTCCTCGAGGTATTCAAGCTGGTCCTCTTTAAGGTGGAGAGTCATCTTAGTACCCCTTCCCAGGACTTCACCAGAGGTATCCCTGGTAACAGTGAACGAACCACCAGCTTGGGACTCCCAGACATATTGTTCATCGTCATTGTGCTTGGTTGTGACAATAACCTTGTCAGCGACCAAGTAAGCTGAGTAGAAACCAACACCAAACTGCCCAATCATGCTCACATCAGCACCAGCAGCAAGGGCCTCCATAAATTCCTTAGTTCCGGACCTTGCAATGGTACCAAGATTGTTCACCAAATCTGCAATTCAGAACCAAACATATAAGAATACAGATCAACTAGAACCTAATAATCAAACAACACATTACAAGAGTCGCAAAACAAACTGATACTTACCAGCCTTGGTCATCCCAATACCACTGTCAATGATGGTCAGTGTGTTATTGGTTTTGTCAGGGATAATATGGATGAAAAGCTCTGGTTGGGCATCAAGCTTGCTCTTGTCAGTCAAGCTTTCAAAACGGATCTTGTCCAGAGCCTGAAATACACAATTCCAAATTGAAATACAATTAGCATTACATGACCACCGCAACAGCAATCCAGACACTATGGAAACATATCAAGGACTACGTATTGACTGCCACAGACCCATCCTTTTCAACCCAATGGCACTTCTAATGTAACGCAAACGTACTCCCTCCCATAATCCTAATAGTTACAAATCAACAGATTCACACTTATTATCATCTTACCAATTTAATTGTGGAAATAATTGCCTAAATTAAGTTCCACAATAAACACAATCATCAATTGCACCAAATCATTACTTCTTGTAATTTGTTCGAACTCTGATATCAAACAAAATAACAAAAACCACACAATATAGCCATGATTGTGAACAACAAGACCACTATCTTTCGACATCTTCTATTCCCGTATCCAACACTCCAATATCTCACTATATCACTCAATTTACTCACTACATGGCTAAAATCATGTCCTCTGAACATATGAAAGTACCAAATAACAAAGCTAGTCCACAATTAAACGCAATCTCGCAGCCAAATCACCTTAACAAAAAATTCATCACATAACCAGACACATACACATACATGAAGACTTCAACACTACTAACATAAATTACATGAGCAGGCCTATATATATATATATATATATATATATATCAGCGGATCTACAGTAAAACATAAGATCGCAATAGAGATACAAATACTTACATCAGATGAGTTACTGATAAGCTCACGGAGAAAGATCTCCTTGTTGCTGTAGAAAGTGTTGATAATCAAACTCAAAAGCTGGTTGATTTCCGCCTGGAATGCAAACGTCTCGGTGTCCGCCATATCTGCGATCTCTACTTCTCACTTTCTCTCACTAGAGATTTGCAGAGAGAGAATATAGAGAGAGGTAGGCTAGGGTTTTAGTAGAAAATGTAGAGAGAGAGAGAGAGAGCAAAGAGGCAGATACTGAAGTAGGAGAGGGAGACTATATATACTGTATTCGTTAGGGTTTCTAGATCCTTCTGTGGTGTCCGTTTTATGAATTTTCTTTCTTTATATTATGGGGATATTTATTATACACTTTTTCTTTTTTCTTTTGAAGTTTTGGTTGGTGAGAGAAGTTACGTGTGGTCCCCCAATTAATGCTTTAGTGGGCTCCGCGGCCGGGGTTAGACTAATGTTATCTACCACCTATTATATTTCATCGATTTACCACTTCCTCTAGTTTTAGTAAGAAATATCTTTCAATTAATTGATTTTAAATACATACAAACTTTCTAAATCAAGAGGTGGTAAAAAAATCGATGATATAAAAACGGTGATATACAGCATTTTTCTTTTAAAAAACCGTTTGTTCTTGTCGTATCGTACCGCTCCGTTTTTATCGATTTTTTTACATAAATCATGGTTTAACAATTTAGGCAAAATCAAATTGCCATATAAGATTAAATGTCGATCCGGCTCCACCACTATATGGTCTGTCAACTCTAGCACCACCTGTTCTGCCTGCCCCCACCACCACCTCTACGCCCACCTCGGGGTCTTTAATCTTTTTCTTTATTAACTTTGTTTATCTTTGGAAAATGAAGAAAAATCTAACCATTTATTTGTAAATAGATTTACAGCGGAGATTTAACCTAAAACAATCAAACTAAATTTGGCCAAAATAGATCTAACGGCCGCAGCTCCCTCTTCTTCACCACATGCCGCCTCTAACCACCATTGACGCCACTACAGATAACCACCATCAACGCCCTACAAAACCCAGACGTCGTCATCTCCGCCCACCGCTCTACCTAGTCTCAAATCCACCGCCGCTCTGCATGTTCTCAAATTCGCTCACCCAAAGCCACCCCGTCAGAAGTTATTGAAGCAAAAAATAAAGGAATCATGGTGCCCTTTCACAAAAACTAATTAATAGGGAGAAAAGTCATCTCTTTTCATTTATTTTTTCAGTTTTTTTTTTTCTTCTAATTTTCAAAAATATTTATTTTTCATAAACTTTATAATTGTTTTCTGGTGCCTTTTATGACTTTTTCAGAAACTTTCCTGAAATTTTAATTTTTTCCTGAATTTTTCGATGAACTTTATATTTTTTTGATTTTTTTAGTTTCATTTTTTTTTATTTTGTTTGTTGGTTTCAACAATTTCTGATATTTTGGTAATTTTAAGAATTTATTTCTGAATTTTTATGGAACCTTTTTATTTTTAGAATCTTTTGTAATTATTTTCAAAAAAAATTCCTGAATTTTCAAATTTGTTTTTTATTTCTGAATTTTTATGGAACTTTCTTAATTTGTCAAAAAAAAATTGTAATGAATTGTGATGTTTTGATGATTTTTTTCATATTATTTATAATTATTTATGATATTTTTATGAACTTTTTCATAATATTTATTATTTTGTCTTCATTTGTTTGATCCAAAGGCTGAGATGAAATGAGAATATAATAATATTTATTAACATTAGGGGTATAACGGTAATACAACACAAAAAATTAACATCGTTAGTCAACATTAACGGCAAAGGAGAGTGTGCGAACTACAAGATAATGGAGGGGTATATTAGGCTATTTTTTTAACACATGTGGTTTTCGTGCAATTTTATGTTTCACAGAGGTATGTTATGCAATTTTCCCTACAATTTATATAAGATCTAACAGTCCATTTTTAAAAATTATAAACCTTATTTCTAATAAATGGAAGGGCATATGGGCATTTAAAAAAAAAAAGAATAACGTCATCATGATTTTGTAATGGATGTGGAGCGTGAGTCGAGTCTTTAACAACATAAGGGGCTTTTTGCCTATGTTTTTAACATAGAGGTGTATTCAGCGATTTAACTTTAACACAAAGGGTTTTCTTGCAATTTACCTGTTGATAAATTATTATTAGGCAAAATGCACTTCACCCCCTCTTAATTCCATATTTAAAGTGTTATACCCCTTTAATACTTGAAAAAATAGACTAAAGCCCTTAAAAAAATATAAATTTATAGCATTTTGCCCAAACCCAAATCAAGTAAGATTTTATTGACATATCCACCACGTGTCAATCATTATTTATTTTTATAGTTGCGGAGGTAATCATTTATCTTCGTATCCAAACTTTCTCTTTATAAATATTTTCATCTTGAAATTTATTGATCGCTGACTCAATTTCATATTTTAAAGAACACATAAGCCCATTTTAAAAATTCATATTTTTACCTTATCACTTATGGCAACAATTACATTATAAAGCATAATCGATTTGTTGAGGGCTTATAAATAACATTTATGACTTAAGAAATGCATGATAGTGCCAAGCAATTGAGTCCTGTGCGTATCATCTAGATATTGATCTCGAGGTAAAATGAAACACATTTAAATTTTCTACTGGGCATAGTCTCTTTTTTGAATTTGTAGGGGTTTAATGGTAAAACATAGAATTTATTGGGGGGGGGGGGTATAGTGCATATTGCTCTATTATTTATTTATTGTAATTCTCAATGATTTATTTATATCACATAAATCAAATTATATTGTAATTAAAAATTAAAATTTATTTCTCACGGATCTCATTATTTGGTAATGATAGACGAGAAGTTATTCTCTGACCTTGTGACTGTTTAATATCTTTTGAATCTCATTAATTTTATTGGATGCAATTAATACAATAATACAGCGCCCCAAAAATTACTTGAAGGATAAGAAAATGGTGTTATTTAGTTAAGAACTAAGCAATCATGTTTAATAAAATAGTCTAAGAATACAAAAATACCGAAAGTCCAATTCCTAGTTAGTAATTTTGATCATTTAAGATAATCATGTATGTATTTATATTTATTGGGATGATTACATTGGGTACTTTTGAGGTATTCCCTAATTACGAAAAGCACCCTCTAGTTCATAAAATTACATCTAACACCCCGTAGTTTCATTTAATGATGAAAAGTTGGATGAAAAATGTAAAATAACCTAAATGCCCCTAACATAATGATTTGAAAAAAATATATATTACGATGTTGCCCTTTTACATCTCTAAATTTACTTTTAATACCAATTTCAAAATTAAAACTTAAAAAATAGTTGTCAATATTATATATATGTGTGTGCGCACGAGCGACGCATGTGTGTTTTCTAAGAAATCGGGCATGGACAACAAATTTAAGTCGATTTTAAAATTTAGATTTTTACCTTATCACTTATGGCGTCAATTATATTATAAAACGTAATCAATTTGTGTGGGGGCTGATAAATAACATTTATGACTTCAAAAATGCACAATAGTCCTAAGCAATTGAGTCCAGTGAGAGTATCATCTAGATATTGATTTCGAGGCAAAATAAGACACATTTAAAATTTTTACTGGGCATAATCTCTTTTTAAAATTCATACGGGTTTAATGGTAAAAAATAGAATTTAATGGGGGATATAGTGCATATTGCTGTATTATATATTTATTGTGATTCTCAATGATTTATTTATATCATATAAATCAAATTATATATTGTAATTAAAAATTACTATTTATTTCTCACGGATCTCATTATTTCATGACGATAGACATATGTTATCCTCTTACCTTGTTACTATTCAGTATCTTTTGGATCTCATTTATTTTATTGGATACAATTAATATAACGCCCCAAAAATTACTTGAAGGATAAGAAAACTGGTGTTAATTAGTTAAGAGCTGAGCAATCACGTTTAATAAAATAATCTAAGAATACAAAATACCGAAAAGTCCAATTCATAGTTAGTAATTTTGATCATTTAAGATAATCATGTATGTATGTATATTTATTGAGATGATTATATTGGGTACTTTTGAGGTATTGTCTAATTACGAAAGCACCCTCTAGTTCATAACATACCAAGAGAAAGATTCCAAATAAAAAGAGCAAATTTTCTTTCTAACCAGCATAGTAGTTTCATTTAATGATGTCGGGCTGGATGAAAAACGTAAAATGACCTAAATGCACTAACCTTGCTCTTTTAAATCTCTAAATTTACTTCTAATACCAATTTCATTAAGCTTAAGTTGTCATATGTAATAAGAAATTGAGCATGGACAACAAATTTAAGCCGATTTTAAAATTCAAATTTTTACCTTATCACTTATAGTGTCAATTACATTATAAAGCGTAATCGATTTGTTTGAGGGCTGATAAATAACATTTATGACTTAAGAAATGCACAATAGCGCCAAGCAATTGAGTCCAATGAGAGTATCATTTAGGTATTGATTTCGTGGCAAAATGTGACACATTTAAATTTTCTGCTAGACATAGTCCCAGAATTTAAGGGGGGGGGGGGTATAGTGTGCATATTGCTCTATTATTTATTTATTGCGATTCTAAATGATTTATTTATATCACACACATCAAATTATATTGTAATTAAAAATTACTATCTATTTCTCACGGATCTCATTATTTCGTGAAGATACACGAGAAATTATCCTCTTACCTCATGACTGCTCAATATCTTTTGGATCTCATTAATTTTATTGGAAACAATTAATATAACGCCCCAAAAATTACTTGAAGGATAAGAAAACTGGTGTTAATTAGTTAGAGCTGAGCAATCACGTTTAATAAAATAGTCTAAGAATACAAAAATACCGAAAAAGTCCATTTATAGTTAGTAATTTTGATCATTTAAGATAATCATGTATGTATATATATTTATTGGGATTATTACTTGGGTACTTTTGTGGTATTGCCTAGTTACGAAAAACATCCTCTAGTTCATAAAATTACATATAACACCTTGTAGTTTCATTTAATGATGTAAGGCTGGATGGAAAAAGTAAAATGATCTAAATGCCCCTAACATAATGATTTTAAAAAGAAATATGTCACCCTTTTATATCTCTAAATTTACTTCTAATATTAATTTCGAAATAAAAAATTAAGCTTAAAAGAAAAGCTGTCAATATCATATGCAAAGATTAAAATTTCGTTTCGATGATAAGTTTCGAGTTCTTAAATATCACGTTTCGGCAACGTCATGATGTAAGGTAAAAACTGTGAAAAAAGAAGTAAAGAAGAGTTCCTTCCTCTTTTCACTAGCAAAAAACAATAGTTGTGTAAAATGTTTATACATCTAAATCAATAATCGATCAAATTACACTAATAAATAAAGTGGTAACGTTTGATTGCATTCACCTAACTGATAAAATTATAGTAACTTAAATTGTAAATAAAAAATTCTAAAAGTGTTGTAGTGAAAAAAATAGAAAGTGGTAATGTTTGATTCAAGTTTAGCATTCACAGAGCATATAATTGATAAAATTTTAGTAACTTAAATTGTGAAATAAAAAATTCTAAAAGTGTTGTTGTGAAAAAAAAAAAATTAATATGGATGATACCATGGTTTCAAACTCATCTGTAAATTATATGGAAAAATTACTTTAATCGATAATACAATAATCTTCATCTTAAGTCGCATGATAAAAAGTCACTCCTCGATGAAATAAATATTTGTTTGATTGTTAAATTTATTACTCTTCATTTATTCTTTTTTTTTTTTTACCTTTTTCCCTACATTGAAAGATTTGAGTGCTCTCAATGTCTCCATGATTTTCATGAAAATCTTTTTTAAACTCTCAATATTTCCATGATTTCCATATTCATAGAAAAGATTGAGAGTTTTCATGGAAACATTAAGAGTTTCCTAGAAAACAATGTAATTTCGAAACTACATGGGAAACAATGTAATTTCGAAATTATATGGTGATTTCTTTTTCTTAAGTTGAAAAATAGAAACTTTTCGGACTTTTCGGTGGAAAAGAAATGAAACTTTAAACCATGATTATATGTGTGTGTGCACGTGTGTTTTCTAAGAAATTGGGATTGGACAACAAATGAAGAGAAAATTTGTCCAAAATTAAGGCATAAAATTGTGTGCGTGACTGTGCGTATGTATGTGCGACTTTGTGTGTGTGGTGTTGTTATGCGTGAGGGTGGGGCCTGGGGTGGAGATGGGAGAGTGCTCTTGGAGAAGGCATTTTTTATTTCCTTTTTATTTTCTTTTATTCACATATTTAATTCATGAAGTAATTTATTTTTTACCACTAGAAATTAGGATTACCAGAATACAAATTTTAAATTTATAAATCAATGTGAAATATATAATTTTTAATATTTCCTGAAAATACCATGCGGAAAATTAGAAAAAAATCACAATTTTTTATATAATCTAAAATATTATATATTAATTAATATTTTAAGTTAATGTTAAAAAATAATTAAATAAAATGAAAATTTGTACATTCATAAATTTGTACATTTAATTTACCTAGATGATATAAAAATTTATAATATATCTTAAATAAAAGATTAAAATGGTATTTTACTCATAAGTTCAAAGTAATTATTTTTTGCTTTTATAATTTTAATAATTTCTAATTTATTTTATTTTCTTGAGAATCATTTATTATAAATAATAATTGGATAATTACACTGGGGGTCCTGAGGTATGGCCTAATTATAAAAAACATCCCCTGCTTTCATAAATTACAAGTAACATCCATTCTTTTTATTTTGTCTAACATTGAGCACCTTCCATTAGGGTTTTAGTACGACGCAGTTAAATTATTAGGTGAACTTTCAAAAATACCCTTGATTTTTTCTGGATCAAAAGACCAAACTTTTCTCGAATAATTATACCCTTTTGGTGTTAATTGTAATGTTTTGCAAAATTATAGGTGTTATATGTAATGTTGTGTATGTAAAGTATATAAATAATTATTTATAGTTAAAAATTATTATCAATAAAATAATAAAATTATAAATTATTAAAATTATGAAATATAAAATTATGTGTAAAATATCATTTTATTCTTTTAATTAAATTAATATATAATAGCTTAGGTTATAATTATATAATAATTTATATATTTTAAATTAATTTATAAAGTTTATAAATAAATTGAAAAACTATATTTTAATTAACTAAATTTCTAAAATAAATTACTTATTCATACATTAATTTATAAATAAATAAAAAGTAAAGGAAAAAATTCCCGTGGGTGGGGGGGGAGTGTCGTCTTCTCCAACCCACCCCTAAGCAGATACACACACACACAATTACACACTCGCACACACACACAAACACACACACACATATTCGCACACTCATAGACACACACACACACACACACATTCACACACAAGCAAATATATATATATATATATATATATATATAAGTATTTTTCTTTTAAGTTTAACTTTTTATTCTAAAATTGGTATTAGAAGTAAATTTTGCGATGTAAAGGGGCAATACAGTAATTCAACTATTTTAATTTTTTTAATGTTTTTTCTTTTCTTTTTAAAGAAATATTAGGTAAGGGCATTTTAGTCTTTTGACACTTTTCATCTATTTTTATATCAATACATGAAAACTTGAGATGTTATTTGCAATTTATGGAACTAGGGGATGTTTTTTGTATTTAGGCTTTACCTCAGGACCCCCAGTGTAATTATCCCAATAATAATTTATATATTTTACATACACAATATTACTATAACACCTATAATTTTATAAAATGTTACAAATAACGCTAAAAGGGTATAAGTGTTCGGAAAAAAGTTGGGTTTCCAGGTTACAAAAAGTTAGGGGTATTTTCGGTAGTTCAACAAATAACTTAACGATACCGTACTGAAATCATAACAGAAGGTGTCGATTATTGGACGGAATGAAACGTTAGGATGTAGATATAATGAATCTAACTAGGGGATGTTTTGTGATTATGTAATACCTCAAATGTATCCAATGTAATTATCCATGTAGTTATTTACATACCGTTTCCAAATAACCCAAATAAACATTATAACCCAACTTGTGGGCTGAAATCTGTATCTCGTATCTTTACTATTTATAATAGGAGAAGTGCTTGGAGTAATTATTTAAGTTTTTTCGGTATGTAAAAACTTGCTAAGTGTTGAAATTAATTTCTCGTCCTTCGAGGGTGTTTGACTAAGTTTATTTTAAAGAGTTTATAAATTTTTAGTGTTTATAAGATATTTTTGGAACTTATAAGTTTTCCAACTTATAAGATTTTAAAAAATAAGTTGGGGTTCCCTACTTATTTTTTAAGAGTTTATAAGCTCCTAATATCTTATTTTAAGAGTTTATAAGTTGTTTTACCAAACATTTTACAAGAGCTATAAGTTCTGAAACGTCTTATAAGATGTTTTAAAGAGCTTATAAACTTAGCCAAATACTCTCGAATTTGTTCACTCTTTATCTTGTATTTTTCATTCATTACCAATAACGTTTCCATCTTTTTATTCAACTCATTTCATAATTTCTGAACTACTTACAATGTCTTATAAAGAACCCTTATTTCATATACAATTATAAACAGAATAATAAGAAGGGTTTAAAATTACAAACCGAAAAATTAACTAATTATTTCTACTTATAATTTAAGATTATTAAGTGCACGTATTAAGTGTGTCAATGTAACTAAATTTTATAATTTTGCACCACACCTCTTCGCCATGAATTTTATCACTAAAAAAACATTGTATTAACCTCAAATTAATTAATGTACCCGTTTAAATCATACAAACAAGAATTTGAAGTGCCCGGTACACACCATATAAATATGGCTCAAAAGCAAATAAAACTATTAGATATTCGACTCGATATCGTTCGGTAAAAGCTCGTTTAATCTCGATTCGTTAACAGATCAAACCACGAACAATCTTTCTTTTATTCGATAAATTTGAAGTTCGGCTCGATCTCGACTCATTTGGTGAAACATGATAAAAATGTGGGAAAAAAAAATCAAACTCTTCGGGCTCGACTCGTGTTCGGCTTAATGAAAGATCTTTTGGGCTCAAATCGATTAATAATAAAATCAAACTCAAATACAAATTATGAAACTTGATAATAATTTCAAACAAACTTGAATGACACTTTAATCGACTCGACTCATTTACATTCCTACATATAAATGTAATTTACATAAAAATTCCCCAAAAACTTAGTTTTTTTTCCCTAGGAAATAATATAGGGGGCTTTATTTTCCTCAACTCCCTTAAAAGAGAATTTTTTTTTTGCTTAACCACTACATTATTTTGGGGTTCTGTTTGGTGCTCCATGCAGAGTTTATTTTGAGAGTGTTTGGCTGATGTTAAGCAGTCACGGAGTTAGGGGTTGAGGGGGGCAGCCGCCCTCACTCAACTTTTGAAAATTAGTTTTTTGATTCTATAAATTTTTAATTATCAAAATTTTCCCTCCAAAACTAAAAAAAAGTCAAGTTCCCCCTTTTTTTTTGTGTACTCGCCTCCCGAAACTAAAATCCTGGCTCCTTCCTTACTTATAAGCTCTTTAAAATATCTTGTAAGTCGTTTGAGAGCTTATAAGCTGCTACAAAGAGTTTGGCAATTTTTTGGTAAAATATCTTGTAAGCTCTCAAAATAAAATGTTAAGAGCTTATATATGCTTTAAAAAATACAAAAACAAAAAGACCCCAACTTATCTATTAACCGCTAATAAAATAGAGAGTTTATAAACTCTAAAAACACCTTATAAGCACTAAAATAACTTATAATGCTCTCTAAAATAAGCTTAACCAATCACTCTCTAATTTAGCTCGAACTAAATCTAATTTAGCTCAAACTAAATCCATTTTCCACTGGAAACGGGAATAAATGGCCTAGAATTATTAGTATAGACCACGTCGGGAAAAACACTTGTATACACCGGTTCTTGAGTTCCACCAGTGTATCTTGTGAATGTGAATAATACAGTCACTTAATATATAATTTTAAATTAAAAATCAAGCGAGGTGTTTTATTCACAACTATAAGGTTCACAAGTGACGCCCTAGACCCGATTCATACAAAAAAATTTCACATGTCGGGATAGTACGTTAGGGTAGCACCACGTAAAAAATTTAAATCTTCCTTATTATTATTTGATAGGAAAAATTAAGGCTATGTTTGGTTATGTTTTAGGATGATATTTTGATGAGAATTATTGGTGAGAAATTTATGGGTACACGTGCATGTTTGATGAGATTGTGTTTGATTTTATTTTGGGAGTTAGTTTTTGGGGGAAAAATCTATGTTGGACCGGGTGTAATGGAGTTAGTGCCCATTACACCCTACATTTGTGTTGGGATGTGTGAATTTTATTATCCCAACACAAATGTGTGGTGTAATGGGCACCGACTCCATTACACTGGGTCTACCATAGAATCACCCGTTTTTGGGTGGGTTTTTTTGTGAGATAATGTTTGATTTTGTTTCTAGAGGGAACAAAAGTTATTGTAGCAGTTAAATCATGAAACTTTTGTCTGTTAGAGATGAAAGAGAAGAGAGAGAGCATATAGAGAGGAGTGTAGGGACAAAATAGGTGTAGAAAGATGAAAAATAATTACTATATTTTTTTTGGACAAAAAAAGTAGTGCATTTTTGACCAAATATTTTGTGAACCATACATGGTTTGGTGAGAATTTTGGACCAAACATGGTATGAAAACATAACCAAACATTGCCTAAGGCTCTGTATGGTTGTGTATTTTAAGTGCATTCTCATTTTCTAACACACTCCAAGGTAAATTCTACAAAAAATACTCAAATTTTAAATCTTACTGCACATTTTCCTATATAACTCATTCCCTCTCTTCATTAATTACATAATCCATCAACTATCCAACAAATTCTCTTTCTTAATTTATCATAAATAAAATATTATTCTAATTTTTCTCCCATCATCATTACATATATAACTAATTCAATCAACATTATATCATATCTACATAATTTTCAAATATTTCTCAAAAATATATCCAAACAAATAAAAAAAATTAATATTTTTTCACAAATTTTTATAATATACATTATCGGATAAAAAATCAAAATTTATTTTCAATTACACAAAGCCGAAACGTTGCTTAACAACTACGGTTCCCGGTGGGTTTTGGACTTTTGGTTTGGTGGGTGCGGGTTTATTTTATTTGTTCTCTCATTCAGATCGTCCATCCGATACTTTTCAGCAAAGCTCAAATTCATTCAGTACAAAATCCAAAATTTTGTAGCACTTTTTTACATACAATCTTTTACTGCGATACGATGCAGAAGTGGTTTTCAGCGAGCGGCGGCGACGATGAGACTCCGCTTCAGCAGACGACGTCGTCTTCTCTGCTGGCGGATTGGAATTCGTATTCCGCCGCCAGATCTTCGGAGGAGAGTAGCAGCGGCGGCGCTCTCGGCGGTGTTTTCGACATAGAATCCGCTGTTAGGTCCGCCAACGACACCGTTTCCGGCACCTTCAATGTGTAAGATTTAGATCCTACCTTTTTTTGTTTTTATATATATATTTCTGTCCGTGATGTCGTGATTTTAGTGTTTATCGTGTGCGTAATGTGATATGAACCCAACCCCAAAAGCTAATTATTGAGGTGGAAGAGTCTATAAACACCACATGGAATCCCATAATTCTGAGGTGGGATCCAAGTCCCGTACCTTGCAATTGGGATCGTAACAATCCACCACGCTTTGCAGCCCCGGCGTCCACGCGGGCTGGCTGTGCGCTAGTGAATTAGCCCCGGGCGATCACTGCAATTCCGACGTCACCATCCGCATCACGGACTGGCTTTGCGCTAACTCGTAGCCCCGGGCGAACGCTGCTACGCCGGCGTCACCGCCCGCGCCACACGATTGCAACTGGGAGGGGCAGCGGATGGCTCTGATACCAATTGATATAACCTTAAGAGAACCCAACCTCAAAAAGCTAGCTATTTGAGGTGGAAGATGCCAAGGTCATATAAACCCCACAAGGAAACCCCATAATTCCGATGTGGGATCCAAGTCCCATATCTTGCAATTGGGATTGTAACATAATGTCGAGATGCAGCCCTTGCTTTGTTAATTTGGATTGATTTGCTTGTAACGTTAAACCTGTGATTACTGAATGTGCCCTAGATTTTGTGTTCTTGTTGGCAATTGAATTGGAGAAAGGGATCATGGAAAAAATGAGTAATTATATGAGGATGATTGATTAATATAGATATTTCGTTGATTTTTGTGGAGGAACAGCCAATGAAAGTACTGAAGTAAGGGCACAATACTAGATAGATACATGATGGAGCCAGGATTTGGTGTTCGGGGGGCGAATACGAAAAAAATAGGGTAAACCTTGATATTTGCAAATTTTGGGGGCAAAAATTTAAATATAAAAATTTATAGGGCAAAAAAGTAATTTTCTCAAAGTTGAGGGGGAGGGGTTGATGGCTCCGTCTCTGGATAGATATAATACCCTGGTTCGTTCTACTGTGGACCGATCAACACACTTGGTCACTGCTGACAATTGGATATAGAGGGTGGTGTTTGTCTCCACCCATCCGCTCGTTCATCCAATAGTATTGGATGTACCAGTGGTTGCTCCATGTGCATCCAAGAATAACACTAATCACCAGGTGGTTGTGAAATTTACCAACAAAATGAGCAATCCTTGCCTCCAAGAATGACACCAATCCTCCCGTTCAAAAGATAAATGGTTGTGCTGAAATGTACCAACAAAATGATACCTGAGTCAAATTTTATACCACCCTGCTGAATAAAGGATGCAAAATATGTATATAGTTCAAGTGTCAAAACACCACGAGATTATACTTGGGTCGCTCTGCTGCCAGTTTCAGATACAATATCAAAGGGATTTACCATCCCAATTAGAACAATAGGTTGTTCTGTTTCAGCCGCATCAAAAGGACACACGGGTATACATAAAAGTCGTATGGTTTCTGAACAAACACAAACATTGCCCGATCAACTAATATTCTATGGGTTACAAAGTTAGTGGATATAGTGTAACTGTTTAAGTAGGTGAACTATCACATGAACTATATTAAGCTCGTCGCTGTGAGTTGTGTATGTACAGCACCCATAGTTCAAAATCCACACAAGTTCCGATTTGCTATGGAGCTAGTCTCGAGTTTTGGTCTCTGATATCAAATTCGATAGACAGTTTCGCAATCACTTTAGTCGAAGAAAATATTGTGTAAATTGCATGCGAAATTGGAGACCATTCAATTCAGACAATGCCTGTGCTTGCATTGTAGTATTGAACCAATCAATTTTGATGGTATAGAGCACAACTTTTATATATTATGTAGTGCAATGAGATATGATCTGCTTGAATGAACCAAGATCAATGAGTGTCTTCTATAGAAATTGCAGTATACACATTTCAAAGCTTGAATTAAATTGGATGATATGCTAGTCAATAGTAAAAGTCCATATTACTGATGTAAATAGTAGATGCAGTATATATAAGTTTCAAATCATATTTTAAATTATTCAATCAATAATTGTCCATGCCATATTGCTGACATCTGGTTCATAATTGAGTCTCTGCACTCCAGTTACCAATAATTCTTTTTGTGTGGCAAACTAGTTGTCAGGACATGTTTCCTAAGTATCACGAGATACTCACATATATTCACCCAACCATTCTTTTTCATTAGAAAGAGGTTCTCTGATGACCTAAAATATACATCAAGGGCACAATAAGGAAAAGGATTTAAAAAAATGGTCATGATAGATTAGTCGATGATTTTTCAGATTGGAATTTCAGTGTTATTGAATCTATCCAGAAATTTTCCCTTGTCACTAGTGCTTATAGCTTCTTCTTCTTGCAGTGGATGTAAATGAACAATCTGTTTGCATACAAATCTTCATATATTATATAGTACATTTCTTTCTATCCACAGGGTTACCAAAGGAGTCAGAGATTTACCAGGAAATCTTCAGTCTGCCACCAGTAACATCCCTTCGGGAAAATCACTCATGTATTTTAGCTTGCTCCTGGCAAGTGGAGTTTTCTTTGTGTTTATTGCATTCACTTTATTTCTGCCAGTCATTGTATTGGTGCCTCAGAAATTCGCCCTCTGCTTTACTGCCGGATGTGCCTTTATCATCGGGTCTTTTTTTGCGCTCAGAGGTCCAAAGAATCAGTTCTACCACATGTCATCAAAGGAGGTGCTAAATTACTTCTACGCAAAAATATTTCTATTCTCTATCTGAAGTTGCATCGTCTGTAATCTTTTCTTATGCATTTTTCTATCAGAGACTTCCTTTTACATTAGGGTTCATTGGCAGCATGGTGGGGACCATTTACGTCTCTATGGTGCTTCACAGCTATGTTCTATCTGTGTTCTTTTCCGTGCTTCAGGTATCAACTCTTGTGCTTCTAATGTTAAAACAATAATTCTCTTAACCTTTTTCCTTTTTTCTATTCAGCAGTTAGATTTTAGATAATGATTTCCCTTATGCTTGTTGTTTGGGAAAAACAAATTGCTCGTCTAATAAGAGAAAGATACCACTAAGTGTATTATCTGATCCATAAACCTTATTCTATTTGTAGGTTATGGCACTAGCATACTATGCTATCTCTTATTTTCCTGGTGGATCTGCTGGGCTGAAGTTCATTAGTTCATCTTTAACGTCATCAATTTTGAAATGCTTTGGCCGGTGACATTAGCTAGTAACCAGATATTGGTAACTGTTCTTTGATGCGTTAAGGTCGAAAAAGATTATGTGAAGTTGTCTTCCATTATACTCGGGAACTTTCCCAAAGTACAGGAAACACGCGTTTACTTAAACTTCCTGTGTCCTTGATCATGATTTTCACTATCTGGATTAGGGGATTTCACCTTGTTTTCCATGGATTTTTTATAGACAAAATGCTGCCTCTGAGGCGATTATAAAAAACAAACTCGAGTTTATCACGTCCTCTTTGTATATGATATTACGTTTCGGTAATCAAGATCCTGGCAGACCGTTTGGTCTTCAAGATCCGATTCAGGTAAGAATTTTCCAATTTTCACTTGTAGAATTTCCTCAATATTGAAAAGAAACTTACTGGGTAATTAGAAATCTCAATTTACCTTTTAGACTTGTTGGCTTATTGATCCAAAAATGACTAGTCGAATTCTTATACCAGGTACAACCACTTCACTAGAAATACCTAAGCTACATAATGAAATCAAGCTATTCCTTTTTTAAACACGCTTTTGTCCCTGTAATCAAAACATGCTTTTTGTTACATAATTGTGTAATACTTTTTGTTATATGCGTAGATGTGGAGAGAAAAAGATAAGTATGATGTAAAGAAAAACTAAAAATTTGTTTCAACATCGTAACCCTTCGTATGTACATTTGTCGCACAAATTCACACAATTGTGCTTGTAACATAAGAGTTGGACTGCTTTCCGGCTCCCATAATCCGTTCCCCTATAGTTAGAAGAAAATCCCAGATGATTCTCATGCAGAAGGTGAAAAAATACTAAAAACAACTGAAAATTTTGCTGGGTTTTGAGTTTTCAGATTGGAAATCTAAATGATGTAAACAATATGGAAATAATTAGTACATAAATCTGCTAAAAATGGAAACAAGACATCCCCTCCTAACAAATCATTACTGCATAACATTAACATACTACTGAAACTTTTACTCCTCACTCAGTCCTCCAAGCATAAAGAAAATGGCAGAATTCCTCTTCCAGCAAATCACAACTCTCACCAAGTTCGTCAGCTTTACTTTCGAAATCACATTCATCTCCGCCCCGCCTAAAGACGAATATGCCCGCCCCCGAGTGTTGTACACTGTAAAGCCAATCATGCACATCCCACAAGATATGCACAGGCAAATTGTCCACCATAATTGTCTCGTTGCCCCTAAATCTCCAATGCAAATTTGGGACCCGAATCGACTCCATTCCATCTACACTAATCCACATCTCCGGGTCATACGGCCCCGATAGTGCCGACTCAATGATAATACTATGCTCCTTCTTATGATGCCCTAATGTGGTTTTTGTGCAAAAACACTTCTTTGCAAACACAATTTCTTTCTTATGAACTAACAAGGCGTCTTCTAGTGACGGTCTAGATTTTGTCCTCTTAAACACCTCGTTTTTCTGATCACCGAGGAGTAAAACCGCCTCCTTTTGGGATACAATGGCGACGTAGTAATCAGAGTTTGGTTCCGGGCTGGTAGAAAATTTTGCAGACCTTAAATCCCAGAAAACATCGACACGTTTCTCAGCAACCGTGAACGTTTTGAGACCCTTCTTCCCCCAAAACTGCCAAGTCTTGAGATCAATCTTGCATGTGTAATGATTTGCCTTGTACTTCGGGTTTTCGACAGTGATGTAAAGAGTGTGGCTGATCAATGTTTTAGCCCATGTCACAGTTATGTTACAAAGGGTATCTCCAAGTTTCACTCTATGAATGCAGGTTACAAAATTCTGTGCAGGTTTATGCTCATCACCAGCAAGTTTGTGTTGCAATGTTGTTGAATCAAGAGGTTCCACAGGAACTGTAAACATTCTCAGGATTTTTTCCAGATAATCAACATTTCTGACCCCTAATAATCCACAATTAAAATCCCCTTTTTGGCCAAAAATTTCCAATCAAAATTTCAAATTCCAACTATGGGCATTTTTGCAATGCATGTATCAAATTATTTTTTGAGCCCCCTTCAACATGACAAATCTATTGACAATTTTGGGTTCTTATTGCCTCAACAAATACCATAACAGAACCTTATAATAAATCAAAATTTACATTTGGATGTTACCTTGGAGATGATGATTTATTTGCATGCCAATTGATGAAAAATTGTCACCTTTCCCTTCTGAAGGCCAAAAAGAACACAATTAATGATTGAAAAAGGGGTCCGAATTTCGTGGGAATGATTATGGTATGAGGAATTATTGTCTTGTGGGGTTTTTGGGGAGAATAGGCATGAAGGGTCTTTCTTCTCCCGAGAATGCAGATGTCTCATTTCATAGACAGATTGGATTTTTTAAATTACGGTATAGAAAAAGCCAAATGGCTCTATTGGCATGAGTGATTGTTAGGGGTCTCCAGGTCATAATACAATCACAATTTTTTCGTGATAGACTTTTCGTAAATCTCATTTTATGGTTGATTGTGATTATTTCGTAAAAAACATGTATGGTATCTTCCAAAACTCTATGCTATATTTAGAAATAAACGCGACTATACACATTTTATATTTTTGAGGGGGGAGGCCAAGGCTAATGGGCCAAATTTACTCGCAATAAATTATAATATATCTGATTGGGGTCTTGAGTCATATCCTAAAGTTGGAGGTCACTCCAGGTCCAGGTCCTCTTGAGCTCCAAGTTGATCTTGGGCCCGTCCTAAAATCAAAAGTTTGTTAGCCTAGCCGGGATGGCCCTGACGAAGACTCTTTGATGATTAAGTCGGTCGTGAGGTCTAAGAAACACATGGTAAAGGTATAAAACTGGGTAGAAAGAGATACCTGGCGGTGTGGAATGTGGTTGTATTTATAGATTTCAAGAGCTGTACGAACGGGATTTGGGGGTCGGCCAAGTGGGAAAATTGGGAGCTCCATGTGTCCACAATTAACGGCTAGATTACTAGGTCCGAATAGTTAGGGTCAGGTCAAGCAAGTTCCGTGTGTTTATAACACGGATCCCTAGTTCTTTTGGTAATTTTAACCTGCCGCGTACGATATTTTGGTAAAGAGATAACTATGGGGTATTTTACCCCATATCAATATCAGTTTCATATGATATGAATTATTAGGGTGGAAGAACCAAACTAAGCTATTCATTAATTTTTTAAGAAAATCAATTATATCTGTCAATTACAATATGAATATCAATCAAAATTAACAAAAAAAACTACTAGCAAGTAGCAACTACTAATAGTAGAAAAAGACTCAATACGCCCGTCGTTGAGAGTAGAAGTCAATATATATATATATATATATATATATATATATATATAGGGCCTCAACTTCATCAATAGAATTAGACCTCATCCACGACTAATCATTGGTTGATTTGTGATCGATTTCTAAAATTATTTCTTTTAGAACCAATTTTTCAATTGCTAGCCAAGACTCATCTGTCCACACTAGGGGTGTTCATCGGTTCGGTTCGGTCGAAAACCGAACTGAAATTTCGGTTCTCCGAAATTCCAAACCGAAAATCGAACTGAAATTCGGTTCGGTTCGGTTAAAAACCGAACTTTTCGGTTCAGTTCGATTTTCGGTTAAACCGAATTTCCGGAAAAAAAGAAATAATAAAAAAAAATATAAAAATAATTTTTTTTCTATAAGTTGCCATTAGAAAACACACTTTTTATAATTTTTTATCTATATTATACTATATAAAAATAAAATAAAAAATAAAAAAATTAAATAATAAAAAAATTCGGTTTTCGGTTAACCGAACCGAAAATCGAATTTCTGTAAAAAAAAAAAACCAAAAACCGAACCGAAATTTTAGGTTCGATTTCGATTTGAACCGAATTTTCAATTTTCGATCCGTTTCGAGCGATTAACCGAATTTCTAATTTTTTTGGACAGCCCTAGTCCACACAGTGGTTCCAAAAGAGCGTAAATGAAAGTTTGAGCGCCGAATTTCAGGATCCTAATTTGTGGAAGTTGAAGCACCGCACCCACGATCCGCGCCACTTAGTTAATTAGTGCTATCCACCGTAGATCATTTCCTTATCAACGGCTGAAAACAAATGCATTCATACTAACGCGATCGCCTTTCACCAACGTCGATTCTTGCCCAGATCCAACGGCCCCCAAATATTCCCCCTCCACACTCTCCTATATAAATGCCCAATTTCATTTCCTTTCCAATTCACAGTACAAACACCCAATTATACATATATATAGTGTATCTATATCCACCGGAAGAAAAGCAAGCAAAATGTCCGGCAGAGGAAAGGGC
This sequence comes from Buddleja alternifolia, assembly GCA_019426215.1. NCBI lineage: Eukaryota > Viridiplantae > Streptophyta > Magnoliopsida > Lamiales > Scrophulariaceae > Buddleja > Buddleja alternifolia. Next base: position 26,098,252 of record CM033407.1, read on the forward strand.
GGCAAGGGATTGGGTAAGGGCGGAGCGAAGCGTCACAGAAAGGTTTTACGAGACAACATCCAGGGCATCACAAAGCCGGCGATCCGGCGTCTGGCACGGCGCGGCGGCGTGAAGCGTATCAGCGGGCTGATCTACGAGGAGACTCGCGGCGTTTTGAAGATCTTCTTGGAGAACGTCATCCGCGACGCCGTGACCTACACCGAGCACGCTCGCCGGAAGACGGTGACGGCGATGGACGTCGTTTATGCGCTCAAGAGGCAGGGCCGCACTCTGTATGGTTTCGGAGGTTGATTTGATTTTTGAGTGCTAGGGTTAGGGTTTGTGTAGATTTGGGAATTTTTGGAATTTGGTGTTTGATTGTTAGGGTTTTTGCCTTTTGTGAAGGTGTGTTTTGGAATTTTAGGATGTTGTTAAGTTGGGGTTAATTGAATTTACTGCAATTCTCTTGCAGTTTGGTTTAAATTTCTACTCTCAAGTTTTACACTTTGTTTTTAATAATCGGTTATATATATCAATTATATCATAGATATGATTATCACTTAACGTATAACATTAATATTAATTTTAAACATTTAACAACTATGAACAAAATAAAGAATAAAATGCTTTTAATATCTTTGTGGTATCATCTTTGCCATTATATATATCAATTATATCATAAATATGATTATTAGTTAACGTATAATATTAATATTAATTTATAACATTTAACAACTACGAACAAAATAAAGAATAAAACGCTTTTAATATCTTTGTGGTATCATCTTTGCCAAATAGAGTAATGTTTTGGGTTAAAATAATAAAAGAGATAATATTTTTCTATCTTTTAATAAAAATTGATTTGAAAATTAACAAATATCAAAGAAAGTTAAAAAATTGCACAAATTTTTAGTATTTTTCGATCTTTTATTAAAAATTGATTTAAAAATTAACAAATAACAAAGAAAGTTAAAAAATTGCACAAATTTTTAATTGTGTAATGAATCCATTGATTAAATTAATCTTTAAAATATTATACACATACAAATATACATGTGTCCTCAGCTTATTGTATTCTTAAATTTAGAAATTGACCATATTTTATATCCAGTGTCGAATTATGTTCATATACTTATATTCGTATCCATATTCGTATCTGTGTATCATAGCTTATCATTTAATTAACTCGGACAAGACCAATCACCATTTGCAAATTCTAACGCTGAATGAGACCATGAATATTCAAATGATTCAAGTTCTTCGATTTGGGCCTAAGCCTCGAATTATTATTGACTATACAGATAAACTGTGGTGGGCTTGGGCCAGCGTTAAAAATTAATAAAACTCTAATCAGGACCAGCCCACTATCCAACAGCATTGACACACTTAGGCCTTATTTGTTTATATTTTTATGTTATAATTTTGATATTTTTTGGACAATGGATACTAAAAAGATTTGTATAATAATAATGTGATATATGTTGTATTTATTTATTTTTTAAAAATGTTTTTTTTTTTTTGCGAAAATGTCAAGTCATAAATGACAGGTTGATATATAATAGATTAAATATAAATTAAAAATTATAAAGTATGAAAGAGAAAGAGTAAAATATTAGTTGAAGTAATCAATTATTAATTGATGATTGTGTGAAATAATGAATTATGAATGTAAAGATTGACAGGTAGTAATACGAGGGATTGAAATAGTATAGTTGAGAAAATGTGAATTTTAATAAAAATAATTTGTAGTGTGATTTTTTTTAAATTTTGTGATTGGGTTGAAAAATGAATGAAATAATTCAATGCTTGGCTTGGAAATTGTCGTTAAAAACTTATTTGAGCCAAAATGAGTTTGGATCATTAACTTAACAAATCAATCTTAACACTCCTTTTCTTATTCTGGTTTTAAACATCGACTCAAATAGTAATAATGATAGAATAAGCACAAGAAAAAAAAATCAATCTACTCAGTTCAACTCAGTTAAAATTCATTCGAGCTCGGTTCAGTTAACAACCAAATCAAGGCCAAACACTAATATGAAGTTCGAAAATAATTTTTTTTTTGGTTGCCGACCACAGTATCCCAGGCATTGCAGGACTAATCTGTTGGTCGACCCGGGTCGCACACCTGGCTTGGTGGGTAAGTCTCCCTACGGGGTAACTGCGTACACAAGGAATCGAACTCGAGACCTTGCTTTAGCGGAACCGAGCTGCTTACCTCTCGGACCAACCCCGTTGATGTTCGATAATAATTCAAATAATGTTAAGTAACACCTTATTCGATTCGATTCTTTTTTTGGTAAGTATTCGGTTCGATTCATTGACCACCGTATCCTCCAACCACATATAATTTACCAAATACTTAAGAAAGTAAGTAACAGTCAAAGAAATGAAAAATGAAAAGAACCACAAAGAGCAGTTCAAGCAGCACAATCTAGAATAGGAGAGGTCAATCAACTCTTCAATTGTTTTTTAATCGTGAAAGCACATCTGAAGTTTTACAACACCAACAATACCATGGACCACTTATTTCATAGCATGAAGTTACAAAAAGAGTTTAGGGCCGAAAACAAACTGAATTATTCGATACTCAATTTAACTGAATTTTTTCGATACTCAATTTTAGATCGCTCGTTCAAAATTCATTTCAATTCAATTTCATTTGATAAGATTTGAATCTCGTCCTGCGCTCGATATCAAAGTGACTTCTTCTATTCAAACTCGTTCGGACTTGATTCAGTTAGCAATCAAATCAAATTCAATTCAAGCTCAGTTAAAAAATTCAAACACGGTACACTCCCACCTGGTATTCTCAACAAAAAAGTAACCAAATTTGTTATCTTAACCACATTGGCTACCTTCCTCTAGTACTTTCTTAATGGGTAAGCATATAAAACCCAATTTACTAAAAGGAATAAGGCTGCATTTTTATATGATTAGGTCAAAAATCCTCACACTTATTTAACAACTTCAAGAAAGTGGTAAAGTGCTGAAAACCCTTTGTTTTCTTGCATTTGAACATCACCAAAAAGCACTATACAATTCAAACTCCCATATCTATATATGAAGCAACTTTAGATCCTATATTCATATGCTTTTGCTTTTTAAAGAACTTATTGGCCCCCCACTATCAATCAAAAGCTGCTTTTTGATCCCACTTCCTTGGTTTATTTAAGAATCAACAATTATCATCTTCATTTCCCTTCTCATCCCCCTTCGTTCACGAGAGTTTCTTCATTTCATTCTTTCCAAAACTAAGGAAAAAAATGCAACCCCTACACCCCCTTCCACCCCCACCCCCCTACACCCCACCCCCCCTCAAGCAAACCAAGCCATCTCCTCATCAAATTGTCTTATCTAAACAATCCCGAAATCAACAAACACAGGAAGATCTTTTACTTAGCAGCAAGCTTAGATCAAGAGAGCAACCGATTCTCAGACGACCTCGAAAGACTAATCCGATAATATGGTTTTTTGCTATCCTATGTTTGCTATTCAGCCTCTGCCTAATCTTCTTCGGGATCGCAACACTAATCATCTTTGTTTCTATTAAACCAAGAAGTCCAGTGTTCGACACGCCAGCAGCAAGCCTAAGTGTCATCTACTTCGATTCTCCACAGTTTCTAAACGGAGACTTAACGTTTCTAGCAAATTTTTCAAACCTGAATAAGAAATTGGATGTTAGATATGAGTACCTGTATATTGAGCTCTACTTTGAAGAAGGTCTAATAGCAACTCAACTTCTTCAACCCTTTCGCCAGAGCCCGGGTAATGTACGGCTGATGACGGTCCATTTGCTGTCGAGTTTGGTGTATCTGCCACCGAATCTTGCTCTGGAGCTTCAAAAGCAGGAGCTGAGGAACAGAGTTGTCTACAACATAAAAGGAAGTTTTAAAGTGCGAGTTAAAGTGGGATTGGTTCATTATTCTTACTGGTTGCATGCGAAATGCCAGTTAGAGATGACAAGTCCACCTAATGGTGTCTTGATAACCCACAGTTGTAGAACCAAGCGATAAGAGGCATAAATGTTTTTCTATTTCTCTGCCTCTATTTGTTATATCATACATATACGAATTGAATCTAAATGAAAGTTTCCTATTGCAAATAGCACAAGTGATAGCAATTCTATGAACAGATCAGTTTAAAGGAATTTGATTGTTTTTGTAATTACAGGCTTAAACTTTGGACAAACACAGAAAAAGTTTTGTCTTATTTGGTGATTTTGAATGATTGTCTCTTGTCTATCAGATTCTACGGGCAAAACAATTAGATGAAGCAGAATAACAACTACCATCTCATAACCAAATGTCACGGGAGGAAACAATATTGGGCGTCCAATCCCAATAATTTTGTCCAAGTGAAAATGTCATAGGATATGCTTATATGTGAAAAGTCTTAAATTCGTAATGCAAAAGAAAAGATTATTGATATATGGAGTACTAAAACTAATCCAGGCAGATGCAAAGTTCGAAAATGATATCAAGTCTAGCCCTTTTGCCCGAGACTCAAATCTTTAACCCTTCTAAGGTTTAAAGAATTTCCAGCTGATAAGCATCCATAGAGATGGCCAAAGTGTCGAAGAAGATTCAGATTTCAGAGCATCCTTTGCAACTAACTTCTTATATCATATTGCTGTAATACTGGGTCGGATTCTTTTTGAATATTCCTTCGATTAATAACATATATTTTCTTTCATGGTAAATTAGTGAGACGGGATAAGTTTGAGAAGTCAGTTACTTAAAACCCGATATTAACGCAACCTCCAGTTTGGAAAATTGAAAAATGGACCACTGCATCATTCATTGTGCATTAAAAAAAGATAATAACAAAGTAATATAGATACTTCAGGAAGGGAAAATGACTGGCATTTATACAACCTATGCAAGAGCTTCACGTAACCATTTCAAAATGAGGACTGCAATATAAGCACTAATGTGAAATTCAAACTACATCCAGAAGAAGCACAGCATGCTGCGAAAGTTAAACCAAACGAAATCAATAAAGCCCTTCACAGGCATGCTTTGCTCCCAAAATCAAGAAAATATTCCTGGTGTCCCATATATAAATGTCATAATACCTGGTATGAAGGATACAAAGTTCATACTTCCACTTATATAATTTCGATCGACTATAAATACAACTAGTATCAAATTATATCAATGACTTCATTATTGATTCTCAGTCTAAATAAATAAGCAAAACAAAAACCTCCATCATTGCTAGATTTCACAGAGCTGTTTCAACTTCAGACGGCGTCTTTGCCACAATAGACAATGCATGTAGTCCACTCTGCAACTCATCTTGCAACAAGCTGTAAATCAACCTATGCCTCTTAACCAAACTCTTCCCTTCAAATTCCTCCGAAACCACTTTCAAATTGAAATGAGTCTCTCCATCACTCCCCTCAACACCGGAATGCCCGGCATGCTGATAAGATATATCCTCAACTTCCAATCCAACAGGCCTCAATTCTTTCTCCAGCTTCTCCTTAATCCTAATTCCTCGATCGCCTAATAAACTTCCATTACCCAAACCCTCCCTCAAATCATTACCACTTTCACTAGACTCCACTCCACCATTCCCACCATCACTCACTTCCGAATTCGAATCCTCAACCGACATCCCATTACTCGAATCATCACCCTTCTCAGACTCAATATACAACTGCAAGGCCTTCTTCTGCATCAATTTCAACATATTCAAAAACCCATTATTCCTAGAAGGTGTCAAACTCTGTTGCAACCCTAAAAGCACAGCAAAATCAGGTGAAACCCTAACAATCTCCTCAACTGGCCTACCTGAAAGCCCTTGAACAAGTAAAGCAGCCAACCCTTTAGTCAACATTGAATCTGAATCAGCCTCAAACACAACATTCTTATCACTATCCAAATATGCCCTCACCCAAACCTGTGAAACACAACCCTGAACCTTATTTTCACTAGTTTTATACTCAGATTTCAAAGGGTTCAAATTTTTACCATAGAATAACAACTGTTCATACTTAGCTTTAGGTTCTTGTACTCCTTGGAAAAGTTTGATGATTTCTTGAAGCTTTGGTGGGAGCTCTTCAATGGGCTGTAGAGAGACTGAAGATGGGGTTGAAAAAATGGGTTTTTTTGTGGGTATTCTTTGGATTGTGATGGGTTTGAAGGAGAAGAATTTGTGAGAGGGTGAAGATAAAGATTGGATTTTTATGGGGTTTGGGAATTGTGTGGAGTGGTGGAAGAGAGGGGAGTGGGGGATTTTGGTGGAAATTGACATGGGTTTAGGGATTTGGGATGAATTTGTGAGGGTGGGGTGAATTTGCAGGGAGGGTTTGGAGAAGATGAGAGAGGTGAATGATGATGATGATGAAATTATTGTTGTTATCTTTGTTTTCATCTCCAAGAAGGCAAGAAATAAAAAATAATGAAGCAGTCAAATTCAAATATGATGAAAACTGCAGACTAAAGTTCGGTTTCAGCCACGTGAAGGGCCACTGATAATTCTGGAAAGGAAAAAGAAAAATAATTTGTATTACTGCAGAAATTCAAATGATGAAGAAGATTGATAATTCTTGTTAATACCAACAAGGCCAGCAGATAGATGGTTCTTTGAACATGACGGTTCGATTCTAATTATGTGTATGAAAAAGATTTTATTGGGAGAGGTTATACCCACTTCAATAATCTCTCGGTCTCGAAGAAATTAGTTTTCGTCGTTCATTGGGGGACACCCTTCCTTGGTAGTAACCAAAAAAAAAAAACAGATTGTTAATTCTATTAGTTAAAAATTGTATTATATCTGGATAATATGAGTATCGGGGCGTATGTATATATAATTTTTTTTTGATGCAAATATATATATATATATAATTGAAAAGTACTTCTGTTTTACTTATTAATTATTAATTATGAAAGTAACGAATAATGTTCGTACTTTTGAGTTCAATGGTTTGATACACGTACTTTATGTATTCAGCATTATACATAAAAAATAATACTTTAATTTTGCAAAAAAATTACTTTTTAATTTAAATTTTAAAAGCTCTAATTAATTTTTATAAGTACTAATAGAGTATTCTATAGTTAAAAACTATGAACTTTAATAATTTATTAAAATATTAATTAGTTTCAAGTGAATATTAATCAAAATAGTAAAATGATGAATTTGAAAGTACACGTGAAATTGCGGGGTAGGGGTAATTAGGGATGATATTTGGTGGCTCTGGAGTCCAACTCGTGGAGCCTATTTACCACACAAAATGTATTAACACAATAATATATATATATATTTTGATGGACCCCACAAATATTTTAACACTGTTTGTGACTAATATTTGCAAAGAGTTGGACTCCCGAGAGCCACTAAGAATCACCCGATAACTGGTGAGTTGTTTGTCTTTTGCTTGGATTCTAGTCGGGGCCAGATCTGATTGAATCTAAGGGTAAAGGTAAATAATAAATTGAGTAATAAATTACATGATAAGTGTAATTTGTTAGCCTTTAGAACTACACTTAAATTACCCAAAACTTGTTAGTTTAGTAGTATCAGCTTCCGTTTTTATGTGAGAGGTCCTAGTTGAATTTCAGACTGTCCGCCACAAGTTGTGACTTTTCTCTACTTATTTGAAATTTTATAGAGTTTGTATGGTCCCATAATTAAAAATTATCAATCCGTATTTATCGGATTATGATATCCTCTTGTGTAGAATTAAGGAAAAAAAAAAAACTACACTTAAATTTAATCAAACTAGGTGGGCTTGAATTAAAATGAAAAGGGCTGCCTACTCTCGATCATCCGAAAGCTAATGAGCCCACATTCCTGATGCTTCTCAGGACGTGACGCATGGTTTCACATCTAATATTAAGTGTAAACCGTGTAATGACGCGTGGTCCGAAAGTATATTATATATTTATCTTCTTCATATAATTATGTATGAAAACTACATACAATACATATTATTGTGAAAGAAAACTGAAACTATAACTATTTTTTTTGCTTTTTTGGTATATACCAGGGTTCCCCCAACCGGATATCGGAGACTATTTTCCTTCGAGTCGTAGAGATCATCGAAGCGGGTTTTTCTCTTCCAACAAAGCCTTTTCCATACACACCCCCAGGAATCGAACCCTAGACAAATGTTTAAAGAATCCAACTATTTACCAATTGTGTTGGACCTTGTTGGTGAAACTATAACTATTAGATTTGGTCTAACGTGTGTAATTTTCCTAATAGTGGTCCATTGGGTGAGACAAGAATTATAGGCATGGAGCGCTACGGCCCATCTTAAATGGGTTTTGAAGAGTGTAAACGGGTTGAAACAAGTGGGTTATTTTCATAACTTGGCCCAACTGTTCTCCTTGAGACCCGATCCTGAATTCCTCTACTGTGGGCTGTGGCGTTGCATGGTTTTGACCCGGTGTATAATACAGAGTTTACTAGGGAAAATTATGACCCGTTTTCACTTCTCAGATCCAAATCCAACACAACTCGATTTGTATTCTATATTGATGTGCTATGATACTAATTAGGGATTAATTTAGTAAATAGTAAAATGAATTTGGGGTAATTATAATATTAATTTATTATAGCCTATAATCAGTATTTATCAAGTGGGCTGACTAAATGAGCTTCGGCCCATAGCCCATATAGGCACTACAAATATTAGATAATTAGTTTTAATCATGCATTATCTAATCTCCACATTTTCTTTTGATGAAATAATCTCCACGTAATAAACTTTAATTACTGCTTTAAGAATTAACTCTAGTATGTCGTGAGCCAAGTCCAACCTTCCGCAATTGTTACATGCCGCATCTTTTTCGAGGTTCCCAATTTTGATTTTGACACTATTTTGATCCAGCATTATACATCATATATAATAACAACAATAGAGATATCTCTAACATGTAAGAACATTTATATATTAAAGTGATGCTATATACTATTTACATTTGAGTCACCTATTTTTCATTTCTTGTGTGGCTGTCCTAGTCACAATTCAACTCATCGTTCAATTATCTTTTTCCCTTTTTCCATCTTTCTATTCTCCCTTATTTTATTCTTAAAAAATCTCTTTCTTTTCTTTCATTATTCATGCCTTATAACTCAAACTCTTGAATTTCTTTCTTTCTGTGTTAATCGTTGAAGATTCAAACTTCATAAAATCTTCTTTAGTTGTTGCAAATCATATCTCTAAAACTCTCGATTTTCACTCTTGTCTCAAATTATCATTCTTGTGCAGTGCCATTATAGTAGTAACTATTAAATTATTCAATAGGACAATACATCAACTCATGAATCACGATGGCAATAACTTGGATGGAAAAATTAGAACACATATTCTAAGGTAAGCTAATTCAATTGAACTGATTTTTTAATCGCGTTTATGATTTTTGGGGACCGCAAAATAATGATAATTTTATAGGGGAGTGAAAATAGAGAGTTACAGAGATATGATCTGTGAACAGGAATTTTTGTTTTATGACCTTTGGATCTTCAACAGTTCAATGCCAAAAGGAAAAGAATTCAAGAGTTTTAATTTAGGAAATAGACGAATTTCATTGATCTGAGGCGTGATTAAGGAAAGAGAAAGAAGACAGTTTTTAGGAAGAAATCAAGGGAGAAGAGAAAGTTAAATAAAGAATAATTAAATGATGAGTTGGATAGTGACTAGCATAGTCGCATATGAGGTGAAAAATGGGTGACCCAAATTTAGGTGGTATATAGCATTTTTCTATATATTATTTTAATTAATTATATATCTAGATATATATATATATACATACAAATCATTATTTATTTGTTACTTGAAGTAAATTTACAAGGTGGATAGCAGATAGTTAGGACTTATGCTTTTGTACATGCCCAGACAAGTTTGTGAGCCGTTGGCTGGAATACCATATTATCATCATGTCTGATCCAACAACTCACGTCACAAATTCATTTGAATAGTAAATGAATGGGTAGAATGTCGTTGCTCTCGACACCTAAAATAAGCGATTAATTTACCCAATTTCGAAGCTCAATCATCTTCTGTGCCAAAGTATCGGTCACCAAACTCGCCCATACCAGGGACAACATGGTAATCTTTGTTCACACCGATTTCAATCTCAGATGTCACTATTTTTACTTGTGGGAAACGCCTGCACACCACATGTACTCCTTGAGGTGCCTGCAGAAACAACAAGAATCTGGAATTAAGGTCTCACAATGAGCAAATCCGAAGGGAAATACGCAAAAATAGCTCATAAGAGAGGAAAAGACAAAACTATCTAGGGGTGATTTCGAATTGAAGGATCCCGAGGCTAAGAATTCCAAAAGGAAAATTGTAGCTTTAGTCTCGTAGAATACCCAATATTTACAAAATAACAAAATTAGTCTCATTAATTAGGTGCAATTTTTGTATTTTTAGTCCCAACCATTAAAAACTGGACTAAAACCGTTAGTCTGGTAGCGCGTGCATTCCACGCACGAAATTTATTTTGTTCTTTAATGGATGAGACAAAGAATTGTGAAAAAAATACACCATATAAAACTAATCTTGCGAGTTTGTAAACGATGAAATTAAAAAGGCAACATGCACTATCTTGTCGGACCAATGTTAGCAATTTTCCCTTCAAATTCATTTGAACACGTTTTCGAAGTTTCTAGTTGCTATGAATTCCAAATCCTTTAGCATCTAGTTTGAACTATTTTTTCAATCAATTTTGCAGGGTTCAAAATTTTCCATTGCAAGTAAACTAAGAGACATTGAACTTACAGAAATGAGATTAAGGAATATGATGTTGGATTCCGGTACGCCCTTCTTGACAAGTAGAGAAATAGCTTGAACAGCTGAATTTCCTGAAGATTGAAATTTACAATGAGAAAATTAATAGACAAAAAGGGCCAGTAAACGAATAGCCATATCAAAATCTCGATAACAAAAGACCACGAACGTATAGGAACATATCTTACAACTAACAGAGACATAGTATGGGGGGGCAGGACCACAGCAGTCACTTCCTCACTTATATATAGTCTTTAGGTGCGCTAAAATATTTGTTTCGCCCCTCGACAATAAGAATTTCGGCTCTCGTCTTTGACAACAAGCCTATTTTAACAAAAAAATTGTGACAATATGAAGAGGCTGACCTGTACCCAGAATTGGATCCAATAACAAGACATGCCTATCTGAGATGTCTTGCGGCAGTTTTTCATAGATCAGCTGCATAAAATTTTGAAGCATTTCGCGAAAAAGAAAGGAAATGAAGTTAAAAACAAAGGAAAGAATATGGCATTACAGAGGGATGGAGCAGTTTTTGCTAACCTGCTGGCTATTATCGCCTTGTCGATGAATAAGAATTTTGCCAATTTTGATTCCTTTGCAACATGCGTGCAAGGCATTCTCCATGCTTTCACCACTGCATACGTTTGAAATTATATCAAAAGCTAAATCAGAAATAACTGATGTGAGAAGGAAAGGAAAAGAAGAATTATCGGCCCACAAAACGAAAAGGAAAACAGAGATCATTCTTGTACCTTCTGATTACAGAGACACCACATAATCTCTTACAGAAGTCTACTCCAGTGTACAGAGATCCTGCACTAACAGAGCCCTTTTGTAGAACTATAACAATATATTCGTATGAATCGTTTTTTTGAAACAAGTCGAAGTGCGACAATGCTTGATCAGTTCTTTGTAACATCAAATTGAGTATATTTTCTCAAGTCAAAGAGGACAATTCTTTATAAATGCATGAATTCAGACAATTAAAGAAACCTGGACATAGATGTGCAGATATCGATGATAGTGGCTTACCAGTTGGAGTAATCACCTGCTTCTCTGTAAATGGGAGATGCCCGAGACCATGTTCAACAACCTAATATGCGAGAAATTCTACTAAATGAGCAAGTCAACCAAACAAAATTATCCATATTGAAGAAAAAACCTTGTATAGAAACATAAAAACGTACCAGGCGGATTAACCTGTCAGAATAAAAGACAAAATCATGTTTCTTTGTTTGTGAATCACGTATAAGTGTGTGCATACCGCGTATCTGATAAGACAAAAACTGACCGCATGATCAATGGAAAGTAAAAATAAAAAGATCACGGGTGATATTACGTTTCCGTGAAGTCTTTGTCATAGAACAGAAGGATAACTAGATCCCAAAATTTATATCAGACAATGTAGTAGTTTCTAATATAGCAAGATGGAAATTTTACCTGAAAAGCTGATTGAATGACATATAAATTAGGATAAATTTTGCAGAGATCATGTTGACCGAGTTTAGTTCGTATATGTTGGACGATCAAATCAATTGCAACATGATTGTCTCCTCCACGAGGAATGATAATGTCAGCATACTTTTTCGTTGGAAGTATAAAATCATCAAAAGCCGGCTTTACAAATTTCGAGTACTGCACTTAGATGATAACTCCAAGATTATTAAGAGAAGCATCGGAGCCCAAAAATACAGAGGAACTAATTGTAGCTAAGCAAACAAATTATAAATTCCTCAGCACTAACAAATTTATCTATATATATGTCGTTATACTGAAGATTGATACTTTGCAACTAAAATAGCACTAACTGTGCAAGTCAATATATAAATAAATAAAAGTTTCATGTTTGAAAGGCAAAAGGCAGTGTTGCAGCTTTCAATAATTTTTAGATATAAATGGATGATTTTTTTGGGTACCTGATCAAGCACCATACTAATGTCTCGATCCTTTTCTACTGTGTCACGTCTTATTCTCCTTGCGAGGCGTACATCAGCATCTGCACTGAAAAGTTGATATTATCAAAATCTAAACAGCAAGAAGTAGAGTACGTGGTGAAGCCGATTATCAATTTTAGACCCTCTACAAACACTAGGAACAGGAACAAAAGGGCAAAGAGAAATAAATAAATAAAACGTCACATTATATAACAATGCCTAACTGACAAATTTAGAAATACTGCTCGCAAATTGCATGCAGAGTGGTAACTTATTTAAATGAAAGGCCTCTCATTTCGATGAAATTTTGCAAGAAAAAGAACCTGTATCTACGAATATCTTCATATTCATCAAATCACGGACACGCGCATCATGAAAGATGAGGATTCCTTCTAAAATAATGACTTGTGAGGGATTTACCTGGAAAATTTAACAAAAAGGAATAAGTTTCAAATAATGAAAGAAATACAAATGATTTAGAAAAAAAGATGAAAAGAATTACTCTCCGAGCAGGGAGAATATCCTTTTTGTAATTCTTGAAATCATATTTTGGAATGTCCACTGCCTGACCACGTTTTAATTTCTCCACAATACACAATAATTGCTCTGTGTCGAACGCATCTGAACAAGGAAAAATAATTGTTAAAAGAAGCATGAAACTGTTCTAATGATGCAACCCCAAAAAATGCAATAGATAAATCCAGTATATTCTTAACCACATAAGACTTATCTTGAACAAACAGATAAGTAAATTGAAATAGAAGAATGCTGAGTACAATAAGAATCCTCGGAGTTTTAGAGAAAACTCACCCGGATGATCAAAGTTGTATTCATGAACTCTATTAAGTTCCTCTGGTGTCAAATTGTGATAAAAGGAATCCTGCCAAAACGTCACATGGAAAAGTTTAGTAGCGTGACAGATAATAGACTACTTTCGAAGCATCTCAAATCTAGAATTTTCAGCAAATTCCAGAAATGAAAGCTAAACTTACAACACAACCAGATATATATTGTGTGTGTCTTAGTATACATCTTTTCTAAAACTTGAAGTTCTCAAATTTTAATGTGTTCTTCTTTATCAAGTAGAGAAGATTACAAAATTAAGTATATACTAGAACGCCATAGTCAAGCTGAAAATAAATTAGAACTGCATGACATTTATGCAATCAAATATCAAACTGGAAGGTGAGATCAAGAGACATTATCTTTTCGATTCTTAAAACGGAAAGGTAATCAATTGATCGTCGTAAGACAATTGTCAAAATCAAAGAGTACATGTGCAATCAAGTTTTTTTCATATGTCAACTTCTGTGAGACTGCTAGACAGATCATTACTGATTACACTAGTGAAAAAAGAAAAAGAATGCTACATCTTTAGAGTACTTCATCTTCACAAGGAAGAGATGTAAGGAAAATTGAGCATTTTTAATCTCGTTCAAGGCATGGGAAGAGAGATACGGTTGTACCTGGTTAACGAGTACAACACGCTGATCATGAAGCTGTTCGATAATCATATCACAAACTGTAGCCTTCCCAGCTGCTGCACCTCCAGCAACTCCTGAGATGCAGAGTGTTCACGATGATGAACGTGAAGCATTTCTTAATTAATAAAAGAAAAATGATCTAGCAGGGTACAAAAAGCATTATTCGAGATGATAGTAGAAAAAATGACTGAATGGGATAGACTTCTTCCACGACATTATAGAAAGTTAGCCCTACAGTTGATTCACCTGTGAGCACAAGGTCATAGTATCATGATAGCCTATGTTTTTCGTTTGGTCATTATTCGAAGAAGATAACTAGATAAGATGCTTGCACTACCTATGACAAAGGGTTGCTTGACACTTTCAGTAGCAGGATGCTCGACTTCTGAAGTACTTTGATTTGTATTGCCTAAATGAAATCCCGAGAAATGAACACCGGATGAAGCCTCAATCAAATCGTCAACTGCTTTTGAACCCATTGCCAAGCTTTTGCAGCAAACTGAATGATACAAAGGAAGAAGATACAATTTGATGAATAAGCTTGAATAACAATGTGCTCAAGGCTGCAAATATAATCGCACAACTAAACTAAAATACAAATTCGAAAAGAAATATCCCGTAAAGAAATTGATTTTTTTCTTTTAGAGATAAATTTTTTAGCATCATTTCAAAAAGAAAAGGCAAAAATCTATGGTGCATTTCATAGTCATTTCAAATAGAGACAATATCACCCCAAAGTAGGAGAGTTACTTGACAAGCAAAAAGACAACTATTGTCGTCCTTTTCGACCTTAATGCTTCTACTAAAAATCTTACAGGGTAGTTTTCATTGGCAAAACTCTCCTTATACCTCAAATGTAAGTTCCTTCACCAATCATTAGTCATCAATAACGAATGGCACAAGTGACAAGACTGAACAGGCCAAAGATATTATCAAATTAAAGTTTAAACAGACTTGAAAAACAAGTTCATGACCAATCACACACACGCGCACACACACATATATATATATAAGTGTGTTTGCAAAAACTTGTGCTTTCAAAGAAGTGCTGAATATTAAAAAAAAGTTGTAAAAGTGACCGAAATGTCAAAGTTGAGTTTGTTTGCAAAACGTGCTAAAAAATAGAATAAATAGAAAAAGCTGGTGAAAGTTGTCCCTTGCTTTTACTTTTTTTTTCCCACATAAATAGAAGCAAGTGAAACCAAACAGCAAATGCATGCTTTTAGTTTTAACTTTGCGCCAGCGAAGCGTATGATCTATAATCAGTAAAACCAAATAACGAAGCGCAGTCTTAAATTCCGGACAAGAAATAACACCTCAAAAAATATTAAATTAACAGAAACCAACACGTTTTCACGTCTAACTCGCAATAATTCATCTTCTTCGCGCAATTTAGCTACCATTCGCTGTGAAATTTAAAAATTATAAAGAAAAACGGACAAGCACGTAGAATTTTGGACAACATGATCGAATGAAGGCATAATTTCACAAACTCCTAAACAAACAGGAAAACATAAAATTCAAATGAGAGCATTGAAGATTTAGGGAGATCCCATGCTAAACCGGGTCCAACAGAGTCGGTACATCATACAAAATAGTAAAATTCATACACTTACATCCAATGGCGTTGAATAGATCTGCTCCACTAGCCCCGGTCTATTCTAGAATTTCCCGAAGATTTATGCATGAACACTGAAAAAATAAGCCTGATGATTACTGTTTGAAGCTGAAACAATAATCAAACAGTAAGAGAGAGAGAGAAAATAGTAGTTTGTGAGCTGTACGGAGACTACGTCGGCGCCGAATTGGATGAGGGACCCAAGGCCTGTCTGTGGATAACGTAGTGGGGTCCCGATCATCAGCGGTTGGTCATAGCGTGAGCCACCAGTGATGCTCGTGCTTTGGCGATTCTTAGCCGTAGATCTAGTGGTTAAGGTTCCCGCCTGATTCCGATGGGTCCCGAGGAAATTTCTCGGGTACCAATCTTCTGTTGCATGTCGTGTTGCATTTACTATTTGAATATATGTGATGAATGATATGTAACCAATAAGAATTTAGCAATCAGACGCGTCATTCACCGAATACGCTCGTAATAGAATTTTTTTCTTTTTTTTTTCAGTTACAATGGGAAACATCTTATAAGGTGTTTTAGGAGCTTATAAGATGTAACATCTTATAAGATGTTTAAAAAAAAGTGAGAATGAGTTACTTTTTTCAAAACAACTTGTAAGATCCAAACATCTTATTTTTTAGTCTTATAAGCTGTTTTTTTAAAAAATTTACCAAACAAATTTATAGATCTTATAAGTTTTAAAACATCTTATAAGATATTTAGAGAAGCTTATAAGCTTAGCCAAACACTCTCTAAGGTTATCAACTACACATGTCGAGGGGTGATCCCAGATGTGAATTTCTTTCGGCATTTGGTGTCTGAGCTTAGCAAGAGCATTTGCACAAGAATTTTCTTCACGAGAAATATGACGAAACTGGCAATGCCAAGGTTTCTCGAACAACATTATACAATCATCAATGACGACCCCCAATGGGTGAGAGCTATTATCCCCATTCTTAATTAATTTGAATGTGACTTCTGAGTCAATCTCGACTTCCAAGCTCTCCACTCGTCTATTCCATGCCAACAAGAGCCCTTGTCGAAGCGCTGGAATCTCAGACTCATTCATAGAATGAATACCCAAGTTCCAATTGAATCCTCCTTGACATCTACCGCAATCGTCGCTCAGAATTCCTCCCGCCGCTGCTTATAATAGAAGATTGGCAATAGAAAATGAGGTAACATGCACCAAGTGGTGTATATTGTGCCTAATCAACACATAATCACTGGTGTACATTGTGTTATATTATCACATGACGTGATTATATACAGTGTGTTAATGCAACACAATATTACACCAATTATACGTCGAACACCCATTGCTTCAAAGGATTTTCCCTTGTAACATTATCAAATGATGTACTCACTTAATCTAGGCAATATCTATATCTATATCTATATTTATCTATCTATATCTATATATCTATACTAATATATCTATCTATCTATATCTATCTATATTAAAAGTGTGGATATTTTATTGTTTGTTCCAATTGTGATTTTACACTCCTACCCTCAACTACAAAAAATATACCACCTCTACTTTCCTACAAGAATAATTAATAATGAAATAATTAGTCACAAAAAGTAATGTGTGGATATCTTATTGTTTGTTCCAATTGTGATTTTACACTCCTACCCTCAACTACAAAATTAATGAATAATAAAATATACCACCTCCACTTTCCTACAAGAATAATTAATAATGAAATAATTAGTCACAAAAAGGGCACCCCACTTCCTAGAAAATTGATATTCTCTAATAGCAATTAAAAGTTGACCAATGCTTAGTGTGGGAGCCTAAAAGTCTAATTCACTTGTAACCGATCTTAGGTAAAATTTCTATATAAGATTGGATTTTGTGAAGGTTGTGCTTACATTTGAATAAAAATAATGCAGCAAAACAAAGAGAATGATAATGTAGCAGAAAAATGAGGGTTTCTCCATTTGTTCATTCGATTTTTTTATTGGTATTAAGCATAATTTTTTACTAAGAATTTAAATATGTTTGCTCATCATTTGATAGGAATGAGACAATTAAGTAATGTGTAATGTTATAATAATGAAAATCAGTTGAAGAGTCCCTCAATTGTTTCTCCACTTTCTTACATTAACCATGTAATAATGAAGATCCAACTTTTTGTATCCCTATGGAACTCTAAAGGACACAAACATAATTGAGGAAGTTTATGGTTATGGATTAAATTAGTTACTATATATATGCTACCATGAAAACTCTCATTCAAAGCAATATTGGTGTGTGCTTCTTAATAGAAATATTAGTTTCTTACTGTGACGAAGGAGGTTGCATGAAGATCACTTTTGAGAGGCATAATCGGTTTGTTTATTAGCACTTGTTGCTCATTGTGGTGGCACCGAAACAAAAATAAATAAATAAAAGCAATGAAAGTTGTCTAAACCAGGTGGTCTAACCCCCACCCCTCACCATGCAATTCTTTATTATTGTGTGATTAAGAGATGGAAAGGGATTAAGGATGGGGTGTGATCATCATCCAACGGATGGCCTCAATATATAAAATTCTTTTGGTAGGAAAATGAAAGTGGAGAGGGATATCAAGGCAAAAGAATTAGGAATACAGTCCACAATAAAGAAATAATCTTCTCATTCTTAACAAGACATAAGACCAGAACCAATAAATCGAATCGAGGGGAGAAGTTAGAAAGTTGTAAAAATGTTTTATGGCTTAATGCTCTTGGGGCTGTTCTATGCTGAGTCTCGGCCGAGCTCAGCCGTTGGATCCCCGCAACAGGGGGGTCAAATTCCCATTTAACCCCCCCATGTGGGGGGATCCAACGGCCCTCGCTGAGCCGAGACCATTGATCTCGGCCCAGCATAAAATTTTCCATGCTCTTGTGATATATATATATATATATATATATATATATTATAATGTTGCATAGGTATAATTGAGTGTGATTTGGCAATTCATAACACGTAGAAGAATTTTACACAAACTTCAAAATTTTATTCCCATTATTACTTGAGCCGCTCGAGTTTATTATATTATTAAAATATCTATTTTTTTATCTATTGTAATTTTTCATTTCAACTTAAACATAGCTTCTAATTAATATTGATGTTTGTTTGGAGGAATGCTTCGAGATTAATTGTGTCGTGATGGTTGAAAAAATTATCTTGAAAGATATGATCAAAATTGACTGAAAAATGGAGTGATTCGTAGAGAGTCTCCGTATTTTAATTCCCGTAACAATTATTTGTTTATGATGGCCCATGGTACATGAATGTTTATCATTATTTTGGGACTTAAAACTTCGAGAATCCTAAAAAGAACCTAAGCAGACATTTCATATTTTCAAAATCTATAATGTGTAATGTGCAATGGACATATAAATCAAAACATCAAGTAGTTTTGTACTACTTCTCATAACTTAATGTTTATAATTATTTATTTGTAATATACAAGAAACTCTTGTGGTTACTTCTCATATAAATATATTGTTTAAACTAATATCTTTTATTATTTGATATGATCTTAAGAGAATAAAATAATTAGATAGTGGGAAGAAAGAGAAATTATAAGAGTCATAAAGAAGATGGTTACGACTAACATATATATTTATTAATATTTAATTACATTGACATATTTAATTGAGTGTGTTTATGATATCAGAAGAATAAATAATTAATAAGACTATCATGTCAAAAAAAATATTTATAAATATTTAATTACATGACATATCTAATTAAGTATGTTTATGATATCAGAAGAATAAATAATTAATAGGACAATCATGTCAACAAATTGAAACATGGATAAAATAGATACAATGGCAGTTCTTTTGCAATTATTTTCAAATGCAATAAAAAAAAATTAGTCTCCTCTATTCATTATTCGTATGATTTAAATTATCATTTAACAAAAGTTAAAACTATTAAAAAATTAAGAGTTTAATCAAAAGAGCTACTAATTAGCTTCTCCAGTAAAACGTTTTAAAGTTGAACATTGAATTTTGACACAAATTTCAATGAAAGCACCTACAGTACTTTCATTTATTACCTGATTATTACAATATTCAATTGTTATGATTTTTAAATGTTCAGTTAAAAATAATCAACCATTACAATATTAGATTATTTGGTTTTTGAAAAATTCATTTAGAAATAATTATCAGAAGAATAGGGCATCCACGTGCAATACACGTACGTTATACTAGTTACTAAAAAAATTAGGATGTTGGATCATAGCTTATTCATCTTGACAAGAAATTATATACATGATAAATATACATCACAAACACTAAGGGCTATAAGCCTATATATATCTCACTTGGTAGTGCACCTCGTTTACACGCGCACCAATATTTCTCAGGGGAATCCATCATACAATCAAAAAAATTGATTTTATCAACACCCTGCACATCAAAAAAAATTCCCTAATAATATTATCAAATGATGTACTCACTTAAATTATCTCTGTGAAAGTTTTAATAACAAACACATCCTATATTAAAGAATATATTGGAACACTAATAAAACATACAAATTTCTAAGACCCGATAATAAATCAAAAAGCAGATGGAATCCGAATATCAATATTTCAAAAAAACGATTAAGTGAAAATAAATCATAATTTTAACCATCTCCATAGACTTACAAATATCATTTTGTCATGCATGCAACATATTCAAAAGGAAAGACTATATCATATGAACTAATGACAATAGTTGGCCAAAAAAAATGGTAATAGAACAATGATTGGCAACTAAGTAACTATATCTTGAATGATCGACGTAATTTTATTACTGAAAGAAAAAGTACCTAATATCAAACTAATTAAAAAGATTACATAGCCAGTAGCACATAAATTTTTAGAGAAAATTAACATTAAAAAATGAGCTATTCGTATGACTTCAACAATATGTATTTACCAAATTAAATTGCCTAAAATTGTATATAGAATTAAGGGTTAAATTCATTTTAGCCCCTTGTACTATAGGATAAATTTCAATTATCCTTCTATTAAAATGTCAAAATACTCCTTAAACAATATTGTTGAATAAAAATGTCATTAAATTTATGTACAGTAAAAGTTAAATTAATTTATCCATAAATTGTATTTCATGCTAACTTTACAAATATGTTGATATGTTCAACCTTTAATTAAATAAATAGTAAACTATAGTTAGATGAATTGTATAAATAAGACATATTACACTTTGAATTCTCAAAGATTTATTTTAGTATTTATACGTTATATTTTGTTGAACACCATTCTTTTTTTTCTTTTTTTTCTTGTAACGGGGAGAAGGGAGGGACCCTAACAAATTAATCCGACATGCCGGAATCAACAATAACTAATCTATGCCACATGACTTCCGTTCGATCTTGCTCTAGGAGGTCTTGGATACCATTAGTAGGTCTATCAACGATTATAACGTCGTGACTGAATCCGTTCTTGGCCATGAAATCCGTCGGTTTATTAGCTTCGCGATATATGTGCATAATTCGCACCTCCCATGGCAGAGCTAAAAGCTGGCGAATGCGGGAAATAATCCCAAAATCTTGGTGAGAAAATGTGGCATTAAGGACACTGTCTCTTGCTTCTCTAGAGTCGGTTTCGATTTGGACCACCTGCCCATGTAACCTCCAAGCCATCTCCAAACCATATTGTAAAACTAGGAGTTCAGCCCGAAGCACCGTGTTGGCTTCCACACGTCCAAGAAATCCCTGGATCCATCTCCCATTTGAGTCACGGGCGAGGCCCCCCACACTGGCCATGCTTGGGTGCTGCTGGTTTTGCGCCGGGACCGCAGCATCAACATTAATTTTCATCACATGAGCATCCGGTTTCCGCCAACCAACATTAATCACTCTCACCGAGGTCTCCGGGTCTACACCTTGCTCCCCGATCTGCCAAGCTTCTTGAACTCTCTGAAGTACCACGGGCCATTGGCAATTCGGCATATCTCCTTCTCCCCCATGCCAAGCTCGGTTTCTTTCCTGCCATAGAAAATTAACCATTTCAGTAAAAATAGTAGGTCATTTAATATTCCTTACCTGATAGCCGACTGGCTTAGACACATTCCAATCCACCCATTTCTTTAGATCAAGCGCGAAGAACATGTTGATGTGTTGTGGTGGAATAAGTTGTCTCCAAGCAGTGGCACTCCAAAGGCAGTCACGGAGAGCGTGAATGTTGCTCTCAGTCGTACACCCGCAAAATTCGCACCTGGCCGTGTTAGCAATCCCGCGATGGCAAAGGGTCTCGGCTGTGAGAAGCTTGTTTTGCCGGAGCATCCACATGGTGAATTTCCTCCGATAGGCCCCTCGAATTTTCCATATTCTGCGCCATTGAATCTCTTCGTGCCTGCTCGAGGTCTCTTTCACTAACAGGTCATACGCACTCTTGCAAGAGTACATGCCGGAAGGGGTATGACTCCAAATTGGAGTGTCCTCATGAGTGTTAGTGTTTTCGATGTCCACCAATTACTCAATCTCGTTCTTAACATTCGCCGGTAAAGATCCAATCTCCGCCCAATTCCAACCCTGACCGTGAATCCAATAACTAGAGACACTGCGAGATGCCTCATCCGGACTGATAGAGTAACCGAGTCTATGTATCAGGTTAGAATCTCTGAGCCAATGATCTTGCCAAAATTTAACCGTGCGCCATTGCCAACTTTCCACATCAGCCCCCTTTCGAGAAAAGGAAGGGCTGTTTGAATGCTTTTCCACGTATGGGATGTCCGATTCCGGGGTCTGCCATGCCGCCCAAGTAAATATTTGTGTCGCAGGACCTGAACCCAGAGCTTCGAATCTGTCTTAATAAGCTGCCATCCTAGCTTACCCAGTAGAGCTAGATTCATCTCGCGAATCTTTCGTAATCCTAATCCTCCCTTATTTTTATGCTGACATACTCGATCCCATGAGACCATGTGCATCCGGCGCACCTCATCAGTTCCCCCCCAAAGGAATCTGCGGTTGACTTTTTCTATCTCATCACAAATTCCCATAGGGATTTTTGAAGTTTGCATAAAGTATGAGAGAATAGTTTCGGTAACAGATTTGATCAATGTAGCTCTTCCTGCTAGCGAAAGCTTTTTCATCTTCCACCCTTTTAACTTTTTTCGAATTTTCTCCACAATGAAACTATACATATGCCGGGTGGGCCGGGAGTGGTGTAAAGGGGCGCCCAAGTAGCGGTCCAGGTCTCGCGTAATTTCTAGACGAGTCTGCCGCCCGATCTCACGTGTCACAGCTCCGGGAACATTAGGTGAAAAAAAGATCCGAGACTTCTGGTAATTCACTAACTGGCCAGACATACTACAATAAAGACTGAGGGTGTCCTTGATAACCTGAGCCTGCGTATCCGTCGCCTCACCAAAGAGAATTAGATCATCAGCGAACATGAGATGGGAAACCCTAGGTCTGGTACGGGATGAAGGAACAGGGTGCCACTGTCTTCTTCTAACCGCCTGATCGATGAGGGTACCTAGCTTCTGCACACAAAACACAAAGAGATAAGGAGAAAGGGGGTCTCCCGGGAGTGGTGTAAAGGGGCGCCCAAGTAGCGGTCCAGGTCTCGCGTAATTTCTAGACGAGTTTGCCGCCCGATCTCACGTGTCACAGCTCCGGGAACATTAGGTGAAAAAAAGATCCGAGACTTCTGGTAATTCACTAACTGGCCAGACATACTACAATAAAGACTGAGGGTGTCCTTGATAACCTGAGCCTGCGTATCCGTCGCCTCACTAAAGAGAATTAGATCATCTGCGAACATGAGATAGGAAACCCTAGGTCCGGTACGGGATGAAGGAACAGGGTGCCACTGTCTTCTTCTAACCGCCTGATCGATGAGGGTACCTAGCTTCTGCACATAAAACACAAAGAGATAAGGAGAAAGGGGGTCTCCCTGTCTTAGGCCCCGTTTCGGATTGAACCACTCCGTCGCTTTACCATTCCATAAAAGGGACAGTCTGGCGGTTGAGGTGCAATCTAAAATGAGGTTAATCCAAGACCCGGGAAACTGCATTTCATCTAACACATTTCTCAAGAACTACCAATCAATCTTGTCATATGCCTTTTCAAAATCGATTTTTGCTATAAGGTAACCTTTCTTACCTCTAAGCAGATTCATAGAGTGAATAAGCTCCTGAGTGATGATAATATTATCCACAGTCTGCCGGCCTTTAATGAAACTACTCTGAGTCTGAGGAATCAGGGAGTCCATTAAAGTTCGGAGTCTGTTGGCCATCGTTTTAGTTATGATTTTGAGAATGACATTACACAGACTAATTGGTCTAAACTTAGAGAGATGTGTAGGATTCGACTCTTTAGGAATTAAGACAATTAAGGACTCATTAATGTTAGGGTCAACCACACCAGTGCGGAGAGCCGTGCTCATCGTATGAAAAACAGCATCCCCGACAGAGCTCCAGCTTTTCTGAAAAAATATAGGAGGGAGACCATCTGGACCCGGAGCCTTATTCGGGTGCATATCCCACAAGACTTTCCTAACCTCGTCTTTCGTAACTGGGGCACAAAGAATATCTTTCTGATGAGAATCCAAGCACGGGAATCCCTCAGTCCGGAACACCAGACTTCTAGACTAGCATAGATTCCGCATTATTCATTGTTAGAATAATGTTTTCCTATAAAACTAATTATTTATCCAAGTATTGTTATTAGTATTATAAAGATAAAGTAATAAAGTTATTTATGTTGTTATTCTAATGACTAATATACATGCATAATTTTTTCATATTAATTAGTGATCATCTACTTCGTTCTTTACCATTTCTTTTAATAACATTGTTAATAGTATTATGTGAATATGACATGCATGGGTAATTCAATACATATTAAAAAGAATAAAATGAGAAGAAATTTCTCCCAATTTGGACTTTCACTTGTTTAATAATACTCTCAAATACAGTTTGAATATCTTATTTGCACTTCACATATGAACGTCATGTATATATGATATTTCCTTAAATATAAATGAATTTTATACACTTATTGGGTGTACTATGTAGGGAAAATTTTAGTCCGCTCCCAACTCGACCAAACCCATGTGTATTTTATAAAATAACTTACCAATTATATGACAAATGTAATACACTCTCCTTGTAATATAAACTTGGGTGCGGCCAAACCGAATCTGGATTAGAATTTTCCAACTATGTATTAATCTACGATGCACGGGGCACAGACACGTTACACATCAATTCTTAAAAAAATTACTCCAT
Organism: Buddleja alternifolia; assembly: GCA_019426215.1. Lineage (NCBI taxonomy): Eukaryota > Viridiplantae > Streptophyta > Magnoliopsida > Lamiales > Scrophulariaceae > Buddleja > Buddleja alternifolia. The sequence goes on from CM033407.1 coordinate 26,123,245, forward strand.
AGACACTGTTCAGACATGACTGCCCATGTTTATTTTATCTTCCTCTCAATAATTGAACACAAACACGATGCGTATTCGATACTGTACGGAATAATTATTCGAAATGTCCAAATGCCATGTGTAGTAAGTAAACAGTCAAACAGTAATACAAGACGCAACAACTTTGTGTATCACGTGATATACACATGCTAGCGATTGTACTAAACTCCAAAAATTGACCGCTGCCATGCTGTAACTACCCCTACAATCCCCCGTGAGCAACCCAAAAATATCACCTAATTAGAATGTGGCGCAGACGTAATTCCGTCAAAACACCATACCCCTCTGATTTAAAAAACAAAAAGGAAAGCTCAACAATCCTCTCAATTATAGTTATTTATCGGGACACGGACACGCGACACGTCAATTCTTTAAAAAATTAGTACACAAACACGTTTTAGATACGATTGACCATGTTTATTTTTTTCTTTCTCTCAATTGTTGGACACAGATACGGCGTGTATCCAATACTGCACGAAATGGATTTTCGAAATGTCCGGATATCATAGTTAGTAAATTGTAATACAAAATGCAACAACTTTGATCCAAGATATGTTGGTCCAATGGTATCCACCTCTCACTTTATGTAAAAAGTCTTAAGATCGAATTCAGATTGCTATAAATTGTGATTTTTTCCTCATTTATAGAGTTAAATAAAATCTTTATAGCTCATAATTATAATTATTAATCCGAATTTGTCGAGCTAGATATTTAGACAAGCTAACTTTTGAGCAATAGACTAGTGATGGTACTAAACTCCAAATTGGCTCCCGCCATGCCGTAACTACCCCTACAATCCCCCGTCAGCAACCCAAAAATCACCTAATTATCGCGTGGCACATACGTAATTCCGTCAAAACACCATACCCTTCTGATGAAAAAACCAAAAAGGAAAGCTCAACAGTCCTTTCACTCACTGTTTATCAATTCAAAAAATGATCTTCCCATAAAAAAGAAAAATTACACACACATACGTACACACAAAGAAAAGGCTTTCAAACAACTTTTCACCTTCAGAAAGGAAGCCATCAATGGCGGCAGAAGCGATGAGAGAGAAACGGAGAAGAGGAGAGAGATGGATAAAGCATTATTGTTCCGATCATGATATACTGTTAGTTGGCGAAGGCGACTTTTCATTTTCTCTCTGTTTGGCTATGGCTTTTGGCTCCGCCACTAACATCGTCGCTACTTCTCTCGACTCTTACGGTAGATATATACATACATGTATATATATAGTTTCTTGTGGTAGATTTTTTCTTTGTTTTCTACATTTTTACTGTTATTTTTCATTTTTCTTGGTTTATGATGTGGTTTTTTGTTTTTCTGTCTTTTTTTTTCTTTTCATGCGAGTCTTTTTACCATGGTGGAGAGTGAGCGAAGGTTAGCAAGGATGTGCATGTTTGTGTATCTATTTGTGTTTGATACATATATATATATATATATATGTATAGTTTCTATGTAAAAAGCAATCACCTTCTGTTTTTCACTTTTTTCTTGTACTTGCTGCATAAATGTGTAATGTATATAGTATGCTGTGTTTTGTTTTTTACTCGTGTTTTTACTCTGAGGTTGACAGTCAGGAACGGAGCCGGGAGGGGGCTGGAGGGTGCGGTCGCCCACACTCCCGTTTTTAAAAAATTATTTTTTTACCTTATAAAATTTTTGATATTTGGATTTCGCTACCCTCAAAATCGAAAAATATCATGTTTTTTCCCATTATTTTGAGGTCCCCCAAACCCAAAATCCTGACTATAAAATATGTCAAAAATTGTAATTGAATCTATTTTCTTATTATATTTTTCTTCACAAATATAGCGTACTTTGCCCCCCGCACCACCCTTTCACTCCTTCGACTATTTGCCAAAAAAAATTATATATCTATATCACAACAATCTCGCCCCCCCCTCATTCACATTCCTGGCTCCGTCCCTGTTGATAGTTATGGATTATATCTAATTTTGAGCTAATTTTGTATTTAGTTTTTTTTTCTAATACTGTTATTTATCCATTCTTTGTGTATACAAGGAGAGATTCTTTGTTTGGTTACATGATAAAATGTAGTGTTTAAAGAAGTTCATATTTTGCTGTATTCGAGCTTCGATTTTGTATCGTCTTCTCAGAAACTAGTTTATTTAGTGTCACATACCTATATATGTTAAAATGTCCATAGCTTTGTTTGCACAATATAACATCGATTTTAACTAAGTCTGCAGGGTGGCATGTATGATAGTTGATCTAAGTACTTCTCTATTATATGTAAAACACATTTTTTGCAAAGTAAAGGTTAAGAATGAAGATGACCATGTCCATAACTCCATATATTCTCCTATTTTTGAGATTCAATTAATTCCGGGGTTTATATTAAAGTTCGCTCTCGCTATCTTTAAACCTCTGCAACAATAAACTTAATTGTATAATTAATAACATCTTTGTGATCAAGTTTTTGTCACCTTTGATTATTCATCTATGATGTTTGTCCAATGTCTTATGCTTTTCTTTCGTGTTTATGCACTTCTCTTTTGTGAACAAGATGAACTAATCAAGAAGTACAAGAGTGCAAGAACTAATTTGGCTATTTTGGAAATCATGGGCGCGTCCATATCGCATGGAGTGGACGCAACGAACATGAAGTTTCTTCCTAATCTCCAACGACAGAAATTTCACCGGATTATATTCAATTTTCCTCATGCTGGTTTTCATAAGAGGGAAGATCATCCTCTTCTTATTAGGTAATTATATACTACTATTGCAGTAAATTAAATATTCTGCACTTAGTGTTTATCCAGCTTCATTCAATAGCGTTTAATATGTATGCTAAGTCTATAAAGCTCACATCAATTGTATATTTACGAACAAGATTTATACAATTGACATGCAATAGTACATGTTAATAGAGGCAAAGTACATTGCGTGACTTATTCTTTCTATGGTATATACAGGATGCATAGGAATCTTGTCCGAGGATTTTTCAGGAACGCAAGAAGCATGTTATGGCTTAATGGCGAAATCCACGGGTCCGTACAACCGATGGAGAATTGATGAACTTGCATCAGAAAATTCTTTACTTTTGGTAAAATGGAATCTTTTCAGTATTGCTGACTGTTGAAGAATGGCTCATTTCAAAAGAAGAGTAAAAGTCCCACATAGGAAAACATTTGAAGTGGAAGGCTCTTTTGTTGTATAAAAGTGGGTCTTCTCTTCACCTTAGAAGATATCCCAAATTGCCTAAGTCTTTTAGCAATTTCTTCTTTCTTCCTCTATAGTTTGTAATAGTTTCACTTTAGTCCTTTAGTGAAATATTTTGGTGGGGTCCGAGGACGTAGGCTAAATTAGCCGAACCTCGTTAAATTTGGTGTTCTTTATTTTGTGCTATTCTTCAAGTAGCCATTGTTAGTTATAGTTGTAGTGTTATATTGTGCTATTAAATTCGTCTAGTTAATTCTGTCTAGGAGGTTGGGTTTTAAGCGCGACCGTTGTGACGCCTCCAATCTTTCCTGGGAATTAAATCTAGTGTGGTTTTCTAGTACAATATTTCCCTCGCTATTTCTATATTTGGTGGAATATGACTCTGAGTTCCACAACAAGTGGTATCAGAGCTCGGGTATTCTGAGTATGCTCTGTGGTCGCAGTTTAATCTGATCTTCCACATCAGAAAAGTTTTGCCGGGCTATTTGGCTTTCGCATTTGGAGGGCTATTGAAGAATAATTTGTAACCAAAAATGGAAGTTACCTCAAAAGCATCGTCGTCGTCCATTTGGGTGAGAACCACTGTGGCGAATACACGATTGGCAGTGGAGTCTTTTGATGGCACAGGCCATTTTGGTATGTGGCAAAGCGAAGTTGTAGACGCACTCTTTCAACAAGGTCTATACTTAGCTATTGAAGAAAAGAAACCAAATGATATAGAGGAAAAAGAACGGAAATCTGGATGAGAAGGATTTGGCTCTGATGTTGCTGGGATCCCTTCCTGAGGAGTTTGAGTTTCTTGAAACCACTCTACTTCACGGGAAGGCTGCTGCTGTATCTCTTAGCGAAGTTTGTGCTGCCCTATACAGTTATGAACTGAGAAGGACAAGCAAGTTTGTTCAGGCGGAGATGTAGAAGTTTTGTTCATCAGAGGTCGTTCACAAAACAAAAGGAGTGAAATACTCCAAATTGGAGTTTTGTGAACTTTGTGTTCGTGGAAAACAGACAAGGGTTAAATTTGGAACAACAATCCATAATACTGATGGTATCTTGGATTATGTTCATTCGGATGTGTGGGTCCCTCAAAAACGAGTTCTTTGGGAGGGAAGCACTATTTTGTAACCTTTGTTGATGATTTTTCACAGAAAGTTTGGGTGTATACGATGAAGACAAAGGATGAAGTGTTTGAGGTATTCCTCAATTGGAAAAAGATGGTGGAAACTCAGACTGATAAAAAGGTCAAACGTCTCCGTACAGACAATGGTGGAGAATTTAGGAGTGGTCCATTTCAGAAATTTTGTGAGGATGAAGGCATTGTCAGACACTTCACTGTCAGACATACACCACAACAGAACGGAGTGGCAGAACGCATGAATCGGACTTTGCTGGAGAAAGTTCGGTGTTTGTTATCCAATGCTGGGTTGGGTAAAGAATTTTGGGCTGAGGCTGTGACATATGCGTGTCATCTCGTTAATCGTCTACCATCTACTGCTATTGATGGAAAAACACCATTTGAAAAATGGTTTGGAAAGCCTGCTGCTGATTATGATTCCTTACATGTGTTTGGTTCCGCTGCATATTATCATGTTAAGGAATTAAAGTTGGATCCTAGAGCAAAGAAAGTTGTGTTCATGGGGATCACCTCTGGTATAAAAGGCTATCGCCTTTGGTGTCCAGAAATAGAGAAAATAATCTTTAGCAGGGATGTCACCTTTGATGAATCTACCGTGTTGGAAAAGGTGAATGCAGAACAGCAGGATGGTACTCCCAAACAGGTGGAGTTTGAAAAGTTTGTTGGCCCAGCAGATCAAGAAACTCTTGATCATTCTCCTACGGTAGAAGGAGATTTTGAAGAAGAGGAAGTTCAACCCCAAGAACTTCCACAGCAACTTGAATCAATTGCAACTAGCAAGCCAAAGAGGACAATCAGAAAGCCTGCTCGCTTTGATGATATGGTGGCTTGTGCATCTGCAATTGCTGCTGATGATGTTCCTACCACTTATATTGAAGCAGTCAAAGGACCAGAGAAAGATAAGTGGAGGATTGCCATGAGTGAAGAAATGCAGTCCCTTCATAAGAATCGAACATGGGAACTGGCCAGTCTCCCGAAGGGAACGAAGGCAATTGGATGCAAATGGGTATTTGCAAAGAAAGAAGGATTTCCTAGCCAAGGTGATGTTCGCTACAAAGCTAGATTGGTAGCCAAAGGTTACGCTCAGAAGGAGGGCATTGAGGTATTTTCTCCAGTTGTAAAACACTCCTCCATTAGAATTTTGTTGGCTTTGGTAGCACAGTTGGATTTTGAACTAGTTCAGTTGGATGTAAAACTGCATTTTTACATGGAGACTTGGAAGAGGAAATCTATATGACTCAGCCAGAGGGATTCAAAGTTGCTGAAAATGAAAATTTGGTTGGTAAACTTCAAAAATCGTTGTACGGATTGAAGCAATCTCCGAGGCAGTGGTACAAGCGATTTGACAAGTTTATGATGGGAATTGGGTACCCAAGAAGCGCATACGATCATTGTGTGTATTTGCATAAGCTACAAGATGGATCCTTCATATATCTTCTTCTGTATGTTGATGATATGTTGACTGCCTCCCCGAGTCTAATAGAAATTGAAAAGTTGAAGACTCATTTGAAATGGGAGTTCGAGATGAAGGATCTAGGTGAGGCGAAGAAGATTCTCGGCATGGAGATTTTCAGAGATAGAAAATTGAGGAGGCTTTGTTTGACTCAGAAACAATATCTGAGTAGAATGTTGAGGCATTTTGGCATTGATGAAAAGTCAAAACCAGTTAGTACTCCGCTTGCTCCTCATTTTAAGCTTAGCGCCGCTTTGTCACCGAAATCTGATGCAGAATGGGAATATATGGCAAAAGTACCGTATGCAAATGTTGTTGGTAGCTTGATGTATGCTATGGTATGTACGAGGCCTGATATTTCCCAAGCAGTGGGGGTTGTGAGCAGGTATATGCATGATCCTGGAAAGGAACATTGGCAAGCTGTGAAATGGATTTTGCGATACATCCATGACACAGCTGATGTTGGTTTGATATTTGAGCGGGAACATAGTCAGTATGTAGTCGGATATTGCGATTCAGACTATGCTGGTGATTTAGATAAGCGTAGATCAACTACAGGCTACGTATTTACTCTTGCTAAAGCACCAGTCAGTTGGAAGTCTACTTTACAGTCAACGGTTGCTCTGTCTACTACGGAAGCAGAGTATATGGCAATTTCAGAGGCTGTAAAGGAAGCAATTTGGCTTCAAGGGTTGCTTGGTGAACTGGGAATTGGACAAAAGTATGTGAAAATACATTGTGATAGTCAAAGTGCTATCCATTTAGCAAAGAACCAAGTTTATCATGCAAGGACGAAGCACATTGATGTTCGGTATCACTTCATAAGAGAGATACTTGAAGAAGGTGGAGTCAGAATCGAGAAGATCCATACTACTGAGAATCCTGCTGATATGTTGACAAAAGTTGTGACTGCAATCAAGTTCCAATTTTGTTTGGACTTGATCAACATTGTCAAAATTTGAAGATTGGTTTTGGTGACCCCGTTTGATGAGGAGATTGAAGATTTTGAAATTCGCCAAGGTGGAGATTTGTTGAAGAATGGCTCATTTCAAAAGAAGAGTAAAAGTCCCACATAGGAAAACATTTGAAGTGGAAGGCTCTTTTGTTGTATAAAAGTGGGTCTTCTCTTCACCTTAGAAGATATCCCAAATTGCCTAAGTCTTTTAGCAATTTCTTCTTTCTTCCTCTATAGTTTGTAATAGTTTCACTTTAGTCCTTTAGTGAAATATTTTGGTGGGGTCCGAGGACGTAGGCTAAATTAGCCGAACCTCGTTAAATTTGGTGTTCTTTATTTTGTGCTATTCTTCAAGTAGCCATTGTTAGTTATAGTTGTAGTGTTATATTGTGCTATTAAATTCGTCTAGTTAATTCTGTCTAGGAGGTTGGGTTTTAAGCGCGACCGTTGTGACGCCTCCAATCTTTCCTGGGAATTAAATCTAGTGTGGTTTTCTAGTACAATATTTCCCTCGCTATTTCTATATTTGGTGGAATATGACTCTGAGTTCCACAACACTGACTACCCTGGCTACAATAACAAACGAGGGTCGGGTTCCAGCTGTGACAAGGCATTTCGACTGGGCGAATGCAGAACCTTTAAGTTCCAACTCTGCCCCTCTCCTCAGAGAGTACCAGAAATGGCTAGGAAGTCTAGGTTTGATGATGCCCCTTTGTTTAATGGACTAATGTTAGACGTTGATGTTACAACAGAGTGTTACAGGATATTTGGTGGTTACCTTAATCGAGTGGAGGAGCAATTTCGAAGCAACGGTTATGATGATGATGATGTGTATCGTACGGTTGGTGAAGCGTTGAAGCTTGGTTATGAAAAATACACGAAGCCAGGGGGGACGTTGAGGGGTTATATTGACATTTTGGAGGAGCTTCGTCGTTTGAGCGTATTGAGATCTGCAAGGTTGAAAGAGATGATAAAACTTCTTCATCAGCAAATTTGAAGGAAGGAAAATTCTTAAATGCGCTTGGTGTTTCATACATCAAATGGTTTAAATCATGCCACATCATGGTGTATCCTATTGCTGATGTGGCATAATTTACACCCTTTGATGTTGAACATGAGGTGTATAGAAGAAATTTCCCAAATTGGAACAAGGCGTATTCGAACTTCAACGTGAACCTTTTTGTTGCCCGAGAACACTTAGATATGCCGTTATGTTATATGCTAAATTATGGCGTTTTTGTCGGTGGGACCGAGTTTTTTGTGTTGTCTGTGGAGTTGTGGCCTCGCGGGAACACTTTTTAACTGCTAGAAACTGTAAAGCTTCGTGGATCAATCGGTCTTTTTTCTTGTTGATTACCCCGAACTAATCATTAAAGTATGGTTTTTGCAATCAAAGAAGTCACATTTCATTCACCATTATGATTTTTGTGGAAATGTACTTTTGATCAATCTTTTCCAGGTTCATATGATTTATAGTCATTATGATTCATGATTTATAGCTTCAGTTATTCACACGAGATCTTCTATTGCAAAATGGTGTTGCATTTCATGTTGCATATCATATCTGGCTGATAAGTGTATACAATTCATATTAAATTTATATTTAAGGAAATATATTATACACTTGTCATTCATATGTGAAGTGTAATAGGAGATTGCAACATCGTTTACAATAGAAGATTCGGACTGTCAATTATTCTCTATTTTTATGTGTGTTCCTCGATCACTTTCTGAACCTGAATCTCTAGCAAGAACTGATGTAGTATTCCCATGCAATTTGGACTATGAATTGGGCTTCTGGGCTTGCAAACTGTTGGCTCAATCTGAGTTATGGGCAAGTAGTTAATGTGTAATTTTGGCCCGGTCTTGGCCCATCTTTCTTTGTTGATGTTCGAGTCACCTTGCACATGCTCGATTAATTCACCTGCCCAATGTGATCAAAAGAAAGTGGGGTGAATTACATGCACACCACTTTAATGCAAGTTACTAAAATCTATTTAAATTTTGGTCCATATCAATGAGACCGCCTTAAGGGGGTTATTTGTAAGATTTACGAGGGGTATATTGGTAAGAATTTGTAAATACATACTAGTATAATTGTAAGAATTTATAAATACACGGGGGTGTAATTATTAGAATGACATAACACAATAGGGACTTTATATAAATTTGAAAAAGTCAAGAATCTTTTTGCCTTTTTGGTAATTGACTATATAACATATGTAGGTAATTATCTCAAGAAGGTATTTCAAATTTCTAGAATTGCCATCCACACCCAAGCAAAGCAATATTAAATCATTAAAGATTTCAAGCATAACAAAGAGTGCTTGATTTGATTTTAAATATTTACCAACTTATTACAAGGACATGTAATTGCCATATGATTAATCAAGGTTCGACTAAATCTGGTTCAAACTATAAAGTCCGTATATAATAGTTTGAAATTCTTGTCGTATTGGCCAACACTTTTTTTTTTTTTTAATGAACCAGTTATATGATACATGTCATGAATATCAAATTGCGACAAATTACAACCAAAACAAGTATTACAATCAACTAACAACTACTATGAAAGTAGAGAAAAACTCACACACTTTTGGTTGGAGTTGAACCCAAGACATCTAATATAAACATTTATTTAATAATTGATAATGTTACTATAGGTATCCTATATTTGCGTCCATTTAACTTAAAAACCTCCTACCTGTATATTATTAGTTTTAATCACAATGTGTAAGCTAATTCCAATAGAGATTTTTACACCACCAACATAATGACTTTAAATATTAACATTATAATATGTGAAATTTAATTAAAATTGTTGGCAAAAGTAATTCAAAGTTATCATGAACAAACTCAAATTGTATTGTAATTCAATTTTATTTATTTTGTTTTTGTGCCCGAACACAATCTAGAAACAAAACTTTAATGCATAATGAAATTATGCACTAATGTGTTACAGTTTGTTTACCTAGAAATGTATTGAGGCATGTAACAGTCCGTTTGATAATTCACCATTAACTTTATTCAGTCACAATGTGATTTTATGATCGTAATAACCACTTATTCAATAATTATATATAGAAATTGGAAGCCTATAAAGTTGGATTTCAATTATCAATGGTCCAAAATATTGAGCATGTTGTTGTACAACCTTTAATTATCCTAGATACCAATATTCGACTACTTAACTTAATTATGTAAGCTTATTATTTCATTTCTTAAGAAGCCAAAATATAGCACTTGATTCCGTGAAATATAATATAGCTATTTTTTTATAATTAAGCCAAAATTTGCAGCCAATACATGTTAGGGAAAATTACACACAGACCCCCTAACTTTTTTTGTAATTACCAAAACCTCCTCTCACTTATTAAAAATTACCAACACACCCCCTCAAGAGATCTATTTATAAGGTTTACATGGAGTAAAATTGTAAGAATTTTTAAACATAAAAAGGGTGTAATTGTAAGAAATTCTTAACATGAGGGGCCGTGTTAGTAATTTTAAATAAATGAGGGGGATTTTGGTAATTACACAATAAGTGAGAGGGTATGTGTGTAATTTTCCTTACATGTTATTTACCTCGGGAAAAATAACAATTTTTTGTTCATATATTTTTTTTTTGTTTCCCCACGGGGTGTCAGGGCCAGCTTTCGCGCACTTCGACTAATCCTCGCTCACGGTGCGTGGCTGTCGCTGGCCGAGCATTATTTTGACAACGTTGGGAATCGATCCTGGGAGCACACCAGGTCAACCCCAAGTTGTCCCAATAATAACTTTATACCACTGGGCCAAGAGGCTTGGTTATATTTTGTTCATATTGAATCTAGTAAATTAAGTGGTAAACTCTGCGATCTTAATAACATTCATACTTTTCTACCAAGTATATATATTTATATATATATATATATATATATTCAAATTTGACACGCAATTTAAATGAGACTTAACAGTTTTGTGTACTTTTACATTATTTTAGAAATTATCGAGCAAAAGAAAATTATTTTAGAAATTGTAGTCGAAAGTCTAAATAATCATTACTTTAAGTGAAACTACAAAATAAGAAGAAACTTGAATTTGAACTTTAGTTTAGAAATACTAGCTAAGAGCAATAAGTTTAAATTAAATTTTAAAAAATCCAAAATATCTATAATTATATTGAAAATTTGAATTTCAATAATATCTAAAAGTCACTTTTATATCACCTTCAAGGCTTCGGACATACAAAATTAATATGCTTAGATACACTTGATATTAAGCATTATGAGGTACATATTATGTCATTCAACATATTATGAGTATGTATGGTACTTCATTGACTATTATTGTACATTTAGTATTTCAAGGGCCTATATGTGACACATGCTATATTTCAGAGATGTATCATGTATTTTGCCCTTTTTATAACAATATGATCTATATTTTTTGGTATATTCTTTATAGAATGTAGGGATAATTGCATAAAATCCCCTGTGTTATTTCGAAAATGTTAAAAAAAAAACCTGTGTTAACGAAATAGACTAATCACCCCCCTGTGTTCCTAAAAAGTGTGCAAAAAAATCAAATTTTGTTAAAATGATAGAAGAAAATATGTGTTTTTTGGGTAAATTAACACTATTTACCTTTTATAAAGTATATAAATGATAAATGAACATGTCAATAAAGATGAAAAACATGAAAAATGCACTCGTTTTTTTAATGAAATTGGGTTTTTTGCACATTTTGTAAGAACACAGAGGGGTAATTAGCCTATTTAGTTGATACAGGGGGTTTTAGCATTTTTAAAATAACACGGTGTGGTTTTATGCAATTACCTCTAGAATGTATATAAATATCTTTCGGGTCCTAGAGGCAATCATTTCCTACCCAAAATACAATATATATATATATATTGAATACAATGAATACAATATTGATTGCTTGCATATTGGAACTTGGAAATGAATCTTCCGGCCGGGGTGTCCCACTCCACCTATAACGATACCTCTCTTGTCAACTAATTGAATCTTCCACTATATCTATACAATTAAATTATTTTTAATTTCATCAAGATTCGAATCCTTCAAAATCACTGTCCCCACAAATATATATTTTGCTGTCCCCACCTCCATTTTATATATGTATTCCTCAAATAATATATAGTGCAATAAAATTTATTTTTAATATTTGTTTGTGGTTTACTAGTCTTGCACACTATATAGCACACAACTTGTGTGAGACTACAGATCGGATGTATTGAAGCCAATGTACTTAGCACCACACATTTATAATGGGTGGGTGGTTTTTGCATGGGTGTTGGGTGATGAAAATCACACGCCCAACCACAAATGTGTGGTGTTAAATAATAAATACACCGGCAAATCACCCATTCCACCACAAATATGTGGTGCAAAATACACCAACTCTAATGCATCCGATCTAGTATAGAATTGCCCCACACAACTTGCTCCAGTGCGGGCAAAGTAACCAACCAATAAAATGAATTAAAGATAGGGTTGCTTGATGGGATTCATATAATTTTATTTATTTTTTGATAATTCGCTTGATGGGATTCATATTTTTTTGTTAAAAAAAATGGAGAAATAAATGGTTGATAATATCAAGGATTTTGGACGTTTTGGTGTTTTTCTTTCTTTCACTTTTTTTCTTGATTGTTTATCTTTCCTTTTTGTGATTTCTATTTAACATATTTATGATGTACTACAACTCTAATTTTGATACAACCAAAAGCAATTTTATTGATGAGAAATGTTATTTATCACTGATTAATTCTTCATCCTTTTCCGCGATCCTTGATTTTAGAAGTATTTACATTTCTTTGGAAAATTTTAAGGTGGATCGGGAGTGTTGCTCTCGATCTATTTTACATCACACATTCAAAATGAATGAGGTGGTTTTCACACCCACTCCACCCCACCCCACCCATCCCATCCCATCCCATCCCATCCCATCCCATGTGTTTGTGTGATGAAAAATAGATCGAGAGCAACACTCCTGATCCACTATAGAATTACCCCATTTCTTCCACCAAATAAATTAATTAATACAAATAACTAAGATTAATCAAGCACTGAAAAGTAGGAAAATTGTATAGTAGTACATGAGGTCACTATTTATATACTTGATATGCATCAACGAAATACAAGGTAAAACTTAACGTGAACTAATTATCTATACTTTACTTTCAGATTGTGGAGTACATGAATTACTGAAAATATTAGACGCTAGGTTCTACTTTAAGCACTAATTATATATGACAATTTTGGTATTGACAACAAAACTTGCATTTTAAGAGATCTCAAAATTCTCAATTTTACATTATCGCACTCATATAACATGAAGTATTTCACTTCAATTTTGTTACATATTGCTTTGGTTGAATCGAGGTTTAAAATTCATAAGAGCTCCTAAGAAAGACGTATTAATATCCATACGAAGAAAGTATCCCTTGGGATTCAATTGTTGAAAAGGCAGATTGCACTTCACATTCAAGTGTTTGCACTAATCCCTTGAAAAATCATAAAATTCATCACATTACCCCAAATTCCATTTTAGCAGTTAAAATGCGTAATTGAAAATCTATCATGTGCTTGTAGCGACTTCAGAGTAAAGCTATCATTTATTGTATTACTCGCCTTTTCCGGCCTAATTGTAGAACTTTTCCTCCAATTGAGGGGGAAAAACTACACTAAATTTACCCCTTAACAACATATAATTGTAGTGCAATGGCCCAAAATATTATTGTGAAAATAGTGAGTTTGAGTAGCTAAGATAGTAAATGATGTCTCGTCCTTATGAGTGGCCTAAGTCTCACGTGACAAGTTCCCGGTAACATTTTGACCAGGAAAAATATTAATTTTAGGACAAAGTGATACAAAACTTAGATTATCGAGAAACATGTTCTTTTGTTTTTTTGGGCGGTTTAAGGGGTCAATACGATGGTTGAATTTTCAAGGGCCAAAGTGCATTTCTCCATAAAAACAAACAAATTTAAAGGAGAGAAGAGGGAAGTGGGAGCTTTGTTGATTTAAAACTTAATAGCATTATGATTATTGTTGTTGCATATAAAAGTGAATTTATGATATTAGAACACTTTTGTGAAATATTTGATCGCATTCTCATTTATTTCTATGAAAAGAAAAATCATTTAATCTAATACTTATCACATGTTTATTTTACCTTAAAAACATAGTAATTTATTTTGCAATTATTGGAGACACACAAAGCATTTTGAGCCTTTTAAATTTTGAGAATTTTCCCCGTGCATGTGGACCAAATGATCTAACGACATAACTTCCTTATGCACTTCTTTCTCTCTATTTTGTTTAGAGCAAATTTCACTTCCTCCTTCAATTATATGCATGATAACACTTCTCCGCTCAAATTGTGAAAAATTTACAAATTGCCCCCTTCAATCAAGAGAGTAATCGAAGCACTAAAATTTGTTTAAATAAAAAATATTATATATATATATATATATTAAATGTTGTATAAAACTCAAGTAGCTTAGAGTTTAGGTACTTTATATAATTAAATCAATTAAAATATAGATTTTATTTCTGATGGACATGGTGGCACAATATATATCAGTAAAGCTTCTTTTTATTAGTATGTACAAAGCTTCTTTTCCTTTAACAATTAAAAAGAATACGTAGGCTGAAACTCACGGTGGCTATTCCAATAGATAAATTTTATTCCAATATAGATCGTTGGGATATATGACTGGACTTGAATATATAACTCTACCAACACATTAAAAATAAGTTTTAGTTCATATCGGATCAAACATTTTAAGTCGATTTTGTCGAGCTCTATATTTTCATTGAGTTTTGAACGCGGGATATTCAGTTGGAAGTTAAAGAATCAACAATTAGAGGGTGAAGGTGTATATTTGTTTTAGTTTGAGGGGCACCGAATATGATAAACCGAAAGTTCACTCTTTTGTAAGACGGAGGAAAAAACAAAAGAGATTCTTTGCTTGGAAGGACAAAAAAACAAAAATCCTGTTACTTTCCAAGCATACACATCGTGTGAGTTTATAGAAAAATTTGCAGGAAAAAATACTATAAAAATAACAAATCTCGGTACAATGAGAAAAGCATATAAAAATTCTCCTCCATTAAAAATGACGTGCAAAATTTTAGTCCGCTCCATATTCGACCACGTTCAATTATATTTTACTAAACGAATTTTTCATATAACCCTATCAACCTGGCCAAATCGAGTCCAATAATTTACACATAAAGTCATAAAGTATGTGTATATCTCTCATATAAATATATAGAGACTACAGATATAAATGCTAGAATTATTAGACTCGATCTAACATAAACACATAAAGTATGTGTATATCTCTCGTATAAATATATAGAGACTACAGATATAAATACTAAAATTATTAGACTCGATCTATCGTATATTTTTCCATCAAATGAAGTGAAGTGCAGTGCAGTCTAAGCCAACAAATGAATCAAAAGCAACCTCTCCCTCTCTCTCTCTCTCTCTCTAAAAACAGAGCAAATAAAGAGAGAGAAAAACAGAGTACACAAATCACTCTGCAATAACTTCTACATTAATGGCGTAAACCACGATTCTACGTCACCTTGCGTGCCGGAAACCTTCATAACTTTCATATTCAATTACAAAATATATACATATACATATACATATATAGTTGTGAAAAAAAAACAGAGAGAAGGAGAGAGAGAGAGAGAGATTTGAATGAATATATGAAGAAGAGAGTAGTAAGAAGCGAAGCTGGGGAAACACGGAGATCAGTTTTGGGAAGGAATTTTCGATTGCATAAATGAAATCACGGCGGCGCTTGCCTTGACGTCGAGGATGAGTGAATCTGCTTACAGAGTCGAAACGACGTCGCGCCTCGCGCAATGGCGGATCGAGAATTTGACCTCTTGCACTTACAGAAAATCCGATGCATTCAAGATCGGCAAATGGAATTGGTCAGTCTCACAATTTTTCCATTTTTTGCTGTTTGAATTATGATGAATTTATGATCATACATTAATATCTCTAACAATTTCATATAAATCTAATCAATTAATATATATGTGTGTGTGTATATATATATATATATATATATATATAACAATTTCTTATAAGTTGAATTAATTTTGAGAATAGTGCAATGAATTCATTAAAAATCCCAGATTTTTTTATTGGGTGAATTACATGCGCACTCCTCACATTAGTGTTAATTACCAAAACATTCTCTGATTTTTGGTAAATTACAACGAGATCCCTATTTGTAAAGTTTATAAGGGATAAAATTGTAAGAATTTTTTACTTACACAAGGGGTTGAATTGTTAGAATATCTTAACATCAAAGGAATTTTTTATGTAATTTCGAAAAGGTCAAAGGTCTTGATAATTTTGCAGGGGGTGTTCATGTAATTTTCTCTTTTTTATTTCGTTGTTTCAATTAATTTTTTATTTCATGTTTTGTTAATTTGGCAAGGAAAATAAATAGATAAAAGAAAAATTATACATGAACCCCTCACTTATCACTTATTGTGTAATTACCCAAAAATACCCTCACTTATCTAAATTTACCAACATGGCTCATCATAGGAGCTCCTAAAGGGGTCTATTTATAAGGCTTATTGAAAGTAAAATTGTAAGAATTTTTAAATATATAGGGGGCTATGATGCACAGATACGGATACGAGGATATGGGTACAGTACGATACGGATACGAGATACGACAAATTTCAAAATTATAGGGTACGATACGTTGGGGATACACATATATATATAATATTTAAAAATAAATTTGAGTCAATATATTTACTAACATAAATAAAATTACAATACTGACACCATTTTATTGTTTATAAGTTAAAAAATCTTTGAAGGTAACAAAAAAAACTTCATCATTTTCAGTGTACGAACGTTATTCCATAGTACCAACAACTACATTCTTATCCAAATTTTTCGGTGATAAAGTATAAATGATAGATATCACATGAGATAAGAGAAGAAAAAACATATGTTTAAGAAGAGAAAACCAAAGTAGTTTTCCTCTTTTAAGTTTTTTTTATTTGTTTAACTCTTTAACATACGATAAAAGTTATTATTATATTCCTATTTTAACACAAAAAATATTATATAATATTCAAAAAATACTCTAGATACCCAATGCGTATCAGATACTTCAAAATCTGTATGAGATACGACATTTGGAAGTATCGGATACGGTGTCCAATCTTTTTTATTTATTTTAATTATTGGATACGTCAAATAAGTATCCGATACGTATCAAACAAGTATCCGACGAGTATTGTATCCGATACGGATACGATAATGTACGGCGTCAATTTTAGAAGTATCCGTGCATCATAGATAGGGGGTGTAATTATAAAAAATACTTTAATGTTTTATGTAATTTTCAAAAAGAACAAGGAGTATTGGTAATTACACAATAAGTGAAGGGTCTGTGTGTAATATAATATTCTCATTGATAAAACTGTAGTATTTTCATTCTTAGTATTTGTAAGATTGAATGGGGATAATTGCTTATTGTACCCTTGTGAAACACAAAATCTGCACACATCCTCCTTGTGTTAAAAAAATAGTCTGTAATGCCCTTATATTTTTCAAAACCCTGCACGAAACCCCCAACCCTGCTTCAAATACACTGCACGTGAATGCTACCTTCCGCGGATTTAACACGGTTGGGGGTTTCGTGCAGGGTTTTGAAAATCATAGGATTATTTCAGACTATTTTTTTAACACAGAGGGATGTGTGCAGGTTTCATGTTTCACACGGTATGATATGCAATTATCTCGATTGAATTGGATTTTAATTCATTGAGAATGATATTGGTTATATATGTATTGAAGGCATTTATCAGTAGAGAAGAATCGGACCTTGTACATTAAACTGTACCCAGAAATATCGAATTTAACAAGAGAAAATCCTCCTGTTGCATCATTCATAATCAGAGTCGTTTCGTCAGTGGGAGATCGAAAGTGTTTGGTTCATCCAGGTAAATTAATCCTCTCAATCGTTAAAAGTTTGGTTAAATTACGTAGACATTCTATTTGAGATCATAATTACGAAAAATAGTCCGAGGTTTAAAACATTAATATAGTTTCACTTGTCGGTCAATGTAGATTATAATTTCACGTCTGCAGTAAAAGATTAAAATTACTTGTCAAAGAAGGGATTTCTTTGTAATTTTTGCAAATATCTCGTAATTATGTAATAAATGAGAGGTTGTGCATGTAATTATTCCGATTTCGTATTATAATTTCGATTTGAGACTTAAACAACTTATGATACATGCAGAAGTTGCTGATAAGCAGATCAAGAGCAACGAGGATTTCGTGTGGGCAATTGAGGTTCCGTTAACTGGAAAATTCATCATCGACGTTGAGTTTCTTGATCTAAAGATTGCATCTCCTGACGTACGTTAATATTTACTTTTCTTTCTTTTTTTTTTTGGAACGAATAAGCGCATTTCATCAAACTCAAACATTACATCTTACCCAGGCATACCCGGTTTTACTCAAACTCGAATTTACAAGTTATGAACACCCCTATCTTGGCCACTAAACTTTGAACATTACACTGTTCATGTATAAAATGTCTCCTAATCCTCTCTAACCAAATTATATACACAATAGAAGCAAACAAAGCACGCTTTTTGCAGCTCAACTTCGTTCTGCCCTTGCTGGTTCTTTTGCACCAATCCACCACTTCTTCCCACTTGTTCTTCCTACATCCAATACCCAACTTTTCCCAACATCTCGCCTGGACTTCCTTAGTGAACTCACATTCAAAATAAAGATGATCCCTACTCTCTTCTTTTCTTTGAATTCATAAATATGACGAATTAGTATTATGAATACTGAGTTATGATTTTGTCCGCGAAGAAAATGAAATAATCTGAACTTTCTGTCATGATTTTACTTATCATGAATTCTCTGTTGTTATAAACTCTGGCTCTTAAACAACACAGGGCACGGGATGCTCGATTTGGGACGAACAATTCACTCAAAGAAAATCAAACGAAACAGCTCTATCATCCCTCGGTCGAATGCTATCCGAAAGCATCCATACTGACATCAAAATTAACGCTTCTGATGGCACCATCACAGCGCATCGAGCCATCCTCGCTTCCAGGTCACCCGTTTTTCACAGCATGTTCTCCCACGATCTCAAGGAGAAAGAAATGTCAGCCATTAACATTTCAGACATGTCAATCGAAGCTTGTCGTGCTTTTCTGAATTACATCTATGGCAACATAGGAAATCAAGAATTCTTGTCTCACAGGCTGGCCCTGCTTCGAGCAGCTGATAAATACGACATATCTGATCTGAAAGAAGCTTGCCATGAAAGTTTGTTAGAAGACATTGACGCAAAGAATGTCCTTGAAAGGCTTCAGAATGCTTCTCTTTATCAAATGCCGAAACTGAAGAGTAGCTGTATGAGGTATCTTGTGAAGTTTGGTAAGATATATGATATTAGAGATGATTTTAATGCATTTCTGCTATGTGCTGATAGAGAACTTATTGGTGAAATATTCAATGAAGTTCTTGCTGCCTGGAAAGGTTTCTGAAATCCAACGGCTGAAAGATTAAGTCCGATGATTGATTCTCATCCCGTTCGATTGTCGATACTAGATATTCTTTGGTGTAAAATACTGATTGTTCGTGTTCGTGTATAGGTATTGATTTAATGTGATTGTTACATGGACTCTGGTATGATGTGTATACTTGAATGAAATTGAACAAGAAACACAAATGTAAGATGTGAATATGATTGGTAATGACCAAATTATGCTTGATAAATTGTCTAATGTCTTTTTTCGTTGTCGAGAATTTCAACATGCTAGCTTTATCGAATAGTCCTGTACTCTTCTATGTGCAAGATGATGATCTTTTATTTAATGTAATGCCAGTTAATTGTAGAGGGTAAATGTAAGTTTTTATTATTAGATGTGAATGTTTGTTATATGCTTAAAATAAGCGGAGTTTGATTGTGATTATACTAAATAATGACGGCATTTAGTGTAATTAATCATTTCTTAAATTATTTATTATTATTCTAAAACAAGGTTAAGATTGTCACTTTTCAATTTTTTCACGGACTAACGGTCATTAGTCAAAGGGGGTCAACGTAAAATTTTATTATAAAAGGCGTCCGCTCTCGGCTCGGCCAAACCTATGTGTATTTTTTGAAATAACTTACCAATTATATGACAAGTGTAATACACTCTTCTTGTTAAATACACTTGGGTGCGGCCAAGCTGGGTTTGGGCTAGAATTTTCCGTTTGTTGTGAGCCCAAAATAAATAATCTAGACTGTAATTATACTAAATGAGACGGTTAATTAGCGTAATTTTTTCCTTTTTGGCTACAAAAATAATTCGTCAACAGCAGGGTTCGAACCTGCGCGGGCGAAGCCCAACAGATTTCAAGTCTGTCTCCTTAACCACTCGGACATATTGACTCTTTTGATCTTACAAATGGATTATTTAATTAATTACTGTTAATTAAAAGTTCTTTAACATATGAGGAAAACATTGTTCTTAGCAAGCCAAGTATAAAGATGTGGATTCAAGTTGAAAACCTCAAATCTTAAAACGAAACATCTCAGATTAAATCCGTATAATCGATTTCACCTGATGAATATGAGCTCCGAAAAAACTACGAAGCTAATAATCACTTAAACATAGCATTTGCAATCGCTCGTATACAAAAAATTAATAATCAGATTTTCAGTTCCAATTTATTGGGCATAGAAGTAAATGGACGAAGAAACTATCTTCATATATTCATCAAAAAAAGAAGAGAAACATCTTCATATGAAATCATATTCATGGTAAAAAGACTTCATTATGGAAAATACTTCATCATGGTAAAAATATTTCAATTGGGTTTAGGTAAGTTCTAATTGGGTTAGTTTTGAGATGGATTGGGTTCAAGATGACTCCAAAGTAGAACCGGGTTGAACCAAAGGTGGAAAATAAGTTCAGGCGGAACTAGGTTGAACCCGAAGCGGAACCAAATTGGAAAAAAAATAGGAAATGTCAGAGCATTAAGCCTCATCTGAAATCATGATTCATTGTCAATCGGACTTCTTAAAGTCATTTTTTATGTCTATTCAACTTTTCCTTAAAATATGCTAACTCAATTAATGTCTTAGCTACATCTAAAACAGCATAATAGGAAGCAAGTTTCAAACATAGAGTTGGTTAATGTCCCAATTAATTATGGTACTCCCTCAGAGAGACCGAAAGAGAGAAATGAGAAGAGAGATGATGATGATCAAAATGGAGGGTAATTTGAGAATATGGAGGGATTATTATCAGGATCTCCTTATTCAAATTATTTTTAATGAATCGTTTACATTTTTCTATGCATTATGAATATCAATCGTTAGAAATAATTTATAAAAAGAACTAAAAACAATTCACAATTACTTTTACTAACTAACAATTACTAGCAAATAGGAAAGAATTCAAAACAACTAACACTATTAATTAATAATTAATAAAATATAAAGAAAGACTCACGAGGTGGAAGTGCCCAAAAAGTCTAATATATTGGGGTGTCTGTTTCATCAGTAGAAATAAACTTCACCAATCTCTGGATTATATAATCATAATTATTGATATATTTAGCGCCCTCTTTGAACAGAGCTTTTCATTTTCCTTCAGTTTTGTGGGAGGATGAGAATTTTTTTCCTTTCCTTTTTTTGTTGTGGCGGGGGCGGGCGGATGGGTTTTCATTTAATATTATAAATTTGTAATTTGCTGTTTTGGTCCTTCAATGCCACATACTAGTTGGACTACGATCTTCCAAACCTAGTCGCCAATCCTTTAATTCAATCATGCAAGTTGCAACCAATGGGTGGTACTTGAGATGTCTCCCAAGTAATCTCCACTACAAATATTAATACACATAGGGAGCCTAGGAAGGGTGGAGCTCATAA
Organism: Buddleja alternifolia; assembly: GCA_019426215.1. Taxonomy (NCBI): domain Eukaryota; kingdom Viridiplantae; phylum Streptophyta; class Magnoliopsida; order Lamiales; family Scrophulariaceae; genus Buddleja; species Buddleja alternifolia. The sequence goes on from CM033407.1 coordinate 26,144,972, forward strand.
CCTTGGAAAAATCTATGTTAAGCCGAGTTCAATAGTCCTCGTGTCCATTTCTCACAAACAGTAAAGTGAATTGTGTGCAGTCCCTACAGTGAAAGAGATAGACACTAAATACACACTCGAGTCATTGGACTCAGTATAACATGAAATTACCCCCGAAACTTTGGTCGTAGTCCTAGACATCCCAATGATACTTTCATATCCATACACTCTTAACAATGAAAAACAACTTAACCAAACAAGGCCTAAAAGAATACATGAATGCTATAAACAGAAAATGGAAAGAAACGGATGAGATGTTAATCATAAGGTTGTATTTTGCATGATAAGAGGGAAAGATGACAAGTTTAATTGATAAAATACAATTCGTTTTACAGTTGCACCACCCACCCCCTCTCTTTGCTTAGGTTATCAAGATTTAATTGCAGTCGTTGATCAACCAAATGAATGATTCTGGTTTTTTGCATAAGTTACACAAAGAAATACTGATCCAAAACGTTAAATAGACTCGCTTTCAGCCGCCAAAAAGAAATCCAGCAGCTTGTTCTTCGTTGCCATCGAAGAACTTCAGAGCTTGAATCACTTGTTCCCTTCCAAACCCGAGCTCAACTAGTTTTGCGACTTTCGCTTCAAAATCAGGTCCCTGAAAAAATGACAGCACTATAGTTATAAAATTATAGTCACGGACAACCCTCTCGAGACAAGTCCAAATCACACAAAATAATATCAGGTTGCTTAAATGTATAGTTATGCTTTTGGGGTGCTTTTAGAAAAAAAATTTGGGAATTGTACTGGTATTCGTAATGAAGTGATGTTAGCTGTGTATAGTTATGGTTCCTGAAAATGGTTTAAATTAGTAAATGTGTCATGCCAACTGTGATTTTGTTGATGTTTGATGTGTAAAATGATTGAGTGGGTTATTTTGGTAATAAATATGTTATTGAAAAATGGTAAAGTAAGAAAAAGGATAGTTGGAGTCGGTAATTATCAATGAGAAATTATTAGTGAGAGTTATGTCAAGGTATGGATGTAATAATGTATTTTTGATCGAAAATGAACCATCGTTGAAATTTTCAGAAAATTGTGATCCACAAAACGGAACATTTGGAAATGTATCCATACCTAGCCTTAGTTTAAGATAATATCTTTATATTGAACAAAACTAACAAAAATGTACTGAACTTTCTAACAATCGAGCATAAAGATAATATCTTAGCAAACCCGAAATGTACCTGGGAAGTGTTTCTGCCAGTAGTTCCTGTAGTCCAAAATAAAAGAGGAACGTTAGTTCATTGCTAACTTTTCAATAAACGGGCAGCTTATAAAATAGGTCTAACAGCATCAGGTGAAATGCAGTAATGTTAGATCCCAGCTGTACCAGGTGGAATGCCAAAATTAACACAACCGAGAGGTGAGAATTTTTATTTTATTTTTTTTGTTTGTTTGAGGTGAGAATTTTTGACAAAGTGACAACCAGTGATACAAATAGCAAATAGACGAAAACATTTGCTTTGTATGGTTTCATTATCAAGTGCTTTCTGGAAATTGTAAATTTTTTATGTTAGTGATGTCAAATGAAGTTGTTATATTGTAAGCTAATAGTTGGAATATATAAACATATATATATATCATCTATTGTTCTGTAGTGACTCGGGTACTAAAATGGGGCATTTTGGGAAATGGTATTGAACATGAGGTACCAAATATTGCATTTGTTTTGGGGGAAGGAAAATGATCTTCCGGAAACAAAACCAAACAAAGCCTTTATGCCCCACCTGTTCTACTAGAGCTGCCAAGGTTGCTATCAATTTTTTGTCTATAGCACATTGTAAAGTTGCAAACCACCCCCCTTTTATATTTAGTGTTGGAAGATGCAGTGTTATTTGCATGAAACTAAAGGATAAATAAGAAACTTCATGCTTCAGTGCTACATAAACACATCAATAAATACAAAGCAGGTGTAGGACATGCTGAAATAAAGCAGTGTGACATGGCATGTATTTTAAAATTCAGAACTAACCGGTAGGTCCTCCTGTTGGTGTACTAATATTTTCTTTAGTTGCAGATGTTGCCTGAAAATCACAAGACGATGAGATTATTCGGTAGCACTTTACTTCTGAATATGAGCATCTACATCTGTGGAAAACAACTTGACCAAGTAGGATGCAGCGGAAGACAAAAATTAAAGAATGCATTTCAACCAACCTTAATTATACTAATCCCACATGCAACAAGCCTGTGTCAAGCTTGACATAGTTTTTGCAAACATAAATTCACAATGCTTGGTCTTCTTTATGAATAAAATTATTTCATCATGCTCTTATGCTAAAAAATTGAAATTCAGTAAATTTGATGATGTGACATTTTTGAAAAGTTAATTTCTGCGACGGCTCAATCAACATCGTAACAAAACCAGAAGCACAGAATTTTATGCAAAACTTGGAGTTATTTAAACAGGAGTATTTCTGGTGAAGAACGCATTGAATCTATACCAAAGAATGCAGAACAAATACACTTGAACAACATGATAAAGGCATCCTTACTTGTGCTCCTGAGCTAGAAGCTTCCTTGGCATGTCTCTCTTCATCGAAAAGTTGTGATGGAATGTCCTTTTCTGAAATTTTACATGAAATTGAAGAGAGATAATTCAGACAATCACTTAACTCACATAAACAACAGGAGACCAAAATGAAATCTTGTTCAACAAAGAAGCCATTTAACAAAATGGATAAATAGACGAGAACAAAAATATCAACCTGCCAGGAAAGGTACGGCAATCTCTCCTCCACCAACTCTCAACACATTTTCCTTTAGATCAATCATGCACTGCGAAATACAGTATTGTAAGCACATCTATCAAAATTGAATTATGAGAATAGTAAAGCAAATGTGAAGATAAAGACATTACTTGGTGTTTACGAAGCATATCCAGGCCAAAAAGAAATTCCATATTGGGAGAATCCAACACCACGAAGGAACAAGGGTAAAATGTACTTCCAATCTACCATATTCAAGATAAACAATATCAATAGGGAGAGGATAGCAATATATGTGACAAGAACAAATAAATCAGCATAGATATAAATACAAATGTAAAACGAAAAAAAATTGTGCCCCGTCAACCAAAAAATTTAGCATTGTATTAGAGTATACCTTGATTGGGGCAACATGTATTCGCCCTAAAATTTCGGAAGTACCAACTCCATGAGCAATACCCTTATACCTTGTATCCAAGAGCCTCAACAATCTAGAAGAACAAGAAGATGGAAATGAACATTCCTATCAATAGCACTAATAAAATGGTCGAGGAACCAATAGAATCTTCAATGGGGCAGAAAACAAGAGAATTTCTCACCCACAACGTTCAGCGCAGCTTTTGGATATAATTGTTGACTGAGCTCCACTATCAACGAATGCCTGCAATTAATACGAAAGGAATTTGTTTCCCTTAACTAAAATAAGAGAATATGCCATAGCAGCAGAAACATTGTTGAAACAACTATAAAGCCAAACTGCGGTACATCCTACGGCACAAATTCAGGTCTAAGTGACATTATGGATACCAAAGAATTCTCTTTAGTCAAGAGGCTCACAACTAGAAACCACACCAACTGTATAAGAGCTCTGTGAGGCTGAAGTATGCAACATCCATCTAAGAAATGAAGTCCTAAGTATTTTGGATGATCCAGGCATATTGGTGTTTTCCTTTATCTATTGGTAGGTTATTTTACATAAGTGTGCCTAAAGTGTAGACAAAGCTCATTTTTATGCGTCTGCACACATTTGTTTTGCCCCTGTATTGACTGGAACTTCTTTGAATTTTCTGCACTTTCAGGGAATGGGGATAAGCAGATGAAACAGATACTACAGAAGCTAAATTAACATAATTTTAGCCATGTCAGTACCTTCAAAGGGATACCATTAACTTCCATGTCAACATACAACATTACCTGAAAAAAGTACGTAAGCAAAATTTTATTCATCATCATACATGAGGTATATTTCAATACACACTTAGGCGGTCATAAGTACCACTCTAGCAAAAGCCTCAGGGTTGTATTCCAATGCTGCAGCCCAGTTCTCCTCAATGCCTTTCTGCCAATGTGAGCCGATAAAATTTCAAGTAATATACATAGTTTAACAAGCCAAAAACCACACAAAGTTTATCTTCAAATAAAAAATATAAAACCAAAAAAAGGGGGGTGGGGATAAGAAAATTTGACAAAATTTACTATTTCATCACCATGATACTTAAGAAGTCACTAAAAAGAATATCATCATAACATGGAAGGCAACAACAGACTGTTCTTTTACATGGTCTTCTGCAGTTGCCTAACCTCAGAGAAGGCGCATCGAAGTGAAAAGCTAGTAAATATAATAAAAAAATTAAATTTAATGCAAAGGTTCAGCAGCTTCAGAAATCAAAGTCAAAAAATAAAATTGACTGTTTAAGTGGTAGCGACAAATAGGCTCTCACCATCCTCACAACTTCTAAAAAGGCAGAAGGACTAAATGACATGAAAGATAATATGTATAAGGTTTAAATCAACCAAGATATCTTTAAAAGGTCTAATCAGATGAAAGCAACAGTTCCAAAGAAATCCAGAAGAGCAGACTAAAGAGGGAAGTCCTCTAATATATAATCCCAGTCAGTCCGATATTAAATGACTTAAAAGGTGCCACAGATGTAAGTGACTGACCTGGCGAATAGCAGCTTCAATTTTTCTTTGCGCCTCCACATCAAATGGATCTGCATATAATAAAGCCTATGCAGAGAAGAATTTGAGCATTTTAGGATCTCAGATAGAAGGGTGACAAAATGAAGATCATACAAGAAAACAAGCAAGAGATACCAAAACGCAGTAGCTCAAGTGTGACCAGAAAGGATAGTCATTTCTACGTGAATTTGTGATGCTAAGTATAAACCTCCAAATGCAAAGGGCATAAGATAATGTTCAGAACATTATGTCTCAGAAAATGACAAATAAAACTAAGGCAAGGGTGGAGCAAAAGAAACACTCCTGGCACCACCTCGTGAGATGGGCAGCAAAAATTCAAGGAGTTCGGTATAACCACCACACTGATATAAACAAGAGGTAAATCAAATTAAAGTAGATCATTTTTTAAGCGGATGACCTTTGAGCAATAATTTGGTCATCAAGTAGGTTGTTTAAGTTATTACATTGCGCCTAGAGAACAGTCCCAATGGAAACAGCTTTCTACAGTCTCAACTCTCAAGACAGATACAATAAAATTTCACGTTCTCAAATTATGTTGACATCCCACAACATGAGCCACACAGAGTTGCTGAAAAGAAGTTAACTGCCAAGTAAAATCACTATGACATTGTGCCACGTGATAATTCAAAAATAAGCCAGTGCATATTAAGATTTTGTTAATCCAAGAGGATGAGGAAGGAAATAGCTGTCAGGAGATACTAACCATCTCCTCTTCTTGTTGACGCCGTAATTCAGCTTTGTGGCGATTGCGGGCACGCAAAAGGTCTTGCAACTTGTTAAGATCATTTCCAAGGATAGCTTGTGCTAACTCGGGATCACTCTGACAGTTTAGATAGCACATAAATTATCAATATACCATTTCACTGTTGAATAATTAACCATAGACAAATGCAAATACGCCAAAAATTGTAATGCTATAATCATATGCAAGATATTCACATACCAAGCGAATAACAATTTAATATCATTTAACATGATTAGCTAAACAATCAAAGGAAACACCAAAACTTTGAGATTGACAATCATGCATTTGATATTTCCAACTAGTCAAAGGGAACACTTGATATTAGATAGATAGATAGAGTACAAGCTGCAGAAATTGCGGAAAGATGTACACTAAAGAAAGACAACACTATAAGTAACCACTGGAATGAGTTCATTGAGTGATCCTCCTCTTGTCCAATGGGGATAGGCTTCATTGAGCCAATCATGGAAGTAGTATGGCAACTAACCTCCTTGGCACCATTTTTCTTTGTCTTTGTATCCAATTGTATCAATGTATCAGTCCTATATTTAAATATCTCTATTGGCTTAACAGTTCAATTTTTACTAACATCGTCAAATAGTAGGCTGACTTCATCAATTCTTTTTCAATTAATAAGGGTAAAGGAATTGGTACAGGATATCCGGCCATCTTTCTATACCTGAAACAATTGAGCCATCAAATTAGAATCGCTTCTCAACTGCTGCTGGAAAGCTGAGGGGTTTACTGCTGAACCATCTGGATTGAAACCCACTTGTGCAGCAGGCGCTCTTAAATAGATCAAAACAAAAACTTAAAACTCTAACCAAAGGGAAGTTCTCGCAAAAAAATTATCCAAATATGAATCTGAAATTAGAGTTAATCATCACTCAGAAACAAGCGTAAAATAAGAAAAAACTTTATTGTCTCAGATTAGTATTAGATTTTCTCTCCTATTTTCTTTTCCTTCTCATTTTCTCTAGTAACCACACAATGGAAAAAATGGTTTTCCTTCTGTTTTCTTTTCCTTTGTTTTATTTTCTTTTCCCTAACAATTTACTTGAACCAAATGTATTATAGAAAATTCTTGAGCTTTGCAGATAATAACACCAAATATATAGAATATACGCATCCAAATAATTATCACAGAAACCTGGAAGCAGGAGAAGGGGCGTTTGAGACCATCATGACCAAATCTCCATCACTAACACCAACAGCACTCAATTTCTCGGCATTCCTAATCTCTTTACCATTATACAGCAGCTGCTGCTGCTGCAGTGGCACTTGTGTCTATCCATTCAAAATCCAGTAGCAAGTAAAATTCACAATCCAATATGAATATATATACACACACACACATACATATATATATGTTAATAGCAACACAACAATATTGAAAATTGTAATAATGTAGAGATGATCTAACCTCGACTTCAAGCAGAGCTTTCAAATTCTCAACCTGTCACGAATACAAAACCGTACATCACTAAAACTTTAAAATAAAACAACAAAACACAGTTTTTTTTTTTCCGAATCATACAATAACAAAAAGAAATTAGGGTTCCAAGGTACGCAAAAGGGGGTAAAAAAAATTACAGATTCTTCGCTATCGATGTCGAGTGAGAGGAATTTTTCGCCGCCGGTCATTACAGTGATCTTCATCTTCTCCGGGTAAGATTATCCAATTCGAATTCCGCGATGAATGAGAGATGAATACTGTATTATTAGTATTTAAAAAGGGGTTTGGTTTAGTGTATATTTAATTGATGAATGATTTCTTAATCACAAAGTAATCTCCTCTGCTCTCCGATGAACAGAGAATTTACAGCGACGGTAATTTTCAGAATTCTGACTGTTCGGCTCCTGAGGACTCCACTGTGGATACGGACCATCGATCAATGCACGGATCCTCCAAAAAATAATTTTGTATCCTTTTAAATATTGAAAGAAAAGAAAAAAATTGTGTCTTGTCTCGTATCGTGTCCGTAAACACAACTTGTATCCATATTCGTGTATCATAAATACGAACCAAAAACACTGAGGTAGAAATAATTTTAATTTAACTAGATTAAAAAGATGGCCCAACAAAGAAGTGGATAGGTAAGTAGATTGTTAATGAGTAATGACCCAAAAAAAAAGTTATTTTGCTTAAAAGGACAAAAAAGTCCTCATTGTATAGATAATTTAATTAATTCATATTAAACATATTTAATATATTTAATGTAAAAGTGTTGATGTCAATTCAGCCTACATACCTAAAAATATGAATGTAGATGATAACAAAAATGTTATTGGCATTTATATTGTAACCTCACAAATAAGAAATGAGTTCATCCTACAATATTCAGATTAATGTTTATTACTTACTTTATTACCTCACAAATCAATCATTATCATCCATTTTAATGGGAGACTTTACAAAACATCTACGAGTACGAAAATAGAATACGGCAAATGTTAAAACATATAAAACCATCTAAATTTTGATAAAAACAATATCTTAAACTACTTTGAAAAGATATAATTTACCAAACAAAATATTGAATAAAAACCCTGAATTTTATTTCCAAGAGTCAACAATAGTTAAATGCAAATACAATAAAATGAGTGATGGGATATTGATGAAATAAAATTGGCAATTGCATTGATAAGACTCCCAAAAGAAAAGAAAAAAAGAAAGGAAAATTACATTGAAAATTGTGTCTTTAACAACTCAAAGAAAAATGGAAAATTGTGTTGACCTTTCATTTGACACCCACATCACACTTTTGGTATATTGGTACACCGGGAATTTGAGGGAAATAGGCTTACTTTGCACAAATTCCTCAAGACATAAGCTCCATTTGTAATATAGGCCTCCCTTATAGGCTTGTCCAAAGTTTTGGCATTTGATATACCTATTTTACCCTTACAATTATTTATACTAATAATAATTTAAAAAAACCAATATTTACTTAATACCTAAAATATCCTTGATACCCCAATCTTTGCCTGTATCGATCTTCTCTTCCCCTGAATCCATTTTCAGCGTTCTATCTCCATTTCAGGCCCTTCGGTGTATCTCCATCTCGGGCCCTTTCATCTCCAATTTGGGCCCTCCCAACGGGCATAGAGGTAAGGGAAACAATTATAATTGGTTGATGTAAAATTTGATTATTTGAATTTGTTGGGAGTAAAAGTTTGATTGAATGAATTTGTTGGAGATTTTGATGGATTATGTAGACAAGGTGTTTGATAAAATACTTGATAGAGTTTTTCTCATTAGTTTGCATTGAATAGTGTGTTTTTAGGCGTTTAGAATGTGATTTTGTGATTGTAGCATTAATTGAATTGTTATATGTGTGTTGGAAGTTTGATTGTTTGAATTTGTTGGAGATAGAGATGAATTATGTAGACAAGGTGTTCGACGAAATGCTTGATAGAGACTCTCTCATTAATTTGCATTGAAAATGGTGTTTTTAGGCTATATTTGATCAATGCAAAACTTTTGTATTTTGTAATAATAACTGTAATAAATTTTTGTAAGAATATTTGCTCATTCATTACTAATTGTATTTTGTAATAACTATGTTTCTTTATCTTTTTTTTCTAGGAAAATGTCGGAGTTTTTGATATACTATTTATACGATGGTGAGTGGAATATGAAAGTGGGAGAGTGTGGAGCACGACAATGTGAATGGTTGTCAAAGAATAAATATAAAATGCTGAGTTTTCTGCTAAGTGGAGTTAATCCACAGTCGATTACACGGCTGCAATTTTTCCAAGTCATGTTTGAATTTGCTCCTTTTGAATGGAAGAATTATGAAGTTTTAGTAAGTTACATTCCATCCTCTTGTAATGTTGGTAATCCGGTATACATCGAGACCGATATTGACGTGAAGCATTATTTGGTGGACTCATGTCCAGTGACGAAAAGGCGAAGCATTCTGCATGTGGAGCTTTTAATGAAAGATGTTGAAGGAAAAAAAATCAAGTTTGAAAATGAAATTCAGATGGAGAATGAGAAATATTATTTTGAAAAGGAGTTAGTGAATGATTATATATCTGCCCCTGGTCGGCCTGGTGTTGTTTTAAGCAAGCCCACCTCCCCGCCCGTATCGAAAGCCTCTGCACCCACTCCTTTTAAACCCAATCCACCATCGAGTCCTCATTATAATGTGGACAATGAGAACTCAATGCCTGATGCAACCAGTCCTTATAAATCCTACTCCAATCCACTTTCTAGTCCTTCTCCCTGTGTGGAAAATGTGAATGCAAAGCCCGATGCAAGCCACTATTTTGAAAAAGTGAAGTCAAGGCGTGATGCAGCCGCTTCTTTTATTTCCACCCAATGTTCGTACAAAGTTCACTCTGATCCCATCCACCGGTCAGATTTCATAGATGAAGCTAGTGACCAAAAGAGTATTGGAACCTTCAGCTTTGATGATGGTCTAGATCTTGTGATTGGTCAGGAATTCACCAGCAAGGAAGAGGTGAAAGCCTTGGTTAACAATTCAGCGCTTAAGTTATGTTTCAATGTTGTTGTAGCTAAGTCGAATAAAAAAGCCTTGGCATATAAATGTAAAGTCCCTGATTGCAAGTGGAGTATTCGTGCGGCAATTACTGGAAGGTCCCCGTTTTTCTCATTGCGAACTCATAATAACATCCATACATGCCGGCCTACATTGTTAAAGCGCCGTGAAAGGTGCTCTTCAGGAGCGGTTGCTGGATTTTTGTTAAATACTTTCCCATGTCAGTTAAGCGCCCCACCTCCAAAGGTAATAGGGGAAATGATGAATAAGGGTGGCATTGACGTTTCTTACTACAAAGCTAGGCGTGGTAGAAACATTGCTAGAGATTCTATTAGGGGTGATCCTGGGCTTAGTTATGAGATGCTTCCTAGATATTTGTATATGTTGGAGAAAGTGAATGAGGGCACGGTTACTCATTTGCGTAAGGATGCGAATAACATTTTCCAGTCGTTGTTCTTTGCGTTGGGAGCCTGCATTGAAGGTTTTGCATCCATGAGGAAAGTTCTTGTTATTGACGGCACACATTTGAAGACCAAGTATAATGGAGTATTACTTGTTTGTACTGCGGAAGATGGCAACAAACATCAGTATCCACTTGCGTTTGGCGTGGTAAGTAAAGAATGCGATGAAACTTGGATTTGGTTCTTGGAGAAACTTCGGGATGTCATACCCGATTCTGACGATTTGGTCATCATTTCTGATAGGCATGCATCTATTAAAAATGCCGTTCAGAAAGTTTACCCAAGGTCTTCCCATGGATACTGTACCTATCATATATCCCAAAATCTTAAGAACTATGTTTCTACCGGTAGGGGCCTTAAGCAAAAGAAGCAGGCAAAGGATCACATTGTGACGAAGTTTATTGTTTGCGCTGAATCATATACTGAGCACGAATTTGAAAGACTCTTTAGTGACCTCGAAACAAGACAGCCGGTTTCAAATCTTAAGTACCATGAGTATCTTAAAGACACACTTGCTGTGAAAGATCATTGGGCTCGTTGTTACTCTAATGGTGCACGATACAATATTATGACAACGAACGGAGTGGAGTCTATTAATGCTGTGTTGACTACTGCGAGGTCATATCCTTTGATTCTTTTGTTGGATGAAATTGTGAAGTTAATAATTACGTGGTTCAACAAGCACCGTAACGAAGCTGCAGCCGGGTCCTTGTCACAAAATCTCACTCCGGAAGTCGAGAGAACGATGCATGCAAGGAAGAAACAATCCACTTTCTTTAAAACGCGCGTCTTGAATAAGTGCACAGGGGAGTACATTGTTGAGTGTGGCAGCGAAACTTTCTTTGTTGACTTGCAAGCAAAAAAATGTACTTGCCGGGTTTTTGACATTGACCATATCCCGTGCGCGCACGCCATTTCGGCATATAATGGTTTAGGGGATGATGATGGCCTTCTCAATTTAATCTCTAAATATTATTTGAAACAAACATGGGCTTTGGCTTATGTTAGAACAATATACCCCGTCCCTAGTGAGCCGTCTGAGTGGATCATCCCCGCTGAAATAGAGGGAAATGTTGTTGAAGCTCCTTCTTGCGTAGAAAAATGTGGAGCGATTCGAAAACTACGATATCAATCTGGTGGAGAAAAAGGAAAAAGTCACAAAAAACGTGTGAAAGATCCCTCAACCTTCTAAACAATTTGTTTGTATTGTGTATTTGTATTTTTTATTTGATGATTCTTTCACTAGAGACATTAGTAGCTCAACATTGTAATATATATATATACATTTGAAGTTACAATTGTTTTAATTGAGATTTGTGTTCCCCAATATATATATATATATATATATGTCATGTGGCACTTAACTACAGGATATTGCTACATATGTAATTTTAACAATTTGTATTTATAGATTGTGATAAACTATAACTACTTAAGTAATGTTTAAAAGGTCTAAAACTCGAATCAGACGTAGTTTGTTATGATTGATAATAATAATATATTCATTTTTCCGTCTACAAAATATATTTATTTTGTATTGTAAACCCTAAACCCTAAACCCTAAACACTAAACCCTAAACCCTAAACCTTGAACTATAAAATCTTAAGAATATATATGGTGAGGGCCTATGAGAAAGAATAAATATAGTGTAATAGTGAAAAGTGATGGAAAACAAAAAATTGGTTAAAAAATATTAAAAAAATTGTCCGGCACAATGGTGGCGAATTTTCGGCACCAGGGTGCCGAGAATGCTGCCTTTAGGCACAGTACTCGGCACCACGGTGCCGAAAATTCGCCACCATTGTGCCGAGTATGCTTCCTTATGCAGAGCACTCGGCACCATGGTGCCGAAAATTCGGCACCACGGTGCCGAGTACTCTGCCTTAGGCAGACTAGTCGGCACCATGGTGCCGTAAATTCGGCACCAGGGTGCCGAGTACTCTGCCTTAGGCAGAGTACTCCGCACCCTGGTGCCGAATTTACGGCACCATTGTGCCGACGAAATTTGGGCCAAATTTCAATTTCCCGCCCAAATTTCATTTTCCCGCCCAATTGAATTTCGAATTTTTTTCAGCCTTTGATTTTTCCTCCCTTATTTCCTCCCTTATTTCCTCATTGCAAAAAACTTTCCAAGCTTTCAAATCTTTGACATAAAATCGGTCTCATCATTGCACCGTAGACGTCCATCCCGCCCCCATCCCTCAATCGTGAGTAAGTGATCTATAATCTTATATAGTCATGATATTTTTTGTCTGTTATTCCTGTAGCGGGTTCGATCCTTTTTCAATTGAGTGTGTAATGTTGAAATTTGAATGATTTTGAGCTCATAGAAGTTGATTTTTTGGAGTAGCTTGAAAGTTTGGTTTTAGTTTGATCAAACCTTGCACCTCTAATGTGGTGAATACTAATACACGTGGCCTAATGTGTTTAGGCTGAAAATATTTATATATGTTTTCATTAATTGCTTGTACAAACTAGTTTAGACACCAAATCCGTCATTGCAATAACTCTTGTTTTCTCTAATCCTTTCTTATGTTTTGGTCTTGTTTTTGGTTGCATATATTTAAGAAGCTCCGTATCATTACGCCGCTGCCACCTCATTTTGCCCTCCTAATGTAAGAAGCTTTTGTTATTAAGACATGTCTTTTTATTATGATGATTGATACCATGTTTCGTTTTCGTATTAGTCATTTCTTGTGTTTACTAGAGTATGAATATGAAATGCTGTCCGGATGTACATGTTGCATATAGAAGTTCATTTCTTAAAGGGTATGTTTGTTGTCGTTTTTAAAATGATAGGACGAAGCTATGTGGAGTTGTTGGTTGCTGTGCTGTGACAAATTGTGAAAACCCCGGGGATTGTGAATCCTGTTTTTACCGGACAAGACTGAGGTCAGAGGTGACAGAGTTACTGGCCGCTGTGGTGTTCTCAGAAACGGGGACGGAGTCGTGTAGAACATTAATTTATGACCAACAAAACGATTGTATATATGCACAATATGAGACAGCATTGTATGCTGTGTGTAAAGTAAAGAATTGTGTTGATCCTTATCGCAGGTAGTATTTCTACAATCTATTTATGATATGTTATTTAATAACGAAATTTGTGACTAGTTTGCGTGTAATGTGCAGCTTGCTTCCTCCTGGTTTACTGTTGAGGGGCCCTATGGGGCATAGCAGAATTGAGAAGCCCCCGAAAAACGCAGATCCTTATAAGGAGAAAATTGACGCATGTAATGATTCTTGCTTGTACTTCATTTTCAGAGACAAGGTGAAAGAGTTAGTAACGTTGATGGATTCGCATCCCCGACTTTCCAACGCTACTAGAAAACATATCGAGGAAAATGAAATGATTCAGCTATTGAGTGTCATCATGGAAGAGAGAGACAATGAAGTGAAGCAACAACATGACTGTGATGATTTTGACGATTTCCATCGATCCAGCAACTCTGAAAGCGAGGATGAGGCGTTTGGTGTGGAATGTGATCGCATTTGATGAAAATGTAGTTTGAATTGTTAATTGAGTAATTTTCATTACCAGTTGAGACAATTTCGGCGTTTGTGTAAAATATTTTATTTTACGGAGTTGTTTTACTTTGTGTGTAATGTTTAATCGTGTGTTAATTTGTGTAGTTCTAATTTTGTTCATATATTCAACAACATAGGACCCCAGAAATCACCGTCATATATGTTCATATATTCAAAAAAGGTCGGAAATCCTGGTCAATCTTAAACATACACTTGAATAATGCAACTACGTAAACATTATGAACATGTGACAAAAACGGTGCTGGTCATGTTGATGGAGGCGGGGGTGGTTCAAAATTGACAAACATGAAATACTCAGATAATTGTCTCATCATCTCTGTTTGATTTCTCATCAACTCGGTTTGATTTTGTGCGAGAACGGCGAATTGAGACTGAAGACGGTCAAGACGGTCGAAATTAGTTGAGGTGGCTGCTGCAGTATTCGTTGGTGGATCTTGAAATGGAGGGTTGAGAGTAACAACCTCTGTTGCCGCATCACTCCGTTCCCGAGGGTGCGGCACTCGGATGAAACCGAATCCTGCTGGATTCTTTTTCAGAAGGTGCATACCGGCGAGGTGGTTCTTATCAACTGTCATCGGACCCTCAATAGGAATTTGATTTGTTGTAGTTCGATCGAATGCCCCGATCCGCTCGGCAATGCGGGTAATAAGTCCCCCCATTAGTAGTTGGCCCTTCTCCTGTTTCGACACTTGAACAAATCTCTCACATAAAATTTTCGTCAAGTCTGCACGTTTGCCGGTTTGAAAACACCACAGAACTCCAAGTTCTTTTGTGGATACTTTTCCGCTACACCCTCGGCCAAAAAGTGTGAATGCCAAGATTCGGTGTAAATACCGGAGAGAATAGTCGACAATATCCGTGGCCTTAGCCGTGCGTCCCGAAAACTTCTCATTAGGTAGTCGAGTAATTCCCTGCCAAAATGCATCCTCATCCGCTTCAAGTAGGGACTCCGTGTTTTCAATCGGCCAACCAAATATATCCGCGATCTCCTGTTTTGACTTCTCATAGGTTTTATTTGCGATTCTAAACCGGGCTGTATCATCTTCATACTGGAAGGTGCTTAAAAACTCGCATGTCAGCCGGTTGTAACTCGGTTCATCCATGAAATTTAGTTCCCGCCAACCCATGACTTCCAACTTTGCACGAAAATCACTCAACTTGATATCAATCGCCTGCATAGCATGAGGATCCATGTAGCGGGAGGGATAACAGGGTAACTTCATCAGTTTTGCATATTTAGAAGTGGGATTCTTGACTTTTGGGTATTTCATCAAAAGTGGGGGGCTACTACTATCAACGGTTGAGGGTACAATCTCCAAATCGGCCGTACTGGGTGTCTCGGCGGTACGAGCCCTTTTTCGGCCCATATTTTAGTCGACAAATGAATGGACACCTGCATTATGAAACATGAAATATATCACAAATTTGAGTATATGTCATTAACTACAACTACAAGATTTATCAATGAACCACAACTAGAATTGGGCAACGTGTTTTTTGTATGGGGCTTTTCGTCGAACACCTTGCGTTCATTAATTAGGCATCTTCATTCTAGTAACAATTTAACAAAGAAGCATGCCCAATTATCACTTTGCAATTCTATATCAAATACACCCAATGTTAACCACAAAGAAGCAACAAAATCTCTATCAATCAATTCATCGAACACCTTGCCTTCATTGTGGAGGCATGTACATTCTAGCACTTAATTAACACACAATATAGGGCCCAACAATTGTATTACTAATTCAAAAACAGAAAACACCATTGCAATGCTGCTAATCACAACAAAAAACAACGACACCAAATTTAGAAAAGCCCATACTAACCTTGACTCGAAGAGTGAGCTGATGGAGGAGACGTGCAGTGTGCGGTGATTGATGCGATGATAGCGGAGGGGAGCGGAGCGTCTTGGGTAGGTACGTAGATGGGCGGGGGCCGGGGGCCGGGGATTTGATGGAAGAATGAGTTGATGGAAGGAACGAATGTTTGCGTTTCGATTTTCCCTGTGAATCGCCCGAATCGTGTGGTGTGGCACCCGTGGGAGCGAAACAGCACCATGGTGCGAATTGTTTTTGCAATTTTTAATTTTTAATTTTTTTCATTTTCCATTAGTTGGTGAATACTGCAATATAGGACCCCAGTATATCCATATTAACTAATTGGATCCTCATATACAGGGGCTATTATCGCTGTACCGGCATACCACTATACTACTATACTGAACCCCTGTATTGCCGTATATTGGAAACCTCCAAGCTGTTGGGGTCTATCAGGTGATACGCAGATACTTGAATAGGTATTGGTGTAATTTGCACCCAAATACTATAATACATGGG
Organism: Buddleja alternifolia; assembly: GCA_019426215.1. Classification (NCBI taxonomy): domain Eukaryota; kingdom Viridiplantae; phylum Streptophyta; class Magnoliopsida; order Lamiales; family Scrophulariaceae; genus Buddleja; species Buddleja alternifolia. The sequence goes on from CM033407.1 coordinate 26,161,311, forward strand.
TCCCATATCGCAGTATTCACCAAAATGGGACACATTTCTCTTTAATACAGCGATACGGACCCATGTATCAAAGTCTCGTATGCCCGATACTCGAATATAGGGCCCCTATATCGCAGCACGGTACATCCGATACCGAGATACAGGGCCCTATATCTCCGTATCGCCCAAAAGGGGCATTGACCCAAAAAAGGTGGATACTGTGATACAGGACCCTGTATCGCCGTATTGGAATGACGGATACAGGGCCCTATATCGCAGTATCGCATTGCAGTGCACTCGGCCAGAGTGCCGAAACTCGTCACCCAGAGCGCCGACTGCACTGACTACTTCAGTGCACTCGGCACAACGGTGCCGAGTTTCTGGCACAGGAGTGCCGAGTGCACTGCCTAAGGCAGTGCAGTCGGCACCACGGTGCCGACACTCGGCACCCATAGTGCTGAGTGCACTGCCTTAGGCAGTGCACTCGGCACAACGGTGCCGAGTTTCTGGCACAGGAGTGCCGAGTGCACTACCTAAGGCAGTGCACTCGGCACCACGGTGCCGAGTTTCTGGCACAGGAGTGCCGAGTGCACTACCTAAGGCAGTGCACTCGGCACCACGGTGCCGACACTCGGCACCCATAGTGCTGAGTGCACTGCCTTAGGCAGTGCACTCGGCACAACGGTGCCGAGTTTCTGGCACAGGAGTGCCGAGTGCACTACCTAAGGCAGTGCACTCGGCACCACGGTGCCGACACTCGGCACCCAGAGTGCTGAGTGCACTGCCTTAGGCAGTGAACTCGGCACTACGGTGCCGAGTTTCTGGCACAGGAGTGCCAAGTGCACTGCCCTTTTGAATTTTCTTCCCCTTTCAATTTTCTTATTCACAATCCTCTGTTTTATTAAATGGAGTAATAATTGATGTTATGGATTTAGAAGTGAGACTTTGGCAACTTGTAGGCCGGTATAAATATTTGACAACATAACACAAATACAGAGTTACTATGTTCCTCAAACTATGGAATTGGTCAAAAGTTGCAAGGCTATCTTCTGTCTAAAATATGGAATGTGGATATGACTAAATGTTTTCAAAGGTCTAAACTCTTCCCTTGTACAAAAGAAGTCCACGTATTTGAGCATGAACACACCACAGTCGCACTCTTCTTCCTGTAGCGGGATGTTACTGACAATGTTGTACGTCCAACCACTCGAATCAAAATCTTCTATACATTTGTGCTTCACGTATTGGAGTACGTAATCTTTTAGCGAGTTAAAAACTCCATTATCACCCCGAGTAGGCCCAAATGAATCAAGATACTCCATTTTTTTTTCCTTCGGGCTGATAATTGCTAAAGTCCAATGCAAATTATCATTGATCGGCACAAAGATTTTATCACACTGAAGAAGACTATAATCAACTGTCGATGTTCTAGCATCAGTCATAACTTTCACCGACTGAAAACCTCTACTTTTATATACTTTATAAAAGTAAGAACCAAAATAATGGCATTTCAAGTACCTCATTGGCTCCCGCAACTCTCTCTTTTTCAATAACAAGATGTAGAAATTACATACTTCATCATCAAGCCATCCCCGAGGTTTCAACTGTTTTAAACTCCTTGTACTAATCTGCTTCTCTTTCTTACCATAAGTTATACTCATCAACGATTTCGCCTTACGGGGATCGGACATGGAATCTGTTATCAGTCTATTCTCGTCTGCGGTCAGAGGCACAAAAAAATATGCCTCATCAACATCCAATGTATCCTGAACATGTTCGTTGACAACATTTGCAATTTCAGATACCAAATATTCACACAGTACAGGGGTCCAACTAATTGTAAGATAACAACATTGCAATCCAATATCTAAATCAATTGATTCAATTTACAATAAAATTCAATTTACATTGTCATACATAAGTATCCAACATAATACAATTATTGTTCAAACAACCCTCTTGTTCAAAATATCTAATGCAATCTTCTTTCTGATCAAACCCATGCGCTCGGCGTTATAATTTTTCAATTGCCTAAACTGTTCTCGAGTACAAAAATAGTCGATGTTCTTGAGCATAAACACTCCACAGTCATCGCCATTCAGTTGTCGAGGCATGGTGCACACAATTTCATCAGCCCATCCACTCAAATCAAAATCTTGTCTACATTTGTGCCTCACGTATTGGACAAGATAGCTTTTCAACAAGTTAAAAACCCCATTATCAGTCATGTGAGGACCCAGCGAATCAATATACTGCATTTTTCTCTCATTCAGGTTGATAATGGCTAAAGCCCAATGATTAATATCGTGGATGGGGACAAAGATTGCATCACAATCAACAAGAGAAATGTTTGAATCTACCCAGTTTTCCATACTATCAAAACTACCGCCAGATTTCAACTTCACTAAAAAGAAAGTATTAAAAAAATGGCACCTCAAGTACCTCTCTGGCTCCCTCATCTGCCTTTCAGCCAGTAAAATGAGGTAAGCATTAATGACTACGTCATCAAGCCATTTTCGAGGTTTCAAGGTGCGAAAGTTTTCTACTGTTACAGGGAAGTCATTCACACTCACCACTATTTTGTCAGCCGGTAACTTAGGGGCCATGGCCTTATTATATTGCTTCTGCTCGTATGGGGTCAAAGGCTGACAATGATAATTCTCTTCCACTGTAACCTCCTCCACCTTCACCTTTTTAAGCCCCGGCTCCTCATCCTCTCCACTCATCATTATTTTTCCGGTTCCTTCATGGAAAGATGACAAAGGAGCTGCATCCAGATCCACCTGCAGTGCCTCGAACTGAAGGTGTCCCGTTTGAGGATCCGTAGCAGTTTTGGCCTGTAGCTAAAACACGTTAATCATACGAAAGAGAAAATATATCGTACACAAAATAAATTCATTAAATAACAACTGACTGTATTACCTTCTTCGGTGGGGCTAACTCAGTCCATGGCGACTGTATAAGTCTGCCCTTTTTCCTCTCCCTCTTTGGATGGTCGCGATCGACAGGGGCAGGAGGGATCTCATCGTGTTTCAAGTCCATTAGGACATTAGCAACCTCTCCTTCCCCAACCACGACCTCATCAACCACAATATCCATCTCATTTTCAACAAGAGGGCTGACTGAACCATGAACTGGCACATCACGATCAACACCAGAAAAGTGTTCATCATCCCTCTGAAATCTGAGGAAAATAGCTATCTGATTTTCTATGCCTGATAGCCTATTTTCTACATTTGATAGCCTATTTTCCATGTTGGATAGCCTATTTTCCACGTTGCCTAGTCTACCATCCACTCTTGAGTCCATCTCAGATATTTTTGCCAAAATCTCACTGAACATTCTTAAAACTTCGCTATTAGGTTCCGTTGAATGACCCGGAGCCCTTTCACGAAGAGGGATGGAGGATAACGGTGGAATGCTGTCGACTGGGATGGCTGATGGGTCTATTTCGGGCAGAGGATCACTAATGTCTTCGACTCCGTCCAATCCAAGCGAAGAACATTTCCCGACCACGTCAGCAAGGTACATGTCTTCAAATAGAATTCTTCCCCCTGACTCTAAAATTGCAGCCCAAGCATCAGTGGTCGGGTCCACCACGGAGTTGTTTGCATTGAAAGGAGGAAACTCCTTATCGATTGAAGCGCGTTCCTCCGGAGTGGCCTTTAGTATGCTTGCAATGTCCTACAAAATTTGGCGAATTATAATAAGTTACAAAACTCATTCATTATATTAATTGCAAAAACATAATGTCCAAAAAAAATCATACCAACCTTTGTGTTTAACACCAATTTAAGGAACTGGTCGAAACTCGCAAATTGTTTCTTCACTTTCGGTTTTGTCGTCCACTTGCACATTCGGGGCAACGTGGGGTTGATATTCTCCCTCAATTGCCCAATAGCAGGTGACAGGACGGACATGCACTCAAAAGGAAGAAGCTACACAAAAAAAATATTACCGTCGGTTAATATATTTCCCAATATAAAAGTCACAGTTTCAAATATAGCAATATATCAAAACATCATTACAAGACTTACCATAAGAGGTATAATGAAACCGGGACATTTCCACTGTGGGTTTCTGGACATCTTCTTCTGTGCCATGTCCAAACTTGTCACCTGCTCCATCAGAAAACCAAAGGAGCGACGCCCCCATGGATACGACTTTGCAAATTCCAAACTCTCCACTATTTGGATTAGCATGGAATCTATTTTTGCATTTTCATTTCCACTATAAAACAACACCGAACCCACTAAATAAAGTAAGGAGAACTTCAACTTGTCGTCCTTCGTCGTGTCCCGGCCCCCTTTCCTAACAATGCTTAGCCTTCTATCACCATCGCCAGTGGGAGACTCAACTTCTTCTGGAATTCGAATATTTGCAAGTACATCCTTTATACTTGCTAGTGTGACCTTTTTCGTGTTTAGATATCTTGATACAAAGTTTTCTTCTCCCAACAATGGTCCTTCCTTCGGATATTCACCACAGTTCAACCCACTAATTAAGCCGTGCTCCATCAACGAATACCGAATAGGAACTCCATTCAAAACAAACCAAATCTCCGACTTATTGGGAGACTTCACTTTTCGGCATAGAAGAATCCACAACGGAGTAAGAATCATATCCGTGTACGGAGCGGCGTCAAACAATGGCCCGAATTGAGAATCCCTCAACCAATTCATCCCATCCGGATGGTCGCTTAAACATCTTTCGATGAATAAGCATTCCTCGGCCATTTTGCAATACGTGTTGATTTTACCCTTGAAATTACATTCTTCAAGGGTCAAATATAGAGTGGGGACCTGAACAACACAATTGAAAACTCTTCAAATATAATGACAACGAAACAGCATATACAAAAATGAGAGCTATGAACTAACATATTCAAATCAATAAACACTTAGCAATTCATCCATTTCATCAATAATTCCAAAACAATAACCAAAATTAAACCATGCATCATTTCATTCGAAAAATCCTTATGAATTCATCAATTTGATCAATAAACACTTATCAATTCATCATCAATAATTCCAAAACAATAACCAAAATTATACCATGCATCAATTCATTCGAAAAATCCTCATCAATTTGATCAATAAACACTTATCAATTCATCCATTTCATCAATAATTCCAAAACAATAACCAAATTAAAACAAGATTCAATTCATTTGAAAAATCCTTATGAATTCATCAATTTGATCAATAAACACTTATCAATTCATCCATTTCATCAATACTTCCAAAAAATAACCAAATTTAAAGCATGCATCATTTCATTCAAACAATCTTATGAATTCATCAAATTCATCGATAAACACTTATCAATTCATCCATTTCATCAATAATTCCAACACATACCAATCAATTTCTCCTGATTTCTCCTAATTTTCCCATCTCCACAAAAGCATTATAAATAAATAGAAGAAGTTTTTACTTACAGGGGGTGTCGATGAGGTAGAAGGCTCGTTCTCAGTCAAAGATGAACGTTCATCAACACGGGGAGCATCCATTACTCTGCAAATGCACAATCCTTAAAATTACATAAACCCTAATATCAAAATGTGTTTCAAAATTAAAATTAACTGGGACAAATTAACCTAACAAATCACTTATTCATTCATTGATCAAGGTTTTTCAAAATTAAAAAAAATGCTTCAATAATTATAAATTACATTGGGGAAATTGAGCATTTTACAAAAAATTCACAAAATTTTGAAAAAATTCACATTTTCTACAAGTATATTGGATCGGGTTGCTTCAATACCTTTAACTTCTCTTCTCCTTCTTCTTCTTTCAATGGCAGACGACGGGTCGCTCCAACAATGGAAGCAGCCGGCGCGAAATGGAATGGAAGCAGGCGGCGTTAAATGGGCGATTCTCTTCTCTGCGGGGACCTGCGAGCGGCGACCTTTCCTTCTCCGGGATAGGGACTCTTCTTTTTCCGGTGGTTTTGCGTGTATCGGGTGTCTTCTCTTTTCTCCGGTGTCGGGTAGAAGCACTAAGGTGGGGGGTGTATAGCAGCAAGCAGGTGTATCATAATTCATAAGGGGTTAAGAGGGGTGGTTTCGTAATTCCACTTTTGATAGAATTTTAAAAAAAAAAAAAATGTGTTTAGAATCGTGTTTCAAACACACGACTCTTTAAGTGGGGAGTTTTTCCCAGGGAGTTTTTAGTCATTTTACAATGAAAAATAAGATAAGAATTATAACAGGTCTAAAATCTTCAAGGTTGTGCAAAGGGAGCCTATTTCTGCAAACGTCCCTTGGTACACCACCACCACCACCACCACCCCCTCCCCCCTCCCCTTCCCAAAAGATCTTTCATTAATTTCACAAGTGAAAATCTAGGGCAAACTACATTTTGTACAACTATTCACCTTATCTCATTTAGATCCCTGAACTATCAAATATAACAAAATGATTCCTGAACTGCCAAACATAACAAAGTAGTCCCTCAATTTGATGGGCATGTTTGGCTTGCTGTGACATGTTGTTGATATAGCGCTGAGTTTGATCATTACAATGTGGTTATTGAAAAAAGTTGATTATTTTGTCCTCATTTTCTTTCAATAAATTTGGTTTTTTATGTACTTATAGTTTTGCTATTTTTTAACAATATGATTACCATTTTTTATACACTTTTGTGCAGAAAATAATACATTGATTTTCTACTAATTTCTTAAGGAAAATTTACTAAAACCTCCTTAAAATAAATTTTATACTCAAAAAAATCATTTATAATATTTTTCAATCCAAAAAACTCATTTCACCAACTTTTCTTTTCAAAAAATCCAATATTTATGTTAATAAATTTATGGACTTAATTGTGTTTAGCCTTCTAGAACAAAAAAAGAATCAATTTTAGTTTTATCTAAAAATTTATTTATGTTAAAATCTTATATCGATAATTGATACTAATTATGATTTTAATTTTACATTTTTCAAAATTATAATTTTCTTCAAACTTTTAAAAATATATTTTAAATAATTACCATATTAAAAATAAAATAAATTATATAAAAATATCTAAAGTACTTAATAGTCAAAAATAACACTTGTATTATACTACTTATGTATTTAAAACATTAGCAAAACATGTCCTTAAGTTGAGGGACTATTTTGTTACTTCTGATAGTTCAGAGACCATTTTGTTATATTTGATAGTTCAGGGATCTAAATAAAATAAAGTGAATAGTCCAGGGGCAAAAAGTGTATTTTGCCCTAAAATCTATTATACCCTTTATATTTGAGCTTAAAAATATTCAATTAAATGAAAAATTGTCAAAATATCATTAACTGAAATATGATCAAATAATAAAACATTCAAATGAAGAATTCATAGAAATGACTCTAAGGTCCCTAACTTTTAATTAATAAAAAATAAAATCTAATTTGTGAATCATTTATCATGTTATAAATATTTACTGTTTTTTTTTTTGTTTTGTTACATGACTTTTTAATTCTATGGCAATATTCAATCAATTTGTTTAATACATTTTTTTTCATATTGTATTTAATATAATTTCGTACATTATGAGGATTTAGATTGATACTTTAATTATTTTTTTCTTTCAATTAAGTCCAGTTCAGGAGTTACGTATATATATTTCTGTGTGTGTTTGCTACTTTTTTGGTATATTAATTTTCATTAATTTGTTATTTATACTATAGTCATAAGTTGATTTTTTATTATATTTTTGCTACTTTAATTTAAGAAGAAAAGTGGCTAAAGGGTTGTTTGATAATGTATGACTTAAAATTTTTAGAGATACATTTTTAGAATTCTTTAATTTTTGATGGTTTTTTTTTTTTTTGTATTTTATCACCATGCTATTTAACGATACTTTGATAAATAACAAAATTGAGGAATGTGAATGTCAACTGTCCATAATATAATGGAAGTTGACGAAATTATCCCGTAAAAAAATAACCATGTCTGATTGGATTATGGTCTTAGTGGAAGTTTAGTTCATGCTAGGAATTTAATTTTTAGTTATGTAGGTAAAGTGCATTTCTCTATCACGTGTAATTGCATTTTGAGTTGACTGAGTTAAAAGATTTCTCGAGATGTTCTCAAGTTCGAAAATTTAAGACTAATCTGTGAGACGCTTATAAGTTCCAAACCCCCCTCTGCCTAGCGAGGCGCTTTTTAAGGAAAAACTTGTGAGACTCCTGTCAAAGCGGACAATACCTCATGCAAGAGCATCCGGTGTGCGATAAGGCAATTGCATGCGACATCACTCGACTTTGTTTTTCACTGTGATATTCCATTATTTTAAATATTATGAATTGAATCAAAATTCTACTTTCATAAATAAAACATTATTTTGGATTTCGATATAATTAACCCATCAATTATCTAATAAATGGAGTGTTTTGGTTTTCGAGATTATTTAATAATAAAAAATTTAGCATACAACTTCTACATGAAAAATATGTGAATTTGATTTATGTTTCATGTTTCTTCAGTATTAAGAAAAGGTTTATATGGTGTTGCATTGCATCTTACTTTGATACTTTCAATAATGCTCCGCGGCTCCACCATATTGTCACTTTAAGGGAAAATGTCACTAATAGTCCCTGTAGTATTAAATTTGTATCACTTTGGTCCCTAAAGTATTTTTTTTATGCTATCATCCCTAATATTATAATTTTGTCCCACTTTGGTCCTTAAGTATTTTTCTGTCTCACTTTGGTCCATTTTTTTATTTTTATATCTCACTTTGGTCCTTTTTTCAATTTTTTAAATATTCCCCCCCTCCCCAAAATAACTTTATTATTTCTAATGCCACATCAAGACAATTCAAATTTAATTGATACTTGATCAAATTACATATAATTAAATTTATCATGTAATTAGTTGAGTTCAACTAAATTTTTTTATTATGTATTTAGTTGAGTTCAAATAATTTTTTAAAAAAACTTTATCTAAAATATATGGAATTTAAATTTTTTTAAAAATATTTTATCAATGGCTAACTGCACCACTTTATAATCGAGTTTTGATAGCATAATTTTTATGATAAATATTTATTAGTTAAATCTAATCAATTGCATTTAATTAATGTATTAATTTCTTTTATAAAAAGCAAAGGACAGGTAACATCAATAAAATCACAAAAAAAATAATACACTAAACGCAATTGATTAGATTTAGGAAATGAATATTTATCACAAAAAATTATTAAATTTATTTGATCAAAATTCAGTTATAAAACGGTGCAGTTACCCATTGATATAACATATTTTTAAATATGTATTCCATACATTTTAGATAGAATTTTTTTAAAAAAAAAAATAGTTGAATTAAACTAATTACATGATAAATTTAATTATATATAATTTGATCAAGTAACAATTAAATTTGAATTGTCTTGAAGTTACACTGGAAATAATAAAAGTGTTTTGTGGGTGGGGGGGGGGGGGGGAATGTAAAAAATCAAAATAAAGGCCAAAGTGAGACGTAAAAATCAAAAAAGGGACCAAAGTGAGACAGAAAATACTTTAAGGACCAAAGTGAGACTAAATTATAACATTAGGGACGGTAGCGTAACAAAATATACTTTAGGGACCAAAGCGATACAAATTTAATATTTCAAGGACTATTAGTGATATTTTCCCTCACTTTAACAACATTAGGAATTTAAAAAATTCTTATATTTAATTTTGTTTTTTTATTACATAACAATCGTTAAAAGTCATGTTTCACTTAATGTGTAAATATTATTGAGTGATGCTATATACCATATTTTTAAAATTTTTGTCATTTCTTTTAATTTTGCTAACAAATGAATGCAATAAATACATTTGATTGAACTTTTATAAATTATATTTATTATAACAAATAGACATCTCACCATATCAAATATAAATGACAATGGTGAAGATTTGTCGATAGTATATAACGCGTTTCAATATTATTAGGCTCTTTCTAACTTCAAAAGTCCACTCTACTTTATGGGGTTTGCATAAATTCACAACTCACACACAGTGCTCCCACATAATAATGGAAAGTTTGTGATTATAGAGTGAAATTTTGATATTATTACGCAAGGTTCAATCAATCATCACTTTAATTAAATGGTAAAAAAATCAAACTATTTGATTCTGATTTGAAATCTATAGCCTAGAAATCATTTAAATTCAATTGGTTAACAAAAAACTCTGTATGATAAGATTAGAATTAACTCGTTTCCATTAGTTAATAATTATGAAATATTTCTAATAAAATTAAATTATTCAAGCTCGATTTACATTCAATTCACTCATTGGAGCTTGATTAATTAATATAATTGAATCAAGCACACCCACAAATTTGAAATGAGCTTGATTCACTCATTCACCTTGATTTCATTCGTTTTCGGAATGGTGTTAGAACTAGTCGTAGCTTGGCACGCGATAGAGAGAATGCACAAAAGAAAATGAAAAATAAGGAGTTATTAAAGGCACTCCAACTTTTGTTATTGACACTCCAACTTTCATTTTATTTTGCTAAAGAGACAAAAAAAACCTTCGTTGTATAAAAGCAAGTTCTTGAATACAAATTGTTTTATACTTGTTAAATATATTTAGTGTAAACGTGTTAAAGTCAATTCGGCGTGCAATATCTAGAAACACGATTAGAGATAATATGAATAATGTTATTGACATTTACATTGTAACCTCACAAATAAAAAATAATTTCATTCAACAATACTAAAAAAAACAAATGAAATAAAATAAAATTCTATTTTTCACATTTTCTTTATTAGCTAACGAATCTGAACTATTTTAATTGAAAGTTTTACAAATCACGTACGAATACACAAATATAATATTGCAAATGGTGAAAAAAAATGTAAAAATCAACTCATTTTTGAGAAAATTATCCTCTTATAATTGAAATTACAAATACCTAACCCATTATAGTTGAAAATTACATTTACCCCCTCCCCCCCCGAGACCAGTTATTTGATGACATCATTATGTGAACTTACAAGTTAACCTCTAAAAATCTTACAATTAGTCACCTGTAGGGGGTGTTGATAATTTTTAAAACAAGAGATTTTTTTTGATAGTTACACATTATAAGAGGGGGTATGGCTGTAACGAAAATAGTGTTCCGTTTTTTTTTTTTTTTTTTTTTTTTTATGATTTAAGTGAAGTACAAAAATGTCATTTAGTATTGTTTAAGAGGGTTTCTAGAGGGGTAAATGTAATTTTCAATTATAGTGGTTTAGGTATTTGTAATTTCAATTATAAGAAGATAAATTTGTGTAATTACCTATTATAGAAATGGGTGTTGGTATAATTTTTTCAAAAAATAATTCATCAAGCAAAATACTAAACAAAAACCCTAACTTTTGTTTCCAAGAGTAAATAATGTGTAAAGTGCAAATAAAATGGAGTGAAGAACTATGAAGAAATAAAATTACCAATTGTATCACTAATGGACTTATTAGTACTTGATATTTCGCCAATGAAGCTTGTAGTTTCAGAACATCCAGGGTCATCTCCCCTTATCAAATTAATGGTACTGCTAAGGGCCTTATTCTATGGACAAATCTAACTTACCTAGTTTTAGATTTTTCTAATTGTTGTAAATGGAGTAATACTCCTTGTTTCATTACGTGATATTGAAACTTGCGGCGCTCCTTGTAATGGCCTTATTAGTACATACTTTTGGCGTTTGATATATATAAGAGAGGGGAACCCGAAAAATGCCCCCACCATGACATAGGTGGTCTTTTGTTAAAAAAAGAAAAGAAAAGAAGAAGAAGATAATATTCTAAAATTTTCTCGTAAACTTTAGTATTTACAAGCTCTAATATTTCACCCAACTCCTCCAAATCATTTTCATTGCTTCTGTTGTCCATTGCTAAAATTGTAATCTTAACTTTTTACAACTACAATTTTAATTGTTTTAATTTCAAAAGCAACCAAGAACGAAAATATATGCAGCAACTAGTGGATGAATATTTTATCTAATCAGACTCCTATAATAAGAACCAGATAGAGAGAATGGGGAACTATTTCTTCACAAAAAGTTTGAAGGGGTTTGTACTTTTCTCTACCTATTTTTTGGACAAAGTTTCTCAAGGTTCAATATTTTTTATTTTGGATTCCATGTGTATTTCTAATAGTATAAGGTACAATTTTGTCTTACACTAATTTATATATATATATTTTTTTGCGTTAAGGAATATTTTCCTTTTGAAAATATGAAATAGAATGTGGAGTGCCTTTAACAACCCCTTTAAAAATATATGTGTATCATTGCATAATTTATTTATGGGTACTCTCAACTATGCCTCTCATACCAAAGACCCCCCTAAACTTTACCATAACACACTTAACCCATCTATAGCAAATTATCTTAATTACCCTTAATAAATATTTTTTCTTTCAATTTTTCATTTCTCCACTATTTTTCTTTCATTTTCAAAGTTTCTTTTACTGCATACTATAGTTAAAATGCACCCAATACAGAAATGTTAATTAATTAAAATAATAATTAATAATAATTGTAGCACTAACATTAAAATAATTTAGTGATAACACACTATAACATTACTGTTTGACAAAATTCAACTAATACGTAGTCACAGAATTAAATTAGTCCGACTTTGACGTAAATTTTGACAATATAGATATATAATAACCTAATTTACTATGATATATGTTTGGTTTAATTTAATTCAAACAGATTATATTTTGACACAATATATATTTTTATATTCATCTGAAATAAACATACTTTTACCCCCTAAAATTTAGTACACATCGACTACAATATCAATGTTAAACTACATATAATATATATGCATTATCAAAAAATACATTAAAAATATGAAAAATCAATTTGGAATAATTTAATTTTATGACATCGCATTAATAGAATTTTGCCACATATTAATATATATGTAATATTTTCCCACCAAACTAATCCAACATTAGGGCTAAAAATATTGCCAATTCTCATAAAAAATTTAACTAGTGTATGTAAGAAAATAAATTTTGTAAAAAGGAAAGAAACGGTGGGAAAATAAAAATAATGGTAATTAAGATAGTTTCATATTATATTAGGGGATGATTGTATTATTGCATATTTGAGGGGGTATTTGGTACCAAAGGTATAGTTTCAAAGGGGTAAAGTGTATTTGACCCTCTATTTATTTATAATATTTATTCAATTTTGTTGATTATTGACGGCAAATATATTTATGTGGATATTTAATCTCACTAATATACTTTATAAAATAGTAATATATAATTGGTAAATGTAATAAGACAATTACAAAAATATAAATGATTGACAACCATCATCAATGGGATGTGCATATATAAAAAAGTTAAGATTTTTACTCGAATTTAAATTAGACTTGTAATTGCCTTAAGCCGGAGAAAGACTATGCCAAAGTTAATTTGGATGTTGCCATTCCAAAAGGCAACAACACGATGAGGAGCGTGGTCGGGGATCAAAGGCCCGATCCGAGACAGGCAAAAGAATTTGATATGTAGGGTTTTGTAGGATGCATTGAAACGAATATGATACTTGATGCTGAATTCCAAAGAATTCGCAAAGGCTTGGAACTTGCTTGGGACTTTGTTAAAATCAAGGTCATTGTTGACACGAATTGTTGGGAAGTGGTAAATGACACATAATGTAGATTCATGAATATTGTAGTTGTCCTGACAGAATACTCAAATATAGAGGGAAGCGAATCAAACGATTGACCCATTGGCTAAAACACGACTGAACCACAACTTGAGAATTCTAAAATGACCCATATGAGGAATCAAGTGCGTTTCTAGAACTAGATTGATCAATGACTACTTGGTCCATAATTACGACTTTTGGCATGGATCTGTCGGGCTAGATCACAGGGTGAACCCTTTTCTTATTCGAATCAATTTTATTTCTTTTTGACTATTTTAGATAAAATCGATAACTACAAATAATCATTATTGTGACCGAATCGAGTTTAATAAGAACATCCATCCGCATATACTTTTATTTGAATAATCTTAATACCTGTGTTTCATTATATATGAAGAGAGAGTTTAACCCAAAAACAAAAAGTAAAAGCATTTTCGACCCCAACCTATATCCACCGGAGCACTTTGCTACATAATTTATTAACTTTTACACCTAAGTATCCAAACTTTGTAAATTGTGAGAAGTAAATCAATTGAAGGAATAATTTGAAATATTCTCTCTGAAAAGTCTGTCCCGTACTTTAGGCATGACTTAAATTGTGTACCAAAGTACACATATTATGCAATATATAAGTTGTCGGATGCACAATCTAATTCAAATTATTCCTTCGATAAACTTATTTGTCACAATTTACAAATGTTGGATAGTCAGGTGTAAAATTTAATAGATTACGTACCAAATTGCTCCGACCGACTGGGGCGAAAATGATTTTTACCAAAATAGAAAATAAAAGGTCTATTGACGCTAATCATCCTCCATGTCACGCAAAAGTGTCACTTTAGTCCCTCTTGTGAAAAAATTATCATTTTCATCCCTCATGTCCATAATTTGTATCCAGATGGTCATTTTTTCGAAATTCCAACCAGATTTCTCCGACTTCCCACGCGCGTGTGCTGCACTCTCTTTTGGCAGGGGCATATCTATCTTTTCCCCATAAATCCACACATAAGGGACGAGTTACTGTAGATAAAATAAAAGTGAGAGTTTACTAATTCCCAGTTAAAACACACGACTGAAAGAGGGGAAGATCAGGTCAGCCAAAAATCGCATCATTTTCACTGGATGAAGTGCATTTTCACACGATATTGAGTGATTTGGGGCTGGGTTTAGTGCAGATTTATTGGTGCTAATTTTATGCTATAAGTGCAGATTTTTTGGGTGCGTTAGTACAGATTTTTTGGTGCAGATTTTTTTGGTGCTTTAGTGCAGATTTTTTTGAGAAGTGCATAGCATGGTGTTTATTATCTTTGTTGGTCTGTTGTCAAATGAGTGCAAAAGAACATTATTAGCCATAGGTTATGAGGAGAGAATTGAAAAACAAGAGAAAAAAATGGCAGAAGCTGTATTAAAGCCACAAAACAAGCTGGAGTAAACAGGGGCAATTCCCGCCTATTTATTTGAGGACCAAAGTGCTCATGTGTGGATTTATGTGGAAAAGACATATATGCCCCTGCCAAAAGAGAGTGCAGCACACGCGCGTGAGAAGTCGGAGAAATCTGGTCGGAATTTCTGAAAAAGGACCATCTGGGTATAAATTATAAACACGAGGGATGAAAGTGAAAATTTTTTCACAAAAAGTATTAAAGTGACATTTTTGCGTGATATGGGGGATGATTAGCGTTAATTGCCCAAAATAAAATGTAGAGAGAACATCCAGGTCATTACATTACAATCAATTTAGCCGACAAAATTCGATTACGTCCTGTGCCAGTGCCACTAGGTGCACCTTATACATACACATGCGCGCATCCAATCTTACTGTGTTCACTCGCAGTTGGCGCCTTAGAAACGCCATTGACAGAAGAAGAAGAGGATTTACTCCGTAAACCTCGCCTTCCTCTTCTCGATCTCCTCTCATCTCCGACGCTTGCGAAACGAGTCAAATCCTGCTCGCACCGCCGTCATTTACACTGTCGAAACCCTAATTCTCCGCCGCCGAAATCTTACATTTATCATGACCGACTCATTGATTCGCCGGATTCCGATTCTCCGATAAATAGCCGATTCGTAGTCGGAGGAATAAATAATTGCACAATTTACTAGTTTAATCGTGATATACGGTGCTTGATTCTTGTTTTGTGTATATATTATGGCGGATAAGCAAGTGATGAAGCGTGCGAAGTATAAATCTTCAGTGAAGGACCCCGGCGTTGCAGGAGTTCTCAAATTGGTACTAAAACCTAACTTACATTCTACGTGTTGTTTTCTGTATAGCTGCGATCACTGGATTTTGGTTACGGTTTGAGAAAATATTGACTCAGTGGACTGTGAAATGTGTGAAGCTTTAGGGTAACCTTTTGATGTTATACTGTCTTGTCATTGTTTTTAAACACATTTGCATTAGTTTTTTGATTTGTTGATTGAATAGGACCTTTTTAATTACTGATTTTTGGTGTTCTTTTTTCAGAACATAGAAAGATTTGTTTTCATGCCAAATGACCCGAAAGCATCCACAAAGCTAAACGTGGAGTTTAGGATGATTACAGGTGCTTGCTACTGCCTCTCCTTCTACATTGGGATGTAGAGATAGGTTCCTCTTAATTATGGATGCCTGAGTTGAGTCTGTAATCAATTTGACATTGATTGTAATAGGTAACTCTGAATATTATTCAAATACAAGCCATTCTAGATCATCATTATGCATTAAATAAAAAAAAAAAAAAGAAACACTAAGAATTGATTGATGGAACTTGCCTTTCATCTTCGTTGTGTAACTTTCAGCTGTTTTGTCATCTATCAATTGAAGTGCTCTGATGCCATTGACATGTTCGTGTTTATCTCCTGCTGCAAATTTCAGGGCACAAATTCACCAAGGAGGGTTCCAGTAAACAGGCCCTGCTTAATCTTACTCAAGAACAGGTTTATGGTCGTTGAGGATTTGTTATAAGTTGCAGACCTTGTATCTTCAGATCTTCTGTGAAAGTAGTGCATTCTTTGTTCCCAAGTTTTAATGTCAGTAACAATCTTATATTGTGCAATTTCAGGGGGGAAATTACATCTTTGAGTTTGATAGTTTTGCTGACCGTGATGTATGCCGCGAATTTGTTGGTGAGTCACAATCATGAGACGTTATTCGCCATATCTTAATGAACATTTTGGAAGTTGGTTTGTTGGATTTACATAACTCATGCAAGACAGCCGTGGTTCCTTTTCTTTTTTGTTTTCAACTTTTTTATGCTCCATTATGGTTCATTTAGGTAGAAAAGAGAATATATGGATGCGCTGTTGGCCCACACATCCCATGTATTGAATTTAAATATGTTCCATTGTCTTGCCTTTAGCAGAATTCATGCAGTGTCTGGGGGCTGCGGTGAGCTTGTTTTGTATGTTGGTGTCATATGAAATTATGTATTAAATCTACAAAAGTTATTTATTCCTGGGAATTTAATTATAACATATTCAGAGAATATATATATTTTTAGTGGAGCCACTCATGTGAGATTTTGATTGTGGAAGAAGGGTTTATATATTTCTTGACTTTTCCCTTTTTTAATATATTGTTGCTCTTTGGAAGTTAGAAGGAGCTAATACACCTGACAATGAGGTAATTTTAACTTCTGAACAGCTGCAGCTATTGCGTTTCATTCTGAAGCTGGAAAAGCAACCACTGAAAATTCTGCTGCCCTGGTTAACAGTGAACAACTTAGCAGAGCGGAAACTGAGCGACGGATTAAGCTACTGCAGGAAAACAGGTAAATACAGTTTCTCACACTTTAATGAAATGTCTTACCACTTAATTGATAAGTCTTTCTGTTCTCGGAGTCATATTTCTGTTTTCCGTTTATCCCTTGAAAGAAAAAGCCATCCTTTTTTCCTGTATATTGTTTGCCCCTTCAATTTGGGTTGGGTATTTTCACATGTGTTGCTATTCTTGTTGCTACTGACTAGTAGTTTATTTGATTAAGGTAATAAGTCCGAATATTATCTCAATGACTGGAGATATAGTAGGAAATGAGGAAGCATAAGGTTGTTTCCTTGCCTACTATTATTCATATGAAATGTTTCATACATTTGACGCGGATACTTCTCAAATGTTTGAATGCATTCTACTGGGGCATTGTCTGGTAGAGTTTTTCTTATTTATGAGCCCACATGTCATGGTAGATGAAGACTTAGGCAAGTTACTGGCTATGATGCAAAATAAAAAGCAAAACTCTGAATTCATATTCTTTGTGTTTTATATATATATAAAATATACTATATGCATAGTATTTTGTCTGAGGAATCTGTCGTTCTTTGACCTATATTCATCTCATCCAGATGCCATGATCCATGGATGGCATCAATTAACTTAAAAAGTGTTATGCTTCTGACGCACCTATGCGTAGAATGCTCGTGCTTAAAATTAACGATAAAAGTGATACGCTTATGGAAAAAGTATTAGTCTTTTATTTTCTATTACAGAATCGACTAAGGTGAATAAAGAATTATAGTGGCATGGGTGACAATGTCTCATGGTCAGGCATGTGAATTTAGGATCTGTATTGTATTTAACCACTGCAAGCCTTGTACTGCCACCTGGCAGATTCTTCCAATTTCCTGCATGTCTGAGTTATAATGATTGATGTTTTCAGTGATGAAATAAATTGATTTGCTTAGCCAGACTTACACTTTCAGTTTTGAAGTTATTCACTAGAAACTCAACTTAAGAAAACAATGAGGAGTAAATAGGCAGCTGAAATGTGGGAAGACAGGGAAGCATAATTAGTGGAAGAATAGTGAACTGATCACTTGACAATTTAATTCAATTATAAGGTGAACGGAAAATGATTCAAATTTTAAGGTTACATGAAAACATTTTGGCCAACCATGTTTATAACTTCTGAATGAGCCTTTGGTCCATAACTCAGTGAGCTCTGTAATTGGCAATCAGTTAGAGCCGCCTGACCAATTTCTTGTTGGACCCAATCCTGATAGTAATTCATGCTTTGACAATTAGTTTTAACTGTGATGCTCAAAGGCGAGTTGTGCTGTTCTGTGACATGTGCAACTTATTGCTGCTTTCGTCTGTCTTAGCTTGGGTAGGTCATACTTCTTTTGATGATTGATTGCTTCTCATACCCTATTTGTGAACTCTTGAGGCAGAATGAACTTAGCTCTCCGTCTTTTTGTGAAAACACTAACAGCACTCTATTTATTTAGCTGTTTTTTTTAATCACCAAATTTGTTTTCTTGCTTCATGTGATTGTAACTTTCTAGCTATTAAGGTAAAAGCTAAGCCTTTCGTGATGGAGGTTGCGACTGAAACTCGTTAATAGTGCTATCTCATTCTCAGGAATTTGTCAATTTGTTTGGTTGCTTCATGTGATTGTAACTTTCTAGCTATTAAGGTAAAAAAGTTGGGCATTTCTTGATTGAGGTTGCGCTTGAAACTCGTTATTAGTGCTGCCTCATTCTCAGGACTTTGTCATAATGTAATTCGTCATCCACTTTTGACTTACTATCTTGAGCGTGATATCCTTCTTTGTGAATTTGGATCCTTAATTTGGATATATTAGATTCTGCATCTAGTGAGATACTAATAAAGCTTAACTGGCAGTGAATTACAGAGACTTCACAGACAGTTTGTGTTTGGAGGTATACTCACAGATGCCGAATTTTGGGCAACACGGAAGGTTAGATTCTGGAATTCTGGGTGAACATTGTGTTCCTTAATAAATATTATGACAGACGAAGAAATAGAAAATTGAAAAAAGAAGTTGCATTTGTTTAGCTTGAGTTATATACACTGGCGCTGTTCACGAATATTAAATTTTCCATAGAGAGATTTTATATTCCAAATAGTTTCGACATATGGTCACTAGGTGGTTTTGAAATACTGATTTTGTAAATTGTTCATAATTTCCACCAGCTTCCGCTTCATGGAAAGGTGATATCAATTTGATTAATAGTAGGTATTGAATGAAAATAAGTGATCTGTAATAACTAGAGTTCATTGTTGAAGTGCAGAAATTGCTGGACCAGAATGACAACAGAAGGCCGAAACAGCGGGTAGCGTTGAAAAATGAAATGTGGACTGTGAAACCATTATCTGATGGTCAGGTGCAATATAGCTCTCACACATTTCACCTGTCACAACCTTGTCTTTAGTACGGAGATGCATGTGCTTGAGTATGCGACTGTATATCTGTTTGCTTGTGCTTGATATTTGCTCTTGAATTACACTCAGCTTCATTTTGTTCACATTTATGTCAGCGCAACTGAACTGCTGGATCCAAATTAAGCTTGCCATCTTAAATGATAGTCCTTAATTTGATAATATGGAGCTTTTGGATGGTGTGGCCTCTATTAGTTGCATTCTAATTGAGTTTTTAAGGGCTTTCGAGAGGCCTAGCTAGTCTCTAACAGGCTTCGCGCTCTGCCAATGTGAACTTTGGGTATGATGCTTTACATAGAGACTGCTCATGAGAGTGATGGGTAGAATATTTTAAAAGACAAAGGTTTTCACATGCTATTGGACAAGGCATGTGCCCCAAGCGGTTGTTAAATATGCTTCTTGAATTTTCATATCAACGTTTTGAGATATGAAGCAATGTTAAAAATTAAAACGAAGAAGCTAACAAATGACAAATAACATAGGACGAAAATATATGGGAGAAAATTTAAGATGCAAAGGGCAAAATTAGAATAAACGAGAAGGGCCGAGATGTATAGATTGTGTGATAATACCAAATCTGGGACTTTATGATTTAGTATCAAAACCATGATGTAAAAATTGGGCAGGAGGAGGAGTTGACAGTTATTGTTAAGTTTCCTTGGGGCGGGGGGGGGGGGGGGCTCTTTTTGATTTTACATTTTTCAATTGTTTTGACATGGGTTTATTCAAGTTGAATTTTATAGATGCAATTGATCACAACTCCTTCCAAGTCGAAAAAGTAACCTATCTTTTATTAGATGTGTCTCTGTGTCATAGGCCCAATGGCTTAGAGGCACTTTGGACACTGCAGGTATACACTGGACATTTCCTCTAGGCGTTGTTTGTCCGCACCACTCTAGGGCATATCAAATAACAAAACACTGATAACGAGCAACTTTCGGTTGTTCCAAAATAAAGCAGAATGCCCATTATTACTAGTTATGATTTCTGTTTTCTTTCGGGTTAAGAAAACAATGGAAACAAACTTGAAGTAGACTTCTTGCTTTCCACAACTGGGAAAGAAAATATTTGTTAAGCTAACTTTAGTGCATCTACGAAGTTTGAGTTGTCTTGTCTAAATTTTGAACCTTGATATGTTTGCTGTGGTGTTTCATCCGATCAACATTGAACCCTTAATTACATCTCTGTTTGTTGTGTTACAGTCAAACAGAGTGACATTTAACTTGACACCAGAAATCATCCATCAGGTATGTTTCCTCATTGCTTTCAGTTGTGTTTTTATACCGCTCTATGTGTGTGTGAGTTCGTGAACACTTGCCTGATCCAGGGTAGCTTTTCCTATTCTATAAGTTATTTACCTAACATGGGCAGCAATTAAAGTATCTGTGCAACTGCCAATATTGTATTTGTAGAGGAAAAGCATTCTGATATAGGCCTAGCGGATAAGAAAGAGGAATCCAGTAGAACATATATTCTTTTAAACAACTTTCCAGAAGAGCATCAAATAATATTCTTGATTGTTCAAAATTTGGTAAATTGAAAGATTCTTTTAACGTGCAACATTTTTCTGAAGAGATAGACATCTAAAGGTGCTTTTCTTCCTCTCCTTTTTTACCATTTTTCTTCAGAAAGACACTGACTTCATCCAACATTTACCCACCTTATAATTCTTTGATAAAAGTTACTTATTGGACATTGGTTATTTTCTTTCAGCCATTTTTTGAGTTTTTGTCATTCTAATAAGCTCTAACCAATTGTTGCTTTGCGAACCCAAATCTCCATTGAGTAAATTTTGAAAATTTAGGTGAAATGTTAAAAACAAATCACTGTCTGATGTCTAGCTAGAGTATGCAGTGTGAAATCTTGCTCAACCTTAAAGATACTCTGATTTCCTCACGGATGCTACACTTTTTCTTGCAGATATTTGCCGAAAAACCAGCAGTTCGCCAGGCGTATTTGAGTTTTGTTCCTAACAAGGTAGGAAGAATGTAAAACTCTACCTTATTTTTCGAGAAGGTTCTTTTTACTTTGATATCTCCTTCTACTTTTATACATGATCTCACTTGCACTGCCCCTTTAGACTGAACTCTTCATTATTATTATGAATCACTTTATTTCAATATCCAGGAGTAGTTTTCAATGGGACTGCCTGAAACCTTGCTGCTCCATACTCGATTTCTTATCGTGGATGCTTGCCCCAAAGTTCCTTCGTGTCTTTTAGTGAGTTAAAATAATTCGTATTGGAGATTATAGTAACTGGGATTAAAAATCCTAAAAATTTCTGGCGTTTAGGTAATAGGTGCGTGGTACACGATATATTGAAACAATTTCTATCTTTCACTTGGTTTTCTTTGTCAGTATGATAAATGAAACCTTGAGATGAACTATAATTCTTTGTTGAACACCTTTTTAATCCAGATTCCTGTAACTAAATTGCAAGAATAGTTTATAGGTGAGTCTTAATGTAACTAAATTGTAAGATTAGTTTATAGGTGAGTCTTTATTTGCTTGAGAACTGTTATTCTTTCTTACCATGATTTAGTCAGATAGCATAACATAGCATATTAGTTAAGAATAGTTCACAGATATCGATAAGAACATGAAATATCTGAACCGTGACTATCAATTCATTTAGAATGATTGAAGCTCTATCCTCAAACTTTTACATTCATGTGTGGAACGTTGTTAGATTGTCCAAAACTTCTGCTTAAGATAATATTAGTTGATTTATAATGGAAAGGGGTCATTGTTGCTCTTTAAAAAATCTTGAAGATTTAGCTGCCACACCAGAGCTCTGTGTAAGAAGTGCCATAACAATGGAAATCACTAGAAAAAGGACATTATTACTGTTTCAGATGACAGAAAAGGAGTTCTGGACCAAATATTCAAGAGCAGAATATCTCCACAGCACAAAGAATGTAGTTGCTGCTGCAGCTGAGGCTGCTGAAGATGAGGAGCTTGCTGTTTTTCTGAAGCGAGATGATATGCTGGCAAATGAAGCTCGCAGAAAGGTAATTTCATTAGAAGTGTTTTCTCCCCTTACATTGACATTTTTACACTGGAATGCCATTTACTTTTTGATAAGTATTTTTTTTCCATCTCAAAAATACATGAATCCTACCTTCAGATCAGGCGTGTCGATCCAACCGTGGACATGGAAGCTGACGAGGGCGATGATTACATACATCTCCCGGTATATTTGTCTATGCACCCATATTCTGCACACTTATTACTAGAACATAGTTCTTAAATGATTTTTGCAGAGGCTTTGTTTGTCTACTTTGTCTTTGGTATTTTTTCCTATCACGAGGAAGAAGAAATGCTCCAGAAAAAGTTGTTATTTGTAAGCATAAACTGTTTTTGTTTATGACATGTTAATATTACCAATCTTTCTGTGTGTCCCATTTATGTATTAAAGTGTACATCTTTGTTTACGAGATCTTATGTTAGATTAGAATTTGGATTTAACAAGTTCAACGAGTTTGATTTTCACGTGTTTTCTTATCGTTAAGTTATGCTGAGCAAAATGTAGGATCATGGGTTATTTCAAAACGAGACAAAGGATGTTTTGGAGTCACAATATGAGCCATATCGAAGATCTTTTTCGCAAGATCTGAACCAACATGCAGCAGTTGTTCTTCAGGGAAGACTGGTAGGTAGGTTCTTTAAATCAGGCCTAAGTATCAGTTTTTGTTGTAAATTCAGCTATCCGTCTATTGTTTAGATTGGTGGAAACAGTGTAGTAATTACATGCCAAAACAATTTGTATCATAAGAGAGTGAAAGCTATTTAAAAGTTTTTGATCAGAAGTGAATTATTTTAGTGCATTTCTGAAATTTACGAACCTTATTTGTTCTTTTTGTTCCAACAATTTGGGGATAGACGTCGAGCTGGGAGACCCGAGGTCTGTTGCTGAAGCCCTTTCTCGGACAAAACAGGGTAAAAACAACTCTTTCCTCGTCCTTACCTATACAAACACATGTTATTTTCCTTTTGATCTTGTGATGAATAGGCTCACTGATGTTTAAGTATATTTGCAGCTGAAGTTTCTGATGAAATATCCAATAGGAATTTAGAGAAAGAGCTCTCAGATAGGATCTCTCGAATAGCAGAGATTGAGGATCTACAGGGACCTCGAGATCCTGCAGTAGCACCCCTCAGTATCAAGGTTATTGTTAGTTGTAATCATTAAACTGTATTGTCTCAAAATGCTGTAACTTTTCACATGTTTTGATTGTTTAAACAGGATCCCCGGGACTACTTTGATTCTCAACAGGCTAATGCTGTAAAAGCATTGGGGGATGCAGGTTCAGGTGCAAAACCATTAAAATCAAGTGTGAGCCCCCGTGAAGCCTATGGTTCCTTGACGGATCTTGTATCGGATATCAGAGTCATGGGGTTGAGTGAACCAATAATGAATCCAGAGGTCGCTCTTAAGGTATTGTCTTCATATTTACATATGTGAATCTGAACTTCTAATTCATTGTTTATGTAAGGAGCGGTCTTATAAATGTTTGATGCTGGAAATATGACTTCTAATGTTATTACTTATAGGTCCTCAATGGATTGACTCAGAGTATCTCTAGCACCAAGTTTCATCTTGGAAAGAATCCACGTGAGAGTGTTCTGGATAGCTTGCCAAAAGTTACTAAAGAGGAACTCTTACATGTGAGTTTACATCAATACTTGTGCTTCACTGGAGAGAATAAATAGGTTAATTATACTGATCCCCTGTTACAATGACTAACTACAAGACCTCCCGTTGTATTTTTGAATTTACATTCGACTCCCTTGCGACTCGTCTCCATCCAACAATCGCCCCTTCTATTAGTCAACCTAACTTAATTTGGTTGCCTCATCACCAAGTCTTTTGGAAAATAATTTGATGACGTCATCCCAATGACCCAATTGTATTCCTGTTTTGCGAATTCCATCAAGTTTGACCGAGCTCCATTTGTCAAAAAGGGATAAAATTTAATTTCAAAAATAAGAGGGGAGGTCCTGTAATTAGCGGCAATATCAGAAGAGGCCATTTACCCAAACAAATATTTTTTGAATTATGTTCTATGCTACAGCTTTGATATGAACTAAAAGAACTTCTCCTCTTTTGCAGCACTGGACTTCTGTCCAGGAATTATTGAAACATTTTTGGTCTTCATACCCAATTACAACAAAGTACCTTTATACCAAGGTAAATTTTTAATTGCGTATGCTTGATGGTAGCAATATAAGTTGGAGCAAGTTTTAGGCTTTTGGCGGGATTCATGTTTCAGTTGTTAATCAACTTAGTTAGAAACTATTACCATCTCAATGGAATATTGTGTATTCTTTGGGATCACTTTTTTTCGCCAGACCCCTGAAGGACTACTGCAATAATCCATCTCGTCCTAAATATTATTGTAAGGGGCATTAGTATTAAAGAATTCTTTTAATGATTACAGAATGTAAATTTTAGCCATCTTTCAACTCTATCCACTGTAGAAATGGTTTTCCTTTTTTCGCTTGTAGAAATACCCTGTTGACCAGCTAAGTGTGCGCGTGCTTTGTTAATGCTTAAGTTCATGATGGTCTTGGTCGTTCTTTACCTAAATTAATCCTCTTGTTCACATAATGGAGTAAAATAGTTTTTACAAAATAATTTTTAACCAACTTTTTGTTTAATTTCAAATCTTGAATTTGAGCGAGTTGTATATTTCAATCCTACGAAGTTCATGTTTGACACGGTTGAGCAGGCTATATCATTGCGATGTTCTGCCTCACATACCCATTTGGGTCAATTAATATTCTAGATTCTCTTCAAATTAACAGGTAACCAGATTGAAAGACGCGATGTCACAAGTATATCCAAAGTTACAGGTACTTGCATGTTATCGTTATGTAACTTACTCTATGCCCCAGATTACTCGTACAACTTTTTCCTCATCTTCCATCATATTTCAGGAGATAAAGGAATCTGTGCAGTCTGATTTCAGACATCAGGTCTCCCTTCTTGTTCACCCAATGCTTCAGGTTAGTGTCTCGCATGTGATCACTGAAACACGTCTACTGAACAGTTCAAATTTAATCTTTTTACGTCATAAAATTTCGGGCACTTGTGGTTATTTTAATTTTTTAACCGGTAGCTGCAACTTATCGATATGACCTTTCTGCTGTAGGCTCTAGATGCAGCATTTGCACACTATGATGCCGATGTACAGAAGAGATCTGCTAAGAGTGGAGAAAGATTCAATGGGTTTGGGTAGCGGAATTTTAACCTTTTTTTACTTGGTTTTACTGCCAAATCCACATGAACTGTATATTTTATGGAATTTTGATAGTTTTACTTTCATGAAAAATCGCAATTTATTTCTTATCTTTCATGGGGTTGTTATATGTACCACATATAACAATCAGTACATTACCTTGTACTGATTTAATATTCTAAAGCTGATCTGTTTTTAAACATTTATAACGCAAACGGAAATGAAAAGGTTCTTGAAATCACCTCACCAGAAGAGCCGTTTTTATGAGTCCCGATTTTCATATAACTCAATCCTCATGCTTTCTTCCATTGGTTATCTCCCTATTCAAACGTCTTTATAATTATCCAAGCTCAGGCGAGGTCGTTGTCCATAGCCCATAATTTTTTTTGTAATTTGCTCTTATTTCAATGACCAATCTCTCACGGTGTGTTTAACTTTCACCATACTCCCAATATTGTAAATCAAACGCATTAAAGAACATCTAGGACCGCACTGTATTTACCTAGCGGGAAAGATGTTTTGCACCTTTTCGAGGGTGTTATACTCGATCCTTTGAGATAATGTTTTGGATCAAAGGTTTTGGGTTTGAACAAAGTCTTTGGAAATAGGCTGAGGGGCTTGAGCAAACCCTGATTGTCGTGCAGTCTCCAGACTCGGATCTAGATAGTATTGTGGAACAAGATCGAGTAGGCCGAACTTGGCCCAGACGAACGACTATTAACCCAGGTCTGTCGATGTAGATCATTAGGGTTCCCCATTGCAATAAAAAAAATGACATTAGATTATGTTGGGATTGAAACTTTGCCAAATTGCCATGATGGTTGAAAAAATAGTTTAAAACAAGCAACGGAGAATACAAAATCCATTAAATTATTATGTAAAGCCTCATAGCTCAATGGATGTGTCATGAATTTGATATCTCAACTCTTTAATACACAATCTTGATAATTACTATTGTATATCTAAGTAGACAAATAGTAAAACCGGAGTCTAAGACGTCAAATTCAATTCCGATACAACCACAATTAGTCGTAAAAAAGAACTATTCTTAGACCCAACAACATGGCAACAAAATAGTAAAGCAGAGTCTAAGACATCAACGTCAAGTTCAATTATGATATGATGATATAATTATTGGTAAGAAAGAACGATCTTATATGATCGATTATTATGGTTGAGTAAGAAAAAGGAAGAAATATCACATGGGAATGACCTAACGAAGAACCAAAAGTGTTTGATTTTCTATTTTGTTGCCTTTCTAAATGATGAGCAATGTGGAATGTTTTCAGGATCTCAAATCACAACCTTTTATCCTGTTAGGTCCATATCCAACATCATGGTTTATAAATTTTTCCTGGATCTCCTACCAATCATCATCTCTTTGTTTCTTCTAAGCAAATAAATTTTGTAACCACTATCAACTACAAATTTCCAACCTCTCCACCATCCCTTATGAACTTTTTTGTCAATCTCAATCAATTACACAATAAATATAATTACTGACTTTCCCGGATGTAGGTCTTCATGTTGTCGATGAGTTAAATCAAGCTCAATAATCTAAATTGTTCTATTAAAAAAAAAGAAACAATAATTGCTCATCTAATACAATGTTACCTTACCACCTTATAAGTAATTTATTTTTTGAATAAAAAGTTTGGTTAGGATCGACTCTGATCATCTACCATAAGTCAGGAACATGCAGATTGCTTACATCAGTAGAGAAAATCGAATCGAATCTATAACCTTCTAATAAGAAGTGGTTCGTTGCTCACGACAAGTTATAAGTATATTATATATAGCATCTCGGCAAACATAAAAAACTTAAACTAATCTTTTTTTTTTTTTATTTGCTAAAGGACAATGGTCCCATGCCATGCACCAAAACAATATTCTTAAAACAACAATCTACCATCACAAATACCAAAATAAATCCAACACAATATAATAATAATAAAAAACACAAACAATGAAAAATTTGATATTGAATCAATTAGCCCCAAAACGGCGGCGGAGGGGTGTACCCCAAGAACGGCCGTCCGGTGGTGTAGGTGGCGGCGCCGCCATAGACGACGGTGGAATCAGATTCATGAAAAGCACTCTTTATCTTCTTGAAGCCATGCTTGTACACTCCAAATCCGAAAAACAATCCAACGGCGATTACCACTGCCACCAAACATATGCAGCAACAGCAGATTTTTCCCGGGCAACACATCTTTTTAATCCCTTTTTTGCTTAATTAATTCCTGATTATCAACCCCAAAAAAAAGGTAACAAAAAAAGAGAAAAAAATATATGTATATTAGTGAATTTGAATATGGGATTTTTCAATTTGTTTTTTGTTTTTACAGGAAACGAAATCTAGTGGAGAAGGGATTTATATATTGAATATATATATATAGACAGAGAGAGAGGGAGAGGAGTGTGGGAATGGGGGACTAATAATAATAGTGTTTGTGCTGATAAGAAAGTATCTTTTGTATCACGTTCTTGAAGCGGTTACTCTACGCATTGTTTCTGTTATGGATATATATATATATATATATATATATGTGTATGTATATATATTCCAAAGTGATGCCGTTTTATTTCTAAATTATTTATTGTAGTAATAAATAGGAATTTTCAAATTCCAAATAATGCATGGTGGAAGGGGCACATCATGATTCATGAGACTCTTGGACTTACTAGTATTATATTTCAAATTACAGATATAGATGGAATCGGGATTTTTGGTTGGGGCGAATACAAAAAAATGGGGTAAATTTTTTAATATCACAAAATTATAGGACAAAAATTTTGATTTTTCAAAGTTGAGGGCGCCACCAGCCTCTGACTCCGTCTCTAATTACATATTCACGTTAAAATATATGTAATTGACATTAGACAAAAACATATTATATGCATAACATGTATATGTCGTGAAATAAAAGATAAAATATAATATTAAACTAAACGGAGTTATGTAAAATTTAATTATTAGATGAATGGGTAGGGTGGAAATTAGGTGACTTGTCTCACTAGTAACTTCTCCTTTATGACTTTATTCCTAATAATTCTACTCTCATTTTTCTTCTACTAAAAATGCTAGGTTTCATTGACCTATCTCTCATCTTATTTCACCCTTCTTGATTTTAAAAGTGCTAATTGTAAATTAATTAATAGCAACAATTGCCTACTAAAACAAGAGAATGTTGAAAGAAATGCAGAGTTTGAAGAGTTTGAAGGCCGATACATCTAACTTATTTTGTTCTCATGATGAGATACATGCATGAACAAGTGTATACTATTAAATTTGCCTCCAAAATTTGGGGTTATAAAAAGACCACAAATTCCAAGAAATAGATACATATAGATTTTGGTGATGTGGCATATCTATGTTCTATGTAGGGATAGAGTTAAGATTTTTGGAGAAGATTGGACTTAAAAAAAATAATTAATATTATCTATTATGTAATATTGAGGGGGAAAATTGCAATTTTCGTCGCGTAAATTGCCCACTTTTCGATTTAGGTCCCATTGGATAGGCATGTGCCACATTTAGTCACATAAGTCAAATAAAATCTCAATTTTGGTCCCATTGGACAGGGGGTGCCACATTTAGTCTCATAAGTCAAATGAAATCTCAATGTTGGTCCCATGGACAATCTGATTTTTCATCTTTTGTAAGCCAAATTTCTAGCTCATTTCAGTCTAAGACGTGTATTTTTCCCTCTAGTTACTATTCCTAATTGAAGTGTGCAATGCACGTGCCTTGTTCCATTTAATTTTAGACGACAACTTGCCCATGGGACCAACATTGAGATTTTATTTGACTTGTGGAACTAAATGTGGCACCCCCTATCCAATGAGACCAACATTGAGATATTATTTGACTTATAGGACTAAATGTGAGCAACTTATGAGATGAAAATTGCAATTTTTCCTAATATTGAGTTATGCAGGCGCGCGCGCGCGCGCATATATATATATATATATATATATAATCATTGTATTCACGTAAACTCATGTCTATGAGGGATCTGGTTCACATGCTAACCACTTTCTATTATCGAATATTGAATATGCTTTCCTAAATCGTTTGATTGTAGGGGGTCATGATCACATTTACGTTTGTTCATAATAAATAGAGGAGTATTCGAAAGACTCAAACACAGGAAAAGAGAGAGAAATGTCATACACATCATAAATTTATTGTAAATAATTCAATCGAAGTAAAAACTAAAAGAAGTATTCATATGGCTAATAACAACTTTGCTTGAATTTGTTTGTGTAAATAAATGATTAGAATGGTTCAAATCAACATAAAATTCCAAGGGTTTAGTGTAATACCTTAAAGGGATTTGATTTGGGATGGGAATTTCCACCTCCCAAGCTTGTGAGAAAATGTATTTTAGAGGAAAAATTTATAGGGCTACTTTGTTTGGAAAGAAGAAAAGTAGGGGCGCGAGTAAAATTCTCCTTAAATAAGGGAATGCGGTTGAAATGTTTGGAAGACGGTTGAAATATCTGAGAGAATGACAACAGTTCAAAGGGCATAATAGAGATAATGCCTCCTAGGGGAGGGCCAATTTGTAATTTCAAGACACATTTTTTTTTTATCACTATTTTTACCCATTTTATAGTACCTAAAAAGTTAAATAGATTTGATTACAAGAAGATTGAGCTTGGATAATTTCTATAGTAGACTTAGGACAATTGGTAGAAATTCACGTATTAATTTATATATGTAAAACTTTGAATGAGTCACAAAGATGAATGACAACCTCATATTTTTAAATAGAGTGTAAAATTGTACTGTATCGTTCAAATGAATATAAGATACAGATTGTCAAAGATAAGTCCTGATAAAATTTTGTTTTTGATTATCGGTTCTGATGAGAAGTAATTTCGTAATATTATCAACAGACACGTGGCGTCATCGAAATTCAACATGTGTGCACCAATTTAAGTCAAGTAGCTAAAAGTTAAGGTCTTCTAAGTTGGCTAATGTCTTTTGGTTTGACACAAACTTGACTAAGGATTCCAATCTCCTTAGGATTCTTTTTCCGTATCAAGGTTAGATCTGAGGTCTAACGCCGTATAAATAGCAGACCTCGGCTCCAAGTAAGGGATTCCTTTTTTCCAATCTTTCACTTTCAAATCCGCCATCTCCAAAGTTCTAACTTAAGCATCGGAGGGCCTATTCCTGGAGACGATCCCGGGGTTCTGTTTGCAGGTTAACACAAATCGCCGGTTATTCTTGGATCCAACCTCTGACAATCGTTCATCCTCGAATCCTACCTTTCCACATTGTAAGTCCTTGGATCTAGTCCTTTGATTTTTATACATTATCAGTTGGCATCGTCTGTGGGAAAGAGGCCATGTGCCCTACCAAAACCCCACGTCTGAGGGGGCTTATGATGTGTATGCAATTATTATCCCACATCAGATGGAGACGAGGGTCTTAACTCATAAGCCCCAATCTCCCATCTCCATAGCGAGGCGCCTTTTAAGGACAAACCTGTCAGGCTCCAGCCAAAGCGGATAATACATCGTGCAAGGACATCCGACGTGCGAGAAGGCAAGTGCATGCCACATCATATTGGCGCCGTCTATGGGAACGACGACTAGATCTGAGACCTAATGCATCCACAAAGAAGAAATACCGAGGCCACCGCTAAAGGTGAACTACAGAGAGATGAACGTGCTGAGGGTAGCCGTGTCAACACTAGCATATCACATCGCAAGACCAATCCCAACAATGAACAAGGGCCAAGAGCCAATGATGAAGATGTTAACCAATGTGTCTACGCTCAACGCTTCGCAAGGGTAAAGGATGAGCTCCTTGAATTGAAGTCTTTAACAAAAGGCTTAGTCGTCAAAAGAGAGTCCTCTGGAAATGCACCCCATCGGGTGGGAGAATTCAGTCGTGCCCAAGGCTCTAGGCCTTCAATGAAAGAGATGTCGAGGTTCGATCCAAAAAAGGCCATAGCAAAGCTATTTTCGAGGCCGAGGAATGGGAAACTCAGAATATTCTAAGGCAAAAATTATAGGAGATCGATCAAAAGGTTGGGGTAATGTGGAAGAAAGCCATCTACTAACTTTTTTCTATTGGAGAGTCTTCATTCATTGAGAGGATCATGAAATGAGATGTACCATCAAATTTTAAGGAGCCTGGGTAGAGTTATGATGGAACCTCAGACACCTGTGACCACTTTGAGAGTTTCCAAGCTCTCATGGTATTTCACGGGGTGACTGGCGCCATCAAATGTCGAGCCTTCTAAACCATGCTCAGAAAAAGTGCAAGGGTGTGGTTATCATCATTGCCTGGAGCATCTATTGGATCTTTCAAGCAGTTGGCTCAAGAATTCCTTAGCAATTTTGCCAGCAGTAAACAATACAAGAAAGCCTCAACCCACCTCATGAGTGTTCGCCAAAATAACAATGAATCTTTGAGAGACTTTATCCAACGCTTCAACAAAAAGGCCTGGAAGTCCAAGACCTTGATAATCTGTGGCCTTAGCTAACTCTCGTGAATGGATTACGGAAATCATCACGATTTGCTTTCTCCTTGGCAAAAAAGCCACATCTTGATTTGGCTGACCTATTTAATAGAACAAAGAAATACATCAATGCTGAAGAGATGTCCAAGGCTGGGATTGAAGCTGAACGTGAATCTTCAGACAAGAAAAGAAAGAAAAAGAGGATCAAAATGAGCAAGGAAAAAAGAAAAAAGTTCCAGGAAAAGTTGTCTGTGTCCACTAGTTCATCTAAGGACTAGAGAAACACAACGATAACTACACTCCTTTGAACGCATCTAAGAATGAAATCTTGATGTACATTCAAGATAAGGAGTATGTCAAATGGCCCAGAAAAATGAGGACTCCAGCTAATAAGAGAAATAGCAACAGGTATTGTCGATACCACCGTGACCATGGTCACGAGACTGAAGACTATGAACTACTAAAGAATGAGATTGAGGACTTAATCAAAAGAATCCATCTCTCCATATTTGTAGACAAAGATCGAAAAAATCCTCAACTTGAGCAAAGGCATCCTAGGGAGTAGAGTACAGACCTGTAAAATCCTCGGGGTAGAAATAATCCATCACCAGCTAGGGTCATTGCAGTCATAGCAAAAGGAACTTCTGGAGGTGAAAGTCAATCAACTAAAAAAACGTACGCCATACAACCCCAGATGGAAGAACCTCGTGGAAAGAGACCTCGGACGGGAGAGTCTATTAATTTCGAATATGATGATATGGATGGAGTTCTTACTCCTTACAATGATCCTATGGTGATCACTCTAACCATAGAAAACTATGAGGTAAGGAGAATTCTCGTGGATAGTAGAAATTCGGCCAATATTATATTCTATGAAACTTTTCAAAAGATGAACAATGGACGAGAACGTTTGAGGCCAATAAAAACTCCACTTATTGACTTTACCAGTGAGACAGTGGAACCTGAGAAAATAATAACTCTTCCCATCACTGCGGGAAAGCAACCTAAGCAAACCATAGTCATGGTAGATTTTTTTGTTGTGAAGGTACCCTCCACATATAATTTTATCCTTGGGAGACCAAGACTGGATACAATGAGGGCTGAATACAATGAGGCTATCATCTCAACATATCACATGCTTATGAAATTCCCGATTGAGCATGGTATTGGACGAGTCGTAAGAGACCAAGGTATGGCCAGACAATATTATGTCGCATCTCTCAAAGGAAAAACATCTCACACGTTTATCCATTGAGAGTTTGGAACTAAAGAGTAAACATGAGAAATCAGAAGAACCTGTAGATTATATCCTCTATGTCCAACTTCTTGAAGGGAATGATGACAAGATTGTGAAGATTGGATGTTCACTTAATAAAGACATGAGAATTAAATTTGTTCAATTCTTAAGGGAGAATGCCAATGTCTTTGCTTGGAGCCCCTTAGACATGCCAGGGATTGATCCTGAGGTTATTGTCCAGCGATTGATCCTGAGGTTATTGTCCATAGGCTCAATGTGGACGCTAACTTCAGGCCGATTAGACAAAAGAAAAGGAGTTTCGCATTGGAGAGAATCCAAGCTATGAATGGAGAAGTCGACAAACTATCAAAATCTAAGTATATAAGAGAGGTTGACTATCCTGATTGGTTGTCTAATGTTGTCCTTTTTCCGAAAACTAAATGGAACTTGGAGGATGTGTGTGTATTTCACAGACTTGAACTAAGATTGTCCCACAGATAGTTTCCCTCTTCCAAGGATTGATCAACTTGTGGATGCTACGGCTGGATGTGAACTTCTTAGCTTCATGGATGCATTCCATGGATACCACCAGAATAGGATGCACTTAGATGATGAAACAAAGACCCCATTTATCACTGACAGAGAACTTTATTGCTTCAAGGCGATACCTTTTGGGCTAAAAGACGTCGGGGCAACCTATTAAAGGCTCGTCAACAAGATCTTTAAAGATCAAATTGGGCAAACTATTGAAGTCTATGTCGACGATATGTTGGTGAAAAGCTCTTAAGCAAATCACCACATAACAGACCTTGGGGAAGCATTCAATATTCTAAGGCACTATAAAATGAAACTTAATCCCAACAAATGTGCCTTTGGAGTAACCGTTGGGAAGTTCTTTGGTTATATGGTCACTCAGCAAGGGATTGAAGCCAATTCGGAGAAAATCAAAGTATTGATAGAGATGAGTCCTCTGTAAATGGTCAAAGAAATCCAAGGACTTACTGGACGACTCGCAGCTCTTAGCCATTTTCTATCAAAGTCAGCTGAAAAAAGTTTACCATTCTTTAAGATTCTAAAGAATGTAAAGAATTTTGTGTGGACAGGTGAGTGTCGGAAAGCTTTTAAGGAGTTAAAAGTCTACTTAGGTTCTCCGCCTCTCTTGATAAAACCTTGCCAAGGAGATATGTTTTACCTCTATCTCGGAGTCTCAAATAAAGTAGTGAGCTCATTACTAATCACAGAAGATGATGGGGTTCAAAAGCCAATATATTATGTAAGTGGAGTCCTTAGAGGCACGGAGATCCGCTATCCAATGGAGAAAGACATTAACTCAATACTAATGCTTTTCATCCAATTTTGTCTGATAAACAACATTATTATTAAGGAACATTAATTAGATAGCGTTTGCAATGGTGATCTCAACTTGTAAGTTGAGACCATATTTTTAAGTACATGCCATAGTAGTGTTCATTGACCAACCTTTAAAGCAAATCTTGCAAAAAATAGAGACCTCATGAAGGTTGGTAAAGTGGTCTATTGAGCTTAGAGACTTCGACATTCAATATCTACCTCGGCTATCTAGGAAAGCCCAAGTCTTGGTTGATTTTGTCTTTGATTGTATGGAAAATGAGAAAGAAGCTAAGACCTTAGCACCAGAAGCTGAGACATGTATCGCTCAAGAAGATAAAACTGATATCTGGACATTATTTGTCGATGGCTCTTCAAACCTTGGAGGAAGAGGTGCTAGTCTAACTCTAACGAGCCCTGAGGGAAATATTTTTTAATATGCTTTAAGGTTTGATTTCCAAGCATCAAATAATGAGGCCAAGTATGAAGCACTTATCAAAAGGTTAAAAATAGTGCTAGAGGTTGAGGCAAAAAATGTGGAATCCTACAGCGACTCTCAATTGATGGTTCACCAAGTCAAAGGAGATTTTGAAGCTAGCAATCCTAAAAAGGACAAATATCTAGAAAAAGTGAAGAGTCTAATAACTCAACTTGCACACTTTGAAATACATCATGTACCTCGGACAGAGAATACCAAAGCTGATGCTTTATCTAAACTTACAAGTTCACCTTATCATGATCTCATCGGGTTCCAGTTGAAGTTTTACCCCACCGAAGCATAGGTGGAGACCAAGTTCTGGCTTGGTGGCGGAGCCTAGTTCGATGGATCCAATCATAGATTATCTGAAGTATGGGAGATTGCATGAGGACAAGAGAGAAGTAAGAAAGATCTCTTATCGTTCGGCTCGATATACTCTTTTTGGAGACCATTTTTACAAAAGATCCTACACCTTGCCTTATCTCAAACGTCTAAGGCCAAGTGAAGCTGACTACGTTCTTAGAGAAGTTCACGAAGGAGTATATGGGAATCGCTTGGGGGGTAGAGTTTTAGCACAAAAAGTCCTTAGACAGGGGTACTACTGGCAAACCGTGAAAAATGATGCGATATGTTTTGTTAAACGATGTGCCAAATGTCAGATGCTTGCCAATATCCTACACACCCCGGCAGTGTCAATGTCCTCGGTTTCCACTCCTTAGCCCTTTGTAATTTGGGGAATGGACATCCTCGGACCATTTCTTCAGGCCATTGGACAAAGAAATTTTCTAATAATAGTGATAAACTACTTTACAAAATGGGTCGAAACAGAGCCCTTGGCTCATATTATAGAGCAAGAAATTAGAAACTTTGTATAGAAGTCTATTGTTTGTCGCTTTGGAGTACCTTGACCCATTATCACTGACAATAGGAAACAATTTAACAATCAACGTTTTCGTGAATTTTTTGCAGACCTCAACATCGACCTCTAACAACCTCGGTCACTTATCTGGAGTCTAATGGTCAAGCTGAGGTCAACTATAGGACCATTTTGTAATATTTGAAAACACGATTGGACGAAACCAAGGGCTTGTGGGTGGATGTCCTACCAAAAGCATTGTGAGCATATCGGACAACACAACGAATAGCTACAGGATAGACACCTTTTAGCATGACTTTTGGCTCAGAGGTGGTTATTCTAGTAGAGATTGGGATTCCCAGCTTTAGAGTTGTGAAAATTTTAATATTGAGGAGAACATGGAAAGGCTCAAGCTAACCTTGATTTCATTGATGAGCAGAGAGAGAAAGCCAAGGTCATAATGATTGTTTATTAGGAAAGGGTGGCCAAGTACTATAACAATCGTGTCAGATCACATTATTTTTGCCCCGGGGATCTAGTCCTTAGGAAGGCTCAGTTTAATCACCAAGGTCAAAGTGATTGCTTATCAGCAAAGGGTGGTCCAGTACTATAACAATCATGTCAGATCATGTAATTTCTGCCCTAGTAATTAGTCCTTGGGAATGCTCAGTTTAATCACCATGAAAGGATCAATAAGCTATCTCCTAATTGGGATGGTCTGTATCGGGTTCATGAAGTAATGAAAGAGCGCATTTACAAGTTAGAAGACCTTGGAGGTAAGCATATCTCTAGATCTTGGAATGCTGAGCATCTGAGGAAGCATTACCAGTAGGTTATCGTTAGTTATTTTATTATGATCCTTAGTTATTTTATTGTGTTAGTTTGTTTTCAATTCGTAGTAATAAAACTGAAGATTAGCTTCATGTTATTTGCTTTTAAATTTGTGACGTTTGCTTTCAAGTTGCAATAAAATTTCTGATTTTATTATCTTTATTATGTAATGTCTTGGAACTTTCAAGGAGATAGGATTGCAGTGGGAGACCATTGCCACTATCTAGGATAGGATTCAATGGAAAGGCACTGCCACTATCGTAAAGAACAAAGGCTACGGCCACTGAAAATCGAGAAACATACCTCGAAGAAATAAAGTCCTAAATTAACTTAGGCTCTAAGAAGAAGTGATGACGCCTGGACTGATTATCCAGCTAGCAATCACTTAAATAACTTCTTAGGAAAATGTCTGAAAAACTCTAGACCTCCGACTGTTTGTCTACTGGGTTAATCTCCTAAGATAGAATGGTTGAGGCCTTTTCAGGCTAAGGACTAGGATGACCCGACCCTTGGAGTATAAGGAATCTATCCTTAATTATAAAATCAATTGCAATGGATAACCAATTGATATATATGAGAACTTTGGCTAAAAAAGTAAGCTAAGCTAACTATAGAAGCCAATATCTGAAAAGTGATAGTCTTCAGTTATAAGTT
Organism: Buddleja alternifolia; assembly: GCA_019426215.1. Lineage (NCBI taxonomy): Eukaryota > Viridiplantae > Streptophyta > Magnoliopsida > Lamiales > Scrophulariaceae > Buddleja > Buddleja alternifolia. Next base: position 26,199,217 of record CM033407.1, read on the forward strand.
GAAGCATCCTACATATTACATCATATTCAAAAGACATGACAACAAAATAAACAAACATCTATGGTCTGAAATACATAAATACCTAAAGCTAAAGACTATGATCGATCAAGGAAAAATGGTGAAACCCAATATACCATGGTCTACATCCTCAGCTGCAACGTCTGTGCCGCCGTCTATCTCCATAGCAGGGTCCATATACCCTGGAACACCAGTCTCATCAACTGAGATAAACTCGAAAGCATGAGGAAGAACCAAACGACTGATATCGAAGGTAGGGACATCCTATCTACAAAAATTGTACCTATCTAGCCAGTGGTCTAGCAAAAATTCGTCCATAGCCATCCTTGTTTTCTTTGCTTCGTCGGCATTTTTCTCGGCTTTCTCAACTCGCAGATCAAACAAAGTAAGAGTTTCAGTCATCTTGGAAATATCACAAGTCAAACGATCGACCTCTGTCACTTTCTTATCGAATGCTATCTCAATTTTGAACTTCAGGGTGGTCTCTTTATCTAAATTTGTGATAAGCTCCTTAACCCTCCTGCATCCATAGTTGATTTTGAGAACCATCCTGTTGTGGATAGATAAGAGCTGCAAAGGAAAATGAGAACATCATCATAAGATTCAAAGGAAAATGGATTGAAAATTGAGTAAAGAAGTACCTTGGCAAGATAATCATAGCCATCATATGATAGGACCTTAGAAGTCACCTCTTCCTCTGTAACACAATCACCGTCAGGTAGGAGGTTAGACATCATCTCTATGGCTACCTTTGGGGTGAATACAGAGTCCCCTACCTTCACATTCCACTCAGGACAAAAGGTGATGGTAGAGATATTAGTGACGTCCTCAGGTGCAACCTCGTCAGTACAAAGTATAGAGACATCTGAACCCAATGATGGCAGTGGGGCGGATATGAATTAGGTTTGGCAAAACTCGCTACCCGCTCCATTTAACTTTATTAATACCCACAATCCTCCCTGCCCCGCCAAATACCCAAGGGGTTTGGGTTTTACCCGTTAAACCTAAATGAGCCGTGAAAATTTATTAATTAACCCAACATGCAATCATCCGACTCAAATTCGAATAATCAAACAACTAATAAACTTATAACATAGACAAATATCATGAAAATCCACACAAATAATAATCAAATCAGTAATAAGAAAAGGGTTTTTGTCTCTTTATGAGACTTTACAACTTCACGTCTTCACTAATCAATTTTTTAAAATTTAATAAAAAAAAGTTAAGTTATGCAAACTTCAAGTTATGTTGAAGATATTAAATATAAATTAAAAATCTATTTATTAGAATAACATTAACGACGCGGGTTATGGGACGGGTAATACCATACCCACTACCTGCCCCATACCCTATCGGGTCATAAATTTAATATTCATAATCCGCCCCATAACCCATTTGGTATACCCAAACCCACCCCAGTGAGGCAGGTTCGGGGCGAATACCCATCTAACCCTGCCTCATTGTCATCTCTATCTGAACCCTCAACACTAGTAGGAATGCCAGAGGATTCAATCCCCTCATCTATGACTGGCTCTGAAGGAAGTGAGTAGGCCCTAAGCCTGTGAGAAGATCCCACAGCAGAATGAGGGAGAAATAATCTTTTAAAAGGTCATACAGGCGGAAGACCAGGAGCTGACCCTTTGGGTCCTCAGACTCTCATCTCTGTGCAACCCGAGCCAACATCTTATTCTTGTCAATCTTTCTAGCATTGCGGATCTCCATACCTATAAAAAAAATGCATATATTAGCAAAAGTCAGATAAGACATATATGCTAAAATAGAGAAAGAAAGGAAGAAGTATATACTAAGGTCTACAACTACAGACGAATGTGACTGGCTCAAGCCTGCTGCAACTAGAATATCTTCAATGACCAGCTTATCTAAGCTTACTGGACCTCAAAGAATAAGTGATAATTGTGCTTGTTGTTCAATCCTACTAGGGACAGGCGTTTGAGTTAGGAAATAATTATAATTCCACTCTGATGGGAAATTCCAAGGACTATCTTGACAGACGTAGAAAATTTTTGACCTCCAGCCCTTCGTTTTCTTAGAAGTTCTTACAAGGGGTTTAGTTCTACATCTAAACACAAAGTACCACGAACCTTTGGCACTAGGGTGCTGCTGAATTCTATAAATACAAGAAAATACGGTGACATTAACTGAGGTGGGGACCGAGACTACTAGGATAATAAATCCGATTATAATTTCCAAGCATTCGGATTCAATTAGGCCGGACAGAGGTCGTAAAACTTGAGTATTTCTATAATGGTGGGGTGTAAATGAAACCGTAGCCAAGAACAAAACATGTCTTCATACAAACAAAGCCACTCCGGTGGCAAAATACTCAAACCACCTTCTTCGGACTGAGGTATATAAATCTCACAATGGCTAGGGAAATAAGCCAACACTTTAAAACCTTCTATTTCACCCCGAGTAAGAATAGAGACTTCATCCTCGGGTTCAAGGGTCTTTCACTTAGCTTTACACTCCTTCATCTCGATGTAATCTACCTCTACAGGCTATGGTTTGTTATGTAATCTAGCTAAAGGAGGGTATGAGGAGGGGTCATCTGAGTTCTCAAAAGAAGATATCATGGACAAATAAATCTAACGGTCGAAAAAAGTTCCAAAGACTCACTCAACAACCATTGAAAAGACAAATGTGCTTCACGTCGAGGTCCACAAGTAGTTTACCTGAGAATCAAGTAAGAAAATTTCTTATTAGACAAGTATGTAGCTAAGAAACCTTGGAACAGAAAAAAAAAAAGTCCAGGAACGAGCGTGTCGTATATGAGCTAAGGAGGCGAAAGAAAGTAAAGCCTTGAATTTTTAAAGAGCTAATGGTCAATGTCTAAGTTTAGCTCTAAGGTTTCTAAAGTCCCATAACATTGGGTATTCATGCACGAGTTCATTTATGAAAGGGCTTGATAACTAGCTAAGGTCTTGAAGTCTTAATAGCTAAGGATTTATCTAAGGACCCTAGCTTTTTTTGCTTAAGAATAAATCCAACTTAGAGACCTTGGACATATTTTGAGGATTTTATAATTACTCCTCTACCATGGAATTGAGGACATACAAACTAAGGACCAAAGTCATAGCTCTTTGCTAGTTCAGTTGAAGATTCGGGTTCTTAAATATTATCGTATCCCATGATTATCTAAGGATTTGAGTTTGATTTCGGAAAATATTTAATTTTGGAGAAAAGTCGCTCCTTGACCGAGATGAAAATTGCTAAGAAAAATAAACCTTTGCAAAAAGTAAACCTTGGGAAAAGCCAAGGGCTTGCCTAAAGATACGTAGCTTTATTTGCTAAAAGACAAGTCATGCTTTGGAAGACCTTGGACATAGCAATGAGATAAGGTTTAATCAACGTCTCTTTTTCCATGGATTGAAGGCCTCGGACGTGTGGTTTGGAGAAAAAACTAAGGACAATATTCGATTAATCTTTAGCAAGTTCTTGGACGTGTGATTTGGAGAAAAGGCTAAAGACAAAATCCAATTAGTCCTTTGCAAAACTACTCAACTTGAAGTGGTCCTCAGCTAAGGACTAACCTTAGAGCAAGTGGCATGCAAATTTCAAAATTTGGAGTAAAAAAGAGCATGTGGTGATATATATATATATATATATATACACAAACATATACATACATATTGTACAATGTGTATGAGATGAGGGTGATTGAAAAGAGAACTCATCTACTTGTACTCGGAATGAAAGTGACTTGTTAGAATTGACTTGTCCTTGGAAGACTTTGGGAGCTTTTGGACCTGAACTTCAAATTTTCTAAAGCCAGGAGTCATTTAATGCTAGCCAAGGACATGCTATGTTTGTTGGGTAGCTTTTCGCTAAAGGACAAGACCTTAGATACCTTGGATAAAGAAGTAATTAAAGTGAAAGTCCTTGGAAAATTCTATGTTAGACCGAATTCAATGATCCTAGTGTCTATATCTCTCACACAGTAAGGTGTATTATGTGTGGTCCTCACGCACACTTGTGTGGGAGAGATAGATACAAAATTTACACTCAGACCACTGAACTCGGTCTAGCATAGAATCACTCAAAGTCCTTGGCTTGGCAAAAGACTCCTTGGCCTTTTTTTTTCCAAGGAAAATTACAAGAAAAAGTTATCTACCCCTTTGTTATGAATTTGAAGATTTGACAAGGACAACTCAATGACTCATCCAAGGATATGCTATGTTTGGTGATGGCCTTGGACACATGGGTGATATAAGCACAAGATGACAGATCCTTTCCAAAGCTACAAAGCCATGGATTGTATGGCCCTACTCATTGGCAAAATGAATGAGAGTTGGTAAAATGCATTAACTGAAGTAACTTTATTTGGTAAAAGTACAACCAAATTTTGAAGCTAAAGACTAAAGTGAGTCTTTGCTAATGTGGACATGTGAGCCAAGGAATTACCAATGACTCTTCTGCCAAGAAGTAGAGTCCTTAGACGTATAAGGGAAAAAATGCTAAGAACAAATTCTATAAGATCTTTGATTTACCTACTGAAGACGTGAGTTTGCAAAGGGCATTTCAACTTTGTGTGGTCTCACATGATAAATTTAAAGATGACTTTGGCTTCCAAAAATAAAGAACTTCAAAGCCTTACATTAATTCTAAGGACATGCTAAGGACTAAAGTAAAAGTCCTTTGTCAAAGTAATGAAGATATGTAAATGCGGAAGCCAAGGACTCCAAAAGGGCTAACCTTGGAATTAAATCCCATCTAGTACTACACATGTGGGCAAAGGACTAGCCTTGGATTAATTGGTAAGGATATATTCAACTACTCTACCATGCAAAGGGAGTTCTAAACATGCTAAGGACCAAAATTTAGAGGAAAAATGCTAAGTACACTTTTGAAACCTTAGCAAAAGTAGATCTTGGCAACCTTGGCACTAAAGTATGAAATATTATTTTTCTATACTACGGCATGCTATGTACATTTTACATAGAGAAAAATAATGAAATAATGGACCTTGGCAATTAAATTATGCTAAGGATGAAAATATTATTTCAAAGCTTGATTGGAGAAAATGACTAACTTCTTAGCCAAGGACTAGAACATCTAGAACTTAGCACCACCTTGAATTCACCAAGGACTACACCTAGGCAATGAAGTATCTATTTTCTACCTCTCCCTCTCCAAAAATTTACTAGAGTAAAATGGTAAATGATGATAATTTACTCGAGGTTGCTTTTATAGATGGAAGTCTCACTAAATGACAGAAAATACTCTATAGTACAAAATCGTGATAATTTTTTTTTTTTTAAGTACTTCTACAGCATAATTTTCATTCGCACTCCAAAAGTGGGGGGCAAGTGATGAGGAGCAATTTCGTAATATCATCAACAGACACGTGGCGTCACCAAAATTCGACACATGTGCACCAATTTAAGTCAAGTAGCTAAAGGCTAAGGTTTTCTAAGTGGGCTAAGGTCTTTTGGTTTGACTCAAACTTGGCTAAGGGTCCCAATCTCCTCAGAAATCCTTTTTCGTATCTGAGTTAGATCCAAGGTCTAAAGTCGTATAAATAGCAGACCTCGACTCCAGGTAAAGGATTCTTTTTTTTCCAATTTTTCATTTTCAAATCCGCCATCTCCAAAGTTATAACTTAAGCATCAGAAGGCCTACCCCTGGGGTCGACCCCAGGGTTTTGTTTTGCAGGTTAACACAAATCGCTGGTCATCCTCGGATCCAACCTCTGACGACCGTTTATACTCGGATCCTATTTTTTCGCATTGTAAGTTCTTGGATCTAGTCCTTTGACTTTTACACATCATCAAGTTCAATTGCAAAAAATGGATATTGTGTATACATTAAACTGTAATTAAGTAATATTTGGGCTTTTTGGTTCTTATAAACCCACATAATTGAAGCTTTGAGAAGGAAAAAATCTCTTACCTTTTACTTTTTGAAATAAAATGAAATATATTGTCAATTCCAACTTGTTAAGAAGTGCTTCATGAACTAGATATATGGACCATTACTCCACAACAAACGGTCAAGTAGGCTATAAAATGGTCCCAGCCATATTTAGGGGTGTACATAAACCCGTCCAATTCGCCCTAACCGCTCAACACGAGCCGATCCGTCCGAAAACCGCCGGTTTAGAATTATTAAATAATAGTGGCGAGTTAAAAATATTGCAACCCGCCTGGGTGGTGGGTTTAATAATTGTAACCCGCCTAACCCGCAACCCGACCGCTAATCATTTATGTTACAAGTATAAGTATATATAGTTAAAGATTAACACTAAACTTTGAAAACTATATATGCATATATACTCTCTAATAAGAGTGGTTTATTCATATTCATGTAACATATTTTATTTTTTATTTGAGCAAACAAATTGACTCGTTTGAACACTTGTTTTTATTTGATTTGAACAAAAAATTTATATGTATATGTATATTTTGATGATAAATTTATATAAAATATTAATTTTATTAATATTTTAGAGTTTTTCACTCATTAGAAATCATGGAAATATGAATTTTATTTAATAACACCACTTATTTGTGTATTTCTCACCAACTCAATTTTTTTTAGTTAAGTGTACAAAAAGTATAATAATTAATTTCTTACTTACTAGTTATAACTAAAATTAAGTTGTAAAAATTATAACTATAATTTGATAACCCGCCAACCCGCCCGTTAAAACATTAAATCCGACCGACCCGAACCGCTCGGTTTGAAAAGATAATTATGCATTTTCGGTTTAATATTTTGTCAACCCGCACATGTCGGGTCGGGTTAATTTTTTTTGTAAAACCCCCCGAACCCGACCGTGTACACCCCTAGCCATAGTAACAAAACTCGTACGAAGTTGGTTTGAGTGAAAGAGATTCTAATTGCTTAATCAAGAGGTTTTGTGTTCAAAATCTTGTGAATGTAAAAAACTTCCTCGAGAGAAGTCTCGCGATTGTGCCCGACCATACCTCGAGGAGTTAGTTTGGGCCTTCGAGTTTGAGGACACCTTAGAAAATCCCAAAAAAAAAACAAAAAAAAAATAGTGACAAAACTCATTGAATTTCTCAAAATAGTTCATATAAACTTCAAAATTTTCATAGATGTCGGAATCTCACAGATATATTCATAAATTATTACTTGATAATATTCTTAATATTTCACTAATATAGTAATTTATTCTCGAAACGTATTTTTATTGCAATAAGATTAAAATAATTCTAGTTAATACATATGCTAGCTTTTATTTCTAATTTCTTATTAAAAAAATATTACAAAATATGATTACTATTAACATTATATTCATAAAATAAATTCATGCATTATATTCAGAAAACAAATACATAGTTCCACCGAGATACTCCCAAGAGTTCGTGAATTTTGTTATGTAAAAGACATTTTATAAAAAAAACTCCCATACACTCTTGAATAATATCAGAATCACGAATTTTATGGTTTAATTAATTCTACTGCAATCTTAAATTTGTCACTTTGGCAAAGCAAATTTAAGAATAGATTATCTGCTGTATTTTTTTAAAAAAAAAAAATCGGTCTTATATATCATTCAATCGAAAGTTTACAACGCTTAGAACAATACAATTCATATCAACTCAAACGATGTAGTAAGAACATCTGAAACACTAACTATCAAGTTCTAGTAGATAACAAATCTTAAGAACTCACAACTGAACACAAGAAAATTCTTGTGCAACTCCTATTCAAGAAGAGATAAAACTCTCATTCGAGAGAGAAAACAAACTGTCATACGAGAGAGAAAGTAAAATACTAAGCAAAAAATCTAAAACACTATATAAAAACTTATGCATCGCCCGTCTTCATCTCGTCAGATCCGTCTCTGTCTCATTAGATCTATAGTCGTCTCGTCAGATTTGAAAATGTGGTGTACAAGTTGAAGAAGGGTGCTCCAACCCAACCCGCCGACGATGGTGGTGGTAACAGTGGTGAAGAAGACGACTGTTTCACCAAGCCATCGCCGGCGGAGGAATATAGAAAAATAAGAAGGATAGGATTTAGAGAGAGATGGGGAGAGAGACGTGAAAATTGTATAAGAATAAATTATCTGCTGTATAGTTTTTAAATGTCATGGGCTTTTATATAGTCCACCACATAAATAGCTCAACGCAATTGCGAGTTTTAAGCATATTCATCTCAAATAAATTTTTATAATACGAATTAAGTTTGAATAACTTCATTATTTTGGAGCACCTAAATTCCATTGTGCCAATTGATTCAATGTTTAAGACATATCTCATTGTCGTGGTTCGACTTGTGTGAATATTTGTCTGGTCATATAATAGCTGATTTGTTGAATATATCAATAATTGTTAATTGATTGTTACTTGATATTTTAATGCAATAACCTAATTACTTCGCTCAAAAGAAGTGGAAAAAGCTTTTCAAAATCGAACCAATTAATAGGGATAAAAACATTAAACCCCCTGAACTTTGGCCTTTATACACTTTTTTTAACAAACTTTTTTTTTTCACTTTGCATCCTGAATTTAATGGGATTTGCAGATTTTTATATAAAAGCATATTCCGGGAAATATTCAGACATAAATAGCAATTAAAAACAAAGTTGATGATGCAAAGTGAAAAAAACAAAAAAGTTGAATATGCAAAGTGCAATTTTTTTTTGAGAAAAGTTCAAATTCCGGCGAGTATTCTGCCGGAATATGATGTTATATAAGAATTTGCAAACCCCGTGAAATTCAGGAGGTAAAGTGGGAAAAAAAAGTTTATAAAAAAAAGGTGTAAAAATGGCCAAAGTTCAGGGGGTTTAATATTTTTATCCCCAATTAATAACATCAAATGATTTATATTTTGAATTTCTCCTTATTCCGTTAACATATGGCATTCGTCCTATTATCTTATTTTGTATTCTGATTTTGTTTTTTTGGTTGATCGTCATAGTTAGAAAAAAGTAATGGAAGCATGCCGTGTACTAAAATCGTTCAGTGTTTTCCATCGAGTAGAACATCGATCAATAGAATTTTTTTAATTCTAGACGAAGGGGGATACTCTTACCAGACAAACCCAGAACGACAATTTTTAATTATGGGCTACACAGACCCTATAATACACTAAATAAGGAGAGAAAAATCACAATTTATGATAATTTGGGCTTGAAACCCGGACTTCCCACATAAAAGTGAAAGCTAATTTCACTAGACTAACAAACCTTGGTGATCAATAAATCTTTTTTCTGTTGAATTTAGATGTAGAAGATATATGGACCGTGGGTATTTGGTGTTGAATATAGCAAGCTGTTGGGCCGTTTGAGCTCATTCTATTTCACTAGAGGTTAACAGTTTAACGGATTATCGATGGATGATTGGGCTTCTATTCCAGCCCATCTTTTTTATTCTTGGTCAACATGAAGTTGACCAATACTTTGGGGGCTAAAGTGCAAATATATATATATATATGGTAAATAATATTAGCACTTCAAATGTATTATTGGCACTCCACTATTCAATACAAATTTCTTGACAAAAATATTGAAAAGTGGAGCTCCAATAGTAAATTTTGGAGCTCCAATATGATCTCCCTATATATATATCAAACCCAAGCCCCAAATCAGATTATCCAAAGACACTTTCTCTCTCTTGAGCTCCAACAATCAGATTTCCTCTTCCTCTCTAGTTAGTTTGGGTAATTTTTATAGATTTTCCTTTTGTTCATTCTTGTAATCCTTTCGCAATCTTTATATCAATAAAATATTTTATTTAGTTTCTTTAACAATTTGCCTTTTATGTTTATCTACTGCACTCAACTTTTATATGATATGGTCTGGGCCTCGCAGATGATTATTTTGTGAAAGGAAAAAAATTGTGACATGGATAAAAAAATTAAAATTTATCTCTTCACATTCTAACTATCAATGTATACAACTATTGTACATCTGTGCGTTCAACAATTATGTTATAGGAGGATTCAGAAAAAGTAGACGTAGTTGCTTATTGGAATTCAAACCGCCACATGGGGTGCACTGATACGTATCCTCTGACATTGCGGTATCTAGAAATGTATATCGCGGCTTCATTTCACATTTTCGTGTTCTTTGCTCACTAGATTTCATACCGGGGGTTGCGCTATAGGCGTGTTTCCACGATAGTTGCTTCTATAGGTTCCTTTTGATGTTTTGCTTAGTTTCTTTAGTGTTTTTCATTAATTGTACGGGAGTATTATATCACCTTTTATTTACTCTTCTGTGTAAGCGAATAATACTTCTGGTTTATCGTTTTTATATATGCTTTTTTATGAGGGAGTTAACACTTCTTATTTATTGGTTTTATTTGAGTTTAAAGTACGAAGCCCCAAAAAACTCCTACCGTTAGTACAGTTGCGTTAAAAAGAACAAAACAAAAGAAACAATTATGCTCTAAGAAATCTAAATTGGTAACATTAAGTGTCCCACCAATTATGTTACAGGAAATCTAGACCGCGTTTTGGATCCTAGCGATGCCTTCATTTCCTCTATATAGGACAATGCTCCAAACAACAAAAATTGTATAACAATCTCAAAAAATAATCTTTCTTCTTTTGATATTTAAATTACAACAAATAATAATCTACCCTCATACAAACATCAACGTAATTAGAATGAATGTATAGTAATAATACAAAATTGAAAAGATTACATTAACCAAATGATATGTATTAAATGAATGAATTAGCCCCAAAACGGCGGCGGCGGGCTGTAACCCAAGAATGGCCGTCCGGTGGTGTAGGTGGCGGCGCCGCCGTAGATGACGGTGGAATCAGAGTGATGATTAAATACTTTTTTGATCTTCTTAAAGCCATGTTTATACACCCCAAATCCGAAAAACAATCCAACGGTGATTACCACTGCCACCAAACATATGCAGCAACAGCAGATTTTTGTTGGGCAACACATCTTTTAGAGTTTAGATAATCCCTCCCTTTTTGCTTAATTCTTGATTACCACCAAAAAATTCAAGCTAAAATAAAAGGGGAAAAAAGTATTAGTAATCTAAATCCATAATTGTTCCTTTTTTCAAAAAAATAAATAAATTCAACAACAAATAATAATTTAGAGGATTTGTGTGATCAATAATTAGTTTGTGATGGCACATTTGATGATGTGTGTGTTTAATTATTTGAAAATTATGGAAAAAAAATGATTTGATTATTATTATTGTGATATGAATTTTTTTCAGTATTGTATATGTTGCTTGAAATTATGCAGGCATTAGCTATACCAATGATTTTATGTCTTATTACAAACAATTAGAAATTAATTAGTGCTGAAGAAAGACAAACAAAACAAATACACAAAAAAGAGGAAGAAAAAATATTTGAAAAAAATAAGTATTGAATGACCAATTTAATATTTAATTAATACCTCTAACAATAAGGAGAAAAAATGAGAGAAGAGAAAGTAAAAAAAGAACGTGTAGAAGAAAGAATGAGATGAGTGTGGAAGAAATTATTTTCACACTTGTTAAAATTTTTAGAGGATATAAGATGGCATACAAAATAGTGACAAACCAATATAAGTTTTTCTAAGAACATCTTCGTTTATAAATAGTATAGATAGAAAAAGGTGGTTAAGACTATTTTGCAGTTGATGGAGGAAATGTGTGTGTTTGGGAGGAAGAGGGCGGGGACTACCCGTAGTTTTTCTCGTATATCTTTTCATGAATTATGCAGCTTGTTTCATTTGTAAGATTGAATTTGATCTGACTGTTGCATAATTGATTATACCATTTGCCTCCACCATAAAAGAGTCAAAATTTGCTTTTAGAGTGCAAACGCTATGTGTATTTGACCCCTTTTTGTATAACATGCAACAACTGAGCGGAAAACGACAATCATTTGTATCATTGTATGAATAATGACTTCTTCACTTGAATTTGTCATGTAAATATATGATAAAAGAAATTACGAAAATTCTTTTTTCTTTTCCTCCCTCTATAGTAAATGCATGTTAAGTTAAATAACTTATATATGCAATTGTGGAAAAGAAATGAACACAACATTTTAAGCATTAGTCTAATACCTTCAAGGGATTTGCTCTGGGATGAGAATTTCCACGTCTGGAGCTTGTAAGAAAATGAAGTTTAGAAGAACATTTTATAGATTTTTTTTCAAATTTATAGATTTTTTTTTTTTTTTTGAAAAGAATAAAGAAGGTGGCGAGTAAAATGCTGCTTAAATGAGGGACTACTCTTGAAATGTTTGGAATACGTTTGAAATGCTTGGGAGACTGACAACAATTTGAGGGATGAAGCAGACGCGTCCGAATTTTCTATAGGAAAATACTACATATCACCGTTTTTATACCATCGATTTTTTACTGTCCCTTGATTTAGAAAGTATGGATGCATTAAATCCACTAAAATCAATTAATTGCAAGTTATTTGTTACCAAAACTAGGAGAGTTGAAAAATCGGTGATATATAAAAGGTGGTATATAGTATTACTCTTTTTTATAATATTTTGGTGTAACACCAATGAACAACGTGTTTGTAAATTATAATTTATTATTATCTTTCCGTATTCACAAACATGTATCTACCGTTCATTGGTGTTTACACCAAAGTGTTACACCTCGTCAACTTTAGACGAATGGTTGAATTGCACATATTAAATTAAATGAATTTGAGTCTGTCAAAAAACAAATGACCACACGCTTAGTCGAGTGGAATACGAATTTTAATTTTTTTTTAAGATAAGTCAAGACAAACTCGTTGAAGAGGAATCAATATACAGTTTATGTATTAATGATCGAATAAATTGAAAAAAAAATGATAATACGTATGCGGTCGTGCGTATTTTATAATCAAGTAGGCGATATACAACATGAATATTTATTGAAGACCATCCTCATATAAAAATATCCAACTATTATTACATTTCAATTTTATTTCTCAACGTACTACTGCTTAGAAAGGGTATTTAGCGATAAATATCCCCAATTTATTTGTCTAACAAAATTCTACACCTCTTTATAAGAAGATGCATTTTATGCAATATTTATAATTTCCAAGCGAACTTTTTGTATTGCAATGTCGCCTTATTGTCCTCATGCATGGTTAAACATTTTAGATGTTCCGGATTTGATTGAATCAAAATTAATCACCCAATAAATGAATGTGTTAAATTGTTAACTACGTGATTTGGTGTATACTTCGTGTCCAAAGGTTACAACAATTATTATAAGAAAAATTACACCAACACCCATTGCTATAATAAATAATTACACAAATTTACCCTCTTATAATTGAAATTACAAATACCAAATTCATTATAATTTAAAATTACATTTACTCCCCTAGAAACCCTCGGTCAATGGTCAAACAATACTAAACGACATTTTTGCCTTCACTTAAATTATTAAAAAGAATAAAAAACTGGAATAATATTTTCGTTACAGTCGTAACCTCTCTTATATTGTGTAATTACCTAAACCCCTCTCTTGTTTTTGAAATTACCAACACCCCCTATAGCGGGCTAATTGTAAAGTATTTAGGGGTTAAATTGTAAAAAAAATTAATACGCAGGCGAGGTTTGTGTAATTTCAAAAATAAAAGGGGAGGTTGGTGTAATTTTTCCAAAATGACATTTGAACGGCGGCATTTTTGAAAGTTCACATGATGACCTCTTCAAAAAACTGATCTCAGATGGGTGAATGTAACTTTCAATTATAGTGGGTTAAGTATTTATAATTTCAATTATAAGAGTGTAAGTTTGTGTAATTATTTATTATAGCAGTGAGTGTTGGTGTTAGGGGTGTAAACGAGCCGAGCCTGGCGAATTTGCCAGGCTCGAGCTCGAGCTCGTCGAGCTTGAGCTTGAGGGGCTCGAGCTCGGCTCGTTGGTTAAAAAACCAGCTCGGCTCGAGCTCGAGCCGAGCCCAAGCTCGCGTGCTCGAGCCTGGCTCGCGAGCTTGAGCCTATATATTAAATATTATAAATATTTATATATTAAATATTATAAATATTTAATATATATAATTAATATTTATAATATAAATATATATATATATATATATATATATATATAAATTATGAATAAGCTCGCGAGCCTTTTTCAGGAAATAATAGGCTCGAGCTCGCCAGGCTCGAGCTCGCCAGGTTCGAGCTCAAGCTCGTGAAGCTCGAGCTCGAGTCAAGCCGGCTCGGCTCAACTTACACCCCTGGTTGGTGTAAGTTTCCCATTATTATATGATGATTAGTTAAGTCATCTTTTTTTTTTTCCCCAAAATGAGACAATTATTATCATTAAGTCAAGTATCAGATCCACTATCATCAATCAATAATTTTCTACTATAAACTACAAAGAATGAACTACTACATATGTAGATAAACAACCTATGTATCTGATGGGATCAAAATCAATCACTCATTATCTCAAAGTTATGGGGCCTCAATCTTATCGTAGATCGAGACATCTGAAAGAAAGTAGGCCTAGCTAGTAGCTGTGATCCATAAGACATCGTATTGGCCCATAATCTTATACCTTCAAACCGACAAAAAATTGTTTCATAAGTATGGGCCTTTACCCCACAATACACCGTCATGTATATTGATGTTTGCTAATGTTCTGGGCTTTGATGTAATTTTGTATTTGTCGTTGGTAAGTTTTACATATCATGTTGTTGAGACTTGGGCTATGTTTTTTGATAATATTGTCATAGTTTCTTTTTTTTTTTGGAAAATATGTATTGTGGGTATTTATGTGACAATGGCGAATAGGGGTGTAAGGCGAGTCGAGCCTTGCGAGCCGAGCTTCGCGAGCTCGAGCTTATTGGTGAATCGAGCTCGAACTTTCACTTGGGTGTTCATAAGCTCGCGAGCCGGCTCACGAGCCTTTACTGCTAATTTACATATATATATATATATATTTGTGTTTACTTATTACATTTTAAATTATACATTATTTTTAATGAAAAATAATACTGAATAAACACTTCACCTGCTAAGTGTTAACTGCCAACTTTCATTTGTGTTATATATATACTAATACTATTGCAATAATAATAACTTAAATCACGAAATAATATATTTTACAAAATTAGAAAAGTACTTTTACATCCAAAATTTTCATTCTTAATTATAATATTTCATCCAATCCGACTATTGGCTTTCACATTGTTCATTTGTCATATTTTCATAATGAAATTTATAATAATACGCATATATTTTTGTAAAGAATTAATTTAACTTGAAGATAACTCAATATACGCATATCGAAATTTATGTAACCACGGTACATAAGCAAGATTTTATCCACTTTTTTTCTGAACTATAATAAATAACTACTCAAATTGTGAAATTTAAGACTTGTCGAGTTATACTAAAATTCTAATTTTGTTAAGATGATTAAGCAAAAACAGGAAAATAAATATAAGATAGAACCCTAAACCTTAAGTCCTAAAACCCTAAACTTAGAATTAGAACGTTATATAAAAATACAAAGACTCAGAATTAGAACTTTTCATTTACATGGTATATTTTTGTTAGCTAAAATTTCAAGCTTCGCTCGAACGAGCAAACGAGTCGAGTTTGAGCTCAAGCTTGAATGAGCCAACTAGCCGAGCTCGAGCTTTGCTCGTTTGTCACGAGCTCGAGCTCAAAAATGGGCTCGCTGAGCTCAAGCTCAAATTAATTGAGATGAGCTCGAGCTCGAGCCTGTAAATTTTACAAGGCTCGGCTCGTTTACAGCCCTAATGTCGAATGTTGGTTGTGTTTGTTTATGTTTTCACAAAATAGCTGAATGTATTAAGAAATAGAATGTGATCTTAATGCAAAAATATATATTAATTATTAAAATAATACAACTTTTATTGCCCATCATAAACTAGCACATTCCGCTGTCGGGTACAGCAGAATCTGGCTGATTTCGCTGTGCCCGACAGCGAAATGAATAATTTTTTGTTAATAATTAATGCATTCTGCTCTATGTAATAGCAGAATGCAATATATTTTTTTAAAAATAAATTTACCCATTCCGTTATGGGGCATCAACTCTGGTGAAATCAGAATATTTTGCCTCTTGAATTCGCAATCGTTGATACTGAGTCGAACGAGTCTTGGTTACAATTTTTGAATTTGGCAAGCAATTATTTTGTTCGTAGTGATGAAGGTGTTTGCCTTATTTCTGATTGTTACAATGACTTATTAAATGCTTTTAGGTATATGCTCGTTGCCCATTTCGCTCTGCTCGAGAGTGGAATGGGTAATTTATTTATTTATTTATTTTTTAAATATTGCATTCCACTCTAACCTAGAGTAGAAGACATTAATTATATATATAAAAAATATTCATGCCGCTATTGCATAAAGCGGAATCAGTCAGTGTCCGCTATACCCGACAGCGGAATGTGCGAGTTTGTACAGGGTAATAAAAATTGTTGTTTGAATAATTAATATTTATTTTTGTATTATTTATTTAATTATCCCTAGAGTAGATAACCATTGGCAAGATGCAGACATGCAGTATTAAGTGTTGTATATATGAGAATGAAAAAGGTTGATCATAAGATAGAAAATTGTTTTAAAAACATAAACAAACATGACATTACATTTTGTTGAAGTAAAAAGGAAATGCAACACACTTATAATTGAAACTACTCATTTTGTTGAGTAATGCTATATACACCTTTTATATTATCAATTTTTCACTCTCCCTAGTTTTGACAAGAAATCATTTGCAATTAATTAATTTCAATAGATTTAATACATCCATACTTTCTAAATTGGGAGGGGGTATGAAAAGTCGGTGGTGCGAAAACGATGGTTTATAACATTTTTCTTTTGAAAAAATATTGAAAAAATAAGCATAAGCGTGAATACTGTTAAACATAATCAAATACCACCTCGAATCGATTGAATAATACACAAAACACTTTTATATTTTTTAAATCCATAGCCATGGTAAGACGAGAACAAACGTATATCAAATTACATATGCCGAACCCGTAAAATTTGTACTAGACTAACTCCACACTATTGTGAGTTTCTGCCCGTAAAATTAGTGGTGTATTAGTGTACTAATTATCAAACTAAGAAAATATTATTACTAAACTTAAGGGCAATAAGTCCCAACTTTGCCTCCAACTTTAGCACCCCACTCCCCAACTTAGGTAAAATGTAACACTTCACTTTATTTGACCGTTATTGGTTGAATCTTTCGAAATATTTCGTCCGAAGTTGTTAAATATTGTACACTTTACACATTATCATATCACATTTGTAAATCCAATTTCACATTCATCACATAATACATGCGCATTTTACATTATGAAAAAATCGTATCGCCAGCAAGTGAGACTAATTCGAACAGAATATTCTAAAAGATTCCGTCAATCGTTGATCTCAAAAGTTTATCATTTAAAACTTGTAAATCAAACTTACCATGATACCATCTGCGGAAAAAGTAAAAGAAAATAGTTTCTAAATCCACCTTTTCATTATAGTCTCTCAAAGTAACCCTTCTTCACCGTAACACCCACCCCACCCCACCCCACACACAGAGCACATATAATTCTCAATAAATCTATACATACACACTACAGTATATATAAGCACAGTCACACTCTCACAGAGCTCTCGCCAACCGGAAAACTCATCCAGATCTCTCTCTCTCTCTATCTCTATCTCTTTATATATATATATATAATATATATATATATATACATACAGTGATTCATTGATTAATTCCTGTTTACACAGCGATGGCTTCCCCTTGCAATCCGAACACACCAGGCGGAGCTCCGATCGATATGCACAAAATATTCAGGACTTCCACTCCCCCACCACCCGCCACCTCCATCCCCACTTCTAACCCTAATCCCCAAAATTTCCCCAATAGTAATCTTACTAACCCTAATTTGATTTCTTCTCCTTTTCCACCCCCTTCCGCCTCCTATCCTCCGCCCACCGGCGGCGCGGCCGCCGGCGGTATGTACTCCTATCAACCGCAACCAGCCCCGTTCCATTACAATCTAGGCTACCCTGCATACTCTAGTCCTTCGCCGCCACATCAGGAATTTGCTAACGCGCACCCACAGAGGTCCGTGTCTTATCCTACGCCCCCGCTCCAACCACAAGCGCAATCCCCTACTGCCTCTGATAACTTCCAGAATCCACCTAATTCGCAAAACCCTAACAACCATGGGGCTCGTTTGATGGCGTTGTTGAGTGCTCCGCCTTCCACGCTGGAAATGCTGCCGCAGCCCACGACGGCTATGCCCCAAATCCAGCCCATTTCTTCTGCAGGATCGGATTTACCCGTGCCACAGAATTCGAGTAACTTGCCGTCTCCGGGTTTAGTGACTTCACATCAGTCCCCTGTATTGAGGATGCCAAGCAGTAAGCTTCCCAAGGGGCGGCATTTGGTCGGGGATCATGTCGTTTACGACATCGATGTTAGGTTGCCTGGAGAGGTGCAGCCTCAGCTTGAGGTCACACCCATTACGAAATATGTGTCTGACCCGGGACTTGTCGTGGGCAGGCAAATTGCAGTTAATAAGACGTATATATGTTATGGACTCAAGTTGGGGGCTATACGGGTACTCAATATCAACACTGCTTTGAGATCATTGCTTAAGGGTCTAGCTCAGGTTGGTTCACCTCCTGCTTATGTAGAATTTTTCGTTCGAGTTTTATATCTATGAGATGTTGGCGGAGTATAAAGTTCTGCGCCAAACAACCTATATGAATCATCGCCTTGAAATATCCGATTGGCATTCTATTTTATTATTTGAAATGTATACTGATCTCTTTTTGAGCATGACTCTTTTGTTTCTGGATATTCAAGCTAGCATTATAATTTGATTTATCTCTTGAATGATTTCTTCCAGAGGGTCACAGACATGGCTTTTTTTGCTGAGGATGTTCATCTATTGGCTAGGTAGCCCCTGCTCATCATTTGTTTTTGTGATTTCCATCTTTTGGGTTTTGCTTAATATGCTGATTTGGTTGGGTACAGTGCAAGTGTGGATGGCCGGGTTTATGTGTGGAAGATTACTGAAGGTCCTGATGAAGAAGACAAGCCTCAAATTACTGGAAAGATTGTTATTGCCATTCAAATTACTGGAGAAGGGGAATCTGTACACCCGAGAGTTTGTTGGCATTGTCATAAACAAGTATACCATTATTTGTTATTTACCCTTTTGCGTGACAATGTATTTTGTCTTCTGGAATGTAATTTTGGTTAACCTCGTAATTTTGTTTTTCTCACAGGAAGTTCTTGTGGTGGGAATTGGTAAAAGTGTTTTGAGGATTGATACTACAAAAGTTGGAAAAGGTGAAAAGTTTTCAGCAGAGGAACCTCTCAAATGTTCCATTGACAAGTTGATTGACGGTGTCCAACTTGTTGGCAGCCATGACGGAGAAGTAACAGACTTGTCCATGTGTCAGTGGATGACCACCCGTTTGGTATCTGCTTCAGTAGATGGCACGGTTCGTCATAAATTTTCCCCTCTTCTCTCCCTGAAGGCTTACGTTAGTTTGTATCTTCTTGAGCACTGATAGGGAGCAAATTGATGGTGTCTAGCCACACACACAAAATCTCCTATTATAGCGATTTGTTTGTCAACAAGACAAATAGGGATTTTAGAGAAAAACAACAGATTGCAGGTTGCTTTAAGGATGTGAGGTCTTTTTGAATCCACTAGAGATAATGCAAGAAGTACCAAATTAAATAAGAATGAAATTCCTGGATCTTTATCGAGAATCAAAAAGTGCACTACAATACTTTAGTGGAATTAAATCTCTTATGGGAGTCTGACTTGTAAGGGTAATATGAAGAAGAAAAGGCTGGTATTTGCATTGAATGCTAGGTGAGATGCCCAGCTCGACATAGAGGGGAAATATTGGTTGAAGAGAGATCACCTTTTTTTCACTTTTGTTCAGGCAACTTCTACAAATGTGCCAAGTGGGCAAGCAAGAGGGCTAGGCCAGTGTACTGATTCAAATAAAAACAGTTGATATATGGCCTAAAACTAACGATCAGAAATCAAAGGAGGATGCTGTTTCATTAGTGAACAGTAAATCATGTGCTAAATATTAGCAGGACTAGAATTATATCTTTAAGATATTGCAGCCTTCAATAGGACTGGTGAACCCATGGATATATCACGGGTCTCATTCTGGATGGCATGCAAAAGAAAGGGAATTTCAAGGGATGACCAACTAGGGATAGATAGATTGAATATGGCTATTTGCTTAGCTTATATCTGGGTAGGTTAACACATTCCTTGAAGAAATTTGTGTCCACGGAAACATATATGGTCTACTTCTTCAACATAGCATAGAAAACTACTGGGAAGTTGACAACTAAGAGACGGAGTATTCTACTTGCTTAAATGTCACACACCAGCTGTGCGGGAAAATGTTTAGAAATTTTGTGCTTCTAATAAAATGCAAAATCTTATAACTAATGCTTTCTATATGGCTTATTTAATCATAGTTTCAAATTACACCATCAAATATAATAGAGATTTAGACTTATATGCCTGCCCGCCCTCCACGAATGCATATGTGTGGGCTTGAATGATTGTGATTCAGTTGCTTGACAACAAGTTTTATATTGAATAATTTTATGTTATCGTTTTATTATATAAAATTGGCATAAATTATGTTTAAAGATATAGGATGGAAAATGCATAGTTAAGATAGAAAACTGATACAGAAATAATCAACATCCTTTCTGAAATAATTTTTTTCCGTATATTTTTCTTAATATTTATTAGTATTTTAATTATCTATTACATAATTATGACGTCACCTGTTCGACCTTGGTTGACCCGACCATTGAACTGGTGACCCTTGACCCAACGGATGTTTCAGTTCGATAAATGGTCCGAATTTCTAGACAATGTTCTGCAGCTGTTAGTATTCACACACATGTTCCTATTTATTTTTTGTAGTTATTGTCGTAACTTAAACCCCCAGCCCTTCCCCGTTATAGGACTTTATGTGACTATTTAAGTGATCATTTTGTGATGATTGGTGTAAGGATGAGCTGTCCAGTCTTGAACATTGTCTATATTAACTTGAACATCATTGTTTCTCTTTGTACTAATGAGGTACTTGCTAGAGTTTAACTTGATAGCTTATGCTATACTAGTTAAGCCAAATAGGGCCATGTAAATTTGGAATCGGTGATGTTATCAAGGAACAATGCTCACTTTAATACCGTTGTACGTTAATTCTTGCAAATATACATATGCAAACCTTATAATTTCTTGCTGATGTTGAAGATGTCCCTAATGTCTCGTTTCTGGATAACCATATACTGCACCCATACTTAGGCTATAAGGTGTCTGGTGATGTACAGTGCTTCTTAAACTCTTTGGTAATCAAATTTGAGCCTTGTTCTTGTGATTGCAGATAAAGATTTGGGAAGATCGGAAGGCGCTTCCTATTGCAGTTCTCCGGCCACATGATGGCTTACCTGTTAATTCTGTCACGTTTTTGGCTGCTCCTGATCATCCAGATCATATTATACTTATCACTGGGGTATAAGTTGTTAAATATTTATTAATTTTTTCATAAAGTTGCACTTCAGTGGATATTACAACTTTTCTTTGCCAAAAAGTCATTCACATTCAGTTTTCTTGTTGGATCTGGGTTTGCTTTCAATATTTATTCTACTGCACTCAGCTTTTAAAGGATTTTTTTCAGGGGCCACTAAATCGGGAATTGAAAATATGGGTATCAGCAAGTGAAGAAGGTTGGTTGCTTCCTAGTGATGCTGAATCATGGCATAGTACTCAGACATTGGAGTTAAAGAGTTCAGAGGGTCGATCCGAAGAAGCTTTCTTCAATCAAGTGATTGCCTTGTCACAAGCTGGTATTCTTTTATTGGCCAATGCCAAAAGGAATGCTATATATGCTGTGCACTTGGAATATGGTCCAAACCCAGCAGCATCTCGTATGGATTACATAGCAGAGTTTACTGTCACTATGCCAATACTGAGTTTTACTGGGACGAATGAGTTATTACCTCATGGTGAACAAATTGTTCAGGTATATTGTGTTCAGACACAGGCTATTCAGCAGTATGCTTTGGACTTGTCACAGTGTTTGCCACCGCTGATGGGAAATGTAGTGTATGAGAAGTCAGACTCTAGTGTCTCACGTGATGCTTCTAGCGTGGAAGGACTAGCTAATGTTGAGCCGTCTGGCAGTAAACAAGCAGAGATGTCTATTTCTAGTTCAGCACCCAAATCATCAATACATGAAAGTGGCTTGGAGACTGCACCTATGAGATACCCTGTTAGCGTTGCTTCTCCTGTGTCATCTGGGCCTCGGGAGTTAGCATCATCAAGTATTGAAACCAAACCGGTTACTTCATCTGAGGGTGCTGATAATACCAATATTTCTTCTCTTACTTCACCTTCACTTCCTTTGAGCCCCAGACTGTCCAGATCACTTTCTAGTTTGAGAAGTTCATCGAGCAGCTTTGAGCATGGTCCTTCAGTTAATGATCGTGGTGCAGAGCCAAACGTTGTTGAATATTCAGTCGACAGAGAAATGGATGCTATGCGTACTAATTTCTCTGATGTTGCTTCATTGGATGATGATTCAAGGAATGATGATAATAAGCTTGATCAAGATGACTCTACGACCCCCAATCATCGGGTAAAGTTCAAACACCCCACTCATTTGGTAACTCCTTCTGAGATACTGATGGCCAATTCATCATCTGAAGTGAGTCATGCAAATGAGGCCAAAAGTGTTGATGGTGAACTAAGTAGTCAAGATGTGGTAATTAGCAATGATACGAGGAATGTTGAGGTAAAGGTGAAAGTTGTGGGTGAAACAGGACTTAATCAAAATAATGATACTGGATCTCAGCAAAAACATCAGATTTTTGTGCCGGAAAACAAGGAAAAAACCTTCCGCTCTCAAGCCTCTGATCTAGGAATTGAAATGGCTCGAGAATGTCTCGCCTTATCTCCTCAAATCTATATTGTTGAGGAAACTAGGCAGTTTGATGGGACTGGTGAAACTGAAATAATTGCTCCACTGGCAACCATAGAAGAAGTCCATGACTCTGGAAAGGATGTCTCTAGGAAAGTCCTTGATTCACCAACTCCTGTGCCTCCCCCACAACAACCTGCACCAAGTGCAAAAGGAAAAAAGCAAAAGGGAAAGGGTGGTCAAGTATCTGGCTCATCTTCACCATCACCCAGTGCATTCAACTCAACAGAATCTTATAATGAACCAGGTGTCAGCTCTAGTACTACTCCTATTGAAAGTGCAATCCCGCAGACAATTGCCATGCAAGAGATGCTGAATCAGGTGATGTCATGCTTCTCGATTGAAATTATTATATATTTGTATGATGGCACTTGGAACTGTTATTCTTATTAGACACCAAATTTTCTACGGAACATATTGATCATTTAATCATTCCTCATCTTGGTTTCTGAGCTTTATTATAAGTTTTGAGTCAGTCTTTTCTTATTCTAGAAAGTATGATATTTTTTTTTTGAAATGTTCAATTAATTTTGGCTTATGATGGTTCCATTAAAAACTGTTTCTTTTAGTTTTAGCATTTTAATTTTTTCTCCCAACTGGATTAATGGTTTATCTAAAAGTTATACTCAGTTCGGGGAGTAGTTCTCCTTCTTGTCTCTTTACGATCCAAGATGATGGAAACATTGCTTGCTTGGATCCAAAGCTTAATGTGTGTACTGTGTATGTATCACATGGAAACATAATAGTGTATCTACTTGCAAGCAGGAGCAAATTGTCCATTGCATTTGGATTTGTTCCGTGTGAAAAGTATCTCACCCTATTTTTCTGCCATGTCTTTTATTGCAGCTTGTAACTATGCAAAAAGAAATGCAGAAGCAGATGGCAACATTGGTTGCTGCCCCAGTTGCGAAAGAAGGCAAAAGACTTGAGGCAGCCTTGGGACGGAGCATGGAGAAAGCTGTCAAAGCCAATTCCGATGCTTTATGGGCTCGTTTCCAAGAAGAGAATACAAAACAGGAGAAGACAGCACAGGAGCGTACACAACAGTTAACAAATATGATCAGCAATTGCTTAAACAAAGACTTGCCTGCAATTATAGAGAGGACTGTCAAGAGAGAGCTGACTGCTGTGGGGCAGTCTGTGGCACGGACAATTACTCCTGCCATCGAGAAAACAGTATCCACTTCCATTGTTGAGAGCTTCCAGGTTAACTTCTTACATTTCTGTATTTTTCTGCATGTCTATGTTGTCATCGAGTCAATTCCTGGATCTTAACTGATCTGTATGTGATCAGAAAGGGGTAGGTGATAAAGCTGTAAATCAACTGGAGAAATCAGTCAACTCCAAACTTGAAGCCACAGTTGCTAGGCAAATCCAAGCTCAATTTCAAACTTCTGGCAAGCAAGCTCTTCAGGTATGAACTAAGAGGAAGTTCAATCCTTTGTGTATTTGGGCCTGAAGGAACCCTAAAAGTTTTATTTTCAATTTTCGACATGCTACGCATCAGGTGTTGCCGGACAGAATCACTAGGGAGTGGAAATCATAACTGCTTTGGATTTCAAATTGTCTTCTCGCATAATGTTGCTGCATGACAACATTACTAATTTTTGAAAGAATCTATTGATTTTGGACCTCCCAAAATTGGATCCTAGAAGTAAAAATGCGATAAAAAAAAAAGTATATAAAACGGGCTTTTGCTGTGACTAGGATGAGCTAGTTGACCATTATGCAGCACGTAAATGTGGAAGCTAGAAATGCTTGTGCTGTGATTTGACTTCATTCTTTCTAATATACCTTTTGCTTCTGCACTTTCATGCATGGTCAAAGAATTGTAATTTTTGAATTATCTTGGGGAGGTTGCTTAGCTACTTGTTATTGTCTACTGTCCTCCCTCCTTTTATATGTTACCTTACCTTGTCTATCTGGTCTTTATTAATATAATTTGAACTTAATTTGTAATGCAGGAAACGTTGAAATCAAGTTTGGAAGCATCTGTGATCCCGGGATTTGAGATGTCATGCAGGGCCATGTTTGAGCAGGTTGATGCTACATTTCAGAAAGGAATGGTTGAACATAAAGCAGCAGCTCAGCAACAATTTGAGGCGTCACATTCGCCATTGGCACTTGCACTAAGGGTATCAATAGTTTTCACCATTACGCCAATTTTTCTGTTTGTCTTCTTTTGCTTCTTTAAAGGATAACTCAGATAGGGTGGTAAATTCATTGTATTGAAGGATAGATTGGTTTCTAGTCTCTTAATCTTCTTGTATTTGTTTCTTTATTTGCTTTAATATCCACCTGCGCCACTAATTGTAGCTTAAATTCTTTAGGAGGCTATAAATTCAGCATCATCAGTGATTCAAACTTTAAACAGTGAGATACTTGATGGTCAGAGAAATTTGTTAGCTCTTGCTGCTGCTGGTGCAAATTCCAAAGCAGCAAACCCATTGGTTACTCAACTGAGTAACGGTCCTTTGGGTAGTCTCCACGAAAAGGTTTGCTCTCTCTCGTTTGCTTGGACTTCATTGGGATTGACATTTTAATCTGGACAGATAAATTTAGTCAATTCTACCAGATTTATGCTTAAATGTTTTTATATTTTATTTTTTAAGCTCGAGGTACCCCTTGATCCAACAAAAGAGCTATCTAGGCTGGTAGCTGAGCGTAAATACGAAGAGGCTTTCACAACTGCCCTGCAAAGGAGTGAAGTTTCTATTGTTTCATGGTTATGCTCTCAGGTATTGTTGTTATGCCTTGATAGTTTCGGGGTGTACTTTTACTAAGTGTGGCTGGCATTGCCATTGCCATCGCCATCTTATAAATATGTCCGCTGAGGATTTCACCTCCCTTGCTAGTTTTGGAAAAAGAAATGTGCAATTATAATTAACTGAATTAATATTGAATTATTGATATCT
This sequence comes from Buddleja alternifolia, assembly GCA_019426215.1. Taxonomy (NCBI): domain Eukaryota; kingdom Viridiplantae; phylum Streptophyta; class Magnoliopsida; order Lamiales; family Scrophulariaceae; genus Buddleja; species Buddleja alternifolia. The sequence continues at coordinate 26,225,111 of CM033407.1, forward strand.
CAAGTAAATGTAAATGCATGATTGAAGTGTAATGAATCAGACCATTATATATGTAATCATTTTACAATTGTGAATTAACATTACCTCGTACATAGAGATCCTGTGACCAGTTTCCTATTGGATACATTTGGAGGATGTTTTTGACTCATAACTGTGATAGCGGAAATAACATCTTTCAATACAATTTCATTGCACTTTTATTTGGGAGAATAAAAGCAAAATTCCCGCCCTTATTTCACAATGCTTTAATGAACTTATAGTACCTTTGAAGTTTTCTCCTTTAACTTAAAGTATAGCCACCAGTTTATGCATACTGGTGATCTCCCATCACACACCACGTAGATGTTTACACGTCTAAAATTTATTTCATATATTTTTGTTAGTTATCACAATGATTCGTTTTCCTTCTTATTTCTTACTTCTATCAGGTTGATTTACCTGGAATGTTATCGATGAATCCTCTGCCTTTAAGCCAAGGTGTGCTCCTCTCTCTTCTACAGCAGTTGGCTTGTGATATCAGCAAAGAGACCCCTAGAAAATTAACATGGATGAGGGAGGTTCTTTCTGCTATAGATCCAACGGATCCATTGATTGTGGTTCACGTACGCCCTATCTTTGAGCAAGTCTATCAGATTTTGATTCACCACCGCAACATTCCAACAACTACAGGTCCAGAACTTTCCAACATTCGTTTAATCATGCATGTCATCAATTCGATGCTTATGACCTCTAAATGATCCCAATTTACTCATTTGCTGGAAAAAGAATAAGGGCTCGTCGTGTGACATTGTAAGATTTGTACAAAATTCTAGGGATATTCGTCGTGGAAAAGGAAAATATGATAGAATTGAGTTGAGTCTTTTTGTTTCTTCTCTTTTTTAAATCTAAGGGCTGAAATTTGTGTAGAGGTATGTTTGGTGAATTTCCAGTTTTCTTTGTTAGTGATTTGTTGGGACATTTGCTGTTATACAATTTTGTATCAGGACACTTCTCCTTTACAGTTTATGACTTGCAGATTTCAACTAAATTTTCCCCCCAAGTTTACAAGTAGAAATTCATCTGTATGCTAATTGTCTGACCTGTACTCCTATAGCTACCATTCGCTAAAATATATCTTCTTTAGTGATTATGAAATTTCAAGATTCGAAAATAGGGAAAATTGTTCGACAGGATTGGAACACAATCTCCGTTCATTCATTACTGTTGTTCCATCTGTTTACTGTGGTTCATGGAGGGTTGGCTAGTGAAAACAACCCTGCCTCCTATGATTATATAGAATTTGTTTCTCTGGAGTTGTCAATTTGATTGTAGCGGTGATAGTTTCATTTTTCTTATATGTCCATTTTATGAATTATTTTATTGGAATGTATAATTTTTGAATTTAAACCTCTACTTTTCATTTTCGTAAAGATCAAATTGCGTTAAAATTATGTTCATGACAGTAGAAATGAAAAATTTAGTCAGCCACTTTCTTTTACTTTGATTATTAAAATTAATCTAGAATTGGATATATTATTTTTGTTAAAATTTCATTAATCGCAAATACAGAAAACAAGCTCTAATAATGTATATTAAACTTCCAGCATACTAATTAAATGGGTACTTGTACAACTTATATGAAAAGCACACTATAGAAAATACTTGGACATTGCTCACAAGATGTAGAGTGATTATTTTACATTCCAAAAATGACACGATTTGTGTTTTGTAAATGCTGTTTTTTTTTAATGCCAAAAGATCATGGGTAAGGGACCTACAAAATCCTTGCGACCACGGTAAAATTTTATGGACGATAATGTAAAGTAAAGTAATACAAACATCAAATTCAAATGATAACATTCACTAATGTTATCAAAAGACAATTGGGAGCTTCTCTTAGATGTGGTTTTTCGCTATAGACAAGATTCAGATCTTTATTATGGCGTCTGTTGTTGTACGTATAGTGATTGTGAGAATTTTTGTACTTCCATTTTCGAGTCTTATTTCTTTTTTGATATATCTGCCTTTTGTGTTGATGAGCAAGAAGTTTGTGGTCTTGGATTGTATTTTGCAATAACTTTTTGATTTATTAATGCATAAATTTGAATTATATATATATAAAAGAAAGACAATGGCTCTCTTTGAATGTATTTTCATTTTATTTTCAACCGTAATTTTCTAAAACGTACGAGAGAACGAGTTTTTTAATTTTTGTGTGAAAATAATGACATATTTGGACGTGTTTCTGAAAATAATTGAAATTGATGATGTGTGAAATTATTAATTAGTTAAAAGTAATGATTATGTATATTTTTTTTTGGTTGCCTACCACGGTATTCCCGGCATTGCTGGATTAATCTGTTGATCAACCCGGGTCGCACACCTGGCCAGGTGGGTGAGTTTCCCAACGGGGGTAACTGCGTCCACAAGGAATCGAACCCGAGACCTTGCTTAAGCGGAACCGAGCTGCTTACCACTCGAACCAACCCCCGTTGGTAATGATTATGTATATAGTATAGATAAAGTAATAGATAATATTATATCGATTAAATATACTTATAAGTAAATATGATAAAAAATGATCCAAAAAAGTATTAAAAATACTCAAAATGAGTTTTAAAAAGTGCATAAACCTATGAAGGTTAATACTATGTATTTTATTCCACTATAGTATCACAATAGTCGCCGAAAAAATAGATTTTCTAAAGGAGACGTGAGAGAAAGAAAGAAGTGTGTGTGAATTGGGGCCATTCTATGTCACACCGGTACCAATGGTCCCGGTGTGACATACACCATTAGATCCCCTGGGGGACATTTACTAAAATACCCCCGATCCAATGGTGTATGCCACACCGGGACCATTAGTACCGATGTGGTATAAAATTTTTCGTGTGAATTGATAAAGTGAAATTTAGTTAAACAATAAAAAACTGAAAATGAAAATAAATGTATTTTCAATTGAAAATAGTATCAACTTTTTATTTTCATGAAATGAAAATTTAGCCTTGAAAACACAAACAAACCAATCAAAAAATGAGGCCAACCCTCTACTCTCCAATGAGCAAACTATCATTCTACTGGCCGACGAGGCCCAACTCTATGGCCAATCAAAGACCTCAAGAGATCTATTTTATCTAATTTTATAATAATTATTAACTAATTATAAATTGTTATTACTCCATTTGATACGAGTGATATATTGCTATGTCATGTAACCAATTCACTCAATAAATAGATAAATACCATCGTACTAAAATTAGGAGATGTTCATGTACAAGATTCCAAAAATGAATATGTAGATATCACGACTATTTATCTAAATATGTAATATATATTATTTTAATTTAACTATAAAGAATAGATATTTATTAAATCTAGTACAAAATGCATATTCCACGTAAATTTAAAACATTTTAAAATTACATCCAATATAGATTAATATTACATAAAATATAAAAATTACACAATTTAAAGGGAAATGAACATAATACAAGATAAATAAATTAGATGAATAATAAAAATATTTACTTGGATGAATATGTAATATAAAATTAAAATTGAGTGTATTTGTGAAATATGAGAAATAATATAAATAAAGTGTAAAAATAATATTATTATAGTGAATAGTAGTTTGGTGCAAAAGATAGTGCAGTACATTAGAGTGAAAATACAGTAACTGCCGTAAAATAGTGCCCAATATTGAAGATGGTCCGAAACAACTGATAACATTATCAATTTATGACTCTACCAAAAAAAAAAAAAAAAAAAAAAAATTCAAATCAAACTCACTAGTCAAGAAAAGAAAAGAAATAAAAATAAAAAATAATATATAAATCCACCTTCTCTTATTTTGGTCTCCCAAATTGTACCTCTTCACTAACACCAAGTACACTCCCCCCATCTGGTCTCTCGTCCCGATCAAATCTATACATACACACTTCATTATATATCTCTACACACTCTCACTCATACACAGCTCTCTCATCAACTGCAAACTCATCCAGATCTATACATATATATATATACATACAAACAGCGATTCATTGATTATTTGCTGTTCACACAGCGATGGCTTCTCCTGTCAATCCGAACACACCGGGCGGAGCTCCGATCGATATGCACAAAATATTCCGGCCTTCCACTCCCCCACCACCCACCACCTCCATCCCCACTTCTAACCCTAATCCCCAAAATTTCCCCAATAGTAATCTTACAAACCCTAATTTGGTCGCTTCTTATCCTCCGCCTACCGGCGGCGCCGCAGCCGCCGCCGCCGGAGTCTACTCCTACCAGCCCCAACCTTCCCCCTTCCATTACCACCCAGGCTACCCTGCCTACTCCAGTCCTTCGCCGCCGCATCAGGAATACGCTAACGCGCACCCCCAGAGGTCCTTGTCTTATCCTACGCCCCCTCTCCAACCCCAAGCGCAATCCCCTACTTCCTCTGATAGTTCACAAAACCCTAGCAACCATGGGGCTCGTTTGATGGCGTTGTTGAGTGCTCCACCTTCCACGCTGGAAATGCTGCAGCAGCCAGCGATGCCTATGCCTCAAATTCACCCCATTTCTTCTGCAGGATCGGATTTACCGGTTTCGCAGAATTTGAATAGCTTTCCTTCGGGTCCGGGTATTGTAAGTCCGCATCAGTCCCCTGTAATGCGGATGCCAAGCAGTAAGCTCCCGAAAGGGCGGCATTTGATCGGGGATCATGTGGTTTACGATATCGATGTTAGGTTGCCTGGGGAGGTGCAGCCTCAGCTTGAGGTCACACCCATTACTAAATATGGGTCTGATCCCGGACTTGTTGTGGGTAGGCAAATTGCAGTTAATAAGACGTATATATGTTATGGGCTCAAGTTGGGGGCTGTACGGGTGCTCAATATCAACACTGCTTTGAGATCATTGCTTAAGGGTCTAGCTCAGGTTAGTTTTTGCCTCTTGCTTTGAGTTTTATAGTCATGAGATGTGGATCGACTTTAAAGTTTTGTGCTGAACAACAATATATGCATCTTGCATTTCTCATGGATTTTGTGTAGTTCGTGGCGGGGAAAATTTCTGATTGACATTCTATTTTATTATTTGAAGTGTATGCTGGTCGCTGTTTAGTTTGACTCCTTTGTTTCTGGCTATTCAAGCTAGCATTTATAACTTGTTTTATCTCTTCAATGATGTCTTCCAGAGGGTCACAGACATGGCTTTCTTTGCTGAGGATGTTCACCTTTTGGCTAGGTAGCCTCTGCTTGTCAGTTGTGTGGTTTTCATCTTTTCGGTTGTGCTTAATATTCTAATTTGGTTGGATACAGTGCAAGTGTGGATGGCCGGGTTTATGTGTGGAAGATTACTGAAGGTCCAGATGAAGAAGACAAGCCTCAAATTGCTGGAAGGATCATTATTGCCATTCAAATTACCGGAGCAGGGGAATCTGTACACCCCAAAGTTTGTTGGCATTGCCATAAACAAGTATACCATTCTTGACATTTACTTTTTCGTTACAATGTATTATGTCTTTTGGACATAATTTTGGTTAACCATGTCATTTTGTTTCTCTCACAGGAAGTTCTTGTGGTGGGAATTGGTAAGTCTGTTCTGAAGATTGATACTACAAAAGTTGGAAGAGGTGAAAAGTTTTCAGCAGAGGAACCCCTTATATGTTCCATTGACAAGTTGATTGATGGGGTCCAACTCGTTGGTAGCCATGATGGAGAAGTGACAGACTTGTCCATGTGTCAGTGGATGACCACCCGCTTGGTATCTGCTTCAGTAGATGGCACGGTGAGTTTAAAGTTGTAAGATATGATTTTTTATTGTTTCTCTTTTTGCAGTTGCAGTTTGGTACTTCGGTTCAATGTGTTACCAAACTTAGTTTCATGTTTCACTATTGTGTTTCTTGACTTGATTTTATCATCTATATCGACTTGTATAATTGTAAGTTTGCAAACATTTTTTTCCTTATTTCATTAATGACAAGACTTTAGTCGGATGACATCCAACTTGCCACCAATGATATAGACTTATTGCATGAAATTAAGAAATTTCTCTCGAAGAAATTTGAGATGAAGGATCTTGGCAATGCATCTTTTGTGTTAGGAATCCAGATATATCGAGATCGTTCTCGGGGTATTCTTGGATTATCACAAAAGGCCTATATCAATAAAGTACTTCATAGGTTTGGCATGCAGGACTACAAATCAGGTTATACTCCAGTGGCTAAAGGAGACAAGTTTAGTCTCAATCAATGCCCCAAGAATAAGTTGGAATCTAAGGAAATGAAGGATATCCCTTATGCTTCGGCTGTAGGGGGTTTGATGTATGCGCAAGTCTGTACTCGTCCAGGCCTCACATTCATTGTTGGATGTTAGGCAGATACTTGAGTAATCCTGGTATGGATCATTGGAAAGCAGCCAAAAGAGTTATGCGGTATCTACAGAGAACAAAAGACTACATGCTCACATATAGACAGTCGGATCAACTTAAGATCATTGAGTATTCTGATTCCGACTTTGCGAGATGCCAGGATAGTCGCAAATCCACTTCGGGCTACATTTTCTTGCTTGATAAATTGATAACATATGCTACAATAATTAAGCCAAAGAGGGCCAAACTAATCCATGTAAAGTTAGAATTGGTGATGTTAACGAGAAAAAATGCTGAGCTTGTGAATTTTTGCTGATATTGAAGATGTTTCTGATATCCCTTTCCTGGATAGCCAAATTCGGCATCTACACAAGTTATACGTATCTGGTGTTCTACAGTGATTCACGGACTGTTTAACAATCAAATTGTGAGCCTTTGGTTGACTTTTCCTTGTGATTGCAGATAAAAGTTTGGGAAGATCGAAAGTCAGCACCGATTGCAGTTCTCCGACCACATGATGGCCAACCTGTTAATTCTGTCACGTTTTTGGCTGCTCCTGATCGGCCGGATCATATCGTACTTATCACTGGGGTACGTGCAATAGAAGTTGTTCAATATTTACTTTATTCTTTCATAAAGTTGCACATTAGTGAACGTCACCTGCGTTCAGTTTTCTTGTTGAATTTGGCTTTGCTTTCATTATGTATATTTTGTACTCAACTTTTAAAGGATATCTTCAGGGGCCATTGAATCGTGAATTGAAAATATGGGTATCAGCAAGTGAAGAAGGTTGGTTGCTTCCTAGTGATGCCGAATCATGGCACTGTACTCAGACATTGGAGTTAAAGAGTTCTATGGGTCGATTGGATGAAGCTTTCTTCAATCAAGTAATAGCCTTGTCACAAGCTGGTCTTATCTTATTGGCCAACGCCAAGAGGAATGCTATATATGCTGTGCACTTGGAATATGGTCCAAACCCAGCAGCAACTCGCATGGACTACATAGCAGAATTTACTGTCACTATGCCAATTCTGAGCTTTACTGGGACAAGTGAATTACTACCTCATGGTGAACAAATTGTTCAGGTATATTGCGTCCAGACGCAGGCTATTCAGCAGTATGCTTTGGACTTGTCACAGTGTTTGCCACCCCTTATGGAAAATGTAGTATATGAGAAGTCAGAATCTTCTAGTGTCTCTCGATATGCTGCTAGTGTTGAAGGACTAACTGATGTGGAGCCTTCTGGCAGTACACAAGGGAATATATCTATTTCAAGTTCAGCACCCAAAGCATCGATACATGAAAGTGGCTTGGAGAGTGCACCTACAGTGAGATACCCTGTTAGTGTTGCTTCTGCAGAGTTACCCACCTCGCAGGAGTTTGCATCCTCAAGTACGGAAACCAAACTTGTTCCGTTACGCGAGGTTGCTAATGACACCAATATTTCTTCTGTTACTTCACCGTCACTCCCTTTGAGCCCGAAAGTGTCCAGAACACTTTCTGGTTTTAGAAGTTCATCGAGCAGCTTTGAGCATGGACCTTCAGTTAATGATCGTGGTTCAGAGCCAAAAACTGTTGAATATTCAATTGATAGACAAATGGATGCTATTCGTAGTAATTCGTCTGATGCTTCGTTTGATGATTATAATGGTGATAATAAGCTTTCACAAGATGATTTGACGGCCCTCAACCATCCGATTAAGTTCAAACACCCCACACATTTGGTAACTCCTTCTGAGATACTGATGGCAAATTCATCATCTGAAATGAGCCATGCAAACGAGCCCAAAATTAGTGATGCTGAACTTAATATTCAAGATGTGGTAATGAGCAATGATGCAAGGAATGTTGAAGTGGAGGTGAAAGTTGTTGGTGAAACAAGACTTGGTCAAAATAATGATACTGGGCTTCAGCAAAAACTTCAGACTCTTGTGTCAGGAAACAAGGAAAAAGCCTTTTGCTCTCAAGCCTCTGATCTAGGGATTGAGATGGCTCGAGAATGCCACGCCCTATCGCCTGAAACTTATATTGTGGAGGAAACTAGGCAGTTTGATAGGATTGGTGAAACTGAAATAATTGCTGCACCTTCTACCGTAGAAGAAATCCGTGACTCTGGAAACGATGTTTCAAAGGAAGTCATTAGTTCACCAGCACCTATGCCAGGTCAACAAAAACAGAAAGGGAAAAAACAGAAAGGAAAGGGTGCTCAAGGATCTGGCTCATCTTCACCATCACCTAGTGCTTTTAATTCTACAGATTCTTTCAATGAACCAGGTATTAGCTCTGGTGCTCCTCCTACAGAAAGTGCGGTCCCACAATTTTTTGCCATGCAAGAGACACTGAATCAGGTGATGGTCATCCCTTTTGATTTAAACTATTATATTTTCTACTGTGGACTCGGAAATGATATTATTAGACCAATTTTTCTACGGAATGTATTGGTTATTTCATCATTATTATTCTTTGGTCTATGAGATTTGTTATATGTTTTCGCTTAGTTGTTTCTTAGTCTAAAAGTTATTTTGTTTTCTTGAAAGTTATCTTCAGGTTTTTTAAATTGGGTTTTGGCTCTTCATTATCCCATTGAGAAACTGTTGCTTGTTGTTTTGACATTTTAGTCTTTCGTCCCAGGTATTAGTTTGTTTTCCGAATGTTGTACTCAGTTTCTTGAGTAGTCCGCATTTTTGTCTGTTTCTTATCGAAGATGATGGAGACATTTCTTGTTAGGAGCGAAAGCTCAAGCCGTGTACTCTTTATGCATCACATGGAGAAATAACAATCTATCTATTCGCAATAAAAAGTAAATTGTCCATTGCAGTTGTTGTTCTGTGTAAACAGTATATCTCACCCTAATTTTTCATCTGTCTTTTTGCAGCTTGTTACTATGCAAAAAGAAATGCAGAAGCAGATGGCTACGATGGCTGCCGTTCCAGTTACGAAAGAAGGCAAAAGGCTCGAGGCAGCTTTGGGACGAAGCATGGAGAAAGCTGTAAAAGCCAATGCTGATGCTTTATGGGCTCGTATCCAAGAAGAGAATACAAAACAGGAGAAGGCAGCACGGGAACGTATTCAACAATTAACAAATATAATCAGCAATTGCTTAAACAAAGACTTACCTGCAATTATAGAGAAAACTTTCAAGAGAGAGCTGACTGCTGTGGGGCAATCTGTGGCACGAACAATTACTCCGGTCATCGAGAAAACAATATCCACTTCCATTGTTGAGAGCTTCCAGGTTCACTTTTTGCATTTTGTGCTTTCTTTGTGTGTCTATGTTGCAATCTATTCAATTCCTGGATCTTAACTGATCTATATGTGATCAGAAAGGGGTAGGTGATAAATCTGTAAATCAGCTGGAGAAATCAGTCAACTCCAAACTTGAAGCCACAGTTGCTAGGCAAATCCAAGCTCAGTTTCAAACTTCTGGCAAGCAAGCTCTTCAGGTATGAATCAAGAGAAAAATTTTCTTTCCTTTTTGTTTTGGGTCTAAACAAAAATTTGGGTCCAGTTTAAAATTTTTAATGAAAAGAGGCTCCTTCAGTCCTATTATTACTGAAAGATTTTGGAAAAGCAATCTTATTTAGTTTTGACACAACACTGTTTATTAATGTATATTTCATGATAATAACTTGAAGGCTCTGTTTGGTACTCGTATTTTGATGAGGAAAAGGAAAAGAAAAATGAGAACGATTAAAAAATAAAGCACCAAGTACTATTTATTGAAGCTTGCATGATATACTTCTTTTCTTTTTCCTCACTGAATCCAAGAATCTAGCATAGCCTAAAAATCCTATGTTCCATATTTGACATGCTCTGCATATCCTGGGATGCTAGAGAGAACGACTAGCAAGTGGAGATAACTGCTTTGTTTTTTGGAACTGTCTTTTTACTTGCTGTTGCAAGAAAAAATGGCACCAGCACCACTTTTGGAAGAGAATCTGTTGTTTCAGCACTTCCCGAAAGGGACGAGCAAAATACAAAATAGGATGGAAATGAGTGTTTAAATTGGTTTTTGCTGCTAAAAAGAGCCAGATCATCATTTGGCATGTAAATGTGGAAGCTAAATTGAAACTACTGCTTGTGCTGTGCTATAACTTAAATTCTTTCGAATAGACTTTTTCATTCTGCACTTTCACGCGTCATAATTTATGAATTATCTTTTGTAGGTGCTTATCGACTTGATATTTGCAGTCCTCCCTTTATATATTACCTTTCTTTGTCCATCTGGTGTACATATATATAATTTGAAGTTAATCTGTAATGCAGGAAACACTGAAATCAAGTTTGGAAGCTTCTGTCATACCGGCATTTGAGATGTCATGCAGAGCCATGTTTGAGCAGGTTGATGCCACATTTCAGAAAGGAATGGTTGAACATAAAGCAGTGGCTCAGCAACAATTTGAAGCGTCACATTCGCCTTTGGCTCTTGCACTAAGGGTATCTATATTTTTTACTAATTACGCTAATGTTTTGAATCTTTCTTCTCTTGCTTATTTAAAGGAAACCTCAGATACGGTGGCAAATTATTGATCTTGAAGGATAAATTAGTTTCTTGTTTCTCCATCTTCTGTTATCCCTTTTCTTTCTTTACTTCAATATCCACCAGCACCACTAATTGCAGCTTTAATATTTTAGGAGGCTATAAATTCAGCATCATCAGTCACGCAAACTTTGAACAGTGAGATACTTGATGGTCAAAGAAAATTGTTAGCTCTTGCTTCTGCTGGAGCAAACTCTAAAGCAGCAAATCCATTGGTTAGTCAACTAAGTAATGGTCCTTTGGGTGGTCTTCACGAGGTATGCTCTATTTCTTGTTTTGTTTGGACTTATTGGAATTCACATTTTTGGTCGTAAAGATATAATTCTTCAATTCTACCATAGTTATTTATTTTTAAATGATTTATTTTTTAGAGTACAATTCTTCAATTCTACCATAGTTATTTATTTTTAAATGATTTATTTTTTAAAGATTGAGGTACCTCTTGATCCAACAAAAGAGTTAGCTAGACTGATAGCTGAGCGTAAATACGAGGAGGCTTTCACCACTGCTCTGCAGAGGAGTGATGTTACCACCGTATCTTGGTTATGCTCTCAGGTATGCTCTGTCTTGCTGTTAGTTTTTTGGTGTACTTTCACTAAGGCAATGTTTGGATCAAGGATTCTGGTGAGGAAAATGAGAAGGAAAAGGAAAATGTCTAAAAGATAAACCACTAGATTTGAAGCAAAATATCTACTTTTCTTATTATTTTCGAAAAAGATCCCTGCTCCAAACGGGAAATTCCATGCTACCCACTGGTTACGTGCCCAAGTGGGTTTTAAACAGCTGGATCTGCACATGATGATGTCATAAAGTGAAACGATCACGTCATCATGTATGATCTAATGGTTTAAAACCCACTTGGGCACGTACCCAAGTGGGTAGCATCTAATCAACCGCTCCAAACATAGCCCAAGTGTGGCTGGCATTGCCATCTTAAGAATCAAGCCACTCAGGATTTCACCTCCTTGCTTTTAGAGAGAGAGAAATAGGCTATAAGCTTAAAATAACGGAGGTTGATATGAACATGATTGAAGCGCAATGAGTCAAATCATTACTATTATACACATACATATATATATAATAATCATGTTACAGTTCCAGGTCAACTTTACCTAGTACAAAGAGATTTGTGATTAGTTTGCTGTTGGATATGTTTGGTAGTCTGTTTTTGAGGACATGAGATAGTTCAATAAAAATTCCTTGGTACTTCTATTTGGGAAAATAAAATCAAAATTTTGTTCCTTATTGCACAACGCTTTAACTAGACATACAGTTCCCTTTATGCATATCACTGATTTTTCAATCACGTCATACTTGATTTTTGTACATATATGTTCTAATTTTATATTTTCTTTGCTAGTTGTTACCATAATTCATTTGCCTTTGGTTTTCTATTAATTTGATCAGGTTGATTTACCTGGAATGTTGTCAATGAATCCTCTGCCTTTAAGCCAAGGTGTGCTCCTCTCTCTTCTACAGCAGTTAGCTTGTGATATCAGTAAAGAGACCCCTCGGAAATTAACATGGATGAGGGAGATTCTCTCAGCTATAAACCCGACCGATTCAATGATTGTGGTTCATGTACGCCCTATCTTTGAGCAAGTTTATCAGATTTTGAATCACCATCGCAACCTTCCGACAACTACTGGTCCTGAACTTTCCAACATTCGTTTAATCATGCACGTCTTAAATTCCATGCTAATGACCTCTAAATGATCTCAATTTACTCATTCCTCGAAAAGAATAACGAGGTCTTCGTGTGTCATCGTAAGGTTTGTACAAAATTCTAGGGGATGCTCGTGGGAAAGGAAAATATGTAGAGTTAAGTCTCGTTGTCGTTTGTTTTTCCTCATCTGTTTACGTAGGGGCTGAAATATGTGTGTAAGTAGAGGCAAGTTTGGGTGAATTTCCAGCTTTCTTTGTCGTGATTTGTTTGGACATTTTACTGTTGATATGCAATTTTGTATCTCTAGACTTCTCCTATATAGTTCCATTTCTGATGTCTCTCTTTTCTTCTATATATTTTGTTGAATTCAGTAAGACTTTTATATTTTGGTTCATTGATTTTATTTCCTTCACTCTCGAATTCAATTGACCAGTTGTTAAGGGAAGATGTATGGGCATAATACGTTAAGAAAATAAAAGAATATGTGGATTTGTAGTACCTTGTTCATTTATTCACAAAATAGAAAATTTTCTTAATGGTATCGTCAATACAAATTATTGTCATGAAAGGAAGTGAGTTGTACTCTTTTAACTCATTGACAATATTGAGAAATTTTAGGCAGGGACAATGTTAGGTAGAAATAAAATTACATTGTATCATGTAATTGATCGAACCAAAATTTTTGGAGAGTAATCGCAAGGGGGTTCTTTCTGTTTTTTAGATAATCAGCACAAGTTCTGTGGGACTTGATGTCACGCCCCGCGCCGACGAGCCCAGTTAAGGCAATGAGTGCCTCAAAACTTGCAAAAAAAAATGAAATTCGTTAAATGTGATATTGTTACATTTGAACTCCTAAATAATTCTTGATTCATCTTTGCTTCTTTTTTGAATGCGGACTCTTCAAAGTCAGTTTAAAGACTTCTTTTTTGAATGTGGACTCTTCAAAGTCAGTTTAGATCCTTTGTAACGTTCTAGTGCAACACTTTTTATAACACGTAGATGTTGATAACACTTTCTATAACAAATATAGATATGTGATTTTTTATTTTATTTTTTTGGTTACAAACGGCTAAGAAACTTAAAAAAAAAAAAACTAAAAGGAAAACTGCATATCTTCCAGAATCAAGTCCCGCGACTCATAGATGTGTGATAAGTGAATTTCACGTTATGATATTACTCAATAGTACCTTTTTTCAAATTGGTGATTCGAATTTCATTTTCATTAAGACTGAAACCGGAAAAAAATGTTTTGATGTTATTTTATAAACCCAAATCCAAGTTCAATTTGATGATTAGTCCATGCCTCCATGGCCAATCACCAAAATGCTAGATAAATTATTAATTAATGCAGCCAATGGCAAACAAGTATTGTTTATCTAATTCACTTCTTTATTAGTACCTTAGAATTACTGTTTCCATCGAAATTTCAAAAGAAATTTTGCAAAATTAAGTCAAAAATTCATTCTTTATTAGTACAGTACAATACCAGTCTTCTCTTTCGGTCAAAATTTCGAAAGATATTCTCCAAATCGAAAATTCATTTTCGTTATGGACCCCAAGAACCCGGACTGAAATTTCGAGGTTTCGGGCCGGGCGACATTTAAGTCAAAATTTCGAAAGATATTCTCCAAATCGAAAATTCATTTTCGTTATGGACCCCAAGAACCCGGACTGAAATTTCGAGGTTTCGGGCCGGGCGACATTTAAGACAATGATCACAATAATGAAGAAAACAAACCTCTATTTTCATTAAAATTTCGCTCTACAAACTGGTTAAATTAAAATAATATACACAATAGTGAACAATTAGCGTTTTTAAATTAGCAAAATCACCAGCACTGATCCGTTTCCCACCGTCGGGTTTGGTAAAATCTGCCCCGGCCCGGACTCCGAGTCCTCGACAAACCATCACCACTCCGCCGCCGCTGCGACGAATTGACGATCAAATTCGAATCGTAGATCGCTCTCGCGTCAGGATCGGAGAGCGTGGCGTACGCGTTGTGGATCTCGATGAAATCGCCGCCGTCCACCGCCGGCGACGACGAAGTGGAGTCCATGAATCGCGACGTGGCGTCGGGATGGTACAACTTGGCGAGCGTACGGTACGCCGTCTTGATTTCCACCGGCGATGCGTTTCGCTTGACTCGGAGGACCTCGTAGAGGCTCCGCCTGTCCACGGCGGCGGCGATCGGCGCCGCCTCTGCGACGGCGGCGCACGTTGGCATTCCGCGGCGGTGTGATTGGAAGGTGAGAGAGGGTTGGGAGGTGAAAGTTAGGGTTCCTAGCATTGAATTGGAAAGTTTTTTGTGAAGGGAAAAATGGTTAAGGGATTTGTGGAGAGAAATTGATGAAAAATTGGGGTTTATATGAAAGTCAGCATTGGGGAGAATCTTTAGGGTGGGGGGTTGTAGTGGGGATCATGCTGTGTGTGTGAGAATTACTGTGTGCTGACATGGCACATTGGATTGGTTTAACTGCCTTGGGCAGCATTTTCTTCTAGAAGGTTAGTAGCCTGTCATGGGGTTATTTTATATTAGACGAGTCTAATGGTCCGAGTGGATCAATTTGGACGCCTCTCTCTCTCTCTTTTCTCATCTCTCTCTAAATTATAATCTTCTTTTTTCTTCCATCGGCGATGGCTTGGTGAATCAGTCGTCTACTTCACCACTGTTATCACCACTATTAAAGGTGTACATAAACCCGCCCGACCCACTCAAACTGACCCGAACCGCCCGAAAACCGTCGGTTTGATATTATTAAAAAATTGTGATGGGTTGAAAAAGTTGCAACCCTCCATTTTTGGGTCGAGTGGTGGGTTTAATAATTATAACCCGCCTAACGACCGCTAATTGTATATATGAATACACTAATAAGATTAACTCTAAACTCTTAAAACTATATATGCATATATATAAACTCTAATAAGAGTAGTTTTATTCATATTTGTGTAAAATATTAGGTTTTTAATTTGAGTAAACAAGAACAATTGTTTTTACTTGATTTAAACGAAGATGTAGATGTATATTTTGATGACAAACTTATAAAATAATTTAATTTTATTAATATTTTAAAGTTTACAATTCATGATAAATATGATTTTTATTTAATAACACCACTTATTTTTGTATTTCTCACCAACTCAATTTTTTTTTAATTAAATATACAAGTATGTTATTTAGTTTCTTACTTACTAATTGAAACTAAAAGTAACATAATTATAATTCGATAACCCGCCAAACCGCCCGCTAAATACATTAAACCCGACCGACCCGAACCGCTCGGTTTGAAAAGATAATTATGCAGTTTCGGTTTGATATTTTGTCAATCCGCATATATCGGGTCGGGTTGAATTTTTTCCATAAAATCGCCCGAACCCGACCGCGTACACCCCTAACCACCATCGTCGATGGGTTGGGTTTGAGCATCCTTCTTCAAATTGTACATCACATCTTCAAATCTGACGAGACGGACATAAATCTAAAGATGCATCTCCAAATCTGACGAGACGGATATGAATCTAAAAAGACAGAGACAAATCTGACGAAATCAAGACACGTGGTTCTTAAGTTTTTAATTTTATATAGCGTTTTAGATATTTTGTTTAGTATTTGATTTTCTTTCTCATATGAGAGTTTGTTTTCTCTCTCGAATGAGAGTTTCATCTCTCCTTGAATAAGAGTTGCACAAGAATTTTCTTGTGTTCATTTGTGAGTTCTTCAGATTTGTTATCTTCAAGAACTTGATAGTTGGTGTTTCAGATGTTCTTACTACATCGTTTGAGTCGATATGAATTGTATTGTTCCAGGCGTTGTAAACTTTCGATTGAATGATATATAAGACCGATTTTTTAAAAAAAAAAATTGTTCGAGTGTGAATTTTGTGTTTATCTCTCTCACATAAGTGTGTGTGGATTTCTCACATAATATATTTTAGTGTGTGAGAGATATAGATATTAGGAGTATTGAACTCAGTATAGCGTAAATTTTGTTCAGTTGTGGTCCTTGAGGAGTGGGCGCGCGGCTCATTTTAGCTCGGGTTAGCTCTTGGAGTCGTTTATAATAGAACAGTTTGCATTATGAGTGTGTTCAAGTGTTAACACTAATCTTTGGTTCAATTAAACATTGTGAAGTCAAAATTGTATATATTTGGAATACTTCTTGTTTGCATATGCTGTTTGATTTTCGGGAGAGCTTAATGGGTTTTGTGAAGTTTAATTGATATAAAAAATTGAGAGTCAAAGACCGGAACCAAAATTTGGGACCGTGAGAGCATACAAAAGGGGGAGGTGAGTGTTTTTTTTGGACGGGGGCGGGGGACTTTTTTGTTTGGAAGAGCGAAAGTTTAAATATCAACAATTTATATGGCAAAATAGTAATTTTTTCAAAGTTGAAGGGGGCGGGAAATTCTTTATATGGTTTAGTTTTCTTGTGTATCAAGTTATCGCTCTATAAATAGGGACCTGTACATTGTAACTTTTGAATAATTCTAGAAAATAAAGATGTGAGACTTAGTGTTGACTCGTGTATGTTGGCGATTTAGTCAAATCACGTTAAAACTTCTTGTGTCATCTTATATTTCTCTTAATTTTTAATTATTTACAACAACTAACAATTTATTGTGTGATATTTGCACTGCTAACAAACCAAGTGGTAGAAATTGAATTACAATTTGATATATATATATATATATATATATATATATTTTGAAAAGTATCAAGTGCAAAGTAAATATTATTATGCTCGTCATACATTTAATTTGCGTGATTGAACTTGATTAGGCTAGAATTTCATTTTCGTTATCCGTTATTGATATGCCTAAATTTGGTTATAGGCTTCGTTGAGTCGTTAAGTCACTCGCAATACAAGGGGACGAAACTCGTACAACCGAAATATCAAGTCTTAAAGATATAATTACGCATTGAGGTTCCTGGCGGACCTTGTAATTGCAAAATAATACAAAATTTGCATGTTTCTTTTGATTCGGGTCTGGTCAACCCATGACCCGACCATACGAGGTATGATTGTGACCATCCCCCCAAGGACACGTGGCGTCATCGTAGTGAAGTTTTCAGCTGGAAAAGTAGTATCCGTACAGCGTGTAAATGCTTTAAATACTCGCATTTATTGTTGAGATCGGACCGAAAGCTAAGGGTTTAATAGACTTCGTACGCTCCATTCTATCTTCGTAATTAAGGATAGCAGGAATATACACTACATTTAAACTGGGCTAGACTTGATCCCCAAGAGGTACGTAGGCAGCTCGGTAGGCCTAGTGCATTCTATAAACTTAATCGGTTACTATTGGTTCATCTTGCGAGATCATCCTGACTAAGTAAGTTCAAGATTATTTTCGACCTAAGTCAGATATATAATTTATATACTCCATATATATATATAGGGTCAAGATCTAATACATACCCTATCTAAGATAAGATATAAGACCCATTATACACCATTGGATCAATTAAATCCAACAGTCCAAAAATAATCCAGAAACATGCGGCAAAATGGGTTCTAATTCGCTCAAGGGGTATAATTGTCAATTTTTTCATTACACAGCATCATCCTCCCAAAAATAACGGCATAAAATCTTTCCTGAAATCTCTCCATTTGAAACTGCGAAAATCTCACCTACAATCTCTCGATTTGTTACCAAAATTGATTCAAAGAAGTTATAAAATCCTATTAAACCTATAATTCCATCGATTATCACCACAAAAAAATTCTGAAACTCTAAAAAATTTCTGGAAATCGAGATTGTAAACCCTCTGAAAATAGTGATTTTTTCAATAGTGATTTGAACACATTATACATCATATTATATTACATTATACACTATCATATAAACCATTATACAGTGAATACAATAGCTAATTAATCCATTATATAATAGTTAATAATCAAATATACAGTAAATATAAACAAGGTAAAGTACGGAAATAATGGAAATAAATAAAAATAAAAATAAAAATCCGATTGAAAACGTAAAAACGCGAAAAAACCTATTAAAACGATGGAATTTGGGCCCGAGAGGGTGGTGCTCAGCATACTTATGATAAGTATGCTGAGTTGTTTTTAAAACGACGTTTTACAAGATTGAAGTAGAGCTTGAGACCAAATTCCAAAAACAGTTTTTGCAGTGTATAATGGTTTATGTTGTAGTGTATAATGATTTATGTTGTAGTGTATAATAATGAATCTAATCTATAATTTGTTATACCATTCTATATAGTTGTGTATAAAATTCACAGTGTATAATGGTTTGTATTGTAGTGTATAATGGTTTGTATTGTAGTGTATAATGGTTTGTATTGTAGTGTATAATGATTTGTATTGTAGTATATAATAATGAATCTAATCTATAATTTGTTATACTATTCTATAAAATAAGATTTATAAGTTGAATCCATAAAGAAGAAGATAACACTTGCTATAAGTTCCTATGTTAATAATATGATTTTTGTGTAATGCATATACATCATATATATTGATGTGTATTTTGATAAGTTACATATATGCACGCTTGCATAATATGCCTACACTTTTTTCAAAATTAATAGAAATTGCTGTCTTATACCACCAATGAATGTCTGATAGCTGTTCACCCATCAAAACACGTCAAATAAATTCTATTAGTGAAGAAAAACAATGGTTTGTGGGAGATTTCCAATGGTTTGTATTGTAGTATATAATAATAAATCTAATCTATAATTTATTATACCATTTTATATAGTTGTGTATAAAATTCACAGTGTATAATGGTTTGTATTATAGTGTATAATAGTTTGTATTGTAGTGTATAATAATGAATCTAATCTACAATCTGTTATACCATTCTATATAGTTGTGTATAAAAATTCACAGTGTATAATGGTTTATATTGTAGTGTATAATGGTTTGTATTGTAGTGTATAATAGTTTGTTATTGTAGTGTATAATGGTCCGTTACAGAAAAATAAAGAGAAACTCATTTGTTCAAATTCACTCTATCTATTACATTAGATCAGTTGCTTAATGATAATTTGCAGACTCATAATTGATAACAGAAGAAAAATTCAGAAAAAATTGAATTGAAAACAGAAGAAGATGATGAATAGGGATTCGATTTCTGCATATCCTTCGATCTTTACAGCCCCGATCTCGAATTTTACTGAAAAACAATCGATTTGATGATGAATTGAACGGGAAAAAAACAATATCTCGTATCAATTTTGTTGGAAAACAACCGATTTGATGATGAATTGAACGGGTAAAACGATATCTCGAATCAATTTTACTGAAAAACAATCGATTTGATGATGAATTGAATAGGTAAAAAAATATCTCTTATCAATTTTGCTGATATATGTGATTATGGAAATAATATAATGAAATCGGTTATGGCTCGTGAAATTGGGGATTTGATTTGATACTGTATATTAATTGAATCTGTTAGTTATAATTTAATGACTAAAATGTCATTTACATAATTAAAAGAAATTATTAAATCAGTTAAATGTGTTAAATGTAGACCTTGGGATCAAATTGAATCAAAGGTCTAGATTGAGTCTTATATCTTACTTAATGGCAAGGGATGTATTTGATGCATATCCTATATATATATACATACGTGTATATATATATATATATATGCTTATAATATATGGGCCCAACACGATTATTATTTACTTCTCTGAAGTGGTTTTCCAGCTATTGATGTGCATGTTGGATAAACTTCACCAGAATACTAGAATTTAAAATGACGAAAAACAAAAAGGATTATATCGAGGCAAGAGTAAGCTCTCTATCCATAACGCTTAATTGCTCCGCTTTGGTGGTACGCATTGATTGCAACAGCTTCCCAAAATACAATGATATCTTTCTATATCAAAAGCACTTTTGATATCAGAATACACGAACTTTATTGCTCAAGAACTCTCGAAAAGGGAGAAAGAATGAAACTCAGAATGTTTCGAAATTGATGTGATATTTTATTCTGCTAAAAGGGGGCTATATTTACACTTAGAAATCAGATAAAATAAATACGAGAAAAAAATTAGCCTTTAAGAGAATAGCAGAACGTTTATGCTGACAACGTTCGAACGTCCAATAGAGGCACGTTCCAACGCTAGGTCTTCTAGAAGGTTAATTCAAAAACTGAACAAAAATTTGGTCAGCGTTTTATATATCATTGATTTTCTTTTGTTGGTTTAAAAGAATTTTGTGGTAATTGATTTTGTCAATTAATCTCATTAGAAACTCAAGTCCATTTATGTCAAACTCGAGACATATATACCAACACAAACTTTTATCCATTTCCTATGTGGGATAAACTCATTTCAAATATCCAACTTTGACACTTAATTTCTCATTCGTTATAAGCCTGGGTTGAGAAATTCGAAATGCTAAACTCATCTACTCATTACGTAGTTTAGTATTATCTAATAATATTTTATATATCGGATAGTTATAGTATTCGAATTTCTTATGCAAAAGAGAAAAGAGATGTTCAACACATTTTCCATATACACTTTTTCCTACATTACATTATAAAGCTTGAAACACTGCAACGCATTGTTAAAAAAGAAAAAGAAGAGATACTTTTGCTTGTCGACATAAATTTGCACAAGAAAATATCTAAGGTTATTATATATCTCATCCCAACCCAAGTTGTGTTCCTTTTTTCCAATTCTCTGAGTGCTTAAAGATACATATGGTCCACATGAATTACAAATCTGTTGATTTTTTTCCCACTATATTTCAACCCCGCAATTTGGGGAAAATATTCCCCATTCATTGTTTATCTTAAAATTCGTCCCCACTTGAGTTTTTTAATACTTCACTCCTAATTAATAATACATGCAAACAGTTTACTCCCTACCCCACTAAAAAGATAAAAATATCGATAACTTCAATTAAAATTCCAATACAACTTTGAACCTCCTAGAGATCATTCATGGTCGATGCCCGACTAATACTGTCATTTTAGAGACGGAGGCAGGGGTTAGTGGTTACAGCTGCCCTTTCAATTTTAAAAAATCTTTAGATTTTTTACCCACAAGGCTTTTTATATTTAAAATTTTACACCGACAAAACTAAAATTATCAAATATCCTCCCCCTACCTTTTTTGTTTTCGCGTATGATGCACGGATATTCCTAAAATTGGATCGGTGCAGTATCGTACTCGTAATACGATACTCTGCGGATATCACTTGAATATGTATCAGATACTTTTTTGACGTGTCCAAAAATTAAATAAAAAAAAATTCGGATAACGTATCTGATACTTCCCGATGCCGTATCAAATACAAAATTTAAAGTATCTGACACGTCTTGAATACCAGATATAGTATTTTTTTAATACTATTACATAATACTTTATATGTTAAAATACAAAAATAATAATGACTTTGATCATACATTAAAAACTTAAACAAACAAAAAAGAAATTTAAAGAATCAAAGAATTGTTTTGGTTTCACTTCTTTATATATTTTTCTTCTCTTACTCCACGTGAAACTTATCATTTACACTTTATCACTAAAGATTTTGGATAAGAAGGAAAATATTGGTATCAATGAAATGACGTTCATATACCGCAAATGATAAGACATTTTGGTTACCTTCGAAAATTTTTGAACTTATAAACAATGAACTTGTGTCAATATTGCAATTTTATTTATATTAGTGAACATATTGACTCAAATTTATTTTTAAATATTATATATATAAGATACGAATATATATATATATATCTCTAACGTATCGTATCCTATAATTTTGAACTTTGTCGTATTTTATATCCATATCTTATCGTACTCGTATGTTCGTATCCGTATCCATGTATCATAGGTTTCGGCCAATCCGACCGAAACTTCTAACTTAGTCTCTAGCCATCTTCCTGCCTGCCCATTGTCATTTGGCTTGTTGTGGACGTTACCACCACCCCTCTTACAACGTTGCCCATCACCCCACCGCCCGTCCTATTGGAGAGTGAAGACTATAAAGTTCGGCACAGGAACTAATCGCTAAAGCTTAAAATGAATGATGAAGTTTTGGCTATTTCGCCTTTTTCTTCTTGTTAAAAAAATAAATGCGAGGGCGAATACACTACAACAAAAAAAAATATTTGTGACAAAATTTAATGTGACAATATAAAAATTATCACTAGATGTACATAATAAGTGACAACAATTTTTTCTTTGTCACAATAAATGTTTTTAGTGACAATAGTTTCTATAAAGTTGTCACTATTGACAATTAGTGACACATGTATAGTGACAATACAAGTAATGTGACAACTACAATTGTTGTCACAAAAAATGTGTGACTAATTATCAATAGTGACAACAATTTCCTTGTTACTAAATATAAAAAATGACAACTTCTATACAAATCTTGTCACTGTTAAACATGTGGAGCATATTTTAGTGACAAGACAAAAATTCGTGTCACTAAAAATTGATAATTAGTGACAACTTTGATATTATCACTTGTCATTTTGTCACTAATGACTTTTTTTTTTTTTAGCGATAATACCATAGTTTTTATTGGGCTTGACTACATAAATTTACAATTATTGTATATTGACATTGAGTTAATACCCACATTTAGAAAGCAAATACCAAAATACACATCACTAAGATTTTAATCAGATTAAAATTCTCCACAATATAAGTGACTGATTCACGTACTACTATGTATTACTATTGTTGTTAAATTTGTGACCCTATCAAGATTTAACAATCTAGAATCATTTAAGCTATATTAAAGGAATTCTTGGCTTCGAAGTCATAATGTTTGTCCCAATTGAATGAAACACTACTATCTACTCTGATTGTGAGTGAATAATTACATTTTATTCCTCCCACGTGCTAGAGTTTCTAGAAGGAAGAGTCTTGATTCAGTCTGATGTGACCACGTGTCCCACTGGATCATCGTTACCATCCGATGGGAGGACTTTTGTTATGGACCTCGCACGTGCGAAGGGTTCTAGAAGGCCTTTATCTATCACTATCACTCTCCACTTCAATGCCATCTATTTTAATACCATATCAATGGTGATGTCCATACACTCCATCTTCCTTTTTGGCAGTGTTCTCCATTTTCAACTTTTTTGTTTTTTTTTGAATAAATCAATTATACAGTACATATTACTATTATCAAATTGCGATAAAATTATCTGTTCGAGAATAATTTTCGGAGTGTCCGTACTTTATAACTTTTCTATCATCTTTTTTTAACCCTTCTATCTCATCTTCTGTCATTTAATTATTATTTTTCAACCATTTCACGCATCAATCACCAATTTCAATAAATTTCAAAAACACACCCAAACACGGCTATTTTTTTCACATTTTTCACATGAAAGTCAAAAAATCTATTCTCTCATATATTTTTTAAAATGACAGTTGAAAATAAATTAGAAACGCTTTTGATGAGAATAGAACTCAAAACTTTTACTTGGACCTAGCTTCGCCAGTAGAGT